>OX451738.1:929648889-931125611 GCA_948472305.1 Vicia faba | reverse complement strand
GGTATAAATATACAAGGAAATAAATAAATACAAAGTAATAAAATGAATGAATTGTACAAAAATGCAAAAAATGTAAAGAGGACGTATCTTTGTTTGATTTTCATGAAAAAGAAATTTTGTCTTGACCTAATTAAATAAAGAAAATAATTAATTGAATTTTAATTTTATTAAGAAAAGATTTTAAGTGAAACCTTAATTCTATAAATTAATCAAAAGAAAATAAGTTTAAGAAAAGTATTTTTTGGTATTTTTTATCTTGAAAATATATAGTATTATAAAATAATTTTAGTCTTTTTTATATTAAAATAATGTATTTTAAATGGTGTGAATAAATAAATAAAATCATAATATTAATTAAGTTTATAAGATTTACTTAATAAAATAAATAAATTATATTAAATAAAAATATTTTTTTGTGAGAAAAATAAGATAAACTAATTCAAAATATAAATATATCATTTTTTGTATTTTATGATTTTTAGCATTTAGAAAAATATATTTAAGAAAAGAAAAATAAAATAAATAAATAAATAAGTAAACTTGGGCCTGGGGGTGCCAAGAGAAAACAGGGAGCTCAGTTAGAAAAAAATGAAGAAAATAAGCCAGGCCCAAAGAGGCCCAGCGCCCTTCAAACAAAAAAGTCAGAATTGTAAAAATATGAAAAATGAAAAGGGTACCACTGGGGCTCGAACCCAGGTCACATAGGTTACAAGCGCGCGCTTCTACCACTGGGGTGGATATACATTTATTAATACAAATAAAACAATAAATATGTAAGGCAAAACATGTTCTGAAGACTTCATCTTCAACCTCCAGCCAGACCAACTGTAACTTGCTAATTTCTCATCAAAAATGAAAACTGAAAACATGAAACTTGTAGCAAATTTTCTCACGATTCCATAAATGTAAAGTATTAAAACTATAGATCAAAGATAAGCAAGAATTTTAATGGCCCTAATTTGAACCCTAAAAATTTCAGTTTCAAAATTCTCTAAGCTCAAGCAAAATTAATGGAAACTAAGGACGTGGTTAGCTTCATGGAAATGATATCTACATGTTTTATTCACAAATAAACTATTGATGATGCCTGTATGAAGAGTTTCAAGTTGAGAAAACTTACCTCAAAACTAGAAATCGTGTTTGGAGTTTGAGTTGTTTTAAGTGATGGCCTGGAGAAGTCAAGTTGCAGATTCTGTTTTTTTGGTTATGGAAGTTATGGTAAATGGTGTTACAGTTCTGGAATAAGGATAGGGATGAGTTGTATTTGATGTAAGGAAGCTTTAGAAACTAAAAGGCCAAGAAACGCACGAGGGAAATGGGAGTTTGATGTTCAAGGTCAGAAACTGTGCAACAATGGAGTTTTTGTGCAATTTTTTATTTGAGAGAGTTTTAGTGTATTTCAGGGTGCTCCAGCTCGTATTCTAGCTCACAAATAGTGACTCTATTTATAAGCAACAAGTTTGGGATGCTCTAGTTGTTAACCACTTTAAACACAATGCTTCTGACTTTGTGGATGGAGTGTAATCAAGAAAAACAAGTTGGGAGCTCAAGAAGCTGACTTTGTGCATAAAGCTTGCTTTACAAGAATGGATATGTTACTTTCTCCCTAAAATGGAAAATTGATTTGGACAAAGCTTGAAACACTTGGATAAGTGCATAATCAGTTGTGCAAACCATTAATTATGGAGTGAAAAACAAGTTTGGAGCCTGCAAAGTGAGGATTATGCAGCATGGCTATGGATTTGGTTCTTGTGTTCATCAAAAATGACTTGTAATTCAAGTGACAAAACCCTAACTTCATCTCTTTGATTCTCCCTACTCAAGAATGATCTCAAGGAGTTCTTGGACATTTTGGAAAGCTTTAAATGTTCTCTACAACCCATATTTGAATTTATTTTGAAGATTACCCTTGGAACTATATGAAAAAGTGCCATGAAGTTGGGTCAAAATCCTGACCGAATTAGGGCAAAATTTCACTAAGTGTTTAGTTTCATGACCCTATGTTCATAAAATTATAACTTGAGATCCAAGCATTTTTTGAAGAAGTTGTGTGAATCAAAGTTGTATATTTAATTTATATCTACAACTTTCATGTTGGGAGTTTCTCTTGAATAATCATTCATCATGGTGAAAATTTGGCTCAAAGTTATGAAAAAACATGAAATTTTCGACACTTAGAAAAATTTCTAAGTTTAGAAATTTTGACTTTTCAAAATGAAATCTTAACTTTTTGATTTCTTGATGAACAAGTTTCATATTTTGACATGATTTTATGAATTGTGATCTTTGACACTTGAATTTGACCAAAAAGTCAAAGTTTGACTTTTTAGTATACAGTTGACTTTTTATCAGTTGAGTGCAAAATTCATCTGTCAATCCAATGGACTTGCAATGTTTTGAACCATGTCATTAGGTAAAAATGATGCAATTGGACTCTTGAGATCATTCCTTAAACCAATTGACCTTTTTCTAGGTCAAAAATCAGAAATTACTCTTTCCCAGTCAAAACCCTAATTTTAACCATTTTGCCCTTTTGGAGATTTGATCAAATTTCTTGAGGAGTTGTGGTACAAACTTGATAAAATGATACATATGAGTCTAAAATGTTGATTTGTATAAAAAATTATGAATTTTGACTGTAAATTGGCCATGGTTAACTTTTCCCCAATATAGCTGATTTTTAGGCCAACTGCTCAATTGATTGATCAAAAGTGTGATCCAAGGCTTGAAACTTGACATGAGTAATCTTGGGGGGGTCCACAATGATCCCTAAAATTCATATGAAGCATTGAAAGTTCAAAAAATCCTTGTGCAAACTTAAACCTTAATTTTGGTCATCAGTGCTTAAGGAGGTGTCTTGAGCTGATCAAACCCTAATGTAGTCTTGAGTCAAGGAGATCTTGTGAGAAAATTCTTGATAAGTGAGAGGCAAAATTTTTGGGTACAACACATACAATAGAATAATGTTTAAGGTAAAAAAACTGCAGCATGAGTCGATGGATACTCACACGAGTTGACTCATTTTAGTGACTGAACAGGGTATGAGTCGACACAAGACCATATGTATCAATGCATACTGTTATCCAGACACAAAACAGAGAGACAAAAGGCGCATGAGTCGACACAAAACATGAATGTGTCGACACAAACAAGAAATGAGTCGACACATACCATTATGTATCGACTCATACTGAGTTGATTTTAACTTTCCAGAAACAAGAAGGGTTATGTGTCGACGCATAAGTGCATGTGTCGATACATAAAGGTTAAAAAAGCAATTTTCCTTTCTTTTTACACCGTCTTTATATTTTTTTATATATTTTCTTCATTGTTATTCATTTATTCGATATGCTTGTAATAATTAGGCATCAACTTCATCCCCATTTGTAAATTGTACCTGCATCCCCCAAGTGATGTAATATCGTAGGATTTTAATTTCCATAATTTACTGCTTTCGAATATAAATGCTAGTAAATAGGGTTTTGTATGGCAAGATAAAATCAATCTTAGAAAACCCTAATCTCAAAGACAAAAATGCATGCAATCAAACACACTTTGCACCTCTAGGGTAACCTCACTTGTTGCCTCAGAAAAATAGTCATATCCCTCGAATGTGGGACGCTTTAGAAAAGACCCTCGATAAAAAAAGATCATAGTCCCCCGATGACCCTTCGATGTTGCCTTCGGTAAAACGATCATTAGTCCCTATGAAAATTTCTAAAACGTCTTACAAGTTGCCTTCTATGACTATACGATTGACCCGCGCCTGTCCCTTCACATCCGACAATGGGGCTTCTTACCAATCAATGGTAAGATAGCAACATCTAAAAGAGGAGGAAAAGAAAAAATATCTTTTGAGTAGGTAGGATGCTCGTAGTTGTTTGCTTACAAATTAAAACCATTTCCACACTCACACTTTCAAAACAAATTCCCAAAAAAAAAAAACATCTCTTTGAACTATTTTCAAAACCAACACTTTGTATACATTCTTATAGAGACGAGAATCATTACAAAGTTTGCCGAAACAAAGGAGTTTTCAAAATATTTTCAAACTTGCACCAAACACACACACATTTCAAATAAGGCATTTCAAAGTGATCAATCAACTAAGAGCCCGTAGATAACTACAGATGAAAAGCGTGCTAATACCTTCCATTTTCATAACCTACCCCCCAAACTCAAGAAAATATCTCAAAAGGTCTTTTCTGTTCTTTTCACCCTTTCCTTCATTAGATAAAAGAAAAGTCAGTGGCGACTCTTGCTAACCGCAACATTTGTGATAAAACGCAAAACACCCGAGTCAGTTCTCCCACCGTATTACAGAACTGGCGACTCTGTTGGGGAGACAATTCTTAAAAGTGGGGTTACCTTAGAGAATAGATCACCTTTAAAATGCTTTCATTGTTTGATTTGTTTGCTTGACACTTTGGGCTTTTGTTTGGGTTTGTATTGATCCTCTACCCAGATCTGGGAACATCATTAGGTAAATAGCAAAAATTATGGAGATTGTACGGCGTACACCGATATGGTTGAGACAATAGCTATGTTAGTGTGACACATTTGTGGGTACCGGTATCCCTTATGGCGCATTAAGGAGAATACGGGGCCGCTGTATGGTGTCATGAAGCACTAACGAACCTTAGAACCTTTAATTGAACAACTTGTACATTAGGAAGTAGTGAGATAGTCGGCTTTGGTATAGTCCGAAGTTGGTTGATACTCGATACTATGCTCATTGAGATCATACTTTTGGGATATTTCGGTCGCCAATAAAGAGGCTTGTGCTGAAACAATGCCCAATGAAGAAAGATCAATGATATTGAGATCCCCTAGAACCTGATTACTTTCTAGGACAGGTTGAACCAACTAAACTTCAAGAGGGTATTTACCTATGAACCTCATGTAAGCCTAAACCTAAGGACTTGTTTGCCTTATGTGTATATGTTTACTTGTACATAACATCATAACATCATACCGTTGTATTTGTACTAACCATTTCAAGGACTTTGGGATTTATCTTTGTGCTATTTTGTAGGACATGGCTTTCATGCGAAGAAACACTATTCGAATCAACCTTGTGAGAGTGCCTCCTCAACTCAAGGAGTTAGCGACAAGGGTTCCAATTGATTCTCCATTCACTAAGAAGTATGGTCGTCTCATCAACTTGATTACCACAAACTTTGAAGAGGATATGGTACATGTGCTTTTCCAATTATTTGATCCTAAGCACCATTGCTTTACATTTCCTGATTACCAATTAGTGCCTACTGTGATACGGTGGGAGAACTGACTTGATGTTTTGCGTTTCGATCGCACTTGTGCGGTTAGCAAGAGTCGCCACCGAATTTTCTTTTATCCAAAAGGAAAGGTAAAAAAGCACAGGAAAGACCTTTCGAGATTATTTCTCAGGTTCGGGGAGTAGATTATGAAAAGGGAAGGTATTAGCACCCTTTTCATCCATGGTTTTCCATGGGCTCTTAGTTACGTATTTAGATCACTTGCTTTCATTTGACAGTGTGCTTGTTGTGTGGTCTTTGAAAGTATTTTGAAAAAATCTCTTTGTAATGGTTCTCGTCTCTATAAGAACGTATACAAAGTTTTGTTTCGAAAAGTGGTTCAAAGATGTGTTTGTGAATCGTATTTAGAAAAGTGTTTTGAAAAGATGTTTTGCAATGGTTCTCGTCTCTATAAGAATGTATACAAAATGTTTTATCTTTTGAAAATGTTTTGGAATGAGAGTGTAGGTGTAAAAAGTTTTTATTGTGAGCAAGCGAGTAACTAAGAGAGAATCTATCTACTCGAAAGGTCTTAAGTTGTTATTTTCTTCCTCCTTTTAATGGTGTTATCTTACCATTGATTTGGTAAGAAGCCACATCGTTGGATGTGAAGGGACAGGCACATGTCAATTTCACAATCATCGAAAGCAACTTGTGAGACACTTTAATTTTTTGTAAGGGACGAGATCGTTTTAATCGAAGGCAACATCGAGGGTCATCGAGGGACTACGATCTTTTTTTATCGAAGGGTCATTGCTAGAGCGTCTCATATTCGAGGGACATGATTGTATTTCCGAGGCAACGAGCGAGGTTACCCTAGAGGTGCGCGTGTGAATGAGTGTGTTGGTTTCAAGTTATTTAATTCTTTGATTAGGTCATCTAGCAATTGATTTTTGAATCTTGTCATACACACCTAATTACTATACAGTATAAAGAAAGCAGTAAATAGCGGGAATTGAAATTCTAAGCTATTACAAAATGTTCAGGAATGGGGGTACAATTTTTACAAATGGGGATGAATCAAATAAGATAGCAAAATCCAAATAGCAAATAATACAACTCAATCAAATTTTGTGCGATTTAATTAAAGCTATGACAATCCATGAAAATAAAAGCAACAAAATGTGGAAATGAAATGTTAAGTATTTACTTGAAAAGAGAAAAGTAAACCTATTCTAAAAAATAAAAATATTTGATTAAATTAAAATCTTTATTTTTTTGTATTTTATTAACTATGTAAGTAACAAGATAAATTAAAAAGGGACTAAACTAAATTCTATTATTATTGTTTTTGGTGTTTTATTATGTCAATTAAATTTAAAGCAAAAAATTAATAATAAAAAAAAGATAAAAATTAATTAACAAAACCTAAGTCAAATTAATAGAAAAATATTTTAAGTTTTATTTAGCATTTTGCAAAACAAATAAAATATAAGAAGAAAAACAAATTAAAGAAAAAAAGAAAGAAATATGGGCTTAAGTTGATTTTAGATGTTAGGCCCAAAAAAACAAAAAGCTTATGTGTTGTAACAGAAAAACAAGCCAAGAGGGGGGGTGTATGGCCAGCGAAACAGATGGGCTTAGGGGAAATGTAAACAAAACAGGCCCAAGTTCTTAAATCTGCATTAGTCTCTGATTAAGGGGAGGAAATGAAATTAGGGTTTGAGACCCTTTGTTCACAACGCCGCTCTCATCTTCTTCATCCAAACTCTTCCATATTTGTTCATCTCTGTTCATCTCAAAACTATCTCACTACTCGTCCCTTCCTAATTTGGCGAACGAAATCACTCTCTCCATCATTATCTCACCATGATTCACGTTTTTGAAAACCCTAAGTTTTGAAATCAGATTTATGCCTAAAATGTCCGAATTTGGTTTATCTGATCTCCCCCCCCCCCCCCAACTCTCAGTTGCCGAAACGGTTGTATCTCTTGCCTCCCTAATCTAGTTTCTAAAGATCTTCTCGAAAAGGTGTTATTCTGTTCTTATTAAAGCTTAAATGATTTCATTGGTTTTTGTATTGTTTATGTTTTTATGTTAATCAACCTTATTCCTTAGATGCAGAGAAAAATATATGGGATTATGATAAAGTGGAATATATCATACATGTTGGAGATTTTTTCGGTGAAATAGGAAAGCGAAGGACGAGGCTGAGGCTCGTGTTCCATGGTGGCCGGAGACGGGGTGGAAGAGATAAGGATTGAAGGCATGGGTTTTCACACTTGTTGGTAACTCTTCTGTTTCCTTTTGAATGATGATGATGCTGGTTATTGAGATCTTGAGGCTTTGTGATTTGTTATTGTTTTTGCCATTGAAACTTGTTACAAGTGTTTTTTTAGTTTGATGATGATTGTTATGTTTGAGATTTTGGCTTTTGGGTTTATGGATATTATCAGGTTTTGAGCTACAGGTTTGAGACTTCTGTTGTTGGTTCACAGGTTTCAGGTTTTTGAAGGTTGGATGCTTGTGTTCAAGTTTTCTGAATTTGATAATATTTTTCTGATTTTTTCAGTTTGTGAAACTGTTGCAGGTTTGGTTGATGGTGGTTTAATGGTGTTTTGAGTTTGTTACAGGTTTGGTTTGGTTACAGGTTTTGTTACTGTTTTTTGTAAGCTTGAAGCTTGGTTTAGGTTTTTGTTGCTTTGGGATTTTGTTTGGGATCTTTGGCTTTGAGGTTTTGACAATTTGTTTTCCTTTTGGTTTTGGAGGTTTGGTGATTTTTTGTATTTTGATGATGGTTTAGATTTGAGATTTTTCTTACTGTTCTATTGCTTACTTTTTATTCTATTCACCCTACTTCTGTTACCTCTATTCAAAATGGTGGGAAACCAACAATTTTGAATACTTTAACATATTGTCCTTATGGCTTTTTTGTGGCAGTTTTGTTTTTTAGCACATTCTATGCAACTTGTGACAGGCAGGGCAGCAAAGCTGTGCATTCCAATAACCTAGGTGTTGTACCCCAAAATTTGCCCTCTCATTTTATCAACATTTCTCATCACAAGGCTCTTGGAACTCAAGATCAAGCTAAGGTTGGCTCTGCTCAAGACACCTCCTTGCACTGTTGACCTAAATTAGGGTTTAAGTTTGTACAGGGATTTTTGGACCTTCAATGCCCAAATTTACTTTCATACTTCATGTTGGACTCATAAGTTTGTCCATACCAAGTTTCAAGCCTTGAATCAAATTTTTGCCCAGTCAATTGGACAATTGACCAAGATATCAGTTGTATTGGGGAAAAAGTCAACTGTGACCAATTTACAGTCAAACCTCATGATTTTTGACCCACATCAACATTATGAACTCATATGAACCATTTTATCAAATTTGGACCACAAATCCATAAGAAATTTGATCAGATCACCAAAAGGGCAAAATGGTCATTTTTAGGGTTTTGACTGTACAAAGGCAATTTTTGACTGTTTGACCTATCCAGTGGAAAATTAAGCTCAACCATGGACTCAAGAACTCAATTACATTATCTTTACCTATTCAACAAGTTCAAAAGATCTCAAATGCATAGAGTTTACAGATGAATTTTTCAGTCAACTGATCAAATTTTGGCTGTACACTGAAAAGTCAAAACTTTGACTTTTTGGTCAAAATCAAGTGCCAAGGGTCATATTTCCTCAAGATGTGTCAAATTATAAAACTTGTTCACCAAGAAACCCAAAATTGCAAATTAGGGTTTGAAATTGAAAATTTTCATAACTTAGAAATTTTCTAAGTTATGAAATTTTCTTAATTTTTCCTAACTTTGCCCCACATTTTCATCATGATGAAAATGGATTCAAACAAAACTTACAACATGAAAGTTGTATTCCATCACAAAGTCTACAACTTTTATTCATAAAGTTTTCTCAAAAGAAGCTTGGATCTCAAGTTACGATTTTTGGAACAAGGGTCCCTAAAACTTGTAACTTAGAGAGATTTTGCCCTAGTTTAGGCAGGGTTTTGCCCTATCTTCTTGGCCATTTTTCACATAGTTACACTTGGAGTCTCAAGTTTAATTTCAAAGATGGATTATAGTACATGTTTCAAGCTTTCTAAATTGTCCAAGAACTCCTCAAACACATTTGTGGTTAGGGAGAATCGAATGCTTGAAGTTGGCAAAAACTCACTTTGATTCATGGCCAATACATGTTCATACAAGTTGGAAAATCTGTCCAAACTAGCTTTGTACTTGTTTACAGGTCTCTAAATCAATTCAAACTCAAAAATTAATTGAAAATACATTGGACATTGGTATTGTTCTGATCAATGGAGCTTGGCACAATGAATAAATCCATTTTGGGCATAAAGGTAGCACTTCCATTTACATAAAGCATGCTTTATGTCAAATTGCATTTCTTGAGCCATACACCAAGCCCTTTGTTGCAAACAAGGATCCCTAATGTCAGGCAAAGTTCAACAACTTTGTGCAGCTAGGTTACAAGCCAGTACACCCATAGCATTGTCAACTCTCACTTTTTACTTCAAAATCAAGTAATTGTGCAAAAGGTCAACAACTTGAACATCTGATATATTCAACTCTTGCCAACATTCCAAACAAGTTTTGCACATCCCTTGGAGCCATAAACACGAGCCATTCATCCCTCAAACACTCTTGAACACCAAATCACATTCTTCTTGCAAAACAGGGCACTCTCTGCAAATTCACATTCATCACACTAACCACTTGTGCGTTTGGCCTCAAACTTGTTCCAATACATTCCATTCAACTCACTCAAGCTATCCAAAACCTCCATTGCCAACTGTAACTCCATTTACAGTGTTCACCATTTCTGTTTTGAAGCTTTACAGGTTGAGTTCTATAGAGAGATTCTGACCATTTCAAAGCAAACTAAGCATTAGGGAAGGTCCAGGGAACATCAAGCAAGCTCAAAAGAACCCCAGGCCTCATTGAAAGTTGATGCATTGCCATACTCGAGCTTGATTGAAACAAGTATTTCTTAAACTTTTATCTCTCTATTTAGGAACATTTAGCCTTAGGTTTGTGAATGAAAGATGTAGTACTCATTGCCATGAAGCCATACATATGCTCAGTTTTCATTTATATTAAGTGTGCTAGGAGAATTTCATCCATGAACATGCTGAAAAAGTTAGGTCAGATTTTAGGGCCAGAGAAATTCTCTCTAGTCTTTGAGAGTTAAGATTAATGCTTTATATGGTTAGAATTGTGGTTTAATGCTCTACAAGTTTGATGTTGTGCGTTTTGGCAAAAGATCACGTTTCCAGGATGTTCAAGTTGGAACCAGGCGCGCGCGTTTGACAGTTCTGAAGGAAGAAGATGAAGTAGCTGGGATGAGCCTGGCTATTTCTCACTTTTGACACCCCCCTTTTCAGTTTCACACCCCCTGGCCCAATTTCTTTATATTTTGTTTTTTTGCATTTTTATTTCATTTCTGATTTTATTATTTTATCCCCAAATATAAAAAATGCTTAAAAATATTTTCACTTTTTTTTTTACATTTATTTAGCATATTATTCCATTTTTTCTAACATTAAAACATTTTAATACTTCTAATTATTTGTTTAATCTTAAAAATAATGTAAATAATACTTTTAGTTTATTTCTAATATATATATATATATATATATATATATATATATATATATATATATATATATATATATATATATATATATATATATATATATATATATATATATATATATATATATATATATATATATATATATATATATATATATATATATATATATATATATACATATATATATATATATACATATATACTTTTATTTTATTAAATAATTAGAATAAAAATATAAAAATATTACTTTTTATTTTTTATTATTATTTATACTAAAAAATACCTTTTCTTCAATATATTTCATTTTTGTACATATTAATATATTTTTGTATATAAATAATATATAATATTATTTTCTTAAGGAAAATTAGGGTTTCCCCCTTAATTAAATAAAATCAACCTTTTTTATTTTATTTCTTTACACCTTTTTCACATTAAAAAAATACTTTACATACATAAACATAAACAAAATAAAAACTTCTTTTTTGCATGATACATTTTATTTAACATTTATTTATTTTGTTTATTTAAATAATTGTACATTTAAATATTGTTGCATTGAGATTCAATTTGGATGTAATAGTAATCTAGGGTTTATATTTATTGTCAAATACCCCCTATTAAAAAATTGTACCCCATCCCCATAATCATGTTGTAATAGCTTAGAATTTAAATTCTCGCACTTAACACTTTCAATTATGCCATGATTAGAGAATTAGGGTTTGTATGCCAAAATCAAATTAACAAATAGTTTGACCTAATCAAAGACAAAAATGCATGAAAAACAAACACAATGCACACTTGCACCCCTAGGGTTACAATCCACTTGTTGCCTTCAAAAATGGGCCATTGTATGCATGTTGAGTACTTTGGCCAAACAAAAATAAAACAAAAGATCATAGTCCCTCGATGACGCTATCTGAGTTGCCTAAACAAAATGATCAAGTCCCTCAAGAAAATTGCCAAAAATACTTGACACAATTACTATCATGGTCTATACGATGACCCGCGCCTGTCCCGTTTAACATCCTAACACAAGGTTGTTCACCAAATGCAATGGTGAAACAACACTGTTAAAAGGGTTAAAAACATAAGAAAGATCTTTGAGTATAATAGGGTAGATAACTCTTAGTTACTTGATCAAAAGCTTGCAAAACATCCTTGCTATTTTCAAACACACTTCACAACACAATTTCAAAACCCTACTTTCAAACATTGAAAACTTTTCAAAAGACAAAAACACCTTTGTATACATTCAAACAAGAATCATTACAAAGGTTGCCACAACGATAGCCTCTTTTCAAAACATCTTTTAAAACCACACACAAAGCACCATTTCAAACAATTGAAAAGCAAAGCAAGTGATCTAAACAAGTAACTAAGAGCCCATGGATAACCATGGATGAAAAGGGTGCTTGTACCTTCCCTTTTCATAATCTACTCCCCGAACCCAAGAAAACATCTCAAAGGTCTTTCCTGTGCTTTTTGACCTTTCCTTAGGATAAAATAAAAAGTTGGTGGTGACTCTTGCTAAACCGAAACATTTGCGAACACAAAATGCAAAACCTCAAGTCAGTTCTCCCACCGTATAACACTAGGTGACTTCTTTCCTCTCTTCTCTATCAATTACAATAGGAAAGCAAATTGATTTTTGCCCCTTTTTTCCAATTCTGAAAGGTTTGCAAAGGAAAATGGAAAATGATGACTTTATGAACAAGCTCTGTCATTTGACTTAGCTATTTGTTTTGCCATATTGTTGCACTTATTTTATTGATGCTGTTTGTTATTTGCTATATTGCTGCCTCGTTTTTGCTATTTGTTGCGCTACAGTTTGGTTCAATTTTGATGTTTGGTTCAGTTTTGCTGTTTGCTTCAGTTTTGCTATTTGCTTGGACAACTTTGTAGCATTCTGTTTGATTCAGTTTTGCATTTTCTTGTTTGGACAACTTTGTGGTATTTTTGTTTCTTCTTTTTGTGAACCAAGAAGGATAACCTTCTTGTGATTTGCAAAATAGAAAAATAAAATTGTGATGAAAAATGGCATTCTGATTCCATTCTTGCAAACCTTAATGATGAATACCTTTTTTTTGGAAAATTCTTGCTCATGCCCAAATAATTTGTACTAACTATTTTTCTTTCTTTTGTTTTCATGTGAGCACAATGGATATGACAAAGCAAGGAAGGCAAGAAATATGTGGCAAGCATGGAGGTCTTTGGAGATAGAAAAAGAACTTCAGTCAAGCTTAGGCATAGATTAGTTCTCCTAGGCCAAACATTTGTTTCGATTTTCTTTGTAATTCAGAGAAATCGTTCTTGTACTGTATCCAACAATTGTACTAATTCATCTTTTAAATACAATAAGTTGTAAAACATAGAGTATTTAAAAGAACAAATTGTTTTGTAACAATGTTTGAAAAATTGGAGAAAGTCTTATGAAATGTTCTGGTGCCAATTGAAATTCTTTACCAACAATAACTTATAATTTCTCCTCGCATCCTATTTGATTTTTGAAATGCCCAATCAAGATATTTAAAGTAAAATGTTCCAGTCTCGTAACTTAAATTCCAAGTAATCCTAATGATTCTGTAATTGCATTTCAAACAAACATGCACTGTATTTTCCATTTCCTAACCAAGCAAATGTTTTAAAAGACGTAAATCATCTGGTTAACCTGGTTCAAACAATCATGAGTGTCCTACATGACAATCTTAAATTCCATCTCTTGTCCCAAACAACCATGCCTTGAGAACAAACATTGTCTCTTTTTTAGTAAACCTGAGGAAGCATGAAGACCTGTGAAAACCAATTGAATTTCTGAGAATTCATTTTCTATTTAGAATTGCAAGAAAAACCCTAATTGCTGGTTTACTACCACAGAAGAGAATCTTTATGGTCGATTCCTGAGCCAACTTGAATATCCGAGAATCCCTAGGGTTGTGTCTTCTATGAAAAAGGGGAGGGCAAATTTTGGGGTACAACAGCTGCCCCTGTTCAATCTTCTTGAACCTAAAGAGTTAGATTGGCGAGTTTTACCATTCGTGACTCGAAGGTAAAAGATGATTAGACACTAGAGTGCCCATAAATTTTCACTCGACAAAGGTGTAGTTGAGGAAATGGGCTTAAAGATGCCATTTGGAGAGTATGTTAGAATCTTGTTGGAGATGGGTTTGTAGATGCCATCAAATAATGTTTGTTGTACATCAAAAGAATAAGCATCAGAATGGTGTCCGTATTTGGAATGTATCTGAATTGTATCTGTCCTTGAATCTGAATAAGTAACAGAATGGCAACCGTGTCTGGAACGTATCTGAACTGTATCTTGAAATTGAAATCTGAATGAGTGACAGAATGGCAACCGTGTCTGGAGCGTATCTGGACTGTATCTTGAAATTGAAATCTGAATGAGTGACAGAATGGCAACCGTGTCTGGAGCATATTTGTACTGTATCTTGAAATTAAGTCTGAATGAGTAACAGAATGACTTCCGTGTCTGGAGTGTTTACCTGTACTGTATCGGTACTTGGAATTTGAATAAGTAGTAGAATGGCATCCTTGTCTGGAGCATATCTGTATTGTATCTTGAAATTAAGTCTAAATGAGTAACAGAATGGCTTCCGTGTCTGGAGCATATCTGAACTGTATCATGATTGAAGTCTGAATCTGAATGAGTATCAGGATGGCATCCGTATTTGGAGTGTATCTGTACTGTATCTGAATGAGAAATAGAATGGCTTTCGTGTCTGGAGCGTATCTAAACTGTATCTGAAATTTGAATCTGAATGAGTATCAGGATGGCATTCATATTTGGAACGTATCTGTACTGTATCATGATTGCACATTGTTAAACGGTAGCTATTAATCTTATCCTGTAAAGGGTAAAATGTTAGCTGAAGCACAAAGTTATGATGCATAAAATGCATGATGTAATATATGTACTTTATCAATGTTTATGATATATGGATGTAATGTATGCGCATGTAAGCTGATTTGCTATATTGCTGAGGAAAATAAATCCCGTTGAGGATTTCGTTGTGAGAGTAATGCCATATACTTCTTGAGGAATCTTCCTGGGGAATCCAGAGAATTTTAATGACTTCTACTGGGGATTATTGACGAGAGTCTTTGTTCTGTCGAGAAGCAATAAAAACTTTGTGGGGAAAAGCTTATTCCTATTTGGAAAAAGTTCAGGAGCTTCGGTCGTCTGCCACTCTTCTGGGGAGTTACCCTAGGTTGAGGAGAAACAAAAGTTAATTGTTATCTGGTTGATTTTCAGGCTTCAAGACAACTTGCTGGGGAATTTGGAGAAACTGGATGATTTCCAATGTGGGTTGATAGTTTGAATTTTTGGCTCCACCGGGGATTATTAGTTGATAGTCTCAGCTCCGCTGGGGATCTGTAGTTCAAAGTTTTGGCTCCGCTGGGGATTGGTAGTTGGTAGTCTCAGCTCCGCTGGGGATCTGTAGTTCAAAGTTTTGGCTCCGCTGGGGATCTTAATGACGTGCTGTAGAGATTTCTCATGGAATAGCCTAAAGACGTTTTCCTACTCTTTCCACCTGTCAGTAATTGTTCTTTTTCATCTTGTTTATTTGTAAACAGTAATTATGTTCAAATGCATATGTTCATTAATGAATCATTGGACGTTTTTGCAAATAAAACACAAGTGTAAAAAGAAAAAGACAAATGGTTTTCTGCACTTTAAAGAGATATCTTTGTATTTACTTTGAATAAGTATTTTGTATAAAGGAGACAGACATCCTAGTAAGAGGATGGTGTCATAAATAAGAAAAAATTTACAAAGAAATATAGCTATGTGTAATAATCCCAGGGGGTTCCCATTCTACTATAGCCTCCGTATCTCCGAATATCTTGTCCATTTGTTGCTTCGTCCGAAGATGATTGAATTGATCAGAAGCTCCGAGTTTGTCCGTGAAGAGATTGTCCTTAAAGTGATCCGACGAGACATAGTCATACGCTTTAATTCCCTAACTTTTGCCTGGACCGCCCTTTCGGGTTTTCAGTCCACCGGGAAACCCTTTTTTGCCCAAGTCGCCCTTTCAGGTTTTCAACTTGCCGGGTGTACAGATTTTTTTTATTTTATCCCTAATTTTTGCCCGAACCTATTGGTTCGCCGGGATGCCCTTGTTTTTCCTAGGTGTGTCAACCTAGCGGGTCTCTTATGCGTAGTATCTTTTGACTATGTATGCGTTTGCAGGGTGCGGCAGATTGTCGCTGTCCATGGTGGTTAAGATCATTGCCCCATCAGAAAAGATGTTCTTGATTACAAATGGTCCTACATAGGTAGGAGTCCATTTTCCCCTGGGATCACTTTGTGGCAAGATGATGCGCTTGATCACAAGATCTCCAACTTGATACACTTGGCGTCTGACTTTCTTACTGAAAGCCTTGATCATCCGCTTTTGATACGTCTGACCATGGCAAACAGCAGTAAGTCTCTTCTCGTCAATTAAGTTCAACTGATCAAGTCGGGTTTGGATCCAATCGTCTTCACTCAAACCTGCATCCTTCATGATTCTCAAAGAGGGGATCTAAACCTTAATAGGTAAAACAACCTCCATGCCATAAACTAAAGAATAAGGTGTTGCCCCAGTTGAAGTGTGAGCCGTGGTACGGTACCCGTGGAGAGAAAATGGTGGCATCTCATGCCAGTCCTTGTAGGTGGCTGTCATTTTCTGTATGATCTTTTTGATGTTTTTGTTCGCAGCTTCGACAGCACCATTCATCTTTGGCCGATAGGGAGACGAATTATGATGTTGAATTTTGAACTGTTCGCACAAGGAGGTGATCATAGTATTGTTAAGGTTTGTTCCGTTATCAGTGATGATCCTTTCGGGGATACCGTACCGACAGATAAGGTTTTGCTTGATGAAGAGGGCAACAACATTCTTAGTAACGGATGCGAAGGAAGCTGCTTCGACCCACTTTGTGAAGTAATCAATGGCCACCAGAATGAAGTGGTGTCCATTGGAGGTTGTAGGCTTAATCTCCCCAATCATATCAATCCCCCACATAGCGAAGGGCCAAGGAGTTGTTAAGACATTTAGAGGAACCAGAGGTACGTGCACCTTGTCTTCATAGATTTGACACTTATGGCAATTTCGAGAGTATTGATAGCAGTCTGCTTCCATGGTAGACCAGTAATAGCCTGCTCGTAGAATCTTCTTCGCCATCGTATGCCCGCTAGAGTGAGTGCCAAAGGTACCTTCATGTAATTCAGCCATAATCCTTTCAGCCTCAGCCTTGTCCACACAACGGAGCAGAATGGAATCATGATTGCGTTTGTACAGGATGCCATTACTTAGGAAAAACTTAGCGGAGAATCTCCTTAAGAACTTTTTGTCATTGACTGAAGCTCCTTCAGGGTATTCTTGAGCCTCGAGATACCTTTTGACTTCTTGAAACCAAGGCTGGTCCATTACTTCTTCGGTATTAATCTCGTGACAGTGTGCTGGTTCGTCCATCTGTTCAATGGTGATTTGGGGAGCCTCGTTATCCCAATTAAGTTTAAACATGGATGACATTGTAGCTAGAGCATCTGCTAGCTGATTTTCTTCTCGCGGTAAGTGCTCGAAGGTAATCTGCTCGAAATGTGGTAACAATGTCAAAACATGTTCTTTGTAAGGGATGAGGTTTGGATGCTTAGTATCCCATTCTCCTTTGATCTGACTGATGACCAAAGCTGAATCCCCAAACACGACTAAAGATTTAATTCCCAAGTTTATGGCAGCCTTGAGTCCAAAGATGCACGCTTCATACTCTGCCATGTTGTTCATATAGTTGAAGCAAAGTCTAGCAGTGAAAGGATTATGGCATCCTTCCGGAGATATAAGCACAACACCGATACCGTTACCAAGCTCATTGGATGCCCTATCAAAGTACAGGGTCCATCAGGATCCTTGTTCAGGTCCTTCATATGGTCTGAAATCTCCAACATTGTCCAATGTCATGATGTCTTCGTCAGGGAAGTCAAACTTCATGGATTGATAATCTTCTACAGCTTGATGGGCCAGATGATCATCTAGCACACTACCCTTTATAGATTTTTGGGTAGTGTATTGTATGTCATATTCCGTTAGGATCATCTGCCATCTAGCTATCCTTCCAGATAAAGCAGGCTTTTCGAAGATGTATTTGTTCGGATCCATCTTAGATATCAGCAAAGTGGTATGAGTCAACATGTACTTCCTTAGCCGGCGAACATCCCATACCAAAGCGCAACAAGTTTTCTCGAGCAGTGAATATCTTGTTTCACAGTCGGTAAATGTTTTGCTAAGGTAATAAATGGCATTCTCTTTTCAGCCATACTCGTCATGCTGCCCCAGTACACACCCCATTGAATTCTCTAGGACGGTCAGATACATGATTAGCGGTCTTCCTTCGACTGGTGGCATCAAGACGGGAGGCTCTTGTAAATACTCCTTGATTTTATCGAAAGAAGTTTGATAGTCATCATTCCATCTAACTACTTGATCTTTCTTCAATAGCTTGAAGGTTGGTTCACAAGTAGATGTTAGGTGAGAAATGAACCTAGCAATGAAGTTTAGGCGTCCCAAGAAACCTCTGACCTCCTTCTCAGTGCGAGGAGCAGGCATTTCTTGTATAGCTTTGACTTTGGAAGGATCAACCTCGATGCCTTTGTTGCTAACAATGAAACCTAAGAGCTTACCGGACCGGACTCAGAATGTGCACTTATTTGGATTCAATCTTAGCTTGTACTCCTTCAACCTGACAAACAACTTTTGCAAGTGATCAAGGTGTTCTTCTTCAGTTTGTGATCGGGCTATCATGTCATCTACGTAGACCTCTATCTCATGATGTATCATATCATGAAACAAAGCTACCATGGCGCGTTGATAGGTTGTCCCGACATTCTTCAGTCCGAATGGCATCACTTTGTAGCAGAACGTACCCCATTGTGTGACAAAAGTAGTTTTCTCCATTACCTCAGGTGCCATTTTGATCTGGTTATAGCCTGGGAATCCTTCCATGAAAGAAAATACTTTGTGTTGGGTTGTATTGTCAACCAGGATGTCGATGTGTCGAAGTGGAAAATCATCTTTAGGGCTGGCCCTGTTTAAATCTCTATAATCTACACACATTCTCACTTTGCCATCCTTTTTAGGCACGGGAACTATGTTAGCAACCCATTGTGGATAAGAAGTAACAGCTAGAAATCCAACATTGAACTGCTTCATAACTTCTGCTTTGATCTTCTCTGACATGTCAGGTCTCATGCGGAGGACTTTTTTCTTCACTGGTGGACAGTCTTCTCTAGTGGGTAGACGGTGTACCACAATGTCTGTATCGAGTCCCGGCATGTCTTCATATGACCAGGCAAAGATTTCAACATAATCATGCAACAACTAAATTAGGCGCTCCTTGACACTCGGCTCTAGATTGGAACCCACTCTGATTTCCTTTCTGTCTTCCTCAGTACCCAAGTTGATTGTATCCAACAGCTCCTCATGAGGCAGAATAGCCCTTTCCTCTTGTTGTAGAATTCTAGCCAATTCCCTTGGTACCTCACAATCTTCCTCACCTTCGTATTCGCCTTGGTAGATCAGGTCTTCAGAGTCACTGAAGGCTATAGCAGTATCGTTACCCATGGGATCCGAAATGGAAGGGTACCTGCATTTGTGAGTGTGGGTGTGTGTAAGGGCATAACCATCTTAAAACAAAAAAATGTAAAAGAAAGACAATGAGCACAAAAGGTTTATATATGAAAAAGCGTCCATGATTCATTGAAATGACATATGAAAATTAAATAAGAACCCTTACAAATGGACCATTGTGCCTCGGGTAAGACACAAGGTTGAAAAAGTACGAATTGTTTGTGAATTATTACAGTCCAACAAAAATGTAAAAGGTAAATTACTGATCAATGAAAGTTATCGGGATGAAGTCTTTGGCTTCCCAATTGCACAGTCCTCCGCCGACAGTAGGAAATATCCAGTCTTCCAAGCTTCCCTCTTTTTCACTGTCCTCTAGTGCATTAACCCCTTGGTGACTGATCTTCACAGGTGGCCCTCCGGCACGGGTGCGGCGCACGGCCTTCTGAGCGGTTGAGGTGAACCCCAAGCCGAACTTGTCTGATTTGTAGGGAATATCTGGTAGCTGTCCCCAGATGGTGGATCCGCCTTCTTCCACTGCTGCCTTTGCATCCTTGAGAGAGGACATCTGAGGTGGAGGTCTTGTGATCACAGGAGTTGAGGATACCGCCTTGGTCGCCGCTATTTCTGGAAAGACTTCTTCAAAATGTTGGAAAGGGGTTTCAATGAATTCGCCATCCAATTCTACATATCGGAATGAATTCAGATGACTAATCATGCACTCCTCTTCCCCATGAACAGTTATGATCTTCCCTTGGACAGGGTACTTGAGCATCTGATGCAAAGTGGAGGTGACAACACCGGCATTATGGATCCAGGGGCGTCCCAACAGACAAGAGTAGGAAGGACGAATGTCCATCACGTAGAATGTTGAATTGAACGTCTGAGTTCCCACCTTGATCGGGATGTCCACCTCCCCATGGACCATCCTTTTAGAGCCTTCAAATGCTCCCACAATTATGTTGTTGGGTTTTAAAGTCAGCCCCTCACAATCCAACCTATCCAGGGCTTTCTTCGGCAAGACATTTAAAGACGATCCAGTATCAACCAAAACATGGGCTAGGGTCGTCCCTCTATACTCCATCGAGACATGTAGTGCATCATTGTGTTTTCTCCCTTTGGAGGTTAAGTCAGCATCGGAGAAACTCAGGCCATTGTCAGCTGTCAGACTGGCCACACACTCTTGGAATTGATCTGTGGACATCTCTTGCGGTACATGAGCTGTCTTCAGAAATTTTACCAAATCTTTAGCATGCGCCTCAGAGCACAGCAGCAATGCTAACATAGAGATTTTGGAGGGGGTCTGCCCCAGTTGTTCTACCATATCATAATCACTCTTTTTAATGATCCTCAGGATTTCTTCCATCTCCTTCTTGGATGTATCAGGAATAACTAGTGATTGAGCCTTCGTCAAGACAGGCTCCTCTTGTACGTTCTTTCCTTTATTCTCAGCTGTGGAAGTTGATCGAGACTTTATGAGTCTATCGGGATACTAACTGCAAGTATACAGTTTAGTCGTTCTAGTTTTAAAAGATTATCGAACCCACAAAGACTGTGTATCAATCGCATACGATCTAATGCTACAGTTTTGTCTAACTAAGCGATGAATATTCGATATTTTGGGTAGACAGTTTAGTTTTAAAAGTAATAGTACTAATTATACCGGTATGTGATAATCGGACTTAGGGAATTCGATAAATCGCTTGGCCTATAAAGTATTTCGATAAAAGCTAATTGTTTAAAAACCTGAGACATACACTCTCGTGTTTATGAAATAAGTCATGCTACTAAACCTAGTGGATGCACTTTAAATTTAATAACACTTTTTGAAAACAATTTGAATTTAATTAATTTATTAAAACACTCTCGTGTATTTAAAAATCAATGCTTCGTTACCACTATCTGGGTTGAACCCCAGCTCTCGCATGCAGGTTCTTGCCTTAATTAATTTCCCACTCTCGTGGCAAAATCGTGTTAATTAACCTCTCACTCTCGTGACAAGGATAGTTAAATTAATATTGGAAATTGGAAACCAGAAATTGTTTTATAAATATTTTTGGTCAAGGTCTTATTGAATTCTTTCAGTTCTTACGGTCACATACCGGTATTAATAATTTAGCCAGACATAATTAACTTAACAGTAAATAAGTTCAAAATACAATTCATGGCAATAATTGGCATATTATAGAAAACGAATAAATAATAATTGCAATATAAAAAACCTGGAATTACAGATGCTATAGTAATCTTGAGGTAATACAGTAATCCAAATCTTCAAGCTTGACTTGCAGTAGAAATTCGTGTTAATTCTTGTAAGAAGAATTAACACTTAAAAATAGAAACTAAGGCTTGAATGAAAATTACAGGGAATTGAAAGCAGAATTGCAAAACAAAATAATTTGGAAATAACTGTAAAAATAAAATAAGAATTTGCTGAGTAAAATTCTTCGACCCTTGGACTGTGCCTTGGTACTCATATATATAGCAGGAAAAATCAGCAGTTTTAATTTTGAATTCTTGATGAAGTCTTCGTGGAGAAATTCTAGGAGCAGTAATAGTTGTGGCAATAATATAGGAGGTTCAGTAGAAACAGGAAGAATTATTCTGCCCTTCACGCCCACGTCTTCAATTATGCGCAACGTCCTCCTTCACGCGCGTGACGGTCGTCACAGGTGGGTGATGGTCGTCACACGCTGAAGTGGTGTCTTACGCTCGTCACAGGGGCGTGACGACCGTTTCCTTATGTTGTGGGGTGTTACGCCCGTCACAGGGGCGTGACGACCGTCAGGCATCCAGAAGTCCACACTTTGTATTTTTTTATTCTTTTTCTCTTTGTGTTTCGTCTAGCTTTCTTCATGTTATCCTTTTGCATCAGTTTGAGTCGACAAGTGTTATACCCGTAAAAAGACAAATAATCTTGGAATAATCGAGGGTTAGACGACTTAATGGAATATAAAATCGGTAAAAAGTATGCTAATTATACGATATATTTTCTTGTTATCAAATTCCCCCATACTTAAACCTTTGTTTGTCCTCAAGCAAATAGTCATTCGAAAGGCTGGACAAGTTTTCTGGTAAGCGCATAAGCATGACATACCCTTGGATTTTTTTTAAAGTGGTTTCGGGAAATCCTCGTTGGTTCGGCCATTACTTGAGTAAAACACTAAAGATACGCTAATGACGCAAGCAATAAGCTTACCCGTAGACTTCCATTTTAAACGAGCTATCCAACAGTTCCGTTATAACTCTGCCCGGAGTTCCTCGTATCTATTTCACCCGGTTTCATTCTGGCGCAATCACATTAAGCCCTTTGCCTTAGCACGCACGTAGTGGAGTAACCGGTTAGTGACTTTGATCCTTTAGCACGGGGTCTGGTACATGAATGTGGCAACCCTACATATTTTATCCAAATTGGAGGTTGTGGGGGATCGGGCCGTAGCACGCCCTACCGAGTTCAGAACCAGATACCTCTGAACCAACCAACATTGGATTTCTTCATTATTTTCTCAGCTCTTATATGTGCCCGTATATTTTGGTACACAGATTTTCCTTTCTTTTTGCAGCAAGATATGAAGGATATCTTTAGAATCAAGCATCAAACACTTATATTCATTGATTCTCCACGTGGTTTGTGTCAAGACGGTGCTGACTGCTAGTATAAACTACTAGGGGTTACTTCTAGAACTTGAAACTCCGAATATCGGTATAATGGTTATTGAAACGGATCGCGTAAGTAGGAAGTCCACGGTGACAGAACCGTATCGATCTTGTTATGTCGTTGTCGGCTTCCTAAACTGGGATTTCACTAAAGTAGGTATGTCGGGCTAATGCGAAAATAAAAATTTTTCGGTATGGCAAAGTAAAGCGAAGAATTTGAATCGAGACATATCGCGAGAATTTACTAGTTTTATTAACGATTGAAAGGTACCTCTCCCACACAAAATCCGACATTGTCCTCAATGTTGCGATATATGCGGGGAAGTACAATTACAAAAACAAAAAGGAAAAGAAATAAAACAGAAAAATAACAAATTACAAAGAAATTAAAGAAAGACAAACTACTGGTGACCACGCCCTCTGCTCCTGGTGCGAGAGCGTCTGGTAGGAGTGGCTTCAGCGTCGGTGTCTTGGAAGCCATAGGTGTTCATATCTATCCTCAAGGCGTTAAGCTCGGACAGCGCCTCATCTAACCTCTCATTCATGTTTCGCTGCCCAGTCAAGATCTGGGCGTTTTGGGCGCACAGAGACTCAAACTGGTCAGCTTGCCTCCTTTCAAGCGCCGCATTCATTTGATTTTTCATGTGGAGGGCGCGGAGGATGTCTTCAAGATTTATAGGAGGAGGTGCGGATGAGGATCCAGGGATATCGTGGACAGGCAGAGCACTATCCAACTCTTCTTGTATATCGTCTGCGGCGGCTGCAGCTTGGTCTTCGTGGGCAGGTGCAGGCTCTGCGGGAACTTCAGGGTCGAACAACCAGTTTGCTCGGTTACTTGGATCGATTCGGTCCCTGTTTGGCAAGATGATATTCTGATAGACGGTATTCCTAATTACGGGGTGGAATATGTCGTCTTCCCGCTCGTAGATGAGGTGTGCGGCTTTGCAGTGATCCAAGGTTAGCAAAGTCGGTGCCATAGAAGGCAAGGTTGCAAGAGCAGCACCATAATTCAGACCAATGGCAATAAAAGTAACCAGCCCTCCGAAATAGAAAGGTTTTCCACCTCTAGCACAAATAGAGTGGATGTGGGCGAGTAGGAACGGGGCGGCATTTATCTTTTGCCCAGTGAACGCACAATGTAGAAAGAAGAGCTCCTTGGAGTTGAGCTTATGGTTGCTGTCGCGGGCGAAGATGGTGTTACTAAGAATGCGATGAAAGTAGCGGATGGCCGGATTGTGGATGTGGGTAGCGTTGAGGTGGTCGTAGGACCCGGCACAGATGTTCGTTAAACTGTGCCACAAGTTGAAAGCCTCCTCATTAAAACTATCTGGTACCCGAAAATGAGCACCTTCATCCGAACAAAATCCCATAAGCCTCGCGATGTCGGATTGAGGCAACTGATGCTCAACTCCGAACATGCCAAATTTTGCCACGCCTGATAATTGGTTTGTGACACCCGGCAGAGTGAGGTAAGCGAACGAACTCAAGAACTCAAGAGTAAGAGTTTCGTAGATTGGTCTTGGTTCGCGGCAGAGGTTCCACAAATCCACGCTTTGTAGTAATCGGCGGACACTGTCGAGTAGTCCCAAACTTCGTAGGCAGTCGATGTCAATGTACCTTGTGGGTTGGAGACCTCGACGTTGGAATTTTTGATACTTTGCTCGTTGATTCTCCCCAGGTTCGCTGATTCTGAAATTGATAACTTGAGCGTTTGGGTTGTTTACCATGGTGATAAAGGATTTGATTTGCGAATGTGAGAATGGGAGATTGTGAGGATGTTAATTTGGTGTTGGGAGTTTAGAAATTGGAAGAAAAATGGAGTGAATAGGTGGTTTTTCGTATGGTGTGGTGATAATGGAGAAGGGAAAAATGGGTTTATAAGGAAGAAGGTTGGAACGGTTCTCTGTAACAGCCGTTGGTTTCTGTCTGTGTGACGATCGTCACAGGGGTGTGACGCTCGTCACAAAGCAAAGAGGCGCGTGACGCTCGTCACAGGGGCGTGACGGTCGTAACGCAGACAGAGTCTTAAATGAAAGATCCGTTACAGGACCGTTGGAGAGTGATGAGTTTATTATATTTTTTCTTGGTAATTGGAATTTTGTTTTGAAGAATTTATATATATATTTTTTTTTTGATTTATTTGAAATGTTTGTTTTAATTAATCATTTTAAGTAATTAAAGTTTTAAATCTAACGAAAATAGACAGTACATAACAGTAAATAACAACAGTAAATAAAACATAGACAGTAAACAGTAAACAGTAAATTGGGAAAGAATTTAAAATAAACTTCAATTTAATAAATGCATAACGAATTGTTTCAAAGAAAAAAATATAAAAATAATGATAATGTTGAAATAATAACTAAACTAAAAAGATCCCTCCCACACAGAAATTTACAGTGTCCTCACTGTACGTAGAAATGCAAGAGAGAAAGCAAGGAGATAACGATGGAAACTCTAGCCACGGGGTGGTGGAAACAAATGCTGAAGCATATAATCCAACTGATCAGTCACCAAGTCCATAAAGGTAATGAAATCCACCCTAAGGGAAGTCAGCTCGCCCCGCATGTCCGTAATGGCTGCATGTAGGGAGTCCAGGGTAACAGCAGGTGGAGGTGGAGTAGTCTCAGGAGCTTGAGGCGCGGTCTCGGCAGAAGTAGCCTCCTGTTCCCAAGGATCAGGGAGATCATGGTATCCTGGCGGTGTAGCAGGATCTTCTTCAGCATTAGCATTGTTAGGAACCTCATAGATGTCGACTGTAGATGGTGAAGAGGGTGGTGAAGCAGGGTAGTGAAGATCAAACAGCCAATTATCCCGGTTGTGCACACTGGTTCTTGGGTCAGGCAGCTTAAAATGATGGACGATCTGATGATTAACTAGCAAGTCAAATGAATCTGGTCCAAGGTTTCCAATCATGCTAGTGTTGAAACAAAAAGCAATGTCCATCGGCTTTATGCCATAAAGCGGAGCAGAACCGAGCATAGGCCGGCGGAGTCCAATGGCGTTAGACAGCATGGTAACTAACCCACCTAACAAAATCGGTGCATTTGGGGTCTGTATGATCCGCTCCATATTAGCGAGCATATAAGCTGCGCCGTTCACCGGACGGTTTTGAGATGCACAATACATGATAAACAGCTCATCGCGGGATACAGAGGTGACATTTTGTTGTTTGCCGAAGATAGTGTGGGCTATGATCTTGTGGAAATACCTGATAGTCGGGTTATGAATGCATTCAGAGTACAGATCTGACGGCTCAGGATGGTTAACACCAGCTATGCTTCCCCAGAAAAAGTCAAGCTCAGATACGGGCAAAAGGTTCTCCTGTGTCATGGTAATAACATCGGGTCCAAAAGGGAACCCAAGAAGCTGGTTAAACTCTCGCAGGTTGTAAGTGTAATCCATGTTAAACATTCTAAATGTAATCAACCCACGGTTGAATCCCATTCCATGATTTGAAATGAAACTCAAGGTGCTGAGAAACTCCAGAGTCAGCCTTTTGTAGGTACAGAACCTCCGACGGATAGGGGCAGTGTCCCAACCAATCTGGTGCAGCAGGTACATGACACTCTCGCGAATTCCAAGGGAAGGCATAGCATGATCATCTGCATATATAGTAGGACACATCTCCCGGTCACCCAGATCTGTAAACCTTCTTCTCTGGTGTCGGCTTCGCAATTTGACATTCATGAAGTTAGCACAATCCATAGCGCGAGATGCGAAAGAAAAGGAATTACCCCCCTGAAAATATTTGAAAAATGTTTGAAAGAAAAGGAAATTAAGTAAGTATTTTTGGGTTAGGAAATTGCCAAAGTTAAATTAAAAATAAAAAGAAAGATAAAAGGGAGAAATAAAAACAGAATAAAAATAGAAAGGAGTTAGAAATGCAATAATGAAAACATTTTAAAGATTAAGAAAAAGAAAAGAAAAAAAAATGAAAACATATTAAAGCAGAAAAAATAATTAAAGTAAAAACATGGGTTGCCTCCCACGAAGCGCCTTTATTTTATGTCGACGGCTCAACATTAAATACCTATTCAGTTAGGTAAAGGGGTAGGCGGCTCACTTAACTGAAGATAAGCTGAGAAGTCGATATTGTCGATGTTAAAATAGTGCTTTAAGCGCTGGCCATTAACAATGAATGGTTCGATAGAACTACCTTTAATTTCTATCGCGCCACTTGGGAAAACTTTGCTAATTTCGAACGGTCCAGACCATCTGGAACGTAATTTTCTCGGGAAAAGTTTTAGTCTAGAGTTGAATAGGAGTACGATGTCTCCTTCCTTAAAGTCTTTCCACGAGATACGCTTGTTGTGCCATTTTTTTGTTCGTTCTTTATAGATTTTAGCATTTTCATAAGCGTCTAAACGCAATTCTTCTAGTTCATGGATATCTAACACTCGTTTATCGCCAGCACTCTTATAGTTTAAGTTAAGGGTTTTTATCGCCCAATAAGCTTTATGTTCTAATTCTACTGGCAAATGACAAGATTTTCCATAAACTAACTTGAACAGCGTCGTTCCGATAGGAGTTTTGAAAGCTGTTCGATATGCCCAAATAGCATCGTTGAGCTTGGAGGACCAGTCTTTTCTGGATGTGGCTACGGTTTTCTCAAGTATCTGTTTGATCTCCCTATTCGACACTTCCACTTGTCCACTTGTTTGAGGATGGTAAGGTGTGGCTATGCGGTGTTTAACGCCATATTTGGAAAGTAACCTTTCGAAGATTCTGGAGATAAAATGGGAGCCACCATCGCTGATCACCAGTCTTGGTACACCGAATCATGGGAAGATAATATTCTTGAATAGTTTTAGTACCACACGTGTGTCATTTGTGGGTGCGGTGATGGCTTCAATCAATTTTGATACATAGTCGACGGCGACCAAAATATATTTATTTCCAAAGGATGTGGGGAAAGGTCCCATGAAATCAATTCCCCACACATCAAAAACTTCTACTTCGAGGATTCCTTTTAACGGCATTTCGTCACGTCTAGATATATTTCCTGTGCGTTGACATCTATCGCAGTTCATAATTGCTACGTGGACGTCTTTCCATAAGGTAGGCCAAAAGAAGCCAGCTTGAAGTATTTTTGCACAGGTTTTCGATGTACTAGCGTGTCCACCATAAGGGGAGGAATGACAATGGGAAATGACGTGGTTTATTTCATCATTAGGAACGCAGTGACGGTAGATACCATCGACGCCTCTTTTAAATAGTAGTGGTTCATCCCAAAAGTAGTGTTTAAGGTCATGGAAAAATTTCTTCCGTTGTTGGTACGTCAAATCAGGTGGTAAAACACCGGCAACTAAATAGTTGACGAAGTCAGCATACCATGGTAATGCGGTATTAGTACAAATGGATTCTACTACCGCAGTTGTGAAGGTTTCATTATGTGGACCTGAACTGTCGGTAGGGTTTGTCTCTAGTTTGGCAATGAGGCGTTCATAAGGGAAATCTTCATTTATCGGAACACTCTTGGTTTGGATTCCATCTAATCTCGATAAATGGTCAGCTACCACGTTCTCAGTTCCTCTTTTGTCTTTTATTTCTAAGTCAAACTCTTGTAAGAGTAAGATCCATCTGAGTAATCGCGGTTTGGCGTCCTTCTTGCTTAGTAGGTATCGGATCGCAGCATGATCCGTATAAATAATGATTTTAGCGCCTACTAAGTAGGAACGAAATTTGTCCAATGCGAATACCACAGCTAAGAGTTCCTTCTCCGTAGTGGCGTAATTCATTTGTGCGGGATCAAGCGTTCTGCTTGCGTAGTAGATAGCGTGAAGCTTCTTTTCTTTGCGTTGTCCTAGGACTGCGCCTACAGCATAGTCGCTCGCATCGCACATTATCTCAAATGGTAAATTCCAATCAGGAGGTTGCATAATAGGTGTCGATATTAAGGCCTCTTTTAGTGTCTCGAATGCGTTCAAGCATTTATCGTCGAAAATAAACTCAGCCTCTTTCATTAATAACTCAGTTAGTGGCTTGGTGATTTTAGAGAAATCTTTTATGAAACGTCGATAAAAACCCGCGTGTCCTAGAAAACTTCGAATTTCTCTAACTGTTTTGGGTGGTTGAAGGTTTTTGATAATTTTGATCTTTGCTTTGTCAACTTCAATCCCCATGTTTGATACAATGTGACCCAACACAATTCCTTGTCTCACCATGAAGTGACATTTTTCCCAGTTGAGCACTAGGTTGACATTAACACAGCGTTTCAGTACTAATTCAAGATTTGTTAAACATCCGTCAAAACTCTCTCCACAGACAGAGAAATCGTCCATGAATACTTCCATGATTCCGTCTAAGAAATCTGCGAAGATCGCCATCATGCATCGTTGGAAAGTTGCAGGCGCATTACATAGTCCAAATGGAATTCTCCGGTATGCAAAGGTACCATAGGGACATGTGAACGTAGTTTTCTCTTGATCGTCAGGATGAATGGGAATTTGAAAGAATCCTGAGTATCCATCAAGATAGCAGAAATGGGAATGTTTGGCTAAACGCTCGAGCATTTGATCAATGAATGGTAATGGGAAATGGTCTTTGCGTGTAGCTTTGTTTAGTTTCCTATAATCGATACACATTCTCCATCCTGTTTGCGTATGTTGCGCTACCGATTTGCCTTTTGTATTTGTTATAACTGTAACACCTCCTTTCTTAGGCACCACATGAACTGG
This sequence comes from Vicia faba, assembly GCA_948472305.1. Lineage (NCBI taxonomy): Eukaryota > Viridiplantae > Streptophyta > Magnoliopsida > Fabales > Fabaceae > Vicia > Vicia faba. The sequence continues at coordinate 931,095,813 of OX451738.1, read as the reverse complement.
ATTGACCCAGTTGCTATCTGATATTGGGTATATGATGCATGCCTCTAGTAGTTTTTGCACTTCCTTCTTAACGACTTCACTTAGGATAGGATTTATTCGTCTCTGATGTTCTCTAGAAGTCTTGCAATCTTCCTCCAGCATTATGCGGTGCATACAGAGAGAAGGGCTTATTCCTTTGAGATCTGAGATATTATAGCCTAACGCGGTTGGATATTTCCTTAACACACTAAGAAGTTTTTCGGTTTCGATCTCTCCTAATTCGGCATTGACTATAACTGGTCGTTCGAGTTCTTTATCTAAGAACTCATACCTAAGATCTTCGGGTAATGTTTTAAGTTCTATACCGGGTTTCTTATTAGTTGAGTCAGGATCAGGTGTTAGGGCTAAACATTCGCTTAGGTTGGCATCTAAGTGTTCCTGTTTCCAGTCTTCGTTCTCGAGGACAGTCGGTGTCTGAATTTTCATCATCTCAGAGTAGGTGTCCTCTTGGCATTCAAGTTCTTTGACACATTCATCAATGATATCTAGGAGACAACATGAGTCGTCTATAGCAGGGGCTTTAAAGAATTGGGAAAGAATGAATTCTACTTTTTCTTCTCCTACCTCGAAGGTAAGTTTTCCTTTCTTGACGTCAATGATGGCTCCTGCAGTCGCTAAAAATGGTCTTCCTAGTATGATGGGAATGTTTGAATCTTCCTTGATGTCCATTATTATAAAGTCAGTCGATATGTAAAATTGTCCTATTCGGACAGGAATGTTTTCTAGCATTCCAACAGGAAATTTGACTGATCTATCGGCTAGTTGTAAGGACATCTTGGTAGGTCTCATGTCGCCTAATTTGAGCTTTTCGCAAATAGATAATGGCATTAGACTGACACTGGCTCCTAAATCGCATAGAGCTTTGTCTATGACGGATTTTCCAATTACACATGGTATGGAGAAACTACCAGGATCTTTTAGCTTCGGAGGCATGTTATTTTGAATTATGGCGCTACATTCGGCAGTTAACATAAAGGTTTCGTTTTCAACGATTTTTTTCTTATTAGCCAATATTTCTTTTAGGAATTTAGCATATGACGGCATTTGGGTTATAGCTTCCGTAAATGGAATAGTGACGTTTAGTTGTTTCAGAAGTTCTACAAATTTCTTGAATTGTCCCTCATTCTTAGATTTTGCAAGTCTTTGAGGGTATGGAATTGGTGGTTTGTATGGTGGTGGAGACACATATGGTTTTTCTGAGGCCTCTCTATCCTCATTCGCGTCTTCCTCTACATTTTCAGATTGATCTTTCGGCTTCTCTATTTCCTTTTCGGGCTTTTGATACATGGTCGGGTTTTGGAGTCTAGGATCTATCGGTCCATCAAGGGCTGTCCCACTTCTTAATGTAATAGCATTTGCATGTCCTTTGGGATTGGGCTGTGGCTGTCCAGGAAATGTACCAGCAGGTGCAGAAGAACTAGCTTGGTGTTGTGCTACTTGGGAGATTTGGGTTTCTAACATTTTGTTGTGAGTGGCTAGGGAATCTACCTTGTTTGCTAATAGCTTTAGTTGTTCACCGGTGTGAACGTTTTGATTGAGGAATTCTTTGTTTTGTTGGGCTTGATTAGCGATAAAATTTTCCATTAGGATTTCAAGGTTAGATTTCTTAGGAATGTTAGGAACATTACCGGCAGGTTTTTGATAACCTGGAGGTACAGCAGGTGCTTGGCCAGGTGCATATAAAGCGTTATTGCTCTTGTACGAGAAGTTAGGATGGTTCTTCCAACCAGGGTTATAGATATTGGCATAAGGATTTCCTTGAGCGTAATTTGTAAGATTAAGATTGCGCCTAAGAGGGGGGGTGAATTAGGTGATGGTCGATTTTTGACTTATTTTATACTTTCTGGTTTTGATTTAGTGCTTTGAAAACTGTAAAGTGCAGAAAGTAAAGAGACACGGAGAATTATCCTGGTTCCTTCCACAACCCGGAAGTACGTCCAGTCCCCTTGCAAACACGCAAGAGATTTTACTATATTGTTAGAACTTTTACAAGACTCTTCCTAGTCTTATCCACTAAAGAACCTAACAAATAACCAAGAACACCCTCTTGGATTTCCAATAAGTCTAATGAGAACAATCCTCTCAAAAGATACCTCTTGTTTCCAATAATGGACAACAAGGAAAAAATAATCTAATACTTAATTCCAACAATCCTGGAAATAAGTTACACTTTGTATGTTTTTATGAAGTATGATTTCTTGAAGTTTCTTCTTTCTTCTCTTGTAAGCAATTCAAACTGTAACACAATGGTTAGATAATGCTCAAAGATTTCTGTTCTTTATATGTGTGAAAGTGCAGAAAATCTTTGTTCTTAAAAGTTAAGAAATATGAAGTTTGAATATTTTACAAAGTTCAGATTTTATTGCAAGAGAAGAGATGTTTATGATTTGAAAATATTTTGCAATATATAGTAATCAAGATACCTTTCCAAAAGGACACTTTTCTGTTTGTGAAACTTGACAAGATGCAATGTTTGATCATGCAACTATTGGAGAAAAGGTATGAAGGATATCTTGAAACCATTTCAGATTTTTCAAAATTTTCAATGTGCAAATCGATTAACATAACATGCAAATCGATTGCACGTGTTTGTAACGTTCAGAATTTCAAAAAGTTTGAAGTGTAAATCGATTAGCATGTTGTGTCAATCGATTTACATGTGTTAAAAAATCAGTTTGTTCTGTGATCAATCGATTTACACAACATGTCAATCGATTGCTGGCAGGAGCAAACAGTTTTTTGAAAAAACATGTGTAAATCGATTTACACAAGATGTTAATCGATTTACAGCAGAGAAAAACTTAAAAATTGTTTTGAAATATAATTGAAGTGATGTGTCAAGTGTGTATATCATTTTTGAGCATTTCTAATCAATGTAGTTTAATTGAGAATTGATATACTTGATTTCTTGCCAAGTTCCTTGAAGCTTTGAGTGAATGATGCTTTAAGATGATTTCCACTTCTTTTCCTTCTTTCCATAATGCTTGTTTGTCTTTCATCAAACTAGCTTGTTTGTCTTTCATCAAAACTAAAGTTGAGTTGAGGCTTGAGATTACATTCTCCCCCTTTTTGATGATGACAAACCATTTTCCTTTATGTGTTGATCAGAATTTTAGCAAACGGTGTTTTCTCCCCCTGAGAAGATTTCTCCCCCTATAGAGAAAAAGCTTTGAAAGTTTGCTCTGTAAAGACAATGAAAACAAACAACCATAAAGTGCTATTACATCCTTCTCCCCCTTTGACATTATCAAAAAGAAGGGAAAGATGCAACAAGAAAGTATACCAGAAAGAAATGTATAGGAACATGAATGAAAAAAACACAAAATATTCAAAATTATCGAACAAAGTTTTAAGAACACAATACATAAAATGAACAGAACAAAACAAGACAAAATCCATAATGATACTTATACTAAGAATTTAAGAACATTGATCAAGAACATTTTAAAAAGGTCCTTGATAAGGAAATTGTTGTTGAAGAGGTGGTTCGGTGTATTGAGGAGGCGGAGGTGCAGGATTGGTTGGGTCGTATGGAGGGATATGAAGATGTGAATAAAGATATGAAAATTGTTGGTTCACATCATTCTGAAAAGCATCTATCCGAGATGAGGTAGAGTCATTTATCTCCGTCCATCGAGCATTGATGTTAGAATTCAGAGAAGCAAACTGTTGCGTCATGAAATCCATAACATCTTGATTTGTGGGACCAGAAGCAGCAGCAGCAGGAACTTCATGGTCTTCTTCATCTGCATTTTGACCTTCATCGCCGACCACATCTTCTCCAATGTAAGTTATGGTTTTTGCTTCAGCATTGAAATGAACACCCATCCTTGAATCAACATTTTTGATGGAGATCCTAGTGGAGATTGGATCCATTTCAATTCGCTCAAATCCAGTGAAATCTATATCATAAGCTTCCATAATCCTTGTAATGAAATATGCATATGGTAGAAAGGTGGCCCTTGCGGCAACTTTCAGCATATGCATCACAATCAATTTTGCCCAATTGACCGGGATTCCATTTTTCCTTGCATAGATGATTTGAAGCTCTAGGTCGGTCACCGTACAATGATTCCCTGCTCTAGGAAACAAAATATATACCAGAAAGTAGTGAAACAACCTATCATCAATATGGAAATTTCCAGCACTCCATGTGTCCCTAGCTGGAGTAACCCCGCCAAGGCTGCGAATCCGCTTGGCACGGTATTCAGATTCAGATAACCTTCCAATGCTATAGAAAAATTCTCGCTTCTGATAGTTTTCCCAAGCAGCATCTTCTGGATCATAGAGGGTACTACCAGAATATGGAATGTTCAAGATTCTGCCAAGAGTTTTGGAATACAGAGGGATTCTTTTTCCAAGGACATATGTATAACATTTGTTGTTGTCATAGCACATGTTGCTGTAGAAAATTTTAACCAGATCCGGGTAATAGAAACCATGTGAAGATATTAATGGTTCTAACCCATAAGCAATGAAATCTCTTTGAAATGAGAAGCATTCATCTGGAAAAGTAGGTAACATACCAAACTTTGGAGTAGAGACGATTTTCTTTTGAAAATGCTTGAGGAATCTGTCCCGCTGTGGATCCGTGAGGTACTCGAGCACAGAGTTTTCAGATGATGACGAAGCTGGCTTCTTTCCTTTCTCTGAGGCAGAGGCTTTTCTCTTGGGAGCCATGGATCTTGTTAGGGTTTTGAAAAGAGAGATATAGAGTTCTTTTGTGTTGTTATGTGAGAGAGTGTGTTGGTGTTATGAGATAGTGAGGGAGTTTTGGTGAGATTAAATAGTATAGTAGGGTAAGTGAGGTCTTTATGAGACTTAATTTGATAATTTGGTCAAGGTTTTATTGATTGGGCAATAGAAAGGTGGGAGGTTGAGAGACAATGAATGTTTGACCAATATATTAAAAGCTCATTATAAGTATCACATGTTAAAACAAAATACATTGCATAGAGAAAATACATAAAAAATGCTTCAGATTCTGTGGTAAATCGATTTACCCCTTGGTTAAATCGATTTACACAGAACATTTTTCATAAAAAGTAATTTTCGTTCAGTGGTAAATCGATTTACATGTTGTGTAAATCGATTTACACACAAGATTTTATTAAAAAAATTGATTTGCTTCAGTAGTAAATCGATTGACATGTTGTGTAAATCGATTTACACAGAAGATTTTATATAAAAAATGATTTGCTTCAGTAGTAAATCGATTGACATATGGTGTAAATCGATTTACTTAAAGAGAAAATTTAAAAAATCATTATTTTTAACATTTGAAACAATGTCTAACCACATATATATGTACATTAAGGTATAGTCAAGGATTGAGTGCACCTTAAATATCTTGTTCATCGAGGATTCCAAGTTCACGACGAATTTTGAAAAATGCATCCTTTGCAAGTGGTTTTGTGAAGATGTCCGCGAGTTGATTTTGAGTGTCCACAAATGTGATCTCGACATCTCCTTTGAGTACATGGTCTCGGATAAAATGATGTCTGATGTCAATGTGTTTCGTCCGGGAATGCATAACTGGATTTTTCGTAATATTGATCGCGCTTGTGTTATCACATCGAAGAGGAATGCATCCAAGGTTTACTCCATAGTCAAGTAATTGTTGTTTTAGCCAAAGAATTTGTGCGCATCCACTTCCAGCCGCAATGTATTCTGCTTCGGCAGTGCTGAGAGCTACGCTTGCTTGCTTTTTGCATGACCATGAAACCAAGGCACTTCCAAGAATGTGACATGTTCCACTTGTACTTTTGCGATCAGTTTTGCAACCTGCATAGTCAGCATCAGAATAACCAACTAGATTGCACATACTACCTTTTGGATACCATAATCCGACGTTGGTTGTTCCTTTGAGATATTTTATTATGCGCTTGACTGCTGCAAGGTGAGACTCTTTAGGATTGGCTTGATATCTTGCACATAGGCAAACGCTGAACATAATGTCAGGTCTACTTGCTGTTAAATAAAGGAGTGAGCCAATCATTCCACGATACTTAGTTATGTCAATAGAATTTCCTGATTCATCTGGGTCAAGATAGGTGCCGGATCCCATAGGAATTGCACTTTCTTTGCTACTTTCCATCTCAAACTTCTTTATAAGGTCTTTGCAATATTTTGATTGGTTTACGAAGATACCATGTTTGAGTTGCTTAATTTGAAGACCAAGAAAGAAATTCAATCTTCCCATCATAGACATCTCAAACTCTCCTTGCATCATAGACGAAAATTCCTTGCACATATTTTGGTTAGTTGAACCGAAAACAATATCATCTACATAGATTTGTACAAGTAAGGTATGATGATTAACATTTTTTATGAAGAGAGTGGTATCAACTTTACCCTTTACAAACCCTTTTTCACATAGGAATGCGCTTAGTCTATCATACCAAGCCCTTGGTGCTTGCTTCAGCCCATAGAGAGCTTTCTTCAGTTTGAAGACATGATTAGGATGTTTGAAGTCTTCAAATCCGGGAGGTTGCTTTACATAGACTTCTTCATTTATGAATCCGTTGAGAAATGCGCTTTTTACATCCATTTGAAAAAGTTCAAATTCCAATGAGCATGCATATGCAAGTAATAGTCTTATTGCTTCCAAACGTGCTACCGGAGCAAAAGTTTCTTCAAAATCAATTCCTTCCTCTTGGTTGTATCCTTGAGCAACTAGTCTTGCCTTGTTTCGAGTGATTATTCCATTTTCATCCATCTTGTTTTTGAAAACCCATTTGGTTCCAATGATACGTTTATTTCCTGGATTAGGAACAAGTTCCCAAACTTCATTCCGCTCGAATTGGTTTAACTCTTCTTGCATGGCAAGGATCCATTGATCATCTTCTAGTGCTTGAGCCACTTTAGTAGGTTCAACTTGAGATACAAACGCCATATTTAAGCATGCATCCTTAAGATTTAGTCGAGTAGATACTCCTTTGCTAATATCTCCAATTATATTGTCAATTGGATGATCACGATGAGTTCTCCATTCTTGAGGAAGATCATCATCATTTTCATTTTGATGTGAAAGTTCATGTGTTTGTTCCGGATTGACAATTTTGCCATCTCCGCAGGAAATCTCATGAGATAAATCTATAGAATCATCATCATCACAAATAGCAACTTCCTCCTTGGAGGTGTTAGATTCATCAAAAGAAACATGCATTGATTCTTCTATAGTTAAAGTTCTTTTATTGTAAATTCTAAAAGCTTTGCTAGAAAGGGAGTAACCAAGAAAGATACCTTCATCCGATTTTTCATCGAACTTACCGAGATTGTCTTTGTCGTTGTTAAGGACAAAACATTTGCACCCGAAAATATGAAAGTGAGAGATATTTGGTTTTCTTCCTTTGTAGATCTCATATGGAGTTTTCTTTAGAATAGGTCTTATGATCACGCGATTGCTTACATAACATGCCGTGCTTACCGCATCCGCCCAAAAATATTTAGGCAAACTTGAGTCACTTAGCATGGTTCTAGCAAGTTCCACCAAAGACCTATTTTTCCTTTCAACTACTCCATTTTGTTGTGGAGTTCTTGGTGCTGAAAAATTGTGGAAGATCCCATTTTCTTCACAAAATTCTTCAAATAGACTGTTTTGGAACTCTCCACCGTGATCACTTCGGATTGATGTTATCTTTGATGACTTCTCATTTTGAACTTGTTTTGCATATCTCTTGAATGCCTTGAATGCTTCATTCTTGTGCACTAAAAACAAAGTCCAAGTGAAACGGGAAAAATCATCTACAATAACTAATGCATAAATGTTACCTCCGAAGCTTCTTGTTCTAGATGGACCAAAAAGATCCATGTGCAACAATTGAAGTGGTCTTGTTGTTGAAACCACATTCTTTGGTTTGAAAGATGATTTGGTCTGTTTGCCCTTTTGGCATGCACTACATAATTTGTCTTTGATGAACTTCATCTTTGGTAGACCAATAACTAAGTCATGCTTAACCAATTTGTTCAAGTGCTCCATGTGAATGTGAGCAATCCTCTTATGCCATAACCAAGCGTCATTGTTGTTTACCATAAGACATTGTACCTTCATAGACAAATCATCTAGAGTAATCACAAAAATATTGTTAGATCTTATACCTTTGAGTTTTACCTCATTGGTTGCCTCATCCATAATAAGGCATTCTTCTTTGTTGAATTTGATCTTGAACCCTCTATCGCAAAGTTGACTTATGCTAAGAAGGTTGTGCTTTAATCCTTCAACATAGAGAACATCCTCAATTTGAATGGATGGAGGTGTGCCAACTATTCCAACGCCAAGAATCTTTCCTTTGGTGTTGTCTCCATAGGTGACATACCCTTTGGCTTTATGTACTAGATATGAAAATTGGTGTACATCTCCTGTCATATGCTTTGAACATCCACTATCAAGATACCAAACATTTGAAGTGGATTTCAAGCATACCTACAAAAACAAATTATTTCTTGTTAGGTACCCAAGTTGCCTTGGGTCCTTCATAGTTAGTTCCCTTTTTCACCCATGCATAATGTCCACTAGCCATACTGAAATTTCTAATATAGCATGCATTTGGTGTGTGTCCAATAATACCACAGTAAAAACAATTTGGAACAAATTTACTCTTGTATCTAGGCATTTGTTTTCTTTTAGATACATTAGCCTTTTTCTTTTGATGATTATGAACAACTTGCTTCTTTTCTACTTTCTTGGGATTGGAACTATTACTAGCCTTTACAAAAACAGTGGGATTGTTACTTGGTTTCTTAGTATTCACATAACCAAGACCTCTTTTATCATTAGGATAACGTTGTTGGCTTAGTAATCCTTCCAATCCTATTTGTCCTTTTTCATATCGTTCAATGACTCTTTTCAATTGAACAATTTGAAAGACATTTGATTCACACTTGGAGCATGCAAAGTTTTCCTTTTCTTTTATAAAATTTTGTTTTTGAAGATCAAAATCTTTAGTCATGGTGTCAATTTTTTCTAGACAACTTAGAAGTTCTTTTTCTTGTTTTGACACCTTTTTGTATAAACTTTTGCATTCTTTCAAGAGTTCATCAATTGCACCTTGAACATCATCATCAAAAAGATTAAATTCATTACTAACCTCTTCTTCATTGTCGGAGTGATGCGATGCCATTAAGGCTAAGTTTGCACATTCGTCGCTTTCCGATTCCGATGAACTGCTCATATCATTATCTTCCCATGCTATGTATGCTTTCTTTTGTTTTGAGTCCTTTCCTTTGAATCCATTTTTCTTTGGGAGATTTGGACAGTTTGGCTTGATGTGTCCTTGCTTTCCACATTCATAACATGAGACATCTTGAGTTGATGTGGAGGCTTCTCTTTTCTTGAAGTGCTTTCTCTTATGTGCATGAGATCCGCCTTTGTCATTTCTGCCAAAAAACTTTCCAAGTCTTTTCACTAGAAGCATGAAATTTTCATCTTCTTCCGGATTGTCTTCTTTTACCACTTCTTTTGAATCAATTTTTAAGGCAATGTTTTTGGACTTCTTTTCTAGATTCTCATGTTTTTCAAGTCTACCGAGTTTCGTTTCGTATTCTTGAAGTTTGCCGAATAATGTAGCGGAAGTCATTGCGGAGAGACTCTTCTTTTCCGAGATTGCCGTTACCTTTGGTTGCCATTCCCTAGTCAATGATCTAAGGATTTTCAAGTTGAGTTCATCATTTGGCAAGGTTTTACCAAGAGCAATTAAGTGATTTGTCAAATGCACAAATCTCTTTTGTAAGTCAAGAATGGATTCTCCGGGCTGCATTCGAAATAGTTCATATTCTTGACTCAAGGTATTTAGCCTTGATCTTTTTACTTCAGCCGTTCCTTCATGAGTTTGAACCAAGGTATCCCAAATTTCCTTTGCTGTTGTGCAGTTTGAGACACGAAAAAATTCGTCCATACTGAGAGCACCTTGAAGAAGGTTTATTGCTTTTTTGTCATAGAGAACTTTCTTTTTGTCATCGTCGTCCCATACAGTTTTGGGCTTTGCAGACCCAACGCCATTGATTACCGTTATTGGGATAAATGGACCATTTTCAACAGCATCCCATACTTCCTCTCCTTGTGCTTCTAAATGCGCCTTCATGCGTATTTTCCAAAAGTCAAAATATTCACCACAAAATAGAGGAGGCTTGTTGTTACTACCACCATCTCTGAAAACTGGTTGATGATTTGCGGAAGCCATACTGGATCTCTAGGAGCAGGTTACCTATAACCTGCTCTGATACCAATTGTAAGATTAAGATTGCGCCTAAGAGGGGGGGTGAATTAGGTGATGGTCGATTTTTGACTTATTTTATACTTTCTGGTTTTGATTTAGTGCTTTGAAAACTGTAAAGTGCAGAAAGTAAAGAGACACGGAGAATTATCCTGGTTCCTTCCACAACCCGGAAGTACGTCCAGTCCCCTTGCAAACACGCAAGAGATTTTACTATATTGTTAGAACTTTTACAAGACTCTTCCTAGTCTTATCCACTAAAGAACCTAACAAATAACCAAGAACACCCTCTTGGATTTCCAATAAGTCTAATGAGAACAATCCTCTCAAAAGATACCTCTTGTTTCCAATAATGGACAACAAGGAAAAAATAATCTAATACTTAATTCCAACAATCCTGGAAATAAGTTACACTTTGTATGTTTTTATGAAGTATGATTTCTTGAAGTTTCTTCTTTCTTCTCTTGTAAGCAATTCAAACTGTAACACAATGGTTAGATAATGCTCAAAGATTTCTATTCTTTATATGTGTGAAAGTGCAGAAAATCTTTGTTCTTAAAAGTTAAGAAATATGAAGTTTGAATATTTTACAAAGTTCAGATTTTATTGCAAGAGAAGAGATGTTTATGATTTGAAAATATTTTGCAATATATAGTAATCAAGATACCTTTCCAAAAGGACACTTTTCTGTTTGTGAAACTTGACAAGATGCAATGTTTGATCATGCAACTATTGGAGAAAAGGTATGAAGGATATCTTGAAACCATTTCAGATTTTTCAAAATTTTCAATGTGCAAATCGATTAACATAACATGCAAATCGATTGCACGTGTTTGTAACGTTCAGAATTTCAAAAAGTTTGAAGTGTAAATCGATTAGCATGTTGTGTCAATCGATTTACATGTGTTAAAAAATCAGTTTGTTCTGTGATCAATCGATTTACACAACATGTCAATCGATTGCTGGCAGGAGCAAACAGTTTTTTGAAAAAACATGTGTAAATCGATTTACACAAGATGTTAATCGATTTACAGCAGAGAAAAACTTAAAAATTGTTTTGAAATATAATTGAAGTGATGTGTCAAGTGTGTATATCATTTTTGAGCATTTCTAATCAATGTAGTTTAATTGAGAATTGATATACTTGATTTCTTGCCAAGTTCCTTGAAGCTTTGAGTGAATGATGCTTTAAGATGATTTCCACTTCTTTTCCTTCTTTCCATAATGCTTGTTTGTCTTTCATCAAACTAGCTTGTTTGTCTTTCATCAAAACTAAAGTTGAGTTGAGGCTTGAGATTACATAATTTACCTGATCAGCCGTTATTCCCGCTAAGATTTTGACACTCGGTTCCAACATGACCAGGTACTCCACAAACTTCGCAGCTTGGGGTAACTGCAGCTACGGTAGCTGCAGGAGGTATGGTCAAGCTTTCTATCTTTTGGGTAAGAGCATCTACCTTAGCATTAACTTTATCTAGGCTACTAATCTCGTACATCCCGCCTTTGGTTTGAGTTTTCTCCACAGATGTTCTTTCTCCTCCCCACTGATAGTGGTTTTGAGCCATGTTTTCAATGAGTTGATTAGCTTCGTCATAAGGCTTGTCCATCAGTGTACCACCTGCGGCGGCATCTATAGATAGTTTTGTGTTGTACAAGAGTCCATTATAAAACATGTGGATTATCAGCCATTTTTCTAGTCCGTGATGTGGGCACATTCGCATCATATCTTTCTAGCGCTCCCATGCATCGAATAGTGATTCAGTATCCTTGTGCCTAAATCCGTTGATTTGGGCTCTTAGTGCAGCGGTCTTGCTTGGGGGAAAGTATCGTGCTAAGAATACGATCTTCAGTCCTTCCCATGTAGTGACAGAATTTGATGGCAAGGATTGCAACCAAGCCCAAGCTCTATCTCTTAGTGAGAAAGGAAAAAGACGTAATCTAATAGCATCTTTACTAACACCATTCGCTATAATTGTGTCGGCAAATTGAACGAATTTCGTAAGGTGTTCATTCGGATCCTCAGAAGAATCTCCAGAGAATTGTCGTTGTTGGATAGCTGATATCAATGACGGCTTTAACTCGAAATCGTTTCGGTTTATTGCTGGAGCAGCAATGCTGTTATGGGGCTCTTGTTGTGATGGAGCTGCGTACTCCTTCAGTGGACGGGTCCTTTGTTCTTCGGCCATGTCTAATTCTGGATTGGCTTCGGTTTCAGAGGAAGAATTAGAATCAGTTTCGGAATCAATCTTGATTTCTGGTTTGGGTAAAGGAATAACGTGAGTTAAACAGTAATCCCTGACTGCACGTCTTACGGAAAGAATGCGTTCAGGTTCGTCCGTCGGTTTGTCAAGTGGTTCGCCTTGTGAGCGAGTCCTTGGCATACAAATCGACAAAGGGTGTCTGTTGCTTAGTCTAAACGCGCAACAGAAGAATCGTAATTAATTGACTACCAGTCCCCGGCAACAGCGCTAAAAACTTGATCGGGACTTTATGAGTCTATCGGGATACTAACTGCAAGTATACAGTTTAGTTGTTCTAGTTTTAAAAGATTATCGAACCCACAGAGACTGTGTATCAATCGCATACGATCTAATGCTACAGTTTTGTCTAACTAAGCGATGAATATTCGATATTTGGGGTAGACAGTTTTGTTTTAAAAGTAATAGTACTAATTATACCGGTATGTGATAATCGGACTTAGGGAATTCGATAAATCGCTTGGCCTATAAAGTATTTCGGTAAAAGCTAATTGTTTAAAAACCTGAGACATACACTCTCGTGTTTATGAAATAAGTCATGCTACTAAACCTAGTGGATGCACTTTAAATTTAATAACACTTTTTGAAAACAATTTGAATTTAATTAATTTATTAAAACACTCTCGTGTATTTAAAAATCAATGCTTCGTTACCACTATCTGGGTTGAACCCCATCTCTCGCATGCAGGTTCTTGCCTTAATTAATTTCCCACTCTCGTGGCAAAATCGTGTTAATTAACCTCTCACTCTCGTGACAAGGATAGTTAAATTAATATTGGAAATTGGAAACCAGAAATTGTTTTATAAATATTTTTGGCCAAGGTCTTATTGAATTCTTTCAGTTCTTACGGTCACATACCGGTATTAATAATTTAGCCAGACATAATTAACTTAACAGTAAATAAGTTCAAAATACAATTCATGGCAATAATTGGCATATTATAGAAAACGAATAAATAATAATTGAAATATAAAAAACCTGGAATTACAGATGCTATAGTAATCTTGAGGTAATACAGTAATCCAAATCTTCAAGCTTGACTTGCAGTAGAAATTCGTGTTAATTCTTGTAAGAAGAATTAACACTTAAAAATAGAAACTAAGGCTTGAATGAAAATTACAGGGAATTGAAAGCAGAATTGCAAAACAAAATAATTTAGAAATAACTGTAAAAATAAAATAAGTATTTGCTGAGTAAAATTCTTCGACCCTTGGACTGTGCCTTGGTACTCATATATATAGCAGGAAAAATCAGCAGTTTTAATTTTGAATTCTTGATGAAGTCTTCGTGGAGAAATTCTAGGAGCAGTAATAGTTGTGGCAATAATATAGTAGGTTCAGTAGAAACAGGAAGAATTATTCTGCCCTTCACGCCCACGTCTTCAATTATGCGCAACGTCCTCCTTCACGCGCGTGACGGTCGTCACAGGTGGGTGACGGTCGTCACACGCTGAAGTGGTTTCTTACGCTCGTCACAGGGGCGTGACGACCGTTTCCTTATGTTGTGGGGTGTTACGCCTGTCACAGGGGCGTGACGACCGTCAGGCATCCAGAAGTCCACACTTTGTATTTTTTTTATTCTTTTTCTCTTTGTTTTTCGTCTAGCTTTCTTCATGTTGTCCTTTTGCATCGGTTTGAGTCAACAAGTGTTATACCTGTAAAAAGACAAATAATCTCGGAATAATCGAGGGTTAGACGACTTAATGGAATATAAAATCGGTAAAAAGTATGCTAATTATACGATATATTTTCTTGTTATCAGAAGTAGGGATAGGAATTGTATTGTCTTTGTCGGTGGGTACTCTTGCAGGTACAATTGCTGGTGTAGAGGTAATCTTCGGAATGGCCACGGGTCCAAAGACTACTGTTGGAGGAGCAATCTCTGGAGAAAAGATTCTTCCACTACGGGTAACCTTGCTTGTTCCCACAATGTTACTGATGTCGGAATTGTCCTCTTTGGAGCTTTCTTCTTCGGCAGTCTACTCAATCTGTTTGACACCATGTTAGTAGATTTCTCCACCATAGTTCCATGGTACTGTTTTATCTGATTTGTATGGGGTTAGCCCGAGAATTGTTATCTTAAGCAGAGCTGTCACTGGAGCAGATGTAATCCTAACGGGTTTTTTAGGAACCTTGGAAGGATTGGCGTATATGGCTATTATTGAAACTTATGGAACTGGAATGGGTGAAACAGGAGCTTTCTCAAACAAGATTTCCTGGTTATCAATCAATTTTTGGATACCTTTCTTCAACCTGGGAACACCCCACCCTTTAACAAATTCAACTTGATGGTCGAGAGCGGAGTCAACAAATCATCCATGGTGTCAACAAATAAGTCTTCCTCAACAGCACCGACATTGTGTCCATGCCTAGGAATCGGGGCGAAGATAACATTCGGTTTCTCAAGCACTTCAAATTCAACTTCCTTTGCGTCTATCAGATCTTGAATCTTATTCTTCAGAGCCCAACAGTTGTCGGTGTTGTGCCATGGACTTTCAGAATGGTATGCACGCCTGGCATTCAGATGGTAGTGGGGAGATGCAGTATTAGGATTTTTAGGGGCCTCTTTTAGCATGGCCAGATTCAACTTCAGAAGATGCGGTAGGACTTGAGCGAGAGTCATGTTAATCTTGGTGAATTGCCGCACTGGCCTTTCCACCATTTGTTGATTATGTCTCGGCTGATTGTTTCTCGGCTGGTCTGATGCAGGCTTTTGAATTATAACAGCCCCCACCATTGGTCGGCGCTCGGTTCTTCCCTGATTCCTCTGTGTATAGACAGCAGACGCTTCCTTCTTTCCTGTGAAGGGCTTTTTAACAACAGCAGAGGCATATGCGTCTTTCTGAATTTTTCCGCTTCTTATACCGGCTTCCACCCTTTTACCAGTCATGATTAATTCGCTAAACCCAGATGAAGAACTCCCAATCAGGTGATTGAAAAATGGACCTGACAAGTTGCCAAGGAACATATCCACTAATTCTCTATCTGATAGAGGGGGCTGGATCTGCCTGCGAGATCCCTCCATTTTTGAGCATAGGTTTTGAAACCCTCATCTGTTCCCATAGACATACTCTGTAACTGTGTCCTAGTCGGGGCCAAATCAGCATTATATTGATACTGTTTGTAGAAAGCGGCAGCCAACTCTTCCCAATTACGGACATTGGACCCTTATAATTGGTAGAACCAATCCAACTGAGTCCCCGATAAGCTTTCCTGGAAGAAATGCACCCACAGATTTTTGTCAGCCGTGTGGGGCTGAATCTTTCTGACATATGACCTCAGATGTAGTTTTGGGTAAGAGATACCATCATACTTGGCGAAGGTTGGGACCTTGAAATTTTGTGGGATGACAACCCCTGAGATAAGTCCTAATTCTTCAAAATCCAAACCGGGCATTCTCTGAATCTCCATGGCATTCAAATGATCCTCTAGTTGTTTGTATATATCATCAGCAGGAGGATATTGCTCCTCAGAGTAATCAGGCTCTTCCTCTCCTTCGGATGATGGGTCGTTGTTCACTTCCTGGGTCTCGGCCCCTCGGATATCTCCTTCACCCGACGATGTTGCAAAATCCAAGGTTCGCCTGGTCTGTCCTTTAAACCTTCTTCCAATAATCACAACCTCGATTGGTTTCTTCGTCTTCTTCTTCTTCTCTTTGGCTAGCAGAGTCTTCAACTCTTCTTTCCCTTTTGTCAGAGCCATGAGCATTTGTTGAAACTGGGCATTTTGCGCCTGAAGATCTTTCACAATCTGTTCAACATCCATCTCACTGAAATAAACAGTAGAAGAATAAGGCGACCTGTTATGAGAAACCTGTATGATGTCATGATGAATGAAGATGCAATATGCAAATGATTTCAAGGAAATTTAGAAGATTTAAATTTGTTCAAACCAAAAAAGAACATACGTCATATTAAATAGAACCAAGTTTGAATACATCATGCCTCCTCGGGCTTACAAAGAAAGAAACAAAATACAACAAAAACTCCTAAGACAAAAAGACCGAACGCATCCTTTTTGGAGCAATGTAGGTATTCAGATTCTTCTCTTCATGAAGCAGTTTGGTGAGCTCCAGAACCTTCTTTTCGCTGGCGTAGTACTGGGTTTCAAAGGTGTCTCGCTCTTCCTTCAACTAAATCTAGGCTTTCTGTAGGTCTTCGAGAGAGGTAGGCATGTCAGGATGAAGAACGGTGTACGGGACGTCTCCTTCAATAACAGGCTCAATGATGATAGGAAGGATGGAAGGGTAAGGCATTAAGAGACTCTGGCTACGAGCCCGTACCCACTTAAGGTAAAGCTCGAGAGGGATAGAGTTTTTATGTCCCAAAGTCCTACTGTCCACTTTGTTCACCATTCCCCAAGCACGTGTAAACCTCTGGCGGTAACCTTGGTCTTCTTTGTCGTAGTCGAAAACCAGACCTCGGACGAGCATCTCATGAGGGCCGTCTCTTCGGGCATACCCAAATTGCCGAAGAGCTAAACACAGATTGTAGGTGATACCTCCCCTAATACCTAGCAGAGGTACATTAGGGAACTCACCACAATGGTCAATGATAGAGATATCTTCCAAAGATCTTGAGCACCAACGGATATCAGAGTGAGTGAGAGACATCATTCTTTGAGACCATGTCAATCTTTGCTCGTTCTTCAGTGTTGACTGAGGCAGGTGTGAAGTGAACCACTTAGCGAGTAGGGGTATACAACACAAAAGGGTGCCTCTTTTCTTCATGGTACGGGTATGAAGGCAATGCAAGATGTCTCCTAGCAAGGTGGGTATAGGATTGCGAGAGAGAAAAACTTTGATGGCATTAACGTCTATGAATTGGTCCGAATTAGGAAACAGAACCAAACCATAAATGAGGAGAGTTAGCACGTCTTCGAAAGCTTGGAAATCCATGTCATCCCATAATGAATGAGCTTTTTCCAATAGAAACTTAGCTAAAAATCCTTTAACCTCACTTCTTGTCTCCCAATTGGCTGTGACATCGGCTCTCTTCACATGTAAAGCTTCGGCGATGACTTCAGGTTTTGGAATCCCTTCTAGAATGGTGAACGGTATCTGATTAAGCACGGGCACCCCTAAGAGTAGAGAGAACTCTTCCAATGTAGGTACCAACTGATAGTCTAGAAAAGTGAAACAATGATGTACGGGATCAAAGAATTGGAATAGTACACATATCATCTCTTCTTGGAAGTTGGATATAGCCAAACTGAGGAGTCGGCCATACTTCTTGGTAAAAGGAGAATCCCCGGGCACTCTTGAGGCTAGCTCTTAGAGTTGAGGATGTGTTTTTACAAAGTTGATTCGGATGGTGTTTCTTCAGAGAGAATTCATTTCCTACAAAACAAAAACAAAGATAAATTTCTAAATCCTTGAAATGGTTAGTGAGCATTCATATGATGTTGATGATGTTTATGATGTTTATGTACAAGCAAACATATATGCACACAACAAACAGATCCCTATGTTTTAGGCTTGCATGAGTTTCTAGGTAAGTACCCTCTTGAAGTTTTAGTTGGCTCAACCTGTCCTAGAAATAATGATCGGGTTCTAAAGGATCTCAATATCACCGACCATTCTCTTAGGCATTGTCTCATCACAACAATCTTTTCTTGCGGCCGAGATATCCCAAAAGTATAGCCTCAATGAGTGTAGTATCGAGTGTCAACCAATTTTCAGCTTTACACCGAAACCGGTTACCTCACTACGTCCTAATAGCCAAGTTTGTTCAATTAGGGTTCTAAGGTTAATTAGTGTTTCGCGACGCCACTCAGTGGCCCCGTATTCTCCTCGATTCACCACGAGGGATACCGGTACCCACAAATGCGTCACACTAACATAGCCATTCTTTCAACCATATCGGTCTACGACGTACAATCTCCACAATCTATTGCTATTTACCTAAAAAGGTGCCCTAAATCCGGGTGGAGGATCAAAGCAATCCCAATACAAAGAACCGAATATAAAGCACACAAATCAAATAATGAAAGCGAGTAAAAGTGATCTAACCCTAAGGTAACCCCACTTTTAACATAATCCCCAGCAAAGTCGCCAGATCTGTGATACGGTGGGAGAACTGACTTGATGTTTTGCATTTCGATCACACTTGTGTGGTTAGCAAGAGTCGCCATCGACTTTTCTTTTATCCAAAAGGAAAGGTAAAAAAGCACAGGAAAGACCTTTCGAGATTATTTCTCGGGTTCGAGGGGTAGATTATGAAAAGGGAAGGTATTAGCACCCTTTTCATCCATGGTTTTATATGGGCTCTTAGTTACTCGTTTAGATCACTTGCTTTCATTTGATAGTGTGCTTGTGGTGTGGGCTTTGAAAGTATTTTGAAAAAAATCTCTTTGTAATGGTTCTCGTGTCTATAAGAACGTATACAAAGTTTTGTTTCGAAAAGTGGTTCAAAGATGTGTTTGTGAATCGTATTTCAAAAAGTGTTTTGAAAATATGTTTTGCAATGGTTCTCATCTCTATAAGAACGTATACAAAACATTTTGTCTTTTGAAAATGTTTTGAAATGAGAGTGTAGGTGTAAAAATATTTTATTGTGAGAAAGAGAGTAACTAAGAGCGAATATATCTACTCGAAAGGTCTTAAGTTGTTCTTTTCTTCCTCCTTTTAATGGTGCTATCTTACCATTGATTTGGTAAGAAGCCCCATCGTTGGATGTGAAGGGACAGGCGCGGTTTAATTTCACAATCATCGAAAGCAACTTGTGAGACGCTTTAGCATTTTTTGTAAGGGACGAGATCATTTTAATCAAAGGCAACATCGAGGGTCATCGAGGGACTACGATCTTTTTTTATCAAAGGGTCATTGCTAGAGCGTCTCATATTCGAGGGACATGATTGTATTTCCGAGGCAACGAGCGAGGTTACCCTAGAGGTGCGCGTGTGAAAGAGTGTGTTGGTTTCAAGTTATTTAATTCTTTGATTAGGTCATCTAGCGATTGATTTTTGAATCTTGCCATACACACCTAATTACTATACAGTATAAAGAAAGTAGTAAATTGCGGGACTTGAAATTCTAAGCTATTACAAAATGTTCGGGAATGGGGGTACAATTTTTACAAATGGGGATGAATCAAATGACATAGCAAAATCCAAATAGAAAACAAATACAACCCAATCGAATTTTGTGCGATTTAATTAAAGCTATGACAATCCATGAAAATAAAAGCAACAAAATGTCGAAATGAAATGTTAAGTATTTACTTGAAAAGAGAAAAGTAAACTTATTCTAAAAAATAAAAATAATTGATTAAATTAAAATATTTATTTTTTTGTATTTTATTAATTATGTAAGTAACAAGATAAATTAAAAAGGGACTAAACTAAATTCTATTATTATTATTTTTGGTGTTTTATTAAGTCAATTAAATTTAAAACAAAAAATTAATAATAAAAAAAGATAAAAATTAATTAACAAAACCTATGTCAAATTAATAGAAAAATATTTTAAGTTTTATTTAGCATTTTGCAAAACAAATAAAATATAAGAAGAAAAACAAATTAAAAAAAAAAGAAAGAAATATGGGCTTAAGTTGATTTTAGATGTTAGGCCCAAAAGAACAAAAAGCTTATGTGTTGTAACAGAAAAACAAGCCAATAGGGGGATGTATGGCCAGCGAAACAGATGGGCTTAGGGGAAATGTAAACAAAACAGGTCCAAGTTCTTAAATCTGCATTAGTCTCTGATTAAGGGGAGGAAATGAAATTAGGGTTTGAGACTCTTTGTTCACAGCGCCGCTCTCATCCTTTTCATCCAAACTCTTCCATATTTGTTCATCTATGTTCATCTCTAAACTATCTCACTACTCGTCCCTTCCTAATTTGGCGAACGAAATCACTCTCTCCATCTTTATATCACCATGATTCGCGTTTTTGAAAACCCTAAGTTTTGAAATCAGATTTATGCCTAAAATGTCCAAATCTGGTTTATCTGATCTCCCCCCCCCCCCAACTCTCAGTTGCCGGAACGGTTGTATCTCTTTCCTCCCTAATCTAGTTTCTAAAGATCTTCTCGAAAAGGTGATATTCTTTTCTTATTAAAGCTTAAACGATTTCATTGGTTTTTGTCTTGTTTATGTTTTTCTGTTAATCAACCTTATTCCTTAGATGCAGAGAAAAATATATGGGATTAAGATAAAGTGGAATATATCATACATGTTGGAGATTTTTTCGGTGAAATAGGAAAGGGAAGGACGAGGCTAAGGCTCGTGTTCCGTGGTGGCCGGAGACGGAGGGAAGAGATGAGGATTAAAGGCGTGGGTTTTCACACTCGTTGATAACTCTTTTGTTTCCTTTTGAATGATGATGATATTGGTTATTGTGATCTTGAGGATTTGTGATTTGTTACTGTTTTTGCCTTTGAAACTTGTTACAAGTGTTTTTTTGAGTTTGGTGATGATTGTTGTGTTTGAGATTTTGGCTTTTGGGTTTATGGATATTATCAGGTTTTGAGCTACAGGTTTGAGACTTCTGTTGTTGGTTCACAGCTTTTAGGTTTTTGAAGGTTGGATGCTTGTGTTCAAGTTTTCTGAGTTTGATAATATTTTTTTGGTTTTTTCAGTTTGTGAAACTGTTGCAGGTTTGGTTGATGGTGGTTTAATGGTGTTTTGAGTTTGTTACAGGTTTGGTTTGGTTACAGGTTTTGTTACTGTTTTTTGTAAGCTTGAAGCTTGGTTCAGGTTTTTGTTGCTTTAGGATTTTGTTTGGGATCTTTGGCTTTGAGGTTTTGACAGTTTGTTTTCCTTTTGGTTTTGGAGGTTTGGTGATTTTTTGTATTTTGATAATGGTTTAGATTTGATATTTTTCTTACTGTTCTATTGCTTTCTTTTTATTCTATTCACCCTACTTCTGTTATCTCTATTCAAAATGGTGGGAAACCAACAATTTTGAATACTTTAACATATTTTCCTTACGGCTTTTTTGTGGTAGTTTTGTTTTTTAGCATATTCTATGCAACTTGTGACAGGCAGGGCAGCAAAGTTGTGCATTCCAATAACCTAGGTGACTTCTTTCCTCTCTTTTCTCTCAATGACAATAGGAAAGAAAATTGCTTTTTGCCCCTTTTTTCCAATTCTGAAAGGTTTGCAAAGGAAAATGGAAAATGATGACTTTATGAACAAGCTTTATTATTTGACTTAGCTATTTGTTTTGCCATACTACTGCACTGCTTTTGTTGATGCTGTTTGTTGTTTGCTATATTGTTGCCTCGTTTTTGCTGTTTGTTGCGATGCTGTTTGGTTCAATTTTGCTGTTTGGTTCAGTTTTGTTGTTTGCTTCAGTTTTGCTGTTTTCTTGGATAGCTTTGTAGCATTCTGTTTGATTCAGTTTTGCATTTGCTTGTTTGGACAGCTTTGTGGTATTTTTGTTTCTTTTTTTTTTGTGAACCAAGAAAGATAACCTTCTTGTGATTTGCAAAATAGAAAAATAAAATTGTGATGAAAAATGGCATTCTGATTCCATTCTTGCAAACCTTAATGATGAATACCTTTTTTTTGGAAAATTCTTGCTCGTGCCCAAATAATGTGTACTAACTATTTTTCTTTCTTTTGTTTTCATGTGAGCACAATGGATATGACAAAGCAAGGAAGGCAAGAAATCTGTGGCAAGCATGGAGGTCTTTGGAGATAGCAAAAGAACTTCAGTCAAACTTAGGCATAGATTAGTTCTCCTAGGCCAAACATTTGTTTGCATTTTCTTTGTAATTCAGAGAAATCGTTCTTGTACTGTATCCAACAATTGTACTAATTCATCTTTTAAATACAATAAGTTGTAAAACATAGAGTATTTAAAAGAATAAATTGTTTTGTAACAATGTTTGGAAAATTGGAGAAAGTCTTATGAAATATTCTGGTGTCAATTGAAATTATTTACCAACAATAACTTGTAATTTCTCCTTGCATCCTATTTGATTTTTGAAATGCCCAATCAAGATATTTGAAGTAAAATGTTCCAGTCTGGTAACTTAAATTCCAAGTAATCCCAATAATTCTGTAATTGTATTTCAAACAAACACGCACTGTATATTCCATTTCCTAACCAAGCAAATGTTTTAAAAGACGCAAATCATCTGGTTAACCTGGATCAAACAATCATGAGTGTCCTACATGACAGTCTTAAATTCCATCTCTTGTCCTAAACAACCATGCCTTGAGAACAAACGTTGTCTTTTTTTCAGTAAACCCGAGGAAGCATGAAGACCTGTGAAAACCAATTGAATTTCTGAGAATTCATTTTCTTTTGAGAATTGCAAGAAAAACCCTAGTTGCTGGTTTACTTCCACATAAGAGAATTTGTATGGTCAATTCATGAGCCAACTTGAATATCCGAGAATCCCTAGGGTTGTGTCTTCTATGAAAAAGGGGAGGGCAAAGTTTGGGGTACAACACCTACTATGGAATAATTTTCTCAAATATTAGGAGTGCCCATTCTTGATCAATTACGCTTCACTAGTATTGAAAGAGACCCAAAACTTGAGGAGATTGCTCGAGCTTTACATTTGCAACGGTCCGACGTTGTGACAAATTGGGAAACAAGAAGTGGTGTTAAGGGATTTCTAGCCAAGTTTTTGTTTTAGAAGGCTCAAATCTTTTGGGATACTCTGGATTTACAAGCCTTTGAAGATGTTTTGGCCCTTATAATCTACGGGATGGTACTATTTCCTAACCCAAACCAACTCATAGACGTTAATGCAATCAAAGTTTTTCTATCTCGTAACCCAGTACCTACCTTGCTTGGAGATATCTTGCATTCTCTTCACTCTCGCACCATGAAGAGAAGAGGAATTCTTATGTGTTGCACTCCTTTGTTGGCTAGATGGTTTATTTCTCACCTACCTCAATCTGTTTTGAAGAATGAGCAAGGCATGAGATGGTCTAATAGGTTGATGTCACTCAGGAATTCGAATATTCATTGGTGTTCTCGATCTTTGGAGGATGTTATCATCATTGATTGTTGTGGGGAATTCCCTAATGTCCCTCTCCTTGGCATTAGGGGAGGTATCACCTATAGTCCTTGTTTGGCTTTGCGACAGTTTGGGTATGCTAGGAGGTATGGTCCACATGATGCACTTATCCAAGGAATTGAAGTTGACTATGAGAACGATGTCCAAGGTTATCGTCAGAGATTCATACGAGCTTGTGGCAGGGTGAACAAAGTTGATTGCAAAACTTTGGGGCATAAGAACTCTATTCCTTTGGATCCTTGTCTCAAGTGGGTGTGAGCTCGCGCTCAAAACCTCATGATGCCATATGAGGCCATCCTACCTATCACTATGGAGCCTATTACCGAGAGAGATGTTCCCTACATTATTCTTCATACTGACATGCCTACTTCTATTAAAGAATTTCAAAGATCTTGGATTCAACTCAAAGTGGAGCGAGACACCTTTGAAACCTAGTTCTATGCAAGCAAGAAGAAGGTTTTGCAGCTCACGAGACAACTTCATGAGGAGCGAAACTTGAATTCCTACATCACTCTAAAAAGGATTCGCCCATGGGAGACCTGAGCCATTTTATTGTATTTATTTCATTTTTTTTCTTTTGCTTATTGTAAGCCCAAGAGGCATCTTGTAACCGTTTGAACTTTTTAATGCAATTAATGTTTGTTCCCTCTTTGTCTAAACAAATTTAAATCTTAGAAGTCCTTGAAATCATTTGCATAAGCACTTCATGCATCATAATATAAGCAGGTTTTTAGACACAGGTTTCCTCATCTTTCTACTGTTTATTTCAGTAATATGGATATCGAGAAGACCGTGAAAGACTTGCAGAAACAAAATTCTCAATTTCAAGAAACTTTTCTCACCATGGCCAAAGGACAAAAAAAGCTGATGTCACTTCTGGTGACCAAAAAGAAGACCAAGAAGAAGGCACTGATCAACATGGGGAAAAGGTTTAAAGTCCACGTCTGTTGTACCCCAAAATTTGCCCTCTCATTTTTCACAGAAATCACAACCCTAGGGTTTATTCAAATTTTTAAGACTGACTCAGGAATCGATCAGACAGATTTTTTCTTATGGCAGTAAATTAGGAATTAGGGTTTTTCTCACACTTCTCAGAAGAAATTAAGTTCTCAGAAATTCAATTGATTTTTACATGTTTTCATGCTCTCTCAAATTTACTGGAAAAAGGCAGTGTTTATTTGATCCAGGTTAACCAGATAATTTGCATCTTTCAAAACATGTGCTCGTTTAGGGAATAAAAGTTTGTTTGTTTATAGGAATACACAGTGCGTGTTTTAATTGGACTATAGTTGCAAGGTTACAAGATTACAGAGTTATTGGATTACTTGGAGTTTAAGTTATCTGGATTGGAATTATTTGAATGCAGTTTCAGTTATTTTTAATCAGGAATCTTAAAGGATCAGTGAAGACACAAAGAGATAATTACAAGTTACTAACAGTAATGATTTTATTGGATATAAGATTATCTCATAAAGACTTTCTTATTTCAGATGTTATTACAAAAAACAATTTATTATTCATATGCTTTAGGTTTTACAACTTATCGTACTTGAAAAATAAATTAATACAACTGATTGAAAATCTCTCTAAATTACAAAGAATTGAATCTAAGCCTAAGGATGACTAAGCTTCCATTGCTTCCATGCTTGCTACGAAGTCTCTTGCTTTCTCTGCTTTGCCACCATCCAGTTTGCGCTCACATGAAAGAGAGATAGAAAAAAGATTAGTACAGTTAATTGAATATGAATAAAAATTTCAAAAAAAAGAAAAAATATGTTCATCATTAAAGTTTGTCGTTTGGAATCAGAGGGCTATTTTCAATTCATCACGTTTTTATTTTTTTCTTTGCAAATCACAAAAAGATCACTCTTCTTGGTTCACAAAAATAAAAATAAAAATGCAAGTTGTCCAAATAAAAAAGAATGCAAAGCAAATTTATCCAAATGCAAACAAGGCGCCAAACTGAACTAAACAAGGCCAAACTGAATGCAACAAGGCCAAACAATGCAAACAAGGCGCCAAACTGTAACATGTTGTCCAAACAGCACAGACAAGGCAAACTAAACAAAGCCAAATACAAACTGGATGCAGCTAGAACAAGCACAGCAGCATGGCAAAGTAGCATACAAATAGCAAAAAAAAGTACAAGCAACAGCAGGCAAGAAGAAAGAAAGCAGTATGGTAAACCAAAATAACAAGCAAGGGGCTTGTTTCATGTAGATTTTCATCATTTTCCAAATTTCGGGCAAACTTTTCAGAAAAACAGAGAAAAAGAAACTTGCTTTTATCATTGAGAGAGGAGAGAGAGAAAAGATATCACCTATTTTGTTGGAACTGCACAAAAGGTACAACTTGGCCATCCTGCCAAAAAACTGTCACAAGTTACATAAAGGAAGTTGTAAAACAAAAGCAACTAGGATATAATACCATCAAACTGTAAGAAGAAGAGAGGGCATTTTGTCAAAACTGAGAAAACAAAACTGCATAACTACAAAACTCTCAATCATGTAACATCCCAAGTAAAAAACCTGCACATTCAAACTGCAAAACATAGCAAGCCTAAAATCACCAGAACATCGAAAAACAGTTCTAAACCAGTGTACCTCAAACCACAAAAAAACACTCAAAACCTGCATAGCAAGTTCAAACACACAAACCTGCATAGCAAGTTCAAACACAAAAAAAAAACTGCATAGCAAGTTCAAGCAACCAAACCTACCAAAAACTCCCAAACCTGTAAACCAACTCATAAAAAAAAAACAGTCCAACAACCTTCAAACAGTTCAAACTCAGTTCTCAAACCAAACAAGCCTGCAAACTGTAAAATCAAACAACCTTCAGCTGTAAAACTGTCCAGCAGAAGCATCATCAAAACCCATTCTCAAGTTTCCAAAACATACAATTCCAAACTCAGTTCAAACAACCTTCAGCAATACTAACAATCATCAAACAGTCTAAACAAAACTGTAAAAAATCAGTATTCTATCCAACAATATCCAACAAAGTCAGAAGTGTAACACCATTATCATTCAAGTTCAATAGAGAGGAAAGAATAACGAAGTCAGAAACACCACCATCATTCAAGTTCAAGGGATAGAAAAATATTACCGGAAGCTCACACATCCATCATCATTTCTTCCCTCCCCATTTCCGGTTGCCAAGGAGCACCGTCACTTCCCTCTCACTATCCTCGTCCATAAAAGATCCCAAACAGGTATGTTTTCACCATAGTATCATTTTCCTGCATCTCATAGGGTAACAAGCTTGATTAACATAAAAGAAACATGAACAACAACATTCAAAAACCTACGAACTGTTAAATCCAAAACAAAAAAACGAACCATACCTTGCAAAAACATGTAGCTAGCACTTGGTTAGGAGGTGAGGATATGAGAGGTGCTCCGGTGACCGGGATGGGAGAGGGAAGATCAATGTAAGCGAGCGTTTTAAGTTCAAATCATAACCTAGGGTTTCCAGAAGAACACGAACCAAATTGAGTTAGAGAGGCCAAGAATAGTTCCATTTACAAAGAGGGACAGGGACGATTAGGGGCTTTGAGTGAGGAAGATGAACGAGTGAGAAAGAGGTGAAAGAGACAACGACGCCGCAGTAAACGCGAACCACAAACCCTAATTTTTCACAAACCCTAATCAGAATTAATTATGCAAGCTTAAGACATTGGGCCAATTCTGGCCATAACACCTAAAGCCCATGCGTTTACTAACCATCCACCCCTTTTGAGTTTTTTTTTGTTTCAGCAAGATTTTGACCTTTTCTTTGGGCATTGTTCCAAATAACCCAAGCCCATTTTCTTCTTCTTTTTTCTAATTTATTGTTTTTTGTTTTAAAAATTACTAATTTTACTTTTTGCACTTTTTTTTTAGTCTTAAGAATCAATTTTCATTATTTCTTTTTTTTATATAACCTTTTATTAATTTGTAACATTTAATAAAATACCAAATGAATTAGTTTAATTAGTTTCGTTCTTTAAACCTTTCTTTTTTTTTAATTAATAAAGTGCATAATAATAATAAATTTTTTTAATCTTTCTCTTTTAGAATAGATTTTACTTCTCCCTTTTCAAGTAAATACATGCACTTCACACTTTATTGATTTCTTTATTTCATAATTTGTCATAGCTTCATATTGAATCGCACAACAATTCGATTTGGTTGTAATATTTGGACATTGATATTCTTATGAGATTCATCCCCATTTGTAATAATTGTACCCCCATTCCAGGATACTTTTGTAATAGCTTAGACTTTTAATTACCGCAATTTATTGCTTTCGATATACTGTGTAGTAATTAGGAATGTATGGAAAGATTCAAAAATCAATTGCTAGATGACCTAATCCAAGAATAAATAACTTGAAATCAACACACTTCTCACACGCGCACCTCTAGGATAACCTCGCTTGTTGCCTCGGAAATGCAATCACGTCCCTCGAATATGAGACACTCTAGCAAATGACCCTTCGATAAACAAAGATCGTAGTCCCTCGATGACCCTCGATGTTGCCTTCGATAAAACGATCTCATACCTTACAAAATTGCTAGAGCGTCTCACAAGTTGCTTTCAATGATTGTATAATTGACCCGTGCTTGTCCCGTTTAACATCCAAACACAAGGTTGTTTACCAAATACAATGGTAAAACAACAATGTAAAAGGGTTAAAAATGTGTAGGAAAGACTTTTAAGTAGATATGGTAGATGCTCCTAGTTACTTGATCAACTTGCAAACATCCTTGCTAATTTCAAACACTCAACACATTCCAAAACAATTCCCCAAATCAAATTCTCAAACATTGAAACATTTTTCAAAAGACAAACACCTTTGTAAAACATTCAAATAAGAATTGTTACAAAGGTTGCCTAGACAAAGGCCTCTTTTCAAAACATTTTCAAAACCACACACAAAGAACCATTTCAAACAATTGAAAAGCAAAAGCAAGTGATCTAAACAAGTAACCAAGAGCCCATGGAAAACCATGGATGAAAAGGGTGCTAGCACCTTTCCTTTTCATAATCTACCCCCTGAACCCAAGAAAACATCTCAAAGGTCTTTCCTGTGCTTTTTGACCTTTCCTTTGGATAAAATAAAAAGTCAGTGGCGACTCTTGATAAACCGCACAAGTGCAAACACAAATGCAAAACCCCAAGTCAGTTCTCCCACCATATCACAGAACGGGCGACTCTGCTGGGGAAATTTCTAAAAGTGGGGTTACCTTAGGGTTTAGATCACCTTTACATGCTTACCTTGTTTGCTTTGATTGCTTTACATTTGGTTCTATTGATTGGGTTTGAAATCCTCTACCCGGATTTGGGAAACATTCATAGGTAAATAGCAATACATTGTGGAAACTGTGCGGGGTATACCGACATGGTTGAAGCAATAGCTATATTAGTGCGACATATTTGTGGATACCGGTAGCCTTTGAGTCAATCAAAGAGAATATGGAGCCGCTGAGTGATGTCATGAAGCACTAATGGACTTTTAGAACCTTTACTTGACCATCTTGGCCTTTTTAAGGGTAGTGAGATGACCTGCTTTGGTGCAGTCCGAAGTTGGTAGATACTCAATACTACACTCATTGAGGGTTGTTTTCTTGGAATATTTCGGTCACCAGTAAAGTGGCTAAACTGAAACAATGAACACAGAAAATAATCCAGTGATATTGAGCTCCTTAGAACCCGGTTACTATTTATAGGACAGGTTGAGCCAACTAACTTCAAGAGGGTACTTACCCATGAAAACCCATGCAAGCCTGAAACTAGGAACTTGTGTGATTTGCTTGTACATATACTTGTGCATACATCATGAACATCATGAAGCATCATATGCATCCACTAACCATTTCAAGGGTTTGGATCTTCATCTTTGTTCCTGTTTTGTAGGTTATGGAATTACTTCGTAGGAAAACAATCTAGGTCAACCTTGTGAGAATTCCTCCTCAACTCAAGAAGCTTGCTTCCAAGATTCCAGAGATTTTTCCCTTCACTGAAAGACATGGTAGACTTCTCAACTTGGTCAACTCCAACATAGAGGAAGACATGGTGAAAGTTCTCTTCCAGTTCTGTGACCCCCTACACCACTGCTTCACATTTCCTAATTACCAGTTAGTGCCTACTTTGGAGGAATTTTCTCAACTCCTGAGGATTCCTATTCTCCATAAACTACCCTACAACGGTACGAAAAGATAGCCAAAGCCTGAAGATGTTGCTCAAGCCTTACACTTGCAACCATCTGATATCAAAGGTCATTGGGAAACCAGAAGTGGTGTCAAGGGTTTCTTGGAAACGTTTTTGTTTGAGAAGGCACAAGAATGTTGGAATTCTCTAGATCTATAAGCTTTTGAGGATATTGTAGGACTTCTCATATATGGTTTGGTCTTGTTCCCAAACCCTGATCAGCTTATAGATGTGAATGCTGTCAAGATTTTCATATCTCGGAATCCTGTACCTACATTGCTTGGGGACATCCTACACTCATTTCACACACAAACAATGAGGAAAAGAGGTGTTCTCATGTGTTGTACTCCTCTTCTAGCAAGGTGGTCTATTTCTTAACTTCCCCAATCAGTCTTGAAGAATGAGCAAGGCTTGAGGTGGTCACAATGATTGATGACTCTTACACATTCAGATGTTCATTGGTGTTCTCGGTCCAGAGAAAATGTCATCATCATTGATCGTTGTGGGGAATTCCCTAATGTCCCACTACTTGGCATTAGGGGAGGCATCACCTACAACCCATGTTTGGCTCTGAGACAGTTTGGGTATGCCCGAAGGGATGGCCCTCATGACATGTTGATTCCAGATTTGGTTTTTGACTTCGACAATGATGCTCAAGGACTTCGACAAAGGTTTATCCGAGCCTGGAGGATGCCCAACATGGTAGACAGTAAAACTTTGGGACACAATAATTCCATACCACTTGAGCCTTACCTGAAGTGGGTACGAACCCACGCCCAGAGTCTTATGATGCCTTACCCAATACATTCTCCCGATGATCAAAGAGCCTGTTATGGAAGGAGAGGCTCCATGCACCCTCATACATCCTGACATGCCAACATCATTGGAAGATCTGCAAAAGAGTTGGATACAGCTCAAGGAAGAATGAAACACTTTTGAAGCCAACTTCTACGCCAGTGAGAAGAATGAAGGGGTGAAAAACACAAGAAGGGGGGGTTGAATTGTAAAACTGGAATCTTAAAGCAATTGACAAGATATTTTTATCCTGGTTCGTTTGATCTCAAACTACTCCAGTCCACCCGTCAAGGTGATTTCGCCTCTCTCCAACGAGGTCTTAATTCACTATATTCAACTGAATATTACAGACTGCTTTAACAACTGCTAAAGCCTTCTTGATTCAAACCACAATCTGGTTTGTCAAGGCAACACTTTCTTACAAAGGTATAAAACAATGTGTGTAAATGTTTTCTACAAAACTTTATCACAACTGTGATGTATACACAAATTAAGCTTAGAAACTTAGATTGCTAAACACTAATGGAGTATCAGAGTTTGTGGTTTAGCAAAACTGGTAGATGAAGATTATTGTTCAGCTTTGTGCGTGTAGAGAATTGGAGAGCATTAGCCATTATAATCTTCGAAGCTTTGTTTATATAGCACTTGAGAAGATGAACGTTGAATGCAAATATTCTTGATTCAATGCTAATAACAAGCTTTCCTTTTTGAGCAGCTCTTGTCTAGAATGATGCCGTTGGAATTAATTAGCGTTCAATGCACAGTACCGTTGCTTCTTCAATGCACGTTCTGGCTTGGCTCATTCTGATTCTGCTTCGCTGCTGATGAACTATTATTTTTGTATCAGAGTGTTTACGCGCAGTTATGTTCATCAGGCTTCAGCATGTACGTGAGTTGATCATCTGATCTTGATGTTCTGATTCAGCAACTTCTGATGCTGGTGTATCAAATCAAATTCTGATGCTGAATAGATGGATCTTGCTTATTTCATCAGAGTATCTGCAAGTCAGAGCATAGCAATTTTAGGTAGCATATAGTTCAAACATGAAACATATAAATACTATATCTTTTCACTTTGTTATCATCAAAACTTAAATATAGGGTACTAGATTCAAACATTGTTCTAACAATCTCCCCCTTTTTGATGATGACAAAAACTAGATATTTTAAATAAAAAATAACGTGAAAAGGTATCTAGGAAATGTTTCAGAGTTAAGAAGTAAGGAGAAATCAGAGTTAAGAGATACTCCCCCTGAGTTTGTTACTTCCCTTTGATATACGTGTTCTTCAGGATCAGATCTTTTTCTATCTTTGAGCATCAGATTATAGGTCTTTGACTTATCAGAGAGCAGAGCTTCAGAGCTTTTCCTGTCAGAGCTTTGCTTCGGATCAGAGTGTTAGGTCGATCAGAACTTCATATTTGATCAGAGCAACATGAGCTTCTACATTATGATCAGAGCTTCTAGCTTCTAGTCTTCAGGAGCTTCCTTGTGCCTGTAGACTTAAAAACAAAACAGAAAAACATTTCAAGTAATAGAGTTAGAATGTTTGAGAATTTCTGTCTAGTTAGCCGTTATTGATTTTAAATATCATTCTTGTTCTCCCCCTTTTTGTCAGCAATCAAAAAGTGTTGGTGATGTGCTAAAACAATTTTATCAGAAAAACAAATTATATTAAAGTAGTTCATAATCAGAGCAAAAGAACATTACAAAACATAGTCAAAATAGTACATCAGAAAATGAAGAAAACATAGAGAATGTCATGCATGAAAAAAATTTTAAGGTTGTGGGGGCATGCGTGAGAACAGGCTTTCCAGCATTGCTTGAATCTTTTCAGAAGTTTCATTCTGCTTCTGAACCATGTTGACAACAGTGTCAATCTTGCTGTCCTGTACATCCATTCTTGCTTTCATTTTCTGATCATTCTCTTCCATCCGCTGCTGTAGACGCAAGTCATTCAGCCTTAATTCTTCCAGAGTCTGCCTGTCCAAGGCAGCTTGAGAACTTTCAGAAGGAGGAAGCTTCTCAGAACTTTCAGCTACATCTTCTGCTGGATTTTCTTCAGCCTGAATGGTCTTGTCTTCTGATGGTTGCACCTGTGCAGCTTGCTCTTTCTCAGACCAAGATTCACTGTCCAGAGGGAGCACAACTTCTTGAGGCAGCTGACTCTCAACTTCCTTCAGCAGCTTGCTAAAGTTCTGTTGAGCCTGCTCGTAGTTGACGTCCTGCAGCTTGAGGGCTTCAGCACGTACCCATAGTCTGAACTGTGACCAGAGCTGATCAGAAGCAGCTGGGTCGATCATCCCCGGACAGACTTTCTTCAAAGAAGCAATCCATTGCAGCATACCTGTTTCAAAATTCAAAATACCAGATCCAACATCTGGTAGCTTTGGTTTGGGTATGGCAATTTTGTGTCTTAGATCAGCAAGACGTTCAAGACTTGTTAAGTCAATGAAAGTTCTGCTGGGGTTTTCAGCGGTTTTCTGAGAGGATGTTTGTTTTGGAGGAAGGGTATCAGAATCAGAGTCAGATATTTCTATTGGAGTGGTTGGAGTTTTTGGAGGTGTTGATTCCTCTGAAGATGGCAACTGGGGCCTGACAATAGTGGTTCCACATGGCAACTGGATTGCCAGCGGTGAAGGTTGAGGTGAGTGGGGGTCAGAATGATGAGGAGAAGGGGTTTCATAGCGATGAAACTCTGTTTGTGGTGAAGGTGGATTATTTTCTGGTTGAGGAGGTGGAATCTCTGATTGCTCAGGGATCAGAGGTTCTTCTGTGAGTGGTTGTTGTTGTATTTCTGGTTCAGGTTGTGGTTCTGGTTGTGGAGGAGGAATATTTAGTGGTTCAGAATTTGGTTGAGCAGAAGCATGTTCACGCTCAATATCAGCTAGCACTCTATCAAGTGCTGGTGTTGTTGAAACAGTTGGTTGTTTGGGAATCTTAGTTCTGGGTCTTCTGAGTAGTAAGGCCTCAGAAGGGTCTTCTGGTATGGTTTCATCAATGGTAGGGATTGGGATTGATATTCTGTGAGAAGTTTTAGGAGGGGCAGCAGATGTTGGAATAGTAGATGAAATTGAAATAGGGGCAGCAGATGAAATACCTCTTTTCTTTGGAGTCTGATGAGATGATCCTTCTGCTTTCCTCTTCTTTGTCTTCTTCTGAGTCACTTCTGGTTGATGTTGACTCAGATCTTTGATCTTCAGCTTTGAACCTGTATCTTCTTCCTTGTATGAATCTGGATACTTGAGAAACATATCAGGTTTGGATTCCATTTCAGAAAATTTTGGGAAATCACTCAGAGGCACTCTTCTGCTGGAGATGTCAGCAGTTGAAGCAGCTCTGGGTTCCTTCTTAATATTTTCTATCAGCTTCATCTTTTTCAGGTTCTTAGCGTTCAGCGGTTTTCCAACAGTTGGTTCCATAGTGCTCAGCACTTGAGCTTCGCTCAGATAATCTATCAGCTTATTCTCTGTCAGAATATCTGATATGAGCCTTCCAAACGGTATCCAGTCCCTTTTGGTCCTTTCTTCTTCTCTTGTTTCTTTGACACTGGTCTTGAGATGGTTGAACAGGAAGTGTGCCAGATTGATCTTCACCCTCTGATCAATAAAGTAGATCAGAAATTGCTGATCCACGTTTATATAATCAGGAGAGCTTGTTGGTTTCCTGTGATTGAAGCATCCAAGAACAATCTTGGCCCATACTCTGCAGTGATCCTTCAGATCCTTAATTTTGCTGCTGGGAAATCCAAGAGTGAAAATGCTGTTGGCTACCACACCTATATCAGGGCATCTGTTAGCCATGTCCACACAACGGACTCCACCACCACTTTGACCGATTAACCTAGCAATGAGGTCTTCAGAAATCACTATCTTCTTTCCCATGACAGAAGAGATGACTAGATGTTTATGAATCTTGGCGTGAATCCAAAATTCCTTGACAAGCTCTGGGAATGTTGGTCCAACCAACCTATCGAAATACCTCTCCCACTTTTGAGCCCTAATTTCTTCAGTTAGGTCAAATCCATTTTCCTTCAAACTTTCAAAGTCGATGATTAACTCAGAGAGAACTTCAAGATTTTTTACCGGTGTGAGAAGAGTTCTGATAGGCACCTGATATTGTTCAGAGGTTTCTTTCTTCTGATTTCCTGCAGAAATGCTGGAGGATGCCATTGTTCTCACTAAAAAAGCTTGAGAATGATTTGAGAAAAAAAAGGTTTGAAGGCGATAAACTCAGAAATATGCAGAGAATACTTGAATGATTATGAGAAAGCGTAAAGAATAAGAATGAAGGATTAATGTGCTTAAATAGAGTTTTCAAAAATTATTTTGAAAAATTAAACGTTTTTAAGAGAGAGAAAAAAAATAATGATTGCCATTAACAAGCGTGATCACTTTTCATTAAATGCTTGCTGATTTTGGGGGATTTGAGAAAGATACTTAAAAACGGTTACCAGACATGTGTCTCAATGCACCCAATCAGCGCTTTGCCTTCTCAGAAGCGTGCACGCGTTCTGCTTCAGAGATTTGCTGATGATTGGATGACACTTGTTTGATGTAGTGATCAGCACGTCTGTCTTTGAGATTAGACTCTCAGATCTTTAGACTTGCATCTGATACAATCTGCATGTTCTATCTTTCTGAAAGGAGATTGATCAGAAGTTCACAGTAAAATAATTACATTCTGAAGATAAATACATGGAATTAAAACATTTTCATTCTGGGCATACTTTCATGCTGAGATGTTTCAGAATGAAATTAAACCTATCTTCTGAAAGGGGTTTAGTAAAGATATCAGCCCATTGATGGTCTGTATCTATAAATTTCAAGTTTAAAATACCTTTCTGAATATAGTCCCTAATGAAATGATGTTTTATTTCTATATGCTTAGCTCTAGAATGTAAAATAGGATTCTTACTTAAGCAAATAGCAGAAGTATTATCACAAAGAATAGGAATGTTACTCTAAAAAATCTGGAAGTCTTCAAGCTGACTTTTCATCCAGAGCATTTGTGTGCTACATCCTGCTGCTGCTATGTACTCAGCTTCTGCTGTTGACAAAGCAATTGTTGATTGCCTTTTGCTGGACCACGAGATCAGATTTTCTCCCAGAAACTGGCAGCTTCCAGAAGTACTTTTACGTTCCACTCTGTCTCCAGCAAAATCAGCATCACAGTAGCCTACTAAGCTGTAATCACTAGATTTTCTATAAAACAAACCCAGATTAGTAGTACCTTTCAGATACTTGAAAATTCGCTTAACAGCTGTTAAGTGAGATTCTCTAGGATCTGATTGGAATCTAGCACAAATACATACGCTGAATAAGATATCAGGTCTTGAAGCTGTCAGATAAAGGAGAGAACCAATCATACCTCTGTAGACTTTCTGTTCTACACTTTTGCTTACCTCTTCTCTTTCCAGAATGCACGTGGGATGCATTGGAATCTTTGATGGCTTACATTCTGAGAGGTCAAATTTCTTCAGAAGATCTCTGATGTATTTGCTCTGATGAATGTAAGTTCCTTCTGGAGTTTGATTGATCTGAATTCCTAGAAAGAATTTCAGTTCCCCCATGAGGCTCATCTCAAATTCTGCCTGCATACACTTAGCAAATTTTCTTCCAAGAGAAGGATTAGTAGAACCAAAAATAATATCATCAACATAAATTTGACAGACTAAAATGTCACTCTTAACTGTTTTACAGAATAGAGTAGTGTCCACTTTCCCTCTGGTGAATTCATTTTCAAGCAGAAAATTACTTAGCCTTTCATACCAAGCTCTGGGAGCTTGTTTCATACCATACAGTGACTTTTTCAGTTTGAAAACATGTTCTGGATGTTTTGTATTTTCAAAACCTGGGGGTTGGTGAACATAAACTTCTTCTTCTATATAACCATTTAAGAATGCACTTTTGACATCCATCTGATACAGAGTGATGCCTCTATTAACAGCAAATGAAATTAAGAGTCTGATAGATTCTAACCTGGCGACTGGGGCAAAGGTTTCTGTATAGTCTATCCCCTCTTGCTGACTATAACCTTGTGCAACCAGTCGTGCCTTGTTTCTGATGACTTCACCTTGTTCATTTAGCTTGTTTCTGAACACCCATCTTGTTCCAATGACGTTGAATCCTTTTGGTCTGGGAACGAGATCCCATACGTCGTTTCTGGTGAATTGATTCAGCTCTTCTTGCATTGCCAGAATCCAGTCATTATCCAGAAGTGCTTCATCAATAGAAGAAGGTTCAATCAGAGACACAAGTCCCATAAGAGTTTCTTCAGAGTTTCTGAAGCTTGCTCTTGTTCTGATTGGATCTTCCTTTCTTCCTAGGATAGTCTCTTCTGGGTGATCCAAACTGCTTCTGGGCAATCTCTTCTGAGGTTGATCAGCAGCTGTTGTGGGATTTCTAGCATTGCTCCTTTCAGACGTTGAAGGAATATCTGTGTTGAGAGCTTCTGATGACTTGTCTTCAGAACCTGCAAATTCAATTTCTATACCTGCAAGATTTTCATTCTGCTTTGACTTTTCAGAGTCAAGCTTGTCATCAAAACGAACACTGATTGATTCTTCCACAATCTGTGTTTCTGTATTGTATACTCTGTACCCTCTTGAGCGTTCAGAGTATCCTAACATAATACACTTCTGTGCCTTAGAATCAAACTTGTTCAAATAATTCTTCGTATTTAACATAAAGCAAGTACATCCAAATGGATGAAAATACGAAATGTTGGGCTTTCTGTTCTTCCACAATTCATATGGAGTCTTTTCCAGAATAGGTCTTATTGAGATTCTATTCTGAATGTAGCACGCTGTGTTTATTGCCTCTGCCCAGAAAGTCTTAGCAACGTTTGTCTCATTGATCATGGTTCTGGCCATTTCTTGCAATGTTCTGTTCTTTCGTTCTACAACTCCATTTTGTTGGGGAGTTCTAGGACAAGAGAAATCATGCAGAATGCCTTTGTCATTAAAGAATGACTCAAAATCTTTATTTTCAAATTCTCCACCATGATCACTTCTGACTTTAACGATTCTAAGATCTTTTTCATTCTGAACTTGGTTACAGAAGGTAACAAACACAGAGTGTGACTCGTCCTTGTGTCTTAAGAACTTTACCCATGTCCATCTGCTATAGTCATCTACGATTACTAACCCATACTTCTTGCCACTGACTGAAGCAGTTTTAACTGGTCCAAATAAGTCAATGTGCAGAAGTTCTAATGGCTTAGAGGTAGAAACAACATTTTTGGATTTAAAAGAAGGTTTTGCAAATTTTCCTTTCTGACATGCTTCACACAGAGCATCTGAATTGAACTTCAAATTTGGAAGTCCTCTGACCAGATTGAGTTTGTTAATCTGAGATATTCTTCTCATACTAACATGCCCCAATCTTCTGTGCCAGATCCACTGCTCGTTGTTAACAGACAGAAGACATTTTACGTTCTGACTCTTTAGTTCAGAAAGTTTGATTTTGTAAATGTTGTTTTTCCTCTTACCATTAAACAGGATAGTCCCATCTTTCTGACTAACAGCTTTACATGATTTTTGATTAAAGATTATATCATAACCGTTATCACTTAATTGACTTATGGATAACAGATTATGCATCAATCCATCAACTAGCAGAACATTATTAATAGAGGGAAGATTTCCGTTACCTACAGTTCCAGAGCCAATAATCTTTCCCCTCTGATTGCCTCCAAAGCCAACGTGGCCTCCAGGCTTAAGTTCCAGGCTTTGGAACATATGCCTTCTTCCCGTCATGTGTCGTGAGCAGCCAGAGTCCAGGTACCATGACTGGTGTTTCTGACTTGCTGCTAAAGATATCTGCAACATGTATTATTTTATCCTTAGGTACCCAGATCTTCTTGGGTCCTGATTTGTTAGTTTTACCAAAACTCTGGTTGAATTTTGGTTTCACAGAGTGCTTACTACTAGTATATTTGATGTCATGTGTGTGACCATACACAAAGTGTGAATTTAAAGGAGTGTGTTTAATGGTTAAATCCATGACATTCTTAGGTGTAGGAACCTTACCTAGGTATCCTATTCCTTTCCTGCCGTTTCTGCTAACTCCATAGATCATTGAAGCCATTCTGCTTCTATCTATGCTTTTAGCAAGGAACTTCTGGAAACTATGATCATACTCTTTGATGATCTTATCAGCGTTGCTGGGAGTTTCAGAAATTGGTTCCTTCTGAGAGTTTTGTAAAGAGTTTTCTAATTTTAAAATTTTATCTCTCATCTCAGAGTTTTCCAATTTGAGACTTTCAGACTTATTAGAGTCAGATTCAAGATTCCTTTTCAGGTCTCTGAATTTAGCTCTAATCTGCTGATAACGTTCCAGAATTTCATTGAGGCTTTCAGCAAGCTCAGCCTTTGTAAAATTAACAGCGAAGTTAGGGAATACCTCTTCTGTGTCTGATTCTGAGTCTGATTCAGAAGCTTCACTGTCATCTGGAATGTTAGCCATGAGCGCTATGTTTGCCCTTTCATCATCTGATTCTGAGTCAGCTTCAGACGAGTCAGAGTCATCCCATGTGGCCATGAGACTTTTCTTCTTCTCTCTTCCAAACTTCTTTTTGGGCTTTTCCCTCTGAAGCTTTGGGCAGTCACTCTTGTAGTGTCCTTGCTCATTGCACTCGTAGCAGATGATGTCTTTTGTGTTTGGCTTCTTGCTACCGGAGGAGCCTTCAGATCTTCTGTATCCAGAGGAAGAATCTGTCCTTCTGTATCTGGAAGAAGACTCGTTCTGATCAGATCTTCTGGGATTCCTGAACTTCCTTTGTCTTTGCTTCCACAGTTGATTTACTCTTCTGGAGAGAAGGGAAAGTTCGTCTTCTTCTGATGAGGATCCATCAGATGTTTCTTCAACTGCCTGCAAAACTTTAGATTCAGATTTTCTGTTAGATTTTAAAGCTAAAGGCTTACCTTGCTTCTGAGGCTCGTCAGCTTCTAGCTCTATCTCATGACTTCTGAGGGAGCTTATAAGTTCCTCCAGAGTGATTTTGTTGAGATCCTTCGCTAGCTTCAGAGCAGTAACCATAGGCCTCCACTGCTTGGGTAAACTTCTGATTATCTTCTTGACATGGTCAGCAGTAGAGTATCCTTTGTCCAGAACTTTGAGACCAGCTACCAGAATCTGGAATCTAGAGAACATAATTTCAATGGATTCAGATTCTTCCATTTTGAACGCCTCATACTTCTGAATGAGCGCCAGAGCTTTTGTTTCTTTGACTTGAACGTTGCCCTCATGCGTCATTCTGAGAGAATCAAAGATGTTCTTAGCTGTGTCTCTGTTGGAGATCTTTTCATACTCAGTATAGGAGATGGCACTGAGGAGGATGGTTCTGGCCTTATGGTGATTCTTGAAATCACGCTTTTGTTGATCAGTCATTGATTTTCTATCAATCTTCTGACCAGTTGCATTCACAGGGTGCGTGTATCCATCTGTCACCATATCCCACAGATCAGCATCATGTGCTAGAAACAAGCTTTCAATTCTGTCTTTCCAGTAATCAAAGTTTTCTCCATCAAAGACTGGAGGTTTGCCGCTGAATCTGTCTCTGTCCTCATTGTTGTCATTGCTGAAATGAGAGTTGTTTCCTGCCATTGTGTTTTTCTGACGCTGGATCTTGTACTGACACGGTTAAGTGTTTTAGCTCAGAACCAGGCGCTCTGATGCCAATTGAAGGGGTGAAAAACACAAGAAGGGGGGGTTGAATTGTAAAACTGGAATCTTAAAGCAATTGACAAGATATTTTTATCCTGGTTCGTTTGATCTCAAACTACTCCAGTCCACCCGTCAAGGTGATTTCGCCTCTCTCCAACGAGGTCTTAATTCACTATATTCAACTGAATATTACAGACTTCTTTAACAACTGCTAAAGCCTTCTTGATTCAAACCACAATCCGGTTTGTCAAGGCAACACTTTCTTACAAAGGTATAAAACAATGTGTGTGAATGTTTTCTACAAAACTTTATCACAACTGTGATGTATACACAAATTAAGCTTAGAAACTTAGATTGCTAAACACTAATGGAGTATCAGAGTTTGTGGTTTAGCAAAACTGGTAGATGAAGATTATTGTTCAGCTTTGTGCGTGTAGAGAATTGGAGAGCATTAGCCATTATAATCTTCGAAGCTTTGTTTATATAGCACTTGAGAAGATGAACGTTGAATGCAAATATTCTTGATTCAATGCTAATAACAAGCTTTCCTTTTTGAGCAGATCTTGTCTAGAATGATGCCGTTGGAATTAATTAGCGTTCAATGCACAGTACCGTTGCTTCTTCAATGCACGTTCTGGCTTGGCTCATTCTGATTCTGCTTCGCTGCTGATGAACTATTGTTTTTGTATCAGAGTGTTTACGCGCAGTTATGTTCATCAGGCTTCAGCATGTACGTGAGTTGATCATCTGATCTTGATGTTCTGATTCAGCAACTTCTGATGCTGGTGTATCAAATCAAATTCTGATGCTGAATAGATGGATCTTGCTTATTTCATCAGAGTATCTGCAAGTCAGAGCATAGCAATTTTAGGTAGCATATAGTTCAAACATGAAACATATAAATACTATATCTTTTCACTTTGTTATCATCAAAACTTAAATATAGGGTACTAGATTCAAACATTGTTCTAACAAAGAAGGTTTTGGAACTTACTCGTCGACTCCACGAAGAGCAGACTCAACACCTACATTGCGCCAAAGAGGATGCGCAACGTCTTTTTACCTTAGAATTTTGTATTATTTTGCCCATGGGGAATTTATGTACTAACAAATTCTATTTTTATTAATATAACGTGTGTTCTTTTTGTTTAC
The DNA here is from genome assembly GCA_948472305.1 of Vicia faba. Classification (NCBI taxonomy): domain Eukaryota; kingdom Viridiplantae; phylum Streptophyta; class Magnoliopsida; order Fabales; family Fabaceae; genus Vicia; species Vicia faba. Next base: position 931,054,516 of record OX451738.1, on the reverse strand, counting down.
AACAAATTTGAGTTTCTGAATCCTTGAATGCATTACATGAATACATATCATTCATCATATGCATAAACAGGTCTTCACACCAGGTTTCCTTATCTCTCTGATGTTTATTTTAGCAAGATGGATATAGAGCAGACTGTTAAAGATTTACAAGCGCTGAATTCACAATTCCAACAACTCCTCATGACCTTGGCAAAGGGTCAGGAGGATCTTAAAGCACTGTTAGAGAAGGAAAAGGAGAAAAAGAAAAAGAAAAGAGTTGGTGTGGCTACTTTGGGTAGAAGATTTGAAGGTCAAACTAGAAGGGTCCTGTAATTCCCCTCAACATCTGATGAAGGGGTAGGAAAAGGAAAGGGAGCTGCAGTACCGTCTGAGTCTGAGGCTGAAGAAGAAGAGGAGGAGGATGAAGACTATTCAGAACGGCAGTACCCTCCTGCAGATGACAAGTACAAGAATCTGGAAGAACGTCTGGCAGCTATGGAAGTGCAAAGAGTGCCTGGGCTGGATTTCGAAGAGTTAGGGTTGGTTTCTGGGATTGTCATCCCCCCAAGTTTAAAGTTCCTCTATTTGCTAAGTACGATGGGTTGTCTTGCCCAAAGATGCACCTACGGTCTTACGTCAGAAAAATTCAACCTCGTTCTTCTGACAAGGACCTGTGGGTCCATTTTTTTCAAGATAGTTTGTCGGGTATGCAATTGGATTGGTTCTACCAGCTTGAGAGGTTTGATGTGCACAATTGGGAGGATTTGGCTGCTGCCTTCTACAGACAATATCAATATAATGCGGACTTAGCACCAACCCGTACTCAATTACAGAGTATGGGCATGGTCTCCAATGAAGGCTTTAAGGAGCATGCCCAAAAATGGAGGGACTTGGCTGGAAGGGTGCAGCCACCATTATCTGAAAGAGAGCTTGTTGATATGTTTTTGGGGACTCTGTCAGGTCCATTCTTTAATCACCTGATAGGAAGTTCGTCTGCGGGGTTCACCGAGTTGATTCTAACTGGTGAAAGAGTTGAAGCTGGCATCAAGAGCGGTAAAATTCAAAAAGATACATCTGCTTCCGCTGCCGTTAAAAAGTCTTTTCCAGCAAAGAAAGATGTATCAGCTGTTTACTCCCAAAGAGGTCAGGGAAGAGTGGAGATCCGGCTAGCAGTGGGGGTTGTAACGATTCATAAGTCCGCATCTGATCAGCCTAGAAACAGTCAACCAAGGAATGATCAACCCAAACCAACCAGCAAAGGGTGGAAAGGCCTACACGGCAATTCACCCGGATAAACATGACGCCTGCTCAGGTTCTACCCCATCTCTTGAAATTAAACCTTACAACCTTGAGAGAGGCACTGAAGAATCCGATTACTTCTTCTCCACACTACCATCGCAACGCCAAGTGTGCTTATCATTCAGATAGCGTGGGGCACGACACCATCAATTGTTGGGCCCTCAGGAATAAAATTTAGGATTTAATAGACGCTAAGGAAGTGGAATTCGACGCCCCTGAAAAGCCGAATGTGATCTCTGTCCCAATGCCAAAGCATGGCCACAATGCCCATGCTATTGAAGAAGATCTTTATGTTGCTATTGTTGACGATTTGATGACTCTGTTACCAATAATCAAGATGAATCTGTTGAAAGTCGGGATTTTCCCAGGCTGTGAAAAAGATTGTTACCTCTGCTCATCCTTACCATCCGACTGTCCGTTGTTGAAGTTAGGCATCCAACGCCTAATGGATAATCAAGAAATCCTTTTTGAGAAAACTCCTGTTACTCCGACTCCTATCAACGATGTTGCTATAATTACCATTTCCGCCAATATTTCCAAGGTCTCCAAAAGACCTGTTAAGATTACATCCGATCCAAAGATTGTACCTCTGAAGATAACTATGTCGGGGCCTATCCCATACAAGTCCAACAAATCAATATCGTGGAATTATGGAGGAGAGGTCTTCTACCACGGTGTTAAGCAGATTGAATTAGTTGAAGAAAGTTCCGTTGAAGAGACTCCTGACATAGGAAGTATTGCTGGGACGAGTAAAATCACTTGTAGTGGAAGAATTTTCTCTCCAAAGATTGCTCCTCCAAGGGCAATCTTCGGACCCTCAAATGCTCCTAAGGTTACTCCTGTGTCGGTCAACATATTTGTGCGAACTCCAGTTATTGAAGAAATTGTTACTCCCGTAGTTGTACCCTCTAATGTTGTTGTTGATAAAGGTAAGGGGATCCAAGAAGCGCCCGTCAGGACGAGGGCTCAGCATTTGGTCATCCCCGAGACCACTCAAAAGGAAATGGAGGAGATTTTAAAAATAATTAAGAAAAGCGACTATGATGTCGTAGAACAACTGGGGCAAACCCCTTCAAAAATCTCTATGCTGGCCCTGTTGCTCTGTTCCGAAGCTCATGCCAAAGCTTTAATCAGATTCTTGAAGACGGCCCATGTGCCTCAGGAAACCTCTGCGGACCAGTTCCAGGAGTGTGTAGCTAGCCTAACAGCCGACAACGGTCTTGGCTTCTCTGATGCCGATTTAACATCTAAGGGGAGAAAGCATAATGACGCGCTGCATGTCTCGGTGGAATGCAGAGGGACTACTTTAGCTCACGTTCTGGTTGATACCGGGTCGTCTTTAAATGTCTTGCCGAAGAAAGCATTGGACATATTGTACCGTGAAGGTTTGACCCTGAAGCCCAGCAATATCATTGTCAGAGCCTTTGACGGTTCTAAAAGGATGGTCCACGGGGAGGTGGACATCCCGATTAAAGTGGGAACGGAAACTTTCAACTCCACATTTTATGTGATGGACATCCGTCCCTCCTACTCTTGCTTGTTGGGAAGACCCTGGATCCATAATGTTGGGGTCGTCACTTCTTCTTTGCACCAAATGCTCAAATACCCAGTCCAGAGGAAAATTATAACAGTTCATAGTGATGAGGAGTACATGATAAGCCATCTTAATTCATTCCGCTATGTTAAATTAGATGGTTTCTCTCGATGAATTCACCTTCTTCTTTCCACTACCTCACATTGACATCTTGGTTGACAATACAGCTCAACACAAGGTATTTTCTTTCATGGATGGATTTTCAGGGTACAACCAGATCAAAATGGCCCCTGAAGACATGGAGAAAACTACTTTTATTACACAGTGGGGTACCTTCTGCTATAAAGTGATGCCATTCAGACTGAAGAATGTCGGGGCAACCTATCAGCGAGCCATGGTAGCTTTGTTTCATGACATTATACATCATGAGATTGAAGTCTACGTAGACGACATGATAGCCCGTTCACAGACAGAAGAAGAACACCTCGACCACTTGCAAAAGCTTTTTGTCAGATTGAAGGAGTACAAGCTTATACTGAACCCTAACAAGTGCACTTTCGGAGTCAGGTCCAATAAACTCTTGGGATTCATAGTCAGCAACAAAGGCATCGAGGTCGATCCTGCCAAAGTCAAAGCTATACATGAAATGCCTGCCCCTCGCACTGAGAAGGAGGTCAGAGGTTTCTTGGGATGCCTAAACTCCATTGCAAGGTTCATTTCTCACCTTACATCTACCTGTGAGCCAATCTTCAAGCTGTTGAAGAAAGATCAGGTGGTTAAATGGAATGATGACTGTCAAGTTGCTTTTGATAAAATCAAGGAGTATTTGCTAGAACCTCCTATCTTGATGCCTCCCGTCGAAGGAAGACCGCTAATCATGTACCTGACTATTTTGGATAATTCAATGGGGTGCGTATTGGGCCAACATGACGAGTCTGGCCGAAAAGAGCATGCCATTTATTACCTTAGAAAAAAGTTTACCGACTGTGAGACTCGCTACTCACTGCTCGAGAAAACTTGTTGCGCTTTGGTATGGGCTGCTTGCCGACTAAGGCAGTATATGTTGACTCATACCACTCTACTGATTTCTAAGATGGATCTGATCAAGTATATCTTCGAGAAGCCTGCATTATCCGGAAGAATAGCTAGATGGCAAATGATCCTGACTGAGTATGATATCCAGTACACGACCCAAAAAGCTATAAAGGGGAGTGTACTAGCTGACCATTTAGCTCATCAAGCTGTCGAAGATTACCAATCCATGAAGTTTGACTTCCCCGACGAGGACATTATGACATTTGACAACATTGAAGGTAACGGACCGTATGACGGACCTGAACAAGGATCCTGATGGACTCTGTACTTTGATGGTGCCTCCAATGCACTTGGGAACGGTATCGGCGCGGTACTCATTTCTCTACAAGGTTGCCATACACATTTCACCGCCAGACTCTGCTTCAGCTGCACCAACAACATGGCCGAGTATGAAGCTTGCATCTTTGATCTCAAGGATGCAATTGACCTAGGAATCAAATCTTTGGTTTTGTTTGGAGACTCCGCTTTGGTCATCAGTCAGATCAAAGGAGAGTGGGATACTAAACATCCTAATCTCATCCCATACAAAGAACATGTCTTGACATTGCTACCTCATTTCAAGCAGACTACCTTCGAGCACTTCCCGCGAGAAGAGAACCAGCTAGCAGATGCTCTAGCTACAATGTCTTCCATGTTTAAACTTAACTGGGATAATGAGGCTCCCTAAATCATCATCGAGCGGATGGACGAACCTACCCATTGTCACAAGATTAATACCGAAGAAGTAGTGGACCGACCTTGGTTTCACGAAGTCAAAAGGTATCTCGAGACGCGAGAATACCCTGAAGGAGCTTCAGTCAACGACAAAAAGTTCTTAAGGAGATTTTCTGTCAAGTTCTTCCTGAGCAATGGTATCCTATACAAGCGCAATCATGATTGCATTCTGCTCCGTTGTGTGGACAAGGTGGAAGCTAAACAGATTATGGCTGAACTGCACAATGGTACTTTTGGCACTCACTCGAGCGGTCATACGATGGCTAAGAAAATTCCATGGGCAGGCTATTACTGGTCTACCATGGAAGCTGATTGTCATCAACATTCACGTACTTGTCACAAATGCCAAGTCTATGCAGACAAGGTACATATACCTCCAGTTCCTCTCAATGTCTTAACAGCTCCTTGGCCATTCGCTATATGGGGAATCGACATGATTGGGGAGATCAAGCCTACAACATCCAATGGACACCGCTTCATCCTGGTGGCCATTGATTACTTCACCAAGTGGGTCGAAGCAGCTTCCTTCGCCTCTGTCACAAAGAATGTGGTTGCCTGCTTCATCAAGCAGAACCTTATTTTCTGGTACGGTATCCCCGACAGGATCATCATTGACAATGATACAAACCTGAACAACACTATGATCATCACTTTGTGTGAGCAGTTCCAGATTCAACATCAAAATTCATCTCCCTATCGGCCAAAGATGAACGGTGTTGTTGAAGCTGCAAATAAAAATATCAAGAAGATCATTCAAAAAATGACAGTCACCTACAAGGACTGGCATGAGATGTTACCGTTTTCTCTACACAGGTACCGTACCACGACACGTACTTCAACTGGGGCAACCCCCTTTTCTTTGGTATATGGCATGGAAGCTGTTTTACCTATCGAGGTTCAGATTCCCTCCTTGAGAATCATGAAGGATGTTGGTTTGAGTGAAGACGATTGGATTTAGACCCGGCTTGATCAACTTAACTTGATTGATGAAAAACGACTTACTGCTGTTTGTCATGGTCAGACTTATCAAAAACGAATGATCAAGGCTTTCAACAAGAGAGTCAGGCGCCAAGTATATCAAGTCAGAGATCTTGTAATCAAGCGGATCATCTTGCCGCAAAGTGATCCCAGGGGAAAATGGACTCCCACTTACGAAGGACCATTTGTGATCAAAAATATCTTTTATGGTGGGGCAATGATCCTTACTACCATTAACGACAACGATCTGCCGCACCCTGCGAATGCAGACATAGTCAAAAGATACTACGCGTAAACGACCCGGCAAGTTGAAAACCCGAGAGGGCGACTTGGGCAAAAATGGGCATCCCGGTGAATCGAAAACCCGAAAGGGCGGTTCAGGCAAAAATTAGGGATAAACAAAAAAAAATTGTACACCCGGAAAGTTGAAAACCCGAAAGGGCGACTTGGGCAAAAAAGGGTTTCCCGGTGGATCGAAAAACCGAAAGGGCAGTCCAGGAAAAAGTTAGGGAATTAAATCATATGACTATGTCTCGTCGGATCACTTTAAGGACAATCTCTTCACCAACAAGCTCCTGGCTTCTGATCAACTCAATCATCTTCGGACGAAGCAACGAATGGACAAGATATCCAGAGTTACGAAGGCTATAGCACAATGGGAACCCCATGGAATTGTTACACATAGCCATTTTTCTTTGTATAAATTTTTCTCAATTTTATGACAACTTTCTCTTACTAGGATGTCTGTCTCTTTTGTACAAAATACTTACACAAAGTTAATACAAAGATACTTCAAAGTGCAGAAAACTATTTGCCTTTTCTTCCTTTTTACACTTGTGTTTTATTTGAAAACGTCCAATGATTTATTAAAAGAGCATATGCATTTGAATATAATCACTGCTTACAAATCAACAAAAATGCGAAAGAATAATTACTAACGGGTTGAAAGTATAGGAAAATGTCTTTAGGCTATTCCAGGAGAAATCCCCTGCAGTACATCATCTAGATCCCCCAGTGGAGCTAAAACCTTGAAATGCATATCCCCAGCAGAGTTAAACGTCAAAATCCCCATCAGAGTTAAGTCTTCAAACTCCCAATCCCAGCGGAGCCAAAACTTTGAACTACAGATCCTCAGCGAAGATGAAACTTTCTTCCCCAGCAGAGTCAAATCTTCAACCTTTAAACCCCGGTAGAAACCATCCAGTTTCCTCCAATTTCCTCGGAGAATCGCTTTAAAACCAGATAATTCCCCAGAGAGTTATCTTAAAACCTTCTTCCCCAGCGGAGTCAAACTATCAATCCACAACGGAAACCATTCAGCGTCTCCAGATTCTTCAGTAAGTTATCTTAAAGCCTAAAAATCAACCAGATAACGGTTAACTCATGCTTTATCCCCACCCTAGGATGATTCCTCAATAGATTGGCATACAACCCGAACTCTTGAATGAACTATTCCCCCGCAGGGTCTCTTAAAATACTCAACATGATAGCTACTCCCCTGCAGTATAACTATTCCCCACAGAGTTTTTCTTCATCCCCAAGCAGATTGAAGATTCTCATTCTTGATTCCCCAGTGAAGTTGCCAAAGTCTTCATTCCTCCCAGCTTGATTTTGTCAGAATTTTTAATCCCCTGTAGATCAAAGATTCTCATTGTTGACTCCTCAACATGAATGCCCCAAGGATTAAAATTCCCCTAGCAGAATGAAGATTCTCATTCTCAGTTCCCCGCAGAAGCCATCAGAGCCTTCCTTATTCTCCAGCAGATCAAGGTTTTCCTTTGTTTGGTCCCCGGTAGAGATCGCCAGATTTTTTCCCTATTCCCCATCCGAGTAAAGATTCCCTTTATGAAATCACCAGCCATAGTTATCAAAGTTTTTCTGGATTCCCCAAGCAGATTTCTCAAGCATTTTGACATTATTCTCACAAACAGAATATTTATCATACTCCAACTTAAGGACTTGAAGGATCCCTATATCCCCAGGAAAGTCGTGAAGGATTCTCACATCCCCACAGAAGTCGTTGAGTTTTGATAATCCCCGCGAGTTGCCAAGGATTTTTCTTAATCCCCAGTAGTCAAAGGACTTCTCATCCTCAACAATCAAAGATTTTGAGTCTCCAACAGCGGTCGAGGTTCTATTTTCCCCGGCAGTAGTCAAAGATTTTATTATCTCCAGCTATCAAGGATTTATTTTCCCCATCAAGACAGCTAATCAGCTTACATGCCCATACATTACATTCATATATCATAAACATTGATAAAACACATATATTGCATCATACATTTCATGCAACATAACTTTGTGTTTCAGCTAATATTTTACCCTTTTCAGGATAAGATTAACAAGCTACCAGTATACAATCTGAAAACAGCCTAGAGATGCTCCAGACATGGATGCTAATCTATTGCTTATTCAAATTCAAGGGTCATGAAAACAGTGTACGGATGCTCCAGACATGGATGCTAATCTATCGCTTGTTCAGATTCAGCCTCAGAAAATAGCCTAGAGATGCTCCAGACACGGATGCTAATCTATTGCTTATTCAAATTCAAGGATCATGAAAACAGTTTACGGATGCTCCAGACATGGATGCTAATCTATCGCTTGTTCAGATTCAGCCTCAGAAAACAGCCTAGAGATGCTCCAGACACGGATGCTAATCTATTGCTTATTCAAATTCAAGGATCATGAAAACAGTTTATAGATGCTCCAGACATGGATGCTAATTGTGATTGGTGGATCTGGAACTGACTGTTTAACGCTGGTTCGCGAAATGTCGCGGAAGCAAGAGTCGCCACCGTCTTTTATTTTCTCCAACATTGAAAGGACAAAAGCACAGAAAAATTCCTTATTGAGATTAGTTCTCGGTTCGGGAGGTAGATTTATAAAAAGGGAAGGTGTTAGCACCCTTTCTATCCATGGTTATCCATGGGCTCTTAGATACTTGCTCATTTGTGTTTTCAAAATGTTTGTTTGCTTTTCAAGGTGAGTGGGTTTGAAAAAGTTTCTTTGAAAGTTTCAGATCGACTCTTGTATCAGTCCTCAAGAGTGTTTGAAAAATTGCTTTTTGAAAGCTTTTTGCAAAGTGTCGGTGTGAAAAGAAGTTTTTGATTTGTTTTGAATTAGAGCAAGTATCTACGAGTTATCTACCTACCCTAAGGAATTAGGCTGTGTAAATGTCCTTAAGGTAGGGCCATCCCACCATTGAGAGGTAGGTAGCACCACCGTTGGAGGTGTTCGGGTCAATTCAAAGATTACGGACAGTGTGGTCACCAGAGCAATAGGAGGACACCTTAGAAGCTACCCCCATGCCATGTTCATGGACATGAGGACTTACTAAAACGTCCTCTACTCGACGACCACGTTTCGAGGGGCAAGGCAACAGTGAGGCGTACCCTAGGAGTGGTGTGTGATTTGTGTGTCATTTTCAGTTATTATTTGTCTTGATCATGCATTGAGTGTTCTACGCATTGATTTTATTTGAGCATACATTCTTTCATGTGATAGTTATAAATTTAAAGGTGCGGAAATTAAAAGTGCTGAAAGATAAAAGTCCTACGCTATTACAAGGCGCGGGTCTACATCGCCAAATTAAACCAAGACCCGATTTGAATAAAAGTACGGAAAGTAAATGTCCTATTTATCTATTACAAGGCTTTGGGGCAAATACATTATGAAATTCTGGCTGCAGATACTCAATGTCACGTTCAATGTTATGACACCGTATCTGACTTACTATATGACAGTAAATACAAAAACAATAAAGAACACAGTCAATTGTTTACCCAGTTCAGTGTGAAACAACACCTACTCTGGGGGCTACCAAGCCAGGGAGGAAATCCACTATAAGAGATGTTAATTCAGGAATAAACCAACCAGTTTATCTCCTTCACTTAAGACCTACCCAATGCAATTTCAATCTAAGTACAACTTAAACCTGAGTTCCTACTCACTCCCCCTCAATCACAACAGTGATACATAAAACAATTTGACTAATGAATTGATGAAGACACTCTTCAAAAACAAACACTTGATTAAGCTTCACAGCTTTTTAATCAAGCAACACAATCACTCTTGCTTCACAGCTTTGAGTGATGCACACAACTAACTTGACTCTGCTTCACAGCTTTAGTCAAGAAACATTCAAACACTCTTGCTTCAAAGCTTTGAGTGCTACATAACCCTTACAATTAAAAACCTATTCCAAGTCACTTATCACAATGATAATTGCTTGGAGTACAATAATTAAACCTATACAGATTACAAATGATCTTCTGATCAAAAAGGGATGCCTTGCAAAACAGCAGCTCTGTTGAATATATAGCAGCTGCAACTTCAGTTAGGGTTTCCACAAAAACCTAGGGTTAATTCCGTTTGACCTTAAGACTAGGTCACAGGTCTCTTTTAACCAGGTTAGGGTTGAGCTAGGATAACCCAAAGAAAACGCAGGATTCTGTTCTGGAAAGACTGAGTTATTTTCCTGAAAAAACTCAGAATTAACCAACCTGCATACCTGTTAGTTCAGAACAGGATGTTTGAACATCTGTTATGACATCTGAGGAACCTGTCTACTGATTTAGGAAAATGTGATCATTTTGCAAAATGCTCAGATACACACTTATAAACATCAGTACCTGAATGACAATATTTTTCTGCAAAGGTACCTAATGAATCAGTACAAACTAAACTAGAATGTTATGACATCAGTCATGACATTCACACATACACTTGGGTTTTACCAAAAATGCAAGCCAATAACTAAACAACTACAAACTCCCCCTTTGGCAGATTTTTGGCTAAAGACCCTAAGCAATCAGAGATAGATAGCAGCAGAAAGAAATGACTGCAGAGAAATAGAATGTCTAATTGAGCAAGTACATATTAAGTACCAAAATATTCTCCCCCTCTTTAGCCACAAATGGGCCAAAGATACATGTTCATAAAGATTATACAGTTATCCAAAATTAATAAGAGCAGCAGCAAAGAAAAAAAAACTGAACACACTTCCAAACTCCACCAGATATCAGCACCAACAATCAGCAAATACCAACCAAATACCAACCAACCTTTAAGCACTGTCATCAGACTCAGAGGAGTCGGGCTTCTTCCTTTTCTTGTGACCAATATCAGCATTCTTCTCTTTGTCTGATGTCTCAACATCCTTAGAGACATCTGGATTTGAACTTTCTTGATTCAAAGGAACAGAAATGCCAGGAACTGAGTGGTTCTCGTTCAGAATTCTAGAAACAATTTTTGCTATTGCCTGATTAACATAGGCTGACCCTTCCCTATTTGCAATTTCAGGGGGAACTGAAGAAGAAGGATGAGATGGATAACCAGAGGCAGAAGCTTGGGACTTTCCTGCATGTCTTGTTCTCAACTCTTTGACCTTGGTGGGGTTAGTTCCCACTTTTCTACGAGAAGAGATCTCCAGGACTTCAGAGTCCAGATAGGAAGAGATTGTCCTCGAATCTTGATCAGAGGAAGAGGTTGAAATAGTCGTATTGGATGATGATGGTGTTTGAGACATTTTGACAGTCTTAGAGGACCAACAGCAACTGAAGAGAAAATTCTGATTGAGAGACTGGGTTTTGATGAGGAGACGAGAGGGGAAGGAAGAAAAGGAGTGTCTATTCAACTTCTTAAAAGAATTGTAGGAAATGGGAAAATATAATTTTAACCCAATCAGAACAAGCATAACTCCTTTAATCCTTGTTTTAAGCAAAATTAATTGCTACAATTCCTCATGTTGGCAAATACCCAACTTACCCCTCAAGTTTTCAAATTGATTTGCATCCAGAGCCTTGGTAAAAATGTCAGCCAGCTGTAGCTCAGTGGCAACATGTTCCAATTTGATTGTCTTCTCTTCTACAAGGTCTCTGATAAAGTGATGTCGTATGTCAATATGTTTGGTCCTACTATGCTGAATGGGATTCTTGGAAATGTTGATTGTACTCAGATTGTCACAGTACAATGTCATAACATCTTGTGTGACATTATACTCAGTGAGCATCTGTTTCATCCAGATCATTTGAGAGCAGCTACTACCAGCTGCAATGTATTCAGCTTCAGCAGTAGAGAGAGACACACAATTCTGTTTCTTGCTGAACCAGGAAACCAGATTATTTCCCAAGAAGAAACATCCTCCAGAGGTGCTTTTTCTATCATCAGCACTACCAGCCCAATCAGCATCACAGTAGCCAGTCAGAGCTGGTTCACAGCCATGAGTATACATCAACCCATAGTTGTAAGTTCCACTCACATACTTCAAAATTCTCTTCACTTGGTTGATATGACTGACTTTGGGATCAGCTTGGTATCTTGCACAAACTCCAACTGCAAAGGCAATATCAGGTCTGCTGGCAGTTAAGTACAACAAGCTTCCTATCATGCTTCTGTACAGACTTTGATCCACCTTAACCCCACTTGAATCTTTGGAAAGCTTTAGATGAGTAGGAGCAGGAGTCCTTTTGTGACTTGCATTCTCCATACCAAACTTCTTTACAATGTTCTTAGCATACTTGCTTTGAGATAAGAAGATTGAGTCCTCCATCTGTGAGACTTGCAGTCCAAGAAAATAAGTTAGTTCTCCCATGAGACTCATTTCGAATTCAGCCTGTATCTGGTCAGCAAAGTGTTTAACCATATGTTCTGACATTCCTCCAAACACTATGTCATCAACATATATTTGGGCAACCATCAACTTCCCTCCTTCAGTTTTGACAAAGAGAGTTTTGTCCAAGCCTCCTTTTCTGTAGCCTTTGTCTGAGAGAAACTTTGTTAACCTGTCATACCATGCTCTAGGAGCTTGTTTCAGGCCATATAGAGCTTTTCTCAATTTGTAGACATGATCAGGGTGGGTTGGATCCACAAAGCCTTTAGGTTGTTCCACATAAGCTTCCTCATTTAAGTACCCATTTAGAAAGGCACTTTTCACATCCATCTGAAATAATTTGAACTTCAGAAGACAAGCAATTGACAATAGGAGTCTGATTGATTCCAGCCTGGCTACAGGTGCAAAGGTTTCATCAACCCCTTCAACCTGGGTGTATCCTTGAGCAACAAGTCTTGCCTTATTTCTGGTGACAACTCCTTCAGCATCTGACTTGTTCTTGAATATCCATTTTGTCCCAATGATGTTAGTTCCTTCAGGTCTAGGAACTAGTTCCCAAACTTCATGTTGCTTGAATTGGTTCAGTTCATCTTGCATTGCACCAATCCAGTATTCATCAGTTAAAGCTTCCTTGACATTTCTTGGTTCCATTTTGGACACAAAACAAGAGTTTGAGATGATTTCTCTAGATCTTGTGATGACTCCACTGTTGGGATCTCCTATGATGAGCTCTTTTGGATGATCCTTCTGAATTCTGATGGAAGGGATCTTGCTAGCTTCCTTTGATTCAGATTCTGTTGTGGTGGAGTTGGGTAGATCATTCTGTTGGGTTGAAGTCTCAAAGAATGTCTCAACAGTACAAGGAACATCGATTTCTTCATGATAGTCATCAATTATAACATTTATTGATTCCATCATGGCTTTGGTTCTGGAATTGAATACTCTATAAGCTCTGCTGTTTGAGGAGTATCCTAGAAATATGCCTTCATCACTTTTAGGGTCCAGTTTTCTTCTTTGTTCACGATCAGCCAGAATATAGCATTTGCTGCCAAACACATGGAAGTACTTCACAGTTGGTTTTCTTCCTTTCCAGAGTTCATATATGGTGGATGAGGTTCCCTTTCTCAAGGTGACCCTGTTATGAACATAGCAGGCTGTATTCATAGCTTCAGCCCAAAAATACATAGGAAGTCTTTTGGCATGTAACATTGCTCTGGCAGATTCCTGTATGGTCCTGTTTTTTCTTTCCACAACTCCATTTTGCTGAGGTGTTATAGGAGAAGAAAACTCATGACTGATTCCTTCTGAAGAACAGAAATCATCAAACTTGCTGTTTTCAAATTCCTTGCCATGATCACTTCTGATTCTGACAATACATCCTTCCTTCTCTCTTTGAATTCTTTCGCACAATTCTTTAAAAACTTCAAATACATCTGATTTTTCCCTAATGAAATTAATCCAGGTGAATCTGGAAAAATCATCCACAACCACATAGGCATATCTTTTTCCACCAAGACTCTCTACTTGCATTGGTCCCATCAGATCCATATGAAGGAGTTCTAGAACCTTAGAGGTGGTCAGATGTCTTGACTTTGGATGTGACATCCTAGTCTGCTTACCAACCTGACATTCACCACAAACTCTTTCTTCATCAATTTGCAGTCTTGGAATCCCTCTGACTGCCTCCAAGGAGATAATCCTCTTCATACCCCTTAGATGAAGATGGCCAAGTTTTTGGTGCCATAGTTTCACCTCTTTTTCTTCTTTTGCAATGGAACACACAGATGAGAAATTAGTGTTCTCAGGCTCCCACAAGTAACAGTTGTCTTTGGATCTGACTCCTTTCATTACTATCTCTTGTTTGTCATTGATTACAAGAAATTCAGATTTTGAGAAATTGACCTTGAATCCTAGATCACACAATTGACTGATACTAATGAGATTAGCAGTCAACCCTTTTACCAGCAGTACTTCATTCAGACTTGGAACTCCAGGGCAGTCCAAATCACCAACTCCTTTGATTTCACCTTTAGCACCATCCCCAAAGGTCACAAAGCTGGTGGTGTGAGGCTTAACATTATTGAGGAGGTTCTTGATTCCAGTCATGTGTCTGGAACATCCACTGTCAAAGTACCAGTCTTCCTTTGCAGAGACCCTCAGGGAAGTGTGAGCTATCAGGGCAGTAGCCTTTTTCTTCCATTTAGGAGCATGTGGTACCTTTTTAGACTTAGGTTTGACACCTGAGTTCTGATTAGGGTATCCATGCAATCTGAAGCAGAAGGGCTTTATGTGGCCATATCTCCCACAATGATGACATCTCCATCTTTGGTACATTTTCTTCATATGTCTCTGTTCCTGATGTTGAGAGTTGTGTTGAGACATCTGTTTTGACATTTGCTTACCAGTACCAGATTTCTTTGCTTCCATAAATCCTAGTCCAGATTTATTTCCCACATTTTGTCCAACCTGAAGGATCTCTTCCAATTTGTCTGTTCCATTTGTCAGCATCTTGACAGATTTGGTCATTTGATTCAGTTGTGAGTTCAGCAATTGAACTTCTCCTTCTAGATGACTTATAGTTTCAAGGTTTGCCCTTTTTTCAGCCTCCAGCTTTATGATGAGTTTTGATTGTTTCTCATTCTGCACACAGACTTCAGTACTTCTGATACACAATTTCTTGTAAGTATCAGCCAGTTCTTCAAAAGTCACCTCTTCATCACTGATGTCACTTTCAGAGGTACAAACACCAGTTAAAGCAGTAACTAGTTTGGCAGATTCTTCTTCAGAATTACTTTCTGAATCACAGTCAGACCAAGTAACTGTCATTCCTTTCTTTTGTTTCTTAAGAAAGGTAGGACATTCAGCTCGAATATGCCCATATCCTTCACAACCATGGCATTGAATTCCTCTGCCTTGAATTCCCTTCTCTTCTGACCTTGGTCTTCTGCTGGAACTGTCAATGTCAGAGGGAATGTTATGAACATTAGACCTTGACTTTGGATCTATTCTTTTGATGAGTTTGTTGAACTGTCTTCCAAGCATGGCTATAGCTTCTGAAATATTTTCTTCAACATCAGTGTTGGACACAAGTGCTATGCTCTTGTTCTTCTTGTCACCATTATCAGTGATCCCCATCTCAAAAGTCTGAAGAGACCCAATAAGTTCATCCACTTTCAACTTGCTGATGTCTTGGGCTTCCTCTATGGCAGTTACCTTCATTGCAAATCTTTTAGGCAAGGATCTGAGAATCTTCCTCACCAGTTTTTCTTCTGACATCTTTTCTCCCAGTGCTCCTGAGGTGTTGGCAATCTCCAAGATGTTCATGTGAAACTCATGAATGGTTTCATCTTCCATCATTTTTAGATTCTCAAACTTGGTAGTCAACATCTGAAGTCTTGACATTTTTACTTTGGAAGTGCCCTCATGAGTAGTTTTGAGAGTGTCCCAAACTTCCTTGGCCAGTTCATATTGATGTACTAGTCTGAAAATGTTTCTATCAATTCCATTGAACAAGGCATTTAAAGCTTTGGAATTTCCCAGGGCTAACTCATCTTCTTCTTTACTCCAATCTTCCTCAGGCTTCAGACTGATTGTCCCATCTTTCTCAGTTATGGTGGGATGGATCCATCCTTTGTCAGCAGCTCTCCAAGCCTTTTTGTCCAGAGATTTTAAGAAGGCAATCATACGAGGTTTCCAGTAGTCATAATTAGTTCCATCCAGAATGGGTGGTCTATTTCCAAAAACTCCTTCTTTGTCCATAGTGCCAGAAAGTGATATCCCTAGATCTCACCCAGTAATACAGGCAGGGTGCCTGCTCTGATGCCAATTGAAATTCTGGCTGCAGATACTCAATGTCACGTTCAATGTTATGACACCGTATCTGACTTACTATATGACAGTAAATACAAAAACAATAAAGAACACAGTCAATTGTTTACCCAGTTCAGTGTGAAACAACACCTACTCTGGGGGCTACCAAGCCAGGGAGGAAATCCACTATAAGAGATGTTAATTCAGGAATAAACCAACCAGTTTATCTCCTTCACTTAAGACCTACCCAATGCAATTTCAATCTAAGTACAACTTAAACCTGAGTTCCTACTCACTCCCCCTCAATCACAGCAGTGATACATAAAACAATTTGACTAATGAATTGATGAAGACACTCTTCAAAAACAAACACTTGATTAAGCTTCACAGCTTTTTAATCAAGCAACACAATCACTCTTGCTTCACAGCTTTGAGTGATGCACACAACTAACTTGACTCTGCTTCACAGCTTTAGTCAAGAAACATTCAAACACTCTTGCTTCAAAGCTTTGAGTGCTACACAACCCTTACAATTAAAAACCTATTCCAAGTCACTTATCACAATGATAATTGCTTGGAGTACAATAATTAAACCTATACAGATTACAAATGATCTTCTGATCAAAAAGGGATGCCTTGCAAAACAGCAGCTCTGTTGAATATATAGCAGCTGCAACTTCAGTTAGGGTTTCCACAAAAACCTAGGGTTAATTCCGTTTGACCTTAAGACTAGGTCACAGGTCTCTTTTAACTAGGTTAGGGTTGAGCTAGGATAACCGAAAGAAAACGCAGGATTCTGTTCTGGAAAGACTGAGTTATTTTCCTGAAAAAACTCAGAATTAACCAACCTGCATACCTGTTAGTTCAGAACAGGATGTCTTAACATCTGTTATGACATCTGAGGAACCTGTCTACTGATTTAGGAAAATGTGATCATTTTGCAAAATGCTCAGATACACACTTATAAACATCAGTACCTGAATGACAATATTTTTCTGCAAAGGTACCTAATGAATCAGTACAAACTAAACTAGAATGTTATGACATCAGTCATGACATTCACACATACACTTGGGTTTTACCAAAAATGCAAGCCAATAACTAAACAACTACATATTACATTCATAAAAGAAATAAAATAAATGCGTGAAAAGAAATTATAATCGAATGCGAGGGCGTTGGACCCTTTAAAGAAATTAAATTGAAATTGAAAATTGATTTAATTATTAAATGAGAAAAAGAACTTATTTTTTTATGTTTTTGGATTTATGAAATTAAAGAGAATTAATTGGAATTAAAAGTTAAATAAAACCCTAGTTCTAAATTGTTTTTTAATTTATTAAAGAAAATTG
The DNA here is from genome assembly GCA_948472305.1 of Vicia faba. NCBI lineage: Eukaryota > Viridiplantae > Streptophyta > Magnoliopsida > Fabales > Fabaceae > Vicia > Vicia faba. The sequence continues at coordinate 931,037,142 of OX451738.1, read as the reverse complement.
TTTAAGTTTAACCTAATTTAACCCTAATTAATTAATGACAAATTTATTTGCAAAAATAATTAATTATTAATAATAAGAATAAGATGAAATTGTTTTATTGAGAAAAAGAATAAAAATCTAAAACCTAATTTCTACCCTTTTTTTTAGTTATTTAGAAAACAAATTAGAATTTAAACCCTAAATTAAAACTAAATTGATTAACAATATTTATTTTTTTAAAAAAAACTATTAATGGATTAAATTAAATAAACATTTTTTTTTTATGATTTCTGATTTTTTGTATTTTTGTGTTATAAAAACTAGTTTGTGGAATTAATTAAAAAAACAATAAAACAAATTAAAAGAATTAAGAAGAAAAAGAAAGAAAAATTAAAAAAGGGAAGAATACAAACAGTAGGGGTGTTGACCCAATTGAGGAGGTCATATTAGAGCAATTAGGCCCATGAAATGCAAGCCCATGTTGACTTTCCTGGCGCGTGTGAGGAACAGCTGACTAATGCCTATGGTAGACTCCAGATCCTGACCTTTGGATTGAAGTTGTTGGGCGCGTGGCAAGCAAAGATGGGAAGCTGCATGGTAGCCCTTTGGAAGTGTACTACACAGAATCATGTTAGAAAGAAAAATATTGAATAAAGTGGGGGACCTGGGAATCGAACCCAGGTCCCAATGCTTGCAACAACCTTCTCTCACCAACTGAGCCAATTAACGTCTTTGTTAATATAATGGAATATAAATAATATATAAGAAAAACGCGTTATTGGTAGAAAACAAGAAAACGCGCTAAATTATTTGAATGGCCCAATAGTAACAAGCCACGCCTGCTTCTTCTCCGTTGTGCCTGCAAACAGAAAAGAGATAGTGGGGGTTTTAAACCCCCACTAAATGCATCCAATTCTTGAGGTTAGGGGATGTGATTTTGATTGAGAAAGCTTCCTGGATGTGTAAGCAAGCTATTGGAATGCGTCTTTTGCTTTGAAACGTGCTCTAACTGTGAAGAAGGTTTTCAATTTTTTGGAAAAAAATGCAAAGTTGTTTCTTGGTCTGAGGCGCAGCTTGCTTGTCTCTAGGATTAGGTTTGTGATGTACACGTATATGTCAATGAATTAGGGTAAAAAGATCAAGCCCAAAGCCTTGTTTTAATGCCTTTCAAGTTTTTGATTTTCCATGATTTTTTCAATCTTTTTCATACCTTTCTTATGCCAATCATGAATGATTCTTGCCTTTTTTGAGTATGCACGAAATATTGAGGCTTTAATGAGAGAATATGATGCACAAAAGGATTGGAAAACATGATTTGCTATTTTTGTCATATTTTATTTTAATTAAATGAAATAATAATAATAATAATTCAAATAATTAATAAAAAATGATAAAATAACTCCCTTTAAAGTCAATGGGTCGTGCATAGCTTTTGGGTGATGATTCTTGGAAGAAATTGTGGCCCATTAGCAATTTTGAGGCATTTGAAGCAAAGTTGACTTTTCAAAATTCCCAAAAATTTCCCAACTTCCACAAGAAATATCTTGCTCAATTTTTAAGATTTGATCATGTTCTTGGACATTTTGGAAAGGTCTTGAAGTCCTCTAACCAATGCCTTTGGTCCCATGTCATTTTGATTTACCAATCTCAAGTTATGGTCTTTGACTTAATGTGCCTTTTTGTTGACTTTTGAAAATGACCTATAATGTTGAGATTGATAACTTTTTGTGAGAGCATTTCTTGGACTTGAAGTGTGAAGAGGAGTTGTAGGAAATGTCATTCTCTTCAAAATGAGCTTTGGATGGAATTTTTCTGATAAACCATGTGGAAGTTATGCCTTGGTCAAGTTACAGTTGACTTTTTCAACTGTCCAAATATGGAAATTTTTGCATCTTGAGACCTTTTGAGCCATGCCTTGAGAATCATGATCAAGAATTGATCAAATGATGTTTGTGGCTTCAAAATAAGATGTTGACCAAAAATTTGGACTTTTGACTGTCAAATGACCATTTTGCCCTTGCAGTTGACTGTTGAGCAATTAGGGTTTTTGACTGTGCAATTTTGTGCTGTAAGTCTTGAAACTTGGCATAAGGATGCTTGACAATGTTTATGGGCATGTGGGACTTGTTTGGACCTTTGGAAACTTCAATTTCTTTGCCAGAACCAAAACCCTAGTTTTTGTCTGTTAGGAGGCCATTGGATTGTGCAACCCTTGGGAGATTTTGAAGCATGCCCTTAGCAAATCTTGAAGAATATGGGAGGGAAAATTTTGGGGTACAACAGTTGCCCCTGTTCAATCTTCTTAAACCTGAGGATGTAGATTGGCTGACGTGCCTTTCGTAATCCGAAGGTGGAAGATGATTGAACACTAGAGTGCCCAGAAATTTGCGCCCACATAGTAGTGTGATGGTGGGAATGGGCTTAAAGATGCCATTTGGAGATTTGATGGATACGAAGATGGGCTTACAGATGCCATGCTGAGAGGTGATGGATAGGTGGATGGGCTTATAGATGCCATGCTGAGTGTCGATCGCGTAAGAGATTCCTTAGCGAGAACTTGCGTACCTGAAAAAGAAAATGATTACCTAGCCTGTTACAGGAGCTGGTCTTCAAACTCTTTATGTAGATGCACCCTGGTTGGTTACAGGAATCGGGTCTGGAGCTTCAAACGGTGATGAATGAGTCAGGGATGGTTACTACCTCAACGGAACGATGAGAGAACCTGGGGAGATTACTACCTCAACAGTAACGATGAGAGAACCTGGGGCGATTACTACCTCAACAGTAACGATGAGAGAATCTGGGGCGATTACTACCTCAACAGTAACGATGAGAGAATCTTGGATATCTTCTACTGAGTCTTTATTAGGAAAATCTTTAGGAATCGATTTAACTGGACCAGAGAAGGCCTTTGACTGGATCGGCATCAGAAAAATCTTTAGGAGTCGATTTAACTAAACCAGGCAAGGTCTTGGAATCTTCAACTGGATAAGAATCAGGGAGATCTTAGGGTCGATCTGACTGAACCAGAGAAGGCCTTTGACTGGATAAGAATCAGAAAAATCTTTAGGAATCGATTTAACTGAACCGGACAAGGTCTTGGAATCTTCAACTGGATAAGAATCAGAGAGATCTTAGGGTCGATCTGACTGAACTAGAGAAAGCCTTTGACTGGATAAGAATCAGAAAAATCTTTAGGAATCGATTTAACTGAACCGGACAAGGTCTTGGAATCTTCAACTGGATAAGAATCAGGGAGATCTTAGGGTCGATCTGACTGAACCAGAGAAGGCCTTGGATTAACTTTGAATGGATAAGAATCAGAAAAATCTTAGAGTCGATTTAACTGAACCAAACGAAAGTCTTGGAATCTTCTTTGACTGGATAAGAATCAGGGAGATCTTAGGGTCGATCTGACTGAACCAGAGAAGGCCTTGGATTAACTTTAAATGGATAAGAATCAGAAAAATCTTAGAGTCAATTTAACTGAACCAAACGAAAGTCTTGAAATAACTCCAACTAGATAAGAATCAGAAAAATCTTTAGGAATCGATTTAACTGAACCAGACTAAAGTCTTGAAATAACTCCAACTGGATAAGAATCAGAAAAATCTTTAGGAATCGATTTAACTGAACCAGAGGAGGTTTTGGACATAGCTGAGAACTTAACTGGATCTTTCCTGAAAGGTAAAGGTCAGTCATATGCAATGCATGATATGGATCGAGCAATGATGTTCTCAACATAAATGAGATTGTAAGGTCATGATGCATATATACATGCTATAATGTATAGAAATGCGATGTTTATGAATGTATGTTTTTGTCTAGGAAAGTAAATCCTTGACGGGTGCCGGGAAGTCACACCCTGGGCTGATGTTGGAGAATAGTGCTTTGTTGTTTCCGCTGGGGATGATAGTTGCAAGAATACCGATAGGAGAAGATAACTTCGTTAGGGAATAAACTTGGCGAATGGATTACTCTGCAGGGAGAAAAGTACTCTAGCTACCTTGCTGGGGAACAGTACTCTGTGGGGAGAGAGGTATGTTGTTGAGATGTTGATGGTAACTCCGCTGGGGATACCCTTGATATGTTGGAAGTGTTAATAGACTTCGCTGGGGATAGAAAGACTTCGTCGGGGACAATCTTTCCGTGGGTTTTGGCTGAGGATAACCCAGTTATATCCTGGTAGGGAAATAACCTTTGAATAAAGCCGGGGGAAGCGTTCATGCTCTGTAGGGGGGGAAGCTTCCAGAATCTACTGGGGATAAGCTTCCTGCTGGGGAGATGGATTCAAACTTTCTTGTGGAAATCTTGATTGGACTCTCTTGGGGAAGTTTTTTTGAGATACATTGGGGAAGTGGCTCCACTGAATGTCTAGTATACCGCCGGGGAACAATCTTAGACCAAGACTGTCGGGGATGCTTGTTAGGAATGTTCGTATATTGTTGGGGAATGTTGAGATCTGCTGGGGATACCCAACTTCCTTAAGGTTGACAGTATAGCTTTGCTTGGGGAGAGTGCATTGACTTGCTGACTCACTCTCTGGGGAGTTAAGGTATATTGGTTATGTTCTTCAACTGAACTTACCTTGGTACCTTGGTGGACAGAACAATTAGATCACTTTAGACAACTCATTATTGCCCCTGTTTCTAATGTTACCTGTAATTAATCCTTTGTTTCGTATGCAAATATTTATGAGTTAGCAATTATTGTCAAATGCATATATCACAAATTGAACCTTGGACATTCTTCGCAAAACAAAACAAAAAAAAGGGAAAAACAAAAGGCAATTTGTAGCTGAAAAGTGAATTTGTTTGATTTTGAATTTGCCTGTAAATAGGCGTTTATATACAAGAGGCTGACGTCCTAGTAAGAGAACGTCGCCGAACAAAAGAGTTTATACAATTTGTTCAAAGGGAAACAAAACAGCTGTGTGAAGGGAATAATCCCACTGGGTTCCAACTCTGCTATCGCCCTTATATCTTCGAGCGTCTCATCACTTGATGACCTAGCTGAAGATGAAGCTGATTGATTGATGTCGTCTGAACTTGATGTTGATACCGGATTCTGGATGCGAAATGATCCAATGAGACATAGTATTACGCTTTATCCCTAACTTTTTCCTGGACCGCCCTTTCGGGTTTTCAGTCCACCGGGATACCCATTTTTGCCCAAGCCGCCTTTTCAGGTTTTCGACTTGCCGGGTGTACAGATTTTTTTTATTTCATCCCTTCATTTTGCCCGAACCCTTTTGGTTCACCGGGAAGCCCTAATTTTTGCCTAGGTATGTCAACCTAGCGGGTCTTTATTATGCGTAGTATCTTTTTACTATGTCTGCATTGGCGGGGTGAGGAAGGTCGTCACCATCCATGGTAGTTAGAATCATGGCTCCTCCTGAGAACACATGCTTAACCACAAATGGCCCTTCGTATGTAGGGGTCCATTTTCCCCTTGGATCACTCTGAGGAAGGATGATACGTTTGATTACCAGATCCCCGACTTGATATTCTTGTGGTCTGACCTTTTTGTTAAATGCCCTGATCATCCGCTTTTGATACGTCTGACCATGACAAATAGCAGCAAGTCTCTTCTCGTCGATTAAGTGTAGCTGATCAAGTCGTGTATGGATCCAATCATCTTTGCTCAGATCTGCATCCTTCATTATCCGGAGAGAGGGTATCTGCACTTCGATTGGTAAGACTGCCTCCATGCCGTAGACCAAGGAGAAAGGAGTTGCCCCGGTTGACGTCTTGGCCGAGGTACAGTACCCATGTAGAGCAAACGGTAACATCTCGTGCCAATCTTTATAAGTCACTGTCATCTTCTGCACGATTTTCTTGATATTCTTATTCGCTGCTTCTACAGCCCCATTCATCTTCGGCCGGTAAGGAGAAGAGTTGTGGTGTTGTATCTTGAACTGCTCGCAGAGCTCAGTGATCATCTTGTTATTGAGATTGGTACCGTTGTCTGTAATGATCCTTTCAGGGACGCCGTATCGGCAGATCAGGTTATGCCGAATGAACCGTGCCACAACATTCTTGGTTACTGTAGCGTAGGAAGCTGCTTCAACCCACTTCGTGAAGTAATCAATCTCTACCAGGATGAAGCGATGCCCATTGGACGCTGTAGGTTTAATCTCACCGATCATATCAATGCCCCACATTGCAAAAGGCCAAGGTGCAGTCAGGACGTTCAGAGGGACTGGAGGAACATGCACCTTGTCTGCATAAATCTGGCATTTGTGACATGTCCGAGAATGTTGGTAACAGTCAGCTTCCATTGTGGACCAGAAATACCCTGCCCGAAGGATTTTCTTCGCCATAGTGTGTCCACTGGAATGTGTTCCGAAGGTACCCTCATGCAGCTCGGCCATGATCTTTTCTGCTTCAGTCTTATCCACACAACGCAGTAAGGTCGAATCATGGTTTCGCTTGTACAGGATGCCGTTGCTAAGGAAGAACTTCGCTGCGAACCTTCTCAGAAACTTTTTATCATTGACAGATGCACCTTCAGGGTATTCCTGAGCTTCCAAATATCTCTTCACCTCATGGTACCAAGGCTTCTCAGTCACCAACTCAGTCTCAAGGTCACAACAGTATGCCGGTTCATCCAGTTTCCAGATGATGACTCGGGGAGCCTCATTGTCCCATTTGACTTTGAACATGGAAGACATCGTAGCTAACGCGTCCGCCAACTGATTCTCCTCTCTTGGGAAATGTTCAAAGGTTATCTCTGTGAAGTGGGGGATCAATGTCAACACACATTCCTTATAAGGAATAAGATTTGGATGTTTCGTATCCCACTCGCCTTTGATCTGATTGATCACGAGAGCGGAATCTCCGAAGACACTCAGAAACTTGATCCTTAAGTCAATCGCAGCTTGGAGACCCATGATGCATGCCTCATACTCCGCCATGTTGTTGGTGCAGTTGAAACATAGCCGGGCAGTGAGTGGAGTATGAGTGCCTTGAGGGGATATGATCACAGTGTCGATACCATTACCCAAAGCATTAGAGGCTCCGTCAAAGTGCATAGACCATCAGGATCCTTCCTCAGGTCCTTCATCCGGTCTAGGTACTTCACAATCAGTCACTATCATGATACTCTCGTCTGGAAACTCGAAGTTCATTGACTGATAGCCGTCTACTGCCTGATGTGCCAAGTGGTCTGCCAATACACTTCCTTTGATGGCTTTCTGAGTCGTGTACTGGATGTCGTATTCCGTCAAGATCATCTGCCATCTTGCTATTCTCCCAGACAGAGCAGGCTTTTCAAATATGTACTTTATTGGATCCATCTTTGAGATCAACAAGGTAGTGTGAGTCAGCATATACTGTCTCAACCGGCGAGCAGCCCATACCAAAGCGCAGCAAGTTTTCTCGAGCAGCGAGTATCGGGTCTCACAGTCGGTAAACTTTTTGCTAAGGTAATAAATGGCATGCTCTTTTCGGCCAGACTCGTCATGCTGCCCCAGCACACACCCCATTGAGTTGTCGAGCACTGTCAGGTATAATATTAGAGGTCTCCCTTCAACCGGTGGCATAAGGATGGGTGGTTCTTGGAGATACTCTTTGATTCTGTCAAAAGCGGCCTGACATTCATCATTCCAACGTACTACCTGATCTTTCTTCAGCAGCTTGAAGATTGGCTCACAGGTAGCGGTTAGGTGCGAGATGAATCGATCAATGTAATTCAGACGTCCTAGAAAGCCTCTGACCTCTTTCTCTGTCTTAGGAACTGGAATCTCTTGAATGGCTTTAACCTTGGCAGGGTCCACTTGGATACCCTTATCATTTACGACGAAGCCTAGCAACTTTCCAGATCTGACCCCGAAGGTGCACTTGTTCGGGTTCAATCTCAGCTTGTACAACTTCAAACGGTCAAACAGTTTCTGTAGATGGTCAAGGTGTTCCTCCTCAGTTTGGGACCTTGCAATCATGTCGTCGACATACACTTCTATCTCATGATGGATCATGTCATGAAATAAAGCAACCATGGCACGTTGGTAGGTTGCCCCAGCATTTTTCAGTCCAAAAGGCATGACCTTGTAGCAGAAGGTGCCCCACTGAGTAACAAAGGTAGTCTTTTCCATGTCTTCAGGAGCCATCTTGATCTGATTATACCCTGAAAAACCATCCATGAAAGAGAACACCTTGTGCTGAGCCGTATTGTCAACAAGAACATCAATGTGAGGCAGAGGGATGTCATCCTTGGGGCTGGCCCTGTTCAGATCCCTGTAGTCAACACACATTCTGACCTTACCATCTTTCTTCGGTACTGGCACCACGTTGGCAACCCACTGAGGGTAAGAAGTCACTGCAAGAAACCCGGCATCGAACTGCTTCATAACCTCAGCTTTGATCTTCTCAGACATCTCTAGACGCATACGGCGGACCTTTTGCTTAACCGGAGGGCAGTCTTCCTTGGTAGGCAAATGGTGGACCACGATATCAGTATCTAACCCAGGCATGTCTTCGTAGGACCAGGCGAAGATTTCCACATAATCATGTAACATCTGAGTCAACCGTTGCTTCACGCCGAGCTCTAGGTTGGCACCAATCTTAACCTCCTTTCTATCTGTATCAGTACCCAAATTTATTGTTTCCACCGGCTCTTCGTGTGGTTGAATTGCCCTCTCTTCCTGGAGTAACAGTCTTGCAAGTTCGCCAGTCACTTCGCAATCATCTTCACCTTCGTCTTCGGCTAAGTTGATCGGATTTTCGAAGTCATAACTGGCAGTAGCAGAGTCGTTACCAGTGAGATCCAGAGTGGATTAAAACCTGTATGAGTGAGTGTGTGTAAATACAGTTGTTTTGCAATATATAAAGAAAGGAAAGAAAGAAAAGGAGCATAAGATTTGAAATGCGAGAAAACGTCCAAGGTCTTTATTCATGATATATGAAATGACAATTAATATGCCCTCACAAATGAAGCCACGGTGCCCCAGGTAAGACACCGGGCCATAAAGTTTCAATTCATTCTTTATTACAAAAAACAAAAACAAAGGAATTCATTACTCCGTAACAAAAGTAACAGGTAGGTTGTCTTTTGCAATCCAATTGCTAGGTCCACTGTCGGCCGTCGGATAAATCCAGCTATCGAACTCAGATTCTTCCACCTCGTCCTCATCCCTGATAGCATTCACTCCATGAGCAGGCAGGGGAGATGTCACCACATTGGGCTTCTCAGGTGCCTCAAATTGTACCTCCTTGGCATCAATAAGGTCCTGCACTTTATTTCTTAAGGCCCAGCAATCATCAGTAGAGTGCCCCGGGCTATCGGAGTGATAAGCACAGCGGGCATTTGGATTATACTTGGGAGAGGCAGTATTCACAACCTTCGGGGCCTCTCTGACAGTCACCAAGTTGGTGGATAGCAATTGTGGCAAGATTTGTGATAGGGTCATACTCAGCCGGGTAAACTCTCTTCTGGGTCTCTCCACCCTTTATTAATTGGTTTGCCGAGGAGCGACAGCAGGCTTAGCAATCACCACCGCGTTGACAGATTGGCGGCGCTCTGGTTTATCTTGCCTCCTAGGCCCATACACAGCACTGGCCTCCTTCTTGAAAGGTTTCTTCTCAGAGCTTGAAGATACACCCTTCTGAATCTTTCCGGACTTCATACCAGCCTCTATCCTTTCCCCAGTCAGGATAAGGTCAGTGAACCCTGCAGATGAATTGCCAATAAGATGATTAAAGAACGGCCCAGATAGGGTCCCCAAGAACATATCCACCAATTCACGGTCTGTTAACGGGGGCTGCACCCTGCCAGCCAGGTCCCTCCACTTCTGTGCATATTCCTTAAAACCTTCGCCTGATCCTAGCGACATACCCTGGAGTTGGGTACATGTAGGAGCAAGGTCGGCATTATATTGATACTGCTTGTAAAAAGCAGTAGCCAACTCCTCCCAGTTACGAACTTTGGTCCCATCCAGCTGATAGAACCATTCGAGATGAGTCCTTGAAAGACTCTCCTGGAAGAAGTGGATCCACAAGTTCTTGTCCACTGTGTACGGTTGAATCTTCCGCACATAAGATCTGAGGTGTAGCTTGGGGCAAGACGCCCTGTCATACTTGGTGAAAGATGGTGCCTTAAACTTGTGAGGAATGATCACACCAGTAGATAAACCCAAGTCTCCGAAATCCAGCCCAGGCACTTGTTGGATCTCCATGGCATTCAGTCTGTCTTCCAACTGCTTGTATCGGTCTTCAGCTGGAGGATACTGTTCCTCATTAAAGTCAGTCTCGTTGTCAGAGACTACTGGACTTGGAGCCTTTCCCCCCTGGAGACTGTCTTTGCCTACAGAAGAACCAGCTTCCTCATTCTGCAGAGTATTACCAAACCTCCGGCCCGAGTTGAAAAGAACAATTCTCTTCTTCTTCTTCTCCTTCTTCAGGAGCAAAGCCTTCAGCTCTTCTTGGCCTTAAGCCAAACCCATGATCAACTCTTGAAATTGTGCATTCTGCGCCTGAAGGGCCTTGATAGACATCTGGGTAGACGATTCAGGGTTCATGATGCTGAAATAAACAGCGAAGAACAGTAAGCAACCTGAAAAGAAGAGTACCTGCTATGCACATGATGAATGATATATGTTTATGCAATGCATTCAAGGGTTCGAAAGCCTCATGGGCACATATTACAAAGCAAATCAATCCCAAAATACACTACGCATCCTCTTCGGAGCTATAGGTGTTGAGATTCCTCTCCTCGTGCAATAGGTGGGTGAGCTCCAAGACCTTCTTTTCACTAGCATGTAGACTGGTCTCAAGAGAATTTCGTTCTTCCTTAAGCTGGATCCAGCTCTTCTGCATCTCTTCCCAGGACGTGGGCATGTCAGGATGTTGAATGGTGTAGGACACCTCTCCCTCCAAGACTGGCTCTTTGATCACAGGGAGCACATGAGGATAAGGCATTACTAACTTCTGGGAGCGGGCTCGTACCCACTTGAGATAAGGTTCCAATGGGATGGAATTCCTGTGCCCCAGGGTCTTGCTGTCTATCCTACTTGGCATCCTCCAAGCTCTGATAAATCTCTGGCGAAGTCCTTGTGCATCGTTGTTGAAGTTAAAAACTATGTCAGGAATTAACATGTCATGAGGGCCATCCCTCAGAGCATAACCAAACTGTCTCCAAGCCAGGCATGGGTTGTAAGTAATACCTCCTCTGATTCCAAGTAAAGGAACATTAGGGTACTCCCCGCAACGATCAATGATAGTGACATTCTCTCTGGACCAAGAACACCAATTTATGTCAGCATGTGTAAGAGTCATCAATCGTTGTGACCACCTCAAACCCCGCTCGTTCTTCAAAACTGATTGTGGAAGGTGCGAAATAAACCACCTTCCCAGGAGAGGAGTACAGCACATAAGAACACCTCTTTTCCTTATGGTTCGAGTGTAACATGAGTGAAGGATGTCCCCCAGCAACGTAGGTATAGGATTCCTGGACATGAAGATCTGGACAACACTGATATCTATAAGCTGATCTGGGTTAGGGAACAACACCAAACCATAGACAAGGAGGGCCACAACTTCTTCAAAAGCTTGTAAGTCAAGGGAGTTCCAACATTCTTGGGCCTTCTCAAACAGAAACCTGGCTAAGAACCCTTTGATACCACTTCTAACTTCCCAATGTCCCTTGAGGTCAGATGGTTGTAGGTGTAAGGCTTTAGCAATATCTTCAAGCTTGGGTTCCTTTTCCGTACCGTTGTAGGGTAGTTGATCAAGGATAGGGATCTTCAGAAGCCGGGAGAACTCTTCCAATGTAGGTACCAGTTGATAATCCAGGAAAGTGAAACAGTGATGCAGAGGGTCAAAGAACTGGAACAGGACCTTTATCATATCTTCCTCAATGTTGGTATTGACCAAGCTGATGAGTCTTCCATGTCTTTCACTGAATGAAGAACTCTCGGGAATCCGGGATATAAGCTCCTTAAGCTGAGGAGGGATCCTTACCAGGCTAATCTGAATTGTCTTCCTGCGACCAGTTTCCATGTCCTACAAAACAAGAACAAAGATGAAGATTCGAACCCCTGAAATGGTTAGTCAATGCATGTGATGCTGTATGATGTCATGATGCTATGATTAAACACACCACAAATATTTACAAAGGCAAACATGATAAGGCACACAAGTCACACAAGACAAGCCCTTAGAGTTTAGGCCTGCATGGGTTCTGGGTATTACCCTCTTGAAGTTGGTGGGCTCAACCTGTCCTATCAGAAGTAACCGGGTTCTAAGGGTCCCAATATCACTGGATTGCTTTCATTGTTCATCGTTTCGATTTAGCCACTGAACTGGCGACCGAAATATTCCAGGAAAGCAACCCTCAATTGAGTGTAGTATCGAGTATCAACCAACCTCGGACTGCACCAAAGTCAGTTATCTCACTACCCTAAAGAGGCCAAGATAGTTCAATTAAGGTTCCTAAGGTCAGTTGATGCTTCATGACACCACATGGAGGCCTCGTACTCTCCTTGACTGAACTCAAGGGTTACCGGTACACACCAAAGTGCCATATCAACGTAGCAGACTGTTTCAACCATGTCGGTATACCCCGCACAGTTCCCTCACAGCCTTGTTGCTACTTTCTAAGAAGGTATCCCCAGATCCGGGTTAGGATCTATAGAACTCCCAAGACAGTCCCACAATTTAAAGCAAACAAGTCAAAGCAATTGAAAACACAGTTTATGAACTATCCTAAGGTACACCTCACTTTATAAGACAGTCCCCAGCAGAGTCGCCAGTTCTGTGATTAAATCGAAACGATGAACAATGAAAGCAATCCAGTGATATTGGGACCCTTAGAACCCGGTTACTTCTGATAGGACAGGTTGAGCCCACCAACTTCAAGAGGGTAATACCCAGACCCCATGCAGGCCTAAACTCTAAGGGCTTGTCTTGTGTGACTTGTGTGCCTTATCATGTTTGCCTTTGTAAATATTTGTGGTGTGTTTAATCATAGCATCATGACATCATACAGCATCACATGCATTGACTAACCATTTCAGGGGTTCGACTCTCCTGGGAAATCGGGATTGGACTCTCCTGGGAAATCTTTGAGATAAGCTGGGGAAGTGGCTCCGCTGAATATCTGGTACACCGCCAGGGAACAATCTTTGACCAAGACTGCCGGGGATGCTTGTTAAGAATGTTTGTATATTGCTGGGGAATGTTGAGATCTGCTGGAGGATACCCAACTTCCTTAAGGCTGACAGTATAACTTTGCTTGGGGAGAGTGCATTGACTTGCTGACTCACTCTCTGGGGAATTAAGATATACTGGTTATGTTCTTCAGCTGAACCTACCTTGGTACCTTGATGGACAGAACAATTAGATCGCTTAGACCACTCATTATTGCCCCTGTTTATAATGTTACCTGTAATTAATCCTTTGTTTCGTATGCAAATATTTATGAGTTGGCAATTAGCGTCAAATGCATATATCACAAATTGAACCTTGGACGTTCTTCGCAAAACAAAACAGAAAAGGAAAAAACAAAAGGCAATTTGTAGCTGAAAAGTGATTTTTTTATTAATTATTTGAATTATTAATATTATTAGTTCATTTAATTAAAATATGGTGGATCTGGAACTGACTGTTTAACGCTGGTTCGCGAAATGTCGCGGAAGCAAGAGTCGCCACCGTCTTTTATTTTCTCCAACATGGAAAGGACAAAAGCACAGAAAAATTCCTTATTGAGATTAGTTCTCGGTTCGGGAGGTAAATTTATAGAAAGGGAAGGTGTTAGCACCCTTTCTATCCATGGTTATCCATGGGCTCTTAGATACTTGCTCATTTGTGTTTTCAAAATGTTTGTTTGCTTTTCAAGGTGAGTGGGTTTGAAAAAGTTTCTTTGAAAGTTTCAGATCGACTCTTGTATCAGTCCTCAAGAGTGTTTGAAAAATTGCTTTTTGAAAGCTTTTTGCAAAGTGTCGGTATGAAAAGAAGTTTTTGATTTGTTTTGAATTAGAGCAAGTATCTACGAGTTATCTACCTACCCTAAGGAATTAGGCTGTGTAAATGTCCTTAAGGTAGGGCCATCCCACCATTGAGAGGTAGGTAGCACCACCGTTGGAGGTGTTCGGGTAAATTCGAAGATTAGGGACAGTGTTGTCACCAGAGTAATAGGAGGACACCTTAGAAGCTACCCCCATGCCATGTTCATGGACATGAGGACTTACTAAAACGTCCTCTACTCGACGACCACGTTTCAAGAGGCAAGGCAACAGTGAGGCGTACCCTAGGAGTGGTGTGTGATTTGTGTGTCATTTTCAGTTATTATTTGTCTTGATCATGCATTGAGTGTTCTACGCATTGATTTTATTTGAGCATACATTCTTTCATGTGATAGTTAGCAATTTAAAGGTGCGGAAATTAAAAGTGCGGAAAGATAAAAGTCCTACGCTATTACAAGGCGCGGGTCTACATCGCCAAATTAAACCAAGACCCGATTTGAATAAAAGTACGGAAAGTAAATGTCCTATTTATCTATTACAAGGCTTTGGGGCAAATACATTACATTCATAAAAGAAATAAAATAAATGCGCGAAAAGAAATTATAATCGAATGCGAGGGCGTTGGACCCTTTAAAGAAATTAAATTGAAATTGAAAATTGATTTAATTATTAAATGAGAAAAAGAACTTATTTTTTTATGTTTTTGGATTTATGAAATTAAAGAGAATTAATTGGAATTAAAAGTTAAATAAAACCCTAGTTCTAAATTGTTTTTTAATTTATTAAAGAAAATTGTTTAAGTTTAACCTAATTTAACCCTAATTAATTAATGACAAATTTATTTGCAAAAATAATTAATTATTAATAATAAGAATAAGATGAAATTGTTTTATTGAGAAAAAGAATAAATATCTAAAACCTAATTTCTACCCTTTTTTTTAGTTATTTAGAAAACAAATTAGAATTTAAACCCTAAATTAAAACTAAATTGATTAACAATATTTATTTAAAAAAAAACTATTAATGGATTAAATTAAATAAACATATTTTTTGTTTTTTATGATTTCTGATTTTTTGTATTTTTGTGTTATAAAAACTAGTTTGTGGAATTAATTAAAAAAACAATAAAACAAATTAAAAGAATTAAGAAGAAAAAGAAAGAAAAATTAAAAAAGGGAATAATACAAACAGTAGGGGGTGTTGACCCAATTGAGGAGGTCATATTAGAGCAATTAGGCCCATGAAATGCAAGCCCATGTTGACTTTCCTGGCGCGTGTGAGGAACAGCTGACTAATGCCTATGGTAGACTCCAGATCCTGACCTTTGGATTGAAGTTGTTGGGCGCGTGGCAAGCAAAGATGGGAAGCTGCATGGTAGCCCTTTGGAAGTGTGCTACACAGAATCATGTTAGAAAGAAAAATATTGAATAAAGTGGGGGACCTGGGAATCGAACCCAGGTCCCAATGCTTGCAACAACCTTCTCTCATCAACTGAGCCAATTAACGTCTTTGTTAATATAATGGAATATAAATAATATATAAGAAAAACGCGTTATTGGTAGAAAACAAGAAAACGCGCTAAATTATTTGAATGGCTCAATAGTAACAAGCCACACCTGCTTCTTCTCTGTTGTGCCTGCAAACAGAAAAGAGATAGCGGGGGTTTTAAACCCCCACTAAATGCATCCAATTCTTGAGGTTAGGGGGTGTGATTTTGATTGAGAAAGCTTCCTGGATGTGTAAGCAAGCTATTGGAATGCGTCTTTTGCTTTGAAACGTGCTCTAACTGTGAAGATAGTTTTCAATTTTTTGGAAAAAAATGCAAAGTTGTTTCTTGGTCTGAGGCACAGCTTGCTTGTCTCTAGGATTAGGTTTGTGATGTACACATATATGTCAATGAATTAGGGTAAAAAGATCAAGCCCAAAGCCTTGTTTTAATGCCTTTCAAGTTTGTGATTTTCCATGATTTTTTCAATCTTTTTCATACCTTTCTTATGCCAATCATGAATGATTCTTTCCTTTTTTGAGTATGCACGAAATATTGAGGCTTTAATGAGAGAATATGATGCACAAAAGGATTGGAAAACATGATTTGCTATTTTTGTCATATTTTATTTTAATTAAATGAGCTAATAATAATAATAATTCAAATAATTAATAAAAATTGATAAAATAACTCCCTTTAAAATCAATGGGTCGTGCATAGCTTTTGGGTGATGATTCTTGGAAGAAATTGTGGCCCATTAGCAATTTTGAGGCATTTGAAGCAAAGTTGACTTTTCAAAATTCCCAAACATTTCCCAACTTCCACAAGGCATATCTTGCTCCATTTTTAAGCTTTGATCATGTTCCTGGACATTGTGGAAAGGTCTTGATGTCCTATAACTAATGCCTTTGGTCCCATGTCATTTTGATTTACCAATCTCAAGTTATGGTCTTTGACTTAAAGTGCCTTTTTGTTGACTTTTGAAAATGACCTATAATGTTGAGATTGATAACTTTTTGTGAGAGCATTTCTTGGACTTGAAGTGTGAAGAGGAGTTGTAGGAAATGTCATTCTCTTCAAAATGAGCTTTGGATGGAATTTTTCTGATAAACCATGTGGAAGTTATGCCTTGGTCAAGTTACAGTTGACTT
The DNA here is from genome assembly GCA_948472305.1 of Vicia faba. Lineage (NCBI taxonomy): Eukaryota > Viridiplantae > Streptophyta > Magnoliopsida > Fabales > Fabaceae > Vicia > Vicia faba. The sequence goes on along the minus strand of OX451738.1, from coordinate 931,020,569 downwards.
TTTCAACTGTCCAAATATGGAAACTTTTGCATCTTGAGACCTTTTGAGCCATGCCTTGAGAATCATGATCAAGAATTGATCAAATGATGTTTGTGGCTTCAAAATAAGATGTTGACCAAAAATTTGGACTTTTGACTGTCAAATGACCATTTTGCCCTTGCAGTTGACTGTTGAGCAATTAGGGTTTTTGACTGTGCAATTTTGTGCTGTAAGTCTTGAAACTTGGCATAAGGATGCTTGACAATGTTTATGGGCATGTGGGACTTGTTTGGACCTTTGGAAACTTCAATTTCTTTGCCAGAACCAAAACCCTAGTTTTTGACTGTTAGGAGGCCATTGGACTGTGCAACCCTTGGGAGATTTTGAAGCATGCCCTTAGCAAATCTTGAAGAATATGGGAGGGAAAATTTTGGGGTACAACACTAATCTATCGCTTGTTCAGATTCAGCCTCAGAAAACAGCCTAGAGATGCTCCAGACGCGGATGCTAATCTATTTCTTATTCAAATTCAAGGATCATGAAAACAGTTTATAGATGCTCCAGACATGGATGCTAATCTATCGCTTGTTCAGATTCAAAGTTCGGAAAACAATTTATAGATGCTCCAGACATGGATGCTATTATATTGCTTATTCAGATTCAAAGCTCAGAAAACAGTTTATAGATGCTCCAGGCACAAATGTTATTCTACTGCTTATTCAGATCCCCAGCTCAGAGACGTTCCAGACACGCATACCTTTCTGATACTCATTCTTTTGACATACAACTTATAATTCAACAAACATTCTTGGATGACATCTTTAATCCCATCTCCGACAAGATTCTGTCACATCTCCAAATGGCATCTTTAAGCCCATTCCCTCAACTATGCTTTGACGAGTGCAAATTTAGGGGCACTCTAGTGTCCAATCCTCTTTTACCTTCGAGTCGCGAACGGCAAACTCGCCGATCTAACTCTTCAGGCTCAAGAAGATTGAACAGGGGCAACTGTTGTACCCCAAAATTTGCCCTCCCATTTTTCACAGAAATCACAACCCTAGGGTTTATTCAAATTTTCAAGACTGACTCATGAATCGATCAGACAGATTTTTTCCTATGGCAGTAAATCAGGAATTAGGGTTTTTCTCGCATTTCTCAGAAGAAATTGAGTTCTCATAAATTCAATTGATTTTTACATGTTTTCATGCTCTCTCAAATTTACTGGAAAAAGGTAGTGTTTATTTGATCCAGGTTAACCAGATAATTTGCATCTTTCAAAACATGTGCTCGTTTAGGGAATGAACGTTTGTTTGTTTATTGGAATACACAGTGCGTGTTTTGATTGGAGTATAGTTGCAAGGTTACAAGATTACAGAGTTATTAGATTACTTGGAGTTTAATTTATCTGGATTGGAATTATTGGAATGCAGTTTCAGTTATTTTTAATCAGGAATCTTAAAGGATCAGTGACGACACAAAGAGAGAATTACAAGTTACTAATAGTAATGGATTTTATTGGATATAAGATTATCTCATAAAGACTTTCTTCATTTATTTTAGATGTTGTTACAAAAAACAATTTATTATTCATACGCTTTAGGTTTTACAACTTATCGTACTTGAAAAATAAATTAATACAACTGATTGAAAATCTCTCTAAATTACAAAGAATTGAATCTAAGCCTAAGGATGACTAAGCTTCCATTGCTTCCATGCTTTCTACGAAGTCTCTTGATTTCTCTGCATTGCCACCATCCAGTTTGCGCTCACATGAAAGAAAGACAGAAAAAAGATTAGTACAGTTAATTGAATATGAATAAAAATTTCAAAAAAAAGAAACAATATATTCATCATTAAAGTTTGTCGTTTGGAATCTGAGGGCTATTTTCAATTCATCACGTTTTTATTTTTCTCTTTGCAAATCACAAGAAGATCACTCTTCTTGGTTCACAAAAATAAAAATAAAAATGCAAGTTGTCCAAATAAAAAAGAATGCAAAGCAAATTTATCCAAATGCAAACAAGGCGCCAAACTGAACTAAACAAGGCCAAACTGAATGCGACAAGGCCAAACAATGCAAACAAGGCGCCAAACTGCAACATGCTGTCCAAACAGCACAAACAAGGCAAACTAAACAAATCCAAATACAAAATGGATGCAGCTAGAACAAGCACAGCAGCATGGCAAAGTAGCATACAAATAGCAGAAAAAAGTACAAGCAACAGCAGGCAAGAAGAAAGAAAGCGGTATGGTAAACCAAAATAACAAGCAAGGGGCTTGTTTCATGTAGCTTTTCATCATTTTCAAAATTTTGGGCAAACTTTTCAGAAAAACAGAGAAAAAGCAACTTGCTTTTATCATTGAGAGAGGAGAGAGAGAAAAGATATCACCTATTTTGTTGGAACTGCACAAAAGGTACAACTTGGCCATCCTGCCCAAAAACGGTCACAAGTTATATAAAGTAAGTTGTAAAACAAAAGCAACTAGGATATAATACCATCAAACTGTAAGAAGAAGAGAGGGCATTTTGTCAAAACTGAGAAAACAAAACTGCATAACTATAAAACTCTAAAGCCTGTAACATCCCAAGTAAAAAAACCTACACATTCAAACTGCAAAACATAGCAAGCCTAAAATCACCAGAACATCCAAAAACAGTTCCAAACCAGTGTACCTCAAACCATAAAAAAACACTCAAAACCTGCATAGCAAGTTCAAACACACAAACCTGCATAGTAAGTTCAAACACACAAAAAAACCTGCATAGCAAGTTTAAGCAACCAAACCTGCCAAAAACTCCCAAACCTATAAACTAACTCACAAAACAAACAGTCCAACAACCTTCAAACAGTTCAAACTCAGTTCTCAAACCAAACAAGCCTACAAACTGTAAAATCAAACAACCTTCAGCTGTAAAACAGTCAAGCAGAAGCATCATCAAAACCAATTCTCAAGCTTCCAAAACATACAATTCCAAACTCAGTTCAAACAACCTTCACCGATACCAACAATCATCAATCAGTCTGAAAAAACTGTCAAAAATCAGTATTATAACCAACAATATCCAACAAAGTCAGAAGTGTAACACCGTCATCATTTAAGTTCAAGAGAGAGGAAAGAATAACGAAGTCAGAAACACCATCATCATTCAAGTTCAAGGGATATAAAAAGATTACCGGAAGCTCACGCATCCATCATCATTTCTTCTCTCCCCATTTCCGGCTGCCAAGGAGCACCGTCACTTCCCTCTCACTATCCTCGTCCATAAAAGATCCCAAACAGGTATGTTTTTGCCATAGTATCATTTTCTTGCATCTCATAGGGTAACAAGCTTGATTAACATAAAAGAAACATGAACAACAACATTCAAAAACCAATGAACTGTTAAATTCAAAAAAAAAAATGAACCATACCTTGCAAAAACGTGTAGCTAGAACTTGGTTAGGAGGTGAGGATATGAGAGGTGCTCCGGTGACCTGGATGGGAGAGGGAAGATCAGTGTAAGCGAGCGTTTTAAGTTCAAATCATAACCTAGGGTTTCCATAAGAACACGAACCAAATTGAGTTAGAGAGGCCAAGAATAGTTCCGTTTACAAAGAGGGACAGGGACGATTAGGGGCTTTGAGTGAGAAAGATGAACGACTGAGAAAGAGGTGAAAGAGACAACGGCACCGCTGTAAACGTGAACCACAAACTCTAATTTTTCACAAACCCTAATCAGAATTAATTATGCAAGCTTAAGACATGGGCCAAATCCTGCCACAACCCCTAAAGCCCATGCGTTTACTAACCATCCACCCCTTTTGAGTTTTTTTGTTTCAGCAAGATTTTGACCTTTTCTTTGGGCCTTGTTCCCAATAACCCAAGCCCATTTTCTTCTTTTTTTTTCTAATTTATTGTTTTTTGTTTTAAAAATTACTAATTTTACTTTTTGCACTTTTTTTTTAGTCTTAAGAATCAATTTTCATTATTTTCTTTTTTTATATAACCTTTTATTAATTTGTAACATTTAATAAAATACCAAAAGAATTAGTTTAATTAGAATAGATTTTGACATTTAATAATAAATTTTTTTAATCTCTCTCTTTTAGAATAGATTTTACTTCTCCCTTTTCAAGTAAATACATGCACTTCACACTTTATTGATTTCTTTATTTCATAATTTGTCATAGCTTCATATTGAATCGCACAATAATTCGATTTGGTTGTAATATTTGGACATTGCTATTCTTATGAGATTCATTCCCATTTGTAATAATTGTACCCCCATTCCCGGATACTTTCGTAATAGCTTAGACTTTTAATTCCCGCAATTTATTGCTTTCGATATACTGTGTAGTAATTAGGCATGTATGGTAAGTTTCAAAAATCAATCGCTAGATGGCCTAATTCAAGAATAAATAACTTGAAATCAACACACTTCTCACATGCGCACCTCTAGGTTAACCTCGCTTGTTGCCTCAGAAATGCAATCATGTCCCTCGAATATGAGACACTCTAGAAAATGACCCTTCGATAAACAAAGATCGTAGTCCCTCGATGTTGCCTTCGATAAAACGATCTCATCCCTTACAAAATTTCTAGAGCGTCTCACAAGTTGCTTTCAATGATTGTATAATTGACCCGTGCCTGTCCCGTATAACATACAAACACAAGGTTGTTTACCAAATACAATGGTAAAACAACAATGTAAAAGGGTTAAAAATGTGTAGGAAAGACTTTTGAGTAGATAGGGTAGATGTTCCTAGTTACTTGATCAACTTGCAAACATCCTTGCTAATTTCAAACACTCAACACATTTCAAAATAATTCCCCAAATCAAATTCTCAAACATTGAAACATTTTTCAAAAGACAAACACCTTTGTAAAACATTCAAACAAGAATTGTTACAAAGGTTGCCTAGACAAAGGCCTCTTTTCAAAACATTTTCAAAACCACACACAAAGCACCATTTCAAACAATTAAAAAGCAAAAGCAAGTGATCTAAACAAGTAACTAAGAGCCCATGGAAAACCATGGATGAAAAGGGTGCTAGCACCTTCCCTTTTCATAATCTACCCCCCGAACCCAAGAAAACATCTCAAAGGTCTTTCCTGTGCTTTTTTACCTTTCCTTTGGATAAAATAAAAAGTCGGTGGTGACTCTTGCTAAACCGTACAAGTGCGAACACAAACGCAAAACCTCAAGTCAGTTCTCCCACCATATCACACCGTCCGTCAAGTGCAAGTGGTTGAAGAGTCATCCGAGGAGGATGAGAATCAGAATGAAGATGCAAGGAGCACCCGTGATGGAGGTGCAAATGATCAAGCTTCTGAGGATGAAGATTACTTTGATGAACAGTATTCACCGGTTGAGGATAAGTACAAACAACTAGAGGATAGGTTGAAAGCTGTGGAAATTCAAGTTGTACCTGGCTTGGGTTTTGGGGATCTGGGCTTGGTACCTGGGGTTGTCATCCCACACAAGTTCAAAATTCCAATCTTTTCTAAGTATGACGAAGTTTCATGCCCCAAACTTCACTTGAGGTCCTACGTCCGCAAGATACAACCGCATACCACTGACAAGAAGTTGTGGGTACATTTCTTTCAAGAGAGTCTGTTTGGGACTCAGTTAGAATGGTTTTACCAATTGGAGGGTTCCAATATTCATACTTGCGAAGATCTAGCCACCGCTTTCTATTGACAATATTGGTACAATGCTGATTTGGCGCCGACTAGAGTTCAACTTCAAGGAATGACAACGGATACTAATGAAGGGTTTAAAGAGTACGCGCAAAAATGGAGTGACCTTGCTGGTAGAGTTCAACCACCACTGACTAATAGAGAGTTGATGGACATGTTCGTAGGAACATTAACTAGACCATTTTTCAACTTGTTAATTGGGAGCTCATCGTCTGGTTTCACTGAGTTAATTCTGAAGTGAAAGGGTCGAGAGTGGTATCAAGGGTGGAAAAATTCCCATGGCATCCACATCTACATCAAACACTATAAAGAAGCCCTTTACTAGCAAGAAAGAAGCTCGTGCTATATATGGATTAAGGGCCCATACCAAGAAGGATCACCGTCCATCTGTTAATGTTGTTTTGATCTCCAACCTTCCATCTGCTCAAAGACAACCACAATCCAACCATCAACAACCTGAAGTTCCTAGAAGACAATTCACAAGGATTAACATGTCATTGTCCCAAGCCTTGAAACACATGTTGAAGGCTAACTTGGTAACGTTGCGTGACCCACCCTCAAATCCCAATGTTTCATCACCAAAGTACAATCCTAATGCCAAATACGCCTATCATTCCAACATCCCTGGGCATGAAACTGATCAATGTTAGGCTCTAAAAAACAAGATTCAAGACCTTATCGATAACAAAACTATTTAGTTTGACCCACCTATAACTCTGAATGTTATAACTAAACCAATTACAAATCATGGCAAAGGTGTCAATGCAATTGAAGACGCTGTTTTTGTTTCCTTTGTTGAAGATTTGACTACTCCACTGGCTGTTGTTAAAGAGAATCTGCTGAGAGCTGGGGTTTTCCCTGGCTGCTTGAAAGACTGTAATTGTTGTGCTGAACAAGTTAATGGATGCAAATGGTTGAAAGAAGGTGTTCAACGCCTGATAAATAGTCATGAGATCCTGTTTAAAAGAACTCTGACCAACAAAAGTTTGACCAATAAAACTGAAGATGTTTCTGTCATAACAATTTTCAACAAGCCTCTTAGGATCTCCTCAAAGGGTCTTATTAGGATTTTCGACGAACCAAATATTGCTCCCTTAATAATTACTGCTCCTGGGCCGATTCCTTACTCCTCTGATAAAGTCATCCCTTGTAATTACGATGCTGAAGTTTACTATCATGGAATTAAGCGAGATTCCTAGATCAATGAAGACAAGACTGATGATGTTACAAACATTATTGGGTCTAGCAAGGTGACAAGGACGGGGAGAATATTCTCTCCTAACATTTCACCTCCAACTACCACGGCTACACTTTTTCGCATTACCATTGACAAACCTAGCACTGACTCTAGGCACAAAGACAAGATGAATGAGCCTGCTAGGATGGAGGCGCCTACCAAAGACATCACTACCGAGGAACCCTCCACCCAAGAAATGGAGGAAATTTTGAAGATCATAAAGAAGAGTGATTTTAAGATAGTATAGCAGCTACGGAAAACCCCCTCCAAGATCTATATGTTATCTTTATTACTTTGTTTTGATGTCCACGTCAAGCATTGATCAAATTTTTAAAGAAGGCTCGTGTTCCTCAAGAGACAACAGTCGATCAGTTCGAAAATTGTGTAGCGAGTTTAACTATCAACAATGGATTGGGGTTCTCTGACCCTGACTTGACTCCAGTTGGAAGAAACCACAACAAGGCTTTGCATGTCTCCATCGAATGCAAGGGAACCACTCTGGCCCATGTATTGGTGGATATTGGTTCATATCTAAATGTCTTACCTAAAGGAGCCTTAGATCGGTTAGATTGCAATGTTTTGGTGTTGAAGCCAAGTGACATAGTTGTAAGGGCTTTTGATGGATCCAAGGGGATGGTACTTGGATAAGTTGATCTCCCCGTTAAAGTTGATTCACAAACTTTCAATTCTACTTTCTACATGATGGACATCCGTCCTGCCTACTCTTGCCTACTTAGGCGCCCTTTGATACATGGGGCAGAAGCAGTGATGTCCACCCTTGACCAAAAGTTGAAATATCCAGTCAAGGGAAATAATGTTATTGTTTGTGGTGAAGAGGAGTTCATGGTTAGTCACCTCAATTCATTCAAGTATGTGGAGATGGATGGTAAGTTTATAGAGACTCCCTGCCATGCCTTCGAAGTAGTCCCTCCTATGGTTACTGCTACCAAAATCTCTTCTGACATTCCAAAAGTTGATGAAGTTGTGCCAAGGATGGTGTCACTCAAAGACGCTCGCGCTGTGATTGAAGACGGAAGTAGTACAATTTGGGGACAACTCCCTAACATTCCTTTCAAAGCGGACAAGTTTGGTTTGGGTTTCACCATTAAAGCTCAAAAGGAGGTCAGACGTGCTCGCGCAGGAAAACCACCTCTTCGCATTGGTAATCATGAAGTCAATGCTATTGAAGACTCTGAGGATGACAGTGACTTTGACGACTGGATTTACCCGACCGTCGGTGAAGCACTCAATAATTGGCATGTCGGGGATTTCATTCCCATCTCCTTTAGCAAGGAGTAATTACTATTTGATGTTCTGTCAATTCAAGAACTTTTGTGTGCAATTTTAATTCCAAACAATGACTTTAAGACATGTGCCTTGCCCGGGGCATCATGGTCCATTTGTTAAGGGTTTGTTCATTTTCATATGCCATATGATCATTCAATGAAAAACATTGGACTCTTTGCATTCAAATTTTTTGCTCATTGTCTTTCTTTTCCTTATTTGAATTTTTAAAATAGCCATGTATCTTACATGCACACACACACACACACTTGCAAATCCTCATCCACTCCAGATCTCATTTCCAACGACTCTATTATTGCCATCTATGACTTTGAACATCCAATCTACCAAGCCGAAGATGAAGGCGAAGAAGATTGTGAAATACCTGGGGAACTAGCCAGACTTCTGGTGCAAGAGGAGAAATCCATTCAACCTCATGAATATCCAGTTGAAGTGATCAACCTAGGTACTGAGGAAGACAAGTAAGAGGTTAAGATTGGCCCTAACTTAGAAGATAGTGTCAAAGGCAGATTGGTACAGATGTTACATGACTATGTTGAAGTGTTTGCTTGGTCGTATGAAGATATGCCAGGGTTGGATGCCGACATTGTAGTTCATCGTCTACCAACAAAGGAAGATTTACCTCTAGTCAAGCAAAAGGTTCGTCGTATCCGGCCGGACATGTCTGAAAAGATAAAAGCTGAGGCAATGAAGCAGTTCGATGCGGATTTTCTGGCAGTAATGTCATATCCCCAACGGATTTCTATGCTTTAAAGAACTTTGCAGGTATCATTTAAACTCTGGAAGTTTAATTTCAAATGAACATTATCTTCAAAAAACTTCCTGAGAATTTTCATCAGAGCATTGAAATTTTCTTCTGGGATTTCTTCAGCAAGTCTTTTGAAGATAATGTTCATTTGAAATTAAACTTCCAGAGTTTAAATGATACCTGCAAAGTTCTTTAAAGCATAGAAAGAAATCTTGTATTTTGTTAGAATGTTTGACTTAGTCCCATAACTGTTAATCAGAGATTAGATCAAAATACTCATTTTCTCCCCCTTTTTGGCATAATCAAAAAGTATATATAAAAATAGTTGAAGAGCGTAAAAAAAATTATAATAAAATATTCAGAGGTTCAACAAGACAACAAGTGAGAAGCTTTTTACAAAGGTATTTATATGAAGACTTTTCAGAAATAGGTAAAAAAAATAAAACTGTAAAAAGAGTATTTAATAAAAATTTAAATAAAAAGAATCTAATCATGGCTTAGCATTTAATGAAATAGAAAAGTGAGGGGAAAGCGTGAGATTTTAATCAAATCATAACAGTTACCTAGAATGGCGTCAATAGCTTAGCACGCGTGACCTTTCAGAAACACACCAAGTGTTCATCTCCTGAAGGTTGCATGGGAGAGCTGTTTGATCTAATGAACTTCTGAGTTTCATAAAGATTAAAATCTTCTGGCTGACTTTTCATTCAAACCATCTGAGAACTCATCTTTTCTGAGTGGGTTGTTCAGAGATTCTGAGATTATCCAGAGCATTGTCAAGAGGATGATCTTCTGAGTCTTCCTTTGCTTCTGACTTTTCAGAGTTTGAGGAATGATCTTCTGTACCTACAGAAATATCAATTTTCTTTGGCTGTTGCTGACCAAGCTTATCATCAAACCTGACTTTGATTGATTCTTCAACAATCAGAGTTTCTGTGTTGTATATTCTATGGCCTTTTGAGTGTTCAGAATATCCAAGCAGAAAACAACTTTGTGCTTTAGAATCAAACTTGTTTAGAATAAAAACAAGTACATTCAAAAAGATTGAAATATAAGATGTTTCTAATGGCCTAGAGGAAGAATCAACATTTTATGATTTAAAAGAAAGTTCTGAAAACTTTCCTTTTAGACATGCTTCGTTCAGAGCTTCTGATGTTGTATTTCCATTCCTGTTTCCAATAGTTTCAGAGCCAGTAATCTTCTGTTTCTGATTGCCTCTGAAACCTTAGAATCTTTTAGACTCCAGGCCTTAGAACATATGCTTTCTTTCCTCCATGAGTAGAGAGCATCCAGAGTCCAGGTGTTAGTACTGGAGTATCAACCTTGCTATTAAAAATATATGCAACATAGATTATTTTGTCTTTTGGTACCCATATCTTTTTGGGTCCTCTTGGGTTAGAGTATTTAAAGTTCTGTTTGAACTTTGGATTAGCATAAGAGTTTCCAGAGTGAGATGTATATTTAATATGATGTGTATGCCCAGTGGTGAAGTGAGAATAGAGAGGAGTACGTTTGATAACCAGATCCTTAACTTTCTTAGGCTGATTTACTTTACCTTTGTATCCTATACCTATTCTGTCTTTCTTGCTAACTCCATAGATCATTGAAGCCATTTTTCTTCTATCTATGTTTTATCTAGAAACTTATGAAATCTTTGATCATATTTCTTTATGATCTTATCAGCATTACTAGGATCTTCTGAGATTATTTCCTTCTGAGAGTTTTGTAGATCATTTTCTAGTTTTGAAATTTTTTCTTTTAACTCAGAGTTTTCTGATCTCAGGCTCTCAGTTACTTCAGAGTCAGAAGCAAGATCCTTTTTCAGATTCCTGAATTTGACTTGAAGCTGCTGATATCTTTCCAGAATTTCACTCAGACTTTATCCTAGTTCAGCTTTAGTGAAATTAACAGTGAAGTCATGGAATACCTCTTCAGTGTCTGATTTTGATTCTGATTCAGAAGATTCAGACACATCTGGTAAGTTGTCAGTTTGAGCTATATTGGCTTTTTCATCTTCTGAGTTTGTTCCGTCTTCAGAAGATTCAGAATCATCCCATGTTGCCATGAGACTTTTCTTATTTTCCTTAACTAACTTCCCTTTATGTTTCTCCTTCTGAAGCCTTGGACACTCACTTTTGTAGTGACCTTGTTTATTGCATTCATAGCAGGTAATGATTCTGTTACTTGATATTATGTGTCCATAGGATTGTTCAGAGTTATTTCCTATTCTTCTGGAGTTTCTGAAATTCTTCTGCTTGTGCTTCCACAGCTGATTGATCCTTCTGGAGAGCAAGGATAGTTCATCTTCTTCTGAAGAAGATTCTTCAGAGTTTTCTTCTTTACCCTGAAAAGCTTTAGTTTCATATTTTATAATTTATTTAAGGGCAACAGACTTACCTTTCTCTTGAGGCTCGTGCTCATCAAGTTCTATCTCATGACTTCTGAGAGCACTGGTGAGTTCTTCAAGAGACAGGTTGTTCAGATCTTTTAAAACTTTGAAAGTAGTGACCATCTTTTGGGTAAACTTATGATGATCTTCTTAACGTGATCTGCCTTAGAATATCCCTTGTTCAGAACTCTCAAGCCAGCAATCAGAGTTTGGAACCTTGAGAACATATCTTCTATAGATTCACTTTCTTTCATCTTGAAGGCTTCATACTTCTGGACGAGAGCCACAACTTTAGACTCCTTCACTTGAGTGTTTTCTTCATGAGTCATTTTAAGAGACTCAAACATATCATGTGTTGTATCTTTATTCGTGGTCTTTTCATATTCCATTTTGGAGATAGCATTTAGAAAAATATTTCTAGCTCTATGGTGATTTTTGAAATCAGCTTTTTGTTGTCTATCCATATTTTTTCTATCAATCTTATTTCCTTCTGAGTTTGTAGGATGTGTGTAACCATCCAAGACTATATCCCATAAATCACTATCATGACCTAGAAAGAAACTTTCTAGTCTATCTTTCCAATAATCAAAATCTTCTCCATCAAACACTGAAGGTCTGGTGTAGTTATTGTTGTTTTTTTTCATTTGCCACTGTGTTTTCTTCTGGATCTTTTCCTGACACGGTTAAGTGTTGAACTCAGAGTCAAGCTCTGATACCAATTGAAGGTTGAGAAAACACTTAGAAGGGGGGGTTGAATAATTTTCTCTTTTTCTTTTTTTCTTAAAGGCTAAACAATAATGGAAGACAAGGTTATTTTTATCCTGGTTCGTTTGAACTCAAACTACTCCAGTCCACCCGCCAAGGTGATTTCTCCTTTCTCAACAAGGACTTAATTCACTATTATCAACTTATTACAAACACACAACAACTGTTGTGACTAACAATGCACAAGTAATCTTACAAGTGACTCACACCACCAAGACTTAAACTAGTCCTAGTCTACTTGATAAATCTGACCAAACATGGTCTCTCAAGGAACAATTACAAGAGTTAAATCTTTACAGATAGTGAAACAAAGTTTGCTTCTAAGAAAGCTATATCACAACTGTGATTTTTCACTAAGAATAGTATTGCACAAAGTGTATGAAAATTATTTGTGAGCCCCGAATATTTTCACGTAGATTTTGCTTCTTTTGAAATTGTTCAGTTCTCTAAGTTCTTCAGTTCTTCAGAACTTCGGTATTTTTAGCTAGTTGGCTTGCAATTAATGTTCTTCTATATATAGAAAGAACAAAATGACTGTTGCTGCCTTCAAATGGAGAGCATTAAATATTTGCGTGTTTCCTTGCACTATTCCATTTTCCAATGCACTAGCATAGACACTTGAGTGCATGTAGCCGTCTTTGTATTAAATGAGAAAACGGCACTTGTAAGAACATGTTTCCTGAAGCTTTGACAAGACTTGTTAGCTTTTGCATTCTTTCAGAACTTAGCTTCACGTCTTGATTTAGAACATGCTTGCATATCTTCTAAACAACGCTTGCTTGCTAAGAACTTATGATTAGCACTTGCTTTCAAAGAACTTCTGAAACATAGCTTACACAGAAACTTGCTAAGCGTTAGAAGATGTATTTAAACAATTATCTTACCAGAGTCAGCATCAGCATCAGCACTTGCGCTAAAACAAATAGTTCTTTCATCAAAGAACTTCTTCATTTATTTTAAGCTCATCACATCAAAATGCTTTTGTCAGAACATTATCTGAAACAATTAAATACGTTCATCAGAGTATCAATTATATAAAATATAATTTATTTTTATCATCAAAACTATGAGATATGATCAGAACCAATCTTGTTCTAACACATATGCCATATGATCATTCAATGAAAAACATTGGACTCTTTGCATTCAAATTTTGCGCTCATTGTCTTTCTTTTCCTTATTTGCATTTTTAAAATAACCATGTATCTTACATGTACACACACACACACACACACACATACACACACTTGCAAATCCTCATCCACTCCAGATATCATTGCCAACGACTCTGTTGTTACCATCTATGACTTTGAACATCCAATCTACAAAGCTGAAGACGAAGGCGAAGAAGATTGTGAAATACCTGGGGAACTAGCCAGACTTCTGATGAAAGAGGAGAAATCCATTCAACCTCATGAAGAGCCAGTTGAAGTGATCAACCTAGGTACTGAGGAAGACAAGAAAGAGGTTAAAATTGGCCCTAACTTAGATGATACTATCAAAGGCAGATTGGCACAGATGTTACATGACTATGTTGAAGTGTTTGCTTGGTCGTATGAAGATATGCCAGGGTTGGATACTGACATTGTGGTTCATCGTCTACCAACAAAGGAAGATTTACCTCCAGTCAAGCAAAAGATTCGTCGTATCTGGCCGGACATGTCTGAAAAGATAAAAGTTGAGGCAATGAAGCAGTTCGATGCAGCTTTTCTGGCAGGAACGTCATATCCCCAATGGGTTGCAAATATGGTCCCAGTACCGAAGAAAGATGGAAAAGTCTGTATGTGCATAGACTATAGGTATTTGAATAGGGCAAGCCCCAAAGATGATTTCCTACTACCTCATATTGATGTCTTAGTCGACAACACGGCTTAACACAAAGTTTTCTCCTTCATGGATGGTTTCTCTAGTTACAATCAAATCAAAATGGATCCCGAAGACATAGAGAAGACCACTTTTGTCACATAGTGGGGAACCTTCTGTTACAAGGTCATGTCTTTCGGTTTGAATAATGCGGGGGCGACCTATCAACGAGCTATGGTAGCCATATTTCATGACATGATTCATCATGAAATAGAGGTCTACGTTGATGATATGATTGCAAGGTCGCGGACTAAAGAAGAACACCTTAATCACTTACACAAGTTGTTTGAAAGGTTGAAGAAATACAAGCTAAGGCTGAATCCTAATAAGTGCACCTTCGGGGTAAGGTCTGGAAAACTCATGGGCTTCTTTGTCAGTGGAAAAGGTATTGAAGTTGATCCTATGAAAGTCAAAGATATCTAAGAAATGCCAGCTCCCCATACTGAGAAGGAGGTCAGAAGTTTCTTAGGTCGACTCAACTACATTGCCAGATTCATATCTCACTTAAGTGCTACTTGTGAGCCTCTCTTCAAGCTGCTAAAGAAAGATCAAGTAATCAGATGGAATGTCGACTGCCAAGTAGCTTTTGACAAGATTAAGGAGTACTTACAAGAACCTCCAATCCTGATGCCTCCAGTTGAAGGAAGACCTCTGATTATGTACTTAAGTGTATTAGAGAATTCAATGGGTGTGTGTTGGGCCAACATGACGAGTCTGGCCGAAAAGAGCATGCAATATACTACCTGAGCAAAAAGTTTACCGACTATGAAACCAGATATTCACTGCTCGAGAAAACTTGCTATGCTCTAGCATGGGCTGCTCGCCGCCTAAGACAGTATATGTTGACTCACACCACTTTATTGATTTCTAAGATGGACCATATCAAGTATATCTTCGAAAAGCCAACTCTCTCTGGATGAATAGCTAGATGGAAAATGATTCTGACCGAATATGATATCCAATACAATACACAAAAAACAATCAAAGGAAGTGTGTTGGGTGATAATTTGGCGCATCAAGCTATTGACGACTACCAATCTATGAACTTTGAATTCCCGGACGAGAATATCGTGCTAGTAACTGACTGTGAAAAAGTTGGGCCGTATGACGGACCTGAACAAGGATCTCGATGGACTATGGTTTTTGATGGGGCTTCCAACACTTTGGGTAATGGAGTTGGTGTTGTGATCATTTCTCCCGAGGGTTTCCATACACCTTTCACCGCTAGGATTTGCTTCAATTGTACCAACAACATGGCTGAGTATGAGGCATGCATTTTGGGTCTAAAGGTTGCCATCGACCTGAGGATCAAGTTCTTTGACGTATACGGAGATTCTGCTTTAGTAATCCGTCAAGTTAAAGGAGAATGGGACACCAAACATCCTAATATGATTCCTTACAAAGAGCTTGTGTTAAATTTAATTCCATACTTCGAGGAGGTCACTTTTGAACACTCCCCAAGAGAAGAAAATCAGCTGGCGGACGCCCTAGCAACGATGTCTTCTATGTTCAAGGTCAATTGGGACAACGAGGCTCCTAGAATTACAATTGAAATATTTGATGAACCAGCACATTGTTGTGAGCTTGACACTGACAAAGAGAAGCCTTGGTACCATGGGGTGAAGAGATATCTTGAAGCACAAGAGTATCCTGAAGGAGCTTCAGTTAATGACAAGAAATTCTTGCGAAGGTTTTCAGCCCCAAATTCTTCCTAAGCAATGGAATCTTGTACAAACACAACCATGATTCTACTCTGATCCATTGTGTGGACAAGAAGGAAGCAGATAAAATCATGGAAGACATGCATGAGGGCATCTTTGGGGCTCACTCTAATGGACACACTATGGCCAAGAAGATCCTAAGGGCTGGTTACTATTGGTCGATAATGGAAACTAATTGTCACCATCACTTGAGAACTTGCCATAGGTGTCAGATCTATGCCGACAAGGTCCATGTACCTCCAATCCCTTTGAACGTCATGACGGCTCCGTGGCCATTTGCAATGTGGGGCATTGGCATGATTGGAGAGATCAAACCCACTTCTTCCAATGGAGATCATTTCATCCTTGTTGCCATTGACTACTTCACCAAATGGGTTGAAGATGCCACATATGCCTCAGTAACAAAGAACGTTGTGGCCCGGTTTATCAAGTATAACCTCATCTGCCATTACGGTATCCCCGAAAGGATCATTACCGACAATGGAACCAATCTCAACAATGTTATGATTATGGAACTCTGCACGCAGTTCAAAATCAAACATCACAATTCTTCTCCATATAGGCCTAAGATGAATGGCGTAGTGGAAGCTGCCAATAAAAATATCAAGAAGATTGTGCAAAAGATTGTAGTAACTTACAAAGACTGGCATGAGATGCTACCATTTTCTCTTCATGGCTACCGTACTTCAGCTCGAACGTCAACTGGGGCAACTCCTTTCTCCTTGGTCTATGGCATGGAAGTTGTCCTGCCTGTCAAAGTTCAAATTCCTTCTCTAAGGATTATGGAAGAGGCAGATCTAGGCGAAGACGAATGGATTCACACTAGATTGGATCAATTGAACTTGATTGATGAGAAGAGACTGGTTGCTGTTTGTCATGGTCAAATGTATCAAAAACACATGATCAAGGCTTTCGACAAAAAAAATTAAACCTCGAGTGTATCAGACTGGCGACTTGGTAATAAAGCGCATCATTCTTACACAAGGTGATCCCAAGGGAAAATGGACTCCCACTTACGAAGGACCATTTGTTGTAAAGAAAGCATTCTCTAGAGGAGCCATGATACTGACTACTATGGACGGCGAAGACTTCCCACATCCCGTAAATTCAGACATAGTTAAAAAATACTATGCATAAAGAATGACCCGCTAGGTTGACAAACTTAGGCAAAAATAAGGGCATCCCGATGAATCAAAAGGGTTCGGGGAGAGTTAGGAATATATACAAAAGATTGTACACCCGGCAAGTCTAAAACCTGAAAGGGCGGCTTGGGCAAAAAAGGGTATCCTGGTGGGCTGAAAACCCGAAAGGGAGGTCCAAGCAAAAGTTAAGGATTAAAGCGTACGACTATGTCCCGTTGGATCATTACATCCAGCTTTATCAACTTATTTCAATGACAAGGGATGATGTTCAAAGACGTAGGGGCAATAGCGGAGTTGGAACCCAATGAGATCACTTCCACATGACCATTATTTTTGTTTTCACTCTGTATTCCTTTCATTCTTTCGACGATTTCCTCTTACTAGGATCTTTGTTTCTTTGTATAAAAACGCCTATTTATGGGCAAAACATCAATACAAATATACTTTAAAGTGCAAAAAAAATTTGGTTTTTCTGTTTTGAGTGAAAAATTGTCCAATGACTAAAATTGAATGAGCATATGCATATGAACATGATTAAACAATTAACAAATGTATGTCTAAAAACAGTAATAAGCATCTCCTCAAGGATTTGGAATATCCCCACAGAGATTACTTCAATAAAATTATCCCCATAAAGTTGGATTCGGGCAATCCCCAGCCAGAGTTTCAATCTCCGGGAAACCCTCTCCCTAGTTGAGTTAGTCTAAAAAGGGGGCCTTGTGGATTTATCCCTAAAGGAAACACCTCTCCAGCAGGTCGTCAAATAGTCTCTTCAACAGGGTTTATTTCCCCAATAAACTGCAAATTCCCCAGCTTGAGTTTGCTTCTCAGACTATTACAAATCAATGGACGAAACCCCTTAACCCCCGGTAGAGTCATTGTAATCCCTAACAGAGTCGTTATTATCCCCAAAAGTGGTTGTGAAGCCTGGAGCCTGGCAAGATAACAGTTGACTCCATTCCCCCAAAGCAAGTTACTGCGAAACCTAGGACCCGACCAGATAACAGTTCTACTTCATCCTTTCAAGCAAGTTATTGCGAAGCCTGGGGCCCAACCAGATAACAGTTTAACTTCATCATTTTAAACAAGTTATTATGAAGCCTAGAATCTGACCAGATAACAATTAATTTCATCTGTTATTGTGAAGCCTGGAATCCGACCAGATAACAATTTAACTTCTTTAATCGTTGCGAAGCCTGGAGCCTGACCAGATAACAATAAGTTACTGCGAAGCTTGGACCCGACCAGATAACAGTTCAACTTTATCCTCTCAAGAAAATTACTGTGAAGACTGGACCCGACCAAATAACAATTTGATTTCATCTAAGTTACTGAAAAGCCTGGAATCCGACCAGATGTCAATTCAACTTCATATATCTAAACAAATTACTACAAAACCTGAAATCTGACCAGATAACAGTTTAAGTTATTGTAAAGCCTGGAATCCGACCAGATAACAGTTTAACTTCTTCAATTACTGCAAAGCCTGGGGTCCAACCAGATAACAGTTTGAGTTAATGCAAAGCCTGGAATATGACCAGGAAACAGTTAATTTCATCTTCCCCAGTAAGTTGTTGCGAGGCCTGGGATCCGACCAGATAACAGTTAACTTTATCATCCCTAACAAGTTGTTGTGAAACCTGGATCCGACCAGATAACAGCTAACTTTCATTCTCCCAGTCAAGAGATAATTCCCCAGTAGAATAATGGACAACCAAATCTCTTGAACTCTATTCCCCAAGCAGAAATCAACATTCTCCGTAGAGTTTTCTCAAGCAAAATCAATGTTCCCCAACGGATTTCTCCTCAAATAACAAAACAGGAATTTCCAGCTGAAACATTCTAAACAAGGTTTGAAGATGTGCATATTCTTTATCCCCAGCAGCATTCCAAGATTTAACTTCCCAAAGCTCCCCAGCATTTGTCAAGGATTTATTTTCCAAGACAAAGATACACTTCAACAATATTTCACATTCATAAATCATCTTACATACGTGATAAATGCATAACAGCATAATCTCATTTATTTTGAGAACATCATTACGCCATACATACATCTGCATGCAACTAACCCTCTTCCTTGCAGAAAAGATCAACCAACAAAACACATACCTCTTCTGATTAAAATTATTTCCCCAGTGAAGTTGTCGAACAACAGACTTCTGCTATCACTCTGGATGGCATCTGTAAGCCCATCTCCAACAAACTCTTCTTAACTTCTCCAAATGGCATCTTTAAGCCCATTCCCGACGAGTGCAAATGTCTGGGCACTCTAGTGTTTAATCATCTTCCACCTTTAAGTCACGAATGGCGGACCCTCCAATCTAACTCTTCGGGTTTAAGAAGATTAAACAGGGGCAGCTGTTGTACCCTAAAATTTGCCCTCATTTTTCTCAAGATATTTCTCACAAAAGATCTTCAATAATTCAAGCTTGCACAAGTATTAACTAGGTCAAATCATCTCCACAACATTGATGCCTCAAATTAGGGTTTGAGTTTGCACAAAGACGGTTAGATTTCTAATATTTCAAATGATTTTCATGGATCATTATGGACCCTCAAGATTGCTCCTGTCAAGTTTCAAGTCTTGGATCACAAAATTGCTCAGTCGATTGATCAGATAACCTAAAATCAGTGTATTGGAAAAAGTCAATTGTACACTGAAAAGTCAAACTTTGACTTTTTGATCAAATTTGAGTTTCAAAGATCACATTTCATCAAGACATTCAAAAAATGAAATTTGATCATCGAAAATCAAGAAAGTCAAAATTCATTTTGAAAAGTGAAACTTTGCAAGACTTAGAAATTTTTCGAAGTGTTTTTGTACATGTTAATTTCATTGCTTCATGACATCTTTTCACTACAATTTAAAATAATTCAAGATGTTACAAGTTTTCAAGTAAATAACAAGGCTGCATTTTTAAGTTAAAAATTGCAAGTTACAAATCCTAAGTTTTGTCTTCTTTGAACTTTTCTTTTTGACTCAATCTCCAAACCTTGTCGATATGTTGTCCACAAATATGCCTTGTCTTTGTTACAAGCTGCATAAATTTGTCCACAAAATAAACTTGTATCATGCCACAAATGTTGCTATCCAAGAAAGCCAAAAACCATGTTAAAAATAACCTGTTGTACTACTATAAAACAGCCCTGCACCAAGCTGCCACAACACTCCAAAACTACTACAAAACAGCTCTGTTATGCTACCCCTAACCCAGTCCAAGCCTGCATTATCTCAGTCCCATAATTTCACAAAATTAGCAGATAAGAGGTGCATCTAAAGATAAATGAGACAGTATACCCAAACAGTTCAAAAACTTATTTATTTCCCTCCCAAATTTCAGTCACATTCATCTATAAAATTAAATGTTTTCACAACACAAAGGGACTGGTTTTTAGAGAGAAGTTATAGGCTGGCTTTTGAGAGGTTTTTGTTGAAAGAGAAAAGAAAAGAAATTTGAAAAATCTAACAGAACTCTTGTAACCTCTGCTCATACTCAGCTCTATCTTTATTTCACAAAAATAAAACCTCAACCCCTGTTCCACCTTGCAAGCTTTCCCATAAACCAACTATCCAAACGCTTCACATCACATAGAAATTATTAAAACACCAGAACAGTTTCTGCAATACCAACAACATCATCTTACAAAAATAGTATTGGACAACTTTACTGGGTTGGAGAGATTCAACAGCTCTCAGTGCAAAGTAGGGATTGGAGCATCTTTCTAGAGGTTCACTAAAGCCATTCTGATCATCACAGCATCTTGAACGGTGTTCAAACTCAAAACACGGATTTCAATCTCAAGGTAAGTCTTCTTAACTTTGAACTTGTTCATATAAGCATCATTATTGGTTTACTTATGAAGATAAAATGTAGGAATCACGGCCTTTGAAGCTAATTATATGTTTGTTGTTCATTTTTATCAATCATATGTTATGAACTGACTTGTACATACAATAGAACAATGTTAGAGGTAAAAAAACTGCAGCATGAGTCGATGCATACTCATACGAGTCGACTCATTTTAGTGACAGAACAGGGTATGAATCGACACAGGACCTTATGTGTTGATGCATACTGTTATCCAGACACAAAATAGAGAGACAAAAGGCGCATGAGTCGACACAAAACACGAATGTGTCGACACAAACAAGAAATGAGTCGACACATACCATTATGTATCGACTCATACTGAGTTGATTTTAACTTTCCAGAAACAAGAAGGGTTATGTGTGGATGCATAAGTGCATGTGTCAATACGTAAAGGTTAAAAAAGCAATTTTCCTTTTTTTTTACACTGTCTTTATTTTTTTAAAATATTTTCTTCATTTTATTCATTTATTTGGTATGGTTGTAATAATTTGGAATCTACTTCATCCCCATTTGTAAATTGTACCCCCATCCCCCAAGTGATGTAATAGCGTAAGATTTTAATTTTCGCAATTTACCGCTTTCGAATATAAATGCTAGTAAATAGGGTTTTACATGGAAAGATAAAATCAATCTTAGAAAACCCTAATCTCAAAGACAAAAATGCATGCAATCAAACACACTTTGCACACTTTCACCTCTAGGGTAACCTCACTTGTTGCCTCAGAAAAATAGTCATGTCCCTCGAATGTGGGACGCTTTAGAAAAGACGCTCGATAAAAAAGATCGTAGTCCCTCAATGACCCTTCGACGTTGCCTTTGGTAAAATGATCTTTAGTCCCTATAAAAATTGCTAAAATGTCTTACAAGTTGCCTTCTATAACTATACGATTTACCCGCACCTGTCCCTTCACATCCGATAATGGGGCTTCTTACCAATCAATGGTAAGATAGCAACATCTAAAGGATGAGGAAAAGAACAAATACCTTTTGAGTAGGTAGGATGCACGTAGTTGCTTGCTCATAAATTAAAACCATTTCCACACTCACACTTCCAAAACAACTTCCCAAAAACAAAAATCTCTTTGAACTATTTTCAAAACTAACACTTTGTATACATTCTTATAGAGACGAGAATCATTACAAAGTTTGCCAAAACAAAGGCTTTTTCAAAATATTTTCAAACTTGCACCAAACACAAACACATTTCAAACAAGGCATTTCAAAATGATCAAGTAACTAAGAGCCTGTAGATAACTATGGATGAAAAGGGTGCCAATACATTCCCTTTTCATAACCTAGCCCCCGAACTCAAGAAAATATCTCAAAAGGTATTTCCTATTCTTTTCACCCTTTCCTTCATTGTATAAAATAAAAGTCGGTGGCAACTCTTGCTAACTGCAACATTTGCGATAAAACGCAAAACACCCAAGTTAGTTCTCCCACCATAATACACCCTCGTCTAGAACCGAGTCCAAATCTAGAATCTTTGAACCTTGTAGGGTTATTCCTTTATACTCCCTTCCTTTAGGATAAAAATTAAGGGTGGTGACTCTGTATTTAAAACCAATTGCAACAGCTGGTGACTCTGTTGGGGACTCAACCCTAAGTTTAGAAGCCTTGTCCTTTAGTTTTAGGGTTTTTAGGGTTTCTTATTTTTGGGTTTCTTATATTTGTTTAAATATTATTTCTTTATTTTATTCATTTATTTATTTGTTATTTTTATCTTATTATTACTCATTATATTTATTTGTGGTGGGGTTTAAATTTCGCAATTTTTTTTTCAAAAACCCTTTAGAAGAAGGTTCGTCTATTAGCCAAGGGGTTACATCAACCCTATGAGTTTTTGTGATGACTTCTCCTAGAGTCGGTAGAATTCCTTAAAAGGAATACCTCTTGAGAGACATCCTCTGGGGAAGTAGGACTTTGGAATGACACCTATGACTCTTTGTACGGTCTTTAAACCAAAATCTTATGATGAGACCTTTCATGACCTAGAAACGAAAGTTTCAGTCTGTAAAGAGACTCCGCTTAAGGGAGGCCCTTATTCCTTTCCCTCTAGTGTTATTCATGATACTGTTAAGGAAACCACCTTATGGGGGGTAGAATATTTGTATGCCAATACTAAGAATCTACTTTCTAAGGATACCTTTCACAAATCCCACCACAATCTGCATACCCGCAAGGGTTATCCCTTCATCCACTACTATCTTTAGCCCATGGGGCTTTCATCTATATCACCATCCTTATCCTTGTTTCCAGTGATTTCTGGTAAACAACCGCTAGTCTTCCAAACTATCGAATAATCTTTCTTACTGTTACTCAATCTCTCTGGTAACTCACAGGATCGACTAGATTGATCCTAGGACTCCTTGGATACTAAGGTTACTCTCACAATCGAACAATTATTCATGGTTGCTATTGTATAAGTGTTTGGCTTACTTCGATCTCTCTCTACGAGTCTAAAAATGTAGTCAAAATGTATATGAAAACTAAGTTATACGAATAAATGCTAATTGTAATGCTGATTGTAGAGACATATAAAACTGCATGAAAAATGAAGTAAATGGTTTCGACCTACAAAACGTTTAACATAAAAGGTTTCTGGAATGTAGAAGTTTAAAATATGCAAAAAGCGTTTAATGCAAGAAATCTGTAAATGATTTTAAGTAAAAGTATGCGCTCGAAGGACAATACTTGAAGGTAAAGGTATGGAAAATGTGACAGTTCTCTGAAATATAAAGTGCTCGAAATATAAAGAAAACAGTAAAACGTAAAACTTTGAGGAAAAGACTTCGAAATGAAAAGATTGTAAATAAGAAAACTTGCAAATGTTATCTGACAAAAAGAAAAAAGGAAAGTACTGGAAATGGTAAAAGGCTTTCATTAAGTTAGAAATACATGGTGCTATCATACATACATTTCTCTTGCATTCGTTTCCCTTGCCATGTGGTAGTTTGAATGTTATTGAGTATTTTGTATAACAGATATGACACACCGAAATCCTAATACTAAGACTTCTATTTATACTAATTCGACCCTAACGGTCTCGCTACAGGATTATGCCACGTTTCGAACATGCAAGTCAATGCTTCTTTCATCTTTCCACGTGTCCCCAAATGCTCCAGCACATAACTTTCAAACTTTGAAAGTCCCGCTTCCATTTGAATCTCAAATGCTTTTGGTGTCTCTCTATTTCGAGCGTTTTTCCCAAACACAACCTCGATGTTGTTTCGAGACTCCTTTAACTATGTTCCCATATTCGCCGTTCGAAGCTTCACACTTTGACACCCTTATTCGAAACACTGCTTCTGTTACTTCAAAATATGGCGTTTAATTCCATTTCGATCAGAATGTTTATCTCTTTTGGCTTCTAAATAATATTACCGAAATCTTCAGCCAGCAAATTGCCCCTTTAAAATATGTATTTCGATTCCTTTGAGAAATACCTATTTTAAACATCTACACAAGATTTCGATAGGACTTTCGAATCATCGTAACATTTAATGCATTTGACTCCAGTCACATCAATCATAGCACCTTTTGGATTCCTTAACCGCCCAGAGTCACTTCACAGCGTGGTGCAGTTATAAGTAATGATTATTTTTAAATCACGCCTATTACCTATATCAACTTCACGTCACCTCTTCATCGCACCAACCCATGATCTCCACGTATCACACCTTTACTCGGTGGATGCTTAATCTTCTCATTATAAAACATCAACTTAATCTTCTTCTTTTCTTTCCACACTCTAAACCTTTCATACTCAGAATTTTTACCCTTCTTCTCTTATAAAACAATCCAAGCTTTCAAACAACAAAAATGTCTTCTTCCACTTCATCCCAACTCAAGGAAGTCTCCAAGAAGAAAGGAAAAACTACAGGAGCAACCATGGAGAGTAAAATCATCACCATTCAAGGCCAATCTGCTCTTGCTCCTCAAATGATTTCCAAAGAAAAAGAAATGTTGTACGCATCACAGGTACTCATTCCTACCCATGTTGCTGGTAAGAGGTTAGCCTTAAATGGCCCTCTTACAGTTTTTGAAATATTAAAGGACACCAGGACAATTTTTCCCGTCTGTTATAGCTTCAAACCCTTATTCAACAAAATGGATGCCCCTAGGGCAATAGAATCTCCTAGTTCAAATACCGTAGAAACCCCAACTGTTCCTCCCAAGGACCCATTATGTAAAAAGCAATTTTAAGCCATTTCGATCTTGCCCTACTTCTGATATTACTTATCAAAATTGGTTCACGAAAGTAGAAGCCAAGAAATCCCAGCAATGGGAAGAATTAGGCATTTATAACCTCATTAAGCTATCGAAACCTGGATTCACCTATAGCCATCCTCTGCTGTTTGCGTCCCTTTATTTCTGGGATAGTACCTACAACACTTTCCATCTCCCAGGTGGAATGATTACCCCAACCTTCTTCGATATAGCGGCCATTACTGGGCTGTCGCCAGTGGGAGAAACTTATGTTCCTGACAACGAAGAGCACTCAAGCATAATTGACTTCGAAGTCAAGTTAGCCAGCTTTTCCAAATTTATCAGCCATTATCATGCTGAAGGGGACAATGTGTCTGACATAGAGCACATTGCTTTCTTAACCCTGTGGCTGTCTAGATACGTTTTCTGCAGTAGATCCCTGCAGGTAGCTAGTAGGTTCATTCCTCTAGCTAGGGATTTACACGAAAATCGCAAAGTGTGCCTAAGTGAATTACTCTTAGTTGACCTCTATGAGAGCCTGAGGTCAGCTGTTTCGAGCCTCAAATCCCACACCTCCAAAAACATTCTATTAGCTGGCCCATTTTGGTTACTCCAACTATGGCTAAATTCCATGTTCGAACCTTCCTTATCAACCGCCAACACCATAGATGAGCAAGATTCTGAAATAAGTGATAGGATAGTCGAAGGCACTAGGCTTCGAAGACTAACTCCTAATGATGACAAGGATGACTTCAAGGTTCAATTCTCGAAGTACATCATGATATTCTCCAAAAGGCACAAGTTCGAAGAGAGCATGGCGCCTTTTGCTTCCAGGGCTCATGGACCTTCTTGGTTCACCATGGCTCTCTCAGAAGCCATCAAGAGCAAGGAGATTCAGGATGTATGGAAAGCTTTCTTGCTTCCTAGACTCATCTCTTCAAGGATAACCCCAGCCAAGAACCAAATTCTTCTCTTTGCCTACCAACCAAACTTTGTTTCGAGGCAGTTTGGCTTATGCCAACTGATCCCTGAACCTTTGTTCCAAACTGAGGGCGCCATCACTTCTGGACGAACTTTCAAGGCAAGGGAAGCCAAGATCCAGCAAGAACAATATCAAGGATTCGCCCAATTTGAGCTGATAGCCTTCGAACCTACCCATCTCGCGGCTAAAGGATTTATGGAGTGGTGGATTAAGTTTTATCAAACTTGTATGTTCGATACACTTACAATTCGACAAAAACTAATTGATGCCTTCGATGTGCAGGTACCAGCAAAGAAAGGTATGTTTACTCATGCCAAAGAGATTAAAGCTTTTCAAAATTATTTTGAAACTACTTACGACCCCACGCGCTTGGACTCCACTGTGCATCAAGCAGCTGAGACCTTGAAGGAAAAATTTAAACAAAAAGTTTCTAAGCTAAAACTTCCTTCAGGGCTGTCACCTGAGGATAGGTATAGGTTGGCATTCGAAATGCATCCACCTAAATTTCCCAGATTACCTACCTCAGAACTGGCTCTGGCTTGGTTTCCCCCATATCCATGGTGGTTTACTTGCAAAGAGATGTTCAAACATCTTCAAAGGAAACCAAAGCCATCTGAGACTGTGACATGGGCTCGATACTGGCTTCATGATTTCCCAGGACAACTTCGATACGACCTTTCTGCCATGTCAATTAAATCTGATCAAGGCACAGGTGCGAACGCTTGGGAAAATCCCAAATGTCTTTTATTTCCCATATCTTTAACCTTTGCTTTAATTGTTTCGGTTTTCAGCTATCAGGATAAAGACGACTGCCTCGAAGTCGAAGGAAGGGAGTGCCTCTCAAGCCTCCATTGAAACCACTGATAAAACGACTCCACCCGAAACAACTACTACTGCTGCAACTACAACAACAACAATAACGCCAACAACAACAAGTGCCCCAATTCCAACGGTAATCACTTAGTTTTTGATGTTTCGAATTCACTCAAGCTTTGTGGTTTATATCTAACTTCGTTAAAATTCGTTCAGACCAACAAGATTCCTCCTACTACTCCCAAGAAGCGGAAACCAAGCACTACTGGGGAAGACCCCAAGGCTGGAGGAAACTCAAATACTGCTTCGAAGAAGAAGCTAAAGAAAGCTACTCCTAAAAGCACTATTCCGACTAGTGTCTCTGGACTCGATTCCAGGGATGCTGCTCCCTTACCTAAATCCAAAAATCCACCTTCGACCTCCAACCCACCGTTGGAACGCATAGCTAGTAACCTCTCCTCTGAGGGTCCACAGGTAAATCGAACTTCTTCTAAAAATGTTTAACTTCTTATTACCTTGGTGAATGTTTTTCTTTAACATTATGCTTCTCTTTGCAGAACATTTTGAATCCCACTTCTACCATTTCGACCTCACCATCCAGAGCTGCTGCTCCGCTTAACTCCTCTCCTCAAGGAGATTCCAGCAACTTGGTCCAAAACAAAGGTTCTTCCAATGTGGCGGTTCTGGCTGGAACTTCTTAACAGCCGGATGACCAAGGTACCTCCATTCCTCTGAAAGAGGTGAACGAAACGATACTTCAAACGTCTGCAGAGGATTCACAAAGGGTTCTTCAAAAGTCCCCTCTTGAAACTCTTCAAGAGGACCCAAAGGATACTCAGACTGAAGAAGAAAAAGCTGATTCTGGGCGAGGAGCCGAAGAATCTGCAGACGAAGAATCTGAGGAGGAAAACGCCAATGACGAGGAAAACGTCAATGATGGTTCGACTGCCGGGACGGAGTCTAACGCAAATAGCGGCGAAAGGGATGGTATCGAAGTGGTAGATTTGGACGAGGATGAAGAAGACCAAGAGCACGAAGCAAATGAAGGGGATGGTGATACAATCAACGAAACCCCAGAGGTTGAAGCAAATGTGATTCCCCTACGCGTGGAATTCCCCCAATCCTCTCCGTCTCGAATGACTAACGAGGAACTGGCACTTCTGAGGCGAAATGACCCCATTGGGTATATGAAGGCAAAGTTGGCTCAGAGGAACGTCCCACTCGCTAGGGCTGGCACAAGTTCAACCAACTACCCTCTTCCCACAGATGAAAGAGTTGTTCTTCTTAACAAAATTAGGAGAACTATTCTCAATGTGGATATATTCGAAGTGCTTAAACAAGATAGTACTGCTTGCTATACTATGAAGGAGCTGCTCACAAAGGTCAATCTTTCCACCTGCTCCTTGCCAGTTAGTACTCTCTTGTTCGACCTTCAGAATTTGCTGGACAACATAACTGGCTACCTTCTCCAAGACGAATCTGCTGCCAAGAAGGTTCAAGAGAAACGCATTGCCATGGATGTCGCCTATGAACAAGCTTCGAAACTTTCTCAAGAAGCTGAGGATCAAGCTATGCATCTGAAGCAGGCGAAAACTGAATATGAGGCTCGAGCTGAGTCCATTCTTATTTGGGAAAGGCAGATTCTGGAACTTCAACAGAAAGTTAAGGAGGCTAAGGAACAACAACTAGCCTTCAAAACTAATCCTGCAGGTAACCAATTCGAAGAGCTTCTCAACCAGGGGCTTGCAGAAATGGAGACTGCAGAACAGCTTAAAGGAGAAGTGGCAACCTTGGAAGGAGCCAGGCGGTTCGCTCAGCAGAAACTTGAAACATTTCGAAGCACCTTTAATCGATTGAAAAACAATGCTTATTTCTAGATTTTGATGTTTATCTGACCATAACTTTGGTTTTTTACATGTAATATTCGAACAACGCCATTTTGGCATTCTATCTTGCCATCTTGGCTTTTTATAATATTTTGTTTACGTTGCTACTATTCGAATCTCCCGCAGGCTTGGCTTATATTTCTTTAAATATTTCCCATTAACCTTTAGGACACGTTTATCATCCAAGAGTTCTTCGACTTCGTATGCATTGTTTGAGAATACTTTTAATATTCGAAAAGGTCCTTCCCAATGAGGTGACCATTTACCTAACACTTTGTTCTTCTTATCCATAGGCAATATGACTCTCCAAACCAAGTCATTAATAACGAATACTTTTTTCTTCACCCTTTTATTGTATGTTCTGGCCACTCTTTCTTTTTGCCTCATCAAAATTTCCAACGCATGTAATCTAATTTCGTCCAACTCAACTAATTCATTCATCATCATTTCCCAATATAATGCAGCTGGAATTTCGTTTTGTTTCTGAATTCGAACTGATTGCAGATGAATTTCTACTGGTAACACTGCATCATGACCAAATGTAAGTTGGAAAGGCGTAGTGTTAGTGGCTTCCTTAGGTGATGTTCTACAAGCCCATAACACTTGGTCCAGAGTTCTGTGCCAATTTCTTGGCTTCTTGCCAATATGCTTCTTGATTAATCCTATTATCACTTTATTTGCTGCTTCGACCTGTCCGTTTGCTTGAGCATAATATGGTGTTGATGTTAGCAATCTAAATCCCATTTCTTGGGAAAATCCTTGCATCTTTCTACCAGTAAATACAGAACCTTGGTCTGTAGTTATGCTTTCTGGAAATCCAAACCTATAGATAATGTGCTTTTGTATAAATTCAATAATTGCCTCTTGATCAGCAACTACCAGAGGTATAGCTTCGATCCATTTGGTAAAATAATCTACTCCCACCAAGATGTATTTCTGCCCTTTAGACGAAGCAGGATTTATTTCTCCTATCAAATCCAATGCCCATCCTCTAAATGGCCATGGTTTGATGATCGAATGCAACTCACTTGCAGGGGCATGTTGAATTCCTGCATGTTTCTGACATTCCTCACATCCTTTAGCAAAGTCTATGCAATCTTTGAGCATGCTAGGCCAATACAAACCGTATCGAAATAGCAACCATTTCATTTTATGGCCTGCTTGGTGTGCCCCACATGCCCCATTATGGACTTCAGACAATGCTAAATATGCCTCACTCTCTCCTAGGCATTTCAATAATACAACCTCTTGGGTCTTTTTGAACAATTCGTTCCCCATGAGGAGATATGACAATGCTCTATATTTTGTTTTTCTGTCCACTTTTAGAGTTGGGTCTGCTAAATAACTCTTCAATGGGCTTCGCCAATCTGCATCTGACAAAGCATTGATGGCTAGTATTTCGAATCCCTGTTTCTCAGCATATCCCAATCTCATATTTTCCAGATCCGATGGTGTGAATCTAGTGGCCATAACTCTTCCCCTTATTTCGACCAAATCTTTAAAGTTCTTGGTAGACACTTTATAACCTGAAGCCAACTGTGCTAAGTCATTTGCTTCTTGGTTCTCTAATCTTGGTATGTGTTGAATATCCATGTATTCAAATTTCCTTAATAGCCTATTGACTATGACGAAGTATACCATTAAATTTTCCTTTATGCACTTGTATTCCTTTGTGATTTGTTTGACCACCAACTCAGAGTCTCCTTTGATTTCGACTCTGGTTGCCCCCAATTCCAACAAAGCTTCAAGTCCAACAATGAGCGCTTCATACTCAGCTTCGTTGTTCGAACAACAAGGACCATCCAATTTATACTTGAATTTTGTTGGAATTCCTTCAGGAGAGACTAGAAGGACTCCAACACCACTTCCATTCCTGTGAGTTGAACCATCAAAGTACAATTTCCATGGTTGCATTTCGACGTAACTCATGCTTGTCTGCTCAACCAACGAATGATCCACAATGAAATCGGAAATCACTTGACCTTTCATAGCTTTTAAAGGCATGAAAGTCAATGAATATTCTGTTAAGGCTAAAGCCCACTTGCCAACTCTACTATGCATTATTGGCTTTGAAAGCATATGTTTAATGACATCGAAGTGAGATGAAACGTAAACATCAACAGGTTTTATATAATACTTGAGTTTCATACAAGAGAAATATAAACAGAGACATAGCTTTTCTAAATTGCTATATCTGGTCTCTGCATCATTTAGCACTCTACTTAAATAGTATATGGCTCTTTCGACGCCATTGCTATCCTCTTGTGCCAGCATACTACCTATACTAACTTCAGAGGCAGATATGTACAATCTCATGGGCTTCCCCCATGATGGTGGAGACAAAATAGGAGATTGAGAAAGATATTCTTTTATTTTGTCAAACGCCTCCTGGTGAGCTTCGTTCCATTCGAAGGCTTGACCTTGCTTCAGACGAAGTAACGGAGAGAAAGCTTGGGTTCTTCCACTCAGGTTCGAGATGAATCTTCTGAGGAAGTTAATTTTCCCTAGTAGAGATTGCAACTCCCTTTTTGACGCAGGTGCTTTCGTCTCCATTATGGCTTTGGTTTTGTTCTGGTTGATTTCGATTCCTTTCTTGTGGACCACAAAACCAAGAAAATCTCCAGCCTGCACAAGAAATGCACATTTAAGGGGATTCATCTTTAAGCCATGTTTTCTCATTCGTTCGAATGATTGGCTTAAATGATGCAAATGCGCTTCTGCGGATATAGATTTGATGACTATATCGTCAATATACACCTGCATGAAGGTTTCGATGAAGTCATGAAAAATTGAATTCATCGCCCTTTGATAAGTTGCCCCAGCATTTTTTAAGCCAAAAGGCATCACCACCCATTCGTAGGTGCCTAAGGCTCCTGGGCAACGAAATGCTGTTTTTGCAACATCTTCTTCAGCGATGAAAATCTGGTTATATCCAGAGTATCCATCTAACATGCTCAAGTATTCGAATCCTGCAGCAGAATCTACCAGCATTTCTGCCACGGGCATGGAATATTCATCTTTAGGGGTTGCAGTGTTTAAATCCCTAAAATCTATGCAAATTCTTAAAGAACCATTTTTCTTAATAACGGGTACTATGTTTGCTAACCATTCAACGTACCTTGTTGTTCTGATGAATTTGCAGCGCAGCAACCTTTCGATCTCAGCTTTAATTTTTGTGAGAACCGCTGGTGCGAATCTTCTGGGAGTTTGTTTGATGGGCCTCTTGCCATCTTTGATTGGCAGTCTGTGTTCGACCAATTCCCTCTTTAAACCAGGCATCTCATCATAATCCCAAGCGAAGCAATCTTTGTTTTCCTTAAGGACTTCGATCACTTTCTTCTTGAGGCCTGGGTTAAGTTTAGCACTTATGTAGGTTACTCTTTTCGTTTTTTCATCCCCTAAGTTGACTTCTTCGAGCGGGTCCTGTGCCAACATTTTGACACCTGAGCTTATGGGGTCCCTTTCGAAGCCTAAGGGTTCTTTATCATAGATGGCATCCAACCTTTGATCCATCTCATATTCCTTGATGGGTGAGCATTTCGAACCCTCCCCACTAACTTCGTTCATCTTTATAGTTGATTTATTTATTTCAGCCTCTAAGGCCGCTTTTGATTCATTCTCAGCCATATAGGCCGAAATCCTTTCGAAAAAGGTGGACTTAGTCATGGTTAAGGTTGTCGAAGTCCCAGCCTGCTGGCCGTTTTTGTATAGTACTTTCAACTTCCTCTTCTTCACTGATTATTGTTCTATCCCAGTAAAGGCCATCATGACGAAGTGTCATGTAGTAGTGGGCGTTTCTAGTTTCATTCATCTCATCATTTGGAACACATGGAGCAATCTTTGCCAGATTTTTATCATAATCCCTTTTGTCAACTAAATTGACAGTTGACAGAAAGTAACTCTGGTCCGCTTCGATGTTTTCCACGATTCCATCATCCCTCCACAGAACTAGTCGTTGATGCATAGACGAAGGAACTGCCCCTACGCCATGGATCCATTCTCTTCCTAGCAGCAGGTTATAATTGGCCTTGGCTTCGATCACCATAAACATGGTGGGCCTGCAACTTGAGCCTATTGTCAATTCCAACTGGACCACCCCCAGTGTTTTGCCCACTTTTCCCTCATAATTGGACAGAACCATATTATGGGGCTTGATATCTCTTTCGCGGATCTCTAATCTTTTTAGCATGAAATGGGGTATCAAATTGACTGCAGCACCCCCATCCACTAGAACTTTGTTCACACCATGGACACCCACTTTCGCCCGAATGAAAAGTGGTTTGAGATGGTTCTTCATTGCAGGTTCTGGACGTTCGAAGAACGCATTTTGTTCCTCAACAGCCCCATTGTCCATCACGTAGTAGCACACGGGCCTGTGTTTCATCAAATCTGTGGTGTCTTCCTCCTCATATTCGTTGATTTCGGTTTCCTGCCCAAATTCGCAGGGAAGAACAGACACCACGTTACAGTTTAAGTTGAATGACGACTCCCCCTCCGATTCGAAGTTATCTGTTATCATATCTTCGTCCTCTTCTGGGCCTGGAGTGTATTCCTTTGGTTCATCTCGTTGGTCTTCAGAGAAAAGCCTCCTATTGACTGGAGGTTTATCTTCAGTTTGATTTTTTGGTTTGTTGGTGCTAGATTCACCTTGTATTTTCGTTGAAGTATCCCCTTTGTTTGCCACAGCTTCTCTCTCAGCCTTTCGAATCCTTTGCTGTCTGCACCACTGGGATCTGGACATGGGGTTCCTTCCTTTGTAATTCTCTAATCTCACTTCCTCCCTTTTTTGTGTGTTGAATTGCTTCCTGTATGTCACAGCATGGCGTGCATTTCGTTCAGCATTCCTCCATCTATCTTTGCCTTTGTCATTTCTGACTTGTAACCATCTATCGGTTGGCACTTCAGCAGGGAGTTTGAAAGTCACTCTTCGAGCAGCTTTGGGGTGAGGGCTATCAGGCCTTCGCTGTTTGTGTCTGCTGTCGAAATGTGGGCCCATCTGGGCAGTTTCTTGATGGTTCCAGCAAGGGGCGAAGGGAATCGTTTCGAAGGCCCTGGCCATGCTTTGGTCATACACAGCAGAACACCTTGGGCAAATCAAACACTTGGTTGCCCCTTTGTAGCAGCGAGAAACAAACTCCAGCAAACTCTCTCCAGCCTTGGGATAGCACCTAAAAAGCTGGTTATCCTGGCGCCAATTGTTGCCAGTTCGAGCCCTCTGTACCCTTTCGAAATTTGCAGCAATTCTTTGGTTGCAGAGGATGTTGCACCTAGGGCACAATATCATGCATGGATCTCCTTTGTGGCATGTCATGAGATAGTCTTTGAGACTAGCATCTCCAGTGTGATTATCCCCCATTCTGTACTTTTCTTTTTCTAAGTATTTTTCCACTTCCTCCATCTCAGAGCGGGGTCTTTCCATATCCACCATATTTATTTCCACATCCCCCTCTTTAGTTTCGTCATCGCCCCATCCTGTGGGCTTTATATCTTCAATCTGGACCTTCGAACTCTCTGGGGCAGAATATTTGACCAGATAGTCAAATTTTCCACTGGGTTCCCCTAGAGTGTCCCATATTTCCTTCTGAGGGGGAATTGGCTGCGTAATTTGGACTTTCTCCAATTCCAGCCTCAAGCCCTCAGTGACTTGTGTTAATCCTTCGTTTTGATTCCCTTGGCCTTCAGTAGCCTGGGTTTCCCCTGCAACAGCCATAGGTGCAGCAATCGAAGTGTCTGGCGTATTCTGGATGTCTTCAGTGACTTCCTCGCTGACTTCGACCATCACCCAGTTTTCGACTCCAGTGTCCTTTTCTTCTGTTAGGGCGTCGCTTCGATCAGTTTCCACCATGTTGACCTCTCCAATGCATGCAGGCTCGGAGTAGTTGGTGTCTGCGACGTCCAAAGGATCTTCGTCCACTTTCATCTTCACCTTATCAGCAAACTTTAGTCTGCCATCTTTGATCGCGTTTTGAATCAAGTCCCTGAAAAGAAAACATTGTGAGGTCTTGTGGCCTAGGAAACTATGATATTTGCAAAATCCCCTCTTCTTCCTCTGATCCAAAGGAGGTATTTTGACATTTGATGGCACAATTAGTTGGCCATCCTTGACAAGCAAGTCAAAAATTTCGTCACACTTAGTGACGTCGAAGGTATAAACCTTCTTTGGAAACTTGTCACTTTTCTCATTTTCAACAATATCTTTCCCTTTTGTGGGAACTAACATTTTACAGGAGTAAGGCGGGGCCTGTTTTAATTCAGCGAGGTCGATTTCGACCTCTTCGAATTCGAATTCAGGATATTCTTCTACTTCCTCAGTCCCAACATAGGAAATCCTTTCTTTCTTACTATTCTTAAAGACTCTGGCTTTTTCGGCCTTTAGTCTTTCGACCTGTCGAACCCTATCGGCTAACTGAGCCATATCCCTCAAATACTGAGTGTCTAGTTTCTTTCGAATAGAATAATCCAAGCCCCCAGCGGCCATTTCGACTAACTCATGTTCAGGCACTACTGTGTAACATCTGGATTTCAACAGCCTAAATCTATTCAAATAATCATCTATGGGTTCGGTGAACTTTCTCTTAACACTGGCCAATTCCTTCAAACTTATTTTCGATTGTCCCATGTAAAATTGTTCATGGAATAATCTCTCTAAAAGAGTCCAAGTGTCAATAGACCCAGGAGGCAACGTGGTAAACCAAGTGAAGGCGTTTTTTGTCAAGGAACTTGGGAAGTATTTGATCCTGAGATCTTCATTATTGGCTATATCTCCCGCTTCGGTTAGATATCTCGCTATGTGTTCGACTGTTGACTCATTGGTATCCCCAGCGAACTTTGTAAATTTAGGGACTTTATATCCCCTTGGTAAATCAGTATGCATTATACAATCCAGTATAGGAGAAGCGTAATTTGGCCTCCTCATTCCTGTGTTGAGGCCATTCTGGGCCATGATCCTCTCTATCATGGTGGTTAGGTTATTTTCTGCTAAGATGTTATCGTTTCGAATCCTATGAACGACGGCATCGGCATCTTGATTTCGACCAACCAAAACAACTCCCCTAGGTTGTTCTTCTCGAAATTCTGGGGCTTCTGGCCTTTCGATCCTTGCCCCTGGTTCCATAACTTCCCTTTGTGGACCCGGGATTATTGGGGCTTCTAACCTTGGTGCTCTGGCCCCTAAGTTAACTTCTTCTCTGGGTGGTCTATGAATTGGGTCGTTAGCAATTTGTTCTATAACAGGCATGTTTGTTCGAAATCCTGCCTGGTTCTGCCTACGCCTTTCTGTGGGAGCAAAGAAATCTGCTATTCGACTCATATTGTCAGCGTTTTCCCTGTTCGTCACAGTCACATTCTGAACTATTGGGGCAAATATTTCCTGCATGGTTTGCGCTAACACCCCTATCATATTGTGGTTGCTATCATCCATCAATTGCCTAAAAGCCAACTGGTTATCTGTGGTTAGGATAGGCAACGGGCTATAACCCACTGACCCTTGGTTATTTGTCATAAACTGATTCGCCCCAGACCCAGATCCTAGTTGTGGAGATGAATTCGATGTGGAATTGTGTAACCCTGCCATAAAAGATGTTGGCATTCCGTAAGAAGAACTTCTAATTCTATTCCCATCGAAACCGGGTGGTCTAGTTAATGGTGTGGCGAAATGGGATTGTGTCCCTGATGGTGGAACGAATCCCCCAGGGTAGCCCATAGTTCCAGTATTTCCTAAGATCGAACTATTAGTTGATATGCCACTTACTCCATTGGTGGCTATGTTACTGGTTGAAGATGCAACAGACTGTGCATTCGAAGGGATTACATTAGATGTTCCGCTCGAAATGGACGCATTAGTGCCTGTTGCATGTGGGCCACCTTGGTCTCCTTGTTGATTGTCTGAATTAGACATTTTGTCCAAACGTTTTCTTCTGGATAAAGGTTGGTTGCTGTTGGTTATCTTACCACTTCTCAGGTTCATAAAACAGCAAACTTCTTAGGTTCCTACGTTTTTGTAATGGCTACGTCTCGACAATCCTTAATTCTGATATCCAATTATTGGTCCCACCAGGTGTGCCAATTTGTTTCCAGTGATTTCTGGTAAACAACCGCTAGTCTTCCAAACTATCGAATAATCTTTCTTACTGTTACTCAATCTCTCTGGTAACTCACAGGATCGACTAGATTGATCCTAGGACTTCTTGGATACTAAGGTTACTCTCACAATCGAACAATTATTCATGGTTGCTATTGTATAAGTGTTTGGCTTACTTCGATCTCTCTCTACGAGTCTAAAAATGTAGTCAAAATGTATATGAAAACTAAGTTATACGAATAAATGCTAATTGTAATGCTGATTGTAGAGACATATAAAACTGCATGAAAAATGAAGTAAATGGTTTCGACCTACAAAACATTTAACATAAAAGGTTTCTGGAATGTAGAAGTTTAAAATATGTAAAAAGCGTTTAATGCAAGAAATCTGTAAATGATTTTAAGTAAAAGTATGCGCTCGAAGGACAATACTTGAAGGTAAAGGTATGGAAAATGTGACAGTTCTCTGAAATATAAAGTGCTCGAAATATAAAGAAAACAGTAAAACGTAAAACTTTGAGGAAAAGACTTCGAAATGAAAAGATTGTAAATAAGAAAACTTGCAAATGTTATCTGACAAAAAGAAAAAAGGAAAGTACTGGAAATGGTAAAAGGCTTTCATTAAGTTAGAAATACATGGTGCTATCATACATACATTTCTCTTGCATTCGTTTCCCTTGCCATGTGGTAGTTTGAATGTTATTGAGTATTTTGTATAACAGATATGACACACCGAAATCCTAATACTAAGACTTCTATTTATACTAATTCGACCCTAACGGTCTCGCTACAGGATTATGCCACGTTTCGAACATGCAAGTCAATGCTTCTTTCATCTTTCCACGTGTCCCCAAATGCTCCAGCACATAACTTTCAAACTTTGAAAGTCCCGCTTCCATTTGAATCTCAAATGCTTTTGGTGTCTCTCTATTTCGAGCGTTTTTCCCAAACACAACCTCGCTGTTGTTTCGAGACTCCTTTAACTATGTTCCCATATTCGTCGTTCGAAGCTTCACACTTTGACACCCTTATTCGAAACACTGCTTCTGTTACTTCGAAATATGGCGTTTAATTCCATTTCGATCAGAACGTTTATCTCTTTTGGCTTCTAAATAATATTACCGAAATCTTCAGCCAACAATCCTGTAGGGACTCCTCGTCGTCTTTCATTAGCCATAATACTTAGGGAATTCCTGCCCGTCTCAATCTCAGAGATAATGTAGGGTATCATCAAATATATGTCTATCATCATCTTTGTCCATAAGAAGTCCCTGCCTATCTCAATTTTTGAGTCAGAGTAGGATATCATCTTTAAACTTATATAGTGTACCCCTACATCTATCATCGTATTACGACTATGTTGCATTGCACATCCATGAAACATTTTTGCATACTAAATCATTTTCATACATTTACATTTCCATCCATTTTCACAAAATCATTTACATTTCCACCCTTATCTAACTGTGATAGCTAACAAGATTCCTAATACTTACAAGCGAACTCAAAGCATATCTCAAGAAGCCATGGAGGAACTCAAAAGAGACCAAGAACTGTTGAAGGAGGAGGTCCACCAGTTGAAGACTAAAATGAAATTGATCATGCAATTATTACTGAGGAATGGAGGTAACCCTTCATCGTCCCAGCCACAGGCCTATTCAACACCACAAATGCCACCACCATGGGAAGTTCCCCCGCCTCACCAGCAACTAAAACAACCATTAATAATTCCATGAGGGCGGCAACAAGATAAAAGGCCGAAAAGAAAGCTTGACCCTATTCCCATGCCTCACAGTCAATTGCTGCAACATCTACTCAAAGTATCTTTGGTAGAGCTAAAGCCTCTAGCTCCTCCAGTCGGGCCACCCCCACGAAGATACGATGCCAATGCTAAATGCGAGTATCATGCCAATTTTCCAGAACATACCCTAGAAAAATGTTGGGCTTTCAGACACAAGGTCCAATATTTGATTAACAGTAAACAATTGACTTTTGAAGAAGGGGTCTCATTAGCCAGTGGTCATCCTTGCTTTGACAAATATGAAGACTAAGAAGAATCCCTTAAATTCGGTGGATCAATAAGAAGGCTTATATATAGATCATTAGGCCTTTATCATTTCAAATTGTAATTTATTTCTTGCTAAGTGTTATTTGTTATAAACTTTGTACTCTTTGGTCAAGTAATTCTAATAAAATAAGCATGTATGTTTTTGAAATCAATTCATTCTACATATAATCAATGACTTTCTATTTTCACTCTTCTTTTCCTTTTTCAAATTAACAAACTTCAAGGGAGAATGATGAAAATACAAAATAATTGAATTTTGCTTACGTATTCTTTTTAATAGTAAGGCTTAGTTCTGAAGATGTAAGGCATTGTTTCCCTTCTTAAACAGTGGAGATATAAGGAGTTAATCCCTAGTTAACCCCCTCTAGCCAGAAATCAGAGTTCTTCCTATTCTCTAAAAAACCCTTAATCTTAACCAGTGGCAGGGTAGATTTCAATTAATTCGATGATGCATTCTCTACCCAGGAGAATCGAAACAATCTAAGTAAAAGTTCAGGCATATCTCTTTCCTCGATACATCATTGAGGGAACGATCTAAGAAAAGATTCGAGCACATCATTTTCTCCGCGTTCATCATTGGGTAATCAATAAAAACAAAAGTCCACAACGTCGTTCTTCTTCAACACATCAATCAAGATCAAAGAAACGATGAAGACAAAGCTTATAACAATCAGCCTGGCAGTCACAAATTTTCAAAACCAAAAGCGAAAAAAATAAATTCAAAAAAAAGGTGGAAGCCCGCTAAGTCAAGTAAAAAAACTTGATTTAGGCAAAAATTAGGGCATCCTAATGGATCAAAAAAATTCAAAAAAAAACCGGTCCATGCAAAAATAAGGGATTGAAAACAATAAATTGGAGAACAATCTTGTGACTTCCACCTCAAGAATCATCAAGGCTTCTCATCAACGCTCAGATATTATCAATACTTTTCATCGGTGTTTGAATCTTATCAACGCTTCTCATCATCTTTGCAACTACGACATTTCTCTTGGGGATTAAATGTATTTGTTCGATTAATTGAACTTAGGATTGGAGAAAATCGAGGAGAATGGGGTGGGCTAAATAAACTTTGAGCCTTATATATTTTGTTTCTTTAAACCACGAACCATGGCCATGTTACAACCTTTAAAAGTCCTAATTGAGGCTAAGTTCACTATGAAAGCATACTCAGCGAAATTTATATTAAACTGACTCTTATGTTTGTTAAAATTATTTCTAACTACTTTGCTTCTTCTAATATTCATCTTCTAATCTTCCATTTCTTTTCAAATAATCAATTTCAAGAATGTGCATGTGCATCAAACGAAATTACTTTTTTAAAATGTAAAATTTTATCTACGAATCAATACTTAGCATCAAGGAGATTTCAAAAAGGTTTGATCAAAGGCCATCCTTTCCAATAAGCTTATAATTGGGGAAGAATCATCTAAGAAGATCCCTATAAACAAGGGGAAATACTAAGTATTGTAGGGTATATCACACTAAGATACTATGGACAGGGGGTGATCATTCCAAAATTTAATCAACTTGGTTCAAATTTCAGAGCATTGTTCACTCAGGGGCATACCTTTCGAAGTAGCATTCCTTAATCAGGTCATATCACAACAGGGTATGGCTTTGTCTCTTCATGTTAACAAACTTCTCAAGATGTTGATCATCAGGGGCATCCTTCCAAGATTCGAATGTTGGGGCAGTGCGTACCAAGTTCATCCTACTGCACATAGGATCCAAATTCCCCTTCAAGCAACTTCAAGTAAAAACTTTTCAAGCTTCGAATACTTGGGGAAATCTATGTCAAGTTCATGGTGAGGTCTAAGTTCTTTCTGAAAGTAATTCCTCCAGATCCAAGATATTGAGGGGCACATCTTTCAAAATTTGAATGTTGTGGCAAACCACTACGAGGCTCAATCAAAAGGAGTTAATTCAAAATAATTCTTCAAAGCCAAACATTTTCAAGAATATTTTAATCAGGGGCATAATGCAAGATAGTAGGCTCATTCATATTATGATCAAACTATTTCTAAGCTCATGAGAATCTCCTCTAAGACCCTACCACCAGATTAGGAAAAAATAGTCCACACAGGGGCAAGCTCTTCGCATACTGTCATAATCTCCAGTGGATCTTTCTCCTACACCAAGCAATCTTCAAGTTTGAATCGAGTATCAGGAGATCATGCAAGCACGACACTCTACCATCATGTGACAAGTAACCTTGTTGCATGAGTAAACCTCTACACTCTAATCATCCACGACCCATCACAGGGGCACCATTCAAAAAAATCATTCAAGTCATAATCATAAAGCATAAGGCTGCATAAATCATGCATTAGGGCTTTTTGATCCAAAACCAAGCTATATTTATCATCTCATCTATCTACGAATTCCAACAACAAGGTCGAGTATATCTCAGAAAGCCCAATTACGCATTTGCATTTCAAAATACAACATTTATTTACACATATCCAAGTCATTTGTCACATACATCAATCATTACATTCCATGCATCAATCAATCATCTCATTTCATGCATCAATCAAACTTACACGCATAGCATAAAACCTCATTTTTATATAAAGACAATCATCATTATCAACTAAGCTATCAATTCATAATTAAATCTCGACAGTAGATTCTCCTGGTTAACCACGACAATTGATTATCCGGAAGACCTCGGCAGAAGGTAAATCAAATTAAATCTCGATAGTAGATTCTCCTGGTTAATCACGGGAGTTGATTATCCGGAAGAAAACGGCAGAAGATAGCCCAAAGTGAATCTCGACAGTAGATTCTCCTGGTTGATCATGGCAGTTGATTATCCAGAAGACCTTGACGAAAGGTAATTAAAATTGAATCTTGACAGTAGATTCTCCTGGTTAATCATGGCAGTTGATTATATGGAAGACCTAGGTAGAAGGTAATTCAATTTGAATCTTGGCAGTAGATTCTCCTGGTAATCACGATAGTGGATTATCTGGAAGACCTCGGTAAAAGGTAATTCAAGTTGAATTTCGATAGTAGATTCTCCTGGTTGATCATGGAAGTTGATTATTTGGAAGACCTTGGTAGAATGTTGTTGTACCCCAAAATTTGCCCTCTCATTTTATCAAGATTTTCCACACAAGACTTATTGGACTCAAGACAAGATTAGGGTTTGGTCAGCTCAAGACATCTCCTTACACTGATAACCTGAAATTAGGGTTTGAGTTTGCACAAGGATTTTTAGACCATCAATGCTTCATGTGACCTTCATACAGCATCTTGGATCCCTAAGATTGCCCATGTCAAGTTTCAAGCCTTGAATCACATTTTTGCCCAGTCAATTGGACAATTGACCTAAAAATCAGCTGTATTGGGGAAAAATTCAACCATGGCCAATTTATAGTCAAACATCATAATTTTTGATACATAACAAATTTTTGGACTCCTATGTACCATTTGATCAATTTTGGATCACAACTCCTCAAGAAATTTGATCAGATCATCAAAAGGGCAAAATGGTCAAAATTAGGGTTTTGACTGAGGAAAGGAAATTTATGATTTTTAACCTAGCCAATGATCAAGTGGGTTCAAGAATTATTTCAAGGACTCAATAGCATTATCTTGACCTAATCATATAGTTCAAAAGATCTCAAATGCATAGGATTGACAGATGAATTTTGCAGTCAACTGATCAAAAGTCAACTATACACTGAAAAGTCAAACTTTGACTTTTTGGTAAAAACCAAGTGCCAAAGGTCATAATTCATCAAGATATATCAAAATGTGAAACTTGTTGGCCAAGAAACCTAAAATTTCAAATTAGGGTTTTGATTTGAAATTTTTCATAACTTAGAATTTTTCTAAGTATGAAAAATTTCTTATTTTTTCCTAACTTTGCACATTTTTTTCACCATGATGCAATTGGATTCAAAGAAAACTTCCAACACGAAAGTTGTAGTTCTCCATTAAATCTACAACTTTGATTCACAAAGTTTTCCCAAAAGATGCTTGGATCTCAAGTTATGATTTTGTGAATAAGGGTCCATGAACTAAATAACTTAGTGAAATTTTGCCCTAGTTTAGGCAGGTTTTTGACCTAACTTCATGGCAACTTTACACCTAGTTCCAAGAGGTATCTCAAGTTTAATTTCAAAGATGTATTGTATAGCATGTTTCAAGCTTTCCAAAATATCCACGAACTCTCCAAGATCATTTGTGGTTAGGGAGAATCGAAGAAGAGAAAATGGAAATTTGTCACTTTTGTTCAAGCCATGTTTACAATGCATCAAGTTGTAAATCAGATCCTAGCATGCTTGTACCTTGCATTACAGGTCCTAATCCCTTCTGCACTCCATAATTAAATGCAAACTCATTGGATAATGGCTTTATGTTGACCTTTGGATCATTGTACAAGAGTTTATTCCATTAATGGCATAAAGGGCACATTGCCATTTTTATAAAGCATGTTTTTGCCAACTTTACAATTCTTGAGCCATGGACCTGATCTTTTGTTACAAGAAATATCCACAAACATCAGGCAATGTTTACCAACTCTTATCAGCCCTAGAACTAGCAAGTACAACACTTTAGCATTGTCACTTCAACCTTTCTTCAAAAGCAATAAAATTGGCAAAAGGGATCAGAACTTGCACATCTGTTAAAGGCAAGGCTTGGAATCATTCTACACAACTTCAGAAACTTGTCTCAAGCAAAAAACACGAATACACAACATTCAAAACTCTCCCAAACAGAAAAAACACATTTCTGCCCAAAACAGGGCAGCTTCTGCAAAACACTAGCCATCTCAATATTCACTCGTGCGTTTTGCTTTGTAACACATCAAACATCTTCCATACATCCTACCTAAACTATCCAAACCCTTGTCCTGGTTCTGGAAGCTCTGTTTCAACCATCACCATTTTCATTTTGGAAGGTTGCAGGTTGACTCGTGTAGGGAGTTTCAGGCATCCTCAAGGCAAGTTGAGCATTGGAAAAGCTTGAGGGAACTTCAAGGAAGCTCACACGATCTTCAGGCCTCACTCAAAGTCCCCATATTGCCATATCCAAACTCAACTGAACAAGGTATTTTTCAAATCTCTATCTCTTTGTTTAGGCATCCTTAAGTCACGATTTGTGAAGCAAAAATGTAGTCCTTAACTTGCTGAAGCTGTACATATGCATAGTTATCATTTATATTAACTGAGTAGTGAGAATTTGAAGCTTGAAGTTCATGAAAATATTAGGTCAGGAATTAGGGCCACTGAAATTCTCTCTGGTCTTTTAGAGTTAGGTCACAAACTTTATATCACTGGAATCGTGAGATCATAAGTTATATTTTTTGTTATAAGTTTTTTGTTTTTGTGCAAAGAATAGAGAGTTACAGGTTGAGGATGAAACACGCGCGTATGGAAGATGGAGGACAGGGATGAAGTGTCCTGGGCCTGGCGCGCCTTGGACCTGCTTGTTTTGTTTTTCACACCCCCCATATTCCTATTTGCACCCCCTGACCTATTTTCTTATATTTTTACATTTTTCTTGCATATTTTATATTTTTGACTTGCATTTATTTTTTCTGAACATTAAAAAATCACAAAAAATATTTTCTTTATTTTTTGCATTTTATTTTATTTTTTATCTTATTTTTTGCATAAAATATTGATT
Source organism: Vicia faba (assembly GCA_948472305.1). Lineage (NCBI taxonomy): Eukaryota > Viridiplantae > Streptophyta > Magnoliopsida > Fabales > Fabaceae > Vicia > Vicia faba. Next base: position 930,976,186 of record OX451738.1, on the reverse strand, counting down.
TATTAGAATAAATAGAACCTATTTTCTTAAAATAAATAGTAAACATATTTAAAAATATCATACATTTTTATTTTTATTATTCATACACATAAAATATTATTTCCACATATATTTTAATTTTTAATACTTGTAAATAATTTTATTTATTATTTCTTGTAAAAAATGGACAAATAAATAATATAGGAAACATATATTTTCTTTTAATCAAAAACTAGGGTTTTCCACCCTTTCAAAAATAATAATATTATTTTTCTTATTTTTAGGACTTAAATAATTTTATTTTTTTATACATAAAATAAATACAAAAAAAACATTTTGCATCCATACATTTTATTGCATATTTAAATACTGTATATTTATTTATTTATTGTACAATAATTCAATTGGGTTGTAATAATTTTTAGGGTTTTATTTTGAGCAATATCCCCCATTCAAAACTTGTATCCCCCCTCCTATAATATTGTTGTAATAGCTTAGATTTACTTTACGCAATTTATTGCATTATGCATGTTTAGTAAAATTAGGGTTTGTATGATAAGACAAAAAATCAAACAAATAGACATGACCTAATACAAGACAAACAAAATGCATGTAAAATGACAACACATTGCACACAAGCACCTCTAGGGTTTCATCCACTTGGTTGCCTAAAAGAAAATGGCCATGGTATGCATGCAAAGTATCTTGGCAAAGCAAAATAAAACAAAAGATCATAGTCCCTCGATGACGCTATCAAAAGCTTGCCTAAAAACAAAGATGATCTTGGTCCCTCAAACAAGCTAAGATACTTGGAAACATTGCTATCATGGTCATACGTTGACCCACATCCGTCCCGTTTAACATCCAAAGATAGGGTTGTTTACCAAAGCAATGGTAAATCAACAATGTCAAAGGAATAAAAATGTGTAGGAAAGACATTTGAGTAGGTAGATGCTCCTAGTTACTTGATAAATTTGCAAACAATCCTTGCTATTTTCAAACACACACATAACACATTTCAAAACATTTCCAAAGAACTTTCAAAACATTGAAACATTTTTCAAAAGACAAACATCTTTGTATACATTCTTACGAACGAGAATCATTACAAAGATTGCCTAAACGATGGCCTCTTTTCAAAATACTTTCAAAAACCACAAATCACCATTTCAAACAATTGGAAAAGCAAAGCAAGTGATTTAAACAAGTAACTAAGAGCCCATGGAAAACCATGGATGAAAAGGTTGCTAGCACCTTCCCTTTTCATAATCTACCCCTCGAACTCAAGAAAACATCTCAAAGGTCTTTCCTGTGCTTTTTTACCTTTCCTTTTGGATAAAATAAAAGTCGGTGGCGACTCTTGCTAAACCGAAACATTTGCGATGAAACGCAAAACCTCAAGTCAGTTCTCCCACCGTATCACAAAACTAGCGACTCTGCTGGGGAATTGTTATGAAAGTGGGGTTACCTTAGGGTTTTAGATCACCTTTACATGCTTATCTTGTTTGACTTGTATGCTTTACACTTTGGTCCTATTGTTTGGGTTTGAATCCTCTACCCGGATTTGGGAAACATTCATAGGTAAATAGCAATACATTGTGGAAACTGTGCGGGGTATACCGACATGGTCTAAGAAATAGCTATATTAGTGCGACATATTTGTAGGTACCGGTAGCCTTTGAGTCAATCAAAGAGAATACGGGGCCGCTGAGTGATGTCATGAAGCACTAATGGACTTTTAGAACCTTTACTTGACCAACTTGGCCTTTTAGGATGTAGTGAGATGACCGGCTTTGGTGCAGTCTGAAGTTGGTAGATACTCGATACTACACTCATTGAGGGTTGGTTCCTTAGAATATTTCGGTCGCCAGTAAAGAGGCTGAATTGAAACAATGAACAAGGAAATAATCCAGTGATATTGAGCTCCTTAGAACCCGGTTACTATTTCTAGGATAGGTTGAGCCAACTAAACTTCAAGAGGGTACTTACCTATGAAACCCCATGCAAGCCTAAACTAGGAACTTGTGTGACTTGTTTGTACATATATAATTGTGCATAACATCATGGACATCATGAAGCATCATATGTATCTACTAACCATTTCAAGGATTTTGGAAATTCATCTTTGTTCTTGTTTTGTAGGATATGGATTCATTTCGCATGAAAACCATCCAAGTCAACCTTGTAAGAATTCCTCCATAACTCAAGGAGCTAGCTTCAAGGATTCCTGAGAACTCTCCATTCACCGAGAGGCATGGTCGTCTTCTCAACTTAGTCACTTCCAACACAGAGGAAGACATGATGAAAGTTCTTTTCCAGTTCTTTGACCCTTTGCATCACTGCTTCACATTTCCTGACTACCAGCTTGTGCCTACTTTGGAGGAATTTTCTCAACTCTTGAGGATCCCTATTCTCAGTCAACTACCCTTCAACAGTACGGAAAGAGATCCAAAGCCAGAAGATATTGCTCAAGCCTTGCACTTGCACTCATCTGATGTCACAACCCATTGGGAAACTAGAAGTGGTGTCAAAGGCTTCTTGTCAAAGTTCTTGTTTGAGAAGGCCCAAAGCTGCTGGAATTCCTTGGACTTACGAGATTTTGAGGAGATTGTAGCTCTTCTCATCTATGGGATGGTCTTGTTCCCTAATCCTGACTAACTCATAGACATGAGTGCTGTCAAAATATTCATGGCTCGCAACCCGGTGCCTACATTGCTTGGAGATATCTTGCACTCTTTTCACACTCGAACAATGAGGAAAAGAGGTGTTCTCATGTGTTGCACACCTCTACTGGCAAGATGGTTTATTTCTCATCTTCCCCAATCAGTTTTGAAGAATGAGCAAGGTTTGAGGTGGTCACAACGATTAATGACTCTTACACATTCAGATGTTCATTGGTGTTCTGGATCTAGAGAAAATGTTATCATCATCGATCGTTGTGGGGAATTCCCAAATGTCCCTCTACTTGGAATTAGGGGAGGCATCACCTACAACCCTTGCTTGGCTCTAAGACAGTTTGGTTATGCCCGAAGGGATGGCCCACATGACATGCTGATTCCAGACTTGGTTTTTAACTTCGACAACGACGATCAAGGACTTCGACAAAGCTTTATCCGAGCTTAGAGGATGCCCAACAAGGTAGACAGTAAGACCTTAGGACACAAGAATTCTATCCCCTTGAGCCTTACCTCAAGTTGGTACGAACCCGCACCCAAAGTCTTATGATGCCTTACCCCTCTGTTCTCCCTGTAATTATAGAGCTTGTTGAAGAAGGAGAGGTTCCATACACCCTCCTACATCCTGACATGCTAACATCACTCGAAGATCTGCAAAGGAGTTGGATACAGCTCAAGGGAGAACGCGATACTTTTGAAGCCCAATTCTACGCAAGAGAGAAGAAGGTTTTAGAACTTACTCGGTTACTTCACGAAGATCAGACTCTCAACACCTACATTGCACCAAAGAGGATGCGCAACGTCTTTTTACCTTAGAATTTTGTATTATTTTTCCCTAGGGGCATTGATGTACTAACAATTCTATCTTATTAATATGACGTGTGTTTCTTTTTTGTTTAAAACAAATTTGAATTTATGAATCCTTGAAAGCATTACATGAATACATATCATTCATCATATGCATAAACAAGTCTTCACACCAAGTTTCCTCATCTCTCTGCTGTTTATTTCAGCAAGAGGGATATTGAACAAACGGTCAAAGACTTGCAAGCTCAGAATTCACAATTTCAAAAGCTACTCTTGACCTTGGCTAAGGGGCAGGAGGAGCTCAAGACTCTACTAGAGAAGGAAAAAGAGAAAAAGAAGAAGAAGCGAGCCAGCGTGGTTCTTATGGGTAGAAGGTTTGAAGGACAAGCCAGACGGACCTTGGAATTTCCATCAACCTCTGAAGAAGGAGAGAGAAAAGGTAAAGAGACTGTAGTGCCATCTGAATCTGAAGCTGAAGAAGAGGAAGATGAGGATTACTCCGAACAACAGTACCCTCCGGCCGATGACAAATACAAAAACTTGGAAGAGCGTCTAGCGGCTATGGAGATACAGAGAGTGCCTGGGCTGGACTTTGAAGAGTTAGGGTTAGTATTTGGAATTATAATCCCTCCTAAGTTTAAAGTGCCTCTATTTTCCAAGTACGATGAGTTGTCTTGTCCCAAGATGCACCTACGATCTTATGTCAGGAAAATTCAGCCACATTCTGCTGACAAAGATTTGTGGGTCCACTTTTTCAAGGACAGTTTGTCGGGAACACAACTTGATTGGTTCTACCAGTTGGAGAGGTATGATGTGCATAATTGGGAAGATTTGGCAGCTGACTTCTATAAACAGTATCAATACAACACCGACTTGGTACCAACCCGTACTCAACTACAGAGTATGGCTATGGTGTCCAATGAGGGCTTCAAAGACTACACCCAAAAATGGAGGGATTTAGCCGGAAGGGTGCAACCACCTTTATCTGAAAGAGAGCTAGTGGACATGTTCTTGGGGACTCTGTCATGTCCTTTCTTTAATCACCTGATTGGAAGCTCCCCTGCAGGTTTCACGGAGTTGATTTTGACTGGCGAGAGGGTGGAAGCCGGTATTAGAAGCGGGAAAATTCAGAAGGACGCATCTACCTTTGTTGTTTCAAAAAAGCCCTTCACTAGAAAAAAGGAAGTGTCTGTTGTCTATGCACGGAGAAATCAGGGAAGAATCGAACGACGACCAACTGTGGGGGCCGTTATGATTCAAAAGTCTGCATCAGACCAGCCAAGGAACAATCAGCCGAGAAACGATCAGCCGAGGAATAACCAGCAAAGGGTGGAAAGGCCTGTAAGGAAATTCACCAAGATAAACATGACTCCTGCTCAAGTCCTACCGCATCTCCTGAAGTTGAATTTGGCCATGCTAAAAGAGGCCCCTAAAAATCCCAATACTGTATCTCCACACTACCATCCGAATGCCAGGTGCGCTTACCATTCAGAAAGTCCAGGGCACGACACCAACAACTGTTGGTCTCTGAAGAACAAGATTCAAGATCTGATTGACGCAAAGGAAGTTGAATTTGAAGCTCCCGAAAAACCATATGTTATCTATGCTCCAATGCCTAGGCATGGACACAATGCCAGTGCTGTGGAAGAAGATCTGTTTGTTTCTACTGTGGATGAACTGATAACTCCTCTCCTAACCGTCAAGTTAAATTTGTCGAAAGCTGGGGTGTTCCCAGGTTGTGACCAAAATTGCCATGCTTGCCTATCCCCCCCATTTGACTGTCCTCTGTTGAAGAAAGGAATCTAACAATTGATTGATAACTGAGAAATCTTGTTTGAGAAAGCTCCCATTTCACCCATTCCAGTTCCAGAAGTTTCAATAATAACCATATACGCCAATCCTTCCAGGGTTCCTAAAAAACCCGTTAGGATTACATCCGCTCCTATGACTACTCCGTTGAAGACAACAATGCTCGGGCCAGCCCCTTACAAATCCGATAAAATGATACCATGGAACTATGGTGGAGAAATCTACTACCATGGTGTCAAACAAATTGAACAGATTGCAGAAGAAGAAAGCTCTGAAGAGGATACTCCCGACATCGGTAACATTGCCGGAACAAGCAAGGTTACTCGTAGTGGAAGAATCTTTTCTACAGAGATTGCTCCTCCAACAGCAGTCTTTGGACCCGTGGCCATTCCGAAGATTACCCCTGTGATTGTACCTACAAGTGTACCCACTGACAATAACAATACAATTCCCATCCCTGTTTCCGCTGCTGAGAAAAAAGGAAAGAACGTTCAAGAGGAGCCTGTCTTGACGAAGGCTCAATCATTAGTAATTCCTGAGACATCCAAGAAGGAGATGGAAAAAATCCTGAGGATCATCAAGAAAAGTGATTATGATGTTGTTGAACAACTGGGGCAGACCCCTTCCAAAATCTCTATGTTAGCATTGCTGCTTTGCTCTGAGGCACATGCTAAAGCTTTGGTCAAGTTTCTGAAGACAGAGCACATGTCACAAGAGACTTCGCCAGATCAATTCCAAGAGTGTGTAGCCAGTCTGACAGCTGACAATGGCCTGGGTTTCTCCGATGCCGACTTGACCTCCAAAGGGAGAAAACATAACGATGCACTACATGTCTCGGTGGAGTGTAGGGGAACCACCCTAGCTAATGTTTTGGTCGATACTGGATCATCCTTGAACGTCTTTCCAAAGAAAGACTTGGATAGATTAGATTGTGAAGGCCTAACCCTGAAACCCAGCAACATCATTGTGAGAGCATTTGACGGCTCTAAAAGGATGGTTTATGGAGAGGTGGACATCCCGATCAAGGTAGGTACCCAGAAATTCAACTCAACATTCTACGTGATGGACATCCGTCCTTCTTACTCTTTCCTATTGGGACGCCCCTGGATTCACAATGTCGGAGCTGTCACTTCCACCTTGCACCAGATGCTCAAGTACCCCGTCCAAGGGAAAATCATAAATGTCCATGGGGAAGAGGAATATATGATTAGTCATATGAATTCCTTCCGTTATGTGGAGTTAGATGGTGAATTCATAAAGACCCTGTTGTACCCAAAAATTTGCCCTCTCATATTTCTCAAAACATTTTAAGGAAAATCTCCAAGTGGCTCAAGATTGCTCAAGAGTTGGACAGTCAAGTCATCTCCTAAGGCAGTCAATCTCAAATTAGGGTTTTGTGTTGCATCAAGGTCCTTACATACAAATGACCTCAAGTGATCCTCAATGTCCTAATATGTTCTCAAGTTCATCCATGTCAAATTTCAAGCCTTGCAGAGGAAGTTTGGTCGGTCAATTGCTCAAAGGGTCAAAAAATCGATTGTGCTAGGGCAAAAGTCAACTGTGACCCAAATACAGTCAAACTTCAATATTTTTTGTCAAAATTCTCATTTTGAAGGATATTTCATCATTTGATCAAGGGTTGATCATGATTCATCAAGGATTTCTCAAAATTCATCAAGACTCAAAAGTTGCTAAATTAGGGTTTTGTAGGAAAAGTCAACTCAACTTTGACCAAGCATAACTTTCTCATACTTTATGAGAAATGACCCATCCAAAGCTCATTTTGAAGAAGATGCAATTTCAAACAATCCATATTAACACCACAAGATCAAGAAATGCACTCACAAAAAGTTAAAAAATTGGACATTATAGGTCATTTTTGAAAGTCAACAAAAACGCCTTTTTTGCTAAAGCTTATAACTTGAGCATGGAATATAAAAATGCGATGATACCAAAAGGGTTGGTTATATTACATCTCAAGCTTTCTAAAAAGTCCAAGAACACCTCCAAAAGTTCAAAATTGAAGAAGTTGTGCATTGTTGAAGTTGGGCATTTTTGCAAAATTGCCAAAAGTCAACTATCCCCAAAACTTCAAATTTTGTCAAATGGGCTCATTACTTTTTACTTGATTTGATCTTGTCACACTACACACGTGTCCTAGCTTCAGCCATGTGTCCATTTATTAGTTTTTCTATTTTATTTGATTTTTTATTGAATTAATTCATTTTAAATCAATTTAAATCAAATAAAATCCAAATATTGATTATTTAGGATCTTTTTGGTTGTTAAAGGACTTAATTATCATCATGATCATGATCAAATCTGTATCAAACTTTTCATGTACAAAAATATTGGATTTTGGACCAAATTGGAAGCTTTTCAATGGAGAATCAAATCATATCTTCAAGCATTGATGCACAAGAATTGAGTCCACAAGATTTGACCTAATACATTGCTCATTACATATACAATGCAAAGGCACACGAATTAGAGGTTAGAGGCTGCATAAACATCAAAAGCAAACTAGAGAAAACTTGGAAAAAGCTTGAATCTGAAATCGTGCATAGAGGCCAATTCAGAATCAAATCTCCACACTAATCGATTGTTGGACCATCCTTGAAGCGAAATCAATCCAGAACCAGTCTCCATACGCATCCAGGAGCTTTGTAAGTGTTTCAAAAAACCACCTTTCAGTCGAATTCATATATCATTATTCTTGCATATTTTTGACAAAATCTTTGCATATTCATGATCTTTGTTCAATTTGCAAGCTTTCTGCATTAGCCAATTGTATTCATATGGTCTATAACCCCCTAGCCGAATCTAGGGTTCGTGGTTTTTGTATTTTGGGTGTTTTCTCTACAGGTAAAATCAGCACCATTAATGGATATATACGTGCTCAGGAGGCCTAGACGAGCATGATTGTGGTCTTGGAATTAATTTCTATGGCCTAGGATAGATTTTAGGATGCAACTACGGATTTAGCTGCGGATGTAAATCCGCAGGTAAATAACCAAGTCCAACGAAGAAGACGATGATGCATCTCCCTCCCATTCGCTGGTTTAAATTTGGCACGTGTTTTATTTGTTTGCTGGCATAATTAATGTGTTTTCTATATTATTATTAGTATCCATTATGATAACAATTAAAACGCGTTGGTGCAGTGGTAGTGGCGTGTGCTTGGTGACTCACAGGACCTGGGTTCGAATCCCAGTTCCCCACATATTTGTTATATTTTGTTTACAGGTTATCCAATGCCATTCCAATTGCATGGTACATCATGTGTCCTCATCCAGATGCTTGCCAGATGGCCCCAGGCCAGATCTGGTGGTCCAGAATGAAAGCCTACCATATGCTCTAGTCAACGTGTCCCATGGAATTGCAAAAGTCAGCCAGGCTTGCATACAAATGGGCCTTGAATTTGCTATTCAAAACTCCAAAAATCAGGCCCAACCTCTAACTCACTCTATTTTCTATTTTATTTCTTTATTTTGTTTAATTATTTTTTTTATTTTAATCACTAACCAATTAAAACTTTTTCTCATAAAATTAAAAACCAAAAAGATTTTCTTTATTAAAATTAATTTCAGTATTTTATTTTGGTTAATAAATATTATTTGAATTAATTTAGTTTTAATTAGGTATAACTTTTAATATTTTTGCAATAATTAAAATTAATTTAGATAATTAGGTTTTACTAACATTGATTGATTTATTTTTATTTCTTTAAATACTCAAATATCCAAAAATATTATTTTCATTAATTAATTAATTAGTTTATTAATTTAATGCTTAACCTAATTTAATGCCTTTCTTAATTCAAAAATAAACCAAAAAAATCACTTTCTTTCAAAAAGGGTCAAAACCCTAGAATGCGCCCGATTTAATTTTCCGCACGCGATACATTTATCATTGTTGTATCTGTTTCCCGGAATGTAATAGTTTAATAGGACTTTATTTTATCGCTTTATTTATTTTCCGCATTTTAATTTCAAGGGTTGTTTTTGGCGATGTAAATACCCGACGCCTTGTAATAGTTTAGTTTTAATTTCCGCAATTTAATTTTTGCAATCTATACACTGTTAGATGTTTGATAATAGGGAATGCATGACAAGATCAAATGTTTAAACCTAAAATCAACATAGATCACCCATGACATGTACAAAGACAAATTAACTGAAAACAACACACTCGCACATGCGCACTCTTAGGGTACACCTCACTTGGTTGCCTTCAAACGTGGTCATTGAGTATAGGAAGTTTTAGAGGTCGCCCTCTTGTCCAAAGATCATAGTTGCCTCGAAAGGGTTGCCTCGGAAAAATGATCTAAGACATTAGGGTTACCGCTAAGGCGTCCTAACATTGCTTTAGTGACCACACGTCCCTTAATTGAATTGACCCTCAAACTCCAACGACGGTACTACCTACTCATCAATAGTGGGATAGCATTGTCTAAAGGACATTAGCACATATTGATTCCTTTTTCGAGTAGGTAGATGGTTCTTAAGTACTTGCTCCTTTCAAAACAAAACAAAACTTTTCGCACTCACACCTTTCAAACAAAAAACTCTTTTCAAACCCACAAACACAAAGAAAAGAAAATTTTGAAAACACTTTGAGTAATTACCTAAGAGCCCGTGGATAACCACTAATAGAAAGGGTGCTAACACCTTCCCTTTCTATAATCTACCCCCCGGACCCGAGAAACATCTCGAAAAAGGAATTTTTCTGTGCTTTTTTCCTTTCCTTGTTGGATAAAATAAAAGACGGTGGCGACTCTTGCTTACCGCGACATTTGCGAGAACAAATGCAAAACGCGAACCAGCATATCCAAAACAGTCAGTTCTTTCCCACTGTATCACAGAGCTGGAGACTCTATTGGGGATGATCCTTAAGTGGGGTGTACCTTAGGATTAGATCATTGTGTTTTCAATTGTTTGCTTTGTATGCTTTATATTTGTGGGCTTGTATCGGAGTTACTATAGATCCTAACCTGGATCTGGGGATACCCTTTAGGTAAGTAGCAATAAACTGTGAGGGAACTGTACGGCATAGACCGATACGGTTGAAGTAGTAGCTACTTTAGTGTGGCACTTTAGTCTGTACCGATATCCCTTGTGTTGGAATGAGGATAATATGGGTCTTCTAAGGGGTCATTAAGCACCAACGGACCTTAGAACCTTTAAATTGACCAACTTGGTCATAGAACAGTAGCAGTATGCTACACTCATTGAGACTAAACTCTCACGATGATTCCGGCTGCAAGAAAAGGTTGCTAAACTGGAATTATGACCGATTAAGGGTAGTCAGTGATATTGAGATCCTCTAGAACCCGATTACTATTTTTAGAATAGGTTTAAACCAACTGAACTGAAAGAGGGTAGTACCTAAGCTCCTTGTCAGCCTGAAATCTAAGGGCTCTCTGTGTGACTCGTGTGCCTTTACCATGTTTGCTATTTGTGGATACTTGTTGTGTGCTTACTATCATGACATCATGACATCATAACATTGCATACATCTTGCATTGGACTAACCTATTTCAAAGACGGGAGGGATTCATCTTTGTTCTGTTTTGTAGGTCATCATAATGCCCATGCATAGGAATACCATTCGGATCAACTTTGTCCAGGTTCCCGCCTTGCTTAAAGAGTTGGTTGCAAAGATGCCTGATACTACTTCTTTCATCAGAAGGCATGGTTACCTCTTGAGTTTGGTCACCTCCAAATTGGACGAGCAGATGATGAGTGTCCTGGTCCAATTCTATGACCCCCTGTACCATTGCTTTACTTTTCAGGACTATCAGTTGGTTCCCACCTTAGAAGAGTTCTCTGAGTTGCTTGGTATCCCTATCCGGGAGCAGACCCCGTTTACTGGTTGGGAAAAGATTCTTAGGCCGGAAGAGATTGTTGCAGCCCTTCATATGACAAAGGAAGAGGTAATGGCTAATTGGGAGACTAGAAGTGGAGCAAAGGGCTTTCTAACTAAGTTCTTGGTTGGTAAGGCTAATTATTTCTGGGATAGTCTAGACTCCAAGGCATTCGAAGATATTCTGGCTCTTCTAATATATGGCTTGGTATTGTTTCCGAACTCTGACTCCTTTGTTGATATAAATGCGGTGAAAATATTCATCTCTCGTAATCCTGTACCCAGTCTCTTAGGTGACATCCTTCATCAGCTTTATGCCCGTACTGCCCGAAAGCGGGGAACCTTGATGTGCTGTGCTCCATTATTGGCAAGGTGGTTTATTTCACACCTTCCCAAGTCAGTGCTGAAGAACAAAGAAGGCATGGGCTGGGCTTATAGAGTTATGTCTCTCTCTCTCATAATGACATCATCTGGACTCTCAAGGGTATGGGCGAAGTGGCCATTATTGATCGATGTGGGGAATACCCCAATGTTCCACTGATAGGAACCAATGGAGGAATTTCTTACAACCCGTGCTTGGCCTTACGTCAGTTTGGGCGAGCCAGAAGAGAAGGACCTCATGATATGATAATGCCTAGTATCATCTTTGATTTTCAAGGGGGTAGCGACGAGCAACGCCGCAGATTCATAAGGGCTTGGGATAGAGTTCACAAATCTGATCCACACGAGCTAGGCCCAAAGACTTCACTTCCGACGGAGCCATATCTCAGATGGGTCCGTATCCGTTCCCAAAAGTTGGGTATGCCATATGAAGTCGTCCGGACTATCATTGTTGAAGTTGCTAATGAAGAAGGGGTTCTTCCGATCGTCCTCCATCCTCATATTCCCACTGACATTAGGAAACTGAAAAGGTCTTGGATGCAGCTGAGAGAGGAACGGGATTCTTACCGAGAAAAGTTTAACGAGCAAGAGCAGAAGATCCAGAAGTTGATTAGGCAGCTGGAGAACGAGCGGATTCTCAATGACTATGTCCGCACCGACAAGAAGCAACCATGGGAGCACTTATTGGCCTTTGATCATTTCCTTTCCAGTTTGTGATCGGTGGATCTGGAACTGACTGTTTAACGCTGGTTTCGCGAAATGTCGCGGTAAGCAAGAGTCGCCACCGTCTTTTATTTTCTCCAAAGGGAAAGGACAAAAGCACATAAAAATTCCTTATTGAGATTAGTTCTCGGTTCGGGAGGTAGATTTATAGAAAGGGAAGGTGTTAGCACCCTTTCTATCCATGGTTATCCATGGGCTCTTAGATACTTGCTCATTGTGTTTTCAAAAGTGTTTGCTTTTCAATTGTGAGTGAGTTTGAAAAATTTTCGTTTAAAGTTTTTAGATCGACTCTTGTATCAGTCCTCAAGAGTGTTTGAAAAATTGTTTTGAAAGCTTTTTTGAAAGTGTCGGTGTGAAAAGAAGTTTTGATTTGTTTTTTGAATAGAGCAAGTATCTACGAGTCATCTACCTACCCTAAGGAATTAGTCTGTGTAAATGTCCTTAAGGTAGTGCCATCCCACCATTGAGAGGTAAGTAGCACCACCGTTGGAGGTGTTCGGGTCAATTTGAGGATTAGGGACAGTGTGGTCACCAGAGCAATAGGAAGACACCTTAGAAGCTACCCCCATGCCATGTTCATGGACATGAGGACTTACTAAAACGTCCTCTACTCGACGACCACGTTTCGAGGGGCAAGGCAACAGTGAGGCGTACCCTAGGAGTGGTGTGTGATTTGTGTCATTTTCAGTTATATTTGTCTTGATCATGCATTGAGTGTTCTACGCATTGTTTTTATTTGGGCATACATTCTTTCATGTGATTATTAGCAGTTAAAGGTGCGGGAATTTAAAGAGCGGAAAGATAAAAGTCCTACGCTATTACAAGGCGCGGGTCCACGTCGCCAAATTAAACCAAGACCCGATTTGAAATAAAATGCGGAAAATAAATATCCTAATTATCTATTACAAAGCTTCGGGGCAAATACATTACATTCATAAAAGAAATAAATGCGCGAAAAGAATTAAGAATCGAGTGCGAGGGAGTTGGACCCTTTTAAAGAAATTAAATCGAAATTATAAATTAATTAAATTAAATAGAAGAAAGAACTTTTTTTTTTTGATGTTTTTTTTTTGTATTTATGAAATTAAAGAAAATTAGATGGAATTAAAAATTAAATAAAACCTAGTTCTAAATTGTTTTTAATTTATTAAAAAAAATGTTTAAGTTTGACCTAATTTACATTAATTATTTAAATGGCATATTTATTTACAAAAATAATTAATACTTAATAATGGTAAAAAAAGGAAAAAGAATAAAAGTATTAAAACCCTAATTTCTACATTTTTTAGTTTATTAAAAAAAACATTAAAATTAAACCTAAAATTAAAACTAAATTAGTTAACAAAATTTATTTACAAAATTAATGGAAATTAATATTAGTAAAAACATTTTTTTTTGTTTTATGATTTTTTCTGGTTTTTTTGAGTTATAAAATTAATTTTATGAATTAAATAAAACAATTAAATAAATGAAAGAAAAGAATAAAAAGAGAGAAAGAAAATGCAAACAGATGGGGGTGTTGACCCAATGGAGGTGTATGCAAGCAATCAGGCCCACTCAATCCCAGGCCTGGTTTGACTTTTGATGGTCACGTGTAGACCCCTTGACTAAAGTGCGTGATGGAACTCACATCCTGGCTCTTGGATTGGTCTCAGGGACACATGGCAAGCATATGCGTTGGGGCGTATGGTGAACTGTAGGACGGCCAGCGTACCTGAACATATTGCAAGAAAAAATATTAAGAGTATAGGGGACCTGGGAATCGAACCCAGGTCCCAATGCTTGTAAACACTCCTTTCCACCAACTGAGCCAGCGCATTCATTCATAAGCATAGTGGAACATAATTATTATATACAAAAAGTGCCAATATTCTGGAACAAAAGAAAACTCGCGCCAATTATTTGAACGCACCATTCATGTCCCTCCACGCATCATCTTCTTCCATTGTTCTGAAACAAAAAGCAATTAAATAGCGGGGGTTTTAAACCCCCACAAACTGAAAACGTGAAAATAGCGAATAGCTGTGTAATCAATATAAAGAAGGCGCGATGACATCAATCGTTTCGTCTTGTTCTGACGAATTTTCCTGTATTAATTTGATGGTCCAATTTTCCTTTACGTGAAAAACCCTAAATCAAGGTTTCTGGAACCCTAACATGCGTTTATGGTGGATTATGGTACAGGCGGCCATTCTTCAATTGGGCGGTACCATTAGCTTCAGAGCAGTCATGTTAGTACAAATCAACAAGAAAAATGCATGGATAATGCGTGTAAATCAAAATACGAATATGCAAATTTTAGAAGAAAGTCCAGCTTCTATCTACCAATTCTTTGAGTATGGAAGCGTGATTTTGATTGGGATAGATTCCTGGTAACCTTGGCAAGCTTGTGGGATGGTTCTTTTGCTTTGAATTGCGCTGGAACTGTGAAAACAGTTTTGAGTTTTTTATGAAAATAATGCAAAGTTGTTTGGTGTTCTTGGGCGCAGCTTTCTTGTGTCTAGCATTAGGATTGCATTGTGTATATGTATGTCAGTGAATTAGGTCACAAACAAAGCCCAAAAATCCATGTTTTAATGCTTTTCAAATTTGTGATTTTCATGAATCTTTTTCAATCTTTTTCATGTCCTTTTGATGCCAATCATTGCCAATCACCTTGATTCTTTCCTTATTGAATAGTGCACGAAATCTTGAGTGAATTCTATGCACAAAAAGATTTGAAAAGCATGGATTAGTATTTTTCTTATAATTAATTTTAATTAAATGAATTAAGTAGATTAAATATTCAATTAATTAATTAAAAATAGGAAAATAACTCCCCTTTGGGTCAATGGGTCGTGCATAGCTTTTGGGTTATGATTCTTGGAAGAAATTGAGGCCCATTAGCAATTTTGAGGTATTTGAAGTAAAGTTGACTTTTCAAAATTCCCAAACATTTTCCAACTTCCACAAGGCATATCTTGCTCAATTTTTAAGCTTTGATCATGTTCTTGGACATTTTGGAAAGGTCTTGAAGTCCTCTAACCAATTCCTTTGGTCCCATGTCATTTTGATTCACCAATCTCAAGTTATGATCTTTGACTTAAAGTCCCTTTTTGTTGACTTTTGAAAATGACCTATAATGTTGAAATTGATAACTTTTTGTGAGAGCATTTCTTGGACTTGAAGTGTGAAGATGAGTTGTAGTAAATGTCATTCTCTTCAAAATGAGCTTTGGGTGGAATTTTTCTGATAAACCATGTGGAAGTTATGCCTTGGTCAATTTGCAGTTGACTTTTTCAATTATCCAAAAATAGAAACTTTTGCATCTTGAGACTTTTTGAGCCATGCTTTGAGAATCATGATCAAGAATTGATCAAATGATGTTTGTGGCTTCAAAATAAGATGTTGACCAAAAATTTTGACTTTTGACTGTCAAATGACCATTTTGCCCCTGTAGTTGACTGTGGAGCAATTAGGGTTTTTGACAGTGCAACTTGGTGCTGTGAGTCTTGAAACCTTGCATCTGGATGCTTGACAATGTTTATAGGCATGTGGGACTTGTTTGTACCCTTGGAAACCTCAACTTCTTTGTCAGAACCAAAACCCTAATTTTGACTGTTAGGAGGCCACTGGACTGTGCAACCCTTAAGTGGCCTTTGAACCTTGATCTTTGGCAAATCTTTGAAGAATATGGGAGGGAAAATTTTAGGGTACAACAGTTGCCCCTGTTCAATCTTCTTAGACCTGAGGATGTAGATTGGTTGTCGTGCCTTTCGTAGTCCGAAGGTAGAAGATGATTGAACACTAGAGTGCCCAGAAATTTGCGCTCACATAGTAGTGTGATGGTGGGAATGGGCTTACAGATGCCATTTGGAGATTGGATAGGTGGATGGGCTTATAGATGCCATCTGATGGGGTGTCGATCGCATAAGAGATTCCTTAGCGAGAACTTGCGTACCTGAAAAAGAAAATGATTACCTGGCCTGTTACAGGAGCTGGTCTTCAAACTCTTTATGTAGATGCATTCTGGCTGGATACAGGTATCGAATTTTTGAACCTCCTCAGACGTGCCCTGGCGAGATACAGGAATCGAGTTTGGAGCTTCAAAAGGTGATGAATGGATCAGGGATGGTTACTACCTCAACAAGACGGTGAGAGAACCTTGGACGATTACTACCTCAACAGGAACGCTGAGAGAACCTTGGACGATTACTACCTCAACAGGAACGCTGAGAGAATCTTGTGGCGATTACTACCTCAACAGGAACGCTGAGAGAACCTTGGGCGATTACTACCTCAACAGGAATGCTGAGAGAATCTCGGATGTCTGCTACTGGGATAAGAATTAGGGAGATCTTAGGGTTGATCTGACTGAACCGGAGAAGGCCTTTGACTGGAGAAGAATCAGGAAAACCTTAGGGTCGATTTAACTGAACCAGGCAAGGTCTTGGAATATCTTCAACTGGATAAGAATCAGGGAGATCTTAGGGTCGATCTGACTGAACCGGAGAAGGCCTTTGACTGGATAAGAATCAGGAAAATCTTAGGGTCGATTTAACTGAACCGAACAAGGTCTTGAAATATCTTCAACTGGATAAGAATCAGGGAGATCTTAGGGTCGATCTGACTGAACCAGAGAAGGCCTTTGACTGGATAAGAATCAGGAAAATCTTAGGGTCGATTTAACTGAACCGGGTAAGGTCTTGGAATATCTTCAACTGGATAAGAATCAGGGAGATCTTAGGGTCGATCTGACTGAACCAGAGAAGGCCTTTGACTGGATAAGAATCAGAAAAATCTTAGAATCGATTTAACTGAACCAGACTAAAGTCTTGGAGTAGCTGAGAACTTAACTGGATCTTTCCTGAAAGGTAAAGGTCAGTCATATGCAATGCATGATGTGGATCAAGCAATGATGTTCTCAATGTAAATGCGTTTGTATGTTCATGATGCGTATATGCATGCTATAATGTATGGAAATGTGATATTTATGAATGTATATTTTTTCGTCTAGGAAAGTAAATCCTTGACGGGTGCCGGGACGTTAAATCCTGGGCTGATGGTTGAAGAGAATTCTTCGTTTCCGCTGGGGATAAAGATTGCAAGAATACTGGTAGGAGAAGGTAACTCTGTTGGGGAATAAACTTGACAAATAGATTACTCTGCGGGGAATAACTGCTCTATCGATCTTGCTGGAGAACAATACTTTGTGGGAAGAGAGGTACTCTGTTGAGATGTTGATGATAACTCCGCTGGGGATACCGTTGTTATGTTGGAAGTGTTAATAGACTTCGCTGGGGATAAGAAGACTTTACCGAGGACGATCTTCTCGTGGTTTTTGGCTGAGGATAACCCAGTTATATCCTGGCAGGGAAATAACCTTTGAATAAAGCCGGGAGACGCGTTCGTGCTCTTGTAGGGGGGAAGCTTCCAGGACCTACTGGGGATAAGCTTCCTGCTGGGGAGATGATTCAAACTTTCCTGGGGAATCTTGATTGGACTCTCCTGGGGAAATTTTTAAGATACATTGGGGAAGTGGCACCGCTGAATGTCTGGTATACCACCGGGGAACAGTCTTAAATCAAGACTGCCTGGGATGCTTGTTAAGAATATCTTGTATATTGTGCTGGGGAATGTTGAGATCTGCTGGAGGATACCCAACTTCCTTAAGGCTGATTGTATAACTTTGCTTGGGGAGAGTGCATTGACTTGCTGACTCACTCTCTGGGGAATTAAGATATACTGGTTGTGTTCTTCAGCTGAACCTACCTTGATACCTTGGCGGACAGAGCAATTAGATCGCTTAGACAACTCTTTATTGCCTCTGTTTCTAATGTTACCTGTAATTAATCCTTTGTTTCGTATGCAAATATTTATGATCTAGCAGTTATTGTCAAATGCATATATCACAAATTGAACCTTGGACGTTCTTCGCAAAACAAAACAGAAAAAAGGAAAAAACAAAAGGCAATTTGTCTGAAAAGTGTATTTTTATTGATTTTTGAATTTGCCTGTAAATAGGCGTTTATGTACAAGAGGCTGACGTCCTAATAAGAGAACGCCGCCGAGTAAAAGAGTTTATACAAGTTTGTACAAAGGAAAATAAAACAGTTGTGTGAAAGGAATAATCCCACTGGGTTTCAACTTTGCTATTGCCTTTATATCTTCGAGTGTCTCATCACTTGATGACCTAGCTGAAGATGAAGCTGATTGATCGATGCCATTTTGAACTTGACAGTTGATACTGGATTCTGGATGCAAGGTGATCCAATGAGACATAGTATTACGCTTTATCCCTAACTTTTGCCTGGACCGCCCTTTCGGGTTTTCAGTCCACCGGGATACTCATTTTTGCCCAAGCCGCCTTTTCAGGTTTTCGACTTGCCGGGTGTACAGATTTTTTTTCATTTCATCCCTTCATTTTGCCCGAACCCTTTTGGTTCGCCGGGAAGCCCTAATTTTTGCCTAGGTATGTCAACCTAGCGGGTCTTTTGTCATGCGTAGTATCTTTTTACTATGTCTGCATTGGCGGGTTGAGGAAGGTCGTCACCATCCATGTTGGTTAGAATCATGGCTCCTCCTGAGAACACATGTTTAACCACAAATGGCCCTTCGTGCGTGGGGGTCCATTTGCCCCTTGGATCACTCTGAGGAAGGATGATACGCTTAATTACCAGATCCCCAACTTGATATTCTTGTGATCTGACCTTTTTGTTAAATGCCCTGATCATCCGTTTTTGATACGTCTGACCATGACAAATAGCAGCAAGTCTCTTTTCGTCGATTAAGTTTAACTAATCAAGTCGTGTCTGGATCCAATCATCTTCGCTCAGATTTGCATCCTTCATTATCTGGAGAGAGGGTATCTGCACTCCGATCGGTAAGACTGCCTCCATACTGTAGACCAAGGAGAAAGGAGTTGCCCCGGTTGACGTCCTAGCTGAGGTACGGTACCCATGTAGAGCGAATGGTAACATCTCGTGCCAATCTTTATAAGTCACTGTCATCTTCTGCACAATTTTCTTGATATTTTTATTTGCTGCTTCTACAGCCCCATTCATCTTCGGCCGGTAAGGAGAAGAGTTGTGGTGCTGTATCTTGAATTGCTCGCAGAGCTCAGTGATCATCTTGTTATTGAGATTGGTACCATTGTCTGTAATGATTCTTTCCGGGACGCCGTATCGACAGATCAAGTTATGTCGAATGAACTGTGCCACAATGTTCTTGGTTACCGTGGCGTAGGAAGCTGCTTCAACCCACTTCGTGAAGTAATCGATCGCTACCAGGATGAAGTGATGCCCATTGGATGCCGTAGGTTTAATCTCACTGATCATATCTATGCCCCACATTGCAAAAGGCCAAGGTGCAGTCAGGACGTTCAGAGGAACTGGAGGAACATGCACCTTGTCTGCATATATCTGGCATTTATGGCATGTCCGAGAGTATTGGTAACAGTCGGCCTCCATTGTGGACCAGAAATACCTTGCCCGAAGGATTTTCTTTGCCATAGTGTGTCCACTGGAATGTGTTCCGAAGGTACCCTCATGTAGCTCCGCCATGATCCTTTCTGCTTCAATCTTATCCACACAACGCAGTAAGGTCGAATCATGGTTTCGCTTGTACAGAATGCTGTTGCTGAGGAAGAACTTCGCTGCGAACCTTCTCAGAAACTTTTTATCGTTGACAGATGCACCTTCAGGGTATTCCTGAGCTTCCAAATATCTCTTCACTTCATGGTACCAAGGCTTCTCAGTCACCAACTCAGTCTCAAGATCACAACAGTATGCTGGTTCGTCCAGTTTCCAGATGATGACCCGGGGAGCCTCGTTGTCCCATTTGACTTTGAACATGGAAGACATCGTAGCTAACGCGTCCGCCAACTGATTCTCCTCTCGTGGGAAATGTTCAAAGGTTATCTCTGTGAAGTGGGGGATCAAGGTCAACACACATTCTCTGTAAGGAATAAGATTTGGATGTTTCGTATCCCACTCCCCTTTAATCTGATTGATCACGAGAGCGGAATCTCCGAAGACACTCAGAAACTTGATCCTTAAGTCGATCGCAGCTTGAAGACCCATGATGCATGCCTCATACTCCGCCATGTTGTTGGTGCAGTTGAAACACAGTCGGGCAGTGAGTGGAGTATGAGTGCCTTGAGGGGATATGATCACAGCGCCGATGCCGTTACCCAAAGCATTGGAGGCTCCGTCAAAGTGCATAGACCATCGGGATCCTTCCTCAGGTCCTTCATCCGGTCCAGGTACTTCACAATCGGTCACGATCATGATGCTCTCGTCCGGAAACTCGAAGTTCATTGACTGATAGTCATCTACTGCATGGTGTGCCAGGTGGTCTGCCAATACACTTCCTTTGATAGCTTTCTGGGTCGTGTACTGAATGTCGTATTTTGTCAAGATCATTTGCCATCTTGCTATTCTCCCAGACAGAGCAGGCTTTTCAAATATGTACTTTATAGGATCCATCTTTGAAATCAACAAAGTAGTGTGAGTCAGCATATACTGTCTCAGCCGGCGAGCAGCCCATACCAAAGCGCAGCAAGTTTTCTCAAGCAGTAAGTATCGGGTCTCACAGTCGGTAAACTTTTTGCTAAGGTAATAAATGGCGTGCTCTTTTCGGCCAGACTCGTCATGCTGCCCCAGCACACACTCCATTGAGTTGTCAAGTACTGTCAGGTATAGTATCAGAGGCCTCCCTTCAACCGGTGGCATAAGAATGGGTGGTTCTTGGAGATACTCTTTGATTCTGTCAAAAGAGGCCTGACATTCATCGTTCCAACGTACTACCTGATCTTTCTTCAGCAGCTTGAAGATTGGTTCACAGGTAGCGGTTAGATGCGAGATAAATCGAGCAATGTAATTCAGGCGTCCTAAAAAAGCCTCTGACCTCTTTCTCTGTCTTAGGAACTGGCATCTCTTGAATAGCTTTAACCTTGGCAGGGTCCACTTGAATACCCTTATTGTAACACCCCAGTTTCAATTATTTGATTTATTTAAATTTGGGAAAATTATTTTATTAGAATTAATAAAATAAAAAGGAATTATTTATTTTGAAATATGGAGGAAAATAAAAGAAATAAGAAAATGCTGAGTTTTTAAGTTATTGGGCTTGGATGTTGTTAGTAAAGAGTGGGGGTGCAAAAGAAGTAAGGATATGTTTTGGAACTCAAGTTATTTTTCTCATTATTCACGATAACACAGAATTTGGGATTTTGGGAAGCAGAGCTCTGAAGGTACGAAGAACGAAGAACATCGCTCAAAAAGTTCAAAGCTGCTAATTGATAAGGTAAGGGGGGCTATTACTCGATTTACTTTTGCTTATGGGTTTAGGTACGGTTAATTTGGGTAATCGTAGGGAAAAACCCCAATTGTTAGATGTTACTAGGAATCGATACCCTTAGGATTGAACCTTGTTAGAAAAGGGTTAGGTTCCCAATTTTTATGAATCGATTAGGAATTTTAGGTTCCAAATGGTGGATTGGGAGTATATCGGCATGATCATGAATTTACCTTAGAGGTTTAGGGATAACCTCAATGTTATCAGATTTCCCCAAAAAGGACGAATAATCACCTTTAAGGTCGCTATGATACTTGTTGGTAATTAGGGAATTGATGTGTTGTTTCGAGTTATACAAAATCGATGTCGTTAGGTACCGAAATGCGCGTTTTGGCTGGCATTTTCCCGCGTTTGGCTGCTGTTTCTGAGCTGCTGCAGGTACAGGAAAACTCTGTACGCGCTCAGTAACACGGGCCGTGTTGCACAACACGGGCACCCGTGTTGCTCTTCTGTGTTGGTAAAAGTAATGTGTTTTCTGGACACATTACAACACGGGCCGTGTTGCACAACACGGGCACCCGTGTTGATCCCCCTGTATTGATAAGGATAATGTGTTTTTTTCTGGATATGTTACAACACGGGCCGTGTTGCACAACACGGGCACCCGTGTTGATGCTGCTGTGTTGATTTTTTGAATTTTGTTTTCTGTGCTTTATTGTGGATTTTATTGTCATGCTTTTGGATGATGTTATCAAGCATGAATTATGATATGACTTGATATGATTGATGTTTAAATAGTATGCTGAGTGATTACATGCTATCCATATCCTGTTGTGATTGATGTTGTAGATTGTTGCATGATATGTCGATTGATGTTAATAGTATGCTGAGTGTTACATACTTTACATATCATGTTGCATTTGTTAATTCCCATTGTATGGAATTAACATGGTGGCCAATATACGTGTCCGCGATTTAATGGAACGTTGAGGTGGTAGCCGTGTCCGCGATATAATGGAACGGTGAGTTATCCGTGACCCGAGATTTAATGGGGCGGTAAAGTGGTACCACATGCATGGGTGTGTTGCATTACCTTGAATATAACATGAATGGATGATTTTTCCAATGTTGTAATTGATTGTTTGTATGCACGTATGGTTGCTAAACTGTTGACGATGTTTGATGTTAATTGCAAATATGAAAAGTAATATATTATGGGTATATGAATTGTAAAGGTTTTTGTAAACTATGAAATGTGCTAATTGTTGGGTGATGCTTATGGTTTCCTGAATTGATTGTTATGAACGTATAATCAAATGTAGAATTGAGATGCTCACCCTTACTGTTGAATATTTCAGATTGAGGAGCTTCGTTCAGGTGCTTGGCGAAGGCTTGTGGTTTCTAGTTTATTTCCGTTTTAGTATTGTCCGGGTCATGCTCTGGTAGTTGTAACTCCGGGAACGTTTGTTTGTCGAGCTGCTTTAGTCAGACTCGTTTATTTCCTTATATTTGTTATAATATGATGTTGACATTTTCCAGGTGTTAATCCCTGATGATTTTGAAAAATATTATAACATTGATTTTATTAATTAAAGTATTCCGCTGTGTAAACATGTATGAGTTACTACTACGTTATGCATGACAGGAATTTGTTTTATTAAAAGAGAATTGTAGCATCCTCGTTAGTACATGTACTCTGAAAATATGATTTTAATTATTTGCGAAATTTTATGCGGGGTTTTAGAGGGTGTTACAATAGTGGTATCAGAGCATAGTCGGTCGTTGCGACCAGAGTCTTGAGTCAGTCATCCCTTTTGTATGCGATTAGTGTAAGGTAACACTGTCGATACTGTATTCTAATGAAGAGTATGTTTTGATTCTCAGGAATATGGCTGGAAGAGGTAACGGACGAAATGATGCTGCACTAACTGAGGCTTTGGGGATGTTAGCTGGTGTACTTGCTGGAAACCCAACTGGAGGCGTGATTGGTGCTGATAGGCAATTGGGAAATTTCCAAAGGAACAATCCTCCGTTGTTCAAAGGTACACATGACCCTGAAGGTGCTCAGAAGTGGCTGAAGGAAATCGAAAGGATTTTCCGTGTGATTGATTGTGCTGAAGATCTGAGAGTCAGATATGGTACGCATATGTTAGCAGAAGAAGCCGACGACTGGTGGGTTGCCACAAGGACTGAAATGGTTCGGGATGGAGAGGCACTGACTTGGGCTGACTTCAGAAGAGCTTTTCTGAGGAGGTACTTTCCTGAAGATGTTCGGGGAAGAAAGGAAATTGAGTTTTTGGAGCTTAAGCAGGGCAATCTGACTGTTAGTGAGTATGCTGCTAAGTTCATGGAGCTGGCAAAGTATTATGCACACTACAACAATGATGAGGCTGGAGAATTCTCTAAGTGTATCAAATTTGAGAATGGTCTCCGAGATGAGATTAAGCAGGGAATCAGGTACCAGCGTATTCGTAGATTTTCTGATCTGGTGGATTGTAGCAGAATCCTGGAAGAAGATATTACCAAGAATAGGTCGTCTCACTCTCGTGGGGCTGTTGATAAAAGAGGAAAGCAACATATGGACCGTGGCAAGCCATATGGTAGAGATAACCAGAAATCAGGTGGATGGAAAAGGCCTAGTGGGGGAGATTCTAAGGCTCCTATCAGATGCTACAGGTGTGGTGAGTTTGGTCATCATATTCGAGATTGCAAGAGTGATGAGAAGAAGTGCTATAAATGTGGAAAGGCTGGTCATTTGTCTATTGATTGCAAAGGGAAGTCTGTTACTTGTTACAATTGTGGCGAAGAAGGTCACATTCGTCCGCAGTGTCCTAAGCCTAGGAAGGATCAGTCAGGTGGAAAAGTGTTCGCTTTGTCTGGATCTGAGACTACTTCAGAGGATCGATTGATTAAAGGTACGTGTTTTATTCATGGCACACCTTTAGTTGCAATTATTGATACTGGTGCAACTCATTCCTTCATTTCTTTGGATTGTGATGAGAGGTTAAAACTGGACATATCTGGTATGCGAGGTAGCATGGTTGTTGATACTCCTGCATCGGGTTCAGTGACAACTTCACTTGTATGTAGGAATTGTCCTATTGAGATTTTTGGTAGAGGGTTCGGTATGGATTTAGTATGCCTACCGCTTGAACAAATTGATATTATCCTTGGGATGAACTGGTTGGAATTCAACCGGGTTCATCTGAACTGCTTTGCTAAGACGGTGATTTTCCCAGAGGCAGTTGGCGTCGAGAACTTGACTATGACTGCTAGGCGGGTACAAGAAGCAATGGAGGACGGTGCTAATGTGTTTATGTTACTTGCTTCGTTAGATGCAACAGGAAAGGTCAGGAGTGTGGAATTGCCAGTGGTGTGTGATTTTCCATAAGTCTTTCCGGATGATGTTGGTGAGTTACCTCCTGAGAGAGAAGTGGAATTCTCTATAGATTTGATTCCTGGTACGAGACCGGTGTCGATGGCGCCATATCGTATGTCTGCGTCTGAGTTGGCTGAATTGAAGAGTCAGTTGGAAGATTTACTGGAGAAGAAGTTTATTCGTCCAAGTGTTTCGCCTTGGGGTGCTCCGGTATTGTTGGTTAAGAAGAAAGAAGGTTCTATGAGACTGTGTGTCGATTACAGGCAATTGAACAAAGTAACCATTAAGAATCGGTATCCATTACCGAGGATTGATGATTTAATGGATCAGCTAATTGGAGCCAGTGTATTCGGTAAGATTGACTTGAGATCTGGATATCATCAGATTCGTGTGAAAGCGGAAGATATTCAAAAGACTGCTTTTCGAACGAGGTATGGGCATTATGAATATTCTGTTATGCCGTTCGGGGTTACTAATGCACCTGGTGTTTTCATGGAATATATGAACAGGATTTTTCATCCGTATCTGGATAAGTTTGTTGTGGTTTTTATTGATGACATTCTGATTTATTCCAAGAATGACAAAGAGCATGCGGAACATCTCAGAATTGTGTTAGAGTTGTTGAAAGATAGGAAGTTGTATGCAAAGTTGTCCAAATGTGAGTTCTGGCTGAATGAAGTTAGTTTTCTTGGACATGTGATTTCTAAGAATGGGATTGCAGTGGATCCTACAAAGGTAGAAGCAGTATCTCAGTGGGAAGCACCGAAGACTGTTTCGGAAATCAGAAGTTTTCTTGGTCTTGCAGGTTATTACAGAAAGTTTATCGAAGGATTCTCAAAGTTAGCATTGCCGTTGACAAAATTGACTCGTAAAGGGCAAGCGTTTATTTGGGATTCTGATTGTGAGAAAGGTTTCCAAGAATTGAAGCGGAGATTGACTAGTGCTCCTATTCTGATTTTGCCGAATCCGGTGGAATCTTTTGTGGTTTATTGTGATGCATCTCTGATGGGATTAGGTGGTGTTTTAATGCAGAATCAATAGGTAGTTGCGTATGCTTCGAGACAGTTGAAGGTTCATGAAAGGAACTATCCTACTCATGACTTAGAGTTGGCAGCAGTTGTGTTTGTCTTGAAATTGTGGAGACATTATCTGTATGGTTCGAGATTTGAAGTGTATAGTGATCATAAGAGTTTGAAGTATCTTTTCGATCAGAAAGAGCTCAATATGAGGCAAAGAAGGTGGTTGGAATTTCTCAAAGATTATGATTTTGGTTTGAATTACCATCCTGGTAAGGCAAATGTGGTTGCAGATGCATTGAGCAGGAAATCCTTGCATATGTCTATGATGATGGTTCGTGAATTGGATTTAATTGAACAGTTCCGAGATTTGAGTTTAATTTGTGAAAGTACTCCGAAGTGTGTTTGTTTGGGTATGTTGAAACTTACTAGTGGTATTCTAGAAGAGATCAGGATCGGGCAGAAATCTGATGTTAATTTGGTTGATAAATTGACATTGATCAACCAAGGTCAAGGTGGTGAGTTTAGAATTGATGAAAATGATGTTATGAGATTTGGCGATAGAGTTTGTGTTCCTGATGTTGCAGAAATCAAGAAGAGTATATTAGAGGAAGGACATCGCAGTGGGATGAGTATTCATCCGGGTGCCACGAAAATGTATCATGATTTGAAGAAATTGTTTTGGTGGCCGGGAATGAAAAAGGAAATAGCTGAATTTGTGTATGCATGTCTAATCTGTCAGAAATCGAAGATTGAACATCAGAAGCCGTCTGGATTTATGCAACCAATGTTTATTCCAGAATGGAAGTGGGATAGTATTTCTATGGATTTTGTATCTGGGTTGCCGAGGACTCCTATGAATTGTGAAGCGATATGGGTCGTTGTGGATAGGTTGACTAAGTCCGCTCATTTTATACCGGTGCGAATGGATTACTCAATGGAGAGATTGGCACAGTTATATATTGAGAAAATAGTGAGTTTACATGGAGTTCCTTCTAGTATTGTGTCAGATAGAGATCCGAGATTCACTTCGAAATTTTGGGAAGGATTGCAGAAGGCTTTGGGTACTAAATTGAGGTTGAGTTCAGCTTACCATCCTCAGACTGATGGACAGACGGAGAGGACGATTCAATCGTTAGAAGATTTATTGCGTGCTTGTGTTTTAGAGAAGGGTGGAGCTTGGGATAGCTATTTGCCATTGATTGAATTTACTTATAACAATAGTTACCATTCGAGTATTGGTATGGCTCCGTTTGAGGCATTGTATGGTAGACGGTGTAGAACGCCTTTGTGTTGGTATGAATCTGGAGAGAGTTTGGTAATTGGGCCAGAGATTGTTCAGCAGACTACCGAAAAGATCAAATTGATTCAAGAGAAGATGAGAGCTTCTCAGAGTCGTCAGAAAAGTTATCATGATAAGAGGAGAAAGAATTTAGAATTCAGTGCTGGAGATCATGTGTTTATGAGAGTTACTCCGATGACGGGTATTGGTCGAGCGTTGAAATCGAAGAAGTTGACTCCGCATTTTATTGGTCCGTTTCAGATTACAGAAAGAGTTGGAGAAGTTGCTTATCGTATTGCTTTACCTCCGAGACTTGCGAATTTGCATGATGTTTTTCATGTTTCTCAGTTGAGGAGATACATTCCAGACCCATCTCATGTAATCCAAATAGATGATGTACAGGTGAGAGATAACCTGACAGTAGAAGCATTGCCTATGAGAGTAGAAGATCGGGAAGTGAAGCAGTTAAGGGGTAAAGAGATAGCATTAGTGAAGGTTGCTTGGGGAGGTCCAGCAGATGGAAATATCACTTGGGAGCTGGAGAGCCAGATGAAAGAGGCTTATCCGGAACTGTTCGTCTAAGGTATGTTTCCGAGGACGAAAACTCTTTTAGTGGGGGAGAGTTGTAACACCCCAGTTTCAATTATTTGATTTATTTAAATTTGGGAAAATTATTTTATTAGAATTAATAAAATAAAAAGGAATTATTTATTTTGAAATATGGAGGAAAATAAAAGAAATAAGAAAATGCTGAGTTTTTAAGTTATTGGGCTTGGATGTTGTTAGTAAAGAGTGGGGGTGCAAAAGAAGTAAGGATATGTTTTGGAACTCAAGTTATTTTTCTCATTATTCACGATAACACAGAATTTGGGATTTTGGGAAGCAGAGCTCTGAAGGTACGAAGAACGAAGAACATCGCTCAAAAAGTTCAAAGCTGCTAATTGATAAGGTAAGGGGGGCTATTACTCGATTTACTTTTGCTTATGGGTTTAGGTACGGTTAATTTGGGTAATCGTAGGGAAAAACCCCAATTGTTAGATGTTACTAGGAATCGATACCCTTAGGATTGAACCTTGTCAGAAAAGGGTTAGGTTCCCAATTTTTATGAATCGATTAGGAATTTTAGGTTCCAAATGGTGGATTGGGAGTATATCGGCATGATCATGAATTTACCTTAGAGGTTTAGGGATAACCTCAATGTTATCAGATTTCCCCAAAAAGGACGAATAATCACCTTTAAGGTCGCTATGATACTTGTTGGTAATTAGGGAATTGATGTGTTGTTTCGAGTTATACAAAATCGATGTCGTTAGGTACCGAAATGCGCGTTTTGGCTGGCATTTTCCCGCGTTTGGCTGCTGTTTCTGAGCTGCTGCAGGTACAGGAAAACTCTGTACGCGCTCAGCAACACGGGCCGTGTTGCACAACACGGGCACCCGTGTTGCTCTTCTGTGTTGGTAAAAGTAATGTGTTTTCTGGACACATTACAACACGGGCCGTGTTGCACAACACGGGCACCCGTGTTGATCCCCCTGTATTGATAAGGATAATGTGTTTTTTTCTGGATATGTTACAACACGGGCCGTGTTGCACAACACGGGCACCCGTGTTGATGCTGCTGTGTTGATTTTTTGAATTTTGTTTTCTGTGCTTTATTGTGGATTTTATTGTCATGCTTTTGGATGATGTTATCAAGCATGAATTATGATATGACTTGATATGATTGATGTTTAAATAGTATGCTGAGTGATTACATGCTATCCATATCCTGTTGTGATTGATGTTGTAGATTGTTGCATGATATGTCGATTGATGTTAATAGTATGCTGAGTGTTACATACTTTACATATCATGTTGCATTTGTTAATTCCCATTGTGTGGAATTAACATGGTGGCCAATATACGTGTCCGCGATTTAATGGAACGTTGAGGTGGTAGCCGTGTCCGCGATATAATGGAACGGTGAGTTATCCGTGACCCGAGATTTAATGGGGCGGTAAAGTGGTACCACATGCATGGGTGTGTTGCATTACCTTGAATATAACATGAATGGATGATTTTTCCAATGTTGTAATTGATTGTTTGTATGCACGTATGGTTGCTAAACTGTTGACGATGTTTGATGTTAATTGCAAATATGAAAAGTAATATATTATGGGTATATGAATTGTAAAGGTTTTTGTAAACTATGAAATGTGCTAATTGTTGGGTGATGCTTATGGTTTCCTGAATTGATTGTTATGAACGTATAATCAAATGTAGAATTGAGGTGCTCACCCTTACTGTTGAATATTTCAGATTGAGGAGCTTCGTTCAGGTGCTTGGCGAAGGCTTGTGGTTTCTAGTTTATTTCCGTTTTAGTATTGTCCGGGTCATGCTCTGGTAGTTGTAACTCCGGGAACGTTTGTTTGTCGAGCTGCTTTAGTAAGACTCGTTTATTTCCTTATATTTGTTATAATATGATGTTGACATTTTCCAGGTGTTAATCCCTGATGATTTTGAAAAATATTATAACATTGATTTTATTAATTAAAGTATTCCGCTGTGTAAACATGTATGAGTTACTACTACGTTATGCATGACAGGAATTTGTTTTATTAAAAGAGAATTGTAGCATCCTCGTTAGTACATGTACTCTGAAAATATGATTTTAATTATTTGCGAAATTTTATGCGGGGTTTTAGAGGGTGTTACACTTATCACTTACAACGAAGCCCAGCAACTTTCCAGATCTTACCCCGAAGGTGCACTTGTTCGGGTTCAACCTCAGCTTATACAACTTCAGACGGTCAAACAATTTCTGCAGATGATCAAGGTGTTCTTCCTCAGTTTGGGACCTTGCAATCATGTCGTCGACATACACTTCTATCTCATGATGGATCATGTCATGAAATAAAGCAACCATGGCATGTTGGTAGGTTGCCCCGGCATTTTTCAACCCGAATGGCATGACCTTGTAGCAGAAGGTGCCCCATTGAGTAACAAAGGTAGTCTTTTCCATGTCTTCAGGAGCCATCTTGATCCGATTGTAACCTGAAAAGCCATCCATGAAAGAGAACACCTTATGCTGAGCAGTATTGTCAACAAGGACATCAATGTGAGGTAGAGGGAAACCATCCTTAGGGTTGGCCCTGTTCAGATCCCTGTAGTCAACACACATTCTGACCTTACCGTCCTTCTTTGGTACCGGCACCACATTAGCAACCCACTGAGGGTAAGAAGTCACTGCAAGAAACCCGGCATCAAACTGCTTCATAACCTCAGCTTTGATCTTTTCGGACATCTCTGGATGCATCCGGCGGACCTTTTGCTTAACTGGAGGGCAGTCTTCCTTGGTAGGCAAATGATGGACCACAATATCAGTATCTAACCCAGGCATGTCTTCGTAGGACCAGGAAAAGATCTCCACATAATCATGTAACATCTGAGTCAACCGTTGCTTCACGCTGAGCTCTAGGTTGGCACCAATCTTGACTTCCTTCCTATCTGTCTCCGTACCCAGATTTATTGTTTCCACTGGCTCTTCGTGTGGTTGAATTGCCCTCTCTTCCTGGAGTAACAGTCTTGCAAGCTCGCCAGACACTTCGCAATCATCTTCACCTTCGTCTTCGGCTAAGTTGATCGGATTTTCGAAGTCATAACTGGCAGTAGTAGAGTTGTTACCAGTGAGATCCATAGTGGATTGAAACCTGTATGAGTGA
This sequence comes from Vicia faba, assembly GCA_948472305.1. NCBI lineage: Eukaryota > Viridiplantae > Streptophyta > Magnoliopsida > Fabales > Fabaceae > Vicia > Vicia faba. The sequence continues at coordinate 930,945,293 of OX451738.1, read as the reverse complement.
GTGTGTGTGTGTAAATACAGCTGTTTTGCAATATGTAAAGGAAGGAAAGAAAGAAAAGGAGCATAATATTTGAAGTGCGAGAAAACGTCCAAGGTCTTTATTCATGATATATGAAATGACAATTAATATGCCCTCACAAATGAAGCCACGGTGCCCCGGGTAAGACACCGGGCCATAGAGTTTCAATTCATTGTTTATTACAAATAACAAAAACAAAGGAGTTTATTACTGCGTAACAAAAGTAACAGGAGTATGATCTTTAGCAGTCCAATTGGTCAATCCACCATCAGTCGTCGAGTAGATCCAGCTATCAAACTCTGACTCTTCCACTTCGTCTTCATCCCCAATAGCATTCACTCCTGGATTGGTGATGAGCACAGGAGGTCTTCTGGTTCTAGCTTTGCGCACAGCCCTCTGAGTCTCTGCAGTAAAACCCAGTCCAAACTTGTCAGTTTTAGGTGTAAAATCAGGGAGCCTGCCCCAGTTAGCACATTAACCTTTCTTGATTACAGCCCGGGCGTCCTTCAAGGAAGCCATCTTCAAGGGAAAGTCCTCTTCGACCACTGTTTCTGCTGCTGCCAAAGTTGGAGGTACCTCTTCAAAATGCTGAAAGGGGGTTTCAATAAACTCCCCGTCCATCTCAATATACCGGAAGGAATTCAAGTGACTAACCATATACTCCTCCTCTCCCTGCACGGTGACAATCTTCCCTCTGACGGGGTACTTAAGCTTCTGGTGTAGGGTAGAGGTCACTGCCCCAGCTTTGTGAATCTAAGGTCGACCCAATAAACAGGAATAAGATGGACGGATATCCATCACATAGAAAGTTGAGTCGAACACTTGAGAACCCACACGAATAGGAATGTCTACCTCTCCATGAACCATCCTCTTAGAACCGTCAAAGGCTTTGACAATGATGTTGCTAGGTTTCAGCTCCAGGCCCTCACAATCCAACCGGTCTAAGGCCTTTTTGGGTAGCACATTCAGGGAAGAACCAATGTCCACCAACACGTGCGCAAGAGTAGTGCCCCTGCATTCAATAGAGACATGCAGGGCATCATTGTGGTTCTTTCCCTTAGCAGTAAGGTCAGCATCCGAGAAACCCAAACCATTGTCAGTTGTCAAATTGGCTACGCAATCAGTAAACTGGTCTGCAGAGGTCTCTTGTGGCACATGGGTCGTCTTTAGAAATGAAATCAGGGCCTTAGCATGGGCCTCTGAGCACAGCAACAAGGAGAGCATAGAGATCTTGGAGGGGGTATGCCCCAGCTGTTCAACAACATTCAAGTCACTCTTCTTGATTATTTTAAGAATTTCCTCCATCTCTTGCTGGGAGGCTTCAACATTCACAGACTTTGGCGCCTCCATCCGGGTAGGCTCATCTTCAATCCCTTTGCCCCGAGCATTAGATGACTCGGCAGCAGGGGAAGCAACTTGATCAGAAATGGGAACAGGTGCACTTTCAGGTGTTATAACGAGAGGTCTTCGAATAGCTGGTGGCGCAATGTCAGGCGAGAAGAGCCTGCCACTGCGGGTTACTTTAGCTAGACCAGTGATATTGCTGATGCTGGTACTAGTGTTGAACTCTTGCTTTATACCATGTACATATACATCTGCACCATAATGCCATGGGACAGCCTTATCAGATTCATAGGGGAGAGGCCCCGGAACAGTAATAATAATGGGTGCGACAGTCATGATTTTAACTGGCTTCCTCGGGGGAGCCTTGATCGGATTACTGAAAATTGTAACAACAGATACTTCTTCCACAGGAACAAACGGAACAACGGTCTTCTTGAACAGAATCTCTTTGCTGTCCATCAGGCCTTGGATGCCTAACTTCAGCAAAGGACAACCAGAAAGGGAAATAGCACACAAAAGGCAACCTTCGCTACAACCCGGAAATAAACCGGCCAGCAGTAGGTTCCTCTTAACAGTCATCAGAGGAGTAGCTACATCATTCACAGAAACGGCATACACATCTTCATCAACGGCATTCACTCCATGCTGGGGCATAGGAGCAGTCACCACATTTGGCCTCTCAGGCGCCTCAAATTGTATCTCCTTTGCATCAATAAGGTCTTGCACCTTATTCCTTAAGGCCCAGCAATCATCAGTAGAATGCCCCGGGCTATCGGAGTGATAAGCACAGCGGGCATTTGGATTATACTTGGGAGAGGCAGTATTCACAACCTTTGGGGCCTCCCTGACAGTCACTAAGTTGGTGGATAATAGCTGCGGCAAGATTTGTGATAGGGTCATACTCAGCCGGGTAAACTCTCTTCTAGGTCTCTCAGCCCTTTGTGGATTGGTTTGCCGAGGAGCGGCAGCAGGCTTAGCAATCACCACCGCGTTGACAGATTGGCGGCGTTCTGGTTTATCATGTCTTCTAGGCCCATATACAGCATTGGCCTCCTTCTTAAAGGGTTTCTTCTCAGAACTAGAAGATGCACCTTTCTGAATTTTACCGGACTTCATTCCAGCCTCTATCCTCTCTCCAGTCAGAATAAGATCAGTGAACCCTACAGACGAGTTACCGATAAGATGATTGAAGAATGGCCCGGAGAGGGTCCCTAAGAACATATCTACCAATTCACGGTCTGTTAACGGAGGCTGCACCCTGCCAGCCAGGTCCCTCCACTTCTGTGCATACTCTTTAAAACCTTCGCTTGATCCTAGCGACATACCCTGGAGTTGGGTACGTGTAGGAGCAAGGTCGGCATTATATTGATACTGCTTGTAAAAAGCAGTAGCCAACTCCTCCCAGTTACGAACCTTGGTCCCATCCAGCTGATAGAACCATTCGAGATGAGTCCCTGAAAGACTCTCCTGGAAGAAGTGGATCCACAAGTTCTTATCCACTGTGTACGGTTGAATCTTCCGCACATAAGATCTAAGGTGTAGCTTGGGACAAGACGCCCCGTCATACTTGGTGAAAGATGGTGCCTTAAACTTGTGAGGAATGATCACACCAGTAGATAAGCCCAAGTCTCCGAAATCCAGCCCAGGCACTTGTTGGATCTCCATGGCGTTCAGTCTGTCTTCCAACTGCTTGTACCGGTCTTCAGCAGGAGGATACTGTTCCTCATTAAAGTCAGTCTCGTTGTCAGAGACTACCGGACTTGGATCCTTTCCCCCCTGGGGATTGTCTTTGCCTACAGAAGAACCAGCTTCCTCATTCTGCAGAGTATTACCAAACCTCCGGCCCGAGTTGAAAAGAACAGTTCTCTTCTTCTTCTTCTCCTTCCTCAGGAGCAAAGCCTTCAGCTCTTCTTGGCCTTGAGCCAAACCCATGATCAGCTCTTGAAATTGTGCGTTCTGCGCCTGAAGGGCCTTGATAGACATCTCGGTTGATGATTCAGGGTTCATGATGCTGAAATAAACAGCGAAGAACAGTAAGCAACCTGAAAAGAAGAATACCTGCTATGCACATGATGAATGGAATGCGTATGATTTATGTTTTCAAAGACAATCGGGAATCAACTTTGTAAACAAAAAGGAACACACTTCATTAGATTCAACTTTGAAATTTAAATTGTTCAACAGGTTGCCCTTAGGCTTTACATAAAATGGAAATACTGAAAAGGGAAATAAAAACTATAAAAGAACATCCAGAGCTCCTCATTGATCCCAGGGTCTCCTCTTCTCAGTACGGATGTAGTCATTCAGAGCTCGCTCATTCTCCAACTGCTTTGTCAGCTTCTGGATCTTCAATTCCTGCTCGTTGAACTTTTCCCGATAAGAATCCCATTCTTCTCGCAGTTGCGACCAAGACCTCTTTAATGTCTCATAATCAGTAGGTATCTGAGGAGGGAGGACAGTTGGAGGAGCCCCATCTTTGTCAGGATACTCAAGAATGACGGGTCTGACAGCTTCGTATGGCATACCTAACTTCTGAGCACGGATGCGAACCCATTTGTAGTAGGCTTCCATAGGTAGAGAAGTCTTTGGCCACAATTCTTATGGGTCAGCTTTATGAACTCTGTCCCAAGCCTTGATGAACCTACGACGCAGCTCGTCACTATCCACCTGAAACTCAAAACTGATGTGAGGCACCAACATCTCATGAGGCCCTGCTCTTCTGGCCCTTCCAAACTGATGGAGAGCTAGACATGGATTATAAGAGATTCCTCCTTGAGTACCAATCAAAGGAACATTAGGGTATTCTCCGCAACGATCAATAACAGCTACCTCATCCAAACCTCTAAGAGTCCAAATGATGTCCTTATCAGTGAGAGACATTAACCTATGAGCCCAACCTCTTCCTTCTTGGTTCTTTAGCACGAACTTAGGGAGGTGCGAAATAAACCACCTCACCAACAAAGGGATACAACACCACAGAGTTCCTCGTCTTCGGGTAATACGAGCATAAAGTTGTTGCAGGATGTCACCCAAGAGAGTGGGCACAGGATTCTGAGACATGAAGATCCTTATGGCAGTGACATTGATGAAGTTGTCAGGATTAGGAAACAAGACTAGCCCATAGATTAAGAGAGCCAAGATGTCTTCATATGCCCTAAAGTCCAAGTCATTCCAGAAACTGTTAGCTTTACCAATCAGAAACTTGGCCAAGAAACCCTTAACTCCGCTTCTAGTCACCCAGTTGTCCATTACTTCTTGATGGGTCAAGGGAAGAGCTGCAACAACCTCCTCAAGCCTAAGAGTCTTTTCCCAACCAGTGAAGGGAGTCTGATCCAAGATGGGGATACCAAGCAAATCAGAGAACTCTTCCAGGGTAGGGACCAGCTGGAAGTCTTGAAAGGTGAAGCACTGGTACAGAGGGTCATAGAACTGGGTCAGGACACTAATCAACTGTTGATCCCGTTTTGCAGTGACTAAACTGAGAAGAGAACCATGCCTCTGGATGAAGGAAGTAGTATTTGGAATTCTGCTAACCAACTCTTCAAGCAACTCAGGTGGGTGAACAAAGTTGAACCGGATAGTATTCCTTCGCATAGGCATCATGATGTCCTACAAAACAGAGCAAAGGTGAAACCCTCTTGTCTTTGAAATGGTCAGTCCTTATGCAGGATGCATGCAATGCTCATGATGTTATGATGTTATGATAAAGCACACCACAAATATTTACAAAGGCAAACATGATAAGGCACACAAGACAAGCCCTTAAAGTTTAGGCCAGCATGAGGTCTAGGTATTACCCTCTTTCAGTTTGTTGGTTCATACTTGTCCTATCAAACGTAACCGGGTTCTTAGAGGATCCCAATATCATTGACTACCCTCAATCGTTCATAACTCCAGCATCGCAATCTTTTCTTGCGTCCAGAACCATCACGAGAGTTTAGCCTCAATGGGCGTAGCATACTGCTACTGTTCTATTGGCCAAGTTGTGTCATTTAAGGTTCTAAGGTCTGTTGGTGCTTAATGACTCCTCAGAAGACCCAGGTTCTCCTCGTTGCAACACAAGGGATATCGGTACAGACCAAGGTGCCACACCAACGTAGCCACTGTTTCACCCATGTCGGTCTACGCCAGACAGGTCCCTCACAGCTTATGCTACCTAACAGGGTATCCCCAGATCCAAGTTAGGATCTATGTAACTCCGATGCAACCCACAATTTAAAGCAAACAAGTGAAAACAATTGAAAACACAGTTATGAACTATCCTAAGGTACACCTCACTTTAAGCATCCCCAGCAGAGTCGCCAGTTCTATGATCAGTGGATCTGGACTTGACTGTTTAACGCTGGTTTCGTGAAATGTCGCGGTAAGCAAGAGTCGCCACCGTCTTTTATTTTCTCCAAAGGGAAAGGACAAAAGCACAGAAAAATTCCTTATTGAGATTAGTTCTCGGTTCGGGAGGTAGATTTATAGAAAGGGAAGGTGTTAGCACCCTTTCTATCCATGGTTATCCATGGGCTCTTAGATACTTGCTCATTGTGTTTTCAAAAGTGTTTGCTTTTCAATTGTGAGTGAGTTTGAAAAAGTTTCGTTTAAAGATTTCAGATCGACTCTTGTATCAGTCCTCAAGAGTGTTTGAAAAATTGTTTTGAAAGCTTTTTTGAAAGTGTCGGTGTGAAAAGAAGTTTTGATTTGTTTTTTGAATAGAGCAAGTATCTACGAGTCATCTACCTACCCTAAGGAATTCGTCTGTGTAAATGTCCTTAAGGTAGTGCCATCCCACCATTGAGAGGTAAGTAGCACCACCGTTGGAGGTGTTCGGGTCAATTCGAGGATTAGGGACAGTGTGGTCACCAGAGCAATAGGAAGACACCTTAGAAGCTACCCCCATGCCATGTTCATGGACATGAGGACTTACTAAAACGTCCTCTACTCGACGACCACGTTTCGAGGGGCAAGGCAACAGTGAGGCGTACCCTAGGAGTGGTGTGTGATTTGTGTCATTTTCAGTTATATTTGTCTTGATCATGCATTGAGTGTTCTACGCATTGTTTTTATTTGGGCATACATTCTTTCATGTGATTATTAGCAGTTAAAGGTGCGGGAATTTAAAGAGCGGAAAGATAAAAGTCCTACGCTATTACAAGGCGCGGGTCCACATCGCAAAATTAAACCAAGACCCGATTTGAAATAAAATGCGGAAAATAAATATCCTAATTATCTATTACAAAGCTTCGGGGCAAATACATTACATTCATAAAAGAAATAAATGCGCGAAAAGAATTAAGAATCGAGTGCGAGGGCGTTGGACCCTTTTAAAGAAATTAAATCGAAATTATAAATTAATTAAATTAAATAGAAGAAAGAACTTATTTTTTTGATGTTTTTTTTTGTATTTATGAAATTAAAGAAAATTAGATGGAATTAAAAATTAAATAAAACCTAGTTCTAAACTGTTTTTAATTTATTAAAAAAAATGTTTAAGTTTGACCTAATTTACATTAATTATTTAAATGGCATATTTATTTACAAAAATAATTAATACTTAATAATGGTAAAAAAAGGAAAAAGAATAAAAGTATTAAAACCCTAATTTCTACATTTTTTAGTTTATTAAAAAAAACATTAAAATTAAACCTAAAACTAAAACTAAATTAGTTAACAAAATTTATTTACAAAATTAATGGAAATTAATATTAGTAAAAACATTTTTTTTGTTTTATGATTTTTTCTGGTTTTTTTGTGTTATAAAATTAATTTTATGAATTAAATAAAACAATTAAATAAATGAAAGAAAAGAATAAAAAGAGAGAAAGAAAATGCAAACAGATGGGGGTGTTGACCCAATGGAGGTGTATGCAAGCAATCAGGCCCACTCAATCCAAGGCCTTGTTTGACTTTTGATGGTCACGTGTAGACCCCTTGACTAAAGTGCATGATGGAACTCACATCCTGGCTCTTGGATTGGTCTCAGGGACACATGGCAAGCATATGCGTTGGGGCGTATGGTGAACTGTAGGACGGCCAGCGTACATGAACATATTGCAAGAAAAAATATTAAGAGTATAGGGGACCTGGGAATCGAACCCAGGTCCCAATGCTTGTAAACACTCCTTTCCACCAACTGAGCCAGTGCATTCATTCATAAGTATAGTGGAACATAATTATTATATACAAAAAGTGCCAATATTCTGGAACAAAAGAAAACTCGCGCCAATTATTTGAATGCACCATTCATGTCCCTCCACGCATCATCTTCTTCCATTGTTCTGAAACAAAAAGCAATTAAATAGCGGGGGTTTTAAACCCCCACAAACTGAAAACGTGAAAATAGCGAATAGCTGTGTAATCAATATAAAGAAGGCGCGATGACATCAATCGTTTCGTCTTGTTCTGATGAATTTGCCTGTATTAATTTGATGGTCCAATTTTCCTTTACGTGAAAAACCCTAAATCAAGGTTTCTGGAACTCTAACGTGCGTTTATGGTGGATTATGGTACAGGCGGCCATTCTTCAATTGGGCGGTACCATTAGCTTCAGAGCAGTCATGTTAGTACAAATCAACAAGAAAAATGCATGGATAATGCGTGTAAATCAAAATACGAATATGCAAATTTTAGAAGAAAGTCCAGCTTCTATCTACCAATTCTTTGAGTATGGAAGCGTGATTTTGATTGGGATAAATTCCTGGTAACCTTGGCAAGCTTGTGGGATGGTTCTTTTGCTTTGAATTACGCTGGAACTGTGAAAACAGTTTTGAGTTTTTTATGAAAATAATGCAAAGTTGTTTGGTGTTCTTGGGCGCAGCTTTCTTGTGTCTAGCATTAGGATTGCATTGTGTATATGTATGTACGTGAATTAGGTCACAAACAAAGCCCAAAAATCCATGTTTTAATGCTTTTCAAATTTGTGATTTTCATGAATCTTTTTCAATCTTTTTCATGTCCTTTTGATGCCAATCACCTTGATTCTTTCCTTATTGAATAGTGCACGAAATCTTGAGTGAATTCTATGCACAAAAAGATTTGAAAAGCATGGATTAGTATTTTTCTTATAATTAATTTTAATTAAATGAATTAAATAGATTAAATATTCAATTAATTAATTAAAAATAGGAAAATAACTCCCCTTTGGGTCAATGGGTCGTGCATAGCTTTTGGGTGATGATTCTTGGAAGAAATTGAGGCCCATTAGCAATTTTGAGGTATTTGAAGTAAAGTTGACTTTTCAAAATTCCCAAAAATTTCCCAACTTCCACAAGGCATATATTGCTCAATTTTTAAGCTTTAATCATGTTCTTGGACATTTTGGAAAGGTCTTGAAGTCCTCTAACCAATGCCTTTGTTCCCATGTCATTTTGATTTACCAATCTCAAGTTATGGTCTTTGACGTAAAGTCCCTTTTTGTTGACTTTTGAAAATGACCTATAATGTTGAAATTGATAACTTTTTGTGAGAGAATTTCTTGGACTTGAAGTGTGAAGATGAGTTGTAGTAAATGTCATTCTCTTCAAAATGAGCTTTGGGTGGAATTTTTCTGATAAACCATGTGGAAGTTATGCCTTGGTCAATTTGCAGTTGACTTTTTCAATTATCCAAAAATAGAAACTTTTGCATCTTGAGACTTTTTGAGCCATGCTTTGAGAATCATGATCAAGAATTGATCAAATGATGTTTGTGGCTTCAAAATAAGATGTTGACCAAAAATTTTGACTTTTGACTGTCAAATGACCATTTTGCCCCTGCAGTTGACTGTGGAGCAATTAGGGTTTTTGACAGTGCAACTTGGTGCTGTGAGTCTTGAAACCTTGCATCTGGATGCTTGACAATGTTTATAGGCATGTGGGACTTTCTTGGATCCTTGGAAACCTCAACTTCTTTGTCAAAACCAAAACCCTAATTTTGACTGTTAGGAGGCCACTGGACTGTGCAACCCTTGAGTGGCCTTTGAACCTTGATCTTTGGCAAATCTTTGAAGAATATGGGAGGGCAAATTTTGGGGTACAACACAATTTTATTTACTTTTCACTATTTCCTTTCATGTAACGCCTTAATGGCATCAGTTGAACAATTTGAATTTCAAAGTTTATCTAATAAAGTGTGTTTCATTTCTTGTTTACAAATTTGAATCTCCTGATTGTCTTTGAAATCATGTCATGTGCATTTCATCCCATGCACTTCATAAACAGGTACCCGTTACAGGTCTCTTATCTTCTTTGCTGTTTATTTCAGCACTCATCATGTCTGCTGAACCTTTAACTTAGCAAGCAATCAAGGCCCTACAGGCCCAGAATGCCCAATTCCAAGAGCTGTTCATGAATCTAACTAAGGGTCAGCAAGATATGAAGACCCTGATTCTGAAAGAGAAGAAGAAAAAGAAGAAGAGGACAATCCTGTTTAACACAGGTCACAGGTTTGGAAATAGGCTACAGAATGAAGTTGATTTGACCACCTCATCTGGAGGGAAAGATAGTCAGGAAGAAAGGAGGGCTCCTAGCCCTATGGTCTCCGACAACGAGACAGACTTCGATGAAGACCAGTATCCTCCGGCCGAGGATATATACAAACAACTAGAAGACCGGTTGAGTGCTATGGAAGTTCAAAAAGTGCCTGGTCTGGACTTTGGTGATCTGGGTCTATCATCTGGGGTGGTAATTCCCCACAAATTCAAAGCACCAGCCTTTGCTAAGTATGACGGAGTTTCTTGTCCAAAGTTGCACCTTCAATCATATGTAAGGAAGATTCAGCCGTACACCGCTAATAAGAACCTATGGATCCATTTCTTTCAAGACAGTCTATCAGGGACTCAGCTTGAGTGGTTTTACCAGTTGGATGGAGCCAGTATCCGCAGTTGGGAGGATTTGGCTACTGCTTTCTACAGGCAGTACCAATACAATTCCGACCTCGCTCCCACGCGTACCCAACTCCAGGGTATGTCAATAGGAATGGGTGAAGGTTTCAAATATTATGCTCATAAGTGGAGGGACCTCGCCGGAAGATTGCAACCACCCTTGGTTGATCGGGAGCTTGTTGATATGTTTCTGGGGACCTTGTCTGGTCCATTTTTCAACCATCTGATTGGAAGCTCTTCGTCTGGGTTTACAGAGCTAATTATGACCGGTGAAAGGATTGAGGCTGGTATTAAGGCCGGTAAGATACAAAAGGGTGCTTCATCAAGCACCGAGAAGAAGCCTTTTAAGAAAGAGTCTAGTGATGTCTACAGTTCGAAAAGCCAGAATAGACCTGAGCGCCGCCAAGCTGTTAATGCGGTTGTTATTTTAAGACCTAATGGCGCTCCTCAGCATAATAATCTACAAAAGGACGAGAAGCCTCGAAGGCAATTCACCCGTCTCAGCATGACTTTATCTCAGATTCTACCACAGTTGCTGAAAACCAATCTAGTGATTCCAAGGGAGGCCCCGAAGAATCCAAATACAACATCACCAAAGTATAACCCTAATGTCTGCTGCGCTTTTCACTCTGATAGCCCGGGGCATAATACAAATGATTGTTGGACCTTGAAGAACAAAATACAGGACTTAATTGATGCTAAGGAGATTGAGTTCGAGGCGCCCGAAAGACCTAATGTTGTGACTGCTCCTATGCCCAAGCATGGAGTGAATGCTATAGATGAAGACTCGTTTGTGGTTTCTGTGAATGATATTGCTACCCCTTTGATGACTGTAAAGAAGAACCTTTTGCTAGCCGGTTTATTTTTGGGTTGTGACGAAGGTTGCCATATGTGTTCTGTTCTACCTAACGGTTGCCCACTTTTGAAATCAGGTGTCCAACGCCTGATGGATAGTAAAGAAATTTTGTTTGAGAAGACCCTTGTTCCTTTGGTTCCTACTAAAGAAGTTGCCATCATTACCATTTTCGACAATTCTTCCAAGGCTCCCTCGAGGAAGCCTGTTAGAATTACATCCGTTCCAAGAATCGCACCTGTGATCATCACTGCTTCGGGGCCGATCCCCTACACCTCTGATAAAGCTGTCCCTTAGCACTATGGGGCTGATGTTTATTTTCATGGAGTTAAACAAGAGTTGGATGTTGATACTAACGTCAGCAATATTATTTGACCTTCTAAAGTCACCCGCAGTGGAAGACTTTTCTCACCTGATATCTCTCCGCCAACTGCCCGAAAACCTGTTGTTATTACACCCGCCAGTGTACCTGCTACTATTCTTGTTCAAGTTCCTATTCTTACCCCTGTCTTCGAGTCCTCTGACGCTCGGGGCAAAGGGACCACCAGTGAGCCTGCCCAGACAGAGGCACCAAAGACGATTACTGTTGAAGCTTCTATACAAGAGATGGAAGAGATTCTGAAAATCATCAAAAAGAGCGACTACAATGTAGTCGAGCAGCTGGGGTAAACCCCGTCCAAGATCTCTATGTTGTCACTGTTGTTATGCTCAGAGGCCCATGCCAAGGCTCTGATTACATTTCTGAAGACTGCCCACGTACCACAAGAGACATCAGCTAATCAGTTTACAGATTGCGTGGCCAATATGACTGTTGATAATGGGTTGGGTTTCTCTGACACTGACTTGACTGCTAAAGGGAAGAATCACAACGATGCCTTGCATGTCTCCATTGAATGCAGGGGGCACTACTCTTTCTCATGTATTGGTGGATATTGGTTCTTCGTTGAACGTTTTTCCTAAGAAAGCTCTAGACCGGTTGGACTGTGAAGGGTTGGAGTTGAAACCAAGTAACATTGTTGTTAGGGCCTTTGATGGGTCTAAGAGGATGGTGCACAGAGAAGTTGATATCCCGATTAAGGTTGGTTCTCAGGTTTTCAACTCTACATTCTATGTGATGGACATTCGGCCATCTTATTCTTGTTTGCTGGGTCGTCCATGGATCCATAAAGCTGGGGCCGTAACCTCAACGCTCCATCAGAAGCTGAAGTACCCGGTCAAAGGGAATATTGTGACAGTGCAAGGAGAGGAGGAGTACATGGTAAGCCACCTCAACTCTTTTCGATATGTAGAGATGGATGGGGAGTTCATTGAGACCCCGTTTCAGCATTTTGAAGAGGTTCCCCAAACAATGGTGTCAGCTGAGACTGTTGAAGATTCTCCTATGAAGATGGCTTCCTTCAAGGATGCTCGGGCTGTTGTCGAGAAAGGTGGGTGTGCAAATTGGGGCCGACTCCCTGATTTTACCTAGAAGACTAACAAGTTTGGTTTGGGTTTCACTGCAGAAGTTCAAAGGGTTGTTCGGAATGCACGGATCGGAAGACCTCCCATTTTCATCAGCAACTCGGGAGTGAATGCCATTGAAGACTATGTTGAAGAGTCTGAGTTTGACAGCTGGATCTATCCTACGCCCGATGGTGGACCAAGAAACTGGACAGCAAAGGACTTCATCCTTATTACTTTTGTTACCCAGTAATGAAACTTTTTATTTTGAATTTGTAACAGACAATGTTTTAAACTTTATGGCCCGGGGTCTTACCCGGGGCACCGTGGCTTCATTTGTGAGGGCTTTATGTGTGTCATTTTCATATATCATTAATAAAAGCATTGGACGTTTCTTGCATTTCAAATTTTACGCTCCTTGTTTTTCTTTATTATATATTTCAAAACAGCTATTTTACACACACTCACATATACAGGTCTACATCCACTCTGGATCTCACTGGTAACGACTCTGCTACTGCCAGTTATGACTTCGAAAATCCGATCAACTTAGCCGAAGACGAAGGTGAAGATGATTTCGAATTTCCTGGTGAGCTTGCAAGACTGTTACTCCAGGAAGAGAGGGTTATACAGCCACACAAAGAGCCAGTGGAAACAGTGAATCTGGGTACAGAGACAGACAAGAAAGAAGTTAAGATCGGTGCAAATCTGGAGCTTAGTGTGAAACAACGGTTGATTCAGATGCTACAAGACTATGTTGAGATCTTTGCCTGGTCTTACGAAGATATGCCTGGGTTGGATACTGATATTGTGGTTCATCGCCTACCTACCAAGGAAGATTGTCCTCCAATGAAACAGAAGGTCCTCCAAATGCGCCCAGAGATGTCTGAGAAAATCAAGGCTGAAGTTATGAAACAGTTTGACGCCGGTTTTCTAGCAGTTACTTCTTACCCTCAGTGGGTGGCCAATGTGGTTCCCGTGTCGAAGAAGGATGGTAAGGTTTGGATGTGTGTTGACTATAGGGATCTGAACAGGGCAAGTCCCAAGGATGATTTTCCTCTACCTCATATCGATGTTCTGGTTGACAACACCGCTCAGCATAAAGTCTTCTCCTTTATGGATGGCTTCTCCGGTTATAATCAGATTAAAATGGCTCCCAAAGACATGGAGAAGACAACTTTTGTTACTCAGTGGGGTACCTTTTGCTACAAGGTCATGAAGAAGTGAAAAACACAAGAAGGGGGGTTGAATTGTAAAACTTAAAATCAAATGCAGACAACTCAGTATTTTTATCCTGGTTTGTTTGATCTCAAACTACTCCAGTCCACATGTCAAGGTGATTTCGCCTCTCTCCAACGAGGTCTTAATCCACTATATTCAACTGAATATTACAACTGCTTTAACAACTGCTAAAGCCTTCTTGAGTCTAACCACAAACCGGTTTCTCTCAAGGAAATTCTCTTACAGATAAATGAACAAAGGTGTGTTTGATGTTTTCTAGGAAAACTATATATCACAACTGTGATAATACACAAATAAAGCTTAATATGAAACTAAAATGCTAAAGCTATGAAATAAGCGGTGTAGAGAGCTGTAGCAAAACTGAGATCTTGAGTGAGGATGATTCGCTTAGGCGTGTATATGCGTGTAGAGTATTTGCAAGCATTAGCCAATTCTTTTCTCACTGACTTATTTATATAGCCTTGGAAAAGATACGTTGCAGTCCATAATTCCATTTCAATTCTCATTACGTTCTTTCCATATTGAGAAGATCTTTGTCTTGGAATAAAGCCGTTGATAATTAATTGTCTTGAATGCATAGTACCGTTGACACTTCAGCATGTTCTGGGCTTTGGCTTATTCTGACTCATCTAAGTGCTGATGACATTGTTGGGATCTTGATCAGATTCAGAGTATGTTAAGCGCAGATCTGTTCATCAGGCTTCAGTGTAGCACTTGATATTTTATCTTCTGATGTTGTCATATCTTCTTATGTTGATGTTGATATTCTGATGCTGATTCCATCAGAGTTTCTGTAAATACACAACATAATTTTTAGGTAGCATATATGTCTTATATAAATCTTATTATTTATTTAATCTTGTATTTGTTATCATCAAAACTCTAACTGAGGGTTGTAGACTCAAACTATGTTCTAACAATCTCCCCCTTTTTGATGATGACAAAAACCAGATTTTTTCAATTAAGATTAAAGATTTAAAGGTATCAGAGATAAATAAATAATGAATAAGAGGTATCAGAGCTAAGGAGATAGGGAATAAGAAGTATCAGAGTAACGAAGAGAAATACTCCCCTTGAGTTTATTGCTTCCCTTTTAGTTGCATGAGACCTTGAGCATCAGAACTTTATTGAATTTCTTTGAGTATCAGAACTGTTCTTTATCAGAGTTCATCAGATTCTTGTACCTGTAAGCTTTTCAAAAGAGAGAAACTCAAGTATATCAGAATGTTTGAGACTTTTGTCTCAGTAATCCGTTATTGAAAAATATCATTCTTTCTCCCCCTTTTTGTCAGCAATCAAAAAGTGCATAAATAATCAGAGTTAAAAAGAGATCAGAGCAGAAAAACGATTATATTAAGTTCAGAGCACAAAAAATATTACAGACAAACATGTAAAGAAAATAATGAAAACATCAAGAAAATATTCTAAGGATGAGGTGGAAGACGTGTGAACAGAGCCTCTAGCATGCCCTTGATCTGATCAGTGGTTTCGTTCTGCTTAGAGACCATGTTGGCTATTGCTTCGATCTTACTGTCCTGTACATCCATCATTTCCTTCATTCGTTGATCATTCTCATCCATTCTTTCCTTCAGTCGAAGATCATTTTGCTTCAGCTCTTCTAAAGTCTGCTTGTCCAATGCAGCTTGAGCATCTTCAGAACTAGGAAGCTTCTCAGAGCTTTCTGCAACAACTTCTTCTTGACCCAAATCTTCAGCTGGAATTGTTTGTTCTTCTGCAGGTTGAACTTCTGAAGCTGGACGCTTTTTAGACCAAGGCTCATTGTCCAGATGGAGAACTTCTTCTTTAAGAAGCTCGCTCAGAACTGGACCTTCAATTTCCTTCAGCAGATTGCTGAAGTTCTGTTGACCCTATCCATAGCTCTGTTCTTGCAACTTAAAGGTTTCAGAGCATAACCATCTTTTGAATTGAGTCCAGAGGTGGTCTGAGACAGCAGGATCAATCACTTCCAGGCTTGCTTGTTTTAACAAAGTGATCCACTTCTGTATATCTGTTTCAAAGTTCAAAATGCTAGAACCAACATCTGGTTGTTTAGGTTTGGGGACGGCAGTTTTGTTGTTTATTGCAGCAAGGCGTTCAAGGATTGTTAGATCAATGACTGTCTTGTTGTGGTCATCTGAATTTTGCTTAGGTGAGGGAGTAGGAGAATCAGGGATTACGATTGGACTGGATGGGGAATTTGGTGGAGTGATTTCTGGTGAGGAGGGAAGTTGAGGAATGTTTACAGTGGTACCACAGGGAAATTGAATGGCCAAGGGTTGTGGTTTAGGTGATTCAGATGAATGAAAATCAGGGGATTGAGCCTCAGAGGATTGAGCCTCAGATGTTTGAGTCTCAGGTTGTGGAGATTGTTGTGGTTGAGGAGAGGGTGGATTAAGTTCTGGTTGGGGAGATGGAGGTTATGGAGTTTCTGGTTCTGGGGAGTGTGGAATTTCTGGTATTGGTGAGTTGGGAGTTTCTGGTTGTGGATTGATGGGAATTTCTGGTTGAGGATTTGGATTAACTGTTTGGGGAGCGGAAGAGTGTTGTTCTATATCAGAAAGAACTTTTTCAAGTTCTGGTTCTGGTACGGTTGCAGTGTTTGGATTTTGTGGTTTGGAGCGGGATCTTCTGAGGGTTAATGACTCAGAAGGGTCAAAATCAGGTTCGAAATCATCAATGGTTTGAGGTATTGTGATTTCGAATGAAGTTGGAGTAGGGATAAATGTTGGAACAACAGATGAATTTAAAACAGTAACAGTCGAAGGATTACCTCTTTTCTTTGGAGTTTGCTGAGATGGTTCTTCTGTCGAAGCTTTTATTTTCTTTGTCTTCTTCAGAGTAACCTCTGGTGTCTTCTGATGAAGATCTTTGATATTCAGATTAGGAGTTGTACCATCAGCTTTGCAAGCATCCAGATATCTGAGAACGATAACTGGCTTGGAGTCAATCTTTGAGAACATAGGGAAGTCGTCCAGTGGGATTCTTCTGCTGGAGATTTCAGCAAAAGGAGTGATGTTGGGCTCCTTCTTAATGTTCTCTATCAGCTTCATTTTCTTCAGATTCTTGGCATTCAACTGCTTGACAACAGAAGGTTCTAGGGTGCTGATTTCTTGTGCCTCTGTCAAGTGATCAATCAGCCTATTCTCAGTCAGAATATCTGATATCAATCTGCCAAAGGGTATCCAATCCCTTTTTGTTCTTTCCTCTTCTCTTGTTTCCTTGACGCTTGTTCTGAGATGGTTGAACAAAAGATGAGCTAGATTAATCTTTGTCTTCTGAGCGATAAAATAAATCAGAAACTGTTGATCTATGTTTATGTAGTCAGGAGAGCTTGTAGGCTTCTTGTGGTTGAAGCAGCCCAGAATAATCTTCGCCCAAATTCTGTGCTTGTCTTTCAAGTCCCTTATCTTGCTGGAGGGAAGCCCCGACTTGAAAATTTCCCTTGCAATTAGGGCAGAGTTTGCACATCTTTCTGCCATATCAATACAGCGAATACCACCACCATTGTATCTTATCAGCCTTGCAATGTGGTATTCAGTGATGACGATCTTCTTCCCCATGATGTAGGATGTTACTTGGTGAGTTGAGGAAGAAGCGTGAATCCAGAATTCCTTTACCAAAATTGGAAAAGTTGGACCCACCAACCTGTCAAAATACTTATCCCAACCTTGAGCTTGAATCTCTTCAGACAAATCAAAACCATTTTCCTTGAGACTGTTGAAATCCACTATTAACTCAGATAGAACTTCAAGATTCTTGACCGGAGTTAAGAGCGTTCTGAAAGGAACTTCATACTGTTCAGATTGATCAGATTTCTGGGAACCTGTAGAGAGAACGCTAGAAGACGCCATGTTCACACGAGGTTTCTTTTGAAAAAAATGAAAGGGTTTCTTGAGAAAAAATAAGAACACAGAAATATTTAGGTGATTGTAAGTGACGGTAAAAAGTGAGTGAATGGTGTGAAGGTATTTAAATAGGTTTCAAAAAGTGTTTTGAAAACATAAACGTTTTAAGAGAGAGAAATAAATCATGATTATTAGCATTTAATGAAAGCTGATTTTAGGGGATTTAGAAAGATATTTGGAATGGTTACCCATGACATGTGTCTCAATGCATCCAATCAGCGCTATGCCTTTTCAGAAGCGTGAACACGTGTTCTGCCTCAGGAATTAGCTGATGACTGGATGACACTTGTTTGATTGAGTGAACAGCATATCTATCCTTGAAATGAAGCGCTCAGATCTTTATGGATAGAATCTAATACAATCTTCACTTCTAAAATTCTGAAAGAAGATTGATCAGAAGTTCACAAAAATAAAACAAAATTCTGAAGGTTAATATATAAAATTAAAACAATTTCATTCTGGGCAGAGCTTCATGCTGAGATGTTTCAGAATGAAGTTGAACCTATCTTCAGAAAGTGGTTTTGTGAAAATATCAGCCCATTGATGGTCTGTATCAATAAATTTTAAGTTTAAAATTCCTTTCTGAATGTAGTCCCTAATGAAATGATGTTTTATTTCTATATGCTTAGCCCTAGAATGCAAAATTGGATTTTTACTTAAGCAAATGGCAGAAGTGTTATCACAGAGGATAGGAATGTTACTCTCAAATATCTGGAAGTCCTCAAGTTGACTTTTCATCCAGAGCATTTGTGTGCTGCATCCTGCTGCTGCTATATATCCAGCTTCTGTTGTTGATAGCGCAATTGTGGATTGCCTTTTGTTGTACCAAGAGATCAGATTTTCTCCCAGAAACTGGCAGCTTCCAGAGGTGCTTTTACGCTATACTCTGTCTCCAGCAAAGTCAGCATCGCAGTATCCTACTAAGCTGTAATCACTAGATTTCTTATAAAATAAACCCAGATTAGTAGTACCTTTCAGATACTTGAAAATTCGCTTAACAGCTGTTAAGTGAGATTCTCTAGGATCTGATTGGAATCTTGCACAAATGCATACACTGAATAAAATATTAGGCCTTGAAGCCGTCAGATAAAGAAGAGAACCAATCATACCTCTGTAGACCTTCTGTTCTACCTTTTTGCTTACCTCTTCTCTTTCCAGAATGCACGTGGGATGCATTGGAATCTTTGATGGCTTACATTCTGAGAGATCAAATTTCTTCAGAAGTTCTCTGACATATTTGCTCTAATGAATGTAAGTTCCCTCTAGGGTTTGATTGATCTGAATTCCCAGAAAGAATTTCAGTTCGCCCATTAGGCTCATCTCAAATTCTGCCTGCATACACTTAGCAAATTTTCTTCCAAGAGAAGGATTAGTAGATCCAAAAATAATATTATCAACATAAATTTGACATACTAAGATGTCATTCTTAACTGTCTTACAGAATAAGGTTATGTCCACTTTCCCTCTGGTGAATTCCTTTTCTAACAGGAAGTTACTTAGTCTTTCATACCAAGCTCTGGGAGCTTGTTTCAGACCATACAGTGACTTCTTTAGTTTGAAAACATATTCTGGATTTTTTGTACTTTCAAAACCAGGGGGTTGGTGCACATAAACCTCTTCTTCTATACAACCATTTAAGAATGCACTCTTGACATCCATCTGATACAGAGTGATGCCTTTATTAACAGCAAAAGAAATTAAAAGTCTGATAGATTCTAACCTGGCGACTGGAGCAAAGGTTTATGTATAGTCGATCCCCTCTTGCTGACTATAACCTTGTGCTACCAATCGTGCTTTGTTTCTGATGACTTCACCTTGTTCGTTCAGTTTGTTTCTGAACACCCATTTTGTTCCAATGACGTTGAATCCTTTTGGTCTGGGAACTAGATCCCACACGTCATTTCTGGTCAATTGATTCAGCTCTTCTTGCATTGCTAGAATCTAGTCATTTTCTAGAATTACTTCATCAATTGTTGAAGGTTCGATTAGAGAAACAAGTCCCATGAGGGATTCTTCAGAGTTTCTGAAGCTGGCTCTTGTTCTGATTGGGTCTTCCTTTCTTCCTAAGATTGTTTCTTCTGGATGATCTATGCTGCTTCTGGATGGTCTTTTCTGAGGTTGATCAACAGAAGACGCTGGATTGCTTGCAGTGCCCCTTTCTGATGTTGAGGGAGTGTCTCTGTTGAGAGCATCTGATGATTTGTCTTCAGTACCTGTAAATTCGAATTCCATACCTGCAAATACTTCATTCTGCTTTGACTTTTCAGAGTCAAGCTTATCATCAAATCGAACACTGATTGATTCTTCCACAATTTGTGTTTCTGTATTGTATACTCTGTACCCTCTTGAGCGTTCAGAGTATCCTAACATAATACACTTCTGTGCTTTAGAGTCAAACTTGTTCAAATAATTTTTTGTATTTAAAATAAAACAAGTACATCCAAATGGATGAAAATATGAAATGTTGGGCTTTCTGTTCTTCCACAATTCATATGGAGTCTTTTCCAGAATAGGTCTTATGGAGATTCTATTCTGAATGTAACACGCTGTGTTTATCGCCTCTGCCCAGAAGATCTTAGCAACGTTAGTCTCGTTGATCATGGTTCTTGCCATTTCTTGCAATGTTCTGTTCTTTCGTTCTACAACTCCATTTTGTTGGGGAGTTCTAGGACAAGAGAAATCATGCAGAATGCCTTTGTCATTAAAGAATGACTCAAAATCTTTGTTTTCGAACTCTCCACCATGATCACTTCTGACTTTTATGATTCTAAGATCCTTTTCATTATGAACTTGGGTGCAGAAGGTGACAAACACAGAGTGTGACTCGTCCTTGTGTCTTAAGAACTTTACCCATGTCCATCTGCTATAGTCATCTACGATTACTAACCCATACTTCTTGCCACTGACTGAAGCAGTTTTAATTGGTCCAAATAAGTCAATGTGCAGAAGTTCTAATGGCTTAGAGGTGGAAACAACGTTTTTAGATTTAAAAGCTGGTTTTGCAAACTTGCCTTTCTGGCATGCTTCACACAGAGCATATGAATTGAACTTCAGATTAGGAAGTCCTCTGACCAGATTGAGTTTGTTAATCTGAGATATTCTTCTCATACTAACATGTCCCAATTTTCTGTGCCAGATCCACTGCTCGTTGTTAACAGACAGAAGACACTTCACATTCTGACTTTTCAGTTCAGAAAGTTTGATTTTATAAATGTTGTTTCTCCTCTTTCCATTAAACAGGATAGTCCCATCTTTCTGACTAACAGCTTTACATGAATTTTGATTAAAGATTATATCATAACCGTTATCACTTAATTGACTTATGGATAACAAGTTATGCATTAATCCATCTACTAGTAGAACATTACTTATAGAGGGAAGATTTCCATTACCTACTGTTCCAGAGCCAATGATCTTTCCCCTCTGATTGCCTCCAAAGCCCACGTGGCCTTCAGGCTTAAGTTCCAGGCTTTGGAACATATGCCTTCTTCCCGTCATGTGTCGCGAGCAGCCAGAGTCCAGGTACCATGACTGGTGTTTCTGCTTTGCTGCTAAAGATATCTGCAACATGTATTATTTTATCCTTAGGTACCCATATTTTCTTGGGTCCTGATTTGTTAGTTTTACCAAAACTCTGGTTGAATTTTGGTTTGACATAATAATTACTACTAGTGTATTTGATGTCATGTGTGTGACCATATACAAAGTGTGAATTTAGAGGAGTACGTTTTATAACTAAATCCATGGCATTATTTGGTGTAGGTACCTTACCTTGGTATCCTATTCCTTTTCTGCCATTTCTGCTAACTCCATAGATCATTGAATCCATTTTGCTTCTATCTATGTTCTTAGCCAGAAACTTCTGAAAGCTGTGATCATACTCCTTGATGATCTCATCAGCACTGCTGGTAGTTTTAGGAATTGTTTCCTTCTGAGAGTTTTGCAAAAGATTTTCTAATTTTGAAATTTTATTTTTCAACTCAGAATTTTCCAATTTGAGACTCTCAGTTTTATCAGAGTCAAAAGCAAGATTCCTTTTAAGGTTTCTGAATTTGACTCTGATCTGCTGATATCTTTCCGGAATTTCGTTCAGGCTTTCAGCAAGTTCAGCCTTAGTAAAGTTAATAGCAAAGTCAGGGAATACCTCTTCTGTGTCTGATTCAGAGTCTGATTCAGAAGCTTCACTATCTTCTGATATGTTTGCCATGAGAGCTATGTTTGCTCTCTCATCATCTGATTCTGAGTCAGCTTCAGATGTGTCAGAGTCATCCCATGTGGCCATGAGACTTTTCTTCTTTTCCTTGCCAAACTTTTGTTTAGGCTTTTCCCTCTGAAGCTTTGGGCAGTCACTCTTGTAGTGTCCTTGCTCGTTACATTCATAGCAGATGATGTCTTTGTTGTTTGGCTTTCTGCTTCCTGAAGAGCCTTCAGATCTTCTGTACCCAGATGAGGATTCTGACCTTCTGTATCTGGAGGAAGACTCATTCTGATTATCTGATCTTCTAGGATTCCTGAACTTTCTTTGCCTATGCTTCCATAGTTGGTTCACCCTTATGGAGAGGAGGGATAGTTCATCTTCTTCTGATGAGGACCCATCAGAGGTTTCTTCAATAGCCTGCAAAACTTTGGAGTCAGATTTTCTATAAGATTTTAAAGCTAATGGCTTACCTTGCTTTTGTGGTTCATCAGCTTCTAGCTCTATCTCGTGACTTCTGAGGGAGCTGACAAGTTCCTCCAGAGAGATTTTGTTGAGATCCTTAGCTAGCTTCAGCGTTGTGACCATTGGCCTCCACTGTTTTGGCAAGCTTCTGATGATATTCTTGACGTGATCAGCAGTAGAATACCCTTTATCCAGAACTTTGAGACCAGCAACCAGAATTTGGAATCTTGAAAACATCGTTTCTATAGATTCACTTTCTTCCATCTTGAATGCCTCGTACTTTTGAATGAGTGCAAGAGCTTTGGTTTCTTTTACTTGTAAGTTGCCTTCATGCGTCATTCTTAGAGAATCGAACATATTCTTTGCAGTGTCTCTGTTTGATATCTTTTCATATTCAGCATAAGAGATGGCACTGAGAAGAATAGTTCTAGCCTTGTGATGATTTTTGAAATCACGCTTTTGCTGATCAGACATTGCCTTCCTATCAATCTTCTGACCACTTGCATTCACTGGGTGCGTGTATCCATCAGTCACCATGTCCCACAGATCAGCATCATGGCCCAGAAAGAAGCTTTCAATTCTTTCTTTCCAATAATCGAAGTTCTCTCCATCAAAGACTGGAGGTTTGCCGCTGAATCTGTCTCTATCGTCGTTGTTGTCATTGCTGATGTTTTGATGTGATCTTGCCATTATGTTTTTTCTGACGCTGGATCTTGTACTGACACGGTTAAGTGTTTAAGCTCAGAACCAGGCGCTCTGATACCAATTGAAGAAGTGAAAAACACAAGAAGGGGGGTTGAATTGTAAAACTTAAAATCAAATGCAGACAACTCAGTATTTTTATCCTGGTTCGTTTGATCTCAAACTACTCTAGTCCACCCCTCAAGGTGATTTCGCCTCTCTCCAACGAGGTCTTAATCCACTATATTCAACTGAATATTACAACTGCTAAAGCCTTCTTGAGTCTAACCACAGACCGGTTTCTCTCAAGGAAATTCTCTTACAGATAAATGAACAAAGGTGTGTTTGATGTTTTCTAGGAAAACTATATATCACAACTGTGATAATACACAAATGAAGCTTAATATGAAACTAAAATGCTAAAGTTATGAAATAAGCGGTGTAAAGAGCTGTAGAAAAACTGAGATCTTGAGTGAGGATGATTCGCTTAGGCGTGTATATGCGTGTAGAGTATTTGCAAGCATTAGCCAATTCTTTTCTCACTGACTTATTTATATAGCCTTGGAAAAGGTACGTTGCAGTCCATAATTCCATTTCAATGCTCATTACGTTCTTTCCATATTGAGAAGATCTTTGTCTTGGAATAAAGTCGTTGATAATTAATTGTCTTGAATGCATAGTACCGTTGACACTTCAGTGTGTTCTGGGCTTTGGCTTATTCTGACTCATCTAAGTGTTGATGACATTGTTGGGATCTTGATCAGATTTAGAGTATGTTAAGCGCAGATCTGTTCATCAGGCTTCAGCGTAGCACTTGATATTTTATCTTATGATGTTGTCATATCTTCTTATGCTGATGTTGATATTCTGATGCTGATTCCATCAGAGTTTCTGTAAATACACAACATAATTTTTAGGTAGCATATATGTCTTATATAAATCTTATTATTTATTTAATCTTGTATTTGTTATCATCAAAACTCTAACTGAGGGTTGTAGACTCAAACTATGTTCTAACAGGTCATGCCCTTTGGATTGAAGAATGTTGGGGCAACGTACCAGCGTGCCATGGTTGCTTTATTTCATGATATGATCCATCATGAGATTGAAGTATACGTCGACGACATGCTTGCAAGGTCCCAAACTAAGGAGGAACACCTTGACCATCTGCAGAAGCTGTTTGACAGGTTGAAGTTGTACAAGCTGAGGTTGAACCCGAACAACTGCACCTTCGGGGTAAGATCTGGTAAACTGCTGGGTTTCGTCGTAAGCGATAAAGGTATTCAAGTGGATCCTGCAAAGGTGAAAGCTATATAGGAGATGCCAGCTCCCAGAATAGAGAAAGAAGTCAGAGGTTTTCTGGGACGTCTGAACTACATTGCCTGATTCATCTCACACCTGACTGCTACTTGTGAGCCAATCTTCAAGCTGTTGAAGAAAGATCAAGTAGTACGTTGGAACAATGAATGCCAGACCGCTTTCGAAAGAATCAAAGAGTGTTTCCAAGAGCCACCTATCCTGATGCCTCCAGTTGAAGAGAGACCTCTGATCTTATACTTGACAGTACTCGACGACTCAATGGGGTGTGTGTTGGGTCAGCATGACGAGTCTGGCCGAAAAGAGCATGCTATTTATTACCTTAGCAAAAAGTTTACCTACTGCGAGACCCGATACTCGTTGCTCGAGAAAACTTGCTGCGCTTTGGCATGGGCTGCTCGCCGGCTGAGACAGTATATGTTGACTCACACTACTCTGTTGATATCAAAGATGGATCCAATCAAGTATATCTTTGAGAAGCTTGCCTTGTCCGGAAGAATAGCGAGATGGCAGATGATCTTGACTGAGTATGACATCCAGTACACGACCCAAAAGGCAATCAAGGGAAGTGTGTTGGCAGACCATTTGGCACATCAGGAAATGGATGATTACCAGTCTATGAACTTTGAATTCTCGGACGAGAATATCATGTTGGTAACTGACTGTGAGACACCTGGACTGGATGAAGGACCTGAGGAAGGATCCTGATGGTCCATGTACTTTGATGAAGCTTCGAACGCTTTGGGTAATGGCATTAGTGTCGTGATCATATCTCCTAAAGGCTCTCATACTTCGTTCACTGCCCGACTATGTTTCAATTGCGCCAACAACATGCCGAAGTATGAAGCGTGCATTATGGGTCTTCGAGCAGCAATTGACCTAAGGATTAAGTTTCTAAGTGTCTTCGGAGATTCCGCTCTCATGATCAGTCAGATCAAAGGCGAGTGGGATACGAAACACCCAAATCGTATTCCTTACAAAGAGTATGTATTGACGTTGCTTCCCCATTTCGAGGAGATAACCTTTGAACACTTCCCTAGAGAGGAGAATCAGTTGGCGGACGGGCTGGCTACAATGTCTTCTATTTTCAAAGTCAATTGGGACAACGAGGCTCCCCGAATTATCATTGAAAGATTGGATGAACCTGCACATTGCTGTGACATCGAGACTGAAGAGGTAGCAGAAAAACCATGGTTTCATGAGGTGAAGAGGTACCTTGAGGCTCAAGAATACCCCGAGGGTCCATATGTTAATGGCAAGAAGTTTCTGAGGAGGTTCGCGGCGAAGTTCTTCATCAGTAATGGCATCCTTTACAAGCATAACCATGATTCAACCTTACTGCGTTGTGTGGATAAGAATGAAGCATAAAGGATCATGACGGAGTTACATGAAGGTACTTTCGGAACTCATTCCAACGGACATACCATGGCAAAGAAAATCCTTCGGGCAGGATACTATTGGTCCACAATGGAAGCCGACTGTTATCAGCATTCTCGGACATGTTACAAGTGCCAGGTCTATGCTGATAAGGTGCACATACCTCCAGTTCCTCTAAACTTCTTGATGGCACCTTGGCCTTTTGCAATGTGGGGCATTGATATGATCGGCGAGATCAGACCTACAGCGTCCAACGAGCATCGTTTCATCCTGGTAGAAATCGATTACTTTACGAAGTGGGTTAAAGCAGCTTCCTTTGCTACTGTAACCAAGAACGTCGTGGCACGGTTCATTCGGCACAATCTGATCTGTCGATATGGTGTACCAGAGAGGATCATTATGGACAATGGTACGAATCTCAACAACAAGATGATCACTGAGCTCTGCAAGCAGTTCAAGATACAGCATCACAACTCTTCTCCTTACCGGCCGAAGATGAATGGGGTTGTAGAAGCGGCTAATAAGAACATTAAGAAGATTGTGCAGAAGATGACAGTGACATACAAAGACTAGCACGAAATGTTACCATTTGCTCTTCATGGGTACCGCACCTCAGCGCAGACATCAACAGGGGCAACACCCTATTCCTTGGTATATGGCATGGAGGCAGTCTTGCCCATTGAAGTTCAGATACCCTCCCTTCGGATCATGAAGGATGCAATTTTGAGCGAAGACGAATGGATTCAGACCCAGCTTGATCAACTGAACTTAATCGACGAAAAGAGACTTACTACTATTTGTCATGGTCAGGTGTACCAGAAATGGATGATCAATGCATTTAACAAGAAAGTCAGACGACAAGAGTATCAAGTTGGGGATCTGGTAATCAAGCGCATTATTCTACCTCAAGGTGATCCTAGGGGCAAATGGACCCCTACTTATGAAGGGCCATTTATGGTTAAGAACATTTTCTCAGGAGGAGCTATGATTCTAACCACCATGGATGGTGACGTCCTTCCCCACCCCTTCAATGCAGACATAGTGAAAAAATACTACGCATAAACAAAGACCCGCTAGGTTGACTGGCCTAGGCAAAAATAAGGGCTTCCCGGCGAACCAAAAGGGTTCGGGCAAAAATAAGGGATGAAAATGAAAAAAAATTGTACACCCGGCAAGTTGAAAACCTGAAAAGGCGACTTGGGCAAAAAAGGGTATCCCGGTGGGCTGAAAACCCGAAAGGGTGGTCCAGGTAAAAATTAGGGATCAAAGCATAACACTATGTCTCATTGGATCACCTTGCATCCAGACTTCGGTATCAACTATCAAGCTCGGATGGCACTAATCAATCTGATATACCTTCAACCAAGTAGAAAAGTGATGAGATGCTCGAATACATAAAGGCAATAGCAGAGTTGGAACCCAGTGGGATCATTCACATAGCTGTTTTGTTTTATTTTCACAAATTGTATAAATTCTATTTGTTCGACGACGTTCTCTTATTAGGACGTCAGCCTCTTGTACAAAAATGCCTATTTACAGGCCCAAACTTCAAAATCAATACAAATTCATTTCCAGACAAATTTCAAACTGTCTTTCTTTTATCTGTTTTATTTTCCAAAGAAAGTCCAATATTCATTTTTGATATATGCATTTGACATTAATTGCTACTCATGAATATTTACATACGAAACAAAAGATGAATTACTGGTAAAATCAGAAACATGGGAAATAAGAGATGTCCAAGCTGTATAGTTGCTTTGTCCACCAGGTACCGGGTAAATTCATCTGAAGAATATGGCTAAGATACCTTCACTCCCCGCAGAGTAAGACAGTAATGGTAGCTCTCCCCAGCTGAGACTTGCAACAATGAACGAATCAGCAATGCTCTCCCCAAGCAGAGTTAATCTACCATCAGCACTAGAGAGGCTTGATATCCCTGGAAGTCTTAATATTCCCCAACGGAGTATAAGAATATTCCCCGGCAGAATACAAGATACCCCCAGTGGAGTCAATATTTCCCCAGCACGGTCTGAAAAAGGCTTCCCCAACGGAGTCGAAGCATCATACCATACAATCTCATTTATTTTGAGAACATCATTGCTTGATCCATATCATGCATTGCATATGACTGACCTTCACCTTTCAGGAAAGATGCAGTTAAGTTCTTAGCTATGTCAAAGACTTTATCTGGTTCAGTCAGATCGACCCTAAGATCTCCCTGATTCATATTCCAGTTAAAGATATTCCAAGACCTTGTCTGGTCCAGTTAAATCGATTCCTAAAGATTTTTCTGATGCCGATCCAGTCAAAGTTGATCCAAGACCTTCTCTGGTTCAGTCAGATCGCCGATAAGATCTCCCTGATTCGTATTCCAGTTGAAGTTATTCCAAGACCTTGTTTGGTCCAGTTAAATCGATTCCTAAAGATTTTTCTGATGTCGATCCAGTCAAAGTTATTCCAAGACCTTGTCTGGTCCAGTTAAATCGATTCCTAAAGATTTCTCTGATGCCGATCCAGTCAAAGTTATTCCAAGACCTTGTCTGGTCCAGTTAAATCAATTCCTAAAGATTTTTCAGATGTCGATCCAGTCAAAGTTGATCCAAGACCTTCTCTGGTTCAGTCAGATCGCTGATAAGATCTCCCTGATTTGTATTCCAGTTGAAGTTATTCCAAGACTCTTGTCTGGTCCAGTTAAATCGGTTCCTAAAGATTTTTCTGATGCTGATCCAGTCAAGTTATTCCAAGACCTTGTCTGGTGCAGTTAAATCGGTTCCTAAAGATTTTTCTGATGCCGATCCAGTCAAGTTATTCCAAGACCTTGTCTGGTCCAGTTAAATCGATTCCTAAAGATTTCTCTGATGCCGGTCCAGTCAAAGTTATTCCAAGACCTTGTCTGGTCCAGTTAAATCGATTCCTAAAGATTTTTCTGATGCCGATTCAGTCAAAGTTGATCCAAGACCTTCTCTGGTTCATTCAGATCGCCGATAAGATCTCCCTGATTCGTATTCCAGTTGAAGTTATTCCAAGACCTTGTCTGGTCCAGTTAAATCGATTCCTAAATATTTTTATGATGTCGATCCAGTCAAAGTTATTCCAAGACCTTGTTTGGTCCAGTTAAATCGATTCCTAAAGATTTTTCTGATGCCGATCCAGTCAAAGTTAATCTAAGACCTCCTCTGGTTCAGTCAGATCACCGATAAGATCTCCCTGATTCCTATTCCAGTCGAAGTTCAGACCACCCATCAATAGTCTCCAAATGGCATCTGTAAGCCCATTCCCGACATCACCAGGTTGACACCATTTCATGCGAGTGCAAATTTCTGGGCACTCTAGTGTTCAATCATCTTCCACCTTCGGATCACGAAAGGCCCGAAATCCAATCTATATCCTCAGATTTAAGAAGATTGAACAGGGGAAGCTGTTGTACCCCAAAATTTTCCCTCTCATATTTCTCAAAACATTGCAAGGAAAGTCTCCAAGTGGCTCAAGATTGCTCAAGAGTTGGACAGTCAAGTCATCTCCTATGGCAGTCAATCTCAAATTAGGGTTTTGTGTTGCATCAAGGTCCTTACATCCAAATGACCTCAAGTGCTCCCCAATGTCCTAATATTTTCTCAAGTTCATCCATGTCAAATTTCAAGCCTTGCAGAGGAAGTTTGGTCGGTCAATTGCTCAAAGGGTCAAAAAATCGACTGTGTTAGAGCAAAAGTCAACTGTGACCCAAATACAGTCAAACTTCAAGATTTTTTGTCAACATTCTCATTTTTAAGGATATTTCATAATTTTATCAAGGATTGATCATGATTCATCAAGGATTGCTCAAAATTCATCAAGACTCAAAAGTTGCTAAATTAGGGTTTTGTAGGAAAAGTCAACACAACTTTGACCAAGCATAACTTTCTCATACTTTATGAGAAATGACCCATACAAATCTCATTTAGAAGAAGATGCAATTTCCAACAATCCATCTTCACACCCCAATATCAAAAAATGCACTCACAAAAAGTTACAAATTTGGACATTATAGGTCATTTTTGAAAGCCAACAAAAACACCTTTTTTCCAAAGCTTATAACTTGAGCATGGAATATCAAAATGAGATAAGAACAAAAGGGTTGGTTATAGGACATCTCAAGCTATCTAAAAAGTCCATGAACACCTCCAAAAGTTCAAAATTGAAGAAGTTATGCATTGTTGAAGTTGGGCATTTTTGCAAAATTGCCAAAAGTCAACTATCCCCAAAACTTCAAATTTTGTCAAATGGACTCATTACTTTTCACTTGATTTGATCTTTTCACACTACACACGTGTTCTAGCTTCAGCCATGTGTCTATTTATTAATTTTTCTATTTTATTTGATTTTTTATTGAATTAATTCATTTTAAATCAATTTAAATCAAATAAAATCCAAATATTGATTATTTAGGATCTTTTTGGTTGTTATAGGTCTTAATTATCATCATGATCATGATCAAATCCGTATCAAGCTTTTCATGTACAAAAATATTGGATTTTGGACCAAATTGGAAGCTTTTCAATGGAGAATCAAATCATATCTTCAAGCATTGATGCACAAGGATTGAGTCCACAAGATTTGACCTAATACATTGCTCATTACATATACAATGCAAAGGCACGCGAATTAGAGGTTAGAGGCTGCATAAACATCAAAAGCAAACTTGAGAAAACTTGGAAAAAGCTTGAATCTGAAATCGCGCATAGAGGTTGTGATCGGTGGAAATAGAACTGACTGTTTTGGAATGCTGGTTCGCATTTCGCAAAATGTCGCGGTAAGCAAGAGTCGCCACCGTCTTTTATTTTCTCCAACAAGGAAAGGACAAAAGCACAGCAAAATTCCTTTTCGAGATGTTTCTCGGGTTCGAGAGGTAGATTATAGAAAGGGGAGGTATTAGCACCCTTTCTATCCGTGGTTATCCACGGGCTCTTAAGTAATTGCTCACTATGCTTTCAAAATGTTTTGCTTTTCTTGTGTTTGTGGGTTTTGAAAAGAGTTTGTTTAAAAACTTCGATTTAACTCTTGTTTCTGTCCTCAAGAGTGTATGAAGTGTTGTTTGAAAACTTTGTTTGAAAAAGTGTAAGTGCGAAAAGTTTGTTTTGTTTTGAAAGAGCAAGTACCCGAGAACCTCTACCTACTCAAAAGAAATTAAGCTGTGTAAATGTCCTTTAGACAGTGCTATCCCACTATTGAGAAGTAGGTAGCACCATCGTTGGAGTTTTTCGGGTCAATTCGATTTTAGGGACATGTGGTCACTAAAGCAATGGTAGGACGCCTTAGCGGTAACCCTAACGTCTTAGATCGTTTTTATTCGAGGCAACCGTTTCGAGGCAACTTTGATCTTTAGACAGGAGGGCGACCTCTAAAATTTCCTATACTCAATGACCACGTCGAGGCAACCAAGTGAGGCGTACCCTAGGAGTGACATGTGCGAGTGTGTCAGGTTTCAGTTACGTTATCTTTGTACATGTTATGGTGAGCTACGATTGATTTTAATTTAAGAGATATCTTGTCATGCATAGCCTAATTAGCATACATCTAGCAGTTAATAGTTGCGGAAAAGAAAGCTAAGCTATTACAAGGCGTCGGGTATTTACATTGCCAAAAACAAACCCTTGAAAAAGTAAATTGCGGGAAATTAAATGAAAGCGATAAAAAAGGTCCTAATTAAAGCTATTACATCCTCGGAGCAAATACAATTATATGATAAAAAAAAATCATGAATCAAAAATAATCATACGCGCGAGAAAAATTGAATTGGAGAGTTCTTAGGGTTTTGACCCTTTTTGTTCAACAAAGCATATTGTGATTATTTTTTGATTTAAAGAAATTACTCTAAATTAATAATTGAATTAATTAACTAAAATAAAAATATTTTTTGGTTTTTTGTTATTTAAGGGAAAATAAAAAATGGTCAAAAGTTATTAAAAACCCTAATTCTACATTAATTTTAAATTATTGCAAAAAAGTTAAAATTAACCTAATTAAAACTAAATTAATTAATTACTTATTTATTTACAAAAAAAGCTAATTAAATTTAATAAATAAAAATGTTATATTTTTTCTGAATTTTATTAAGAGAAATAAATTATTTGGTTAATTAAGTAATAATAATAATAATAATTAATAATAAAAAAAACAATTTAAATAAAAAATATAAAAGAAGAAAAAGAAATAAACCCAGGGGGTGTTGGGCCCAAGAGGAGGTAGAGTCAGCAATTCTTGGCCCATTATGCTTCCAGCATGTTTGACTTTCTGAGTTGTCCACACGCTTGTTGACTGGAGACTATGGTGATCTTTCACTCATGGCCATTGGATTTAGACTTGAAGACATCTGGCGCATTGAGATTTGAGGTGCATGGTGGTCTTCATACCTGGAAATCCATCGGAACATGTGCAAGAAAATAATAACAAGAATTTTGGGGGACCTGGGACTCGAACCCAGGTCCCAAGGGACATCCCACTCACGCTTCACCAACTGAGCCACGCTGCATCTTTGTTATTAATATATACAACAATTTACATATATCCAAACAAACGCTTATGCTTGGAAAAAGAATAAAACGCGTGCTAATTCAAATAGACCAACCCTATGCCAACACATCAGCGTCTTCAACCTTGGTTCTGTGTAAACAGAATCAAATAGCGGGGTTTTTTAACCTTCACTACCTCCTGCAAGGAAAAATAGCGAATAGAAGCACAGCAAACATAAATATTTCGCGAGGTATGGGTTTTGATCGTCTTGGCCTCATGAATTCAACCATGTATCCCATTGGTCCTAATTTTTCCTGGATTGAAAAGCCCTATTTGAAAGCTTGAAAACCCTAGAAATTCAATCATGGCATCTCTCGACTCAGGGCACTATGATGCAATTCAATTATTCCATTAGCTTTGTATGATCTCTAGCAATGCAAATCAGTCACAAAAACATGTTAAATACGCATGAATTAAGAGATGCAGTTTTGAATAGGAAGTGCAAACCGTGAGATGGAATGTAGCGATTCCTTGAGCTTTGGCGCCTGAATTTGATTGCAAATCAATCCTAGTGCCTCCTGCAATGTGTTTGGATGGACAAAACTCCTTGAATTGGCCTAGAATGCAAGAACCAGTTTTGAGTTTTCTTGAAAATTCTTGAATTTGATATGGTTGTTTCTGCAGCTTTCAATCGTGCATTAGGTTATGGTTTGCTTGCTTGCATATAAGAGAATCAAATTAGGTCAAGAGTTGGGCCAATATCCATGTGCATTGATGATTGAATCCTTGATTGATAAATCAAATATTCTTGATTTTTCATGATTGAACAAGTTGCCAAAATTGGATATTTTTTGTATCTTTTTGATTGTGCACGAATTGGTCAGCATATTTGGATCATATTTGGTTCACAAATTGATTTAAAAATCAAATCTTCTATTTTCTTATAATTCAAATTAATTAAATGAATTAATATGTATTAAAAATCTATTTAATCAATAAATTTAAGAAAATAAATCCAATTTAACTTGGTGGGTCGTGCATAGATCATGGGTGAAGTTTCAAAAAGAGATTTGAAGCCCATTAGCAAAAAGAAGGTGTTTTGAGCAAAGTTGACTTTTGCAAATTCATGAAAATTGCCCAACTTCTCCAATGCACAACTTGCTCAATTTTGATCATATGACCATGTTCTTGGACATTTTGGAAAGCCCTTGAAGTTATCTAACCAATTTTTTTGGACCCATGTCATTTGGATTTACCAATCTCAAGTTATGGCCTTTGACTCAAAGTGTACTTTTGTTGACTTTTGAAATTGGCCTATAATGTAAAAATTTGTAACTTTTTGTGAGGGCATTTCTTGATCTTGGAGTGTGAAGATGGATTGTAGGATATTGCATCCTATTCAAAATGAGCTTTGTATGGAATTTTTCTGACAAAACATGAAAGAGTTATGCCCTTGTCAAAGTACAGTTGACTTTTCTACTGTCCAAAAATAGTAACTTTTGCACCTTGATGATTTTTGAGCTATTCTTGTGAAATCATGATCAAGACTTAATCAAATGATGATTGTGAACTCAAAATAAGATGTTGACCAAGAATTCTGACTTTTGACTGCAAAATGACCATTTTGCCCCTGCAGTTGACTGTAGATCAAATGGAGCTTTTGATTGTGCAAATTGGCACTGTGAGTCTTGCAACTTGGCATGTAAGTGCTTGAGGATGTATATAGGCCTATAAGACTTGATTGAACCATGGAAAACCCCCAAATTCCTTGAAAGAACCAAAACCCTAATTTCAGTTGTCTACTACTTAGGAGATGGTTTGACTGTCTAACCCTTGAGCCATTTTGAGCAATTTGAAGATCATTCTTGACAAATCTTGAGGAATATGGGAGGGAAAATTTTGGGGTACAACAGAGGCCAATTCAGAATCAAATCTCCACACTAATCGATTGTTGGACCATCATTGAAATGAAATCAATCCAGAACCAGTCTCCATACACATCCAGGAGCTTTGTAAGTGTTTCGAAAAACCACCTTTCAGTCGAATTCATATATCATTATTCTTGCATATTTTTGACAAAATCTTTGCATATTCATGATCTTTGTTCAATTTGCAAGCTTTCTGCATTAGCCAATTGTATTCATATGGTCTATAACCCTCTAGCTGAATCTAGGGTTCGTGGTTTTTGTATTTTGGGCGTTTTCTCTACAGGTAAAATCAGCGCCATTAATGGATATAGACGTGCTCAGGAGGCCTAGACGAGCATGACTGTGGTCTTGGAATTAATTTCTATGGCCTAGGATAGATTTTAGGATGCAGCTACGGATTTAGCTGCGGATGTAAATCCGCAGGTAAATAACCAGGTCCAATGAAGAAGACGATGACGCGTCTCCCTTCCATTTGCTGATTCAAATTTGGCGCGTGTTTTATTTGTTTATTGGCATGATTAATGTGTTTTCTATATTATTATTACTATCCATTATGATAACAATTAAAACGCGTTGGTGCAGTGGTAGTGGCGTGTGCTTGGTGACTCACAGGACTTGGGTTCGAATCTCAGGTCTCCCACATATTTGTTATATTTTGTTTACAGGTTATCCAATGCCATTCCAATTGCATGGTACATCATGTGTCCTCATCCAGATGCTTGCCAAATGGCCCCAGGCCAGATCTGGTGGTCCAGAATGAAAGCATATCATATGCTCTAGTCAACGTGTCACATGGAATTGCAAAAGTCAGCCAGGCTTGCATACAAATGGGCCTTGAATTTGCTATTCAAACCTCCAAAAATCAGGCCCAACCTCTAACTCACTCTATTTTCTATTTTATTTCTTTATTTTGTTTAATTATTTTTTTTAATTTTAATCACTAACCAATTAAAACTTTTTCTCATAAAATTAAAAACCAAAAAGATTTTCTTTATTAAAATTAATTTCAGTATTTTATTTTGGTTAATAAATATTATTTGAATTAATTTAGTTTTAATTAGGTATAACTTTTAATATTTTTGCAATAATTAAAATTAATTTAGATAATTAGGTTTTACTAACATTGATTGATTTATTTTTATTTCTTTAAATACTCAAAAATCCAAAAATATTATTTTCATTAATTAATTAATTAGTTTATTAATTTAATGCTTAACCTAATTTAATGCCTTTCTTAATTCAAAAATAGACCAAAAAAATCACTTTCTTTCAAAAAGGGTCAAAACCCTAGAATGCGCCCGATTTAGTTTTCCGCACGCGATCCATTTATCATTGTTGTATTTGTTTCCCGGAATGTAATAGTTTAATAGGACTTTATTTTATCGCTTTATTTATTTTCCGCATTTTAATTTCAAGGGTTGTTTTTGGCGATGTAAATACCTGACGCCTTGTAGTAGTTTAGTTTTAATTTCCGCAATTTAATTTCCGCAATCTATACACTGTTAGATGTTTGATAATAGGGAATGCATGACAAGATCAAATGTTTAAACCTAAAATCAACATAGATCACCCATGACATTTACAAAGACAAATTAACTGAAAATGACACACTCGCACATGCGCACTCTTAGGGTACACCTCACTTGGTTGCCTTCGAACGTGGTCATTGAGTATAGGAAGTTTTAGAGGTCGCCCTCTTGTCCAAAGATCATAGTTGCCTCGAAACGGTTGCCTTGGAAAAATGATCTAAGACATTAGGGTTACCGCTAAGGCGTCCTAACATTGCTTTAGTGACCACACGTCCCTTAATCGAATTGACCCTCAAACTCCAACGACAGTACTACCTACTCATTAATAGTGGGATAGCATTGTCTAAAGGACATTAGCACAGATTGATTCCTTTTTCGATTAGGTAGATGGTTCTTAAGTACTTGCTCCTTTCAAAACAAAACAAAACTTTTCGTACTCACACCTTTCAAACAAAAAACTCTTTTCAAACCCACAAACACAAAGAAAAGAAAATTTTGAAAACACTTTGAGCAAGTACCTAAGAGCCTGTGGATAATCACAGATAGAAAGGGTGCTATCACCTTCCCTTTCTATAATCTACCCCCCGGACCCGAGAAACATCTCGAAAAAGGAATTTTTCTATGCTTTTTTCCTGTCCTTATTGGATAAAATAAAAGACGGTGGCGACCCTTGCTTACCGCGACATTTGCAAAAACAAACGCAAAACGCGAGCCAGCATATCCAAAGCAGTCAGTTCTTTCCCACCGTATCACAGACCCTTTTCTAACATTTTAAAGAAGTCTCTCCTGAAGTAGCAGCGACCAAGGCGGTGTCCTTAACTCCTGTGATCACAAGACTTGTACCTCGGATGTCTTCTCTAAAAGATGCAAGGGAAGTAGTGGAAGAAGGCGGATCCACTATCTGGGGTTAGCTACCAGACTTTCCTTTCAAATCAGAAAAATTCGGCTTGGGGTTCACCTCAACTACTCAGAAAGCCGTGCGTCGCACCCATGCCGGAGGGCCTCCTGTGAAGATCAGCCACCAAGGGGTTAATGCACTAGAGAACAGTGAAGAAAAGGGCAGTCTGGAAGACTGGATTTTTCCTACTATTGGCGGAGGATTGTGCAACTGGGAAGCAAAAGACTTTATTTCGATTACTTTCATACCGCAGTAATTCATCTTTTCCATTTCTGTTGGACTATAATAATTCACAAACAATTCGTACTTCTTCAACCTTGTGTCTTACCCGAGGCACGTAGGTCCATTTGTAAGGGTTCTTATTTCATTTTCATATGTCATTTTAATGAATCATGGACGCTTTTCATATATAAAACTTTTGTGCTCATTGTCTTTCTTTTACATTTTGTTGTTTTAAGATGGCTATGCCCTTACACACACCCACACTCACAAATGCAGGTACCCTTCCACTCCGGAACCCATGGGTAACGATACTACTATAGCCTTCAGTGACTCTGAATATCTGATCTACCAAGCCGAATACGAAGGTGAGGAAGACTGTGAGTTGCCAGGGGAATTGGCCATATTACTTCAACAAGAAGAAAGATAAATTTTGCCTCATGAGGAGTTGTTGGACACAATCAACTTGGGTACTGAGGAAGACAGAAAGGAAATCAGAGTGGGTGCCAACCTATAACCGAGTGTCAAGGAGCTCCTAATTCAGCTGTTGCATGAATATGTTGAGATCTTTTCCTGGTCATACGAAGACATGCCGGGACTTGATACAGACATTATGGTACACCGTTTACCCACAAGAGAAGACTGTCCACCAGTTAAACAAAGGGTCCGCTGCATGAGACCTGACATGTCTAAAAAGATCAAAGCAGAAGTTATGAAGCAGTTCAATGCAGGATTTCTGGTTGTTACTTCCTATCCACAATGGGTTGCTAACATTGTGCCCGTGCATAAGAAGGACGACAAAGTGAGAATGTGTGTGGACTATAGAGACTTAAACAGGGCCATCCCTAAAGATGACTTTACACTTCCGCACATCGACATCCTGGTTGATAATACAGCTCAGCACAAAGTATTTTCTTTCATGGACAAATTCTCAGGCTATAACCAGATCAAAATGGCACCTGAGGACATGGAGAAAACTACATTTGTTACACAGTGGGGTACGTTATGCTACAAAGTGATGCCATTCAGACTGAAGAATGTCGGGGAAACCTATCAACGCGCCATGGTAGCTTTGTTTCATGATATGATACATCATGAGATAGAGGTCTACGTAGATGACATGATAGCCCGTTCACAAACTGAAGAAGAACACCTTGATCACTTACAAAAGCTGTTTGTCATGTTGAAGGAATACAAGCTCAGGTTGAACCCTAACAAGTTTATATTTGGAGTCCGGTCTGGTAAACTCTTGGGTTTCATTGTCAGCAACAAAGGAATCGAAGTTGATCCTGCCAAAGTCAAAGTTATACAAGAAATTCCTGCTCCTCGCACTGAGAAGGAGGTCAGAGGTTTCTTGGGACGCCTAAACTACATTGCTAGGTTCATTTCTCACCTAACATCTACTTGTGAACCAATCCTCAAGTTGTTGAAGAAAGATCAGGTAGTTAGATGGAATGATGACTGTCAAATTGCTTTCGATAAAATCAAGGAGTATTTGCTAGAGCCTCCTATCTTGATGCCACCCGTCGAGGGAAGACCGCTAATCATGTATCTGACCATCTTGGAGAACTCAATGGGGTGCGTACTGGGGCAACATGACGAGTCTTTCCGAAAAGAGCATGCCATTTATTACCTTAGCAAAAAGTTTACCGACTGTGAAACCATATATTCACTACTCGAGAAAACTTGATGCTCTTTGGTATGGGCTGCTCGCCGGCTAAGGCAGTATATGTTGACTCATACTACTTTGCTGATATCTAAGATGGATCCGATAAAATACATCTTCGAGAAGCCTGCTTTGTCTGGAAGGATAGCTAGATGGCAGATGATCCTAACAGAGTACGACATACAGTACACGACCCAAAAAACTATAAAGGGGAGTGTGCTAGCTAACCATCTGGCTCATCAAGCTGTCGAAGATTATCAATCCATGAATTTTGACTTCCCTGACAAAGACATCATGACATTGGACAACATTGAAGATTTTAGACCATATGAAGGACCTGAACAAGGATCCCGATGGACCCTGTACTTTGATGGGGCCTCCAATGCGCTTGGTAACGGTATCGGTGTTGTGCTTATATCTCCAGAGGGTGGCCACACTCCTTTTATAGCCAGACTCTGTTTCAACTGTACAAACAATATGGCAGAGTATGAAGCTTGCATCTTTGGACTCAAGGCTTCCATAGACTTGGGAATCAAATCTTTAATTGTATTTGGGGACTCAGCTTTGGTCATTAGTCAGATCAAATGAGAGTGGGATACTAAACATCCAAACCTCATCCCTTACAAAGAACATGTCTTGACATTGTTACCACATTTCGAGCAGATTACCTTCGAGCACTTCCCGCGAGAAGAAAAATCAGCTAGCAGATGCTCTAACTACAATGTCATCCATGTTTAAACTTAATTAGGATAATGAGGCTCCCCATATCACCATTGAACGAATGAACGAACCTGCACACTGTCACGAGATTAATACCGAAGAAGTAGTGGACCGACCTTGGTTCCATGAAGTCAAAAGGTATCTCGAGGCGCAAGAATACCCTGAAGGAGCTTCAGTCAACGACAAAAAGTTCTTAAGGAGATTCTCAGCTAAGTTCTTCCTAAGTAATGGCATCATGTACAAACGTAATCATGATTCTATTCTGCTCCGTTGTGTGGACAAGATTGAAGCTGAAAGAATTATGGCTGAATTGCATGAAGGTACCTTTGGCACTCACTCTAGCGGGCATACGATGGCTAAGAATATTCTAAGGGCAGGCTATTACTGGTCTACCATGAAAGCTGACTGCTATCAACATTCCTGTACCTGTCATAAATGTCAAATCTTTGCAGACAAGGTACACGTACCTCCAGTTCCTCTAAATGTCTTAACAGCTCCTTGGACATTCGCTATGTGGGGAATCGACATGATTGGAGAGATCAAGCCTACAGCCTCCAATGGACACCGCTTTATTCTAGTGGACATTGATTATTTCACAAAGTGGGTCGAAGCAGCTTCCTTCGCATCCGTTACTAAGAATGTTGTTGCCCGCTTCATCAAAAAGAATCTCATTTGCCGGTACGGTATCCCCGAAAGGATCATTACTGACAACAGTACAAACCTTAACAATACTATGATCACCGCCCTGTGTGAGCAGTTCAAGATTCAACATCACAATTCATCTCCCTATAAGCCAAAGATGAATGGTGTTGTTGAAGCTGCAAACAAAAACATCAAAAAGATCATACAGAAGATGACAGTCACCTACAAGGACTGGCATGAGATGTTACCGTTTTCTCTTCACGGGTACCGTACCACGGCACGTACATCAACTGGGGCAACACCCTATTCCTTGGTATATAGCATGGAAGTTGTTTTACCTATTGAGGTTCAGATCCCCTCTTTGAGAATCATGAAGGATGCAGGTCTGAGTGAAGACGATTGGATCCAAACCCGACTTGATCAGTTAAACCTAATTGACGAAAAGAGACTTACTGCTGTTTGTCATGGTCAGACGTATCAAAAACGGATGATCAAGGCTTTCAACAAGAAAGTCAGACGACAAGTGTATCAAGTCAGAGATCTTGTGATCAAGCGCATCATCTTGCCACAAAGTGATCCTAGGGGCAAATGG
The DNA here is from genome assembly GCA_948472305.1 of Vicia faba. Classification (NCBI taxonomy): domain Eukaryota; kingdom Viridiplantae; phylum Streptophyta; class Magnoliopsida; order Fabales; family Fabaceae; genus Vicia; species Vicia faba. The sequence goes on along the minus strand of OX451738.1, from coordinate 930,904,925 downwards.
ACTCCTACCTACGAAGGACCATTTGTAATCAAAAACATATTTTCTGGTGGGGCAATGATCTTAACCACCATGGACGGTGACAACCTGCCGCACCCTGCGAACACAGACATAGTCAAAAGATACTACGCATAAATGACCCTCTAGGTTGACACACCTAGGAAAAACAAGGGCATCCCGGTGAATCAAAAACCCGAGAGGGCGGTTCAGGCAGAAATTATGGATAAACAAAAAAATTTGTACACCCGGCAAGTTGAAAACCCGAAAGGGCGACTTGGGCAAAAAAGGGTTTCCTGGTGAATCGAAAACCCGAAAGAGCGGTTCAGGAAAAAATTAGGGAATTAAAGCGTATGACTATGTCTCACCTGATCACTTTAAGGACAATCTCTTCACAAGACAAATATGGAGCTTCTGATCAATCCAATCATCTTTGGACGAAGCAACGAATGGACAAGATATTCGGAGATACAAAGGCTATAGCAGAATGGGAACCCCATGGGATTTTTTACACATAGCTATCTTTCTTTGTATAAATTTTTCTCATTTTTTATGACACCGTCCTCTTACTAGGATGTCTGTCTCCTTTGTACAAAACACTTATTCAAAGTTAATACAAAGATATCTCTTTAAAGTGCAGAAAACTATTTGCCTTGTTCTTTTTTACACTTGTATTTTATTTGCAAAAACGTCCAATGATTCATTAGTGAACATATGCATTTGAATGTAATTACTGTTTACAAATAAACAAAGTGGAAAAGAACAATTACTGACAGGTTGAAAGGATAGGAAAACGTCTTTCGGCTATTCCATGAGCAATCCCTACAATACATCATCTAGATCCCTAGTGGAGCTAAATTTCAAACCCTTAATCCCCATCAGAGTTAAAGCTTCAAACTCCCAATCCCTAGCGGAGCCAAAACTTTGAATTACAGATCCCCAGCGGAGATGAAACCTTCTTCCCCAGTCGAGTCAAAATTTCCAACTATCAATCCCCAGCGGGAACCATTCAGTTTTCCCCAAATTCCCCAACAGGTTGTCTTGAAGTCTGAGAATCAGCCAGATAACAGTTAACTTTTGTCTCTCCCCAACCTAGGATAATTCCCTAGTAGAGTGGCATACAACCCAAACTCCTGAACCTACTCCCTAGCAGTAAGCCTTCTTCCCCGCAGAGCTTTATTATTCCCCAGTGAGGTCGCCAGAATGAAGATTCTCATTCTTAATTCCCCACAGAAGTCATCAGAGTTTTCTCTATTCCTCAGTGGAGCAAGGTTTCCCATTGTGTAATCCCCAGTAGATGTCAGCAAAGTTCTCTGGATTCCCCAAGCAGATTATTCAAGCAGTCTGGCATTACTCTCACAACAGAATTTTTGTCAAATACTCCAACTTCAAGACATGAAGGATCCTCATATCCCCACAGAAGTTGTCAAGGATTTTAATCCCCAACAGTCGCCAAGGATTTCTCATCCTCAGCAATCAAATATTTTGAATCTCCAGCAGCGGTCAAGGATTTATTTTCCCGGCGGCAGTCAAATATTTTATTATCCCCAGCTGTCAAGGATTCATTTTCCTCAGCAATACAGCAAATCAGCCTACATGCGCATACATTACATTCATATATCATAAATATTGATAAAGCACATTTATTGCATTATACATTTCATGCAACATAACTCTGTGTTTCAGCTAACATTTTACCCTTTTCAGGATAAGATTAACAACTATCATTAACAATGTTCAAAGACTTCAGATACAGTGAAGATACACTCCAGAAACGGAAGTCATTTTATCACTCATTCAGATTTTAACTTCAGATACAGTGAAGATACACTCCAGACACGGAAGTCATTCTGTCGCTTATTCAGATTCCAGTCCATATACGCTTCAGACATGGTTGCCATTCTGTCACTTATTCTGATTTCCCCAGCTTAGATACGCTCCAGACACGGATGCCATTTTGTTGCTTTTTCAGATTTCAGATTCAGATACAATGCAGATACACTCCAGACACGGAAGTCATTCTTTTATTCATTCAGATTCAAGTATAGTTACAGCTCGGATATGCTCCAGACACGGACGCCATTCCATTGCTCATACAGATTCAGTCTCCAGATACAGTTCAGATACGTTTCAGATACGGACACCATTCTGATACTCATCCTCTTGACTTACAACAAACATTCTTGGATGGAATCTACAAGCTCATCTCCAACAAGATTCTATCACCTCTCCAAATGGCATCTTTAAGCCCATTCCCTCAACTACAATTTGACGAGTGCAAATTTACGGGCACTCTAGTGTCCAATCATCTTTTACCTTCGAGCCACGAACGACAAAACTCGCCAATCTAACTCTTCAGGTTCAAGAAGATTGAACAAGGGAAGCTGTTGTACCCCAAAATTTTTCCTCTCATTTTATCAAGATTTTCCACACAAGACTTCTTGGACTCAAGACAAGATTAGGGTTTGGTCAGCTCAAGACATCTCCTTGCACTGATAACCTAAAATTAGGGTTTGAGTTTGCACAAGTATTTTTAGACCATCAATGCTTCATGTGACCTTCATACACCATCTTGGATCCCTAAGATTGCCCATGTCAAATTTCAAGCCTTGAATCACATTTTTGCCCAGTCAATTGGACAGTTGACCTAAAAATTAATTGTATTGGGGAAAAAGTCAACCATGGCCAATTTACAGTCAAACTTCATAATTTTTTATCCATAACAAAATTTTAGACTCCTATGTACCATTTGATCAAGTTTGGATCACAACTCCTTAAGAAATTTGATCAGATCATCAAAAGGGCAAAATGGTCAAAATTAGGGTTTTGACTGAGGAAAGGCAATTATGGTCAAAATGGTCAAAGAAAACTTCCAAAATGAAAGTTGTAGTCCTCCATGAAATCTACAAACTTTATTCACAAATTTTTCCCAAAAGATGCTTGGATCTCAAGTTATGATTTTGTGAATAAGGGTCCATGAACTAAATAACTTAGTGAAATTTTGCCCTAGTTTAGGCAGGTTTTTGACCTAACTTCATGGCAACTTTTCACCTAGTTCCAAGAGGTATCTCAAGTTTAATTTTAAAGATGGGTTGTATATCATGTTGTAACCTTTCCAAAATGTCCAAGAACTCTCCAATATCATTTATGGTTTGGGAGAATCGAAGAAGAGAAAATGGCAATTTGTCACTTTTGTTCAAGCCATGTTTACAATGCTTCAAGTTGCAAATCAGATCCTAGCATGCTTGTACCTTGCATTACAGGTCCTAATCCATTCTGCACTCCATAATTAAATGCAAACTCATTGGATAATGGCTTTATTTTGTCCTTTGGAGCATTGTACAAGAGTTTATTCCATTAATGGCATAAAGGGCACATTGCCATTTTCATAAAGCATGCTTTTGCCAACTTTACAATTCTTGAGCCATGGACCTGATCTTTTATTGCAAGCAATATCCATAAACGTCAGGCAATGTTTACCAACTCTCATCAGCCCTAGAACTAGCAAGTACAGCACTTTAGCATTGTCACTTCAACCTTTCTTCAAAAGCAAGAAAATTAGCAAAAGGGATCGGAACTTGCACATCTGTTAAAGGCAAGGCTTGGCATCATTCTACACAACTTCAGAAACTTGTCTCAAGCAAAAAACACGAATACATAACATTCAAAACTCTCCCAAAAAGAAAAAACACATTTCTACCCAAAACAGGGCAGCTTCTGTAAAACACTAGCCATCTCAATATTCACTCGTGCGTTTTGCTTTGTAACACATCAAACATCTTCCGTACATCCTACCCAAACTATCCAAGCCCTTATCCTGGTTCTGGAATCTCTGTTTCAACCATCACCATTTTCATTTTGGAAGGTTGCATGTTGACTCGTGCAAGGAGTTTCAAGCATCCTCAAGGCAAGTTGAGCATTGGAAAAGCTTGAGGGAACTTCAAGGAAACTCACACGATCTTCAGGCCTCACTCAAAGTCCCCACATTGCCATATCCAAACTCAGCTGAACAAGGTATTTTTCAAATCTCTATCTCTTTATTTAGGCATCCTTAAGTCACGATTTGTGAAGCAAAAATGTAGTCTTTAACTTGCTGAAGCTGTACATATGCATAGTTGTCATTTATATTAACTGAGTAGTGAGAATTTGAAGCTTGAAGTTCATGAAAAAATTAGGTCAGGAATTAGGGCCGCTGAAATTCTCTCTGGTCTTTTAGAGTTAGGTCACAAAATTTATATCACTGGAATCGTGAGATCATAAGCTACATTTTTTGTGTTATAAGTTTTTGTTTTTGTGCAAAGAATAGAGAGTTACAGGTTGAGGAAGAAACACGCGCGTATGGAAGTTGGAGGACATGGATGAAGTGTCTTGGGCCTGCTTGTTTTTTTTTTCACACCCCCCATATTCCTATTTGCACCCCCTGACCTATTTTCTTATATTTTTGCATTTTTCTTGCATATTTTATATTTTTGACTTGCATTTATTTTTTCTGAACATTAAAAAATCACAAAAAATATTTTCTTTATTTTTTTCATTTTATTTTATTTTTTATCTTATTTTTTGCATAAAATATTGATTTATTAGAATAAATAGAATCTATTTTCTTAAAATAAATAGTAAACATATTTAAAAATATCATACATTTTTATTTTTATTATTCATACACATAAAATATTATTTCCACATATATTTTAATTTTTAATACTTGTAAATAATTTTATTTATTATTTCTTATAAAAAATGGACAAATAAATAATATAGGAAACATATATTTTCTTTTAATAAAAAACTAGGGTTTTTCACCCTTTCAAAAATAATAATACTATTTTTCTTATTTTTAGGACTAAAATAATTTTATTTTTACATACATAAAATAAATACAAAAAAACATTTTGCATCCATACATTTTATTGCATATTTAAATAGTGTATATTTATTTATTTATTGTACAATAATTCAATTGGGTTGTAAAAATTTTTAGGGTTTTATTTTGAGCAATATCCCCCATTCAAAACTTGTATCCCCCTCCCATAATATTGTTGTAATAGCTTAGATTTACTTTACGCAATTTATCGCATTATACATGTTTAGTAAAATTAGGGTTTGTATGATAAGAAAAAAAATCAAACAAATAGACATGACCTAATACAAGACAAACAAAATGCATGTAAAATGACAACACATTGCACACAAGCACCTCTAGGGTTTCATCCACTTGGTTGCCTAAAATAAAATGGCCATGGTATGCATGCAAAGTATCTTGGCAAAGCAAAACAAAACAAAAGATCATAGTCCCTCGATGACGCTATCAAAAGGTTGCCTAAAAACAAAGATGATCTTGGTCCCTCAAACAAGCTAAGATACTTGGCAACATTGCTATCATGGTCATACAATGACCCACGCCCGTCCCCTTTAACATCCAAAGATAGGGTTATTTACCAAAGCAATGGTAAATCAACAATGTCAAAGGAATAAAAATGTGTAGGAAAGACATTTGAGTAGGTAGATGCTCCTAGTTACTTGATCAATTTGCAAACAATCCTTGCTATTTTCAAACACACACATAACACATTTCAAAACATTTCCAAAGAAATTTCAAAACATTGAAACATTTTTCAAAAGACAAACATCTTTGTATACATTCTTACAAACGAGAATCATTACAAAGATTTCCTAAATGATGGCCTCTTTTCAAAATACTTTCAAAAACCACAAAGCACCATTTCAAACAATTGGAAAAGCAAAGCAAGTGATCTAAACAAGTAACTAAGAGCCCATGGAAAACCATGGATGAAAATGGTGCTAGCACCTTCCCTTTTCATAATCTATCCCCCGAACTCAAGAAAACATCTCAAAGGTCTTTCCTGTGCTTTTTTACCTTTCCTTTTGGATAAAATAAAAGTCGGTGGCGACTCTTGCTAAATCGAAACATTTACAACGAAACGCAAAACCTCAAATCAGTTTTCCCACCGTATCACAAAGGTATTTCAAATTGAATCTCGGCAGTCGATTCTCCTGGTTGGTCATGGAAGTTTATTATCCATAAGACCTCAGCATAAGGTAGTTCGCAATTGAATTTCGGCAGTAGATTCTCCTGGTTAATCACGAAAGTTGATTATCTAGAAAACCTTGACAGAAGGTAGTTCTCAACATAATCTCGGCATTAGATTCCTTGGAAATATCGGCAGTATATTTCCTATTCTAAAAACCTTACATCAAGCATGACGTACGCATAACGATATCATAATCCTCAAGGTCATCCATAACATTTGGTGCATCTAACATACAGAAACACCAAAGAGCATTGGATAAAAGCGTCAAAAAGCATTTATTTGGTTATAAAAGCATTGAAAGAAAGTCCACGCCTATTTCCACATCCACGCATACGTCCACGTCCATGCCTATTTCTACGCACATGCCTGCATCCATGACTATGCCAACGTCTACTTCTACATCCATACCTACGCCAGTGACTATGATATAGACGTCAAAGACCTTGATGACACTTTTCACCAAACTCAAATCAACTCGGAGATGCAACAATTGGCAATAAACAGTTAGGGAGTTGGTGATTACAAGAACCCGATGATTTAACAAAGGAGAATTATCAAAAACATTCGCAAACAGTTGGGGCATAAAACATACGAACATTTGGGGCATACATCACACTGAGATAGCTTATTAATTTAGGGAATTGTGCATGCATGACATCTTGCAAAGCTACTTTGGTTAAAAATATGATTTTTCTTGGGGTTCATCTTTAGCGGGCTTATTTGTGCGAACTATATAGTTCAAACTTTAAAGCAATTTGGGGTTTATTTTCTTCATGTTGATAATTATAGTTTAGACGATACAACCCATATCATCATTAGTTTGGGGTTTATTTTCTTCATGTTTATAATTATGGTTGAGATGACACAACCAACATCATCATGAGTTTGGGGTATTTTCTTCATGTTGATAATTATGGTTGAGACGACACAACCAACATCATCATGAGTTTGGGGTTTTTTCTTCACATTGATAATTATGGTTGAGACAACACGGCCAATATCATCATAAGTTTGGGTTTTATTTTCTTCATGTTGATAATTATGGTTGAGACGACACGACCAATATAATCATGAGTTTGGGGTTTATTTTCTTCATGTTGATAATTATGATTGAGACGACACGACCAAAATCGTTCTGAGTTTGGGGTATTTTCTTCATGTTGATAATTATGGTTGAGACGACACGATCAATATCATCATGAGTTTGGGGTATTTTCTTCAAGTTAATAATTATGGTTGAGGACGACACAAACAACTTCATCGTGAATTTGGTGCTTATTTTTTCTCATGTTAGTAGTTGTGGGTGAGGATGACACAACCAACTTCATCGTGGATTTGGTGTTCTTCACGTTGATAGTTGTGGTTGAGAGCGACAGAACCAACTTCATCATGAATTTGGGGTATATTTTCTTCATATTGATAGTTGTGGTTGAGGACGACACAACCACACGTCATCAGTAAATTTGGGTACCAGCACTTCAAATCTAGCTTGTTTCATTTGGTTACCGAATCTTGGTTGAGGGCTGACACAACCAACATCGTCTTTTCAAAGTTTCAAATATATGGTTTCAAGCTTGTATTATATATCCTCTAGGCTGTGATAGGTATATGAAAAATATTTGGCTCATTACGTTAGTCTCTAAGCAGCAATGTATTATCAAGCTTTGTGTTATTCATCCCCTAGGCTGCAATGAATGTGCAAAATCTGCATCAGAAACTTACTATTTTAGTCCTATAGCATTAGCAGGTCAACTTTTCAAAACTTGTATAATTTACCTTATAGGTTATGGTAAATATGCACAATTTTACAATCTCTTTTAGATACTGACGAGTTGTCTGCATCGTCGTATCTAAATTCTATCTTGGTTTGAACGCCGATAGGATGATACATCATCATCCGTACCTATTCTTCGCACCCATGGGAATGCTGCCTGCACAACGTATCCTTATAAGTCCTCCGAGAAAATTTTGGGGTCTTCCAATATTTAATAAACTTCCAATCGAAACGTGTGAGACCTGTATATTATCGCACTATTTGATCGAAAGATGATTAAATAGGGGCAGCTGTCATACCCCAACTTTTCCCTACCCTTTATATTCAGGGTTCTATTTAAATAAATCATATTATATAGTTTTTATTTTTATGGGGGGTGTTTAAAATCAAAGAGGGGTGTATCGACCCTAAATGGACCATCAATATCTGATGACCCATTAAGTTTTTGTAGGTTCTATTTCAAGTTAAATGGGAGGTGCATTTTTCTAATCAAAAGAGGTGAACAATTTTGTTTTGGTTAAGGCCCATTTAATCAAAACGATATGTTTTTATCCAAAGCCCAATATGGAGATCCATTCGGGTTTTTTTTGTTTGGAAAGATGTTTTTGTTTTGATTATAACAATTTTATCATCATTATCAACATTACAATTGTTTTTATAATTTTAATTAAAGCATTATATTAACAACTTAACTAAAATTTGATTTATGTTTATTAATCTAGAGGGAGGTGTCGATAAAGGTCTTCTTCTTTCAAGGCTCGGTCTAGATGAAAAAAGATGTTTTTTTAAACCCAAAAGGCCTGTTTCAAATTTATTATTTTAAAAATAAATACTTTGTTTTTAAATATCTGTATTAAGATTTAAACGTTTTTGTCTCATCAAGAGAAGCTTGCAGGCCCAAATTCAGAAACACGCATAAGTCACTCCAGGCCCAAGTCTGAGTTAGAAAAAAAAAGACATTTGTATCAAACAAACGCACAGTACGGCTTTATTTGTCTTAAACCGTTACTATATGAATCAAGCATGGGAAGAATCTTTTGTTACTCGTTCAAAATCAGTACAGGGATCACAACATTAACTTTTTTTAATAACATTCAAAGATATTAAACAATACAGGGTGTTAATCAATGCAGGATATTGCCCTTTCATTCTTTTCCCAGGATCACCATGAATACAGCAACAAAGCAAGCATCTGTTTGAAGAAAAAAAACAAAAACAAATTTAAGAGCAATTACCAACCGAATCAAAGTTGTTTCCTAAATCAGAATTACCAATAAACAACAATTAATTTGTTTCCTAAAAGGCCTAAATCCCTAAAACTCTATAAAAAGGAGAATAAAAATTGAATTAGGGAGGCTGATTACATAACAGAAAGGAAGAAGAAAAAAAACAAAGCTACAGAGAGATCGTTGCAAAGAGAAGTGATTACAATCCAACAAAAGTATAGAGATTTACAGGGAGGGGGATATACAGAAAATAAATAAAAAAGCGTAACAGAGAAAGCCTCAACGCCGACGTATCTTCGGTCTCCCTCCAGCCCAAAATCCCTATTCTGGCCACTCAGCCATCGATCTTCATCGTTGTCGTCATCCTTTAGACCTAAAACACAGAAGAGATGTCAGAAAACTTGGGCCGGAAGTAGACGCAAAGCTTGGAGGATGAATCGTGAGAAGAGAAGGTTCCAGATGTTGTTTCATTTTTGAAGGAGGTGAGAGATGGACAAAATAAAATGGGGTCGCCGCTGTCGCTGGTGAGTAGATGTATTAGGGTTTCGCGAGAGAGAGGAGAGAAAGCGCTGAGAGAGAGAAACAATTGTTGTGTTTTTGTTTTTTGTGAAAAATGAAAATATAAAATATTTTATAATCTTATCTGTATCACCTCACCGCATTACCATGCTCCCACAAACATCACCCATTTATCTCAAATCATGCGTCCCTCACGCGCTCCCCACGGTAACTATCGTGTGACCATACACACGAACCATACAGCCTTTCAAATCCTTTACATTGGGCCCGACCCATTTGCTACTAACACCCTTCTTTTATTTATTTTTTACTAACGTGCGTTTTTTCGTACCCCCTTATCTCCTATGCCTGAATTCAGTATCTGAATTCAGGCCCATTACTAATAGCACCCCCTAGTTTTACTACTATAATATAATTTGCACCCCCGCTAATTTATTTTTATTTATTATTTTGTTTTATAAATTCCTTTATATATTTATTTATTTATTTATTTATATATATATATATATATATATATATATATATATATATATATATATATATATATATATATATATATATATATATATATATATATATATATATATATATATATATATATATATATATATATATATATATATATATATATATATATATATATATATATATATATATAAATATTGTGTATTATTTATTATTATAAATAATTTAGTATTTTAAAACTCATTTAAAATACCATATCTATGTATATTAAATCATATCTTTTAACCCATATTTAAAAAAATTTCTCACCATATAATTTAATTTAATATTTTATATCAAAATATTAAAACCCGCACGATTCACCAAGTTACTACATCTGTGAGCGACATGTGGCCAATATCTGGCCACGTGGCGGGGAGACTATATCAGACTCCTTTGCTCTACGTATAAAAAAAATACTCAAATGAACACCAAATTATTTTTCGTAATAAATTAATTCAACATTAATTTTCGAAAAGGAATACGAATATATTTAAATTAATTGTGTACTTGGTCTAATAAACTCCGTTTATTCACACTTTTAGACTACGTATGCGGGAAATTCAAAATATATTTCACAGTCCATAAAAAATACAAACAACACCGCGAACTACGAAATGGGACTCTGATTCCTCCTAAGAGGATACATAGCCATACGATTAAAATCATGGCAAGTCCCCATAACTAAAATTCAAACCTTTCCCCCTAATAAAACTTTAAAACCCTATTTCCTAAACATTGCGCTTCTAAACCTAGTATCCTTGTGAATAAGGTCGATAAGGCCTTCCCCTCGTCTAGAACCGAGTCAAAATCTAGAATCTTTGAAACTCTTTTAGGGTTATTCCTTTATATTCCCTTACTTTAGGATAAAAATTAAGGGTGGTGACTCTGATTAAAAAACCAGTTGCAACAATGTCTATTACCATGGCGTCAAGCAAGAACTACTAATTACTGAGAATGAAGTTATTGAAGCTACTGATTCCAACATTGACAATATTGTTGGGACCAGTAAGGTTACTAGAAGAGGAAGGGTTTTCTCTCCGGAAATCTCTCCAAAGACTACTGTTACACCAGTTAGAGTTACCACTACTGATTCGGCTGCAGAGACTTGGGCCAAAGAGCAAATAACAGAGCCTGCCTAGACGGAGGCGCCTAAAGAAGTTGCAGTTGAAGACACCTCCAGGCAAGAGTTGGAGGAGGTATTGAAGATCATTCGTAAAAGCGATTACAAGATTTTTGAACAACTGGGGAAGACCCCATCCAAAACCTCCATGTTATCCCTCTTACGGTGTTTTGAAGCTCATGCACAAGCTTTGGTGAAATTCTTGAAGTCCGCTCACGTGCCACAAGAGATTTTTGTCGATCAATTTGAGAACTATGTTGATAGCTTAACGACCGACAATGGGTTAGGTTTTTCTGATGATGATCTGACCCCTGAAGGAAGGAACCACAATAAGGCCTTGTATGTCTCCATTGAATGCAGGAGCACTACTTTAGATCATGTATTGGTTAATACGGGTTCCTCGCTAAATGTATTACCAAAGGGTGCTCTCGACAGGCTTGATTGTGAAGCAGTTGTGTTGAAACCCAGTGATATTATAGTCTGAGCCTTTGATGGTTCGAAGAGGATGGTACATGGGGAAGTGAATCTTTTGATCAAGGTAGGTTCGCTGGTCTTTGAATCTACCTTTTATGTGATGGATATATGGACAACATATTCTTGCTTACTGGGACACCCTGGATCCATGAGGCAGGAGCTGTTACCTTAACCCTACACCAGAAGTTGAAGTATCTCGTGAAGGGAAAATTTGTTAAAGTCTGTGGCGAAGAAGAGTATATGGTTATGCACTTGAACTCATTTTGGTATGTAGAGATGGACGGAAAATTCGTCGAGACTCCCTATTAGACTTTTGAAGTTATCCTTTCTGCCACCATCGAAGACGTCTTTACTATCCCAAAGGTTACCAGGGTTCCTCCCAGAATGGCTTATTTTAAGGATGCTAGAGTTGTCGTAGAAGAAGGTGGTTATACTATTTGGGGTCAGCTTTCTAATATTCCGTATAAATATGACAAATTTAGTTTGGGTTTCACTGTAGAGGCTCAGAAGGCTATTCGTCGTGCTCGGGCTGGAAGACCACCATTCCGCATCAGCAACAATGAAGTCAACACCATAGAAGATGCTAACAACGACTATGACCTTGACAATTGGATCTTTCCCACCATCGTCAACGGGCTCAGCAACTGGAAGACCGAAGACATTATCTCAATCTCCTTTAGTCAGGAGTAATAGTTACTTTCTGTTTTATTGCTTACAAAGTTTTTGTTATGTAATTTATTTAAACAATGGCTTTAAGCCTTGTGCCTTACCTGAGGCACAATGTTCCATTTGTTAAGGGTTGTCATTTCAAAAACATATCTTCATTTAATAAAGCATTGGACGTTTTGCATTTAAAATTGGTGATCTTTGTCTTTCTTTTACTTTTATTACTTTCAAATAGCTATGTGTTCTTACACGCACCCGCACAATAAATTGCAGATTCGCATCCACTCTGGATCCCGTTGATAACGATTCTGCTATTCCCACTTATGACTTTGAAAATCCGATCTACCAAGCTGAGGACGAAGGTGAGGAAGATTGTGAAATACCTGGAGAGCTTTCCAGACTATTAGTGCAAGAGAAAAAGGCTATACAACCGCATAAAGAGCCAATTGAGGTTGTAAACTTGGGTACTGAAGCAGACAGGAAAGAAGTTAATATAGGTGCCAACCTAGAAGACAACGTCAAGAATAGATTAATTCAGATGTTACATGATTATGTTAAGATCTTTTCTTGGTCATACAAAGACATGCCAGGTGTAATACGATGCGAGAACTGACTTGGGTGTTTTGTGTTTGATCCCAATTATTGCGGATAGCAAGAGTCGCCACCGAGTTTTCTTTTATCCAACAAAGGTAAGGGTGAAAAGAACAGGAAAAACCTTTTGAGAATTTTCTTGAGTTCGGGGGGTAGGTTATGAAAAGGGAAGGTGTTAGCACCCTTTTCATCTGTAGTTATCTACGGGCTCTTAGTTACTAGCTCACTTTGAAAATGCTTTGTTTAAAGTGTGTTTGTGATGGGTTTTGAAAGTATTTTTAAAAAGTACCTTCGTTTAGGCGAACTTTGTAATGATTCTCGTCTCTATAAGAATGCATACAAAGTGTTGACTTTTGAAAATATTTCATGTTTGAAAGTGTTGATGTATTTGAAAGATGTTTTGAAAACGGTTGTGAGCAAGCAACTATGAACGTTCTACCTACTCAAAAAGTCTTAGTTTTTTCCTCCTCCTTTAGATATTTCTATCTTACCATTTATTGATAAGAAGCCCTATTATTGGATGTGGAGGGACAGACGTGGGTCATCGTATAGTTATAGAATGCAATGTTGTGAGATACCTTAGAATTTTTTGTAAGGGTCTAAGATCATTTGTGAAGGCAACATTGGAAGGGTCATCGAGGGACTATGATCTTGTATTCGAGGGTCATTTGCTAAAGTATCCCACATGTGAGACATGACTATTTTTCTCAAGGCAACAAGTGGAGTTGACCCTAGAGGTGTATGTGTGCAAAGTGTTTGTTTTTCATGCTTTGTTTATCTTGAATTAGGGTTTGCTTATTTATTGATTTTAGTCTTGTCATACAAACCCTAATTACTAGCATTTATATTTGAAAACGATAAAGTGCGAGAATGTAAAGTTCTATGCTATTACATCATTAGGGGATGGGGATATAATTTACAAATGGGGGAGGTAAATAAATAAAACCTAATTACTATTACAACCATATTGAATTAATAAGAATATACAAGAAATATAAAGGTAATGTACAAGGATAAAAGTGATATGGAAAGAAAAGAAAATGTTTTTTTGTTTAAGTTTTTGTTATGAAGAAGTTTTTGACTTAATCAAATTAAAAGAAAATATTTAATTAAATTAAGAAAATTAAACCTAAGTTAATTGAGAAAAGAAATTAATTTAATCAAGAAAGCATTTTTAGAATTTTATGAAAAGGTTCTAATTTAATTAATCAAACTAAAATAAATAGGAAAAAATTAATTGAGTTCTTAAGTTCTAAACTAATTTTAATTAGAAGAGAAGATAAACTTAAGTCTAAATATTAATTTATACTTAAGAAAAGAAATTAATTTGAATAGGAAAATGTTTTTGTCTTTTTGTCTTTAAAAGAAATAAATAAATAAAAAGTACATTAAATATAAAAATATAAAATATTTTTGGGGTTTTTTATTAATAAAAAATAATAATAATAATAATAATAAAATAAATAAAGAAAATAAAATAAAATAAAAATTAAAATTATAAGTTATAAGGGTGTGAAAGTGGAATGGGGGTTAAAAAGCATTTTGTGTCAGGCCCAATGATTTTTATTTGAAATCAGAAAATATAATATATATATATATATATATATATATATATATATATATATATATATATATATATATATATATATATATATATATATATATATATATATATATATATATATATATATATATATATATATATATATATATATATATATATATATATATATATATATATATATATATATATATATATATATATATATATATATATATATATATATATATATATATATATATATATATATATATATATATATATATATATATATATGGCCATGGGTGGTGTAAAGTAAAATAGGGGGTATGAGAAAGCAAAAATAAAAAATAATGAGGCCCAAATTGGAGGAGCCCAGCGCCTGTTTTGGATCACATATGGCCATCTTTCTGAGGTACACCATACACTTGCCTTGGGGTGTATTGGATTCAATCATACAATGATCCAATGGTGATGAGATGATGGTATTTGATACACGTGCATGGCTTGTATGCATGGAACCTGAAATAAAAAAATGTGAAAAAACAAAAGGGTACCATTGGGGCTCGAATTCAGGTCTCATGGGTTAACATGCGTGCGCTTTACCACTAGGGTGGCTATACATCCTGTATTATAAACAAAAGCATAAATATATATTTGAAATGCGTTTTTGAAGATGACTTCATCTTCTTCCTCGCGTCAGCCGGACCCTTTGTAACTTCTTCAATTCTCACTCATTCTCAAAAGTGCAAACATGAAAGTCATGCATTTTTTCACCACGAATCCAACCATAAAAATTATGTAAACTAAAAGTCAAAGATGAAGATTAATTTTGCTGGCCCTAAATAAAAACATAATTTTTTCAGAAAGTTCAAATCCAAAATTCTCTACACACAGTCAATATAAATGAAAAATATGGACATGGTTAACTTCAGGGCAATGATATCTAAATTTTTTATTCGTAAAGTAATCAATAATGATGCTTGTATGAGAAGTTCAAAGTTGAGAAAAATTACCTCAAAACTGGAAATCGTGTATGGATTTTGAGCAACTTTTAAGGTATTATGATGATCAGGTTAGCTTCCTTGCACCTCTAGGAAGCTAAAGCAATGCTTAGTTTGAGTTGTGGATGGTTGAATCGTGCTATAGAAGTCAATGTGCAAAGCTCTGTTTTTAGTTATGGAGGATGGTGATGGAGGTGTTACGGCTTCAAAACAGTGACATGGATGGAGTATATTTGATGTATATAAGCTTTGGAAATGATTTTGAGGGAAAACGCACGATGGAAATGGAAGATACAAGTTCAAGGCCAGAACTGTGCACATATGGTATTTTTTGAGCAATTTCTAGTTTGTGAGTATTTGAGGGAGTTTCAAGACTTATAATTTCGTCTCTTAGCTCATAAATAATTCCTCTATTTATAAGCAAAA
The DNA here is from genome assembly GCA_948472305.1 of Vicia faba. Lineage (NCBI taxonomy): Eukaryota > Viridiplantae > Streptophyta > Magnoliopsida > Fabales > Fabaceae > Vicia > Vicia faba. The sequence goes on along the minus strand of OX451738.1, from coordinate 930,889,031 downwards.
GGTTTGGAGTGCTCAAGTTGATCTGAATTCAAAATCCATGTTTAAGCTCAACATGTGATTTTCTTGACAAAACAAGTTTCCATGCCTTGTCCCTTTGTTCATAGAGTTGTTAACCACTTTAAACACAATGCCTCTAACTTTGTGGATGAAGTGTAATCATAGAAAACAAGTTAGGAGCTCAAGAAGCTGACTTTATGCATAAAGCCTGCTTTACAAGAATGAATATGTTACTTTCTCCCCAAAATGGCAAATTGATTTGGATAATGCTTGAATCAATTGGATAATGGATCAATTAGTTGTGTAAACCATTAATTATGGAGTGAAACACAAGTTTAAGGCCTGCAAAGCAAATATTATTTAACATGGGCTTGAGATTTAAGTTCTTGCACATCAAAAAATGACCTATAATTCAAGAATGAAACCCTAACTTCATCTCTTCGATTCCTTAGCTCAAGCATGATCTCAATGAGTTCTTTGACATTTTGGAAAGCTTGTAACATCCTATACAACCTTTATGTTGTACATTTTTGAAGAATCAACTTGGAGCCATGTGAAAAGTTGCCATGAAGTTGGTACCAAAAATCTGCCTAACTAGGGCGAAATTTCACTAAATGTTTTTTATACCATGTACATGTCTTTATGAATTTATAACTTGAAATCCAATAATTTCTAGAAGAAGTTATGCCATACAATGTTTTAGATCTCATTGGTATCTACAACTTTCGTGTTGGAAGTTTTTCTTGAATCATCTTGCATCTTGGTGAAAAATTGGGATGAAGTTATGAAATAATCATGTTTTAAAACACTTAGAAAAATTTCCAAGTCTTGAAAATTTTGACTTTTCAAGTGAACTTTGACTTTCTTGATTTCTTGATGATCAAGTCTCATATTTTTGCATGTCTTGATGAAATGTGGCCTTTGAAACTTAATTTTGATAAAAAAAGTCAAAGTTTGACTTTTCAATGTACAGTTGACTTTTCATCAGTTGACTAAAATTCATCTATCAATCCAATGATCTTGAGAAGTGGATTGAACCATGAAATTAGGTCAATATGTTGCATTTTAATCCTTTATATAATGTTTCAAACCAATAAGTCATGTATTAGGTCAAAAGTAAAAAAAAAAAGTCTTCTCAATCAAAACCCTAATTTTGATTGTTTTTCCCTTTTGATGATTTTATCATTTTTCTTGGGGAATTATGATCCAAACTTGATCAATTGATGCATATGAGTTCAAAATGTTGATATGGGTCAAAAATCTTGCAATTTGACTGTAATTTGGCCACCGTTGACTTTTTTATCCAATACAACTGATTTTAGGTCACTTGATCAATTGACCGAGCAAACTTGAACTACAAAACTTGAAACTTGACATGAGAAATATTGAAAGTCCATAATGATCCATGAAATCCATATAAGGCATTAAAATTCCAATTGTCCTTGTGAAAACTCAAATCCTAATTTTGAGGTATCAGTGTTGAGGAAGTGTCTTGACCTCGTCCATACTTGTGCAAGCTTGAACCATTGGAGATCTTGTGGGAAATGTCTTGAGAAATGAGAGGGAAAATTTTGGGGTACAATAAATTCCCCTGTTCAATCTTCTTAAACCTGAAGAGTTAGATTGGTGGATCTGCCATTCGTGACTTGAAGGGGAAAGATGATTGAACACCAAAGTGCCTAGAAATTTGCACTTGATGATGTGTTGATTGTATCGAGAATTGGCTTAAAGATGCCATTTGGAGAAGTAGTAAAGAGTTTGTCAGAGATGGGCTTACAGATGCCATCCATAGTGCCTGTTGGTAGAAACTGGAGAAGGTATCAGGATAAATCTTTGATCGATTTATACTGAAATTGTAGGTGCCTTTTGCTTGTCTTTAACTGAGAGAAATAAATCTGATCCAGAAGAGGTCTTGTGGTTGATGACTTCACTGGGGAAACAATTCTAACCAGATGAGGCATGTTGGTTGCCCATTATTAACTGGAAGAAGTGAATCTAGCCAGAAGATGATTGTTGTGTTTATTGACTTTTCCTTTAAGGAATAGGGTTAGTTGCCTACAGATGTATGCATGGTGTAATGATGTTATCAAAACAAATGAGATTATGTTGTATGCATTTGTCATGTATGTAATATGATATATGCATGTGAAATACTGCTTCAACATATTTTGTTTTGGGAAAATAAATCCTTGACAAAATGTTAGGGAACTTTGGAAAGTTTAAATCCCAAATTGCTGTTTAGGATGAAGAATATGTGCATCTTCAAGCTTTGCTTAGAATGCTTCTGCTGGGGATTCCTGTTTTATTGTTTGAGGAGAATTCTGTTGGGGAACATTAATTTTGGCTCTTTGTTTTAGGAAAATTCAGCGGGGGAAAATTAATTTCTTCTCGGGGAATAGAGTTCAGGAGTTTTTAGTTGTTCGTTTCTCTACTGGGAAATTCTCTCTTGACTAGGGAGAATGAAAGTTAGTTGTCATATGGTTGTAATCCAGGCTTCACAACAACTTATTAGGGGTAATGAAGTTAACTATTATCTGGTCGTATTCCAGGCTTCGCATCAACTTACTGGGGAATATGAAGTTAACTGTTATCTAGCCGGTTTCCAGGCTTCGTGGTAACTTTCTTGAGGTTACATTGTTATCTAGTCGAATTCCAGGCTTCGTAGTAAAATGAAGTTAAACTATTATCTGGTCGGGTTCCAGGCTTTATAGTAACTTAGATGTAATTAAATGTTATTTGGTCAGATTCCAGGCTTAAGTAATTTTTTGAGGTTAACTGTTATCTAGTCGATTTCCAGGCTTCATAGTATTTAGATGAAGGATGAAGTTAATTGTTATCTGGTCGGATTCCAGGCTTCACAACAACTTACTGAAATTAAACTATTATCTGGTCAGATTCCAGGCTTTGCAGTAATTTACTAAAGTTAAACTATTATCTGGTCAGATTCCAGGCTTTGCAGTAACTTGCTTGAGGTTACATTGTTATCTGGTCGAATTCCAGGCTTCGCAGTAAAATGAAGTTAAACTATTATCTGGTCGGATTCCAGTCTTTGCGGTAACTTGTTGTTGAGGCTTGCAATGACTCTACCGGGGATTAAGGGGTTTGGTCCATTGATTTGTAATAGTCTGAGAACCAAACTCAAGCTGGGTAATCTGTAGTTTGTCAGGGAAATAACCCTTGTTTGAAGAGAATATTTTGAAGACCTTCCGGGGAAGTGAATTTCTTTTGGGAAGAACTTCACAAGGCTTTCTCCTTAGGACCACTTCAGTTGGGGAGAAAGTTTTAAAGAGATTGGAATTCTAGATATCTGAACCCACCTCAGTGGAGATAATTTGATTGAAGTAACCCTGTGGGATGTCCCAAATCTGCAAGCATGTATTCATCATTGTTTTTAAGTGTTCAGTTGTTAATAGTTTAATCCTATTCATATGCATATGTTCATTCAATTTTAGTCATTGGACGTTTTTGCGCTCAAAATGGAAAAAACAAAAAGTTTACACTTCAAAGTATATTTGTATTTGATGTTTTGCCCATAAATAGGCGTTTTTGTACAAGGAGACAGAGATCTTAGTAAGAGGAAATCGTCAAAAGAATGAAAATAAATATAAAGTGAAAACAAAAATAATAGCCATATGGAAGTGATCTCATAGGGTTCCAACTCTGCTATTGCCCTTATGTCTTCAAACATCATCCCTTGTCATTTAAAGAAGTTGATTGAATTGATCTCGGACCGTTTGAACTTGGACCTTGGTAATAAAGTTGGCTATAAAGATTTCCATGGGACATAGTCATACGCTTAAATCCTTAACTTTTGCCTAGACCACCCTTTTGGATTTTCAGCCCACCAGGATACCCATTTTTGCCCAAGCCTTCTTTCAGGTTTTTGACTTATCGGGTGTATAATCTTTTGTATATATCCCTTATTTTTGCCCGAACCTCTTTGGTTCATTGGGATGCCCTTTTTTACCTAGGTATATCAACCTAGCAGGTCATTTTATGCGTAGTATTTTTAACTATGTCCGCGTTCACGGGATATGGGAAGTTTTCGCCGTCCATAGTAGTTAGCATCATGGCTCCACCAGAGAACACTTTCTTAACAACAATGGCCCTTCGTAAGTGGGAGTCCATTTTCCCATGGGATCTCCTTGTGGAAGAATGATGCACTTTATTACCAAGTCGCTAGGTTGATACACTTGAGGCTTGATCTTTTTGTTGAAAGCCTTGACCATACACTTTTGATACATTTGACCATGATAGACAACAATCAGTCCCTTCTCATCAATTAAGTTCAACTGATCCAACCTTGTCTGAATCCATTCGTCTTCGCCTAGGCCTGCTTCTTTCATGATTCTTACGGAAGGGATTTGAACTTCAATAGGCAAGACAACTTCCATGCCATAGACTAAAGAGAAAGGAGTTACCCCGGTTGATGTTCGAGTTGAAGTACAGTAGCCATGAAGAGCAAATGGTAACATCTCATGCCAATCTTTATAGGTCACCACCATCTTTTGCATAATCTTCTTGATGTTTTTATTGGAAGCATCTACTGCGGCATTCATTTTAGGTCTGTACGGAGAAGAATTGTGATGCTTGATTTTGAACTGAGTACAGAGTTCTATAATAATAGCATTATTGAGATTGGTTCCATTGTCAGTGATGATCCTTTCGGGGATACGATAACGGCAGATGAGGTTATGTTTGATAAACCTGGCTACAACGTTCTTTGTTACTGAGGCAAAAGAGGCATCTTCGACCCATTTAGTGAAGTAATCAATAGCAACAAGGATGAAACGGTGTCCATTGGAAGCAGTAGGTTTTATCTTTCCAATCATGTCAATACCCCACATTGCAAATGGCCAAGGAGCAGTCATGAAATTCAAGGGAATTGGAGGTACATGAACTTTGTCGGCATAGATTTGGCACTTATGGCAAGTCCTCGAGTGATGGTGGCAATCAGATTTCATTATGGACCAACTGTAACCATCCCTCAGAATCTTCTTGGCCATAGTGTGTCCACTAGAGTGAGTCCCAAAGATACCATCGTGCATGTCTTCCATGATCTTTTCTGCCTCCTTCTTGTCCATACAGCGAAGCAGAGTATAATCATGGTTTCTCTTGTACAGGATTCCATTGCTTAGGAAGAATTTGGCTGAAAATATTTGCAAGAATTTTTTATCATTGATGGAAACTTCTTCAAGGTATTCTTGTGCCTCAAGATATCTCCTCACTTCATGGTACCACGACTTCTCTTTATCAGTGTCAATCTCGTAACAATATGTAGGTTCGTCAAATTTTTCAATTGTAATTCTAGGGGCATCGTTATCCCAATTGACTTTGAACATAGAAGACATTTTTGCCAAGGCGTATGCCAACTGATTTTCTTCTCTAGGGAAGTGTTCAAAGGTAACTTCCTCAAAGTATGGGATCAGAGTCAGCACAAGCTCTTTGTAAGGAATCATATTAGGGTGCTTGGTATCCCATTCTCCTTTAACCTGATTGATCACTAGAGCAGAATCTCCGTATACGCCCAAGAATTTGATCCTTAAGTCAACGGCAGCCTTTAGACCCAAAATGCACGCCTCGTATTCAGCCATGTTGTTCATACAGTCGAAACATAATCTAGTGGTGAAAGGTGTATGACAACCCTCAGGAGAAATAGTCACAACACCAATTCCATTTCCCAAGGTGTTGGAAGCCCCATCAAAAACCATAGTCCATCGGGATCCTTGTTCAAGTTAGTCATACGGTCCAGGCTTTCCGCAGTCAATCACTAGCATGATGTTCTCATCCAGGAATTCAAATTTCATGGACTAGTAATCCTCAACAGCTTGATGGGCCAAATGATCCGGCAATACACTTCCATTGATGGCCTTTTGTGTTATATATTGGATGTCATATTCAGTCAGAATCATTTTCCATCTAGCTATTCATCCGGAGAGAGCTGGCTTCTCGAAGATATACTTGATAGGGTCCATCTTGGAAATTAATAGAGTGGTGTGAGTCAACATATATTGTCTTAGCCGACGAGCAGCCCATGCCGGAGCACAGCAAGTTTTCTTAAGCAGCGGATATCTGGTTTCACAGTCGGTAAACTTTTTTCTCAAGTAGTATATTGCATGCTCTTTTCGGCCAGACAGGTCATGTTGGCCCAACACACACCCCATAGAATTCTCTAATACAGTCAAGTACATAATCAGAGGTCTTCCTTCAACTGGAGGCATTAGGATAGGAGGTTCTTGTAAATATTTCTTGATATTATCAAAGGCGGCTTGGCACTCGTCATTCCATTTGATTAATTGATCTTTCTTCAAGAGTTTAAGTATTGGCTCACAAGTAGCAGTTAGGTGAGATATGAAGAGATCAATGTAGTTAAGTCGACCCAAGAAGCCTCTGACCTCTTTCTCAAAATGGGGAGCGAGCATTTCTTGAATGGCTTTGACCTTTGCAGGATCTACTTCAATACCTTTACCACTGACGATAAAACCTATAAGCTTTCCATACATTACCCCAAAGGTGCATTTGTTGGGATTTAGCCTTAGCTTGTACTTCTTCAATCTTTCGAACTGCTTGTGTAAGTGATCAAGGTGCTCTTCCTTAGTCTACAATCTTACAATCATATCATCCACATAAACCTCTATCTCATGATGGATCATGTCATGAAATAGAACTACCATAGCACATTGATAGGTTGCCCTGCATTCTTCAAACCGAACGGCACGACCTTGTAGCAGAAGGTGCCCATTGTGTAACAAAGGTGGTTTTCTCCATGTCTTCGGGGGCCATCTTGATTTAATTATAGCCAGAGAAACCATCCATGAAAGAGAAGACTTTATGTTGGGTTGTATTGTCAACCAAGACGTCAATATACGGTAGAGGGAAATCGTCTTTGGGGCTTGCCCTGTTCAAATCCATATAGTTTACACACATACGAACCTTCCCATCTTTCTTCGGCACGGGGACCACATTAGCCACCCATTGAGGATATGATGTCACAGCCAGAAAACTTGCATCAAATTATTTCATTACCTCAGCTTTTATCTTCTCAGACATGTCTGGCCGCATACGACGAACCTTTTGCTTGACTGGAGGATAATCTTCTTTTATTGGTAGACGATGAACTACAATGTCAGTATCCAGCCCCGACATATCTTCATACGAACAAGCAAACACTTCAAAATAGTCATGCAACATTTGGACCAATCTACTTTTGATACCATTTTCCAAGTTGGAGCTGATCTTGACCTCTTTCCCATTTGTCTTAGTACCTAGGTTGATTACTTCAACTGGCTATTCATGAGGTTGAATGGATTTCTCCTCTTGAAACAGAAGTCTCGCTAGTTCCCCTGGTATTTCACAATCTTCTTCGCCTTCATCTTCGGCTTGGTTGATTGGATGTTCAAAGTCATAGCTGGCAATAGCAGAGTCGTTGGTAATGAGATCCAGAGTGCATGAGGATCTGCAAGTGTGTATGTGTATGTAAGATACATGGCTATTTTGAAAAATGCAAATACGAAAAAGAAAGACAATGAGCGCAAAATTTGAATGCTAAAAGTCCAATGTTTTTCATTGAATGATCATATGGCAAATGAACATGAACAAAACCCTTAACAAATAAACCATAGTGCCTCGGGCAAGGCACATGGTTAAAGTCATTGTTTGAAATTAAATTACAGACAAAGTTCTTGAATTGATAAAAACAGTAAATAGCAATTACTCCTTGTTGAAGGAGATGGGATTGAAATCCTTGGCATGCCAGTTGTTGAGCTTTTCATTGGCAGTTGGGTAGATCCAATCTTCAAAGTCACAGCCATCATCGGAGTCTTCAAGAGCATTCACTTCACTTCATGATTACCAATAAGAAGAGGTGATTTCCCTATGCGAGCGTGTTTGACCTCCTTTTGAGCTTTGACGGTGAAACCCAAACCAAACTTGTTCGCTTTGAAAGGAATGTCATGGAGTTATCCCCAAATAGTACAGCTTCCATCTTCAATCACAGCACGAGCGTCCTTAAGTGAAACCATTCTTGGTACAACTTCATCAGCTTTTGGAGTATCAAAAGATATTTTGGTGGCAGAAACCGTGGGAGGAACCACTTCGAAGGCTTGTCAAGGAGTCTCTATAAACTCACCATCCATTTCAACATACTTAAATTAATTCAAGTGGCTAACCATGAATTCTTCTTCACCACAAACAGTAACGATCTTTCCTTTGAATGGATATTTCAATTTTTGATGGAGAGTGAATGTTACCGCTCCTTCCCCATTTATCCAAGGGCTCCCAAGTAGACAAGAGTAAGTAGGACGGATGTCCATTATGTAGAAAGTAGAATTGAAAACTTTTGAACCAACTTTAATGGGGAGGTCAACTTCCCTATGCACCATCCTCTTGGATCCATCAAAATCCCTTACAACTATATCACTTGGCTTCAAAATCAAACTTTTGTAATCCAAACGATCTAAGGAACCTTTGGGCAAGACATATAGAGAGGACCAATATCCACCAATACATGGGTCAAAGTAGTTCCTTTGCATTTAATGGAGATATGTAACGCCTTGTTATGTTTTTTTCCAACTGAGGTCAGATCAACATCAGAGAACCCCAATCCGTTATCAGCAGTCAAACTCGCCACACAATTTTCAAACTGGTCGGCTGTAGTCTCTTTAAGAACATGCGCCTTCTTCAAAAATTTGATCAATTCTTGAGCACGAGCATCAAAACAAAGTAACAAAGATATGATAGAGATCTTGGAAGGGGTTTGCCCTAGCTTCTATACTATATTGAAATCACTTTTCTTTATAATCTTCAAAATCTCCTCCATTTCTTGGGTGGAAGGTTCCTCAGCAATAATGTCTTTGGCAGGTTCCTCCATCCTAGCAGGCTCAATCATCGTTTCTTTGCCCCTAGCGTCAGCACTAGGTTTATCAACAGAGATGCGAACAGGTGCGATTGTAGTGGTTGGAGGTGAAATGTTAGGAGAGAAGATTCTCCCCGTCCTTATCACTTTTCTAGATCCAGTAATGTTGGTGATGTCATCAGTCTTGTCTTCATTAATCCAAGAGTCTTGCTTAATTCCATGGTAGTATACTTAGACACCATAATTCCATGGTACTACCTTATCAGAAGAATAAGGAATTGGCCTTGGTGCGGTAATTATCAAGGGAGCGATTGTTGGTTCGTTGGAAATCCCACTAGGTACTTTTGAAGAAATCCTAATAGGCTTGTTGGATATGGTGATGATCGATATGTCTTTAACTTCTTCAGTCAAACTTTTTACGGTCGGAGTTCTTTCAAACAAGATCTCATGACTACCTATTAGGTGTTGAACACCTTTTTTCATCCATTCGCATTCGTTCCTTTATAGAGCACAACAATCACAATCTTTAAAACAACCAGGGAAAACCCCAACTCTCAACAAATTTTCTTTAACCATGGTCAGTGGAGTAGTCAAGTCTTCAACAGAGGAAACAAAAGCAGTGTCTTAAATTGCATTGACGTGTTTGCCATGATTTGGCATTGGTGCAGTGATTACATTTGGAGTTGTAGGTGGATCAAATTCAATGGTCTTATTGTCGATAAGGCCTTGAATTTTGTTTTTCAAAGCCCAAAGTTGATCAGTGTCATGTCCGGGGCTATTGGAATGGTAAGTGAATTTGGCATTAGGATTGTACTTTGGTGACGAAACATTGGGATTTGATGGTGGATCACGCAATGTTACCAAATTAGCCTTCAATAGGTGTTGCAAGGCTTGTGATAATGACATGTTAATCCTTGTGAATTGTCTTCTTGGAACCTCAGATCTTTGATGGTTGGCTCGTTGTGGTTGTCTTTGAGTAGAGGGTGGATTGGAAATCAGAATAGCATTGACAAATTGACGGTGGTCCTTCTTGACATGGCCCCTTGACCCATATATAGAATTGGTTTACTTTTTACCAGTAAAGGGATTTTTCACATCATTGGATGTAGAGGCGGAGACCATGGGAATTTTTCCACTTTTGATACCACTCTCGACCCTTTCACTAGTTAAGATTAACTCATTGGAACCGGATGATGAGCTCTCAATTAACAAGTTGAAATATGGTCCAGTTAGTGTTCCTATGAACATATCCACTAGCTCCCTATCGGTTAGTGGTGGTTGCACTCTACCAGCAAGGTCTCTCCATTTTTACGCATATTCTTTGAAACCTTCATTGGAGCCCATGGTCATTCCTTGTAACTAAACTCTAGTCGACGCCAAATCAGTGTTGTACTGATATTGACGGTAGAAAGTGGTGGTCAGATCTTCCCAAGTATGGATTTTGGAACCCTCCAACTGGTAAAACCATTCTAACGGAGTCCCAAACAGGCTCTCTTGAAAGAAGTGTACCCAGAGCTTCTTATCAGTAGTATGCGGTTGTATTTTGAGAACATATAACCTCAAGTGAAGTTTTGGGTACGAAACTCCGTCGTACTTAGCAAATATTGGAATCTTGAATTTATGGTGGATAAGAACCCCAGGTACCAAACCCAGATCACCAAAATCCAAGCCAGGCACAGCTTGAATCTCCACAGCTTTCAACCTATCTTCCAGTTGTTTGTACTTATCCTCATCCGGTGGATATTGTTCGTCAAAGTAATCTTCATTCTTATAAGCTTGATTGTTTGCACCCCTAGCACGGGTGCTCCTTGCATCTTCGTCTTGGTTCTCATCCTCCTCGTATGACTCTTCAACCACTTGTACTTGACGGACATGGCCTTTAAACCTTTTCCCCATGTTGATCAGGGCCTTCTTCTTGGTCTTCTTTTTGGCCACCAGAAGTGACATCAACTCTTGTTGTCCTTTGGCCAAGGTGAGCAAAGTTTCTTGAAATTGAGAATTCTGCATCTGCAAGTCTTTCACGGTCTGCTCGAGATCCATCTTATTGAAATAAACAGTAGAAAGATGTGGAAACCTGTGTCGGAAAACCTGTTTATGTTATGATGCATGTAATGCGAATGCAAATGTTTTCAAGGACTTTTAAGATTTAAATTTGTTTAAACAAAGAAAGAACAAATGTTAATTGGATTAATAAGTTTAAACGATTACAAAAGGTGCCTCTTGGGCTTACAATGGAGGAAGTAAAAATGAAATAAATCCTAAAAACAAAAAGGACTCAAGCTTCCCATGAATGCATCCTCTTTGGTGCAATGTAAGTGTTCAAACTCTGCTCTTCATGAAGTTGTCTCGTGAGCTCCAAAACCTTCTTCTTTCTTGCATAGAGTTGGGCTTCAAAGGTGTCACACTCTTCTTTGAGTTGAATCCATGATCTTTGCATCTCCTCGAGAGTAGTAGGCATGTTAGGATGAAGAATGGTGTATGGAACGTCTCCTTCGACAACAGGCTCCATGATGATAGGTAGAATGGCCTCATATGACATTATGAGGTTTTGAGCATGATCTCACACCCACTTGAGATAAGGATCCAAAGGAATGGAGTTCTTATGCTCCAACGTCTTGCTATCAACTTTGTTCAACCCCAAGCTCGTATAAATCTTTGACGGTAACCTTGGACATTGCTCTCGTAGTCAAATACAATTCCTTGGACAAGTGTATCATGAGGACCATCCCTCCTAGCATACCCAAACTGTCTCAAAGTCAAAAAATGATTATAAGAGATACCTCCCCTAATTCCAAGTAGAGGGACATTAGGGAATTCCCTGCAATGGTTAATAATGATAATGTTCTCCAAAGATCGAGAACACCAATGGATACTCGAATGTGAGAGTGACATCAACCTATTAGACCATCTCATGCCTTGCTCATTCTTCAAAATAGATCGAGGTAGGTGAAAAATAAACCACCTAGCCAACAAAGGAGTGCAACACATAAGAATTACTCTTCTCTTCATGGTGCGAGTGTAAAGAGATTGCAAGATATCTCCAAGTAAGGTAAGGACTAGGTTATGAGATAGAAAAATCTTGACCGCATTCACATCTATGAGTTGGTCCGGGTTAGGAAATAGTACCATCCCATAGACTAGAAGAGCCAAAATCTACTCAAAAGCTTGTAATTCCAGAGCATCCCAAAAGAGTTGAGCCTTCTCAAACAAAAACTTGGCTAGAAACCCCTTGACACCACTTCTTGTTTCCCTATTTGCCACGACATCAGACCGTTGCAAATGTAAAGCTCGAGCAATCTCCTTGGGTCTTGGGTCTCTTTCAATACCGGTGAAGGGTAATTGATCAAGAATGGGTACTCCCAAGAGTTGAAAAAATTCTTCCATAGTAGGCACTAATTGGTAATCAGGAAATGTAAAGCAATGGTGCTTAGGATCAAAGAATTGGAAAAACATATGTACCATATCCTCTTCAAAGTTTGTGGTAACCAAGTTGATGAGATGACCATACTTCTTGGTGAACGGGGAATCATTGGGAACCCTTGACGCTAACTCCTTGAGTTGAGGAGGCACTTTCACAAGGTTGATTCAGATAGTATTTCTTCGCATGGAAGCCACGCCCTACAAAATAGTATAGAGGTAAATCCTAAAGTCCTTGAAATGGTTAGTGCAAATGGAATAGTATGATGTTATGATGTTATGTACAAGTAAACATATATACACAAAACAAACAAGTCCTTAGGTTTAGGCTTGCATTAGGTTTCATTGGTAAGTACCCTCTTGAAGTTTAGTTGGTTCAACCTATCCTAGAAAGTAATCGGGTTCTAGGGAATCTCAATATCATTGATCTTTCTTCATTGGGCATTATTTCAGCATAAGCCTCATTTTTGGCAACAGAAATATCCCAAAAGTATGATCTCAATGAGCGTAGTATCGAGTATCAACCAACTTCAGAATGCACCAAAGACGGCTATCTCACTACTTCCTAATGGCCAAGTTGTTCAATTAAAGGTTCTAAGGTTCATTAGTGCTTCATGACATCACTCAAAGTCCCCGTATTCTCCTTAATTCTCCATAAGGGATACCGATACCCACAAATATGTCACACTAACATAGCTATTGTCTCAACCATATCGGTATACGCTGTACAATCTCCACAATTTTTGCTATTTACCTAATGATGTTCCCAGATCCGGGTAGAGGATCAATACAAACCCAAACAAGGACCCATAAATATAAAGCAAACAAGTCAAACAATGAAAGCTTTTAAAGATGATCTAGCTCTAAGGTAACCCCACTTTTAAGTAGTTCCTAGTAGAGTCGCCAGTTCTGTAATACGGTGGGAGAACTGACTTGCGTGTTTTGCGTTTGATCGCAATTATTGCGGATAGCAAGAGTCGCCACCGACTTTTCTTTTATCCAATAAAAGAAAGGGTGAAAAGAACATGAAATACATTTTGAGAATTTTCTTGATTTCGGGGGGTAGGTTATGAAAATGGAAGGTGTTAGCACCCTTTTCATCTGTAGTTATCTACGGGATCTTAGTTGCTAGCTCACTTTGAAAATGCTTTGTTTGAAATGTGTTTGTGATGGGTTTTGAAAGTATTTTTGAAAAGTGCCTTCGTTTAGGCGAACTTTATAATGATTCTCTTCTCTATAAGAATGCATACAAAGTATTGACTTTTGAAAATATTTCATGTTTGAAAGTGTTGGTGTATTTGAAAGATGTTTTGAAAACGGTTGTGAGCAAGAAACTATGAACATTCTACCTACTCAAAAAGTCTTAGTTTTTTCCTCTTCCTTTAGATGTTGCCATCTTACCATTGATTAATAAGAAACCCTATCATTGGATGTGAAGGGACAGACGTGGGTCATCGTATAGTTATAGAATGCAATGTTGTGAGATACCTTAGAATTTTTTGTAAGGGTCTAAGACCATTTGTGAAGGCAACATTGGAAGGGTCATCGAGGGACTATGATCTTGTATTCGAGTGCCATTTGCTAAAGTATCCCACATATGAGACATGACTATTTTTATCAAGGCAACAAGTGGAGTTGACCCTAGAGGTGTATGTGTGCAAAGTGTTTGTTTTTCATGCTTTATTTATCTTGAATTAGGGTTTGCTTATTTGTTGATTTTAGTCTTGCCATACAAACCCTAATTACTAGCATTTATATTTGAAAGCGATAAAGTGCAAAAATGTAAAGTTCTACGCTATTACATCATTAGGGGATGGGGATATAATTTACAAATAAGGGAGGTAAATAAATAAAACTTAATTACTATTACAACTATATTGAATTAATAAGAATATACAAGAAATATAAAGGTAATGTACAAGGATAAAAGTGATATGGAAAGAAAAGAAAATATTTTTGTTTAAGTTTTTGTTATGAAGAAGTTTTTCACTTAATCAAATTAAAAGAAAATATTTAATTAAATTAAGAAAATTAAACCTAAATTAATTGAGAAAAGAAACTAATTTAATCAAGAAAGCATTTTTAGGGTTTTATGAAAAGGTTTTAATTTAATTAATCAAACTAAAATAAATAGAAAAAATTAATTGAGTTCTTAAGTTCTAAACTAATTTTAATTAAAAGATAAGATAAACTTAAGTCTAAATATTAATTTATGCTTAAGAAAATAAATTAATTTGAATAGGAAAATGTTTTTGTATTTAAAACAAATAAAAAAAATAAGTATATTAAATATAAAAATATAAAATATTTTTGAGGTTTTTGATTAATAAAAAATGATAACAATACTAATAATAATAAAATAAATAAAGAAAATAAAATAAAATAAAATAAAAATAAAAATTATAAGTTAGGAGGGTGTGAAAGTGGAATAGGGGTTAAAAAGCATTTTGTGTCAGGCCCAATGATTTTTATTTGAAATTAGAAAATAATATATATATATATATATATATATATATATATATATATATATATATATATATATATATATATATATATATATATATATATATATGGGTCTGCGTGGTGTAAAGTAAAATAAGGGGTATGAGAAAGCAAAAATAAAAAATGACGAGGCCGAAATTGGAGGAGCCCAGCGCCTGTTTTGGATTACATATGGTCAGCTTTCTGAGGTACACCATACACTTGCCTTGAGGTGTGTTGGATTCAATCATACAATGATCTAATTGTGATGAGATGGTGGTATTTGATACACGTGCATGACTTGTATGCATGGAACCTGAAATCAAAAAATGTGAAAAAACAAAAGGGTACCACTGAGGCTCAAACCCAGGTCTCGTAGGTTAATAGGCACATGCTTTACCACTGGGGTGGCTATACATCCGATATTATAAACAAAAGCATAAATATATATATATTTGAAATGTGTTTCTGAAGATGACTCCATCTTCTTCCTCGCGCCAACCGGACCCTCTGTAACTTCTTCAATTCTCACCCATTCTTAAAAGTGAAAACATGAAAGTCATGCGTTTTTTCACCACGAATCCAACCATATAAATTATGTAAACTAAAAGTCAAAGGTGAAGATTAATTTTGCTGGCCCTAAATAAAAACCTAATTTTTTCAGAAAGTTCAAATCCAAAATTCTCTACACACAGTCAATATAAATGAAAACTATGGACATAGTTAGCTTCAGGGCAGTGATATCTACATTTTTTATTCACAAAGTAACCAATAATGATGCTTGTATGAGAAGTTTAAAGTTGAGAAAACTTACCTCAAAACTGTAAATAGTGTATGGAGTTTGAGCAACTTTCAAGGTGTTGTGATGATCAGGTAGGCTTCCTTGCACCTCTAGGAAGCTAATGCAATGCTTAGTTTGAGTTGTGGATGGCAGAATTGTGCTATAGAAGTCAAGGTGCAAAGCTCTGTTTTTGGTTATGGAGGATGGTGATGGAGGTGTTACAGTTTCAAAACAGGGACATGGATGGACTATATTTGATGTATAGAAGCTTTGGAAATGATTTTGAGGGAAAATGCACGAGAGAAATGGAAGATACAAGTTCAAGGCCAGAACTATGCACAAATGGTATAAAGATTGTACACCCAGCAAGTCGAAAACCTGAAAAGGAGGCTTAGGCAAAAAAAAGGTATCCTGGTGGACTGAAAACCCGAAAGGGCGGTCCAGGCAAAAGTTAGGGATTAAAAGCGTACGACTATGTCCCGTTGGATCATCTACCTACGACAAGCTTTATTACCAATGTCAAGTTCAAACGATACAAATCAATTCATTCAACTTCTTTCGACAACGAGGGATGAGATGCTTGAAGACATAAAGGCAATAGCAGAGTTGAAACTTGATGGGATCGTTTACACATAGCTTTATGTTTTGTTTTTACGCTTTTCATTTTACGACGATTTTCTCTTACTAAGATTTATATTTCTATGTACAAAAACGCATGTTTATAAGCGAATTATCAATACAAATACAATTTCAAAATTCAAATTTTGTTTTATCTTTTCTGTTTTATTTGCAAAAACGTCCAATGACTAAATCGAATGAACATATGCATATGAATATGATTACTGTTAACAAGTATATGCATAAAAATAGGAATCAACATTTACTAAAGACTCTAGGAATTGGGATAACATTCAAGTCGTCCACAAGTCCCCACAGGAAAATCCCCACAAAATAACCTCCATGAGATTATCCCCACAGAGTTACCTTCACAAGCTCATCCCCGACGGAGATACATACCCCCGCAAGTCTAATATGCCTTCAGATATGAATTAGGGCACCTTCCAGCAGTTCGCATAATCATACTTCCCAGCAAATCCCCCTAGCGGATAAAGGAATCTTATCATTTCTCCAGCATATAGTGGAAACTTCCTCAGCACAGCTCATAGGAATTTAATTCCCCAACTGAGTTTATTTCTCCAACACTGTAAAATTCCCCGCATAATTCTCTTCTATGGCGGGGTTTATTTCCCCAATGGAATTTGATTTCCCAAGCAAAATCATTTCTCCGACTATTTCAAATCACCGATAAGATTCTCTTCTCCAGCAAGGGAAGTCCAGGCTGCTATCCCTAGAAGAGTTGGCATCCATATCAAAAACTTGGTCATATAACGCCTCATAATATTATCCATCTCTTTTATCCCCATTTAGGGTATATAAGAACTAAATTCCCCCAGTTGAGCATTGAATGACCAATGTTCCCGAACTCTTCTATCCCCAAACGGAAGTCAAACATTCCCAGCGGAACATCCTCAAACAGACAGCAGGAATCCCCTGTGGAGACATTCTACACAAGATTGAAGATTCATAATCTTCATCCCCAGCAACGGTCAGAGATTTATTTTTGTAATTGCAAGCTTCTCAAGTCATATTTAAAGCATGTGTTTTGATGAAGACAACATGGACATCAAGTTTCAACGGATGTGCAAAAAGCTTATCAACATCAAATTAAAGTCTTGAAGATTATTGAAGAATTATTAAATAAATCATCAAATGTCAATATGGTATAAATAATTCTTAAAATCTTGAATATAGATGTTCACAATATGCATTCATCAACATATACATATTCCATAACTTTAACATCAAGAAAAACTTTGTTTGAAATATCTTTCAAAATGTATTTTTGAAAATAAACCTTTAGGAACCGGTTCCTCCCTAATAGGGAACCGGGTTCCAACTTTTCTCAAAAAACATGTCCCTGGTTTTTGTACCAGGAACCGGGTTGTACCAATAGGGGAACCGGTTCCTGCGTGATAAATTTGAATTCCAACTTATAACGTTCACTAAGAACCGGGTTCTGTCAGTGTCGGAACCGGTTCCTAGCGAACCAATGCAGCTTTTACTTTGTTTTTTGAACATTTTTCAAGTGGTATCTTTTCATGAATGCATTGCAACTTTTCATATGAATTGGCATGAATGAAGAGGTTCTTACAACTTTATAAAATGCAGATTTTCTTATTTTCAAACAATGTTCAATACTTCAATTTTCAAATTAACAAATATACTTCTTCATTAACAATTTTCTCTTTTACTCACATTTGAATTTAAACTTTCATGTGTTCATAATTTTGTGAAACTTGTCATATACACTTTCATTATCATTTCAAGTTTCATACATACATTGTGAACATTTATATACATTGTTGAGAATTGTTTTTATCTTGAAGAAGAAGATCAATTGAAGATTGATAAAGCTCTCCATATACTTCAAAATTAATCATTGTATTTCTTAACGGTTTTCCCTTACTATCCAGGATTGTTGGAAGTAAGTGTTGTGATTTGAAGAGGATTGTTCTTCATTCACATTAGTGTTTGTTTGGTCTTAAAGGTGTTGAGAACCTTTGATCACCCTATAGGTTAGATAGTAAGCATAGGCTGTACAATCATTCTAACTATAGTGAAATCTCTTTCGTGTTGGAAAGGAGACTGGAGTACTCTCGGATTGTGAGGGGAACCAGGATATATCACCGTGTTCTTTACTTTTCCGCATTTATCGCTTTCATCACCATAATCGAGAAAAGATAAAGATATAATCAAAACCTTCAAATACTTAACCAAAAATTACTACCAAGCATTCTCATAAAACCGAAGAAATTTTATAAGACCTAATTCACCCCCCCTCTTAGGCACTCTGAGACTTACAATTGGCATCAGAGCAAGTTATAGGTAACTTGTTCCTAAAGATCCAGAATGGCTTCCGCAAATCATCAACCAGTCTTTAGAGATGGTGGTAGTAACAACAAGCCTCCTCTATTTTGTGGTGAATATTTTGACTTTTGGAAAATACGCATGAAGGCGCATTTAGAAGCACAAGGAGAGGAAGTATGGGATGCTGTTGAAAATGGTCCATTTATCCCAATATCAGTAATCAATGGCATTGGTTCTGTAAAACTCAAAACTGCATGGGACGACGATGATAAAAAGAAAGTTCTCTATGACAAAAAGGCAATAAACCTTCTTCAAGGTGCACTCAGTATGGACGAATTTTTCCGTGTCTCGAACTGCAAGACAGCAAAAGAAATATGGGATACCCTGGTTCAAACTCATGAAGGAACGGTTGAAGTAAAAAGATCAAGGCTAAATACCTTGAGTCAAGAATATGAACTATTTTGAATGCAGCCCGGAGAATCCATTCTTGACTTACAAAAGAGATTTGTGCATTTGACAAATCACTTAAATGCTCTTGGTAAAACCTTGACAAATGATGAACTCAACTTGAAAATCCTTAGATCATTGACTAGGGAATGACAACCAAAGGTAACGGCAATCTCGGAAAAGAAGAGTCTCTCTGCAATGACTTCTGCTACATTATTTGGCAAACTTCAAGAATATGAAACAGAACTCGGTAGACTTGAAAAACATGAAAATTTAGAGAAGAAGTCCAAAGGCATTGCCTTGAAAGTTGATTCAAAGGAAAGTCAAGATAAAGATGCATTGGAGGAAGATGAAAACTTCTTGCTTCTTGTAAAAAGGTTAGGAAAATATTTTGGTCATAAAAATAATCTTCATAATGCTAACTTTGTCAAGAGGAAGAAATTTTATAATCATAAAGATAAAGAAGCCTCCACATCAACACAAGATGTCACATGTTATGAATGTGGAAAGCAAGGTCACATAAAGCCGGATTTCCAAAGCTCTCCAAGAAAAATGGATTCAAAGGCAAAAAGGAGTTCAAGAACAAAAAGGCTTATGTTGCATGGGAAGATAATGAGATAAGTTCTTCATCCGATTCGGAAAGCGAGGAATGTGCAAATCTAGCATTAATGGCTTCGCATCACTCTGACAATGAAGAAGAGGTTAGTAATGAATTTAATCTTTTTGATGATGATGTTCAAGATGCTATTGATGAACTCTTGAAAGAATGCAAAAGTTTATACAAAAAGGTGTCAAATCAAGAAAAAGAACTTCTAAGTTGTTTAGAAAAAATTGACACCATGACTAAAGATTTTGATCTTCAAAAACAGAATTTTATTAAAGAAAAAGAAAACTTTGCATGCTCCAAGTGTGAATCAAATGTCTTTCAAATTGTTCAATTAAAAAGAGTCATTGAACGATATGAAAAAGGACAAATAGGATTGGAAGGATTACTAAGCCAACAACGTTATCCAAATGATAAAAGGGGTCTTGGTTATGTGAATTCTAAGAAACCAAGTAACAATCCCACTGTTTTTGTAAAGGCTAGTAATAGTTACAATCCCAAGAAAGTAGAAAAGAAGCAAGTTGTTCATAATCATCAAAAGAAAAGGCTAATGTATCGAAAAAGAAAACATTTCCTAAGAAGAAATCTTATCCTTCTAGATATAGAAGTAACTTTGAACCCACTTGTTTTTATTGTGGTATTAAAGGCCATACACCTAATGCTTGCTATGTTAGAAACTTTAGTATAGCAAGTGGGCATTATGTGTGGGTGAAAAAGGGAACTAACTATGAAGGACCCAAGGCAACTTGGGTACCTAACAAAGAATAATTTGTTTGTGTAGGTATGCTTGAAATCCACATCAAATGTTTGGTATCTTGATAGTGGATGTTCAAAGCATATGACAGGAGATGTACACCAATTTTCATATCTAGTACATAAAGCCAAAGGGTATGTCACCTATGGAGACAACACCAAAGGAAAGATTCTTGGCGTTGGAATAGTTGGCACACTTCCATCCATTCAAATTGAGGATGTTCTCTATGTTGAAGGATTAAAGCACAATCTTCTTAGCATAAGTCAACTTTGCGATAGAGGGTTCAAGATCAAATTCAACAAAGATGAATGTCTCATTATGGATGAGGCAACCAATGAGGTACAATGTCTTATGGTAAACAACAATGACGCTTGGTTATGGCACAAGAGGATCGCTCACATTCATATGGAGCACTTGAACAAATTGGTTAAGCATGACTTAGTTATTGGTATACCAAAGATGAAGTTCATCAAGGACAAATTATGTAATGCATGCAAAAAGGGCAAACAGACCAAAACAACTTTCAAATCTAAGAATGTGGTGTCTACTACAAGACCACTACAATTGTTACACATGGATCTCTTTGGTCCATCTAGAACAAAAAGCTTGGAAAAGATCTTGGTATTTTGGATGAAGGTGATATGTAATGTTTCTCTTAAGATACTCGTCTTAATTTTTAAATGTATCTACTTCACTCTTTTTCCCCATCCTTTTTTATGTTAACAAAGGGGGAGAAGAGTATGCATGTATGTTGTTTTGTTTCAAGAAATTGCAGGCCCAAATAAATGTCAAACTCTCTCCAAAATTCAAAGAATCATGGACTTAGGGGGAGCATACAATTTAGGGGGAGCCTCGCATTTGCTCAACATGTTCGCTACATAAAACAACATGAACATTTCAAGAAATCGTTTTCAAGACTTGGTTGTCATCATCAAAAAGGGGGAGAATGTAATTGCAAGCTTCTCAAGTCATATTTAAAGCATGTGTTTTGATGAAGACAACATGGACATCAAGTTTCAAAGGATGTGCAAAAAGCTTATCAACATCAAATTAAAGTCTTGAAGATTATTGAAGAATTATTAAATAAATCATCAAATGTCAATATGGTATAAATAATTCTTAAAATCTTGAATATAGATGTTCACAATATGCATTCATCAACATATACATATTCCATAACTTTAACATCAAGAAAAACTTTGTTTGAAATATCTTTCAAAATGTATTTTTGAAAATAAACCTTTAGGAACCGGTTCCTCCCTAACAGGGAACCGGGATCCAACTTTTCTCAAAAAACATGTCCCTGGTTTTTGTACCAGGAACCGGGTTGTACCAATAGGGGAACCGGTTCCTGCGTGATAAATTTGAATTCCAACTTATAACGTTCACTAAGAACCGGGTTCTGTCAGTGTCGGAACCGGTTCCTAGAGAACCAATGCAGCTTTTACTTTGTTTTTTGAACATTTTTCAAGTGGTATCTTTTCATGAATGCATTGCAACTTTTCATATGAATTGGCATGAATGAAGAGGTTCTTACAACTTTATAAAATGCAGATTTTCTTATTTTCAAACAATGTTCAATACTTCAATTTTCAAATTAACAAATATACTTCTTCATTAACAATTTTCTCTTTTACTCACATTTGAATTTAAACTTTCATGTGTTCATAATTTTGTGAAACTTGTCATATACACTTTCATTATCATTTCAAGTTTCATACATACATTGTGAACATTTATATACATTGTTGAGAATTGTTTTTATCTTGAAGAAGAAGATCAATTGAAGATTGATAAAGCTCTCCATATACTTCAAAATTAATCATTGTATTTCTTAAAGGTTTTCCCTTACTATCCAGGATTGTTGGAAGTAAGTGTTGTGATTTGAAGAGGATTGTTCTTCATTCACATTAGTGTTTGTTTGGTCTTAAAGGTGTTGAGAACCTTTGATCACCCTATAGGTTAGATAGTAAGCATAGTTTGTACAATCATTCTAACTATAGTGAAATCTCTTTCGTGTTGGAAAGGGGACTGGAGTACTCTCGGATTGTGAGGGGAACCAGGATATATCACCGTGTTCTTTACTTTTCCGCATTTATCGCTTTCATCACCATAATCGAGAAAAGATAAAGATATAATCAAAACCTTCAAATACTTAACCAAAAATTACTACCAAGCATTCTCATAAAACTGAAGAAATTTTATAAGACCTAATTCACCCCCCTCTTAGGCACTCTGAGACTTACAATTGGCATCAGAGCAAGTTATAGGTAACTTGTTCCTAAAGATCCAGAATGGCTTCCGCAAATTATCAACCAGTCTTCAGAGATGGTGGTAGTAACAACAAGCCTCCTCTATTCTGTGGTGAATATTTTGACATCTGGAAAATACGCATGAAGGCGCATTTAGAAGCACAAGGAGAGGAAGTATGGGATGCTGTTGAAAATGGTCCATTTATCCCAATATCAGTAATCAATGGCATTGGTTCTGTAAAACTCAAAACTGCATGGGACGACGATGATAAAAAGAAAGTTCTCTATGACAAAAAGGCAATAAACCTTCTTCAAGGTGCACTCAGTATGGACGAATTTTTCCGTGTCTCGAACTGCAAGACAACAAAAGAAATATGGGATACCCTGGTTCAAACTCGTGAAGGAACGGCTGAAGTAAAAAGATCAAGGCTAAATACCTTGAGTCAAGAATATGAACTATTTCGAATGCAGCCCGGAGAATCCATTCTTGACTTACAAAAGAGATTTGTGCATTTGACAAATCACTTAAATGCTCTTGGTAAAACCTTGACAAATGATGAACTCAACTTGAAAACCCTTAGATCATTGACTGGGGAATGGCAACCAAAGGTAACGACAATCTCGGAAAAGAAGAGTCTCTCCGCAATGACTTCCGCTACATTATTTGTTAAACTTCAAGAATATGAAACGGAACTCGGTAGACTTGAAAAACATGAAAATTTAGAGAAGAAATCCAAAGGCATTGCCTTGAAAGTTGATTCAAAGGAAAGTCAAGATAAAGATGCATCGGAGGAAGATGAAAACTTCTTGCTTCTTGTAAAAAGGTTAGGAAAATATTTTGGTCATAAAAATAATCTTCATAATGCTAACTTTGTCAAGAGGAAGAAATTTTATAATCATAAAGATAAAGAAGCCTCCACATCAACACAAGATGTCACATGTTATGAATGTGGAAAGCAAGGTCACATAAAGCCGGATTGTCCAAAACTCTCCAAGAAAAATGGATTCAAAGGCAAAAAGGATTCAAGAACAAAAAGGCTTATGTTGCATGGGAAGATAATGAGATAAGTTCTTCATCCGATTCGGAAAGCGAGGAATGTGCAAATCTAGCATTAATGGCTTCACATCACTCCGACAATGAAGAAGAGGTTAGTAATGAATTTAATCTTTTTGATGATGATGTTCAAGATTCTATTGATGAACTCTTGAAAGAATGCAAAAGTTTATACAAAAAGGTGTCAAATCAAGAAAAAGAACTTCTAAGTTGTTTAGAAAAAATTGACACCATGACTAAAGATTTTGATCTTCAAAAACAGAATTTTATTAAAGAAAAAGAAAACTTTGCATGCTCCAAGTGTGAATCAAATGTCTTTCAAATTGTTCAATTAAAAAGAGTCATTGAACGATATGAAAAAGGACAAATAGGATTGGAAGGATTACTAAGCCAACAACGTTATCCAAATGATAAAAGGGGTCTTGGTTATGTGAATTCTAAGAAACCAAGTAACAATCCCACTGTTTTTGTAAAGGCTAGTAATAGTTCCAATCCCAAGAAAGTAGAAAAGAAGCAAGTTGTTCATAATCATCAAAAGAAAAAGGCTAATGTATCGAAAAAGAAAACATTTCCTAAGAAGAAATCTTATCCTTCTAGATATAGAAGTAACTTTGAACCCACTTGTTTTTATTGTGGTATTAAAGGCCATACATCTAATGCTTGCTATGTTAGAAACTTTATTATAGCAAGTGGGCATTATGTGTGGGTGAAAAAGGGAACTAAATATGAAGGACCCAAGGCAACTTGGGTACCTAACAAAGAATAATTTGTTTGTGTAGGTATGCTTGAAATCCACATCAAATGTTTGGTATCTTGATAGTGGATGTTCAAAGCATATGACAGGAGATGTACACCAATTTTCATATCTAGTACATAAAGCCAAAGGGTATGTCACCTATGGAGACAACACCAAAGGAAAGATTCTTGGCGTTGGAATAGTTGGCACACTTCCATCCATTCAAATTGAGGATGTTCTCTATGTTGAAGGATTAAAGCACAATCTTCTTAGCATAAGTCAACTTTGCGATAGAGGGTTCAAGATCAAATTCAACAAAGATGAATGTCTCATTATGGATGAGGCAACCAATGAGGTACAATGTCTTATGGTAAACAACAATGACGCTTGGTTATGGCACAAGAGGATCGCTCACATTCATATGGAGCACTTGAACAAATTGGTTAAGCATGACTTAGTTATTGGTCTACCAAAGATGAAGTTCATCAAGGACAAATTATGTAATGCATGCCAAAAGGGCAAACAGACCAAAACAACTTTCAAATCTAAGAATGTGGTGTCTACTACAAGACCACTACAATTGTTACACATGGATCTCTTTGGTCCATCTAGAACAAAAAGCTTGGAAAAGATCTTGGTATTTTAGATGAAGGTTATATCTAATGTTTCTCTTAAGATACTCGTCTTAATTTTTAAACGTATCTACTTCACTCTTTTTCCCCATCCTTTTTTATGTTAACAAAGGGGGAGAAGAGTATGCATGTATGTTATTTTGTTTCAAGAAATTGCAGGCCCAAATAAATGTCAAACTCTCTCCAAAATTCAAAGAATCATGGACTTAGGGGGAGCATACAATTTAGGGGGAGCCTTGCATTTGCTCAACATGTTCGCTACACAAAACAACATGAACATTTCAAGAAATCATTTTCAAGACTTGGTTGTCATCATCAAAAAGGGGGAGAATGTAATTGCAAGCTTCTCAAGTCATATTTAAGGCATGTGTTTTGATGAAGACAACATGGACATCAAGTTTCAAAGGATGTGCAAAAAGCTTATCAACATCAAATTAAAGTCTTGAAGATTATTGAAGAATTATTAAAGAAATCAACAAATGTCAATATGGTATAAATAATTCTTAAAATCTTGAATATAGATGTTCACAATATGCATTCATCAACATATACATATTCCATAACTTTAACATCAAGAAAAACTTTGTTTGAAATATCTTTCAAAATGTATTTTTGAAAATAAACCTTTAGGAACCGGTTCCTCCCTAACAGGGAACCGGGATCCAACTTTTCTCAAAAAACATGTCCCTGGTTTTTGTACCAGGAACCGGGTTGTACCAATAGGGGAACTGGTTCCTGCGTGATAAATTTGAATTCCAACTTATAACGTTCACTAAGAACCGGGTTCTGTCAGTGTCGCAACCGGTTCCTAGAGAACCAATGCAGCTTTTACTTTGTTTTTTGAACATTTTTCAAGTGGTATCTTTTCATGAATGCATTGCAACTTTTCATATGAATTGGCATGAATGAAGAGGTTCTTACAACTTTATAAAATGCAGATTTTCTTATTTTCAAACAATGTTCAATACTTCAATTTTCAAATTAACAAATATACTTCTTCATTAACAATTTTCTCTTTTACTCACATTTGAATTTAAACTTTCATGTGTTCATAATTTTGTGAAACTTGTCATATACACTTTCATTATCATTTCAAGTTTCATACATACATTGTGAACATTTATATACATTGTTGAGAATTGTTTTTATCTTGAAGAAGAAGATCAATTGAAGATTTATAAAGCTCTCCATATACTTCAAAATTAACCATTGTATTACTTAAAGGTTTTCCCTTACTATCCAGGATTGTTGGAAGTAAGTGTTGTGATTTGAAGAGGATTGTTCTTCATTCACATTAGTGTTTGTTTGGTCTTAAAGGTGTTGAGAACCTTTGATCACCCTATAGGTTAGATAGTAAGCATATGCTGTACAATCATTCTAACTATAGTGAAATCTCTTTCGTGTTGGAAAGGTGACTGGAGTACTCTCGGATTGTGAGGGGAACCAGGATATATCACTGTGTTCTTTACTTTTCCGCATTTATCGCTTTCATCACCATAATCGAGAAAAGATAAAGATATAATCAAAACCTTCAAATACTTAACCAAAAATTACTACCAAGCATTCTCATAAAACTGAAGAAATTTTATAAGACCTAATTCACCCCCCTCTTAGGCACTCTGAGACTTACAATTGGCATCAGAGCAAGTTATAGGTAACTTGTTCCTAAAGATCCAGAATGGCTTCCGCAAATTATCAACCAGTCTTCAGAGATGGTGGTAGTAACAACAAGCCTCCTCTATTTTGTGGTGAATATTTTGACATCTGGAAAATACGCATGAAGGCGCATTTAGAAGCACAAGGAGAGGAAGTATGGGATGCTGTTGAAAATGGTCCATTTATCCCAATATCAGTAATCAATGGCATTGGTTCTGTAAAACTCAAAACTGCATGGGACGACGATGATAAAAAGAAAGTTCTCTATGACAAAAAGGCAATAAACCTTCTTCAAGGTGCACTCAGTATGGACGAATTTTTCCGTGTCTCGAACTGCAAGACAGCAAAAGAAATATGGGATACCCTGGTTCAAACTCGTGAAGGAACGACTGAAGTAAAAAGATCAAGGCTAAATACCTTGAGTCAAGAATATGAACTATTTCGAATGCAGCCCGGAGAATCCATTCTTGACTTACAAAAGAGATTTGTGCATTTGACAAATCACTTAAATGCTCTTGGTAAAACCTTGACAAATGATGAACTCAACTTGAAAACCCTTAGATCATTGACTAGGGAATGGCAACCAAAGGTAACGACAATCTCGGAAAAGAAGAGTCTCTCTGCAATGACTTCCGCTACATTATTTGTTAAACTTCAAGAATATGAAACGAAACTCGGTAGACTTGAAAAACATGAAAATTTAGAGAAGAAATCCAAAGGCATTGCCTTGAAAGTTGATTCAAAGGAAAGTCAAGATAAAGATGCATCTGAGGAAGATGAAAACTTCTTGCTTCTTGTAAAAAGGTTAGGAAAATATTTTGGTCATAAAAATAATCTTCATAATGCTAACTTTGTCAAGAGGAAGAAATTTTATAATCATAAAGATAAAGAAGCCTCCACATCAACACAAGATGTCACATGTTATGAATGTGGAAAGCAAGGTCACATAAAGCAGGATTGTCCAAAACTCTCCAAGAAAAATGGATTCAAAGGCAAAAAGGAGTTCAAGAACAAAAAGGCTTATGTTGCATGGGAAGATAATGAGATAAGTTCTTCATCAGATTCGGAAAGCGAGGAATATGCAAATCTAGCATTAATGGCTTCACATCACTCCGACAATGAAGAAGAGGTTAGTAATGAATTTAATCTTTTTGATGATGATGTTCAAGATGCTATTGATGAACTCTTGAAAGAATGCAAAAGTTTATACAAAAAGGTGTCAAATCAAGAAAAAGAACTTCTAAGTTGTTTAGAAAAAATTGACACCATGACTAAAGATTTTGATCTTCAAAAACAGAATTTTATTAAAGAAAAAGAAAACTTTGCATGCTCCAAGTGTGAATCAAATGTCTTTCAAATTGTTCAATTAAAAAGAGTCATTGAACGATATGAAAAAGGACAAATAGGATTGGAAGGATTACTAAGCCAACAACGTTATCCAAATGATAAAAGGGGTCTTGGTTATGTGAATTCTAAGAAACCAAGTAACAATCCCACTGTTTTTGTAAAGGCTAGTAATAGTTCCAATCCCAAGAAAGTAGAAAAGAAGCAAGTTGTTCATAATCATCAAAAGAAAAAGGCTAATGTATCGAAAAAGAAAACATTTCCTAAGAAGAAATCTTATCCTTCTAGATATAGAAGTAACTTTGAATCCACTTGTTTTTATTGTGGTATTAAAGGCCATACACCTAATGCTTGCTATGTTAGAAACTTTAGTATAGCAAGTGGGCATTATGTGTGGGTGAAAAAGGGAACTAACTATGAAGGACCCAAGGCAACTTGGGTACCTAACAAAGAATAATTTGTTTGTGTAGGTATGCTTGAAATCCACATCAAATGTTTGGTATCTTGATAGTGGATGTTCAAAGCATATGACAGGAGATGTACACCAATTTTCATATCTAGTACATAAAGCCAAAGGGTATGTCACCTATGGAGACAACACCAAAGGAAAGATTCTTGGCGTTGGAATAGTTGGCACACTTCCATCCATTCAAATTGAGGATGTTCTCTATGTTGAAGGATTAAAGCATAATCTTCTTAGCATAAGTCAACTTTGCGATAGAGGGTTCAAGATCAAATTCAACAAAGATGAATGTCTCATTATGGATGAGGCAACCAATGAGGTACAATGTCTTATGGTAAACAACAATGACGCTTGGTTATGGCACAAGAGGATCGCTCACATTCATATGGAGCACTTGAACAAATTGGTTAAGCATGACTTAGTTATTGGTCTACCAAAGATGAAGTTCATCAAGGACAAATTATGTAATGCATGCCAAAAGGGCAAACAGACCAAAACAACTTTCAAATCTAAGAATGGGGTGTCTACTACAAGACCACTACAATTGTTACACATGGATCTCTTTGGTCCATCTAGAACAAAAAGCTTGGAAAAGATCTTGGTATTTTAGATGAAGGTGATATCTAATGTTTCTCTTAAAATACTCGTCTTAATTTTTAGATGTATCTACTTCACTCTTTTTCCCCATCCTTTTTTATGTTAACAAAGGGGGAGAAGAGTATGCATGTATGTTATTTTGTTTCAAGAAATTGCAGGCCCAAATAAATGTCAAACTCTCTCCAAAATTCAAAGAATCATGGACTTAGGGGGAGCATACAATTTAGGGGGAGCCTTGCATTTGCTCAACATGTTCGCTACACAAAACAACATGAACATTTCAAGAAATCATTTTCAAGACTTGGTTGTCATCATCAAAAAGGGGGAGAATGTAATTGCAAGCTTCTCAAGTCATATTTAAGGCATGTGTTTTGATGAAGACAACATGGACATCAAGTTTCAAAGGATGTGCAAAAAGCTTATCAACATCAAATTAAAGTCTTGAAGATTATTGAATAATTATTAAAGAAATCATCAAATGTCAATATGGTATAAATAATTCTTAAAATCTTGAATATAGATGTTCACAATATGCATTCATCAACATATACATATTCCATAACTTTAACATCAAGAAAAACTTTGTTTGAAATATCTTTCAAAATGTATTTTTGAAAATAAACCTTTAGGAACCGGTTCCTCCCTAACAGGGAACCGGGTTCCAACTTTTCTCAAAAAATATGTCCCCGGTTTTTGTACCAGGAACCGGGTTGTACCAATAGGGGAAACGGTTCCTGCGTGATAAATTTGAATTCCAACTTATAACGTTCACTAAGAACCGGGTTCTGTCAGTGTCGGAACCGGTTCCTAGCGAACCAATGCAGCTTTTACTTTGTTTTTTGAACATTTTTCAAGTGGTATCTTTTCATGAATGCATTGCAACTTTTCATATGAATTGGCATGAATGAAGAGGTTCTTACAACTTTATAAAATGCAGATTCTCTTATTTTCAAACAATGCTCAATACTTCAATTTTCAAATTAACAAATATACTTCTTCATTAACAATTTTCTCTTTTACTCACATTTGAATTTAAACTTTCATGTGTTCATAATTTTGTGAAACTTGTCGTATACACTTTCATTATCATTTCAAGTTTCACACATACATTGTGAACATTTATATACATTGTTGAGAATTGTTTTTATCTTGAAGAAGAAGATCAATTGAAGATTGATAAAGCTCTCCATATACTTCAAAATTAACCATTGTATTACTTAAAGGTTTTCCCTTACTATCCAGGATTGTTGGAAGTAAGTGTTGTGATTTGAAGAGGATTGTTCTTCATTCACATTAGTGTTTGTTTGGTCTTAAAGGTGTTGAGAACCTTTGATCACCCTATAGGTTAGATAGTAAGCATAGGCTGTACAATCATTCTAACTATAGTGAAATCTCTTTCGTGTTGGAAAGGGGACTGGAGTACTCTCGGATTTTAAGGGGAACCAAGATATATCACCGTGTTCTTTACTTTTCCGCATTTATCGCTTTCATCACCATAATCGAGAAAAGATAAAGATATAATCAAAACCTTCAAATACTTAATCAAAAATTACTACCAAGCATTCTCATAAAACCGAAGAAATTTTATAAGACCTAATTCACCCCCCCTCTTAGGCACTCTGAGACTTACAATTTTCCCCAACAAAGATGTTATACAAATTTACCGATACACTTCAACAACATCTTGCAACCATACATCATTTACAAGTATCATAGCATATGCATATGAAACACATATAACACACTCTCATTTACTTTGAGAACATCATTACGTAATGCATTACATACATCATGACATTGCACGAAACTAACTTTGTTTCTTTCAGGTTAGTTCACAAACATAAGAATATCATCAACAATTATTAAATAGGTCGCGGATTAATTCCCGAAACAAGACGGGGCAACTATCTGAACGACCAGGCGGTATGAATTCCCGAAATAGGACGGGTTTGCCGATAGGAAGCAGCTCAGAGATTAATTCCCGAAACAATATGGGGAAACTATCTTTATGACCGAACAAAGGTTAACTCCTGAAACAGGACGGAGAAACTATCTTTATGACCAGGAAAAGATTAACTCCCGAGACAAGACGGGGAAACTATTAACATGGCCAGGTGGTATGAACTCCCGAAACATGACGGGTTTACCAACAAAAAACAGATTGTAGATCGATTCCTGAAACAGGGCGGGGCGAATATCTACATGACAAGAACTTCCCTCAGTGACTGAGTTCTGATAAGCATCTCCCTCATCTGGCAAGCAACTACTTTAGCACTTTCCCCAGAAGATCATTATGGAAAACATTCTTCTGATATAATCAAGCGTAGGTTCATTCTGATACTTTTATCAACACATACCTTGGATGGAATCTATAAGCCCATCTTGAATGATATTCTGTCACCTCTCTGAATGGCATCTTTAAGCCCATTCAAGCAATATTATCAACCAACAGCGTTACCTTTTGCACATGCGAGTGTAAATTTTTGGGCACTTAGATGTTCAATCCTTCTCTACCTTCAGATCACGAATGGAAGACATGCTAATCTAAATCTTCAGGTTTAAGAAGACTGAACAGGGGCAGCTATTGTACCCCAAAATTTTCCCTCTCATCTTACCCAATACATTCTCCCAGGGTTCTCAAATGCTCAAGGTTGCTTAAGAATTGATCAGACAAATTCTTCTCTTAAGCAAGGGACTTACAACTAGGGTTTCATCTTTATCAATGAATTTTGGGTTTATAATGCCTCAAGTGGTTCCCATGGATTCTCATATGTCTCAAGGAACTCGCATGCCAAATTTTAAGCCTTGCATCACAAGTTTGCCCAGTCAATGGCTCAGATGACTAAAAATCAACTGTATTGGGTAAAAAGTCAACTATGGTCAACATACAGTCAAACTTCAATATTTTTGGTCAATATCAAGGTGTTGAATTCACATTCATCATTTGATCAAGGTTTGATCATGATTCATTAATAGAAACTCTCAAACCATCAAAAGTCAAAAGTTGCTAAATTAGGGTTTCCCTTAGGAGAAGTCAACTGAACTTTGACCAAGTATAACTTTCACACGCTTCATCATTTTCCCCCAAAAAAAGCTCATTTCGAAGGAAATTAAATTATCTACAACTTTGTATCTCTAATCTCAAGTCCAAAAAATGCTTTATTTTAGAGTTATGAGCTAATACATTACACGTAATTTGAAAAGTCAACAAAAAGACACTTTTTGTCAAGGAAACTTAGATCAAGATAAAGTATTCAAATGCAAAACGATCAACATAGATATGGTAGAGGACATCTTGAGATTTCCAAAAAATTCAAGATCACCTTCAAAAGATTAAAATTGAGATAGTTATGACCAGTGCAAGTTGGGAAATTTTAAGCAAATGCATAAAGTTCAAATTGAGCAAACTTGATATTTTGGGCTATTGGGCCATTTTTTTAGAGTCCAAGCGTGTTTTATACTCCTTATACGCCTCAGATCTTGTTCAAGCACCCCTTGATCTATTTTATTTTAATTATTTTTATTTATTCATTAATAATTCAAAAATAAATGAAATAAAATACAAGTCTTATTACACAGAGTCCAAGCCCATATTTTTGACCTAATTTCATGCTATATATGCTTCATTATTCATACATCAAGAGGACAAAACCCTTATCTCAAGAATCACCTCCAAAAACTCAAAATTGTTCAAGATTAGGACAACCTTCAAATCCTTATCATAATCATTTCCAAGGCAAATAAACCATCTCATTCACTTCCAGCAATCCTACAGAGTAAGAATGGATCAAATCTAATGATCCAAAACGCATGAAACACCATCGCATACATCTCCAATCTCATACTTTTGAAAAATTGTACTTTTGAGTTTTTCGTTTTCTTTAAGACATACTAATAATATCATTGTGTTTTTGAGGTCTGATAGTGCAGGATATAACTATCGTGGATATCCCATGCTGGCCAAATTGTAAAACACCATAACTACACTGATCCATGCAGTTTTCACTATAACTCAAAATCCCTTGCTATTTAGGCTAAAATAATCATCTCATTGAAATTGTAGACCCTGATTTAGGGGGGTAGGGTCCCTTTGAATTATTGATTTTGGCTATTTTGCAGGTATGATAAAAGAAGGTTACCG
The DNA here is from genome assembly GCA_948472305.1 of Vicia faba. Classification (NCBI taxonomy): domain Eukaryota; kingdom Viridiplantae; phylum Streptophyta; class Magnoliopsida; order Fabales; family Fabaceae; genus Vicia; species Vicia faba. The sequence continues at coordinate 930,855,893 of OX451738.1, read as the reverse complement.
GAGAAAACGACCGGAGCTAGGGCTCCGGCGCCTCTCCGGTTCAGGCAACATTTTTATATTATATATATTTCGTTTTGTTTAATACACCAGATGTATTACCGCTCCAGCAGTTAAAGCGCACGCGTTAAGGACTTATTATGCCAAGGCGTGGATTCGATCCCAACCTTTTGGCATTTTGACATTTTTATGATTTTTTATTTTGCAGATGATAAAACATGTTGGCTGCCTTCCCTTAACACCAAGACGGGCTTGGCCTAGTGGTGAATGTGTTGTTTGTATTGGCTGAGGGCGTGGGTTCAACATCCACCCCTACCTTTTTGGTATATTTTCCTCCAAATTCTCTTTTCTTTTTACTCTTTCTCTTATGTTCTTATTTTTACAAAACCTTTTTCAAAACCTTTTTTTATATATACCCTAATTTAGTTTTAGGTTTTTATTTAATCAACCCTAATTAATTTTTAGATTTTTATTTAATCAACCCTAATTAATTTTTTAGGTTTTTATTTAATCAATTAATTTAGTTTTTAGGTTTTTTTTTTCTCATTAAACCTTCTTTTTTTAATTAAAATTGATTTAGGGTTTGTTTAATTTAATTAATCAATTTTTTTAATTAATTAAAATTAATTAGGTTATTAGGTTAATCATCAAACCTCTTTTTTTTGTCAATAAAATCACCAAAAACAATTTCCTTTCTCTTTTCTTGGTTCCATATTTTCGCGTAGTTTACTCTTTTCGTGTTGTTTATAATCATGTAACTGCTCATGGTTTGTAATAGTTAATTAAATTTTACTTTTCCCCGCACTTTTACTACTTGTACCCCCCATTCTTGAAGCCCTGTAATGGCATATACTTTTATTTTTCTGCACTTATATTTTTTATGTTTTGTATATATTATTGTTAGCTAATAGGATTGTATGGCAAGAATAAAAACGAACGATAGCTAACCTATTTAAAGATAAATAATGGAAACACAAATCACTTTGCACACCCGCGCCTCTAGAGTAACCTCTCTTGTTGCCTTCGGAACAAACACATTCATGTCCCTCGAACGTGGGGACGCTTTAGCACAATCCATTGAAAAGAAAGATTGTAGTCCCTCGATGACCCTTTCGATGTTGCCTTTGATAAATGATCTAGTCCCTTATAAAGTTGCTAAAGCATCTCTACAATTTTCCTTCAATGAATGTACGATGACACGTGTTTGTCCCTTCACATCCAACGATAGGGCTTCCTACTAACTAATGGTAGGATAACACTATCTAAAGGAGAAGGAAAATAACAAGAAATACCTTGAGCAGGTAGATAGTTCCTAATCGCTTACTCACAAACAAAACAAAAACATCTTTTTCACAAACACTTTCAGAAATATTTTCTAAACACTTTGTACATATTCTCGAGGACAGATACGAGAATCATTATAAAGTCTTACCTTACTATTGGAATTTCTAAATATTTTTCAAACACATTCACAAAGCATTTTCAAAGTGATCTAGTGATTAAGAGCCCATAGATAACTACGGATGAAAAGGGTGCTAACACCTTTCCTTTTCATAATCTACCCCCCAAACTCAATAAATCTTAAAGGTTTTTCCTGTTCTTTTCACCCTTTTCTTTTTGGATAAAAAAAAGTCGGTGACGTCTCTTGCTATCTGCGACATTTACGATAAAACGCAAAACCAAAAGTCAGTTCTCCCACTGTATTACACATGGCACACACACACACTCTGAAAGTATATAGGTTGTCACACTTTAGGCTGTGTTAGAGAGACTTGGGAAAGTTTCAATAAAATCGATACCGTTATGACACCCAAAACCCCCCTTATTATGTTATATCAATTTGGGTACCCATTATGTCAAGACTTTAGGCTCAAGTTTTTAAAGTAGCTCTTAAGTAGTTTATATTAGCAGTCAACACCATCTTAAGCACAAACTACATAGGGAGTCGATGAATATAAGTGAATGATCCCAAAAATTCTAAAAAAATAAAAATTTATTTGCCATAACAAATTTAAAATATGGAATGCACCTATTAAGTTAGGTGACCCTCACCTGATCACTTAATCAAACAGTTATGGAACCTACAAAAATATAATAAGATAACCCGTTGTCAGTTGGTTCAGAGGTATCTAGTGTTAAACTTGGTAGGGCGTACTACGGTCCGATCCCCCACAACTGTGATTGGTTAAATAAAAGGGGTTACCAAACTTATGTACCAGAACCCCGAGACAAAGAATCATAGTCGCTAACTGATTTTCCTACTATGTGCGTGTACGAATAACAAGATTAATATGATTGTGATTGAATGAAAAGAGTGAAAGAAAAGCGAGAGATATAGGTTGAGCTATAATGGCATGATTCAAATTGGTTTGTATAAACAGGGAGTCTTTGAACTTCGTGTTGTTATGGTGTCCTTGGTATTAAACATTTAGTACATATCGATCTAAAATTAGCCTAACAACCACATATGATTAAAAGTCGTGTCATGCCCTTGTTTCAAATCGTGCTTTTATCGTGTTGGTTGAATGCTTGAGGACAAGTAATGGTTTAAGTGTGGGGGAATTTGATAACACAATTATATCATATATTCGACTTGACTCGCATGCATTTTAGTTTTATTTTCGTTCATTTTTATCTTGTTATGACAGTATTCCTATTTCATTTCAGGTATATGCTAACACAGAGCTTCCATGTGAAAAAGAACGAGAAGTGGCTAAGAAACTGAGAAGAATGGGAGAAAAGATCAAAAGAGCAAGAAGAAACCGTTTTTGGACCTGTGGCCCTCGCCACAGAAGTTGTGGCCCTCTCCACACACTTCAACATTGTGACCCTCTCCACACAATACTGTAGCCCTCACCACATCCTTATATTGTAACCACGTATTAGTTTTTCTTGCAGCCTTCTCCATGTCCACCATCTCACCCATTCACCCCATGATTTTCTCAACTTCTCTGACTATGATCTCCATTATCTCTACTACCTCTCAAATGATAACTTCCAGCATCTCTCACCATATAAAGGACCTAACATTCATTGTTTGGGCATCGAAGTTTATGCGCAAAAGTGTTGTTCATAGTTTTAGGCAGAAATCACTTTGTAAAAGTGGTAGTTTCTCACACCGGGGAACTACCAAGCCATTAGTTTTAGGCCTACAATCTATGTGCTCTTGGATCGCAATCTTGCCGACATCATTTTAAATCTTTATTCAAGTTTCAAGAATGATTTCATTCGTAGTTTTATTCAAGCTTATTTCGTCTGCTTTACTTCCAGGTTTATTTATTTACAATTATTTTAGTTTCTTATTATTATAATATTGTTTTATCATTACAAATCTAAATATGCCTATGTTCATGGTTAATAATTATAATTGCATGATTGTTGCTTTAAGTATGTCCGACTAAATTGTTTCGAGTCTGGTATGTGAGGATCGTCGTTTCCAACAGGACCCGGTAACAATGTTGGTTTAATTTTTATATCAAAATCCTATTTTTGGTTATTGTTTTTAAACTTAATTTAAATAGCTCTATCACAAGAGTGAGAGGTTACTTAACATGATTTTGTCACGAGAGTGAGAAATTAATCAAGGTTTGAGTCAGCATTGCGAGAGCGTGGGGGTTAAATCATATAGTAAAAATGGGACATCGATCTTAAAGGGGGCGAGAGCGCTTTAAGTATAGATTAGGACTTGTTCAATTTTCAAAACACATTCCTTAATTAAAATGGGTGAGCGAGAGCAAAATCTCATGGTTAAGGAATGTGGCTTTATTCAAAATCACGAGAGTGTGAGGTTCAGTCTTTAAATTGATATTTTCTACTAAACACGTTTTTAACATCTCCAGTCTCTCTTTTATTATATATTTCTTTAATATTATTTTAGTCTTTATTTTAGTCTTAGTTTTCCATTAATCAATCATTCATTAGCCTTAGCTTTACAAAGCAACGATAGATTACAATAGGTTGACATTGGTCTCTGTGGGTTCGACAATCTTTTATATTACTTCGATATTTTTGTGCACTTGCGGATGCATCAATGTCACTACATCTTGACCAACTGTCATGACAAGTTCAGCTATCATCTGTATCAGACTAATGTTGAGCCATATTTCTTGACATCTTGGTTTGTTATGTAGTAGGCGCTGCTATTTTTGTTTCCTTGAAGATTTGATTGAAAAATATGAGATTATGGAATATTCTAATACTCACACGGGCGCAACAAATCAAGGATATTTTAGGAACATGTGCAGATTTGATTTGTTTCATTAAAAAGGATCTTTGAGACTTTTTAGGAAACTTTAAAAGATTTATTCCTATTTTTATACGAAGATCTTGCAGTTGATTTAAAAAGTGAAGATTGGATTTGAATTGAAGAGTCCAATCCCATTTTGCAAGAGTCTATAAATAAGGACTTGCTAGACCTAAAATAGAAAGCATTCACATAGAACAAACAATGGGTGCAACATAAGGATTAGGGTTTTGAGATTCTTTTAAGTTCTTTGTGTTTTGTGTTCTTTGTGTGTCACTCATGTATCTTTTGATGCATTAAGCTTGATTGATTGTTACTTGATAATTTTATCAAGTTATTGTTCTCACTCATGAGCTTTTAAGCAAAGAGTTAAGTATTGTTCTTGGTTGAAGCTTTTAAGTTTTGTATTGTTTATTTGAAGTGTAATCTTTTATTGGGTTTTAAGTCTAGTCACATGTTGTGACTGTAGGCACCACTGTGGTGATTGGAAGTGAGATAGGATTCTCGTATCTAGGAGGTTCTTAGGTAGAAGTTGCACAAGGTAGTGATTAGGAGAGAAGTTGTAAACTGGGACTGTTTAAGCTTTGAACTAATATTATCATAGTGGATTTCCTTCTCAGCTTGGTAGCCTCTAAAGTAGGTGACGTTGCACCGAATTGGGTTAATAATTGATTGTGTTGTTTAATTTTATGCAATTTATTTTCCTGCATATTCTGTAGTTTCCTGTCAATAGATGTTATAACATTTGTCTTGACATTGTGTTGGTGTTATGAAATCAGTCTTGACATATGTACTGCAAGTGCTAGAATTTCATACACCACACATGATTTTGTTGAAGGAGCTATAAGAGAAGAATCATCAGTATTGTGAGTAGCTAAGGAATCTGTCAATTATCTCATGAAGTTTTGAGTGAGTATGGATTATCCAATCAGAGTAAGATGTGGTAACGATGAATTTTTGTTTACTTAGTTCAAGGAAGAATAAGTAGTAGACCCAGAGTATATCAGTGACAAGCAATTTAGAACAACATGTCAGATGAGTTGAGTATGAAGAGGTTACAAGTTAGTCGAAGTCTGGAGTAAGGATACATTCTAGGAGTTTTGGAGGATTCATGGAAGAGTGGAATTTTCTAGAGGAAAGAAGAAAGGAAAAGATAAGAAGAAAGAAGAGATGAGTAAGAGGAAAGAGGAGGAGAAGAAATACTTGGAACCATAAAGAGAGCTTGGAATCACCATTACCATTTTAATTAATTCAAGGTGGATTCTAGTTAGTCTCCTTCCTTGATTAAGATTTATTCCATGAGAGAAACTAGGTTTTTGCTTGATCATGATTATAGAGATATTAAGACATGTTCTTATTATTGTTTCAAGCTTATTGATGACTGTGTTGATGTTATGTTCTGTTGTAATTTGATTTATATTTGTAGGAAAATTGTGGATTATGCAAATTATTTGTTTTTTCCTATCATAGATTATAACATCAGTTAATTAGCCCCGTATTATATACTTTAGAGCTAATAGTAAATTGTTAACTTAGAAAGAAAAAAAAAAGAAAAAACGATTTATTACACACCATTTGGTGGTGTCTATTCTGGTGAATAATAATACAATAAAGCATAGTATTGGCAGCTTGTTTGGAAATATGGACAGAACAGGATAATCCATTGTCGCTAATTGATTGTTGTTAATTTATAAGAAAATGATGCAGTAGTTTAACTTTTGGTCATAGAGTAAGTGACTTACCATTAGGCCAAGGCTATTGTTGTTGAATTCTTGTGCAATGGTATACTACTTGTATTCCAACTTCTACCATTGATTTACATACTTTACATTAACACTGTTTGATTGGGGTAAATAAATTAGAATGAGTTATAACCTAAGAACAAATTAAGTTAAGTTGATCATGAGAATGATATTAATTGATTCGATGTTTCCACCATAAAACGGGAATCGTACCTCCGATTAGTATGGGCTTGGAATCAATGGAAAAAAAATATAATACCTCATCAAGTGATGAGAAGGAAACTCATAAGTGTGCCATGGGCATTGTTTGAATGGTTGTAAGTATATCATGGATTGCTTATGTATGTTCTTGTATATGTTATGCCATTATATGTTTTCCATTTATAACATATGATATGCTATTATGAATGTCATGATTTAATTGAGTATGTTGATTGTGAATTTACATGATAAAATCTTATGATGATAAGTGAGAAAACCTAGGTATAAACTAGGTGAATGGACTAGAAAGATAAACTTAGGTTATGAAATAACTTAAGTGATGAAACTTGGACGAATGGTACCTCAGTGTATATCATAGTCAAGTATTTACTCGGATAATAAATAAACAGGCATTATATGGACATATGGAATAATATGAGAATTGGTAGATATGACTGCCCAGTGAATTGGTGAAAGAGATCACCTAGTGATTGATGAGAATAATCACGAATTTATGATGAACATAATCACGTATTTAGAGTTTCACTTGATTGTGCACTTTCTAAGTGAGATACTTAAGTAAAGTAAAAGTTGGAAATATGGCACCCATGATTCTCACCTCATAAATGGTTTGAGTCCATATAGGAGGTTGTCTCATAAGTGGGTTCGAGTCCCATAGAGACGTGGACACCAAAGTGGGTTTGAGTCTCATATGGTGAAAGATATTAAAAGTGGGTTCGAGTCCCATACGTGTGATGGTTCATAAAAGTGGATTTGAGTCTCATAAGAGAACCTGATATCTACAAGAAAGTCGAATCATACAAACATCTATGACATAAGGCCTTGATCTAGACGTAGATCCGGATTGGGGAAATATGTTTGTCACATCTGAATAGTGATTATTTTGAGTGGATGCACTCAAGTGTACATGTTCCTATACAATGCGAGAATTTCCTCATACTTAAATTTTTCCCCATTTATATGGCTTAAGTTAGAAAATTAGTTAAAAACTCTGTAGAGTTGAGTGGTCTCATAAGATAGAAAATCCACTGAGATTAATATTTCATCCCACTATTATTGTTGTTTTTCAGATTTATTACAGGTTAAAAATTCAAACAAAATCTAATGATGTTTCCAAGAATTTTGATTCCGAGATTTTCCGCTAGAATTTGTACAACTCTAGATATTGTGCTTAGATCTTAGTACATAATAAATATGTATTGTATAACATGTATATAATAAATATATATTATATATTTGAACATGTTTATATAATAACGTCATTAGATTTTTATGTTGTATAGTACTAAATAAATATTGTGTATAATGTATATCTTAGACGTATATTATTGAGGATATTACCTCTTACAAGAGACTTGTTAAAATGTAACTTGGCTATTGCCCTCATTTAAAAAAAAAAATCAAAATTATACACAAAAGGGAAAGAAAAAAAAATAGAAGAAGGGAGAGGTTCCATGCTTAAACCTAATATTGTTTAGTTGACAAAACCCTAGTCATCGATAACACTAGACCCATCACTTCGGTTTAAAACCAGCCAAATGACTCTCTGATCATTCCCCGAAGTCACCCCCTTCTAATATATCGAGGGTTTCTTCAACCACAAATGAACACCGATAACGCTTCAAAAGACGCTAACCTCATGGAAACGGAAACCGATGACTCTCAAGTACTTTCTCCAAACTCGTTTCCCTCTTTCTACTTTCATAACCCTAATCACAATCCATGATACTTTAACTCATATTCTTTTGATTTTCTGACTTTAATTTGAAATTATGAATCATGAATGGTTTTTTTTTTTTTTGAAGGCAAAAGACGAACAAAAAGAAGAACTCAGCGAGTCTATGAAGAAATTGGGCATTGGAGGTTCCTCTTCTGGGATTGGAAATGGTTCACCTAACTTCAAAAGGAAGCCTGTTATCATCATAGTTGTAGGAATGGCAGGTAAGAATTGCATTAACTTAGTTTTCTTTATATGTATTGTGTTTTTTTATTTATGAATGAGACTTACTCAATTGTGTTTAGGGAGTGGGAAAACTACATTCCTTCATAGGTTGGTTGCGCACACGCATATGTCCAACATTAGGGGTTATGTGATGAATCTTGACCCGGCTGTGTTGACACTTCCATATGGGGCTAATATTGATATAAGAGATACTGTTAAGTATAAAGAAGTCATGAAGCAGTTCAACCTTGGCCCTAATGGTGGAATTTTGACTTCTCTTAACTTGTTTGCAACTAAGTTCGATGAGGTAAACGTTGTATATTACTCCATGAACTTCTTGTTTGATATATTGCTGGTTATTCGATGATTGCATTTTGAATTTTGCATTTTTGCTTGTAGTGGGTTTGTACTTATTTATATTACTAATATAGGTAACATCATCCCTGATTCATTTTTATGTTGATAGGGGGTTTTCCTTGCGCTTGTCTGATCTTATGTTTTCTCCCCCTCCAGTTAAGCTATTGCTGTAATGTTTGAGATAATAATGTGTACACTGTCATTGTCAGTGACTCATATTTAGGTCCTTATTAGTTGTTTTTGTCTAACAATACATTTCTTTGTTTGCTACTATGTTCTGTTCCCACCCACAACCCTTCCAATGCAATTTAACTGATACTTATCCTTCTCAATATCAGGTAGTTTCTGTCATTGAGAAACGAGCGGATCAACTTGACTATGTTCTTGTGGACACCCCTGGCCAGATTGAGATATTCACTTGGTCTGCTTCTGGTGCTATCATCACGGAAGCTTTTGCCTCCACATTTCCCACTGTAGTTGCCTATGTGGTGGATACACCTCGTGCGGAAAACCCCACCACTTTTATGAGCAACATGCTTTACGCTTGCAGTATCCTCTATAAGACAAGGCTACCTCTCATCTTGGCATTCAACAAGGTCGATGTAGCAAAACACGAGTTTGCCTTGGAGGTATTTTTGATGAATTTTCTTCAGCTTCAATTGTGTGTTATGTGCTGTTGAGATTATTTCCTTGAAAGCTTAAAATAAATTATAGGATGTGTTTGTCTTCTATCTCACTATCAGCAGGTGAGGTTAACCTGTAAAATCTATTTGATAGTTTTAGCTCGGAAATTGTTTAAACTACAAAATATTGTTGCCCTTTCAGTACCTTTTTGAATTATTTTTAAAGTGGTAAAAAATGACATTTAAGCTGTATCTGTAATGAGGTTTGGTCTCGCACTAAAAAATTTCTCCAATACCTTAAAACAACATTCAAGTTCATGACATTCAATTGTCCTGCGAATTAAAATTTGTACTTAATTGTTCTGTTTTGAATAATTTATTTCTATCTTAGGCATGTTTTTATGCCTCTCTTATTTCTCATTTATCTGTTGTTGAGATTTCTCGAATACCTTAAGCAGTATTGGTGTTAGTTATTAGTTTAACCGTTCATGTTGGAGTTATTATTTTAGAGAGATTAAGCCATTTTCCTGCAAGTTCAGGGTTTATGGGCTCCTTCCTTTGCATATTTGATCTGAATCTATGTGTTTCTGCTCTGAAAAATAAAATGTCTACCCTATCTGCAATCCAATTCCGCGTCAATTCTGTTGTACAGAACTTGTGTTCTGTCTTGTTTTTATATTTGGCACAGAATTTGTCTTCATTTTTTCCCTTTTATTGAATTTGTTGTTTATCCAGTGGATGAAAGATTTTGAGGTTTTCCAAGCAGCAGCAAGTTCAGATCAATCATACTCGTCAAATTTAACTCAGAGCCTTTCTTTGGCACTAGATGAATTTTACAGTAACTTAAGGACAGCTGGAGTTTCTGCAGTTACTGGTGAAGGAATTGAAGGCTTCTTCAAAGCTGTTGATGCTAGTGCAGAGGAATACATGGAAAGCTATAAGTATTATCTACTCTTGACATACTTTTCATTTGTCAGCTAGCTTTTTAATGGCAAAGTAACTAACTTCTTTTATGCGATGTTTAGGGCTGATCTTGATAAAAGACGTGAAGAGAAACTGCGATTGGAGGAAAATCGCAGGAAGGAGAACATGGATAAACTGAGGAAGGAGATGGAGAAATCTGGAGGAGAAACTGTAGTCTTGAGCACTGGTTTGAAAGACAAAAAGGAAGACGAGGATGATGAAGAGGATGAGGAAATGGATGATGATGATGACGACGACGATGATGTGATATATTCTGACGAGGAGGGTGTTATAGATGAGGACGAAGATGAAGAGGTTGGTAGGTTTTCCTTCTGATGTGATTTTATCAACATTTGGATTGCATCGGAACGGGCTCTTGTATAGGACCTTGACTTCATATTTTTTGATGACTAGACCTTGACTTCATTTGGTACATGCATATGACCCTCATAGTTTGATTACCAATTAATTGCCCAGTTTATTTTCATACACTCTAAAAGCATTATTCTCTCCAGGTTTTTCACTGATGCTATTTATACTAGTAATTGCCAACCATGCTTGATTTTTGTGCAAATTGAGGGTTAGGGATTATTATGAGGACTTGTATCTTACTTAGCTCTTATTCAAGTAAAATATAATATAATCTAATACAGTATCCATATTTGAATTGAGCATCATTTTATCAATATTTTGGTCAGTATAAATTAGAGTTAAAATAAGTTATTGGTTCTTATAAACATATCAAAACTTGTTTTAGCTCATTTTTTCAAGTTTAGCTATACTTTTGGGTTTTCTATTTTAGATTGATAGTTTTAGTTTTTGGTTTAAAAACTCAATCTTTTAGTCTTTTTATTTTAATCATTCATGAAATTTTTTTAGTTCCCTCTATTTTAGTGGAGGTGACACCATGACAGTGATGTAATCATAATATCCAGGTTAAAAATGTAATTATATTTTATATTTATAATTAAGAAATTTTAACACATTTATTATTTATTATTAATAAATTAAAATATTAAAGAACAATGAAAAAACATTAAAAATAAACCTTTTATCAAGTTATTTGTTTTTTTTTTTCAATTGGTTTTAGCACTTTAATTTATTAAGAAAAATAAATGTATTAATTTAATTATAAAACATATGCTATTGAATATTGATAATTTTTGTGAACGGATTTATGTGTCTTTTTCATTGGTAAAATATAAAAAATTTAATGGTTGAATTAAACTTTTGTTTTCAGTTATCATAAAAATAAATAAATTTGTCTTTTATAAAATTACGAACAAAACTTTAATCTAGGGGTGAAAAAATAAATGGATTGAATGAATATGATTTGAATTTATGGACGGATTAAAATAATTCATTAGGTCATTAACAATCTACTAAATTTTTCTAAAAAATATCCAATCTATCCATTAAAGATATAATCCATCAAAATCTATCGAATACACTCATTAATATTATTTTAATATATGGATATCCGTCCATTTAATTTTATTTTTTTTTAAATATATGTATTTATTTAAAATAAAATATTTTGAAAAAAATTTGATATTTTGTATTTTCGAAAAAAAATGATATTATGTATTTCTATAAAAAAACTTAGTTTACTGTATTTTTTCAAACAACTCGAATTACTGTATTTTTGTAAAAAAATTAATTAATTGTATTTCTAAAAAAAAAACTCGATTTATTGTATTTTTGCAAAATTATAATTTACTGTATTTTACCAAAAACTTGATTTATTATATTTTTGCAAAAAAAACTCGATTAACTGTATTTCTGCAAAAAAAATGATTTATTGTATTTTCATAAAATAAAAAACTCAATTTTCTATATTTATGCAAAAAATACAATTTACTGTATTTCTGAAAAAAAAACTTAATTTACTGCATTTTTGCAAAAAACACTATTAACTATATTTTTGGAGAAAAAAAATCTATTTACTGTATTTTTGCAAAATCTAGATTTCCCGTATTTTCGCCGAGCATATAATAAATTGCATTTTTTTTTAAAATACAATAAATCGAGTTTTGCGAGGAAATACAATAAATTGACTTTTTTTTTGTAGAAATACAATGAATCAAAATTTTCTCAGAAATATAGTAAATTAAGTTTTTTTTAGAAAATATAATAAATCGAATTTTTTGTGAAAATATAACAAATTGAATTTTTTGCGAAAATATAGTAAATTGAGTTTTTTTTTTAGAAATAAAGTTAATTGAGTTTTCTGTGAAAAATATAGTAAATCAAATTTTTGTGTTGAAATACAGTAAATGGTTTTTTTTATTAGAAATACAGTAAATTGAATTTTTTTATGGAAATATAATATATCGAGTTTTCTGTGGAAATATAGTAAATCCATTTTTTTTGTAGAAATACAGTAAATCTAGTTTTTGACGAAAATACAGTAAATTAATTTTCTGTATTTTAAGAAAAAACGATTTTTTGTATTTAAAGAAAAACTCGATTTTTTGTTTTTCTGAAAAATCTTTTTTTTTTTTAATTTTCTGAGAAAATTGATTTTTCATATTTTTTTGAAAAAATTGATTTATTTTGTATTTTCAAAAAATTACTCCTTTTTTTTAGTATTAATAAAAATTATTTTTTTAAAATGATTTAATAAATTTAAAATATATGATAAAAAATAAATTATTGGATCATTTAAATATGTTGGATGAATTGTATCCTATCTATTGATTTAGTTTTTATGTAGTAGATAATTTGATACATTTTATCTAAATGGATTTAATTGTCACACCTACTTTAATCTAATTATTTAAGTTTTTTATTCTTTACTGACGAATAACAGTTGATTTAATATTTAAATTTTTATGTAGATTTAATATCATTTGTAACAAGGTGTTGTTACGGACACAAAAAAAAACAATTGAACTATAGGACAAAGAGGAAATAAGATGATATTGGAGATTGAAAAAGACAATTTTGCATATATCTTAGAAAGTCATTTTTTCTGTGTCGTTTAAACACGGAAAAAAGATAGCTTGTTAATGTTGTCACCAAATACGACATGACATCATAATTTATATTGGAAGACTTAAAAGAGCAAAATAGAGACAACTTAACATATTATACAAAAGATATAAAGCACGAGGTACCTACTAATCTTCTTTGAGAGATTCTTACATGGATATATAATACTTGTTGAACTTAATACAAAATGGAAAATATGTTTATTGTACACGAAACATAAAGAACTTCGATGTTATAAATAACATATTTTGAACATATTTTAATTGTGTGAAACTCTTGAATATGTTTTATTTGGGGTTGATCTTCGAAAATATTTAAAAAAATCATATCAGTTACCTTTGTTTAAAATTATCGATTAACATTAACAAAATTGACATTTTTATTAGGTTTTTCTTATTTGAAACATGAACAACAATTCAATATCATATGTGCATTAGACGTAATTAGAAAGATGTTCACATCAAAAAAGTTTATTTCTAAATTAACTTTAACACAATAAAGGTCTTGCTTTATAAATATAATTGAAATTGTTTTTCAACATCAGTCAACATTGTTGCGTCACTCTCATATTGATAAAAAATATTAAAAACCAGTTGATGTTAGAACTCGTTTCGAATCAGATTAGTCAGTCTAATAAAATAGATATTGGTGATGAAAACGGTATATGAGAGACTTTCTAAGATATATGCACATGATTATGAGAGACTATAACACTTTTGTCTCTTTGTTAATATTCTGGACTGGGCCCGCCCTGACCCAAAAGCAAGAACAAAGGCCCAATCCAAGCAGCTCCTCGAGGAACGTGCGCCCGCAAATTCCCGCCAGCGCGCCCGACCACAGACTGCAGCCGTGCCCGCCATTGCCCGTGACACATGGTGTCCCCGACCACAAGAACTCCAACTCGAGCCCCGCTCGAGTACTCTCCTCGTAGGGCAGATTCTGTCCTCTCTGACCGTTATCAAATCATCTAAACTCCGGAAAAACCGCGTCTTCGTCCCTCCTCATTTCTCGCAGAGCATCACCAGGAAGGGGACCACGTGCGGGTCCCCACTACACACGTAGAATCTGACAGTTCCTTTATTGGGTCAATTCTGGTCGGCCCAATGAGAGGACCTTAGCCCCGCGCTGGGGGCTATAAATACCCTATGTTCCTAGAGGGTCAGGTATTCATCTCTTACGCATACATACACTTTTTTCCTGCTCATTCCGTCACTCATTTTGGCATCGGAGTGTCTTGCAGGTACCCCCTTCCCATCTCACTCAAATTCTGCCCGAGTCAGTCGTGACGGTCCAAGTCTGATCAGGTAAGATCAATGGTGTCGTCTGTGGGAAACTAGCTTCCCCGTCTTGCAAACCCTCGAAGACCAAAGCTCAAATTCACCCCCTACCGTCATGGCTGACCAAGTCCGGGATGAACAGAACATCCGCGTCGTCGACGTCAGCAACAACGTCGGGGATAAAAACAGAATTCCCGACAAAGCTGGCAATCCCGGTCGTAGCACACTCCCCGGGGTCACCATCCCCGGGCCCTCAGTCCATCGCGACGGAGCTACTGCCTCGTCCTCTTCAGTCCCTCCGCCGCTCGAAGAAGACAACGCAACTCCCCCAAACTATTTGGCTGCCCAATTTCAGGAAGTCCCTGTCCCCACCGGGGCAGACGCCACGACCCGCGCACTGTTCGCGACGATCAATCAAACCAACTACCTCATCTTTGCCCAGGGGGAAAGATTGAGGGCGCTGGAAGATGATAGAAGACCTGTGAGGAGACACAGGAGGCCTCGGACTCCACCTCCTCGAGCAACAGAGGTACATCTCCCATCTCCCCCGCAGAGACAATACAGAGACACCTCCCGAAGCCCGTCGCCCCGACCGTCGGGGAGACGACCCCCCTTGGAGAGGCAACCTGTCATTGAAGCCGGAGGGCGCAACCATGCCCCCATACGGCAAGAAAGGAGACACTCTGGGGACAGGCACAGAAGAATTGACCAACGAGCACCCCGCTCGAGGGATACCCAGAACGACCAGGACCGTCGGGCAAGACAATATCTCAGGTCCCCATCCCTTTCCCCGGAGCGAAGTGATGAGGACGACCCCCGCGGTCCCCTGTCACAAGCCATCATGGAAGCACCCATTCCCCCGGGCATGGAGAAGCCTCCACATATGAAGGAGTACGACGGAGTCGCGGACCCAGTCGACCACATAGACGGGTTCGAGGCTATGCTGCATTACTACAACATCGAGGGACCCATCAAATGCCGGTTGTTTCCCACGACCCTCAGAAAGGCAACAATGGATTGGTATAAAGGCCTCTCCCCGGGATCAATCACCTTGCGGCGAAACCTGAAGAATCAATTCATAAGTTCGTTCACCGCGTCTCGGCGACACCCGAAGACCGAGGCAGTGCTCGAGGCCATCATCCAGAGACAAGATGAAACCTTGAGAGAATTTATTAATCGCTTCAATCGCGAAGCCATACAGGTCCCCTGCGCGGACCACATGAAGAGATACTTGCTGGAAAGGGGGCTCCTCCCCAGCACGGAATTCAGAAAGACAGTGGGAATCGAACCACCCCGAACATTCGATGCTCTCCTCGAGAAGGCCCGGGCATATATGGATTACGAGGAAAGGGATGCGGCCAACAGAGCCCAGGACCCCAGAACTCGTGGATCTAGCAGCAACCCGCGCCAAGAAGCCGCTCCTCCTCGACGAACTGGGGAGAAAAGAAAAGAGGACAGACCCCGAGAAGTCCACGAACAGAGAGGACCCTCGGGGAGCTTCACAGAATACACTCCGCTCACAGCTTCCCGCGAATGCATCTTGACGGAGTGTGCCAGCACGGACTTCAAAGACGGCAGCGTCAAACGCCCCCGACCTGCTCCTGCCAAGCCCGGAGTAGACAAGAGCAAGTACTATCAGTACCATAGGATCCATGGTCACCTGACTGAAGACTGCGTCCACCTCAAGGACGCTATCAAAACCCTCATCAAAGGAGGGAGGCTCGCCCAATACCGGCGAAACGACGCTCCTCGTCACGACGCCCGAGAGACAAGAGAGCCGGAGGAAGACACCCGACCATCTGACGAATCAGTCCCCGTCCAGACCTCCTTCTCCGTCACCCGACCGGAGGACTTCTACGTCCCCGAACACCTGCAGGAGCCACTCACGACACACAGCAGGTGGGAATACTTTCCCTCCGCCATGGTCATCAATGGTGGAGGATTCAACGACCTAACCATCAATTCAGCAAAGAGAAAGCTGGATGAACTGGTCGACTCTGCTCCTCCTCAGACGGTGACTTTTGAAAGGGTGAAAGGCAGGTCGGAGCCTATCACCTTTTACCTCGAAGAGCTCCCCGGAGGAGCCCCCAACGCAGTCATTCCTCTACTGATAAGAGCAAGAATGGCCAACTTTGACGTGCACCGCATCCTCGTCGTCGAAGGGAGTTCCGTCGACGTGATGTACAACCAATTATTTCAGACTCTAGCTAGATGACTCGTACCTCTCGCCGTACGTGGGGTTGGATTTACAGGGCTTCAACGGCTCGACCTCCAAACCATGGGGATATGTCTAGTTCATGGTTACCTTCGGCGAGGAGACGACAACGAGACAGGTCAAGGTGGGCTTCCTCGTCATCGACTGCCCGTCCCTCTACAATTGCATCCTAGGGAGACCGACACTAGTAGAGCTGACCACGGTGCCCTCCACCGTCCACTTGAAGATGAAGTTCTACACCAAGAGGGCACGGGTGGCTACCATCCAGGGGGACCTAGCCGCTGCTCAAAGGTGTTTCAACACCGTCTCCAAAGGACGCGACACTGTCGACATTGGGACAAGGCCCGCCAAGAGACCAGCGACGACACGACAAAAGCCCGACAAATCAGAGCCTGCCAAAGTAGAAGACCAGAGAGCTCCCCCAAAGGTCGACTCCATAGCTCTGGATACCCGTTTCGATCAGGACGAACCTCCCAACGACGAGCAAATCCCCCTCCGACCAATCCCGGACGGGGACTTCGAGCTCGTCCCCCTCGGTGCAGACCCAAGCAAAGGAGTGAAGATTGGCGTCGACCTCACTGGCCTGGCAAGGAAGCAGATCAAAGCTTGCTTGCATGAGAATGCTGACTTGTTAGCCTTGAGCTCCACGGAGATGCCCGGACTCGACCCCGAGGTCGCCTGTCACCGTATCGCCATAGATCCTGCCGCTAAGGCAGTAGTACAACGTAGGCGTAGGCAGTCTCCGGAGAAAACGGAGGCTGTTGAAAAAGCTGTAAAAGACCTCCTAGAGGCAAATTTTATTTCCGAAGCCCGGTATTCAACCTGGCTGTCAAACGTTGTACTAGTTAAAAAGAATAATGGAAAATGGAGGATGTGTCTTGATTATACTGATCTCAATCGGGCATGCCCGAAGGATGCTTTTCCTCTACCGAACATAGATATGCTGATCGACAACTCGGCCGGTTACAAAATATTGTCGTTCATGGATGCTTATTCGGGCTATAACCAGATCCCAGTGGCCATGGGCGACAAACATTGCACTGCCTTCATGACCAGCTCGGGCAATTATTACTACAACGTAATGCCCTTTGGACTAAAGAACGCAGGGGCAACTTACCAACGTATGATGAACAGAGTGTTCCGCGAACAAATTGGAGACATGCTCGAGGTTTACATGGACGACATGATCGTCAAGTCCCGAGCAGACACCAATCACGCAGCCCACCTCAAAGCAGTCTTCGCCCAAGCAAGACAATATAAGATGAGGTTCAATCCCGAGAAATGCACGTTCTGGGTTAAAGTAGGGAAATTCCTCGGATTTTACCTGACGGAACGAGGGATTGAAGCTAACCCTGACAAATGCCGAGCCTTCTCTGACCTCCCGACACCTACGTCGAAGAAATCGATACAAGTCATGAATGGCATGCTCACCTTGCTGTCCCGCTTCGTTGCGAGATTCGCTCAGCACGCCCTCCCCTTCTTCAAACTCCTTCGTAAAGAAGCGGCCTTCGAATGGACCGAGGAATGTGAACGGGCACTACACCACCTAAAACAAAGTCTATCCCAACCGCTCGTACTGTCTCGACCAATCGACGGGGAACCTCTATTTCTATACTTGGCCGTCTCGAACAAAGCCATCAGCGCGGCTCTCATTTGCAAGACCATCGACAGGCAGAAACCCGTTTATTTCACGAGCAAAGCCCTACAAGGACCTGAGAGCAGATACCAACAGATAGTGTAGGTGTTTAGGTATTGGCTTGCATTTTTGGTAAATTCCAAGTGTATGTGTGAATGTCATGACTGATGTCATAACATTCTAGTTCAGGTTGTACTAACTCTTTAGGTACATATGCAGAAAAATATTGTAACTCAAATACTGATGTTTATAAGTGTGTATCTGAGCATGTTTGCAAAATGATCACACTTTGCTAATCAGTAGACAGGTTTTCTCAGATGTCATAACAGATGTTATGACATCCTGTTCTGAACTAGCAGGATTACAGGATTGGATAAGTCTGAGTTTTTTCAGGAAATAACTCAGTCCTTCCTAAACAGAATCCTGCGTTTTCTGAGGAGTAACCTAGCTCAATCCTAACCTGATCAATGAAGTACTGTGACCTGGTCTTAAGGTCAAACGGAATCAACCCTAGGTTTTTGGAAACCCTAACTGAAGATGCAGCTGCTATATATTCAACAGAGCTGCGGTTTTTGAAGGTATCCCTGCTGATTGATTAGAAGATCAAGTTTGTAATCTGTATAGATTTGTGTATTGTACTCCAAGCAATTATCATTGTGATAAGTGTCTTGGAATAGGTTTCAATTGTAAGGGTTGTGTAGCACTCAAAGCTTTGAAGCAAGAGTGTTTGAATGTTACTTGACTAAAGCTGTGAAGCAGAGTCAAGTTAGTTATGTACATCACTCAAAGCTGTGAAGCACGAGTGATTGTGTTACTTGATTAAAAAGCTGTGAAGCTTAATCAAGAGTGTGTTTTGAAGAGTGTCTTCATCAATTCTCAAGTCAAATTGGTTTATGTATCACTGCTGTGATTGAGGGGGAGTGAGTAGGAACTCAGGTTTAAGTTGTACTTAGATTAGAATTGCATTGGGTAGGTCTTAAGTGAAGGAGATAAACTGGTTGGTTTATTCCTGAATTAACATCTCTTATAGTGGATTCTCTCCCTGGCTTGGTAGCCCCCAGAGTAGGTGTTGTTGCACACTGAACTGGGTAAACAATTGACTGTGTTATTTACTGCTTTTGTATTTACTGTCATATAGTAAGTCAGATACGGTGTCATAACATTGGACGTGACATTGAGTATCTGTAGCCAGAATTTTCAATTGGCATCAGAGCAGGCACCCTGCCTGTATTACTGGGTGAGATCTAGGGATATCACTTTCTGGCACTATGGACAAAGAAGGAGTTTTTGGAAACAGACCACCCATTCTGGATGGAACTAATTATGACTACTGGAAACCTCGTATGATTGCCTTCCTAAAATCTCTGGACAAAAAGGCTTGGAGAGCTGCTGACAAAGGATGGATTCATCCCACCATAACTGAAAGAGATGGGACAATCAGTCTGAAGCCTGAGGAAGATTGGAGTAAAGAAGAAGATGAGTTAGCTCTGGGAAATTCAAAAGCCTTAAATGCCTTGTTCAATGGAATTGATAGAAACATCTTCAGATTAGTACATCAATATGAACTGGCCAAGGAAGTTTGGGACACCCTCAAAACTACTCATGAGGGCACTTCCAAAGTAAAGATGTCAAGGCTTCAGATGTTGACCACTAAGTTTGAGAATCTAAAAATGATGGAAGATGAAACCATCCATGAATTTCACATGAACATCTTGGAGATTGCCAACACCTCAGGAGCACTGGGAGAAAAAATGTCAGAAGAAAAACTGGTGAGGAAGATTCTCAGATCCTTGCCTAAAAGATTTGCAATGAAGGTAACTGCCATAGAGGAAGCCCAGGACATTAGCAAGTTAAAAGTGGATGAACTTATTGGGTCTCTTCAGACTTTTGAGATGGGGATCACTGATAATGGTGACAAGAAGAACAAAAGCATAGCACTTGTAACCAACACTGATGTTGAACACAAGGAGGATGAAGAAGAAAACATATCAGAAGCCATTGCCATGCTTGGAAGACAGTTCAACAGGCTCATCAAAAGAATGGACCCAAAGTCAAGGTCAAATGTTCATAACATTCCTTCTGACATTGACAGTTCCAGCAGAAGACCAAGATCAGAAGATAAGGAAAACCAAGGCAGAGGAATTCAATGCCATGGATGTGAAGGATATGGACATATTCGAGCTGAATGTCCTACCTTTCTTAAGAAGCAAAAGAAAGGAATGACTGTTACTTGGTCTGACTATGATTCAGAAAGCAATTCTGAAGAAGAATCTGCCAAACTAGTTACTGCCCTAACTAGTGTTTGTACTTCTGAAAGTGACACCAGTGATGAAGAAGTAACATTTGAAGAACTGGTTGATACCTCCAAGAAATTGTGTATCAGAAGTGGTGAAGTCTGTGTGCAAAATGAGAAACAATCAAAACTCATTGTAAAGCTGGAGGCTGAAAAGAGAGCAAATCTTGAAATTATAAGTCATTTAGAAGGAGAAGTTCAACTGCTGAACTCACAACTGAATCAAATGACCAAATCAGTCAAGATGTTGACAAATGGAACAGACAAATTGGAAGAGATTCTTCAGGCTGGACAAAATATGGGAAATAAATCTGGCCTAGGATTTGTGGAAACAAAGAAATTTGTTACCAGGAAGCAAATGTCAAACCAGATGTCTCAACATTACTCTCAACATCAGGGACAGAGACACATGAAGAAGAGATACCAAAGATGGAAATGTCATCATTGTGGGAAATATGGTCACATAAAGCCCTTCTGCTACAGACTACATGGATATCCTAATCAGAAATCAGATGTCAAACCTAAGTCTAAAAAGGTACCACACGCTCCTCAATGGAAGAAAAAGGCTACTGCACTGATAGCACACACTTCCCTGAAGATCTCAGCAAAGGAAGATTGGTACTTTGACAGTGGATGTTCCAGACACATGACTGGATTCAAAAATCTCCTCAATAATGTTATGCCTCACACCACCAGTTTTATGACCTTTGGAGATGGTGCTAAAGGATAAATCAAAGGAGTTGGTAATTTGGACTACCCTGGAGTTCCAAGTCTGAATAAGGTACTGCTGGTAAAAGGGTTGACTATTAATCTCATCAGCATCAGTCAATTATGTGATCTAGGATTCATGGTCAACTTCTCAAGATCTGAATGTCTAGTGTTTAATGAAAAACTAGATATTGTAATGAGAGGAATAAAATCCAAAAATAACTGTTATGTGTGGCAGCCTGAGAACACTGATATCCCCACTTTGAGTCAAATCATCAAAGAAGAAAAAGATATGAAACAGTGGCAGCATAAACTTGAAGGAATGAAAAGAGCTATTCCTATGGAAGATGTCAGAAGAACTCCTAAACTACAGGCTGATAATATATGTGATGTGGCAAAGAACAAGTCTCATAAATTCTGTTCTCAAAAATTCTGGTCAACACAGATGCTACCTGAAGACAATGTTACACAAGATGTTGTGACATTGTGGTGTGATAATCTGAAAACATTCAACATTTCCTTAAAACCTATTGACTTTGGAGAGAAGAAATCATTTAAACTGAAACATAGTTTCTCTGAGCTTCAGCTAACTGATTCTTCTACCAAGGTGCTTGTTGGAAATCAACTTGAAAATTTGAGGGGCAGATTGGGCATTCACCAACATGAGAAATTATAGCAATTAGTTTTGCTGAAAACAAGGGTTGAAGGGATTAATTCTATTAAGTCTATATTTAGTGGGTTAATCATATTCACTCACAATTCCTTCAAAAGCCTTCAGAAGTCGAAAAGACTCCCTTGTACTCCCTATCTCTCTCATCCTTGCAACCTGTTTTCTCCTCCCAATCAAAGAATTTTCTCAAACTGCTACTGCTACTCAACGTTAAACACAATGTCTCAGACATCATCTTCCACCATGGCGGCTTCGTCTCACTCATCATCATCATCATCTGATCAAGATTCTAGGGCAATCACTACATGCTTAGAATCTGAAGTTCTTGAGGTCACTCCTCTCAGGGAGATGGCAACTGACCCAACCAGAGTCAAAAAGCTCCGGACCAGACATGCAGGAAGAGCTCAAGCTACAATCTCTGGTAACTCTTCTCTTCCTTCGTCTTCTACACCTAATAAAGAAGGATCAGTTCAAGTACACCAAGCTATTGCTAGACTGGTTTCTAGCATTCTGAGTGGCAACCAATCTGTACCGGGGATTTCTATCCCTTTGAATCAATCAGAAAGTCCAAATGTGGAAGGTTCTGAAAATATAGATGTCACTAAGGATGTTGTGACACCAAAAGACAACATTCAAAAGGCTGCTGATCCACATATCATTGATGTGGATGAAGATTACTCAGATAATGAACTGATTGCAAATGTGAACCCTAGCATTGCTAGGAGATTGATGAAAAGAAAGAGTAGTGAGACTGTTAAGCCTGATGCTAAGAAATCCAAGGCTGAAGGGTTGGCTGAGAAAATTCAGACTAAAGGGAAGAAGGCACAGGTGCAGACTGCTAGACAACCTGAAACTTCTGATTCTGAATCAGAATTTGAGGTTGACATTGACAATACTCCCATCAGAAGGAAGCTCCCCTCCAGCAAGATTGCTAGAGTGCCTGAAGTGCCAACAGACAACATCTCCTTTCATCATCCTGATAATGCAAACAGGTGGAAGTATGTTTGCTTGAAGAGAATAGCCTTGGAGAGAGAACTCAACAATGATGCTTTGGAGTGCAAAGACATCATGGAGCTGATCAGGAATGCTGGGCTAATAAAGACTGTGATGAAGTTTGGCAAATGTTATGAAAATCTGGTTAAAGAGTTTGTAGTGAACTTATCCAATGATTGTGCTGATGGGAGGTCAGCTGACTTTGAGAGTGTGTTTGTTAGAGGAAGAAGGGTCAAGTTCTCTCCATCAGAAATCAACAAGTTTCTTGGAAGAACAAATAAGGACTGTCCTGATCTAGAGGCAACTGACAATGAAGTATGCTTGACCATCACTGCCAGGCAAGTAAAGTGCTGGCCATTGAAAGGGAAGTTGAATGCTAGTAAACTCAGCATGAAATTTGCCATCTTGCATAAAATAGGTGCAGCAAACTGGGTGCCTACAAATCACAAATCAACCATCTCCACAGGATTGGGGAGATTCATCTATGCTGTAGGAACCAAGACTGCCTTTGACTATGGAAGGTACATTTTTGAACAAACCTTGAAGCATGCTGGCAGTTATGCTATCAAAGGACCAATTGCCTTTCCCTCCCTCATTTGTGGAATCATCCTTGCACAATATCCTGACATACTTGTAGCAAGAGATACAGTCTGCAAAAGAGCCCCTGCCCTTGGCCTGCACTACAAACTGTTTCAGGGATCCCATGCTCCAGACATTGTCATAACATCAGCTGAGACATCGTCTACAAAGAGCCAGTCCAAAACATCAGATGTCATAGCTGTCTTAAAAGAAACTTGCAAAGATCTGGATGCTAGAAAAAGGACCCTAGAAGCACTAATTGCCAAGCTAGAAAAGGAAGAAGCTGAAGCAAGCATGAGGGAAGAAGATGAAGGACAGCTCAACATTGAAGAAAGTGGCTCCTCTGAGTCTGATGACAGTACTTGAAGGATGATTGCTGCTTGGTGATGTTGCTGGTGGAGTTTGGAAGTATGTTCTGCTGTTGTCTGCTGCTGATCTCATTATTTTGTCTTGGATAACTGTATTACTTTATAAACATGTAATCTTTGGCCCATTTGTGGCTAAAGTGGGGGAGAATATTTTTGGTACTGCTTAATTAGTACTTAACACTATATTTTTCTGCTGTCACTTATTTCTGCTGCTATCTATCTATCTCTGATTGTTTAGGGACTTTAGCCAAAAATCTGCCAAAGGGGGAGTTTGTAGGTGTTTAGGTATTGGCTTGCATTTTTGGTAAATTCCAAGTGTATGTGTGAATGTCATGACTGATGTCATAACATTCTAGTTCAGGTTGTACTAACTCTTTAGGTACATATGCAGAAAAATATTGTAACTCAAATACTGATGTTTATAAGTGTGTATCTGAGCATGTTTGCAAAATGATCACACTTTGCTAATCAGTAGACAGGTTTTCTCAGATGTCATAACAGATGTTATGACATCCTGTTCTGAACTAGCAGGATTACAGGATTGGATAAGTCTGAGTTTTTTCAGGAAATAACTCAGTCCTTCCTAAACAGAATCCTGCGTTTTCTGAGGAGTAACCTAGCTCAATCCTAACCTGATCAATGAAGTACTGTGACCTGGTCTTAAGGTCAAACGGAATCAACCCTAGGTTTTTGGAAACCCTAACTGAAGATGCAGCTGCTATATATTCAACAGAGCTGCGGTTTTTGAAGGTATCCCTGCTGATTGATTAGAAGATCAAGTTTGTAATCTGTATAGATTTGTGTATTGTACTCCAAGCAATTATCATTGTGATAAGTGTCTTGGAATAGGTTTCAATTGTAAGGGTTGTGTAGCACTCAAAGCTTTGAAGCAAGAGTGTTTGAATGTTACTTGACTAAAGCTGTGAAGCAGAGTCAAGTTAGTTGTGTACATCACTCAAATCTGTGAAGCACGAGTGATTGTGTTACTTGATTAAAAAGCTGTGAAGCTTAATCAAGAGTGTGTTTTGAAGAGTGTCTTCATCAATTCTCAAGTCAAATTGGTTTATGTATCACTGCTGTGATTGAGGGGGAGTGAGTAGGAACTCAGGTTTAAGTTGTACTTAGATTAGAATTGCATTGGGTAGGTCTTAAGTGAAGGAGATAAACTGGTTGGTTTATTCCTGAATTAACATCTCTTATAGTGGATTCTCTCCCTGGCTTGGTAGCCCCCAGAGTAGGTGTTGTTGCACACTGAACTGGATAAACAATTGACTGTGTTATTTACTGCTTTTGTATTTACTGTCATATAGTAAGTCAGATACGGTGTCATAACATTGGACGTGACATTGAGTATCTGTAGCCAGAATTTTCAGATAGAAAAAGTAGCTCTAGCCCTCGTCAACGCGGCGAGGAGACTCAAACACTATTTTTTGGCCCACACAGTCATAGTGCTAACCGACCAACCGGTAAAACAACTATTAGGTCGACCTGATATGGCTGGCCGAATGTTGAAATGGTCCTTGGAACTCTCTGAGTTCGACATTCAATATGAGAGCAGGAAAGCTCTAAAGGCACAAGCCCTGGCCGAATTCGTCGCAGAAATGACCGCTCACGACCCGCCCGTAGGGAAGGAGCACAAATGGACCATCTTCGTCGATGGAGCTTCCAGTTCCTCCGGAAGCGGCGCAGGGATCCTCCTAGAAAATGAGGAGGGCATAGTGATCGAGCACTCGTTAACCTTCTCCTTCCCGACTTCGAACAACCAAGCAGAGTACGAGGCCCTGCTCGCAGGACTAAGGCTAGCCGAGGACCTAGGAGCCCGCGAGATACAAATTTTCACGGACTCACAACTCGTTGCTTCCCAAGTTCAAGGGAGTTACCAAGATAAAAACGACAGCCTCGTTGAGTACCTAAACTTAGTCAAAGAACACATGAAAAAGTTTGACCGAGCAGAAATATCACACGTCCCGCACGAGCAAAACACGAGGGCGGACGTATTGTCCAAGCTCGCAAGCACGAGAAAGAAGGGCGGAAACAAATCCGTCATACAAGAATCCCTGTCACGCCCGAGCATCAAGAGGTCCTCGACCCCAGTCGAGGTGCACGCCATCGGAGACACCTCGTGCTGGATGACCCCGGTGTACAATTTTCTGACAAAGGGCGAACTCCCTTCGGACCAAACAGAAGAGACCATCACGAAACGACGAGCGTGCTCCTACGTGGTACTCAATTATAAACTATACCGCAGGGGATTCTCGATTCCCCTCCTGAAATGCATCGACAAATCCACATTCCCTGAGGTATTACGGGAGATACACGAAGGGATTAACGCCCAGCACATGGGCGGTAAGTCCCTGGCGAGGAAAGCCCTGCGAGCGGGGTACTATTAGCCGATGATGCAGCAGGACGCCAAGGAACACATCAAGAAGTGTGACAAGTGCCAAAGGCACGACGACATGCACCTCTCTCCGCCTCACGAGCTGAGCACACTGTCGTCCCCGTGGCCGTTTGCGTGGTGGGGGGTGGACATCCTCGGACCATTCGTACAAGGGACTTATCAAAACAAGTTCCTTATCATAGTCGTGGATTACTTCACGAAATGGATAGAGGCCGAGGCTATCGCAAAGATTACCTCGCACAACATCCTCCGTTTCTACAAAAGAAACATCCTCGCCAGATTCGGGATCCCGAGAGCACTAGTCACCGACAACGGCACCCAATTCACCGACCACGGATTCCAAAACTTTATCACCAAACTGGAACCAAACAACATTTCACCTCGGTCAAGCACTCTCAAACCAACGGGCAAGCCGAGGCCGCTAACAGAGTCATCCTGTGAGGACTCAAACACCGACTCAGAGAAGCTAAAAGAGGGTGGGTCGAGGAGCTGCACAGTGTTTTGTGGGCATATCGCACCACACCCCATTCAACGATGGGCGAAACCCCCTTTCGACTAACCTACGGCACCGAAGCCGTCATCCCCGTTGAAATCAGAGAACCATCCAGGCGGACAGAAACGCCCCTCGACGAAGAAATGAACGACGAAACACTCAGGGATAAACTCGACTTGGTCGAGGAAATTCGTTCGGGGGCAGCTCTGCGCGAAGCCACTCTAAAACAATGAGTGGCCCTGCGTCACAACGACAAGGTCATCAAACGCAAGTTCAAGATCGGCAGCCTGGTACTACGAAGAAACCAGAAAGACTCCCGCGAAGGGAAATTGGCCGCAAACTGGGAAGGGCCTTACCGCGTCCACGGCGCCACAGGTACCGGGGCATACTACCTCAAGCAGCTAGACGGAGAACCATTACCACGACCCTGGAACGATGATAAACTAAAGCAGTACTATAGTTAAAAAACCCTTAAACACTAAGGACTCTTGTCGTCGAACATCCACATCCAGTCAACAGAGAGGAATGTCTTGACCACGTAGATAGGCCAAGGTACGGGCCCAATCTACGCCCAAACGACATAACGTCGTTCACCCAAACGAGGACGAACGACGATGCCCGACAAGGACACCTCAATCGAGCTCCATTGTCGAAGTACCCACATGGCAGAACACCTAGCTCGTGATGGGCAGTTCACGCCACAGACATACAACCCCGATCCGGGTCATACGCCCGAGCAAGCGGGCTTCACCCCGCACGACCGACGCATTTCGAAGTACGTCGGGCCACCAAACGGGTCGGAAGGATCTCCACTCGAGGACATAACTTAGGCAAATTTCACCACAAAGTGACAATCGAACACAAGCGTGGCTCGGGGACATAACTTAGACAGATTTCATCACAATATGAAAACTTAGACACGAGCAAGTTTTGAACATCCATTTAAAAGCTCATAAGCAAAAACGAATAAAAATAAACCGACCAAAAAGGTCGGCGATGTTCGGAACGCAGGCCCCAAAAATATGCACTGGGTCCGCCCTGGCCCAAAAGCAAGAACAAAGGCCCAATCCAAGCAGCTCCTCGAGGAACGCGCGCTCGCGGATTCCCGCCAGCGCGCCCGACCATAGACTGCAGCCGTGCCCGCCGTTGCCCGCGACACATGGTGTCCCCGACCACGGGAACTCCAGCTCGAGCCCCGCTCGAACACTCTCCTCGTAGGGCAGATTCTGTCCTCTCTGACCGTTTTCAAATCATCTAAACTCCGGAAAGACCGCGTCTTCGTCCCTCCTCATTTCTCGCAGAGCATCACCAGAAAGGTGGCTACGTGCGGGTCCCCACTACACACGTAGAACCTGACAGTTCCTTTATTGGGTCAATTCTGGTCGGTCCAATGAGGGGACTTTGGCCCCGCGCTGGGGACTATAAATATCCTCTGTTCCTAGAGGGTCAGATATTCATCTCTTACGCATACATACACTTTTTGTCTGCTCATTTTGTCACTCATTTTGGCATCGGAGTGTCTTGCAGGTATCCTCCATCTCACTCAAATTCTGTCCGAGTCAGTCGTGACGGTCTAAATCTGATCAGATAAGATCAGTTAATATGTGAGAGTTGTCTCTTTGTAGATGATTATGAGAGACTATAATACTTTTGTTGGTTATGTGGGGAAAAAATGGTTGCCATCATATAAGACCATTTACAATGGTTGAAAAACTCAACACCCACTTTTTCAACTCCCAACACTCCACATCATTTTCTCTTTCTTCCACCTAATAACTCAACACTCATTCAACTTTTACCCTCTCCAATGGTTTTTCACTCAACACCCTACCCCACCACTTTTTATTTTCATATTCTTATTTAAATTTTATTTTTATTTTTATGATTACATAAAATTACAATTATCGATTAAAATTAAATTAAAATAATAAATACTTAATAATTTATTTTTTAATTTTTTGTAATAAAAACAAAATTTATTTAAATAATTGGATACGATACAAATCATCTTAAATTAATTTAAAATACAACACACAATTAACGTAATTAGTACGTTACAAATAATTTAAAATGCAATACAACACACAACTAAATGGAAAATTAGCAGAATTTTGAGTGTTAAAATGATTATTGGGATCCATTTCACTAAAAAAAGACACTTAACTTCAAAATAAACACTAATAATAAAATTAAGATAGTGAAAAACTTAGTTTTTTTTCTGTGTCCAAATCAAATGAACCAAGTCTCTATTTATAGAGAGAAAAAAATCATGAATTTTGGTAAAAAAAAAAAAAAAAAATTAATTTGCAACGAAATAATTGAGTTCAAAGTATTAAATGGATAAAAATCTGGTCAGCCAATCAAGCACAGCCACGTGGCTGCACTTTTCCCTTTCAATTGTGTTGAGTTTTCTCAACACCTCTCTCTTCCAACACACACTCAACACCTCTCTCAACACCCATTGGAGGAGATTTTGCATGTTGAGTTCAAACTCAACATATCCATTGCACATGGTCTAAGGAAAGAGTTGTCGTTATATGGACCAACCAAGTTTTGTGAAGATGTATAAATGTATTATGTAATTAAAAGTGTTAGTTTGTTTTTATGTTTATACAATTTGTTTTTGGGTTGATTTGATTCATTGAGACTAAAAAAATGAGACCTTCGTAAAAATTGGAATGATGTGAACATGACGTTGAAATTGCATCTAACTATAATTTGAAAATTTTCCTCAACGGAGAAAGTCCACTAAATATAGATATTTAGTGTATGTTTAGAACCATTTTTTCCATTTCATTTTCGCGTCTCAATGCAAATCTGTTGTAACGCTCAAATTCCTAGCCTCTTTCAGAAGCACGTTTCTTACTCTTTCATTGTGAAAACAAACACTCACTTAACCTCAAACTTATAAGTTTGTAATTTTTTACTCTACAGTTAAATTTCAATCTCAAATTTAATGCTCAACTAATTTTAAAATAAATTTAATGAAGTTGAAATCAATTCTTTTATCTATGTCGTTGAGATGGAAAATTAATGATCTTATCCAGAGAGGTGGTACTTTGAATATTTGAGATAATTGTAAGTCGGTTTATTTTTGTCTTATAGATATTGGAGGAGAAGAAAGCACATGAGTTGTCAAGGTTGAACTTTAAACTAACACATGAAATTTTCAAAAAGGGTGACAATAATTTGAAGTTGAAATTTCTAGCCTTAGTTAATAGAAAACTTAGTTGTCGGAGGAGAAGAAAGCATATGATTTGTTAAGGTTGAACTTTAAACCAACACATATGAAATTTTTAAAAAGGATTGTCGAGAATGTAATTTATTGTCTCGAAAATAGTATATTGTTCGTCACAGGTGTGTTAGAAAAGTCTAGAGTGTGTGTCAATTTAGTCTGTCAAAGTGTGTTGAAGTGTGTATGTCAAGTTGTATGTCGAAGTGTCGAAGTAGGTTGTTTCACACAAGATTTTGACTTAGGTCTAAAATAAATATTTTAGACTTTTATAGTTTTGGGTTTTAACTTAGGAAGCAAACAAACTCAATTATAAATAAAAGGAATGACCCTTATTTTTGTAACAACTCATAGTATTCACAAAATTTGCAGTTGCAAGTGAATAAGATTTTTCCACAGTTTATAGGCAGAGAGAAACTCTGCAGAAATCATCATCTTCTCTTCTCCTTATTTTCGCAAACTCTAATTTTTCTTTCACTGTCATTGTTTATTGATAACAATCTTGTTCATCAAGATTGATAGAAATCTACCATAGGTTTGGTGGATTTCCAAAAACTGGTATAAGAGCTCCGATTGAGCGATTCAAGGCAAGAAAATCAAGATGGCAATGAATCATCCAAACAGACATTTTCTAGTAAGTCTTTCAATTCTGAAAGTTGATAACTATAAGAATTGGTGTAAGCAGAAGGAATTTGTATTCTATTGTCAAGATCTTTGAGATCTTGTGAAATAATGATTAGAATCACTTGCAGAAGAAGCAACAAATGAAGAAGAGGCTACACACAAAAAATTGAAGAAGAAGAATTATAAAGCTCTTTTATAATTCATCAATGCCTGAGTCCAGACAATTTCGAAAAGGTTAGTGATGTGTAATCTGCGAAAGAAGCTTGAGAAATTCTGGAAAAGTCTTTTGGAGTTGCAGAAAAGGTGAAATAGGTGAGGTTACAAACTCACAAAATAACATATGAATTGCTTCAGATGGAAGAAAGTGAAAGCATAATTAATTTCTTCACTAGGGTTACGAAACTGGTGAATCAAATCAAGGTATGTGGAGAAGTATTGACAAAAAGATAAGTTGTTTCAAAGATCTTGAGGCCATTGGCTCCAAAGTTTGACCATGTGGTGGTAGCCCTAGAAGAGTCGAAGAATTTATCAACACTGACAAAAAAAGAGCTTCAAGGGATGCTTGAATCTCACGAACAAAGAATGGCCGAAAGAGTTGCAGGAAAGTCGAAGAGTGATGTGGCTTTGCAAGCTCAGCCATCAAGATATAAGAAAGGAAAAGGAAAGTAGTTTGACAAAAAATACATAGGAGGTTACAACAATTCGAATAGTAGAGAAGACCGGCAGGAAGGAATTGTGTCGAATCAGAGAAGACCCTCATACCATGGTGTTGTACCCCAAAATTTGCCCTCTCTTTTTCACAAGAAATCACAGCTTCGGGCTTTTCCTGATTTTTCAGATTGGCCTAAGAATCGGTCAAACAGACTTTTCTCATCAGTCAGACAAAATTAGGGTTTCCATTGATTTTGAATCAGTTCAAGCAGATTGTTAGGGTTTGGTTGAGTTTGGCTCAGGGTTTGATCAGGCAGACGTTTCTTTGACAATAAATCAAGAATTAGGGTTTGCGCGAGCATTCTCAGAAGGAATTAATTCTACAGTTCTTTTCAATTGACTCTGGGACATGGGTTGAGGCTTCTGATTGAAAGTTTGAAGTTTAAGTTTGATCAGTGAGATAAAGGACATATGGACGTTTGTTTGATTAACTGTGCAATGTTTTTGGTTATTCGGAACACTAGACGTTTATTGATTATCTATCATTTCTAAGTTAAAATTATTAGATAATTTCCAATTATTATAATTCAAGAAATTAAAGTAATTAAATAAATGAATACAGAAGAATTAAAGAGATATCTGACAAAGAAAGATTTTTTATTCATTTTTAATTGTTTGTTACAAATATTATTTGAACACTGTAAATTTATTTACAGTTGTTTACAATAATATTATTACAATAATTAAAAGTAAATTAAAACTATATTCTAAATTGCTTGAAATCTTCTTCTTCTACTGCTGCTCCCCGTTGCTCAACTGATATTTATCTGCAAAGACAAAAAAGAAAGAAGTCAAACACAGATAAATTTGGTAAAGCATTCTCAGACAGTTAATCATAAAAACTCATCATTAAAAGTGTTGGCCGGAATCAGTTTGTTCGCCCTCTCTGCAAATCACAAGAAGACTCTTGATTCACAAAGAGGGAAAGGAAATATGTTTGCAAATATATGAAATGTACAAGGCTGCAAATTTGAACCAAATGCACAAAGCTACATGAAAAGGGACAAGCTACTGAATATGCCAAAACAAGCTGCATAATTTCAAATCAAATTGCAAACTGAAAAGGCAAACCAAACTGAAATGCCAAAACCAAGTTGCACAAATTCAAAATGTCAACCAAACTGTCCAAAAGCTGTCAAAAATGTCCAAAGAAGATATCAAAGCAATGCAGGAAATCTGGAAAGTACAATATGCAGAGGAAAGACAATATGCAAGCAATGTTTCAAATCCGTTCATCATTTCCCAACCAACACTTTTTCAGAAAAGGACAGTCTAAGCAATATAATATACTTTGCTGTGGAGAGAGAAAGAGAGAGAAAAGTAAGAGGCTTACAGTTTTTTCAGGCAGGCTAGAGATATAAAACAAAGATATAGCAGAACAGTTCGAAGGAGGCAAAAACACATAGAAGAATATAGACTACAAACTGTAAACAGAACACAAGCCTTGAAGAAGCAAACACAAGCCAATAAGCTTGTAGCCTCAAGCCTTGCAACCCTCAAAAACCTGTGACAGAAACTGTTGCAAGCCAAAGCCTGAAAGCCTTACCAACCAAGCAAACTCCCAGGCCTGTCCCCTAAATACATCAAGCCTTAAGCCTGCATCAAAACACAAACACAAACCTGTGTTCAACCTGCATAAGCTTCACCCAACCTGTACTAAACAAACGGATAAGCCTTTCAAGCCCACAAGCCCAAACAGAAAAGACTGTCAAACTGCACAATGAGCCTGCCTGCATAATACAAACAAGCCTGAAAGCCTTGAAGAAAACAAACAAGCTTACAAACTGAAGCAAGCCTGTAACCAGAAGCCTGTCCCAAAGCCATACAAACCTGCCTAAAAACCAGTAAAGACAAGCCTGTCAAAACAAATTCCAACAAGCTTGCATAATACCAAAGCCTGTCAAAACACAAGCCTGTCAAAGCCTAAATCCCAAACACCCTCAGAACCATGTTTATCATAGGGCAAAAGTAACCAAAAATTACCAACCAAGTCAAAGAAAAGAGAAAGTCAGGATCAAACATATCCAAACAAACTCTCAGAACTAAAGTTCATCATCGAGTAACAAAATCAGAAGAGGAAAAGCAACTGAAGCTAGCAAAAAACACTAAGGCAACCTCAACAGCATCATCAAACTCAGAATCAAATCATCACAGATAAGCAAAACTCAGAAGCAAGCAATCAGAAGAGGAAAAGAAATTATACAAGCGTTTTCAGAAGTAAAGCATCATCATAAAACATAAGAAGCCAGATACAAAGTACCAGGAAGGCCACAAAGCTAGCATTACCAGTCCCTCCGCCTCCGGCCACCTGAGACGCGCCGCCGTCCTCCTCCGTCTCCTCTCCAAAGGTAGTAATTCCTCCCTTTTTCTTTAACACCTCACACAAACATCAAATAACATAAAGATCAGAACTTGTCAAAAAAAATCAATAGCATGCAAAACTTGAAACCCTAAAGCGCATGAAGGAGAAATAGAATCATTACCTCTTTACCACCGCCTGAGCAACCATGAAGAGGAGGAGGTGGAGGCGTCGCATCTGGTAGCTGGGGCGATGAGGAACATCAGAAGCTCACGTTCAAGAAGCATGAAGAGGCGAAGAAGAAAGGATAGAAACGACGCCGCTAATCAAACTGTACGAACCCTAGTCTGAGCCAAAACAAAACAAACCCTAACCAAAACAATTATCAAACCCGGTTGGGCCTGCCCCATCAAAACTGTTAAGCCCATTTGACTATACACCCCCCCTTTTTTTAAATCCATCTTTATTTTATTTTGGGCCATGTATATTCCCCTAGAGCCCACTTAACCTTTTTTCTTTTTTATAAACTAATACTTTTTTTTTATTTATTTTCTTTTTATAACATAACTTATTTTGTTAAATAAAATAATATATTATTTTTGTACAAAACTTTTCTTAAATGTTTATTACATTTTACAAAAATACGTAAATAATAGATTTTCTCTATTAAGTTAAAATATTTTTCTTTTAAATTAAATCATGTATATAAAACATTAGTAACTAAATACATAAACATTAGTTTTCTTTAACTTAAACATTTTTCTTTTCTTTTCTTTAAAACTTTTGTTTGTATAATTAACAAAAACACAAAAAATAAATAAATACTTAATAAATACATATTTGCATCATTTGTAAATAATCACATACATTGGATAATACTTTTATTTCTCTTTTATTCTTATACATTGCTATATTTTACATTGAGAATGCGATTCGATTTGGTTGTACATAATATTTGGACACTACTATCCTGATAAGACTCATCCCCATTTGTAAATATTTGTACCCCCATCCCCGGATACTTATTTGTAATAGCTTAGACTTTAAATTCCCGCAATTTATCGCTTTCTCTATACTGTATAGTAATTAGGTGTTGTACCCCAAAATTTGCCCTCGCGCTTTTCCACAAAGAAATCTCAGCTTCAAACATTTCCAGACTTCTCAAACTGACTCAAGAATCGGACAAACGGACTTTTTTTTGACGGTCAAACAAAATTAGGGTTTTACTGATTCTCAGAGCTCTGAATTGTTTCATACAGTGGGCTTAGGGTTTGGTTGGTTTTTGGTTCAATTTTGATCAAGCGAGCGTGATTTGGCATTTAATCAGGAATTAGGGTTTCATGGGCATATTCTCAGAAGAATTTGAATTCCACAACACTTTGCGGTTTATTTCAAGATTCGGATTAAAAATCGCGTTATCTTGGTTTAATCAACAAAAGAGACAGTGGTTTGAATTCAGTACATCCTGATTGGGCCAGTCAGATGCAAGATGCAGTTTTGGAATTTACAGTATTCATGTGTTTGATCAGTCTATCTGGGTTAATTGCTGCTTTGCTTTGGACTTTGGATTAGACAGACTTAATTGGTCAATGTTGTTTTATTTAAGTTATTTATTATTCTGAAATTAAATGATTGAATTTATTTTTCAATTGTTAATTCTAAAGAATTTTAAATAAATAAATAAACAATAAAGAAATTAGAATTAATCGGATAATTTGAATTTTTATTGATACTTAAATTATTTACAAATTGTTGTTTATTACAAACAATAATTTACATTTAATTTAAATATTACAATAGAATGAAAAAATATCCTATTTTCTAAATACTCTTCATTCTTCACTCCGCTCCGGTATTCCATTTTTCATCTGCAAAAAGAATAAGAAAAGTCAAAAGCAGTTAATTGGAAAAGACAGTTAAATTGCTCATCATTAGGGGCCACTGACTGGGATCAGTTGCCCTCTCTGCAAATCACGGGATTTCTCCCGGTTCACAGAGAGGGAAGATTATTTTATCTCATGAAATGCAAATGTCAAAAATGCATAGGTTACAAATTTTAAGCTACATAAGAATCTCAATTTCCAATTTCAAACCATTTAGTTCAAATCCAAATTTCCCATTCAAAACTGAACTGAAATGCCAAGATACCAAAGAAAATCAATAAAAGCCTACAAGCTGTCATGGAAAGATTTTTGGAAAAAAGATATCAAAAAGCAGAAAATCTACACAAACTGTAAAAAGGAGATGCAGTAGTGTATGGTGCAAACTATCTTTTTCATCATTTCCCACAAAGGCCCCTTCAGAACAGCACAGTAAAATCATATTAAAATCCTAAGCTGTACTTTGAGAGAGAGAAAAGAGATTAAAGCAGCAGGCAGGGTTAGGCAGGACAGTTCAGCAGATAAACAGCAGGCAAGTCACCAGAAAAGAAGATACACAAAATCTAAAAATCCACAAGCAGTTCACAGCAGGCAGTTCATGAGGTGGAAAAGAGATAATAAAAGCCAAAACTCAGTTCAGAAGCAACATAGCAGGATAGAGGGAAGAGAAGAGAGACAAAAAAAACAGTTCAGCATAACATACAAAGGTACTACTGTCCACAAAAACTGAGTTCAGAAAAAAAGGATAGCAGTTCAGAACAGTTCAGGAAAAGTATACAAATTAAACCACAACCTGCCTAAAAAGAGAGCTCACTACTGTCATAACAGAAAACCCATCAACAACCTTTATGCAAAAGAACACAACATCCTGATAATCCAAACTCAGAACTCAATCAAGCATATATCCTCACCACCAATAAACCTGCATGAGTCTCAGAACAAAAACTAAAAAAACAAATAACCTCATGTCCAAACTTATCTAACCATAACCAAAACCAACCCAAGCCACAAAGCCAAGTTCCAACACTGAACATTCCAACACCTAGCCTCAGAATTTCTTCATCATAGGCAATATTTGTTCAAAACCACTCAAGGCAATATTCGTTCAAAATCAACACAAAGGCAACTTAGAAAGCCTCAGAAGCAAGCTTCATCATAGGCTAGCACACATAGGCAACAGCTGTTCAAGAAAAGAGTTCAAGACAAGCAAATCTCAAGCAAAGTACTCAGGCATACGCATCACTCAAAGACAATCATCACAGTGGAAGAAGAAGAGGTAAAGAAGCGAGGATTTAGGGTTTTCTCAGTGAATATCATCATCAAAAACCTGAGCAAAAGATAAAAGAACGAAGTTACCAGGGTCATCAGAAGCGAAGCCTCATCAAGCCCATCACGAACGCTCCGACCTCCTCAACGCATCCCTTTTCTCTCCTCCATCTCCAGGAATCAGGTAACGAATTTGCTATACCTTTCCCTTCACCTCATAAAAAACGAAACAAATAAAGAGCTCAGAACAAATTCCACGCGTATCGGTTATAGAAGAAAAAAGGGAATACTGAAACAAACCTGGAGCAATGTATCCATTGCCTTGGAGGGAAGAGAGTATGGATTGCGCTGGTGGCCGGAGGAAGCTCAGGGAAGACTAGAACGAAGAAGACGAAATTCAAGAGAACACGGCGCCGCTGCTGACGAACCCTAATTCCACTCCCAATTGAACAAACAACTGCCTAACCCTAATTCTGTTTCAAAAACCATGGGCTTAATCTGACCCGTTTCCTAAAGCCCAACGAATTACTGTTTTTTTCTAACACTAACTGTTTTTTTCTAACACTAACTGTTTTTTCTAACACTAATCCTATTTTATAAAACTCTAACTCTTTTCATCTTTATAATAAAAAACAATATTTATTCTTTTATATACTAACTCATTTATTTCCTTGTTTCTAAAACATATAATTTATTTCTTAATATTATTAAGCATACTAACTTTATCTAAATACTTGTATACATAATTAACTAAAAATATTTTTGAAATATATTTGTACATGTCATATAAGTTAAATTTGAAAATATTTTCTTAATACACATTTGTACATAATAATTTGAATACACTTTTCTAATACAAAATTCAATTCTTTTAATTTAAATTTAAATACTTTGTTGTATATAAACAAATAAAGAGACATTCTTGATTTAAACTTGAACATTATTTGTGCATATTATACATTTTTCATACATAATTAAAATTAAACTTTTTTAATTAACATTTGTACATAATAATTCAATACATTTCTCTTCTAATATTTAAAATTACGAACATTTCAACTAAAATACTCTCCAATTAGAACTTAACACTTAATCAACATCCTTCATTTGTACATAATTCATATAAATCAAAAATACAGATTAAAACATTATCTAGGTCAAAACCCTGATACGACTCAATTTCACAATTCGCATTGGCACATATTTACAC
Source organism: Vicia faba (assembly GCA_948472305.1). NCBI lineage: Eukaryota > Viridiplantae > Streptophyta > Magnoliopsida > Fabales > Fabaceae > Vicia > Vicia faba. Next base: position 930,817,958 of record OX451738.1, on the reverse strand, counting down.
TTACACACACATTTACACTTACACATACATTTGCACTTACACAATATATTGCCATACACACATTTTATCTTACATTTATACATTTGACATTTATATTTTGATTGCGACATTCGATTTGGTTGTAAAATACTATAAGTCTCATCCCCTTGTACATTTATACCCCCACTCCCGGATATTATGTTGTAAATAGCGTAGATTTACGTTCCGCAATTTACAGTTTTTTTCAATTATACCGTGGTTAGACCTAGGGTTTGTATGTACATAAAATCAAACGCTAGATAACCTAATACAAGACAAATGCATGTAATCAATACACAATCACACTTGCACCCCCTAGGGTAATCCCACATGTTGCCTTCCAAATGGGCCATGCTTGCACGTCGAATGTCTTTGGCAAAACAAAATCAAATGATCATAAGTCCCTCGATGACGCTTTCGAAAGTCGCCTATCAAAATGATCAAGTCCCTTCAAGCAAATTGCCAAAGACACTTGGCATCATTGTATTCATGGTCCATGCGATGACCCGCGCCCGTCCCGAATAAACTTCCTAAACGCAAGATTGCCTACCGATTTCAATGGTAGAACAAAATTGTTAAAAGGGGTTAAAACATGACAAAAACCTTTGAGTACAATAGGGTAGACAAAACTCTTAGTTACTTGAGATCAAACTTGCAAACACACTTGCCTTCTTTTCAAAAACCACCATCCACGACACTTTCGAAAATCAAACTTTTCAAACTTTTGAAACATCTTTTCGAAAAGATATGCACCTTTGTAAAACATTCGAGTAAAGAATTATTACAAGGTTGGCCTAAGACAAGGCATCTTTTTCCAAAACATTTTCAAAACAACCCACACACGCACTATTTTCAAAACAATCGAAAAAACCAGGCAAGTGATCTAAAAAGCCAAGTAACTAAGAGCCCATGGATAACCATGGATGAAAAGGGTGCTAATACCTCCCCTTTTCATAATCTACCCCCCGAACCCACGAAATATCTCAAAAGGTTTTTGCTGTGCTTTTTAACCTTTCCTTTAGGATAAAATAAAAAGTCGGTGGCGACTCTTGCTAACCGCACAAGTGCGAATACGAATGCAAAACACTAGTCAGTTCTCCCACCGTATCACAGAACTGGCGACTCTGCTGGGGAAAATATTAAAAGTGGGGTTACCTTAGAGTTTAGATCACCTTTACTTTCAATTGATTGCTTTGTTTGCCTTACATTTATGGGCTTTGTATCAGAGTTCTATAGATCCTAACCCGGATCTGGGGAAACCCTTTTAGGTAGCAACAAGGCTGTGAGGGAACTGTGCGGGGTATACCGACATGGTTGAAGCAGTCTGCTACGTTGATGTGGCACTTTGGTGTGTACCGGTAACCCTTGAGTTCAGTCAAGGAGAGTACGGGGCCGCCGCGTGGTGTCGCGAAGCATCAACTGACCTTAGAACCTTAATTGACCATCTTGGCCTTTTTAGGGTAGTGAGATGACTACTTTGGTGTACTCCGAAGTCGGTTGATACTCGATACTACACTCAATTGAGGGTTGCTTTCCTGGAATATTTCGGTCGCCAGTTCAGTGGCTAAATCGAAACGATGAACAATGAAAGCAATCCAGTGATATTGGGACCTCTAGAACCCGGTTACTTTTGATAGGACAGGTTTTTAACCAACAAGCTGAAAGAGGGTAGTACCTGAACCTCATGCAAGCCTAAACCTAAGGCCTTGTGTGCTTTGTGTGAATATTGTCTGCCTGTATATACACTTGCTTGTTTGTGCGTACATGTACATAACGTCATAACATCATACCATAGCATTTTAGCATTTTCAATAACCATTTCAAGGATCTCGAGGTTTCTGTTGATGCAGGGTTACGTTGAATCAGACATCTATCAAGGAGCAGAGGTCTCTCCTCTAACCAATCCAGTCAAAGTTCAAGTGCAATAACTTGAATCAGGGGCTATGACCCACTCGACATGGTGAGCTTGATTCTCGTGGAAAGACGTCCACCGGTACAGGACTCTCCAATCCAAGAACAAAGTTCAACCTCTAACATTTTCTTGTGTTTACTCCAAGAGATCCTTGAAAGCATACATCCACATGTCATGCATTTCATTTTAACAATCTTTCCTTTTTCAGGGTTCCTTACTCTCCTGCTGTTTATTTCAGCAAGAGATGGCTCTAGAACGGTCTGTCAAGGACATCCAAGACCAGACTGCTCAACTACAGGAGATGTTCATGAACTTGTCACTGGGGCAAGAAGAGATGAAAGCTCTCCTCACCAACGGCTTGGGAAATTCCAACAATGCCAGGAATGATCAGATTGCGGAGCTGCAGTTTGATCTGACAACACTGAGGACCCAAATGATGGGATATCTGGTGGGCCAGATGGCTCTCATCCAAGACCTATCTCAAAGACAAGAAGAACTCGGAGTTCTGGTCCGCCAATTGCTTCAAAACAACCAACTGGGGCAAACATCTGAGGTCGAAGAGCAAGTCACCGCTCAGCCTCCACCCACTCAAGAGGACAAGGGGAAAGCTCCTCTGCTAGCTTCAGGGTCACAAACCCATCAACAACCTCGCCGGCGTCAGCGGGGCAATCGGCGTAGACAAGAAACGTCGGGAAGGCAGTTCACAGAGACTGACATACCGTCATCTCTAATTCTGGAGCGCTTGTTGGAGGTTAATCTGACTGCTTTGAGGGATCCTATCCGGAACCCTAATACCTCCGCTCCTGACTATCATCCCGATGCATTTTGTGTTTACCATTCCTATAGCCCAGGTCATGACACCGATAGCTGTTGGGCATTGAAGAACAAGATTCAAGATCTGATTGACATTGGGGTGCTGAGGTTCATGCCAAACGGCGAGATGAAGATATTCCGTTAAAGGGGTTCTCCGCTTGAAGTGACGAAGCTCGATTTGAAAGACTTTGGCTTCTTTTTGAATTTTTCAAAGTTGTAATTTCTTTTGCTGTCAAAACAATTATTTGTTGATGTTAAACTCTGTTTTCATTAATGCATTGCGTATGTTTGTCTTGAATTCATCCATTCGTTTCACTATTCTTTTCTTTATGATATTTGACTCTTGATAAAAAGCTGCAAGCCTTTAGAGGGAGGATGACGAAACAATACCGTGATCTTATACAGTATGTTTTTGAACGGACCTGGCTGATGATGTACAGGCATTTCTTTCAATTCCCAAACACTGGAGTTATAAGGAAGTTAATCCCTAGTCAACCCCTTCGAGCCAAAGAAGTAGGAGTTTCCCGTTCTAAACAATCGAAACCTTTGATATAAACCCGGGGCAGGGTAGTATCTCAGTTAATTCAAAAGAAAACGCCATTGAAGTCGCAAACTCTCGGTTCGTAATACAACGAACGACGTCGAAAAAGAAAGCATTCCTTCGGAATCAAAAGACCAGGGTGGTTCCCTATTACATAGACAGTCAATCTCTCAAAAGAGAAAGAGCCCACCGAGCCAAAACCTATGAAGGAGGCTTAAGAAAGCTGGGGCATCCCGCTGACAGTAATCCCGAAAACGGTAACAGTCAGGCAAAAGTTAGGGATAACGAATCAAAATCAAAATAGTGAGGTCACTACAGAATCCTCAACAACATGAAAAATGTTGGAAAAGAAGAGGAGATGATGACTGTCTCCCAAATTCAAACTGGTAAACCATCACCCAAAAGTCGTTCCAAACTCAAGACAGAGTATGACGCATAATTAACTGAGCTTAGGTTGAAGGACATCACGAAGAGCGGGTGGGTACAAATATACTTTGAGCCTTTACCCTTTGTTTCTTAAACCGTGAACCTGACCACGTTACAACCCTTCAAAAGTCCTAATTGAAGCATGGGTTAGTTCGAAAGCATGCTGTTACAAAAGGTATCCTGACTCCTGTAGGGCTTTGCTCTAAATCTTGTGTTAACTTGTCTTATAGTTTTCTGCTAAAAAACGCATTTTTCAAAACTTCGAGGCAAACATAAACTTTGCATTATTCGAATATTACTGTCTGCATTTGACCCTTTTATTTGACAGCGAAGAAGTTCATACAGCAAATGTTCGGAGGAACGAAAACTCTCTCAGTAAGTTAAAAATAACTTCAAGAGGATAACACTTCCATCAAATCTCCTATCAACAAGGGCCATGACATGTCACAGTTCAGTTAACCTGGGGCAGTCCAGTCAAGGTCCAACAGATCTTTCAAAGTTTAGTTAACCTGGGGCAGTCCAGTCAGGGTTTCAAGAAATCTCTCAATATGCAGAGTAATCCGATTCAAGACTCCTTCGCAGCCACTTGGGGCATTCGAATGTCAAAAGTGTTCAAACCCGATGCAGTTTTACACAAGCTCATCATCAGGAAACCCTACACCGGTTCCCCTGCAAGACTTCTGAAAACAGTTTATGGATTCTTCCCAACAACGGATGTTAATCTATCAGCTTGTTCAGATGCACCTTTGAATTAGTTTACGGAAGCTTCCCAACAACGGATGCTGCTCTATCGCTAATTCAACCTCAAGACTTCTGAAAACAGTTCACGGGTTCTCCAAGTAAACGGATGTTAACCTATCACTTGTTCAGATTCTTCTCAAGACTTCTGAAAACAGTTTATGGATTCTTCCCAACAACGGATGTTAATCTATCAGCTTGTTCAGATGCACCTTTGAAATTAGTTTACGGAAGCTTCCCGACAACGGATGCTGCTCTATCGCTAATTCAACCTCAAGACTTCTGAAAACAGTTCACGGGTTCTCCAAGTAAACGGATGTTAACCTATCACTTGTTCAGATTCTTCTCAAGACTTCTGAAAACAGTTCATGGATTCTTCCCAAGTAAACGGATGTTAATCTATCAGCTTGTTCAGATGCAACCTTTGAATTTAGTTTACGGACGCTTCCCAACAACGGATGCGGCTCTATTGCTGATTCAACTTCAAGACTTCTGAAAACAGTTCATGGATTCTTCCCAAGTAACGGATGTTAATCTATCAGCTTGTTCAGATGCAACCTTTGAATTTAGTTTACGGACGCTTCCCAACAACGGATGCGGCTCTATTGCTGATTTAACTTCAAGACTTCTGAAAACAGTTCACGAGTTCTCCAAGTAAACGGATGTTAACCTATCGCTTGTTCAGATTCTTCTCAAAGCTAACAACCACGGAAGATCGCACTCGCCAGATTCTCCCTATCCCCAGCAAAATTCCTGCAATCCCCAGCGGAGTCAGACTTGCAAACTTTCCCCCCCACAGAGTTTTGAGGAGGCATATCTTGAGTTCCCCAGTGAAGTCTCCAGGGTTACCCCCCATCAAGCCAAAGATTCTCAATCTGGTCTTCCCGGCATGAGTCTACTAGTTGGAGCTCCCCAGTAGAGGTCATCAGGAATTCTCTTCCCCAGCGACAGCCAAGGATTTATTTTCTCCGGCAGCAGTCAGGACGCTTTTATCTTCAGCCATCTCGGAACAATGTATCCTTGGCAAGATTAGCTCATCAACCTACATGCGCATTCATTACATTCATATCATAAACATTAAATGTCACATGCATTGCATCATGCATCATAACATTACATACAACTAACCCTTTAACTTTTCAGGTAAGATCAGTCGACAAACACAGATCATCTCCTGAGATTCATCCAAAAATAGTTCAGATGTGACCCAGACACGGCAACATTTTGGTACTTATTCCAGATTCATTCAGACGCATCAGCAGAAACCCTACACCGGTTCCTCTTCAAACTTCTCAACTTCAAGATTTCTGAAAATAGTTCACGGGTTCTCCAAGTAAACGGATGCTAACCTATCACTTGTTCAGATTCTTCTTCAAGACTTTTGAATTTAGTTTACGGATTCTTCCCAACAACGGATGTCAATCTACCAACTGATTCAGACTCTTCTCATTTTTTGAAAATAGTTTACGGACGTGTCCCAACAACGGGTGCTGCTCTATTGCTTATTCAATCTCAAATAGTTTACAGATTCTCCAGACACGGCCATCAATCTGTTGCTTGTTCAGACCCCAGTTCAGAGATATTCCAAAACAGGGATGCCCTTCTGATACTCGTCCACTTACCATTGACGTACGGTTCAACATCACCATATGGCATCTATAAGCCCATCCTCCTACCAGCAGTCGCCGAATGGCATCTGTAAGCCCATTCTCAGATGGCATCTCTAAGCCCATCCCCCGACAAAATTCTCTCGCACCAGATGGCATCTTTAAGCCCATCACCAAATGGCATCTTTAAGCCCATTCACCTCCACCGTCACATTGACGAGCGCAAATTTTCTGGGCACATTAGTGTTCAATCTCCTTTTACCTTCAAGTCGCGAAAGGCAAACTTGCCAATCTAACTCTTCAGGTCCAAGAAGATTGAACAGGGGCAACTGTTGTACCCCAAAATTTGCCCTCGCGCTTTTCCACAAAGAAATCTCAGCTTCAAACATTTCCAGACTTCTCAAACTGACTCAAGAATCGGACAAACGGACTTTTTTTTGACGGTCAAACAAAATTAGGGTTTTACTGATTCTCAGAGCTCTGAATTGTTTCATACAGTGGGCTTAGGGTTTGGTTGGTTTTTGGTTCAATTTTGATCAAGCGAGCGTGATTTGGCATTTAATCAGGAATTAGGGTTTCATGGGCATATTCTCAGAAGAATTTGAATTCCACAACACTTTGCGGTTTATTTCAAGATTCGGATTAAAAATCGCGTTATCTTGGTTTAATCAACAAAAGAGACAGTGGTTTGAATTCAGTACATCCTGATTGGGCCAGTCAGATGCAAGATGCAGTTTTGGAATTTACAGTATTCATGTGTTTGATCAGTCTATCTGGGTTAATTGCTGCTTTGCTTTGGACTTTGGATTAGACAGACTTAATTGGTCAATGTTGTTTTATTTAAGTTATTTATTATTCTGAAATTAAATGATTGAATTTATTTTTCAATTGTTAATTCTAAAGAATTTTAAATAAATAAATAAACAATAAAGAAATTAGAATTAATCGGATAATTTGAATTTTTATTGATACTTAAATTATTTACAAATTGTTGTTTATTACAAACAATAATTTACATTTAATTTAAATATTACAATAGAATGAAAAAATATCCTATTTTCTAAATACTCTTCATTCTTCACTCCGCTCCGGTATTCCATTTTTCATCTGCAAAAAGAATAAGAAAAGTCAAAAGCAGTTAATTGGAAAAGACAGTTAAATTGCTCATCATTAGGGGCCACTGACTGGGATCAGTTGCCCTCTCTGCAAATCACGGGATTTCTCCCGGTTCACAGAGAGGGAAGATTATTTTATCTCATGAAATGCAAATGTCAAAAATGCATAGGTTACAAATTTTAAGCTACATAAGAATCTCAATTTCCAATTTCAAACCATTTAGTTCAAATCCAAATTTCCCATTCAAAACTGAACTGAAATGCCAAGATACCAAAGAAAATCAATAAAAGCCTACAAGCTGTCATGGAAAGATTTTTGGAAAAAAAGATATCAAAAAGCAGAAAATCTACACAAACTGTAAAAAGGAGATGCAGTAGTGTATGGTGCAAACTATCTTTTTCATCATTTCCCACAAAGGCCCCTTCAGAACAGCACAGTAAAATCATATTAAAATCCTAAGCTGTACTTTGAGAGAGAGAAAAGAGATTAAAGCAGCAGGCAGGGTTAGGCAGGACAGTTCAGCAGATAAACAGCAGGCAAGTCACCAGAAAAGAAGATACACAAAATCTAAAAATCCACAAGCAGTTCACAGCAGGCAGTTCATGAGGTGGAAAAGAGATAATAAAAGCCAAAACTCAGTTCAGAAGCAACATAGCAGGATAGAGGGAAGAGAAGAGAGACAAAAAAAACAGTTCAGCATAACATACAAAGGTACTACTGTCCACAAAAACTGAGTTCAGAAAAAAAGGATAGCAGTTCAGAACAGTTCAGGAAAAGTATACAAATTAAACCACAACCTGCCTAAAAAGAGAGCTCACTACTGTCATAACAGAAAACCCATCAACAACCTTTATGCAAAAGAACACAACATCCTGATAATCCAAACTCAGAACTCAATCAAGCATATATCCTCACCACCAATAAACCTGCATGAGTCTCAGAACAAAAACTAAAAAAACAAATAACCTCATGTCCAAACTTATCTAACCATAACCAAAACCAACCCAAGCCACAAAGCCAAGTTCCAACACTGAACATTCCAACACCTAGCCTCAGAATTTCTTCATCATAGGCAATATTTGTTCAAAACCACTCAAGGCAATATTCGTTCAAAATCAACACAAAGGCAACTTAGAAAGCCTCAGAAGCAAGCTTCATCATAGGCTAGCACACATAGGCAACAGCTGTTCAAGAAAAGAGTTCAAGACAAGCAAATCTCAAGCAAAGTACTCAGGCATACGCATCACTCAAAGACAATCATCACAGTGGAAGAAGAAGAGGTAAAGAAGCGAGGATTTAGGGTTTTCTCAGTGAATATCATCATCAAAAACCTGAGCAAAAGATAAAAGAACGAAGTTACCAGGGTCATCAGAAGCGAAGCCTCATCAAGCCCATCACGAACGCTCCGACCTCCTCAACGCATCCCTTTTCTCTCCTCCATCTCCAGGAATCAGGTAACGAATTTGCTATACCTTTCCCTTCACCTCATAAAAAACGAAACAAATAAAGATCTCAGAACAAATTCCACGCGTATCGGTTATAGAAGAAAAAAGGGAATACTGAAACAAACCTGGAGCAATGTATCCATTGCCTTGGAGGGAAGAGAGTATGGATTGCGCTGGTGGCCGGAGGAAGCTCAGGGAAGACTAGAACGAAGAAGACGAAATTCAAGAGAACACGGCGCCGCTGCTGACGAACCCTAATTCCACTCCCAATTGAACAAACAACTGCCTAACCCTAATTCTGTTTCAAAAACCATGGGCTTAATCTGACCCGTTTCCTAAAGCCCAACGAATTACTGTTTTTTTCTAACACTAACTGTTTTTTTCTAACACTAACTGTTTTTTCTAACACTAATCCTATTTTATAAAACTCTAACTCTTTTCATCTTTATAATAAAAAACAATATTTATTCTTTTATATACTAACTCATTTATTTCCTTGTTTCTAAAACATATAATTTATTTCTTAATATTATTAAGCATACTAACTTTATCTAAATACTTGTATACATAATTAACTAAAAATATTTTTGAAATATATTTGTACATGTCATATAAGTTAAATTTGAAAATATTTTCTTAATACACATTTGTACATAATAATTTGAATACACTTTTCTAATACAAAATTCAATTCTTTTAATTTAAATTTAAATACTTTGTTGTATATAAACAAATAAAGAGACATTCTTGATTTAAACTTGAACATTATTTGTGCATATTATACATTTTTCATACATAATTAAAATTAAACTTTTTTAATTAACATTTGTACATAATAATTCAATACATTTCTCTTCTAATATTTAAAATTACGAACATTTCAACTAAAATACTCTCCAATTAGAACTTAACACTTAATCAACATCCTTCATTTGTACATAATTCATATAAATCAAAAATACAGATTAAAACATTATCTAGGTCAAAACCCTGATACGACTCAATTTCACAATTCGCATTGGCACATATTTACACTTACACACACATTTACACTTACACATACATTTGCACTTACACAATATATTGCCATACACACATTTTATCTTACATTTATACATTTGACATTTATATTTTGATTGCGACATTCGATTTGGTTGTAAAATACTATAAGTCTCATCCCCTTGTACATTTATACCCCCACTCCCGGATATTATGTTGTAAATAGCGTAGATTTACGTTCCGCAATTTACAGTTTTTTTCAATTATACCGTGGTTAGACCTAGGGTTTGTATGTACATAAAATCAAACGCTAGATAACCTAATACAAGACAAATGCATGTAATCAATACACAATCACACTTGCACCCCCTAGGGTAATCCCACATGTTGCCTTCCAAATGGGCCATGCTTGCACGTCGAATGTCTTTGGCAAAACAAAATCAAATGATCATAAGTCCCTCGATGACGCTTTCGAAAGTCGCCTATCAAAATGATCAAGTCCCTTCAAGCAAATTGCCAAAGACACTTGGCATCATTGTATTCATGGTCCATGCGATGACCCGCGCCCGTCCCGAATAAACTTCCTAAACGCAAGATTGCCTACCGATTTCAATGGTAGAACAAAATTGTTAAAAGGGGTTAAAACATGACAAAAACCTTTGAGTACAATAGGGTAGACAAAACTCTTAGTTACTTGAGATCAAACTTGCAAACACACTTGCCTTCTTTTCAAAAACCACAATCCACGACACTTTCGAAAATCAAACTTTTCAAACTTTTGAAACATCTTTTCGAAAAGATATGCACCTTTGTAAAACATTCGAGTAAAGAATTATTACAAGGTTGGCCTAAGACAAGGCATCTTTTTCCAAAACATTTTCAAAACAACCCACACACGCACTATTTTCAAAACAATCGAAAAAACCAGGCAAGTGATCTAAAAAGCCAAGTAACTAAGAGCCCATGGATAACCATGGATGAAAAGGGTGCTAATACCTTCCCTTTTCATAATCTACCCCCCGAACCCACGAAATATCTCAAAAGGTTTTTGCTGTGCTTTTTAACCTTTCCTTTAGGATAAAATAAAAAGTCGGTGGCGACTCTTGCTAACCGCACAAGTGCGAATACGAATGCAAAACACTAGTCAGTTCTCCCACCGTATCACATTAGGGTTTGTATGCGAAGATTCAAAATAAACCGCTAGATAACCTAATACAAGACAAATGCATGACAATCAATACACAATTCACACTTGCACCCCTAGGGTAATCCCGCTTGTTGCCTTCAAAAATGGGCCATGTTTGCATGTTAAGTGTCTTTGGCAAAACAAAAACAAATCAAATGATCATAGTCCCTCGATGACGCTTTCGAAGTTGCCTAAACAAAATGATCATAGTCCCTCAAGCAAATTTCCAAAGATACTTGACACTATTGCTTTCATGGTCTATACGATGACCCGTGCCCGTCCCGTTAACATCCTAACACAAAGGTGTTCACCAAATACAATGGTGAAACAACACTGTTAAAAGGGTTAAAACATAAAGAAAGATCTTTGAGTAAATTTAGGGGTAGACAACTCTTAGTTACTTGATCAAACTTGCAAAATACACTTGCCTACTTTCAAAACACACTTCACAAACACAACTTCCAAAACAAACTTTCAAAAACATGGAAACATCTTTTCAAAAAGACAAACACCTTTGTAAAACATTCGAGTAAAGAATTGTTACAACGGTTGCCTAGACAAGGCATCTTTTTTTAAAATATTTTCAAAACCACACACACACAAAGCACCATTTCAAACAATTGAAAATCAAGGCAAGTGATCTAAAACAAGTAACTAAGAGCCCATGGATAACCATGGATGAAAAGGGTGCTAGCACCTTCCTTTTTCATAATCTACCCCCCGAACGCACGAAAACATCTCAAAGGTTTTTCCTGTGCTTTTTAACCTTTCCTTTAGGATAAAATAAAAAGTCAGTGGCGACTCTTGCTAAACCGAACAAGTGCGAATACAAACGCAAAACCTCAAGTCAGTTCTCCCACCGTATCACAGAACTGGCGACTCTGTTGGGGAGAGAATTTAAAAGTGGGGTTACCTTAGGGTTTAGATCACCTTTACATACTTTCTTTGATTGCTTTGATTGCTTTACTTTTTGGGTCCTTGTTTGGGTTTGTTGTAAATCCTACACCCGGATTTGGGGGCACCTTTTTAGGTAAATAGCAATAAAACTGTGAGGGAACTGTGCGGGGTATACCGACATGGTTGAAGCAGTAAGCTATGTTAGTGTGACATATTTGTGAGTACCGGTAGCCCTTGAGTAGTCAAGGAGAATACGGGGCCGCTGAGCGATGTCATGAAGCACTAACGAACTCTTAGAACCTTACTTGACCATCTTGGCCTTTTTAGGGGTAGTGAGATGACCGACTTTGGTGCAGTCCGAAGTTGGTAGATACTCGATACTACACTCATTGAGGATTGTTTTCTTGGAATATTTTGGTCGCCAGTTAAGTGGCTAAACCAAAACAATGAACATAGAAAATAATCCAGTGATATTGAGCTCCTTAGAACCCGGTTTCTATTTTAGGACAGGATGAGCCAACTAACTTCAAGAGGGTACTTACCTACAAACCCCATGCAAGCCTAAACCTAAGGACTTGTTTGATTTGTGTGAATATGATTACCTGTATATACACTTACTTGCTTTTGCATACATGTACATAACATCATAACATCATACCATAACATTTTTTCAATAACCATTTCAAGGATCTCGAAGGTCTTTTGATGCAGGGTCACATTGAACCAGACGTCTACAAAAGGGCAAGAGGTTTCTCCTCTAAAAAAATGCCATCAAAGATCAAGTGCGACAACTCGAATCAGGGGCTATGACCCACTTGACATGGTGAGCTTGATTCTCGTGGAAAGACATCCACCGTTGCAAGGTTCTCCAATCAAGGATGTTGATCAAAGTTCAACCTCTAACATTTTCTTGTGTTTACCCCGAGAGATCCTTGAAAACATGCATTTACATATCATGCATTGCATCATAACAGTTTTTCCTTTTCAGGTTTCCTTATTCTCCTACTGTTTATTTCAGTAGAGATGGCTCTAGAGAGGACTGTCAAGGATATCCAGGACCAAAATGCTCAACTTCAAGAAATGTTCTTGAACCTGTCCCAGGGGCAAGAAGAAGTGAAAGCTCTCCTCACAAGGGGCTTGGTCCAGGGGAACTCAAGCAATGCCAGGAGTGATCAGTTGGAAGAGCTTCAGTCCGAGCTGACTGCAATGAGGATCCAAATGATGGGACAACTGGTGGGCCAGATGGCTCTCATCCAGGACTTGGCTCAAAGACAAGAGGAACTCAGAGTTCTCGTCAACCAACTGCTTCGGGAAAACCAAGTGGGGCAAACATCTGAGGTTGAAGAGCAAGTCATCATTCAACCCCCTTTGAGACAAGAAGACAAAGGAAAAGCTCCTCTACTTGCTTCAGGGTCACAAGCCCATCAACAACCACGTCAGCGTCAACGGGGTAATCAGCGTAAGCAAAATACGTTGGGAAGACAGTTCACTGAGACTAACATACCTTCATCTCTAATACTGGAACGCTTGTTGGAGGTCAATCTGACTGCTTTAAGGGATCCTATTCGGAAGCCCAATACCTCTGCTCCTAGCTATCATCCTGATGCATTTTGTGTATACCACTCTTATAGTCCGGGACACGACACCGACGACTCTTGGGCCTTGAAGAACAAGATTCAAGATCTGATTGACATTGGAGTGCTGAGATTCATGCCCGATGGCGAGATGAAAATCTTCCGTTAAGGGTTTCTCCACCTGAAATGACAAAGCTCGAACTGAGAGACTTTTGTTCCATTTGAATTTTCAAAGTTGTAATTCCTTTTGTGATTCAAACAATTATCTGTTGATGTCAAACTCTGTTTCATTAATGCATTGCATATGTTTGTCTTGAATTCATCCATTCATTTTCACTACTCTTATGCTTTCTTTATGATATTTAACTCTTGATAAAAAGCTACAAGCCTTTAGAGGGAGGATGACGAAACAATACCATAATCTCATACAGTATGCTTTTGAACAGACCTTGCTGATGATGTACAGGAATTTCTTTCAATTCCCAAACACTGGAGTTATAAGGAAGATAATCCCTAGTCAACCCCTTCGAGCCAAAGAAGTAGGAGTTTTCTGTTCTAAACAAATTGAAACCTTTGATTTAAACCTGGGGCAGGGTAGTCTCTCAGTTAATTCAAAAAAGATGCACATTAAAGTCGCAAACTCTCAGTTCGTAATACAACGAACGATATAAAAAAAAGAAGACATTCCTTTGGAATCAAAAGACAGTGATGGTTCCTTATCTCATAGGCAGTCATTACCTATCAAAATAGAAAAGCCCACTAAGCCAAAACTTATAAAGGAGGCTTAAGAAAGCTGGGGCATCCCGCTGACTGTAATCTCGAAAACAGGAACAGTCAGGCAAAAGTTAGGGATAACAAATCAAAAGAACGAGGTCACTACAAATCCTCAAACGACATGAAAAATGTTGCAAAAATGACTTCCTTCCCACAAAATCCAACTTGTGTGAACCATCACCAAAAAGTCGTTCCAAACTCGAATAGAGTTCGACGCACAATTAACTGAGTCTAGGATTGAAGGACATCACGAAGAGCGCGTGGGTACAAATATACTTTGAGCCTTTATCCTTTGTTTCTTAAACCGTGAACCAAACCACGTTACAACCCTTCAAAAGTCCTAATTGAAGCATGGGTTAGTTCGAAAGCATACTGTTTCAAAAGGTATCCTGACTCCTGTAAGGCTTTGCTCTAAATCTTGTGTTGAATTTGTCTTATAAAAAGTTTTCTGCTAAAAAACGCATTTTTTTCAAAACTTTGAGACAAACATAAACTTTGCATTACTTGAATATCACTGTTTGCATTTGGCTATTTGTTTGACAGCGGAGAAATTCACACAATGAATATCCGATGAATGAAAGCTCTCTCAGTGAACAAAATCACTTCAAAAAGGATGACACTTCCATTGACAAATCTCCTATCAACAAAGGGGCATGACATGTCACTATCCAGCACACCTGGGGCAGTCCAGTTAAGGTTTCAACAAATCTTTCAAAGTTCAGTTAACCTGGGGCAGTCCAGTCAAGATTTCAACAAATCTCTCAATTACAGATTAACTTGGGGCAAGTCTCCCTCACCATCACTTGGGGAATTCGAATGTCAAAACCAAGGTCGTTCAAAATTTCCTTCTAGAAGTTGCGGTCATCATCAAAATTCCTTCATCACCTGCTGGAAGTTACAACCACCAACAGAATAACGGACAATTGAAGCTCCTAAAAATTTGTTTCTCTCAAGAATGAAGACTCTCATCCTTAAAACCTCAGAAGATTGGTATACTCCCAGTTTCTGACCCTTAACAGAATGAAGATTCTCATCACCTCAGAAGATTGGTATATTCCCAATTTCTGACCATTAACAAAATCAAGATCAACATCTTCCAGATTTCCTTCTAGAGATAGTTCAGATGTGACCCAGATTTGGCGACATTCTGATACTTATTCCAGATTTCCTTCTAGAGATAGTTCAGATGTGACCCAGATTTGGCGACATTCCGATACTTATTCCAAATTTCCTTCTAGAGATAGTTCAGATGTGACCCAGATTTGGCGATATTCCGATACTTATTCCAGATTTCCTTCTAGAGATAGTTCAGATGTGACCCAGATTTGGCGACATTCTGATACTTATTCCAGATTTCCTTCTAGAGATAGTTCAGATGTGACCCAGTGTTGTACCCCAAAATTTGCCCTCCCATAATCTTCAAAGTTATGACAAGCAAATAGTTCAAAGTCTACTCAAGGGCTACACAGTCAACCATCCTCCTAAGCCAGTCAAACTAGGGTTTTGGTTCTCACAAGGAAGCTGAAGTTTTCAAGAGCTCAATCAAGTCTCCCATGCTCATACACATTGTCAAGCACCTCCATGTCAAGTTTCAAGGCTCACAAGGTCAAGTTGCACAGTCAAAAACCCTAATTGCTCAACAGTCAACTGTAGGGGCAAAATGGTCATTTGGCAGTCAAAAGTCAAAAATTTTGGTCAACATCTTATTTTGAAGCCACAAACATCATTTTATCAATGTTTGATCATGATTCTCAAAAGCATGGCTCAAAAAGTCTCAAGATGCAAAAGTTTCTATTTTTGGACAGCTGAAAAGTCAACTGTAACTTGACCAAGGCATAACTTTTTTATGGTTTATCAGAAAAATTCCCTCCAATGCTCATCTTGAAGGGGAAGACATTTCCTAAAACTCATCTTCACACTCCAAGTCCAAGAAATGCTCTCACAAAAAGTTATCAATTTCAACATTATAGGTCATTTTCAAAAGTCAACAAAAAGGGACTTTAAGTCAAAGACCATAACTTGATATTGGTAAATCAAAATGACATGGGACCAAAGACATTGGTTAGAGGACTTCAAGACCTTTCTAAAATGTCCAAGAACATGATCAAATCTTAAAAATTGAGCAAGATATGCATTGGAGAAGTTGGGAAATTTTTGTGAAATGGCCAAAATCATTTATCCTTGAAATTTCATTTTTTGACAAAAGGGGCCCACTTTTTCCACTTGAATTAGCTTGGCCATGCTTCCCACGTGTCCCACCTCTTATTTCAAATTTCAAATTTAATTTTTTCATTTTTATTTGATTTTATTGGATTTAATTCATTTTAAATCCTTTAAAATCAAATAAAAATCAAGAAGTTTAATTAAGGGGGATATTTGGTCTTAACTAGCTTTGAATCATCATTATGCAACATCCCAATTTCGTTTCAAGGCCTAATCAAGCAAGAATTCAAGATTGGTGCAAAAATGGAAAGTTGGTTAAGGGAGTTTATATCAAAATCTCAAGCTTGAATGCATGGTATTATGGCCCTTAATGCTGATTGAAATCTATTACATAACCTAGAGACAAACTATCACAAGGCATTAAAAAAACGAGAGAGGGAGGCAGCCAAGAGAAATTTCTTTTCAAAATTCCAAAGAATTGCACCAAGATCGAATTCAAGAACTCAGCCATCCACGAGACTTCCCACCCATCCTATCGTGATCTACAGGTAAAATAAGGTATAAACACACCCTTTTCATATAACCATGCATACTGAAACTGTAGATACATGAACATCCATTTTGCAGAATTTCCATAGATCGAATTTTCACTTATGGCTTGATTTAATCCCTACTGACCATACCTTTGAGTTTCAGTGAATGTTTAGAGCAGGTATGGGCTATCGCTTGGGATTTCTCATGGCCAAAACGCAAACCTCCATGGCTAGGGTTCAGATTATGTGGAGTTTCGTTTTGATGGGAATAGGCAATATTAAACTATGAAAACCTCACCATGAGAATCGCCATGCCCTAATCACTCGATCTGGCTATTTTGTTTGCTTCATTTTTACTGTTTTCGTAGGTTTTAGAATCGCCCCCCGCCGGAGAAGACGACCGGAGCATTGCTCCGGCGTCGTTGACTTGGCTTGGCTCAGTTGACGCAGACATGGCCTTTTCACGTGTTCTGATTGGTCATTCAAGATGCAGACTCAATTACTTAATGCTGACTGGGCTAGTGGATTCCATGTGCTTCCATTTTCAACCCATACCATGCGCTTGTGAGATCCAGCCGTCAGATTGCTCCCTGACCCAAATCCAACGTTTCAGGTACATCCCTCCATCGTGGGCGTTAGTCAAAGCAGGCACATGGAATTGGATAAAGTCAGAAGAGGCCTTCAGCGTTTGGGCCCAGCATTGCCACCCACACCCCCCTTTTTGCTACAAAAAACAGGCCCATTTCTTTTTCCCTTGAATTTATTTTCTTTTCTATTTTATTTTAATTTATTTAATTTGCTTTTTATTAACAAAAATTAATTTTCTTTTTTATTTCAAAAATCACAAAATATTCTTACCCAAATAAATTTTAGACTTTTCTTTTTTTTCTAAATTTAATTAATTAATTAGGAAACTCTAAATTATCTTTTTTGTAATATTAAAATTGATTAGACTTAGTTACTAAATACTAATTTAATTAGTTTTACTTCTTAAAATAATATAAAAAAACCAAAAAAAACATGCCATAATTTATTTTAATTATTTAATTTATTAACTTAATTTAGTTCTTTAATTTAGGCTTAATTTCCTTTTTAATTTAAAAACTCAAGAATACAAAAAATAATTGTTCTGTCATTAAATTAATTCAATTTAATATAAAAAAACCTAAAAAATCAGAAATCTCAAAAAGAATGAAAAAAAATGTTTTATTTAAATTAATCCATTAATAATTTCATCTTGTAAATAAATTTCATAATTAATTTAGTTTTAATTTTAGGTTTTAACTTTAATGCATTCTTTTTAATAAATAAAATAAAACAATTTAGAACTAGGGTTATTTAACTTTTAATTCTAATTTAATTTTCTTTAATCCAAAAACATCAAAAAAACAAGTTCTTGCTTTATTTAATAATTAAATCAATTTTCAATTTCAATTTAATTCCTTTAAAGGGTCCAACGCCCTCGCATCCGATCATATTTTCTTTTCGCGCGTTTATTTTATTTCTTTTTATGAATGTAATGTATTTGCCCCGAAGCCCTGTAATAGTTAATTAGGCATTTACTTTCTGCATTTTATTTTTAAATCGGGTCTTGGTTTAATTTGGCGATGTAGACCCGCGCCTTTGTAATAGCGTAGGACCTTTATCTTTTCCTCACTTTAAATTCCCGCCCCTTTTAACTGCTAATCACATGAAAGAATGAATGCCCAAATAAAACAAAGCGTAGATCACCAATGCATGACAAGACAAATAATAAACTGAAAATGACACACAATTCACACACCACTCTTAGGGTGCGCCTCACTGTTGCCTTGCCCCTCGAAAGATGGTCATCAAGTATAGGACGTCTTAGTGAGTCCTTATGTTCCATTGATCCAGTTGCCTCGAATAAGTTGCCTCGGAATGGTCGCCTCGGAATAAAAAGACCAATGGCATAAGGGTAACTTCTAAAGTATCTTACTATTGCTCTGGTGATCACACTGTTGCCTTGCCCCTCGAAACGTGGTCGTTGAGTACAAGACGTCTTAGTAAGTCCTTATGTTCCATTGATCCAGTTTCCTCGAATAAGTTGCCTCGAAACAAGTTGCCTCGGAATGAAAAGATCAATGGCATAAGGGTAGCTTCTAAGGTGTCTTACTATTGCCCAGTGACCACACTGTCCCTAACCCTCGAATTGACCCGAACACCTCCAACGGTGGTGCTACCTACCTCTCAATGGTGGGATGGCACTACCTTAAGGACATTTACACAGACGAATTCCTTAGGGTAGGTAGACAACTCGTAGATACTTGCTCTAATTTCAAAACAAATCAAAAACTTCTTTTCACACTGATACTTTGCAAAAAGCTTTCAAAAAACAACTTTTCAAACACTCTTGAGGACTGATACAAGAGTCGAACTGAAATTTTAAACGGAACCTTTTTTCAAACTCACTCCCACACTTGAAAAGCAAACAAACACATTTTGAAAACACAAATGAGCAAGTATCTAAGAGCCCATGGATAACCATGGATAGAAAGGGTGTTAACACCTTCCCTTTCTATAAATCTACCTCCCGAACCGAGAACTAATCTCAATAAGGAATTTTTATGTTCTTTTGTCCTTTCCATTTGGAGAAAATAAAAGACGGTGGCGACTCTTGCTTACTGCGACATTTCGCGAACCAGCGTTAAACAGTCAGTTCCAGATCCACCGATCACAGAACTGGCGAATCTGCTGGGGAATAATCTTTAAAGTGAGGTGTACCTTAGGACTAAGATCACTATGTTTTCAATTGCTTTGACTTGTTTGCTTTAAATTGCGGGACTGTCTTGGGAGTTCTATAGATCCTAACCCGGATCTGGGGATACCTTCTTAGAAAGTAGCAACAAGGCTGTGAGGGAACTGTGTGGGGTATACCGACATGGTTGAAGCAGTCTGCTACGTTGATGTGGCACTTTAGTGTGTACCGGTAACCCTTGAGTTCAGTTAAGGAGAGTACGGGGCCTCCGCGTGGTGTCATGAAGCATCAACAGACCTTAGGAACCTTAATTGAACCATCTTGGCCTCTTTAGGGTAGTGAGATAACTACTTTGGTGTAGTCCGAAGTCGGTTGATACTCGATACTACACTCAGTTGAGGGTTGTTTTCTTGGGATATTTTGATCACCAGTCAGTGGCTAAATCGAAACGATGAACAATGAAAGCAATCCAATGATATTGAGATCCTTAGAACCCGGTTACTTTGATAGGACAGGTTTGAGCCCACCAACTTCAAGAGGGTAATACCCAGACCCCATGCTGGCCTAAACTCTAAGGGCTTCTCTTGTGTGACTTGTGTGCCTTCCTACTTGACTACTTGTTATCTGACATTTGAGTTTTCTTGCAGGTCTTGTTTATAGTCCTCAATTGGGACTCATAACAGGGTTACTGAGTTTTCTTGCGGGTTTTGTTTATAGTCCTTAATTGGGACTCATAACAGGGTTACTGAGTTTCTTGCAGGTGTTGTTTATAGTCCTTAATTGGGACTCATAACAGGGTTACTGAGTTTCTTGCAGGTTTTGTTTAGAGTCCTTAATTAGGGACTCATAACAGGGTTTACCCACATTACCCCATGCATCATGACATCATACCATTGCATGCATCCTACATAAAGACTAACCCATTTCAAGGATCCCAAGGGTTTGTGATGTAGGTCCTGATGAACCAACTGTCCAGCAAGGGGCAAAGGGGATTTATTTTCCTCTAGACAAGGTTGCCAGGGGCTATGACCCACTGGATATGGTGAGCCTTGACCCTTGAAGAAGGACTCTCGACAACATGAAGTTCCTTCAATCAAGTTATCAGTTTCCAACTCTAACAATTTTCTTGTTTACCCTGCGAGATCCTTGAAAACATTACATGCATATCAAACATGTCATTGCATTACAGGTACTCCTTTGACAGGTCACTTACCTTCGTCGCTGTTTATTACAGCAATGGCTTCCCAACAAGATAACCAGGGTCTTCGTGCTCAAGAGACTCAGTTCAGGGAGATCTTCGTAAGCCTATCCAAGGGGCAAGAAGAATTAAGAACACTCCTCATGGGGAATTTGGCCAAGAGCAGTGCTGAAGATGACAAGGACGAACGGCTGAAGCATCTACAAGCTGAAGTAGATACATTGAAAACCCAGATGCTGGGGCAAAGGGCTCTCATCCAAGGTCTAGCTCGGGAGCAAGAAGAGTTGAGGACCATGATCAGTCAGCTCCACCAAGAGAGGCACCATATGAAGCAACCTGCCCAAGTCAGGGACCAGGTCTTTGATCAACTTCCAAGAGGACAAGAACCTGGCATGGTGAAGAATAGAACTCTCCAAATTGCTACTACCTCACAGGTCCAACTACAACCTCGCCCAGAGCAACAAGTTGATCTGAGTAGGCCAAGCAGGTCCAAGAGGCAGTTCACCCAGCTCAACATGCCTTTGTTTCAAGCACTGCAACACCTGTTGAGGTTGAATCTGATTACATTAAGGGCTCCTCCCCGGAACCCCAACATCTCTGCTCCTAACTATCATCCCAACAAAAGGTGTGCATATCACTCTGATAGTCCTGGACACGACACTGCCGACTGCTGGGCTCTGAAGAACAAGGTCCAGGATCTGATTAATGAAGGAGTAGTGGATTTCACCCAAGTGGGTCAAGCTGAGGTCTTCTGCCGTCCCTACAAGATGCACCAGTTGAAGTAACAAGTCCCGAGACTAGAAGACTTTTGTTCATTAGAATTTTTCAAGTTGTAATTTTCTTTTGATTGTTCAAACATTTGTTCATGTTAAACATTGTTATTTCATTAATGCATCGCATATGTCTGTTTTGAAGCAATATATTCGTATTCACTATATGCAAATTATTTTCATATTTTTTTTCTGGTGATCAACGCTCGATTAATAATTCTAAGCCTCTTGAGGGAGGATGACGAAAACGATACCACGATCCTTACAGTATGCTTTTGAACAGACCCCGCTGATGAGGTACATGCATTGTTTCAATCCCTAAACACTGGAGTTATAAGGAAGATAATCCCTCGTCAACCCCTCTGAGCCAAAGAAGTAGGAGTTTTTCTTTTTGAAAATTAAAACCCTTTATCATAACCTGGGGCAGGGTAGTTTTCTCAGTTGATTCAAGTGCATAACAAATGGCACCAAAGAGGTCCTTACAAAAAAAAAAAAGACAGTGATGATTCCGAATAATCATAAGGATAGGCAGTCATTATATCTCAAAGAATAAAAACCCAATAAGTCAAAACCTACGAAGGAGACTTACAAAACTGGGGCATCCCGCTGACTGTAATCACAAAAGAAACAGTTCAGGCAAAATTTAGGGATAGTGAAATCAAAAGAAAGAGGTCCTGCAAACCCTCGACAAAAAGAAAGAACTGCCTAGCCAAAATAAATTGTCAACATCCGAACCATCACCGGAATATCAGAGCAAAGACTCAAACACGGTCTAACGCACGATCAGCTGAGTGTAGGTTTGAAGAACGTCACGAAGAACGGGTGGGTACAAATAAAATTTGAGCCATTATCCTTTGTTTCTTAAACCGTGAACCAGGCCACGTTATAACCCTCAAAAGTCCTAGCTGAAGCATGGGTTAGTTCGAAAGCATACTGTGACGAAAGGTATCCTGACTCCTTAAGGCTTGCGGTAAAATAACGAGTTGACATCATAATTTACAAAACTTGCTTGTTTTACTAAAAATGCATTTTCAAAAACTTCAAGACAGACATAAGCGTTGCATTTTTAACATAACCTTGTTTGCATATGACTTCTTGTTTGAACAGCAGAGAAATTCGCACAACGAATATCCAGTGAACAAAATCTTCTCAACAAAAGCTCATATGGAAGAAGCACTTCCAATCAAGGGGCAGGCATGATCATAGTCTATTATCTGGGGCAGTCCAATCAAGATTCGGAGAATCTCTCAAAGGCCAAATAGCCTGGGGCAAATCTCCTCCTGAGTCACTTGGGGAATTCCAGCAACGAATCTTGCCTGATCAAACATCTTCTGGTGGCATGGCAAAACACTTCCAACAGGGGCAACTCCCTACATTCTGAGAGCATGGACATAGTCGAAAACAATACTACGCATAATCAAAGACCCGCTAGGTTGACACACCTAGGCAAAAATAAGGGCTTCCCGACGAACCAAAAGGGTTCGGGCAAAAATAAGGGATGAAATGAAAAAAATCTGTACACCCGGCAAGTCGAAAACCTGAAAAGGCGGCTTGGGCAAAAATGGGTATCCCGATGGACTGAAAACCTGAAAGGGCAGTCCAGGAAAAAGTTAGGGATCAAAGCGTACGACTATGTCCCGTCATCTCGTCATTTGCCTACCAGAAGAAGATTTCTCAACCGGCAGTTATCAAGACTTCCACGGTTACCTTCTTCTCCAGCAGAAACATGGGAAATATTGAGTTGTCTAAAGCGATCTAATTGCTCTGTCCACCAAGGTACCAAGGTAAATTCGGCCGAAGAATGTAACCAAGATATCCTAATTCCCCAGAGAGCGAGCCAAGATTCAACAATTCTCCCCAAGCAGTTGGTCTCCCGTCAGCCCTAACAAGGCACAGTATCTCCAGCAAGTCAACGATACTCTCCCCAAGCAGAGTTAATATACTGTCAACCTTATGGAAATTGGGTATCCCCCAGCAGATCTCAACATTCCTCAGCGGAGTCTACAAATATTTCTTAACAAGCATCCCCGGCAGTCTTGATCTAAGATTGTTCCCCGGCGGTATACCAGACATTCAGCAGAGTCACTTCTCCCGTACAGTTCAAAAATTTCCCCAGGAGAGTCCAGTCTGAAGATTTCCCCAGGAAAGCTGAATCATCTCCCCAGCAGGAAGCTTATCCCCAGTAGATTCTGGAAGCTTCCCCCTGCAGAGCACGAACGCGTCCCCCGGCTTTATTCAGAAGGTTATTTCCCTGCCAGGATATAACTGGGTTATCCTCAGCCAAAAGCCACGGAAAGATCATCCTCGGCAAAGTCTTCCTATCCCCCAGCGAAGTTTATCTTCCAACACAATACAACAATGGTATCCCCAGCGGAGTTCTCATACAACATCTCAGCGAAGTGCTTCTCTCCCCCACAGAGTATTGCTCCCCAGCAAGATCGCTAGAGTAATTTTCTCCCCGCAGAGTACTCCATTCGCCAAGCTTATCCCCCAACGGAGTCGTTTTCTCCTACCGGTTTATTCTTGCAACCATCATCCCCAGCGGAAACAAGAAGCTCTTTTCTTCCACATCAGCCCAGGATTCAACTTCCCGGCATCCGTCAAGGATTTATTTTCCTAAGACGAAAACATACATTCATAAACAACACATCTTCATACATTATAGCATGCATATACGCATCATGAACATACAATCCCATTCATTCTGAGAACACCTCGCATGTCATACATCATGACATCACATACAACTAACGTTTTGTCTTTTCAGGACAAAAGTTAATACAAAGATAATTGCTATCAACTGTCGTGATTCCAGATCCGATTCCTGTATCTTGCCAGGGAGTATCTGTCGACGACTACAGTACCAGACTCGATTCATGTATCTTGACAGAGCACGTCTGAAGAGTTCGAAGATCCGATTCCTGTATCTTGCCAGGGAGTATCTGTTGACGACTACAGTACTAGACTCGATTCCTGTATCTTGACAGGGCACGTCTGAAGAGTTCGAAGATCCGATTCCTGCATCTTTCCAGGGAGCATCTGTTGACGACTACAGTACCAAACTCGATTCCTGTATCTTGACAGGGAACGTCTGAAGAGTTCGAAGATCCGATTCCTGTATCTTGCCAGGGAGTATCTGTTGACGACTACAGTACCAGACTCGATTCCTGTATCTTGACAGGGAACGTCTGAAGAGTTCGAAGATCCGATTCCTGTATCTTGCCAGGGAGTATCTGTTGACGACTACAGTACCAGACTCGATTCCTGTATCTTGACAGGGCACGTCTGAAGAGTTCGAAGATCCGATTCCTGTATCTTGCCAGGGAGTATCTGTTGACGACTACAGTACCAGACTCGATTCCTGTATCTTGACAGGGCACGTCTGAAGAGTTCGAAGATCTGATTCCTGTATCTTGCCAGGGAGTATCTGTTGACGACTACAGTACCAGACTCGATTCCTGTATCTTGACAGGGCACATCTGAAGAGTTCGAAGATCCGATTCCTGTATCTCGCCAGGGAGTATCTGTTGACGACTATAGTACCAGACTCGATTCCTGTATCTTGACAGGGCACGTCTGAAGAGTTCGAAGATCTGATTCCTGTATCTCACCAGGGAGTATCTGTTGACGACTACAGTACCAGACTCGATTCCTGTATCTTGACAGGGCACGTCTGAAGAGTTCGAAGATCCGATTCCTGTATCTTGCCAGGGAGTATCTGTTGACGACTATAATACCAGACTCGATTCCTGTATCTTGACAGGGCACGTCTGAAGAGTTTAAAGATTCGATTCCTGTATCCAGCCCGGGTACGTCTACATAAAGAGTTTGAAAGTCAACTCCGGTAACAGACTAGGTAATTTTCTTTCCTTCTCAGGTACGCAAGTTCTCGCTAAGGAAACTCTTACGCGATCGACACCTCCCGATGGCATCTATAAGCCCATATCCACTCCATCAATCTCCAAAATGGCATCTATAAACCCATTCCCGCTATCACACTGCTGATACTCTACTATGTGAGTGCAAATTTCTGGGCACTCTAGTGTACAATCATCTTCCACCCTCGGATCACGAAAGGCACATAAGCCAATCTACATCCTCATGTATAAGAATATTGAACAGGGGCAACTGTTGTACCCCAAAATTTGCCCTCCCATAATCTTCAAAGTTATGACAAGCAAATAGTTCAAAGTCTACTCAAGGGCTACACAGTCAACCATCCTCCTAAGCCAGTCAAACTAGGGTTTTGGTTCTCACAAGGAAGCTGAAGTTTTCAAGAGCTCAATCAAGTCTCCCATGCTCATACACATTGTCAAGCACCTCCATGTCAAGTTTCAAGGCTCACAAGGTCAAGTTGCACAGTCAAAAACCCTAATTGCTCAACAGTCAACTGTAGGGGCAAAATGGTCATTTGGCAGTCAAAAGTCAAAAATTTTGGTCAACATCTTATTTTGAAGCCACAAACATCATTTTATCAATGTTTGATCATGATTCTCAAAAGCATGGCTCAAAAAGTCTCAAGATGCAAAAGTTTCTATTTTTGGACAGCTGAAAAGTCAACTGTAACTTGACCAAGGCATAACTTTTTTATGGTTTATCAGAAAAATTCCCTCCAATGCTCATCTTGAAGGGGAAGACATTTCCTAAAACTCATCTTCACACTCCAAGTCCAAGAAATGCTCTCACAAAAAGTTATCAATTTCAACATTATAGGTCATTTTCAAAAGTCAACAAAAAGGGACTTTAAGTCAAAGACCATAACTTGATATTGGTAAATCAAAATGACATGGGACCAAAGACATTGGTTAGAGGACTTCAAGACCTTTCTAAAATGTCCAAGAACATGATCAAATCTTAAAAATTGAGCAAGATATGCATTGGAGAAGTTGGGAAATTTTTGTGAAATGGCCAAAATCATTTATCCTTGAAATTTCATTTTTTGACAAAAGGGGCCCACTTTTTCCACTTGAATTAGCTTGGCCATGCTTCCCACGTGTCCCACCTCTTATTTCAAATTTCAAATTTAATTTTTTCATTTTTATTTGATTTTATTGGATTTAATTCATTTTAAATCCTTTAAAATCAAATAAAAATCAAGAAGTTTAATTAAGGGGGATATTTGGTCTTAACTAGCTTTGAATCATCATTATGCAACATCCCAATTTCGTTTCAAGGCCTAATCAAGCAAGAATTCAAGATTGGTGCAAAAATGGAAAGTTGGTTAAGGGAGTTTATATCAAAATCTCAAGCTTGAATGCATGGTATTATGGCCCTTAATGCTGATTGAAATCTATTACATAACCTAGAGACAAACTATCACAAGGCATTAAAAAAACGAGAGAGGGAGGCAGCCAAGAGAAATTTCTTTTCAAAATTCCAAAGAATTGCACCAAGATCGAATTCAAGAACTCAGCCATCCACGAGACTTCCCACCCATCCTATCGTGATCTACAGGTAAAATAAGGTATAAACACACCCTTTTCATATAACCATGCATACTGAAACTGTAGATACATGAACATCCATTTTGCAGAATTTCCATAGATCGAATTTTCACTTATGGCTTGATTTAATCCCTACTGACCATACCTTTGAGTTTCAGTGAATGTTTAGAGCAGGTATGGGCTATCGCTTGGGATTTCTCATGGCCAAAACGCAAACCTCCATGGCTAGGGTTCAGATTATGTGGAGTTTCGTTTTGATGGGAATAGGCAATATTAAACTATGAAAACCTCACCATGAGAATCGCCATGCCCTAATCACTCGATCTGGCTATTTTGTTTGCTTCATTTTTACTGTTTTCGCAGGTTTTAGAATCGCCCCCCGCCGGAGAAGACGACCGGAGCATTGCTCCGGCGTCGTTGACTTGGCTTGGCTCAGTTGACGCAGACATGGCCTTTTCACGTGTTCTGATTGGTCATTCAAGATGCAGACTTAATTACTTAATGCTGACTGGGCTAGTGGATTCCATGTGCTTCCATTTTCAACCCATACCATGCGCTTGTGAGATCCAGCCGTCAGATTGCTCCCTGACCCAAATCCAACGTTTCAGGTACATCCCTCCATCGTGGGCGTTAGTCAAAGCAGGCACATGGAATTGGATAAAGTCAGAAGAGGCCTTCAGCGTTTGGGCCCAGCATTGCCACCCACACCCCCCTTTTTGCTACAAAAAACAAACCCATTTCTTTTTCCCTTGAATTTATTTTCTTTTCTATTTTATTTTAATTTATTTAATTTGCTTTTTATTAACAAAAATTAATTTTCTTTTTTATTTCAAAAATCACAAAATATTCTTACCCAAATAAATTTTAGACTTTTCTTTTTTTTCTAAATTTAATTAATTAATTAGGAAACTCTAAATTATCTTTTTTGTAATATTAAAATTGATTAGACTTAGTTACTAAATACTAATTTAATTAGTTTTACTTCTTAAAATAATATAAAAAAACCAAAAAAAACATGCCATAATTTATTTTAATTATTTAATTTATTAACTTAATTTAGTTCTTTAATTTAGGCTTAATTTCCTTTTTAATTGAAAAACTCAAGAATACAAAAAATAATTGTTCTGTCATTAAATTAATTCAATTTAATATAAAAAAAAACCTAAAAAATCAGAAATCTCAAAAAGAATGAAAAAATGTTTTATTTAAATTAATCCATTAATAATTTCATCTTGTAAATAAATTTCATAATTAATTTAGTTTTAATTTTAGGTTTTAACTTTAATGCATTCTTTTTAATAAATAAAATAAAACAATTTAGAACTAGGGTTATTTAACTTTTAATTCTAATTTAATTTTCTTTAATCCAAAAACATCAAAAAAACAAGTTCTTGCTTTATTTAATAATTAAATCAATTTTCAATTTCAATTTAATTCCTTTAAAGGGTCCAACGCCCTCGCATCCGATCATATTTTCTTTTCGCGCGTTTATTTTATTTCTTTTTATGAATGTAATGTATTTGCCCCGAAGCCCTGTAATAGTTAATTAGGCATTTACTTTCTACATTTTATTTTTAAATCGGGTCTTGGTTTAATTTGGCGATGTAGACCCGCGCCTTTGTATTAGCGTAGGACCTTTATCTTTTCCGCACTTTAAATTCCTGCCCCTTTTAACTGCTAATCACATGAAAGAATGAATGCCCAAATAAAACAAAGCGTAGATCACCAATGCATGACAAGACAAATAATAAACTGAAAATGACACACAATTCACACACTACTCTTAGGGTGCGCCTCACTGTTGCCTTGCCCCTCGAAAGGTGGTCATCAAGTATAGGACGTCTTAGTGAGTCCTTATGTTCCATTGATCCAGTTGCCTCGAATAAGTTGCCTCGGAACGGTCGCCTCGGAATAAAAAGATCAATGGCATAAGGGTAGCTTCTAAGGTATCTTACTATTGCTTGGTGATCACACTGTTGCCTTGCCCCTCGAAACGTGGTCGTTGAGTACAGGACGTCTTAGTAAGTCCTTATGTTCCATTGATCCAGTTGCCTCGAATAAGTTGCCTCGAAACAAGTTGCCTCGGAATGAAAAGATCAATGGCATAAGGGTAGCTTCTAAGGTGTCTTACTATTGCCCGGTGACCACACTGTCCCTAACCCTCGAATTGACCCGAACACCTCCAACGGTGGTGCTACCTACCTCTCAATGGTGGGATGGCACTACCTTAAGGACATTTACACAGACGAATTCCTTAGGGTAGGTAGACAACTCGTAGATACTTGCTCTAATTTCAAAACAAATCAAAAACTTCTTTTCACACCGACACTTTGCAAAAAGCTTTCAAAAAACAACTTTTCAAACACTCTTGAGGACTGATACAAGAGTCGAACTGAAATTTTAAACGGAACCTTTTTTCAAACTCACTCCCACACTTGAAAAGCAAACAAACACATTTTGAAAACACAAATGAGAAAGTATCTAAGAGCCCATGGATAACCATGGATAGAAAGGGTGCTAACACCTTCCCTTTCTATAAATCTACCTCCCGAACCGAGAACTAATCTCAATAAGGAATTTTTCTGTGCTTTTGTCCTTTCCATTTGGAGAAAATAAAAGACGGTGGCGACTCTTGCTTACCGCGACATTTCGCGAACCAGCATTAAACAGTCAGTTCCAGATCCACCGATCACACCCAGATTTGGCGAAATTCCGATACTTATTCCAGATTTCCTTCTAGAGATAGTTCAGATGTGACCCAGATTTGGCGACATTCCGATACTTATTCCAGATTTCCTTCTAGAGATAGTTCAGATGTGACCCAGATTTGGCGACATTCTGATACTTATTCCAGATTTCCTTCTAGAGATAGTTCAGATGTGACCCAGATTTGGCGACATTCCGATACTTATTCCAGATTTCCTTCTAGAGATAGTTCAGATGTGACCCAGATTTGGCGACATTCCGATACTTATTTCAGATTTCCTTCTAGAGATAGTTCAGATGTGACCCAGATTTGGCGATATTCCGATACTTATTCCAGATTTCTTTCTAGAGATAGTTCAGATGTGACCCTGATTTGGAGACATTCCGATACTTATTCCAGATTTCCTTCTAGAGATAGTTCAGATGTGACCCAGATTTGGCGACATTCTGATACTTATTCCAGATTTCCTTCTAGAGATAGTTCAGATGTGACCCAGATTTGGCGACATTCTGATACTTATTCCAGATTTCCTTTTAGAGTTAGTTCAGATGTGACCCAGATTTGGCGACATTCCGATACTTATTCTAGACTTCCTTCTAGAGATAGTTCAGATGTGACCCAGATTTGGCGACATTCTGATACTTATCCCAGATCAATCCCCAGTGGAGCTAAAACTTCCAACTATCAATCCCCAAGCATAATGAAGACTCTCATTC
The DNA here is from genome assembly GCA_948472305.1 of Vicia faba. Classification (NCBI taxonomy): domain Eukaryota; kingdom Viridiplantae; phylum Streptophyta; class Magnoliopsida; order Fabales; family Fabaceae; genus Vicia; species Vicia faba. The sequence goes on along the minus strand of OX451738.1, from coordinate 930,787,662 downwards.
TCAGTTCCTCACAGAGTATTCAAATATTCTCCAGTGAAGATCCCCTCAAGACGGGAATCCCCAGTAGATTGGCATACAACCCAAGCTCCTGATTCCCCAACAGTGGTCCCAGGACTTCTCATTTTCAACGATCAAAAGATTCTTACAATCCCCTGAGCAGTCAAAGATTTACTTTCCCCAACAGCAGTCAAAGATTTCATTATCCAGGATTTGTCTTCCTCAGCAAGACAGCTACTCAGCTTACATGCACATCCATCACATTCATATCATAAACATTGATGAAGTACAATTCATTATATCATGACATTGCATACAACTAACTCTTTACCTTTTCAGGAAAGATCAATCAACAGACAAGGATCATCATCTTCCGAGATTCCTTCTAGAGATAGTTCATATGTGACCCAGGCATGGCGACATTCTGATACTTATTCCAGATGCCTTCTAGAGACAGTTCAGATGTGACCCAGATATGGCGACATTCTAATACTTATTCCGGATTCATTCAAATACAGTCCAGATACGATCCGAATTCGGATGTAATTCTGTCACTCATCCAAAAGCAATTCAACAATCATTTCCAGATGGCATCTCTAAGCCCATCCCCCTGTCACATATCCAGATGGCATCTATAAGCCCATCTCCAAATGGCATCTTTAAGCCCATTCCCTCAAACTACACTTTGACGAGTGCAAATTTTTTGGGCACTCTAGTGTCCAATCTCCTTTTACCTTCGAGTCGCGAAAGACAAGCTTGCCAATCTAACTCTTCAGGTTCAAGAAGATTGAACAGGGGCAACTGTTGTACCCCAAAATTTTCCCTCTCTTTTTCACAAGAAATCACAGCTTTGGGCTTTTCCTGATTTTTCAGATTGGCCTAAGAATCGGTCAAACAGACTTTTCTCATCAGTCAGACAAAATTAGGGTTTCCATTGATTTTGAATCAGTTCAAGCAGATTGTTAGGGTTTGGTTGAGTTTGGCTCATGGTTTGATCAGGCAGACGTTTCTTTGATAATAAATCAAGAATTAGGGTTTGCGCGCGCATTCTCAGAAGGAATTAATTCTACAATTCTTTTCAATTGACTCTGGGACATGGGTTGAGGCTTCTGATTGAAAGTTTGAAGTTTAAGTTTGATCAGTGAGATAAAGGACATATGGACGTTTGTTTGATTAACTGTGCAATGTTTTTGGTTATTCGGAACGTCGGACGTTTATTGATTATCTATAATTTCTAAGTTAAAATTATTGGATAATTTCCAATTATTATAATTCAAGAAATTAAAGTAATTAAATAAATGAATGCAGAAGAATTAAAGAGATATCTGACAAAGAAAGATTTTTTATTCATTTTTAATTGTTTGTTACAAATATTATTTGAACACTGTAAATTTATTTACAGTTGTTTACAATAATATTATTACAATAATTAAAAGTAAATTAAAACTATATTCTAAATTGCTTGAAATCTTCTTCTTCTACTGCTGCTCCCCGTTGCTCAACTGATATTTATCTGCAAAGACAAAAAAGAAAGAAGTCAAACACAGATAAATTTGGTAAAGCATTCTTAGACAGTTAATCATAAAAACTCATCATTAAAAGTGTTGGCCGAAATCAGTTTGTTCGCCCTCTCTGCATATCACAAGAAGACTCTTGGTTCACAAAGAGGGAAAGGAAATATGTTTGCAAATATATGAAATGTACAAGGCTGCAATTTGAACCAAATGCACAAAGCTACATGAAAAGGGACAAGCTACTGAATATGCCAAAACAAGCTGCATAATTTCAAATCAAATTGCAAACTGAAAAGGCAAACCAAACTGAAATGCCAAAACCAAGTTGCACAAATTCAAAATGTCAACCAAATTGTCCAAAAACTGTCAAAGCTGTCAAAACTGTCCAAAGAAGATATCAAAGCAATGCAGGAAATCTGGAAAGTACAATATGCAGAGGAAAGACAATATGCAAGCAATGTTTCAAATCCCTTCATCATTTCCCAACCAACACTTTTTCAGAAAATGACAGTCTAAGCAATATAATATACTTTGTTGTGGAGAGAGAAAGAGAGAGAAAAGTAAGAGGCTTATAGTTTTTTCAGGCAGGCTAGAGATATAAAACAAAGATATACCAGAACAGTTCGAAGGAGGCAGAAACACATAGAAGAATACAGGCTACAAACTGTAAACAGAACACAAGCCTTGAAGAAGCAAACACAAGCCAATAAGCTTGTAGCCTCAAGCCTTGCAACCCTCAAAAACCTGTGACAGAAACTGTTGCAAGCCAAAGCCTGAAAGCCTTACCAACCAAGCAAACTCCCAGGCCTGTCCCCTAAATACATCAAGCCTTAAGCCTGCATCAAAACACAAACACAAACCTGTGTTCAACCTGCATAAGCTTCACCCAACCTGTCCTAAACAAACTGATAAGCCTTTCAAGCCCAAATAGAAAAGACTGTCAAACTGCACAATGAGCCTGCCTGCATAATACAAACAAGCCTGAAAGCCTTGAAGAAAACAAACAAGCTTACAAACTGAAGCAAGCCTGTAACCAGAAGCCTGTCCCAAAGCCATACAAACCTGCCTAAAAACCAGTAAAGACAAGCCTGTCAAAACAAATTCCAACAAGCTTGCATAATACCAAAGCCTGTCAAAACACAAGCCTGTCAAATCCTAAATCCCAAACACCCTCAGAACCATGTTCATCATAGGGCCAAAGTAACCAAAAATTACCAACCAAGTCAAAGAAAAGAGAAAGTCAGGATCAAACATATCCAAACTCTCAGAACTAAAGTTCATCATCGAGTAACAAAATCAGAAGAGGAAAAGCAACTGAAGCTAGCAAAACACACTAAGGCAACCTCAACAGCATCATCAAACTCAGAATCAAATCATCACAGATAAGCAAAACTCAGAAGCAGGCAATCAGAAGAGGAAAAGAAATTATACAAGCGTTTTCAGAAGCAAAGCATCATCATAAAACATAAGAAGCCAGATACAAAGTACCAGGAAGGCCACAAAGCTAGCATCACCAGTCCCTCCGCCTCCGGCCACCTGAGACGCGTCGCCGTCCTCCTCCGTCTCCTCTCCAAAGGTAGTAATTCCTCCATTTTTCTTTAACACCTCACACAAACATCAAATAACATAAAGATCAGAACTTGTCAAAAAAAATCAATAGCATGCAAAACTTGAAACCCTAAAGCGCATGAAGGAGAAACAGAATCATTACCTCTTTACCACCGCCTGAGCAACCATGAAGAGGAGGAGGTGGAGGCGTCGCATCTGGCAGCTGGGGCAAGGAGGAACATCAGAAGCTCACGTTCAAGAAGCATGAAGAGGCGAAGAAGAAAGGATAGAAACGGCGCCGCTCATCAAACTGTACGAACCCTAGTCTGAGCCAAAACAAAACAAACCCTAACCAAAACAATTATCAAACCCGGTTGGGCCTGCCCCATCAAAACTGTTAAGCCCATTTGACTATACACCCCCCCTTTTTTTAAATCCATCTTTATTTTATTTTGGGCCATGTATATTCCCCTAGAGCCCACTTAACCTTTTTTCTTTTTTATAAACTAATACTTTTTTATTTTTATTTTTATTTTCTTTTTATAACATAACTTATTTTGTTAAATAAAATAATATATTATTTTTGTACAAAATTTTTCTTAAATGTTTATTACATTTTACAAAAATACGTAAATAATAGATTTTCTCTATTAAGTTAAAATATTTTTCTTTTAAATTAAATCATGTATATAAAACATTAGTAACTAAATACATAAACATTAGTTTTCTTTAACTTAAACATTTTTCTTTTCTTTTCTTTAAAACTTTTGTTTGTATAATTAACAAAAACACAAAAAATAAATAAATACTTAATAAATACATATTTGCATCATTTGTAAATAATCACATACATTGCATAATACTTTTATTTCTCTTTTATTCTTATACATTGCTATATTTTACATTGAGAATGCGATTCGATTTGGTTGTAAATAATATTTGAACACTACTATCCTGATAAGACTCATCCCCATTTGTAAATATTTGTACCCCCATCCCCGGATACTTATTTGTAATAGCTTAGACTTTAAATTCCCGCAATTTATCGCTTTCTCTATACTGTATAGTAATTAGGGTTTGTATGCGAAGATTCAAAATCAACCGCTAGATAACCTAATACAAGACAAATGCATGACAATCAATACACAATTCACACTTGCACCCCTAGGGTAATCCCGCTTGTTGCCTTCAAAAATGGGCCATGTTTGCATGTGAAGTGTCTTTGGCAAAACAAAAACAAATCAAATGATCATAGTCCCTCGATGACGCTTTCGAAGTTGCCTAAACAAAATGATCATAGTCCCTCAAGCAAATTGCCAAAGATACTTGACACTATTGCTTTCATGGTCTATACGATGACCCGTGCCCGTCCCGTTAACATCCTAACACAAGGTTGTTCACCAAATACAATGGTGAAACAACACTGTTAAAAGGGTTAAATCATAAAGAAAGATCTTTGAGTAAATTTAGGGGTAGACAACTCTTAGTTACTTGATCAAACTTGCAAAACACACTTGCCTACTTTCAAAACACACTTCACAAACACAACTTCCAAAACAAACTTTCAAAAATATGGAAACATCTTTTCAAAAAGACAAACACCTTTGTAAAACATTCGAGTAAAGAATTGTTACAACGGTTGCCTAGACAAGGCATCTTTTTTTAAAATATTTTCAAAACCACACACACACAAAGCACCATTTCAAACAATTGAAAATCAAGGCAAGTGATCTAAAATAAGTAACTAAGAGCCCATGGATAACCATGGATGAAAAGGGTGCTAGCACATTCCCTTTTCATAATCTACCCCCCGAACCCACGAAAACATCTCAAAGGTTTTTCCTATGCTTTTTAACCTTTCCTTTAGGATAAAATAAAAAGTCGGTGGCGACTCTTGCTAAACCGAACAAGTGTGAATACAAACGCAAAACCTCAAGTCAGTTCTCCCACCGTATCACACATGGCAACCAAAGAGGTGGTGTTGGAGATAAAGGAATAGGTGGTGGTAGAAAAGCTAAAAAGAGTCACATTCAGCGTTTCAATTGTCATAAGTATGGTCACTATTCTAGTGATTATCCAGAAAAATAAAAGAATCAAGAAAGTGATGCAAAGTTTGCAAAATATAAAGAAGAAGAAGAGATGATGTTAATGGTCACAACAAGAGATGAAGAGAGATTCAAGGACCAACGGTACTTGGATGCTCATCACACATATATGGGAGGAAAGATTGGTCTGTCAATATAAAACCCTCAATAAAGAACATGGTAACATTCACAAATGATAATACTTTAACAATTAAAGGTATTGGTGATGTTCTAATCATGAGGAAGGATGACAAAATGTTAGTAATTTCTGTAACGCTCGTAATTTAATTAATTATTTAATTAAATTATTTTTGGAATATTTGAGAAGATGTGTTGTGATTAATTGGATTTAATTATTTTATTAAGTGGTGAAATAATATTAGAAGTATAATATTATTTGACGTGGGCTTGTTTTTAAGGAATAGAAGTAGTAATGAAGGGGTGTATTAGTTTTGAGCCCATTAAGGAATAAAGAATAATAGGTTATTTTATTTTTGCTAGAAAGAATAGAAAATAGGAGGCAATAGAAGAATAAGGATTGAGAAGAAGAACGTGAAGCTGTTGGAAAAAGAGGAAAAACGGCAGAACAAAATTTCAACCGGAAGATTATAGAGCCACCTTCAATCCAAGGTAAGGGTGGGGTTTCTGACTCTATAATTTGGTTCATGATAATTGGTATGTGGGGTTAGAGGTGATTGTTGTCTTGTTCATGAATTGAATGTATATGATGTTGTATCATGAAATTGATGAATTTTAGATGAATAATGATGTTCCGATGCTATTTAATTGACGTAGAATTATAAGATAATTGTAAGTGATGATTATCTATGATTAGATTAAGTTTTTAGGGCTTAAAATATAGAACCCGTAGTGAAAATACATAGAAAATCCTAGAAATTATACATGACAGAGCAGTATGCGTTGACCCCAAACATGATGTGTCGATACATGAAAGTTTAGAGACTCAGGATGAGTCGACACGAAGAGGTTTTGCATCGATACATGAGGACTTTTAGACTCAAGATGAGTCGATACATAGGAGCATGTGTCGATACATGCTGTATGGTAGACTCAGTATGAGTTGATGCAAGAGAGGATACGTCGACTCATGTTGCAAGTTCAGTGTAGTACGCGTCGATCCAAGACGTTATGCATTGATCCATGTTGCATGGTTTTTGGCAGAATCAGTTTGAGAATGCTGTAACTTGAGTTTTCGGACTCCGTTTGAGGTGCCGTTTGAAGTGTTGAATAGCTAACGCAATGAGCTTTATTCTTAAGGGTTAAAATGAAGATAGGAAGGATAACCATAGTATTTGAATTAGTTCCCGTGTTGATCGTTATGTTCGTTTTATGGAGAAGAATGACGATGAGATGCTTAGAAGTTGCTGTTTGATTTGTAACAGTAGGATTAATAATAATAACGATGTAATATTACAGAATAGTAGTATGTAGAGATTTAGTGATTTAGAAGTAAGCTTTAGTTGGTTAATTAATTATAGGAAATATCTAGTATAGGCCTATAGCCAATGTTGTGAAATTGATGAGTTATTGTCGTATTAAAGTACAGTTGAGTTGTTGATGAGATGTTATTAATGAAGTTGTGTTTGATGAATAAATGATGTTTGATGAATAAATAATGTTTGATGAATTATTATGAATGATATGAGATATTTGATGAAGAGGTGTTGAGATGCTTTTGAGATGCAGGCCTTTGGCCAACGATGATGTCATATTGAGATGTTTTTAATTATGGTGTTGTTATTACATTCATAATTGTGTCGCATACATTGCATTCTGAGATGGAGCTTATGCTCGTTGAGATGGCTTGTATTGGAGAATATTGAGATCAAGGCTTATGCCTTGTTGATGCCTCTATTAATTGGAAATTTTTTGAGATGGGAGTTCTGCTCCAAATGGTACCACATGCATTTGCATAGTATTGAGTCACATTATATGACTGCATAAAGAAGTGTGTATTGATGTGGTGAATATGTATTATTATTGTTGATTATGAGATGAGAAGTAGTGATGTTATGTGATCTAATTTAATATATTAATTATCATGCGCTTTATTATATTGTTAGATATCTCACCCCTTCTGTTTGAATGTTGTCCTTATGTTGGTAACGTACAGGTAATCGAGAGTGAAGGTTGTATACCTTCAGTAGTTCGAGTCGGTGTCATTGCTCTGATATGTAACACTCGGGGGGATGAACGCTTGTTGCTTTTAATTGTTTATTATTCAGTTGTTGAACTTTAAGTTGATTATTATTAAATTGTGTTGTTTTGAAGTTGTTGTAATGATGATAGAGATGTTATTAAGAATTTTCGCTGCGTAGATGTTGAATTATTTAATTAAAGATGTCATGATGATGGTTCATCCGATGTTTTAAAAGTGTTATATATCCATGATGAATGCAATGAGTTTTGATAGAAGAATTTGTGGCATCCCGATTCGTTTGCATGAATGATTTTTATAACTCTGATTTATTTATATAATTTGCCGGGGTAGAATTGGGGTGTTACAATTTCCAATATGTTGTATATACCAGGCATGATGAGCAATTTGCTCAACATATGGCAGTTGGTCGAAAAGAATTATAAAGTGTCGATCAAAGACAAGATGATGAGTCATAGATGCAAGAGGAATGTTAATCTTGAATGCTTCTATATCTCAAAATAGAACCTTCAAGATCGAAATAAATGTGATGGAGCACAAGTGCCTTGCGACTGCAACTAGCAGAGATAAATGTATGTGGCATTATCGACTAGGTTATATCAACTTCAAAGACATTAGAGATTTGAAAAGAAGAAATATAATTTCAGGATTGCCAGAAATCGACATTCCAAACGCGATGTGTGAGGAATGTGTGCAGGCAAAGAAATACAAGAATAACTTTAGCAAGGATGTAGGAAGCAAGTCGACGACTACTCTTGAAATCATATACTCTGATGTATGGGGTCTTATTCAGGTGGATTCGAAAGAAGGTAATAAGTACTTTGTCATATTCATAGATGATTCCAGTAGAAAATTATGGACTCACCTGATCAAGAAGAAAAGTGAAGTGATCGAGGTATTTTGCAAGTTTAAATCTATGGTCAAAAGACAAAGTGCTCGAAAGCTCAAGATTTTAAGGACTGATGGTGGTGGAGAATATGTGTTGAAAGACTTCGACATGTTATGTGAGAAAGAAGGGATTGTGCATGAGGTTGTGCCACCCTACACTCCATAGCAGAATATAACTGCAGAAAGGAAGAATCAAACCATCGTGAATATGGTGAGAAGTATGTTAAAAGGAAAGCATTTACCTAAAGAGTTTTAGGGTGAAGTTGTGTTGACTGCAACATATATTTTTGAATAGATGTATGGAGAAGACTCTATAAGGGATTATGCCAGAAGAATGTTGGTCTGGTGTGAAGCCTAGATTGATCCATCTGAAAATGTTTGGATCTATATCACACAGACATGTTCCAGATCAGTTGAGAAGAAAACTTGACGACAAGTCAAGTCAAATGGTCTTAATAGGATATCATTGGATTGCAGGATACAAGTTATTCGACCTAGTGAACAAGCAAGTGGTGATCAGCAAAGACGTAATCATATATGAGCTTAAGGAATGAGATTGGACTGAAAATTTTAACAAAGATTCAATGAGAATATTATGTGAAGAACCAGCCACTGAAGTCCTAAGAGAAGAAGTTCTATAATAAGAAGTGAGAGGTGATTTTGGCCCAAGCACACCTCATAGAATTAGATTCATGCATGCAAGGTTGCAAGAATTTGTTATTACATAAAATGGTGTGGTAGATGATGAAGGTGAGTTGGTACAATGTGCTTTCTATGAAGATGTCGAACCAGACAATGTAATTGAGACATTGAAGGATTCGAAGTGGGTGAAAGCAATGAATGAGGAACTAAAGTCCATCGAAGTCAGCAACACTTGGCCACTTATCGAATTTCCTCAAAGCAAAAAGGAAATTGACGTCAAGTGGATATACAAGGTTAAATTGAATCCCAAATAGGAAGTAACTCGACACAAGATAAGACTTTTGGTGAAAGGATTTATTCAGGAGGAAAGAATCAACTTTGATAAAGTCTTTGCACTTGTTGCTAGGATCGAAATAATTAGGTTGGTTGTTGGTCTAGCATAAATGAACAGTTGGCACATATGTCAGATGGACGTGAAATATGCATTCCTAAGTGGCCTCTTAGATGAAGAAGTTTATGTTGCACAACCAATTGGGTTTGTGAAGCAAAAGTGTGCAGACTGCATAAAGTCATGTATGGACTTAAATAAGCTCCAAGAGCTTGAAATAAGAAGATTCATAGTTACTTTAAGGGAGAAGAAATTTGTGAAGTGCACAACTGAGTATGGAGTATATGTAAGAAAAACCAAGAGTGAATTTCTTATACTATGTCTCTATGTCGATGACTTATTGTTAACACGTAGCTGCAAGAAAGAGATCGAAGACTTCAAAGGTGATTTCAGCAAGGAATTCAAAATGCCTGATCTTGGAGTCATTTCATATTTCCTTGACATCTAATTCTACTAGAGTAGTAGAGGTTTGATGATGCATCAAAGAAGGTATGCAAGTGAAATTCTCAAGAGATTTGAGATGGAAGAATGCAACTCGACTTCGACACATGCTGAACCAATATTGTAACTATCGAAAGACTCAGAAGAAGATGACGTGGACTCGACCCAATGCAGAATACTTATTGGGTCGTTAAGGTACCTTTATAACACAAGGCCTGACTTAGCATACAGTGTAGGTATGGTTAGGGGTGTTAAAATCCAAACTAATCCAAATAAAAAACCAAAAACCGATCTAAAAAATCGAAAACCGTAAAAATTTTAAATTTATTGGATGTGTTTGGATGTCATTTTATGAAAGCCGGTCAGTTCGGATCGGATTTCAGATGAATTTTTCAAAACCGATTCAAACCAAACCGAACCGCACACATATATTTTTATACTTAAATATTTTTTATTAGTATGATATGTTATATGAATTTATTATTAGATGATAATAATTTTTTTAATAATATTTATTAGCTTGGTATAATCTATTTATTTTTATTATTTCAACCATAATCGATCACTTTCATTTTGTAATATAACTTTTAATATACTATATGTTATATATTATATCAAATCTATGATTTATTAATAATTTTATAATATTGATAAAAATATAATGTGTAATTTGGATATCCAAAAACTTATCCAAATTAAATCGCATAAAATTAGATCGGATCGGATTGGATTTTTTTAATATATCATCCAAAACTGAACCGAACCGCGAGTGAATTTATCTTTGGATCAGATGAGTTTTTGCTTTAAAACCGATCCAAACCGAACCGCGAACACCCCTATGTATGCTCAGTAGATTCATGTAGAAGCCAAAGGTATCACATCTAGCAGCGCCGAAGAGGATACTAAGGTATCTTAAAGGAACTCTTGACTATGGAAAAAAATTTCTATAGATGATAAAGGAAAAGAATGCAAGTTAGTGGGATACACCGACTCAAATTGGTGTAGTGATGCTGAGGATCGAAAATCCACAATAGGTTATGTGTTTATGCTAGGTGATGCACCAGTTGCTTGGAGTTCGAGAAAATAACCACTAGTAATATTATCGTCATGTGAATCAGAGTACATAACTATTTCTCTTTGTGCATGTCAAGCAACATGGATGGTGAACTTGGTCGAAAAGATTATAGGGAAGAATCATGGAGTAATTACCATAAAGACCAATAGTATGTCAGTTATCAATCTGGCGAAGAATCTGATAACACATGGTCGAAGCAAGCACATCGAATTGAGGTTCCATTATCTTCATGAGCAGGTAGCAGAAGGGAATATGAACTTGAAACACTGTAGAACTGAGAATCAGATTACAAATATAATGACGAAAGGTATGCATGTCAAAGTGTTCAGAATACTAAGAGCTATAATGAATGTAGATAGCTTAGACACAATGAATTAGGTGGCGTATTGAGAATGTAATTCCTTGTGTCGAAAGCAGCATGTTGCTCGACACAAAATGTAACGAAAATAGCCTAGAGCGTGCGTGTCAACTTAGTCTGTCGAAGTGTGTTGAAGTGTGTATGTCGAGTTGTATGTCAAAGTGTCGAAGCAAGTTGCTTCACACAAGATTTTGACTTAAGTATAAAATATGTATTTTGAGCTTTTATAGTTTTGAGCTTTACCTTAGGGAGCAAGCAAGCTCAATTATAAATAGAGGGAGTAACCCATATTTTTGTAACAACTCATAGTATTAACAAAATTTGCAATTACAAGTGAATAAGATTTTTCCACAGTTTATTGGTGAAGAGAAACTCTGCCGAACATCATCTTCTCTTCTCCTTATTTTCATAAGTCTTAATTTTTCTTTCATTGTCATTGTGTATTTATAACAATCTTGTTCTTCAAGATTGATAGAAATTCTCCATAGATTTTATGAATTTTCAACAAGAATGACAATTTAGAGTTGAGATGATCTAAAGGTGAGAGAGATTAGGGTCATTGCTAAAGATTCATATGGATTTCCAAGGGCCACAATATACCACATCAATGATGGCAATATAGAGCTCCTCCATATAAATGATGAAGAAATAAGGCAAAATCAGGTCCTCTTAATGAAGGTTCTAAGATAGTTTAAAGAAATAACTTATTTCGTTCCAAGAGATGGTTAGAGGGGAAGAAGTAACATAATGTATCATGAGTTTGATGATGATCTAAAAGTGATTAAAATTAAAATAAAAAATTTATAATTTTTTACTCTAAATTTAATTTTCAATCTCAAATTTATGGTTCAATTAATTTTTAAATAAATTTATTTAAATATCAATTTGATCTAACCTGATCAGACTTGGACCGTCACGGCTGGCTCCGAGCTGAAGTTTTGAACGAGGTGGGGGGGATACCTGCAAGACACTTCGATGCTGAAGTGAGTAAGAGCACGAGCAGGCAATAGTAAGAGTATGGGTAGAATGATGAATACCTGACCCTCTGGGAACAGAGGGTATTTATAGCCCCCAGCGCTGGGCCAAGGTCCCTTCATTGGGCCGGGAAGGTTTGGCCCAATGAAGGAACTGTCAGGTTCTACGTGTGTAGTGGAGACCCGCACGTGGTCTCCTTCCTGGATGTGCTGCGTGAAGTGCGGGCGGACGAGGACGCGGTCTTTTCGGGACCCGGGTGAGGGTGCAGTGGACTGAGTCTGCCCTAGGAGGGGGTGCTCGAGCTGGACAGTAAGAGGTCGAGCAGGTAGCCCCAGGGAGTACGTCGGGCACGACTGTGATCCTTTGGTCGGCGTGACCCCCAGGAAGTCCGTTTGGATTGGGCCTTATCAATGCTATTGGGCCAGTCGGGCCCAGTCCAGAACAGGACCCCCCAAGTCGTGGTTCCTTGGGTTAGGAGCCATGGCTTGATCTTAGGTTGCTTCCGTTTCGGGGCCTCGTGCCCGGGCCAGAGACGCAGCTCCTCGTGGAGGTACTCGAGGGTTTCCCCGTATCGTGCTCGGGGACAAGTCCTCCGCGGGGAATGCTCGGGGATTCCTCAACAGCACGCGTCTGTCGAGCACGCGAGGTATCTTTTGGGAACTGTGCCGCCACCCTATGAGGATAGGGTCATCATTGCCTAGGGGAGCTGCGCGTCGAGGAGGGGAATCCGTGGCTGCCCGAGGTGACGTTTGGTATTCCACGTCATCACTATAAATAGGATCCTTGGGCCCCAGAACGTGTTACTACTCTTCGCGCTTCTCCTCTTCGCTCTGTTTCTGCTGCTGTTGTTCTTCCCAGATTCCCATAGCATCGCCGCGATCTCCGTCACCAATTCCTTTCCTCCGTTGGCAAATCTACTCCTTGATTCCAAGTAAGTGACTTGTCTTCTCTGTTTTTCTGTTGTGATGCATGATTTTCATCGTTTTAGACGTTTTTAGAGGCTGTGCGCGTGGGAATAGCCCGGTAAACTTATGTTCAGCCCGACAAATTCATGCATGAGGTCGGCAAACACATGTTCGTGGCCGGTAGATACATAGTTTAGATTATAATCTGCAGTGCTTCCTGGGGTCTTCAGGATCCAGGGCGCCTAATTCGTGATCGTGCCCGGTAGACTCATAGCTCTAGCTTTATGCTTTATGATGTTGCTCGCCATGTTCATACCCCGGGTCGACGTATTCACGAGTGACCGTGTTGTCGGTTTATTTAGGCGGCTTGTAGAAGGGCCCGTCGAGGCATCTGGAAGTCGGGGAGGCGACTGCTATTTTTGTTTCAAACCAACTTTGTGGTCGTGCGTGGAGCACCGTGGTTTGTCGCGCACTTCATCTTGTTCGTTTCGACGAGCGTATGGTTTCGTGCCCAATTGACTGGTTTCCCGTGCTCTGTAGGTAACCATGGCGGACGAGCCGTGCTCTTCAGGACGCCCCGAAAGGGAGGATCAAAGTGCCGACGAGATTGTGAGTTTGATCGACACCGTAGAGGACCCTCTGTTGGACTGGGTGGGTTCCGAGCCTAGAGGAATCGCCTCGATATATAGTCGGCGCAGCCGAAGGCCATACGCTGTCCTTGAGGCGGGCCACGGCCAGCCCGATTTTTAAAAGAATTTCGTCGTTACTAGACCGACCTTCACTGCTCGAATTTGCTCGGTGTTCCCCGAGTACAGTTTCCCCATGTACGAAATTGCATTCAAAGACCTTGGGTTGCAGCTGCCCTTCAGCGACTTTCAGGCCGGGGTCTTTGGCCATTTGGGGCTGGCCCCGTCGCAGCTACACCCAAATTCTCTCGCCTTTATCTGGGCGTTTGAGTTGACCTTTCGTTTTCTGAGGATTGGGGCGACTATACCTCTCTTCTTCAGAGTCTTCCATCTGCAACGCCAGTCCCGGGGAGGAAAGCACAGCTAGGTTTCCCTGAAACAGTCGAAGAGACTTTTCAGGATGTACATGGACTCCGTGCGGGGTTTTAAAGACAAGTGGTATGTCGTGAGGCCGGTTACCACAACCGCTTTAGAGTCCATGTAAGAGGAGGAAGCGGCAATAAGCGACGATGACGGGGAGGCACTTTTAGACAACGACGGGCATCCGGTGTTGGGACGTACGACCAAGTTCCCCGTGCATTGGATTTCTAGGAATTATGAGCACGGTACTGGGTATTATCATACGTCTGCGGGCGACATGGGTTCCGAGGATGAGAAGGCTTACGACACTCTTTGTCGGTACGTTGATAGCTTTCACCCCGCCAGATGGGCCACGAGGGAGGGGGAAGATGTCCTGGACGAGGAGGGTTATCCGACATTCGAGGCCCGACCGATCGATACGAAGGCACTCGTGGAGTGCCAGTCATTCGGGCAGGCTGCTCGTCTGCTAGGTCGTTTATTGCTTGAATTTGCTTGCCATTTGTTTGCTTATTTGCTCGACACTAACCCGGTTTTTTATTTGGGCAGGTTCGATGGCCGGGCGACGGGAGAGGCTCTTGAAGTTGTCTTGTGATCGGAGGGCGAACAAGAGGGTGGTGAAGGCCCCTCAAGCAACGAGGATGGGCCCGCCGTATAGTCCGGGCGCTCCTCATGCGGTGATGGTGGATTCGTCGCCTAGCTCGGGGGCTTCTTCGGAAGAGACCCCGGAGGTCCAAGAGGTCGAGCCACATGCCGACCTGATACAAAGAAAAAGGAACCGGGTGGAAAGTGGGCCGACGGTCGGCGAGGATTCCAGTGCCGTAAGGTCCTTTGGGTTGCCCCCTTGCTTCAAAGAGGAGGGTTTCTTCGAGGGGTTCCCTTTGTCTGTGACTGCCGATGAGGCTGAGGCCATCAGGAGGATGAGCAAGGAGGACCGGAGGAGGCACCTGGCCGCCAATATGGCCGGGCTGGTGAAGATGGTTGAAATGGCCGTTGTGTTGTCCGAGGAAGGGGAGAATCCCGACCGCATCAAAGAATTGGAATAGGAAAAAGCGGCCCTCAACTCGAGTTCGCGAAAGCTAAGGACTGCCCTGGAGCGCTCCGAGGAGATGTTCCGCGAGCAAGTCGCGCTGCTGGCTGCCGAGAGAGAGATGCTGACTATGGAGAAGGAGAACTCGGGGAAGCTAGCCGAGGAGGGAGAGCTTCTCCGTGCGGATCGGGAGCGTCTGGAAATCGACATTGGGCGCCTCACCAGAGAGATCGAGGACCTGAAGGTCGCCATGCTTCCTGTCGAGGATGAGCCGGAGGACATAGCCGCTTTGAGGAGTCGATTGGAGCTGGTCGCCCGTATCCGGCTCCTTGAAGCGGATTGTGTCGGCGCTATGGAGGAGGGGTTCGAGTCAGCGGTCAGCCAGCTTTCCTTACTGAACCCCGGTTTGATCACTGAAGGGACGGGCTACATGTCTCAGATCGTGGATGGCACGATCGTGCCCCCGCCCGACTCTCCTGTTGTCGGTGATGATGGCTCCGGGGAAACTGAATTGTAAGATGATGATGGGCCTGTGTGCCTTGTTGATATTTGTTTTGGGCCTGCGTGCCTGTTCGTATTTTTGGGCCTGCGTGCCCGTTGGTTGTACTTCATGAACATCGCCGGCCTTCTTGGTCGGTTTATATTTATTTGCTTTGTTGCCTACGTGCATTTTTGAATGAATGCTTTGTTTCAATTTTGATTGTTTTCCCGTGCTTGCGTTTTATGTTTTTGCACAAAAATTGGCCTAAGTTATGGGCCCGAGGAGTGCCCGTAAGTGGCTGTGACTTAGCTGGCAAATTTTCCCGTCTTTTGTTTGTATATGTGCCCGGCCTCTTCTCGATGGCCAGAGTCACCTAAGTGGTGCACTCGAGGGGAGAGACTCCTTTTTGACCCTTTTAGATGGCCCGTCATTCTTGAAGATTTGTCGGGCAGATGGAGCAGAGTCGCTCAGTCGGGCGCACGGCCCGGTAGGGACTACTTTCCATTGGCGTGAACTGCCCATCGCGAGCTGGGTGTTCTACCTTACAGGTATTACGACGGTGGAGCTCGGTGTAGGTGTCCACGTCGGGCACTATCGATTGGTCTCATTTGTTGAACGATGTTGTGCGGTTTAGACGTAGGTCGGGCCTGTACCGCAGCCTCTCTACGGAGTCGGACGTTTTTTCCTCGTTGACCGAGCGCGGGTGCCGACGGTCGAGGGTCCTAGGTGTCGTTGGTAGTTTTTAACTATAGTACTGCTTTATTTTAGCAGCGTTCCAGGGTCGTGGTAATGGCTCTCCGTCTAATTGCTCGAGGTAGTACGCCCCAGTACCGGTGGTGCCGTGGACGCGATAAGGTCCTTCCCAGTTCGCGGCCAGCTTCCCTTCGCGGGAATCTTTCTGGTTCCTTCGTAATACCAGGTTGCCGATTTCGAACTCGCGCTTGATGACCTTGTCGTTGTGGCGTATAACCACTCGTTGTTTTAGGGTGGCTTCGCGCAGGGCCGCACCAGATCAGATTTCCTCGACTAGGTCGAGCTCGTCCCTTAGTGCCTCGTCGTTCATTTCTTCGTCGAGGGGGCTCTCTGTCCGTCTGGATGGTTCCATGATTTCGACCGGGATGACGGCTTCGGTCCCGTATGTTAGTCGGAATGGGGTCTCGCCCGTCGTTGAGTGGGGCGTGGTGCGGTATGCCCACAAGATGCTGTGGAGCTCCTCGACCCATCCCCTCTTTGCTTCGCCGAGTCGGCGTTTGAGCCCCCGGAGGATGACTCTGTTCGCGGCCTCGGCCTGCCCGTTGGTTTGAGGGTGCTCGACCGAAGTGAAGTGTTATTTTGTCCCTAGTTTGGTGACGAAGTCTTGGAACCCGTGGTCGGTAAATTGGGTGCCGTTGTCGGTCACCAGTGCACTCGGAATCCCAAATCTGGCAAGGATGTTTCTTTTGTAGAAGCGGAGGATATTGTGGGAGGTGATCTTCGCGAGGGCCTCGGCCTCGATCCACTTCGTGAAGTAATCCACGACCACGATTAGGAATTTGTTTTGATAAGTCCCTTGCACGAAGGGTCCGAGGATATCCATACCCCACCACGCGAACGACCATGGGGACGATAGTATGTTCAGCTCGTGAGGCGGGGAGAGGTGCATGTCGCCGTGTTTCTGGCACTTGTCGCATTTCTTAACGTGCTCCTTGGCATCCTGCTGCATTGTCGGCCAGTAATATCCTGCTCGAAGGGCTTTCCTCGCCAAGGACTTACCGCCTATGTGCTGGGCATTGATCCCTTCGTGTATCTCCCGCAGTACCTCGGGGACTATGGATTCGTCTATGCATTTTAGGAGGGGGATGGAGAATCCCCTGCGGTACAGTTTGTGCTCGAGCACCACGTAGGAGCATGCTCTCCGTTTTGTGACGGTCGCCTCGGATTGGTTTGATGGAAGTTCGCCCTTTGTCAGGAAATTGTAAATCGGGGTCATCCAGGATGAGGCGTCTCCAATGGCGTGGACCTCGACCGGTGTCGAGGATCTTTCGATACTCGGGCGTGCCAGAGATTCTTGGATGACGGATTTGTTCCCGCCTTTCTTTCTCGTGCTCGCGAGTTTGGACAGTATGTCTGCCCTCGTGTTTTGCTCGCGGGGAACATGTGAGATTTCCGCCCGTACGAACTTTGTCATGTGTTTTTTGACCAAGTTCAAGTACTCGATGAGGTTGTCGTTTTTGGCTTGGTAATTTCCCTGGACTTGGGAGGCGACGAGTTGGGAGTCGGTGTAGATCTGTACCTCGCGGGCTCCCAGGTCCTCGGCTAACCTCAATCCCGCGAGCAGGGCCTCATACTCTGCTTGGTTGTTTGATGTCGGGAAGGAAAGAGCTAGGGAGTGCTCGATCACTACACCCTCTTCATTTTCCAAAAGGATTCCTGCGCCACTTCCGGACGAGCTGGATGCTCCATCGACGAAGATGGTCCACTTGTGTTCCTTCCCTGGGGGTGGGTCATGAGTGGTCATTTCCGCGACGAAGTCGGCCAAGGCCTGCGCTTTCAAGGCTTTCCTACTCTCGTACTGAATGTCGAATTCGGAGAGTTCCAGGGACCATTTCAACATCCTGCCTGCCATATCAGGTCGACCAAGGAGTTGCCTCACCGATTGGTCGGTTCGCACGATGATCGTGTGGGCCAGAAAATAGTGTCTGAGCCTCCTCGCCGCGTTGACGAGGGCCAGGGCCACCTTCTCTATCTGTTGGTATCTGCTTTCGGGTCCTTGCAAGGCTTTGCTCGTGAAGTAAACGGGTTTCTGTCCGTCGGGGGTCTCGTGGACGAGAGTCGCGCTGATGGCTTCGTTCGAAACGGCCAAGTACAAGTACAGTGGCTCTCCGTCAGCAGGTCGGGATAGCACGGGCGGTTGAGATAGGCTTTGCTTTAGGTGGCGTAGTGCCTGCTCGCACTCCTCATTCCATTCGAAGGCCGCTTCCTTTCGAAGGAGTTTGAAGAAGGGGAGGGCGTGCTGAGCGGATCTCGCGACGAAGCGGGATAGCGACGTGAGTATGCCGTTCATGATTTGTATTGACTTCTTCGACTTTGGTGTTGGGAGGTCGGAGAACACGCGGCATTTGTTGGGGTTGGCTTCGATTCCTCGTTCTGTTAGATAGAATCCAAGGAATTTTCCTGCCTTAACCCTGAACGTACATTTCTCGGGGTTGAACCTCATTTTACATTGTCTTGCTTGGGCAAATACTGTCTTGAGGTGTGCTGCATGGTCGGTGTCTGCTCGGGACTTGACGATCATGTCGTCCATATATACCTCGAGCATGTCGCCGATCTGTTTGTTGAAAACTCTGTTCATCATGCGCTGGTAAGTTGCCCCGGCATTTTTCAGTCCGAAGGGCATTACGTTGTAGTAATAGTTTCCCGAGCTGGTCATGAATGCCGTGCAGTGTTTGTCGCCCAGGGCCATCGGGATTTAGTTATAGCCTGAGTAGGCGTCCATGAACGACAACATTTTGTAGCCGGCCGAGTTGTCGACCAGCATGTCTATGTTAGGCAAAGGAAAAGCATCTTTTGGGCAAGCCCGATTGAGATCGGTATAATCAATGCACATCCTCCATTTTCCATTATTCTTTTTCACGAGTACAACATTTGACAGCCAGGTGGAATACCGGGCTTCAGAAATAAAATTTGCCTCTAGGAGGTCTTTTACAGCTTTTTCAGCAGCCTCCGTTTTTTCTGGAGACTGCCTACGCCTACGTTGTACTACGGCCCTAGCGGCTGGATCAATGGCGAGGTGGTGACAGGCGACCTCAGGGTCGAGTCCGGGCATCTCTGCGGCGCTCCAGGCGAACAGATCAGCATTCTCGCGCAAACAGGCCTTGATTTGCTTCCTGGCCAAGTCGGGGAGGTCTTTGCCAATCTTCACTCCCTTGGTCGGATCTGTGCAGAGGGGGACGAGTTCAAAATCCCCGTCCGGTATTGGCCGAAGTGGGATTTGCTCGCCGCTGGATGGCTCGTCCTGGTCGAAGCGGGTGTCCAGAGCTATGGAATCGACTTTTGGTGGAGCTTTCTGGACTTCTTCCTCGGGGGATGCTTTCCTGTCGGGCTCCTGTCTTGTCCTTTTGGCGGGTCTGGTCCCTATGTCGACAGTATCACGTCCCTTAGAAGCGGCGTTGAAGCACCTGCAGGCAGCGGCTAGGTCTCCTTGGATAGTAGCTACCCGTGCCCTCTTGGTGTAGAACTTCATCTTCAGGTGGACGGTCGAGGGTACCGCCGTCAGCTCTGCCAGTGTCGGTCTCCCCAAGATGCAATTGTATAGAGACGGGCAGTCGATGACTAGGAAGCGTACTTTGACTTGTCTTGTAGCCGTCCCTTCCCCGAACGTAACCAGAAGCTCGACATATCCCCAGGGCTTGGAGGTCGAACCGTTGAAATCTTGTAAGTCCGAACCCACATATGGCGAAAGATGTGAGTCGTCCAGCTGAAGGGTTCGGAACAGTTGACTGTACATGACGTCGACGGAACTCCCTTCGTCGACCAGGATGCGATGTACATCAAAATTGGCCATTCTTTCCCTTATCATTAAGGGGATAACCGCGTTCGGGGCTCCGCCGGGGAGTTCTTCCAGGTAGAAGGTGATGGGCTCTGACCTGCCCTTCACCCTTTCGAACGTCACTGTTTGCGGGGGAGCCGCGTCGACCAGTTCGTCCAGCTTCCTCTTGGCTGAATTGATGGTCAAGTCGTTGAACCCGCCGCCGTTGATGACCAGGGCAGAGGGGAAGTATTCCCACCTACTGTGCGTTGTAAGCGGCTCCTGCAGGTGCTCGGGGAAGTCGAAGTCCTCGGGCCTGGTCATGGAGAAGGCAGTTTGGATGGGCACCGACTCGTCAGATGGTCGGGCGTCTTCTTCTGGTTCCCTGGTTTCTTGGGTGTCACGACGGGGAGCGTCGTTTCGCCGGTACTGTGCGAGCCTCCCTCCCTTGATGAGGGTTTCAATGGCGTCCTTGAGGTGGACGCAATCCTCAGTCAGGTGACCATGGCTCCTATGGTACTGACAATACTTGTTTTTGTCTGCTCCGGGCTTGGCGGGAACAGGTCGGGGATGTTTGACACCGCCGTCCTTGAAATCAGTGCTGACACACTCCGCCAGAATGCACTCGTGGGAAGCCGTGAGCGGAGTGTACTCGGTGAAACGCCCCGAAGGTCCTCTTTGTTCCTGGACTTCCCGGGGTCTGTCTTCCTTCCTTTTCTCCCCGGTTCGTCGAGGAGGAGCCTCTTGGTGCGAGCTGCTGTTGGGACCACGAGTCCTGGAATCTCGGGCTCTGTTGGCCGCCTCCCTCTCCTCGTAGTCCATGTATGCTCGGGCCTTTTCGAGGAGGGCATCAAACGTCCGAGGTGGCTCGATACCCACGGCCTTTCTAAATTCCGTGCCGGGGAGGAGCCCTCTCTCCAACAAGTATCTTTTCATATGGTCCGCGCAGGGGACCTGTATTGCTTCCCTGATGAAGCGGTTGATGAATTCCCTCAAGGTTTCATCCTGTCTTTGGATGATGGCCTCGAGGGCCGCCTCGGTCTTCGGATGGCGCCGAGAAGCTGTGAAGGAACTGATGAACTGGTTCTTCAGGTTCCGCCACGAGGTGATTGAGCCCGGGGCGAGTCCTTTGTACCAGTCCATTGCTGCCTTCCTGAGAGTTGTGGGGAATAGACGGCACTTGATGGGGCCCCCGACATTGTGATAATGAAGCATAGCCTTGAACCCGTCTATGTGGTCGACCGGGTCCGCGACTCCATCGTACTCCTTCAAGTGAGGGGGCTTCTCCATGCCTGGGGGGATGGGCGCCTCCATAATAGCCTGTGACAGGGGACCGCGGGGGTCATCCTCGTTGCTTCTCTCCGGAGACAGAGACGGGGACCTGTAATATTGTCTGGCACGACGGTCCAGGTCGTGCTGAGTTTCTCTCGAGCGGGATGCTCGGTTGTTGAATTTCACACGCCCATCTCCGGAGTGCCTTCTTTCTAGTATCGCCGGGTCACGACTGGATTCTCCGGCCTGAATGATGGGCTGCCTCTCCAGATAAGGTCGTTTCTGTTTTGGCCGGGGAGATGGGCTTCGAGAGGTCTCCCTGTAATGTCTCCGCGGAGGAGAAGGGTGTCGAGCTTCAGTCGCTCGAGGAGGGGGAGTATGTGGTCTTCGATGCCTCCTCGGGGGTCTTCGCTCGTCTTCAAGCGCCTTTAGTCTCTCTCCTTGGGCGAAGATGAGATAGTCCGTTTGATTAATTACTACGAACAACGCTTGTGTTGTGGCATCCGCCCCGGAGGGGACGGGGACTTCCTGGAACCGGGAGGCTCTATAGTGCGCGAGGGCCTCCGGGTCGTCCTCGAGTGGTGGTGGGAGCGAGGAGGATGATGCAGTAGCTCCATCCCTGTAGGAGGAAGTTCCGGGGGCGGTCGTCGCAGGAATGGTGTTGTGGCCGGGATTGCCGGTGTTATCAAGGTGTCCGTTTTTGTCCGCGGCGCCATTATTAGTGTCGACGACACGGACGTTCTGCTCATCGCGAGCTTGATCAGCCATGACAGGTAGTTGAATTTGAGCTTTGGTCTTTGAGTTTGCAAGACGGGGAAGCTAGTTTCCCACAGACGGCGCCACTGATCTAACCTGATCAGACTTGGACCGTCACGGCTGACTCCGAGCTGAAGTTTTGAACGAGGTGGGGGGGGGGGGGGTACCTGCAAGACACTCCGATGCTGAAGTGAGTAAGAGCACGAGCAGGCAATAGTAAGAGTATGGGTAGAATGATGAATACTTGACCCTCTGGGAACAGAGAGTATTTATATCCCCCAGCGCTGGGCCAAGGTCCCTTCATTGGGCCGGGCAGGTTTGGCCCAATGAAGGAACTGCCAGGTTCTACGTGTGTAGTGGAGACCCGCACGTGGTCTCCTTCCTGGATGTGCTGCGTGAAGTGCGGGCGGACGAGGACGCGGTCTTTTCAGGACCCGGGTGAGGATGCAGTGGACTGAGTCTGCCCTAGGAGGGGTGCTCGAGCTGAGGTCGAGCTGGACAGTAGGAGGTCGAGCAGGTAGCCCCAGGGAGTACATCGGGCACGACTGTGATCCTTTGGTCGGCGTGACCCCCAGCAAGTCCGTTTGGATTGGGCCTTATCAATGTTATTGGGTCAGTCGGGCCCAGTCCAGAACACAATTATTTTACATTTAGTTTATTTGTAGCCAATATTAATTTATGTAATAAATTAATTCAAAATTCATTTTTGTCAACGAAATACAAAAATAATTATAACATATAATTGTCTATATGAAAATTGATTAAATTTTGATTGATTTGTCACTAGCATCCTTCAAAAGTTAACAAATACCGATATTGAGTGCAATTTCGCAATTGACTAAATAAATTTTTTTATTTAATTGTTTAGTGATTGAAATTGCATTTATAGAAATAAAATAGAATAGTGTGAATTCGAATCGGCATCTTTATGATTATCGGATATCTCTACATTACTATAGTATCAATTAAGTTGGTTTAACTGGACAAATTTTTTTATTGTTGTTAGGGTTAATACCTATTTTCACCCCTGACATATGGGGTGTATTTGAAAAACCCCCCTGCCAAAAAAAAAGTTCCAATAGTTACCTTGACAAATTTTAAAAGTTTCAATTTTTACCTTGAGGCTCCCACATCACCTAAAAGGCTGATGTGGCTTATTTTTTTGTTACAGTTGTACGTTTTTTTTTTCATGTCACACAAGACCAAGTAAAATGTCCAGAATGCCCTTTCTACATTTTTCTTAAAATCCCAAATAATTTGGCAAATGCTATGTTTCAATTCAGACCCTCCACCTCCAAATTAGGGTGCAACATCTTCATCTCAGCAACCCAACTTTTGCTTTCCTCTTTCCTCTTCATCTTTAAGTTTTCTTTGATTTCATAAACATGAGTCAACCAAATTGTTCTACTTCATGCTTATCTTCAAATGGTAGACTAACTCCCAAATGCGGCCACAATGTCTCCATGAAGTTATTTGTTTCAAAATCGGTTGCAAATCCCGGGAGAAAATACTGGAAGTGTAAGTTCTGGGGTAAAGGAGATGACTGCAACGCATTTGTTTGGGATGATGAATTTTCTGATGATTTCGGTGATAACGGCCATTCGGATGTAGTTTCAGTAGAACTGATGAGCAAACTGGAGAGAGATATCGCACTGAAGATGGAAGCCATGGAGAAAAAAATGGATGAGTTACAAAAGAAGCTGAATTATGTTTTAGTTGGGTTTATTTGTCTTTTGGTTCATTTCTTACTTAGTTCATGTAAAAATTCATGAAGTTGTGGCTTATGTTCTAGGAAGTTGTAACCTAAGTAAAATTTAGTTCATGAATTATATTTCTTTGTTATGGAATATGGAATATATTACTCTCATGAGTTTTGGTTATCTATTCTTATATTTTGGAAATCTGTTCTTAAGTAATTCTGTTTTGGAATATTTTGGAAATTTGTTCTGATATTTTGGAAATCTGTTCTTAAGCAATTCTGTTGAGTAATTCTGTTTTACAAAATCTGTTGTTAAGCAAATATGTTGTTAAGTAATTATGTTCTTAAGCAAAGTTGTTGTACAAAATGACAATAACATAGTTAAGCCAAAATCTGTTGTACAAAATGACTTTAACATTGTCAAGCAAATCTGTTGTGATACATAGTCAAGTACATCTGTGATACAAAATGACAATAACATGATACATAACTTAAGCCAAGCCTGTTCTGATAATAAGTCAAAGTAACAAAATGACACAGGAAACTTTCAAATTGAATTTTACAAAATAGCACACTATGTGCACAACTACTGATCAATGCCCTTCCTCTTCTTCCTTGATATCTTCTTTGAGGTACTACCACCAGTTTCTTCACCTATGGTCAAAGGTGCATCAGGTGTTGATCCAGGCCCACCATGTCTTTTGGAATTCCTCACTCCCTTAAATCTTTCACTGACTCTCTTTCTTGATCGCTTCCAAGGCACGGCCACGGGCTTTTTCCTAGCTGAAGGCTTTTTGACATTAGTAGCAGCAGGGTCAGGTTGCATTGCAGCAGGTTGTGAATCATGTGTTGGGGGAGGTTGCATTGCAGCAGGTTGTGATTCATGTGTTGGGGGAGGTTGCATAGCAGTAGGTTGTGTGGGATTGTCAACTTGTGATTGTTGTTCTTCATAAAGATCCATCATATTATTCAGCAATGCATCCATCTCAGGGTCTTCATCCACAGTTCCACCTCCAGTTGCAGTTGTATCAACATTTGCATCAGATTTTTTTGACACTTTGGTCCTAGGTGTCTTTCTCTGCATTATTCAGAAACAGATATAAATAAAGACATTTCAATATGCTGAACACAATATTATTCAGTAACAGATTCATGAACACAATACCTTTCTCTTTAGTGCATTAGGATCTTGCTCCTTAGCTTGACACTTCCTAGAATTATGGCCAAATTTGTCACAATGCGTGCATCTGTATGCTACACCTACCCTCCTCATCCTTGAACCATTCTCATCCAACTCTCTAAACCTCAGTTTCTTAGGCCTTCCAGGTCCCTTCTTGTATTGTGGTGGCAACAATTCTTCAGCATCCACAGTTGGCCACATGTCCATGCCATTTATTGGACTAACATTGTTTTCATAACATGCCCTGTAAGCTTCTCTCATGTAACAAGGGTCAACATATTTCTCAGGATCTAAGTTTTGATACTGTAATGCAGAAACAACATGCCTACATGGTATGCCCACAAGATCCCAAAAACAACAAGTACAGGTTTTTTTCCCAATATCAACAACAAACTGCAATCCATTATATGGGTGATGGACTTGCCACAAATCACCACTGCTCCATGTAGGCAGCCATTCTCCACTAAGATATGTTTCCTTATCAAGCCTTTTCCTAGGATTAGGCATGACATTGTGCTTCCACTTATCAAGCTTAACAACACTATTAGCAATCCTATTCATCACGTAGTTCCTAATCCATTCTACCATAGTGAGTATTGGCTTATCCCTAGCTTGTAATATTGTACTATTGAAAGATTCACTCAAGTTATTCATCAAAACATCACACTTAGGGTAAAATGAAAATGAATGCTTACACCATAGTTTTGTTGGCACTTCCATCAGCCATTCCCATGCCTTCTTATCAATTTGTTTAAGCTGATTCATCTTCTTTTCCCAAGCCTAGAAGTAAGTAGCCTTTGCAGCCCCCAATAACAGGTCTCTAATGGCAGCTCCCCCTCCAAATTTCTTCTTGAAATTTGCATACAGGTGTCTGAGGCAGACCCTGTGTTCAACTTGCTGATGCATTTCCTCAAAGACACTAACAAGTCCCTAAAAACAGCAAGACCACAGAAAAAAGCATGTACATTAGCAACTTATATATTCCTCATAAATGTTGAACATTATCAACAGAACAAGGCATGTAACATTAGCAGCAGGTTCTCATAAATGTTGAACATTAGCACCAGAAATACTTCAGTACCAGAAATTAGTGCATATTTGTGCATGTTTCATAAATGTGAATAACTAAGGTAATTAGTGCATATTTGTACCTTTTGTTGGTCTGAAATAAAAACATACTTTCTCTCTTCTCCAATGTCTTCCATTAGCAATTGCATAAACCATCTCCAGCTTTCTTTTGTCTCAGTCTCCACCACACCAAATGCCAAAGGATAATATTGGTCATTCGGGTCCCTTGCTACAGCAATTAACAATTGACCTCCATATTGTGTCTTAAGATGACACCCATCTACCCCTATAAATGGTCTACAACCCTTGGTAAACCCTTTCTTGCATCCATCAAAACAGAAGTAAAATCTACCAAATCTTAGTGGTAGTGTTGGATGTGGTCTCTCAGTATTTAGTTTGACAGTGTTCCCAGCACAATGTCATTGAAACATTGGCTTGCTCTTCTTCTACTTCAATTACTCTTTCCTCTTCACTGTCATTGAAACATTGGCTTGCATCAACATAGTCACCAGAACTATCATCTCCACTAGAGGTGCTGAAGTCATCAACATTAGGTACCAGAACCTTGGTCATCATGTCTTCTACACCGTGCTCTACCCAAAGATCGCCGTGAACCCTACAAGACATACAATGCTTAGCAACTTCTACAGCTCATGCATCATCAACAACATTTGTAAACCCTTCATCTGTTTGCGGAATCTTTCTCCATAGCCTAAAACCTTCATAACCCCAATCTTTAACCAGACTAATAGCTTCAAAAAAGCTCCATTTATCTTCGTCCTGACATTCAACAGTAGTCTCACTACCTCCTTTATAATACGTATGGCCGTCTTGCACGAAACTTCCCCCATGATGAAACACTAAATTAAACACACCCATTTGCAAGGATGAAGAACCCTAATCGCAGGGTCTGAATTGAAACTGGCTTTTTTTGTAAGATGAAGATGAAGATGCTGCGCCCTAATTTTGCCAAATAATTTGAGATTTTAAGAAACGGGCATTCTGGACATTTTACTTGGTCTTGTGTGACATGGCAAAAAAAAACGTACAACTGTAACAAAAAAATAAGCCACATCAGCCTTTTAGGTGATGTGGGAGCCTCAAGGTAAAAATTGAAACTTTTAAAATTTGTCAAGGTAACTATTGGAACTTTTTTTTTGGCAGGGGGTTTTTCAAATACACCCCATATGTCAGGGGTGAAAATAGGTATTAACCCTTGTTGTTATTATTTGATATATTGGTAAAAAAATGGTTGGTTTATTTTATTTAAAAGACTTAAAACTAAAAATGAAAAAATATTTATAGAACCAATTGAAATTCT
This sequence comes from Vicia faba, assembly GCA_948472305.1. Classification (NCBI taxonomy): domain Eukaryota; kingdom Viridiplantae; phylum Streptophyta; class Magnoliopsida; order Fabales; family Fabaceae; genus Vicia; species Vicia faba. The sequence goes on along the minus strand of OX451738.1, from coordinate 930,760,311 downwards.
AAGAGGAATTTTGGTTTAGCCATTAGATTAGATTAGAGATAGGATTCTACGACCGAACCAAAATCTAACCATCATTTGACTCTCACATTCCTAAAATCCAATGACACCATCTCTTGCAATTGCTTCTTCATCTTCAACCATGTTGTTATGTCCCAAACTAGGAACATGTTCAATGTCTCTGTCCACTTGTACACCAACTACACATTCAAAAATCCAACATTTTCATCTCTATTCATTGGGTAAACGCCTTTTCACACCTTGGAATCGTTTGGAGCAATTGGGTTTCTTAACTAAACCCAAAAAACCACTTTTTCATTTTATCGGTATGGTAATAACAATCAACTTTTGTTATCGGTTTTGTGTTTCATGATTTGTACTTTGTTTTACTTTACTGTGGTGTAATGTTTTTGTAGGTAGGAAGGGTCGGTGTAAGGGTAAGGTTGTTTATGCGTCTTTGTTTGGGGTTGGAGCACCTGAAGCTTTGGTGATTGGGGTTGTGGCTTTGTTGGTTTTTGGTCCTAAAGGTCTTGCTGAGGTTAGTTTCATGTTCTTTGGTATCATTTCTTCTGTTTGTTTACTACAATTTTGAATGCTTTTTCATATGCAATTCGGATTAGGTTGAGTGAAGTTTGCTTATTATGTTTATGGTGAATGGATTTAAGAATCTTTGATGATAATGACACAATTCACATCATCAGTAGTTTGAAAAAACCAGTAATTGAATATAATCACATGAGTTGGTATCAGACACCGGACCTTCAACTTGAAGCGTCGGTGCTGCATAGTTTATTACCTAGTCAAGGAGCCGGTCATCTAACAGCTTAAGTAAATATGGAGGTCCAAGGGTGATTTCATGATTTTATCTCAAACATCCTTGACAACTTGTTCCGCCTCCTTTGCAAGGAGAAGATGGGATATAAGGCTCGAGATGTTTCATGAAATCGACATTAGAAATGCTAACAACTATAGATTGTGTACATTAAATTTCCAATTGACAAAACATTAAGAGTTGGTGAATGTTTGAAAGAATTGCTTATCAAATGTCATTACCAACCTTCAATGAACACAGACACGAAGAGCTATTATTTTTCTCGTAGCTTGTTTGTGTATCAATCTTGCATTCTTATGCTAAAGAAATAATAAATTGCTCTCGTTTGTTCAGATTTTCATTGTTGATATTTACTAGTTTTGTGGGTTGCAAAAGACGAGTTTTGAAGTGATCAATAATGAATACTCTTAGTAGTTAAGGAATATTATTGACTTGGAGAAGGCATATGATATAGTGTCTAGGGTGATTTTCTGAAAAGACCTAGAGAAGAAAGAGTTTAAGATTGCATATATTTAAGTTATCCAAGATATATGTAGGAAGGAGTATCGTCTTGTGGATACAAGATGCAGAAACAGACGATTTCCCCATTACAATAGGTTTGCATCATGGTTGAATCCTAAGTCCCTATCTTTTTACTTTAATTTTGGATGTACTCATAGAACACATCTAAGAGCTAGCACCGATACATGCTTTTTGCAGATGATATAATCCTACTTAGAGAGTCAAAAGACGATTTAAATGAGAGGTTGGAAACTTGAAGATGAGTTTTAGAAACGCATGAGTTTCACCTAAAGAGAGGTAAGACGAAATATATGGAATGTAAGTTCAACAAAAGGAGAAACGTTTCTCACCTAGAGGTGAAAGTTGGAGACCATATCATCTCACAAGTCACGTGGTTTAAATATCTCAGGTCCGTAATACAAAACGATGGATAAATAGAAGAGGATGTAAACCATCGAATTCAAACTGAGCGGTTGAAATGGAGGAGGGCTTCAGGGGTTTTATGTGACACAAAGGTACCGCTCAAGCTGAAGGGAAAATTTTATCTTACTGCAGTAAGACCTGCGATGTTGTACGAGACAGGATGTTGGGCGGTTAAGAATCAACACGAGAATAAAGTAAGTGTAGCAGAGATGATGATGTTGCGTTGAATGTATGGTAAGACTAGACACGATAAGATTAGAAATGACAATATTAAAGAGTGTTGGGGTAACACCTATAGTAGAAAAGATCGTGGAAAATAGACTTAGGTGGCTTGGACATGAGAGAAGACCTAGTAGATTAGATAGAGAAAAGTCAAACAACTAGAGGTAGAGGAAGACCTAGAAAAACTATTAGAGAAGTTATTAAGAAAGATTTCGAGATTAACAATTTGGATAGAAGTATGGTCATGTATAGAACAGTACGGCGAAAATTGATCCATGTAGTCGACCTATTTAATGGGATACGACTTTGTTGTTGTTGTAGTATTAGTTAAGGAATATTGTTGTTCTATTCTAAATAGTCAAAATCTTTAATAATACGCAAAACCTCCTAGAAGCAGAATAATACCAGATGTTGATGGATACTTGTAATATGGTACCAATCTGCTGGGACTTTCTCTTCTTACTGCTAAGCAACAGATAAATCCTCATACATGCTCTATATTAGTTTTATCCCATTTTAAACATCACGAAGATGAATTGATCCAAGATAGATGTACTTGGTCTAAATCATTGTTGAGGATAGTGATACCATGTGAACTATGATGCAGATAGCAAAAAAGTTTTGTTCTTTTGTTTTTAAATGATGTTCATCAAAGTGAATATGAATACTCATACAGTGGGCATGAGGTTATTAATTGGGCTATATGTAAGCCACGAGTGGTTCCTCTGCTTGTTGAATAAAATGTCAACGCCACATATTAGTTGAAAGAAGTTTGTATTAGTAGATTGTTGAGAAACGTGGAATAATAGTATTCTCATTTACGTGTTTTCTTACCCACGTGATCTGCTACCTGTTGAATGCAGGTTGCTCGAAATCTGGGAAAAACATTGCGTGAATTTCAACCCACCATTAGAGAGATCCAGGTTGGTGCAATATGCTATAGAGTCAAGAGTCTAGATTAAATTTGTTACGAATATGCCGCTCGTTACATGTGTTGATGTCGTTACTTGCCATTTTTGTTCCTTTAGGATGTTTCAAGGGAATTTAAGAGTACGCTCGAGCGGGAGATTGGCATTGATGACATTTCAAACCCATTACAAAGCACATACTCTTCCAATGTACGCAACACCACATCAACTCCATCAGCCACTGAAATTACCAATAGTTCTCAGACTGCTGTTGACCCTAGTGAGTTATCTAGTACCAAATTCGATTTTTACGCATAAGAAAACACACGAATATGATTATATTTCTGAAAATACAGATGGGAAGCTAGATGAAAGTAAAGCATACAGTTCTGAGGAGTATCTTAAGATTACAGAGGAGCAACTAAAGGCCGTTGCTGCACAACAGCAGGAGCAAATACCATCTCCTAAAGAAGATGAAATCGAACAGCAAATCCAGCCTCCTGCTGGTTAGTCTTTTTTCCTTCTTTCTTTCCGTCTTTTCATGCTAGTTTGTTTATCTTCGTCTTTAAACATGATTTGGTTTGCAGCTGATGAAACTGCTGCAACTGTGCCACCTCCACAGAAGCCTGAAAGTGAATCGTTACCTTCGGATTCGTAGGTGTAATCAATTTTGTTGCCTCATAGTCACTTAAATTGTGTAAAAATTAAAGAACAAAATTGTTAACATGTAGTGTGCTTATGAATTTATTTTAGTTTAATCACTTGTTTAAAGTTGAGATCCTCTATTGCTTATTGATAATGAGAATAAAACTGGATCTGTGACGCCTATAGAAATCCAAGGGTTATGAGCCTCCAAATCAAAAAAATGATAATGAACCATTCAAATAGTTACATTAACAAATTAGAAAAAATAGAATACAAAATATTATCACCATTCAAATATTTAAAAAAGTTCATACAATCAGTTTAGAGTTCAAATCAACATTTGTATTTGGTAAGAACATGTCCTCCACTACAAAAAAAAAAGATTTTGTTGCCACTGGGGTGATAGAAATGTTAAACACATCTTGTAATTATGAAGTATTGGATACTTTTCCTCATAAAGCTTCCAATAAAGAAATCAAAATCAACATATGTAGTCAGAAAATTACTGGCTTATAGCGGTTTTTGGATTCACACGTTAACGCAGAAGCTTGATTTTGCAGCTTCTAAATTTTCATTGGCATAGTTTTAGAACGCGCAAATAGAAACTTGGCATAGTTTTGACTCAATGGATGAGACGTTTTTTTACAGTTCTAAACTAAATTATAAAAAATTAAAATATAATCACCGCATACATAAATTTCACAATTTCTCAACAACTAATTTTGACGGATTTCACACAAAAATCCAACATAGGATACTTTTTATGTTTTAACTGATATATATTTTTTCTGCTCAAATCCTAACTTTTAACACTTTTTTTTGTCAAATACGTTGACACCTTTTGTTTGCAAGTTTGACAAAAAAAAGTAAGACTTTAAAAAATAAAAAGAATTAGGTGAAAAGAGTAAAAGATTTTGATTAAAAGAGTTTTGAAAAATTTGTATTTTTTCATAACACCAAAAAACTCCTAATTTAAAAAAAATCAATTTATATTGGTCAAAGATTTTTGAGGACTAAAACAATTTATTCAAATATAATTTTTATTATTATAATATTTCAAAAATTAAAAATACCTTAATTTTAAACATTATTTTATCATTCTAAATTTTTTTTTTAAGATAATTTCTTTTTCGAAACCCTCCCCTCCTCTCCTCACCAAACAAAATCAAAGGCCTAACTACTGGCCTTCCATAGTTACTGACTGACTCGCAGGGAAGCATGTGAGTTAGACTCATTGCTTTAGAACATTTGATAAAATAAATAAAATGTAACCAATTTTACAGTAATCCAACGCTTTCTTTTATTCACCTAACGAAACGGGGGCTACCAAAAGAATGAACAGAAATTTTGCAAATAATTTTCTTCCCATTTATATTAGCAGGGAAAAAAACTTATACATAACATAATAACACAACCTTATCCTTTTAGTTATGCTACAACATATTCATTTGTCTGAATGATTCAAAATCTAGATAGCCTGGGGGTGGTGGTCCATTAAACCCTCCATACATATCAAATACTTTATCATCTGAAGGCAATACAGAGCCTTCACGACCCTTAAAGTTCTCCATAGGAGAAGAAGCCCAAGGAGCTGGTGTAGATGGGTTTGAACTAGAGGCATCTTGATTGATACCAAGTGCACTTGGATTCTGCGGTGAATTCCCAGGCCTTCTGTTTGATGCGTTACCCGGCGTCAAAGAAATGGATACTGATTGCTGCTGCTGCTGCATTTGTTGCTGGTTCTTCATTGGGGACTTTGGCCTAAGAGCCTCTATATCAGGAGTAGTCACCACCAGATGAGGTGCCTCCGGAGGTGGGTTTCTTCCTCCACCACCCTGCCAAACCTTCCCATCTTTGTCACCAAAATTCTTGACATATGCCTAAAGTTATCCAAATCCAATCAATGTGATTAATCAAACCACACAACACAGGTGATAAGCATCAAGTAACAAAGATAGAAGAAAATCTTGATGTTGGAGAAAATAAAGATAAAACAAATTATTTGTACATAAATAAAAGAGTTAGATAAGTTCCAAAAACTCCAATATCAAACCAAAAAAGCCACACAACACAGATGACAGGCTAGAAGTATGTTTGAAGTATATATTATGAATTTTAGCTTATTTTACGGCATCTAAAAAATTATTGGCTGCAGATTTTACCCAACTGCTAAAGAAACAAAAATTAATTAATAAAGGTAGATAGGAATACCCCAGTTGAGATACAATGTTGGCATATAAGCATTCAAATTTCTTACCTCCTTACTAAAATTTGAAGACGACAGCTCTTTACCAAGAGTGAGCCAGCCGGACCGGATATTATGGTCTTCACCAAACAGTTCAAGTCTTCTCCTTCCAAGGGCAAAGTGTTCAACAATCCTATACATATCTTCAGGCTTTTGAGTTGAACCTGCAGTATATGAGCATTGAGCAAGAAATTAAACAGGTGTCCATTTTATTCCTCCATGCAAAAACATTGCAAACATTTAGGCATGTATTAAAAAAAAAAAAACATTTTATGATAAACATCTAGCTGAAGTATATAATTTTTAAACTTAATAAGTGAGGTGCTTGCACCCTGCCAAAACAAGGTGGCTCTGGTCTTGTCTTAAGGATCAAAGAAAACAAGATTTATGAAAAATTGCCTAGGAAAGACCACAAAATCAGTTGCTTGAAGTGAGTTATCTATCTAATTTCCTAAGAGTTCCATAGGCCAAAGAAAAATCTTATCCAAGAATTGCTCTTGTACTGTTCATGGCATGGTTTGGTGGGACCAAGAATTGCTCTTGTTCCCAGACCGGGAAGTTTTTGCATTGATGCCGGGAATACACACTCTCTTTCTCTTTGAAGGAATCCGCATGAAAGGCACTCGACCGGGTCGTGGCATTGCTCTGGAGTGGAGCCGGGGAAGGAGCGAAGGGCAGAGGATTTAGCTTTGGCTTTGGTTCGGTTGACCGTATGACTATAGTTTATGTGGTCTTGTTCAAATAGAATAGGTCCCTTTGGGTGCTATCACATAGCCCTAAGCAGGGCAAGGAAGGTCTGAGCTCATATCTTTTTATCCATGCATTTTTTTGGAGATCATACCCTATGGAAAGATAATGTTGAAGAAAGGAGAATCTTCTCCAACAATTAATCTATTGCATAGAAAGTTGTTCTTGTCCAATTTCCTTCTTGTAGAAGGGGGATTAATGCTTTTATGTTTATTTTGAGTATTAAAAACTCCTTTCACTATATTCTTTTTGTCATATTATCAGTCACTCGTTAGAATATTGTCATGCAAAAAATGTTGCGAAGTTAAGGAAGAAAAACATAACAAAGAGGAAACTTTATCTTCCAATAAAAATTTAATCACCAGGTAGAAAATGTTATTAGAAAACAAGTAGATGAGCTTAAAAAAGGACATAATCATTATGGAGAAAGACTCGCTTGTGGATGAGGCTATAGAAAAAGTTTAGATGGTACTACGAGACTTGTTCAACTATATATACAAGTTCCTTTATTAGATTTATGCCAAGATGTTGAAAAAATGGCTACCATGAGATGGAAGAACAAGAATAAGTACACCACAAGTATCCCAAGAAAGTGAGATACCAACTTTAAGGATGAGGGTGATACCAACTTGTTGCCCCTTGTTGGCTTTTACAAATATATCACTACACGGTCCCTCAAACACGAGGGTTGGCAAAAGGAAAAGTGTTAAATTAAATTGGGGGAGATTAGGCATGTAGGAGATGTGCTTGGGCTTAAGGTTGAACTTTGATTTAACCCTACTGTAATGGTGAAAATTAGATATATAAAAAAAATATAACAAGTTCCTAAAATAAATGAATAGAGTCAGAAGTTAACTGCAGTATGAGGACAGGGAAGGGAAGGATTTATGATCATTAGGAATCGAAATTAACTTACTATAAGGGAAATGTGTTCATAGAAATTCTTTTATTCCTAGGCAAAAACAAACATTTTATGATAAACATCTAGCTGAAGTATATAATTTTTAAACTTAATAAGTGAGGTGCTTGCACCCTGCCAAAACAAGGTGGCTCTGGTCTGTCTTAAGGATCAAAGAAAACAAGATTTATGAAAAATTGCCTAGGAAAGACCACAAAATCAGAGTTGCTTGAAGTGAGCTATCTATCTAATTTGCTAAGAGTTCCATAGGCCAGAGAAAAATCTTATCCGTTGATCCAGGCTATCAGCTAACAAGTATAACGGAGCTACAGGCTACAATGTCCTCTAATGACTAGTTTTATGAATGCAATAGATTAGATTGTGAAATGAGAATATGTTCCAGCATGAATAGAGCGGTGGGATCTAAAAGTCCTCATTTCAACCCTATGGTAACATGTTGGGCCTCCCTATTGATTCTATATGAATTGTATGCTGCACCTTAGTAATCTCAAGTTGTTGAAATATGAGATCATCAGATTTGTCATCAGTTCTTGCTCTGAGCTTCTTATAGGTTGAATTATGATGGGCCTGTAGATAGATGGCCCAAAAAGCATTGATGGTTTAAGTTTTTTTCAAAAATGTTGATAAAATAGTGCCAGATAGGCAGTTGCAGTTTGTGTATGAGGCAGTTATGTTTTTATGTGGCAGTTAATGTTTGTTATCAACAGGTGTTATCAAAGAAGCTATCAGAAATTGTAGATTGTTGTTTTATATATGCAGTGGAAGGAGAAGACTCCCCACTTCTCACCACAAGGACATAGATTGTTGCTAACATGCAGACATCCAATTCTCACCGCAAGGGCAAAATGTGAATAATGGGAGATACCATACAGTTTAGAGATGTTAGAGAAATGGGAAGAAATCCCTCCCTGATTAGATACCACTTTGTTGAAGGAATTGGCTATAAGTAAAGAGAGACAGTTGATGGAGGCTTCCCACCAAAAGGTTCTAATCATGATAGAACTAATCAACCACGTGATCGAGGGATTTTGATGTACATTCATCAAACATGGGTTTCAAATAAGAATAAAATGGCCATTCAGGAAGTTGGATTGCCCAACTCTGATGGAAGTGATACTGCTGGGTGGCTAACTGAGGCCTTGCTGGTTCTTTGACATGGTTTTTTCTGGGTGGATCTTCAGAAGTTTTGAGATCCAAAATATCAAACCAGAGTAGCTTTCAACTTTCATCTGTATGAAAGCAATGATTGCTCATTGGTTTAAGTATCTGAAGAAGCGACGGCCAGATATGAGACAGGAAGACTAAAATTATTGAAGAGAATTCCCACATGTGGAAATTCGAAATATTATTGGCGGAATAACCAGATGTGTTTGCTTTGGGATTAATGGCTTGAATGATGTGATCAAAAGGAATTAAATGAATAGCCAGATGTGTTTGCTTTGGGATTAATGGCTTGAATGATGTGATCAAAAGGACCATGTGACAACCCATGGCTTTCGAATTGTACCCAGGGCCATTCATTTGGCCGGGTTAGTTGAGAATGAATATGGAAAAAATATGGGGTTCTTTTCAGGGGGAAATTCAAAGAGCCCTGCTTCTGGCACAGTGATGGAGGAGTTTCAGATCAAGCTCAAAAGCCAAGTTTGGGCATGAGTGCATAGGATCTATTCAGTTATTGTTTGTGGTACAAACACTCATAAATCTAAGAATAATTTTCCTCAAGTAAAATTTAAAAAAAAAATGAAACATAGGACTTGATATCAAAATTATATCAAAATTCTCCATTGATTCACACCAGCATACACACCATGATTTCTATCAAAATTATATTCAATAGTTAAAAAAAAATAAAAACAGTAGATAATTATAATCTTGTGAAACTCTTTAGTAATGTTTAGCAGTGTGCTAAATCTACGCAGAAGTTTTAATAAAAAAAATTCAAAATCCCACAAGTCTTAAGAAGAAGAAGACCAGAGTAGAGTGAAAAGAAGGAAATGAAACGACAAAATAGAGAAAAAATAAAGGAAAAGAAATGGGGAAAACAAAGTGAGTAAAGAAAGGAAAAAGAAAGAAAAGAAATGAAGCTGGGCTGGGGATTGGGAAAGATGAAAAAAGAAGAGGAAGATGAAATTTGGAACGGCGCAGAAAAGGAGGAACAACGATGGCGTTGGGAGGAAGAGAAGATGGTGGCAATGGAGTTGGGAGGAAGAGAACAGTGAACGAAAGAGAGAGTGGAAGAACTAAGTTGAGTTCAAGCTGCACGAATGGAGAGGGGATGAAGAGTTCTGCAATTATGGCTCAAAGGAGAAAATGGCAAAAATACACTCAAAACTGTTTAATTTTTAAGGGTGTTTTGGATTTTTCTGACATTAAACTGAAAGAGGGTTAAAACCCACCCCGGGCCAGGAAGCCGCTCCACTCTTGCAACCCTCGATAAGCCCTAGAACGCCGTGGCGTCGGACTGCGCCGCTATGGCACCTCTCATAGCGCCACTTTCAGCCGGGATTGATAACTATGGTTCAAATGATGATCAACAAGGGCTTGCTTAAACATTTAAACCTTGAGAACAAGGTTTGCTTTTGTGCTGACAGTGATAGGCCGAGTTATGATGGGTTTGGAGGTGGTAAAGGTTTATAAAATTATCTGTCAAAAAGGTTTATAATAACTATAATAATAATAATAATAATAATAATAATAATAATAATTTATAATAATAATAGTAATAATAGTAATAAAAGGCGCATATAAGCAGACAGAACCATGAGACAATTATGTTTTTATATGTAGGACTTACTATTTGGTATTAATAGTGTGTGTGTTGTATAGGAGCTATCAAAGACTACAAATTGTTCTATTTAGTTTAAAGGGAGTGTGTGCTGTTGATCCTGCACTCAGATTTGGTCTATAAACCAGATCAAAACAGTGTAATATATAAACAAGTATTTGCTGTTTAATTCTTGAATCTTGCAACATATTTATTTTGTTGCTTTGCAGCTTCTACTAATCTTGGAATAGCACCTATTGAGGAAAAGATGATAGAGTATTGCCTAACATGGTTTAGTCATGCAAGGTATCAATTTTTAGGCACTGTTGATAAACTAACCATAAGGAGGTTCTTCGGCAATAATTACATCCGTGTCAATGTTGGCATGAATAATATGCCCATCAGTACTTCGACGAACCGTTCCTTTTATGCCCATCAAGCAGTGTTCCTTCACCACAACAAAATAAAACAGTTTAGGAAATACTACAATGTTTGACATCAAAACAAATATCTCAAATGATGAAATGAAGCTGCAACCTGCAGGTGTACAACTACAAAAAATAAATTTAAACTTACCTTTGAATGTTGAAATAAAGTATGTGAATCATGCCGCAGCCCTGGAGTTGCGGTACTTTTATTTGTCTTCACCCAACATATATCTTCACACCTACGAAATCCCCACTGTAGAAATCCAGTCCCAACCCCAATTAAGAAAAAAAAATATATATAGAGATGAAATAGTAGAAACAATAAATAGGATATATGAATCATAACCAATTACTCAAGTCAAATGACATAACAATTGAAGCAGGTAGTGTACCTTCTTTAGACATTGACGGCCTTGTTCAAGGCCTACACCGTCACCAACCCAAAGGAAGATGAAAGAAGGAGTATCTGCTATAGCCTTAAGAAATTAACAGAACAAATAAGATGTCTAATCTAATTCAAAATAAAATAAGACTATGAAAATAAAATGTTGTGAAAATATAATAATAGCTTACCTCAATCTTGAGATTCATTATTTCTTCAAATGTCCAGCACTCCGTGTGTTCAGCAACACCAGGGGCTCGATGTGCATACTCCTCCCATGGGGGATCCACAAGAATGACATCAAACTTGGTCCCAAAGAACTCTGGAGCCAGTTCAAACTCTTTCAGATTACACTTGTGATACATGGGAGTGGATGCAGATTTTTCCACAATCTCATCCTTTTTCTGTATAAGCTCCCTAAGCTTAGGATAGTCCTCTACAACATTTGTCAGTTCAAGCTCCCTGATGAAATTCTGAGGTCGCATACCAGTGTCAACAAAGTTTTGAGAATAATCATTCTGCTCACCTCTGGAAGGAGCTTTACCCATATTTCCACTACTTTTAGGTGGAGCCCATCCCCCTTGAGCTTTATCAGGTGGTGCTCCTCTCCCCATTGGTCCAGTATGATTGAAACCAGGACTAGAAATGCTTGGGGGAATCCCCCGTCCATGGCCTGATTGGTTATAATACATTGCAGAATTCGGTTGGTTCCCCATATTAGAAGTATTAAATCTTGGACCTGGAGGTACAGGAGACACTACGGGTGGAACACCCATTATATTCATGTCAACACCTCGGGGTCCAGGCCAAACAGCCGGGTTAAATGGTGACATGAAGACTCCAGGGGACATTGGAGGACCGGGTGACATACCATGGGAAAGAGTCTGCATCGGTCCGGGCGGAGGCATGCCAAGAGGTCCATAGGGTGATCCCATCATTGGTAATGGCATTCCAACCTGCTGGTTGTCTCTCCCAGGAGGCCTAATCCTTCCTCCTCTACCAACCCTGTTCCCTTTTATACCTTGTGGACCCCCTCTGTTAAATGATCCAGAATCCAGATTACCATATTGAGACTGCGAGCCACCAGTACTGCGATTAGTTACAACACTTTTCTGACCTCTTCCTCTTCCCCCATAAGAATCATAGTCATCATCAGCATATCTTTCCTTCTGATCTTCACCGGGTGTCCCAGAACCAGATAAATCACTCTTTCTTGCTCTTTCTTCCGGATGATGTGACCTTTCTTCATGATTTCCTCCTGATTTAGAATTGTACTGTTGATTAGCATCAGTTCTCTTGCTAAGGTTGGATACAGAGTCTGCTTTTCCATAGTCAACAAACTTTGGCTGGATCTCTATCACATCATAATTATCATTTGAAATTCCATACTTCGTTGTTGTTTTCACAGCTTCCCCCCTGAGTGCATCTTTTCTACCACCTAACCGGCTGTGATGCCTTTCGTTGTCCATCCTATCATAACCGTGTCTGGGCAACTCCCATTCTCTGCTGTGATCAAAAGCACCATCCTCATTCTTTGAATCTCTGTCAGTATTACCCTGCTGCCTCCTTTTCCAATTATCTTTAGAACTTTCCCTATCTTTCCTCCTATCACTCCACATTTCATCTTTTCCTTTGGACCTATCATCTCTATAACTATCACTCTCAAGTTCCTTCCTTTTAAAACTACCACTTTTCTCATTATCCATCTCCGAACCCTCCGAATCTTGATGGCGTTTTCCACTCTTCTCAGGCGTCCTAGATCTAGTCAAATTCCCAGTTTCTTTGACAGTTTTATCCCTAACCCGCGCATTACCATCTTCATCTGCATTTCCCAACTTCTCCCCAGTTTCAGCCACATCAAAACCAGTCGGCGTCCTATGACGCCTAGGCTTCTCAACCCTTTCATCAGGCGTTTCCACCTTCCCTTTACTCTTACTTCTCTCAGAATCACTTCTTCTATCTTCTTTCCCCCCAGATTTAACAACCTTGCTATCACTCCCAAAAACCTTACTCTCCCCATGTTCATTTCTACCAGATCCACTCCTCTCCCTAGACTCACTCCGCTTCCCATCAGAAACCTTAGAACTCTTCAAATCACTTTTCTCATAAACACTATCCTGCACTTTCTTCACATTAACAACATCAACTTCATCCCACTTCCTTCTAGAACTCTTCACCTGTTCAGAAGACCCACGGCTCTTCTCTCTTGACTCTCTCGACTCCCGTCCACTTTCACTCTTCTCCGATAACCTAAAATCCTCCTTCCCTCTCTGAGCATTCCTCCCCTTCTCCCCACCATCCAACTCCCCATCCTCATAAAAACTACTCAACTTCTCCAATGTATTCTCCTCTAATCTCTTCTTTGCCGCCTTCGACCGTGAATCGTAATCATCCCCATCCCCCTTCCCAGAACGCTTCCTTCTCCCGCTTCCGTCAGAGCCTTCACCGTCAACCTCACCTTCCGCCTCATCACCGTTCACATGCTTCCTTGACCTCTGCTTCCTCTTATCGGTAAACTCCCAATCCTCTTCGTTCCTCTTTTCGACCGAATCCATATCGAAAATTAAACCTAAATGTGTTTGTTTAAGACGAACACGAATTCACAGAAACTACCCACTCAGTAGATTTGCAATATCTATAATTTATGAATGAAAATGAATAGCGATTCTGAAAATGATTTTTGTGAGTAAAATTGAGATGGAGGCTTACCGGGAAAGAGAATGGAGTCGTTGTTCTCACAGTGTCGCGGGCGGAGAGGGAAGGAAGAAGAGAAAGGTTTTTCTCTGCTTCACAATCCTAAAATTACGAATATAATTGGGCCTGTAACCGTGTATGTTTTGGGCCGGGCATTATTTTTTGAGAATTTTTTAATGTGTCCTATACTAGGACATTTCGGAGATATATTTTTAGACGCATCAAACGCTTATAACTATAGCTGATTTTGAACGAGGTCCCAAATTTTTGTTTAATTTTCATTCGGAGATATATCTTCGTAAATCTTATGAAGATGTATTTTCGGAGCTGATAGAAAACTAAAAAGTTGACAAAATAGAAGTGAAACAATCGGTTGAACCGTCATCTGATATAAAATCAATGAAGTCGCCACCGAACGTCTTTTATCCCGTCGAAAGGGAAAGGTAAACATCGAGAAAACCTGAAAAGGGAGAAATCACGGTCTTTCGACCGAGAGATCGGGTAAGGGAGTCTGCTACGCGAGGGGAAGATATTAGCACCCACACGCCCGTAGTACTCTACGGTATCCACTCTTGTTGTCTAATCTAATGGGTGTGGTCAAAACCTATGTCTATGGCTTAAAGCTGAAAAGGGAATGCATGCGAAAAAGAAAACAATGTAGGGAAAATAAAAAGGTGCTCGGTTGGGCCCTACCCCTTTGCCTATGTATCCCTTTTAAGGAATCAGAGCAGCCGTAGTTCGGCTTACATATTTTGGTTGGTTTGTGCTTTTTAGTTAAGACAACAAAAACAGTCAAGATGGCAAAACATCAAATAAAACAACAATCAAATGAGATGGTAAAACATTGGCTAAATAATAACAAAGTAACATGTCAAAGATGGCGAGACATCAAATGGTAAAATAACACACCTAACAGTGACATTGAGAATCAAAGTTAGATAATCAAACATGTGCGATGGCGAAACATCGACTTCAAACAAATGTACGATAGCGAAACATCGGCTTAAAGATAACAAAAATATCATGGCAAAGACGACGAAACATCAATAAATTGGATGACAAAACATCACACCTAACAATGATATTGAAAATCAAAGTTAGATAATCAAACATGTGCGATGGCGAAACACCGGCTTCAAACAAATGTGCGATGGCGAAACATCGGCTTAAAGATAACAAAAATATCATGGCAAAGACGATGAAACATAAATAAATTGGATGATAAAACATCACACCTAACAATGATATTGAGAATCAACGTAGGATAATCAAACATGTGCGATGGTAAAACATCGGCTTCAAACAAATGTGCGATGGCGAAACATCGACTTAAAGATAACAAAAATATCATGGCAAAGACGACGAAACATCAATAAGTTGGATGACAAAACATCACACCTAACAATGATATTGAGAATCAAAGTAGGATAATCAAACATGTGCGATGGCAAAACATCGACTTCAAACAAATGTGCGATGGCGAAACATTGGCTTAAAGATAACAAAAATATCATGGCAAAGACGACGAAACATCAATAAATTGGATGACAAAACATCACACCTAACAATGATATTGAGAATCAAAGTAGGATAATCAAACATGTGCGGTGGCAAAACATCGGCTTCAAGATAACACAGACAAAGTAAGATTGGTTTGTATCTTATACTTTGAAGAAGGGCTTGAGTTCATTAGAAATGTCTTATGATTTGCCAAGAAAACAGATTTTTGTTTTAAGATGCAACATACAAAGAAAGGAAAAATAACTAAGGGAAACTAGCCTAGCACTATCCTTAGTGTTATCATACAATGGTTGACCCTAAGGTTGAGGATAAAGGAAAGTCCTATCCTATGTTAGCATACATGGATTCCTACCTTAATTAACATGTGAAAGGAAGCATACACAAAACTATCCTATAGGGAACATGCAATGAGAGCGAAGTCGTGATCTCAATTTCTAAATTGAGTGACTCATCGATCAACAATCAAAGAAGAAAAGCAATAAACATCCTATTGGGAACGTGTAATGAGAGCGAAGTCGTGATCTCAATTTCTAAATTGAGTGACTTATCGATCAACAATTAAAGAAGAAAAGCAATAAACATCCTATAGGGAACATGCACTGAGAGCGAAGTCGTGATCTCAATTTCTGAATTGAGTGACTCATCGATCAAAAACAAACACAACACATGCATCAGACAAAAACCAGAGGGTTTCCTGACATATATCAGCAACAGAGGTCCCATCATGCAGTCAGAGAATTTATGCAAAATGAAAAGGGGAGAAAGGAAGTAGTACAATACCAAACAGATAATTATTTGTAGCAATCAAGCAAGAATAAAAGAAACCCAGAGAAACTTCGAGCAAGCTGGCATCAGTAGACAAATTGAGTCAGGAATTACACCATCAGGATATAAGTAATTTATTAGATACGAACAAATCCCATGGGCAAATGTATGGCATTCACAATCATATGTATGTATATCCTACATAAACCATCAAACATATCAAGCACAAAAATAATGCCAATATAATAAACTGTGTTCCACAAATAAAGTGAAACACAAAAGCCCCAAGCCAAAAGGGACAACTTTCTCAGAGTACCTCGCATATTCAACAACCAAGTTAGTATTCCATAAGGTGAAAAATTGAGAACAACATGGTGGCAATTATCAAACATTAAACATGATAGGCAAGAGGAAACAAGCATATGCACAGATTAGGTCAAAAGAATCAGAGGAATATTGCTCCTTTATATCACCATGTTGAGTTGACAATTGAATATCAATCAAGGATCACAAGAGCTTGAGAATAGAATGAACAAAGACCATGAAGGTCAGTAGCAAACACATTTTAATCATGCACAATTAATTCAATCACAACTTCGTGAACACAATAAAAGATGGAACCTACATAATGCACTGGAAAGTTCAAACATTCAAACATGAGGCATTCAAATGAAATGGCTTAGGCTAACATGGACAATCAGAATCAACATGATCATTAGGTTCCCAATTATAGGCCTCACTTAAGTTCATTGGCCACCAAACAAATGGCAACAAGATATGCAAACATAATTGGATACCTTCACTCCACAATCACATCAAAAATAGAAATAATGGTCCATAATTCCAACCAAAAAAGTACTAGCATCTTTGAAAGGTATAGAAGTCAGAATGCAAGCCCTAAGTTCATGAATGATTGGGGAGGAGACTAAATGAAGTCCAAAGTTCAAGACTAGTTGGCAAAACTACCAAACTAGACAAGTTTCAAAATAATTTGTGGAAAAATGTCAAACCAAGTGTTGGCTGAAGATTTTGATGATATTATTAGAAGTAAAGTAAGTTGGACGTTTCGATTGAAATAAAATAAAATGTCATGTTTCGAAATGGTAGAAGCAGTGCTTCGAATGGGCATATCAAAGCTTGGAGCTTCGAGTGACAGTTGAGAGAATATATTCAAAGAAGTCTCGAAATGATAACAAGGTTGTGTCTAAGAAATGCGTTCGAAGCGAAGAAGTGCCAATACATTTGAAATTCAAATGCAAGCGGGATGTTCGAAATTTGAAATATATGCGCTGGAGCATTCGAAGACGCGTGGAAGCAAGAGAGTGGCATTGCTCTGCATGTTCTGAACGTGGCAGAATCTTATAGCAAGACCGTTATGGTCGAAGTAGTATAAATAGAAGTCTTAGCATTAGGATTTCGTGTGTCATATCTATTGTACAAAAAACTCAGTAAACATTCAAATTACCACATGGCTAGGGAAACGAATGCACGAGCAATGTACGTATGATAACACCACATGTTTATGATTTAATGAAAACTCTTTATCATTTCCAGTACTTTCCTTTATCTTCATGTTAATACCATTTACAAGCCTTTGCATTTAAAATGTTTTCATTCGAAATCTTTTTACTGATGCCTTACATTTAAATGCTTTCTTTCCATTTCAAATACTTTACATTTCAGAAACTGTTATACATTTCATGCCTTTATCTTCAAGTTTTTATCATTCGAACACCTTTTTCACTTAAAGTCATTTTACAGTCTTCTTGCATTTAAACGCTTTCTTCATATTTCACAATCTTTTACATTCCAGAGAATATTTTACATTAATTGTTTTTATGCTTCGAAGTCATTTACTTGTCTTTTATGCAGTTTTTACATGTCTTTACAATTTAACTTTATTCATGCAATTTAGTTTCGCGCACATTTATTTGATCACACTTTTAGATTTTTCGAAGTAAGTTAAGCACCTACACAACATTCTAAATACCAACCATGAATACCAGTTTGATCATGAGAGTTACCCTAATGACCAACACGTCCTAGGATCAATCTAGTCGATCCTGCGAGTTACCAGAGAAATTGAATAACAGTCAGTAAGATTATTCGATAGTTTGGAGGACTAGTGGTTGTTTACCAGAAATCACTGTAAACAAATTGGCACACCCGGTGGGACCAATAATTGGCCATTACGGAATTTAGGACAGAAATAAAGATTGTTGAGACATAACCATTGAAAAAATACCCTCTGAGTGATAAGTTTGTTGTTTTATGAACCTAAGAAGTGGTAAAGTAACCATCAGCAACCAACCCTTATCCAGAAGAAAACGTTTGAACAAGATGTCTAATTCTGACAATCAACAAGGGGAACAAAATGCCCCACATACAACAGGCACTAATATGTCCGCTTCGATGGGAGCATCTAATGTGATCCCTTCGAATGCACAGTCTGTTGCGTCTTCTACCAGTAATATAGCCACTAATGGAATAAGTGGCATATCAACTAATAGTTCGATCTTAGGAAATACTGGAACCATTGGTTATCCTGGGGGATTTGTTCCACCATCAGGGACACAAATCCATTTCGCCACCCCACTAATTAGACCACCCGGTTTCTATGGTAATAGAACCAGAAACTCCTCTTATGGAATGCCAACATCTTTTATGGCAGGCTTACACAATTCCACGTCGAATTCATCACCACAATTAGGGTCAGGGTCTGGGGCGAATCAGTTTATGACAAATAACCAAGGGTCAGTGGGTTATAGCGCAATGCCTATTTTAACCACAGAAAACCAGTTGGCTTTTAGGCAATTGATGGATGACAGTAACCATAATATGATAGGGGTATTAGCACAAACTATGCAGGAAATATTTGCCCCAATAGTACAAATTGTGACTGTGACAAACAGAGAAAACGCAGATAACATGAGTCGAATAGCAGATTTATTTGCTCCCCCAGAGAGGCGTAGGCAGAATCAGGCGGGAGTTCGAGCGAGCGTACCTATTATGGAACAAGTTGCTAACGACCCAACCTATAGACCACCCAGAGAAGAAGTTAACTTGGGGGCAAGGGCACAAAGGCTAGAAGCTCCAATGATCCAAGGCCCACAAAGAGAAATTATGGAACCATGGGCAAGGGTCGAAAGGCTGGAAGTCCCAGAGTTTCGAGAAGAACAACCTAGGGGGGTTGTCATGGTGGGTCGAAATCAAGATGCTGATGCAGTCGTTTATAGAATTCGAAATGATAACATCTTGGCAGAAAACAATTTAACCACCATGATAGAGAGAGTCATGGCCCAGAATGGCCTCAACACAGGAATTAGAAGGCCAAATTATGCTTCTCCTATATTAGATTACATAATGCATACTGATTTACCAAGGGGATATAAAGTCCCTAAGTTTACAAAGTTTGTTGGGGATACCAATGAGTCAACAGTCGAACATATAGCCAGATATCTAACCGAAGCGGGAGATATAGCCAATAACGAAGACCTCAGGATCAAATACTTCCCAAGTTCCCTAACTAAAAACGCCTTCACATGGTTCACCACTTTGCCTCCTGGGTCCATTGATACTTGGGCTCTTTTGGAGAGATTATTCCATGAACAGTTTTACATGGGACAGTCAAAAATAAGTTTGAAGGAATTAGCCAGTGTCAATAGAAAGTTCACTGAACCCATAGATGATTATCTGAATAGATTCAGGCTTCTGAAATCCAGATGTTACACAGTAGTGCATGAACATGAGTTAGTCGAAATGGCCGCTGGTGGCTTGGATTACTCTATTCGAAAGAAACTAGACACTCAATATTTGAGAGATATGGCTCAGTTAGCCGATAGGGTTCGACAGGTCGAAAGGCTAAAGGCCGAAAAGGCCAGAGTCTTTAAAAATAACAAGAAGGAAAGGATCTCCTATGTTGGAACTGAGAAAGCAGAAGATTATCCTGAATTCAAATTCGAAGAGGTCGAAATCGACCTCGCTGAATTAAAACAGGCACCACCTTACTCCTGCAAATTATTAGTTCCCACAAAAGGGAAAGAAATTGTTGAAAATGAGAAAAGTGACAAATTCCCAAAGAAGGTTTATACCTTCGATGTCATTAAATGTGACGAGATTTTTGATTTACTTGTCAAAGATGGCCAACTCATTGTGCCATCAAATGTCAAAATACCTCCTTTAGATCAAAGAAAGAAAAGAGGATTTTGCAAATATCATAGTTTCCTAGGCCACAAAACCTCACAGTGTTTTCTTTTCAGGGACCTAATTCAGAATGCAATTAAAGATGGCAGACTGAAGTTTGCTGATAAAGCAAAAATGAAAGTGGACGAAGATCCTTTGGACGTCGCAGACACCAATTACTCCAAGCCTGCATGCATTGGAGAGATTAACATGGTGGAAGCTGACCAAAGTGATGCCTCAATAGGAGAGAAAGATGCTGAAAACGAAAGTTGGGTGATAGTCGAAGTCAATAAGGAGGTCACTGAAGACGTCCACAAACAATCAGAGACTTCGATTGAAGCAGCACCTTTAGCTGTTGCAAAAGAAATCCAGGCTACTGAAGGCCAGGAAAATCAAAACCAAGAATTGACACAGGTCACTGAAGGCCTGAGGCTGGAATTGGAGAAAGTCCAAATCACGAAGCCAACCTCCCCTCAGAAAGAAATATGGGACACTTTAGGGGAACCCAGTGGAAAATTTGACTATTTGGTCAAATATTCTGCCCCAGAGAGTTCAAAGGTCCACATTGAAGATATAAAACCCACAGGATGGGGAGATGATGAAGCTAAGGGGGAGGATGTTGAGGTAAACATGGTGGATATGGAGAGACCTCGCTCTGAGATGGAGGAGGTAGAAAGATACTTAGAAAAAGAGAAGTATAAAATGGAGGATAATCATGCTGGAGATGCTAGTCTCAAGGATTACCTCATGACGTGCCACAAGGGAGATACAAGAATGATATTGTGCCCTAGGTGCAGCATCCTCTGCAATAAGAGAATCGCTACGAACTTCGAGAGGGTACAGAGGGCGCGAACTGGCAACAACTGGCGCTAGGATAACCAGCTATTTAGGTGTTATCCTAAGGCTGGAGAAAGTTTGCTGGAATTTGTGTTTCGCTGCTACAAAAGGGCAACCAAGTGCTTGATATGCCCAAGGTGTTCTGCTGTGTATGATCAAAGCATGGCCAGAGCCTTCGAAACAATTCCCTTCGCCCCTTGTTGGAACCATCAAGAAGCTGTTCAGACGGGCCCACGTTTCGATAGCAGATACAAACAACGAAGGCCTGATAGTCCTCATCCCAAGGGTGCTCGAAGAGTGACGTTCAAACTCCCTACTGAAGTGCCAACAGACAGATGGCTGCAAGTCAGAAATGACAAAGGCAAAGACAGATGGAGAAACACCGAACGAAACGCACGCCATGCTATGACATACAGAAGGCAATTCAACATAGCGAAGAGGGAAGAGGTGAGATTAGAGAACTACAAAGGAAGGAACCCCATGTCGAGATCCCAGTGGCGAAGGCAACAGAGGATTCGAAAGGCTGAGAGGGAAGCCGTGGCAAATAAAGGGGCAACTTCAACAAAGAACCAAGGTGAATCTAGCACCAACAAACCCACACCAAAAAATCAAACTGAAGGCAAACCCCCAGTTAATAGGAGGCTTTTCTCTGAGGTACAACTAGATGAACCAAAGGAATACACTCCAGGCCCAGAAGAAGACGAAGATGTGATAACGGATAACTTCGAATCAGAGGGGGAGTCTTCGTTCAACCTAAACTGCAACGTGGTATATGTGCTTCCCTGTGAATTTGGACAGGAAATTGAAATTGATGAATATGAGGAAGAAGATACCATAGACTTAATGAAGCATAGGCCTGTGTGTTACTATGTGATGGACAATGGGGCTGTCGAGGAGCAAAATGCGTTCTTCGAACGTCCAGAACCAGCTATGAAGAACCATCTTAAGCCACTATTTATTCGGGCAAAAGTTGGTGCCCATGGCGTGAATAAGGTTCTAGTGGATGGGGGTGCTGCAGTCAATTTGATACCCCACTTCATGCTGAAAAGGTTAGAAATATGCGAAGGAGACATCAAGCCCCACAATATGGTTCTATCAAATTATGAAGGGAAAGTGGGCAAAACACTGGGGGTGGTTCAGTTAGACTTGACAATAGGCTCAAGCTGTAGGCCCACCATGTTCATGGTGATCGAAGCCAAGGCCAACTACAACTTGTTGCTGGGAAGGGAGTGGATCCATGGCGTAGGGGCAGTCCCTTCATCAATGCACCAGCGATTAGTTCTATGGAGAGAAGATGGGATCGTGGAAAACATTGAAGCAGACCAGAGTTACTTCATGTCAACAGTCAATTTAGTTGACAAGAGGAATTATGACAAGCATCTGGCAAAGATTGCTCCTTGTGTCCCAAATGATGAAATCAACGAAACCAGAAACGCCCACTACTATATGACCCTTCATCATGATGGTCTATACTGGGATAGAAGGATAATCAGTGACGACGAAGGAGTTGAAAATACTATACAAAGACGGCCAGCAGGCTGGGACTTCGACAACCTTACTCATGACTGAGTCCTCCTTTTTCGAAAGGATTTCGGCCTATATGGCTGAGAGCGAATCAAAGGCGGCCTTAGAGGCTGAAATAAATAAATTAGCTGTGAAGATGAACGAAATAAGTGGGGATGGCTCGAAAAGCTCACCCTTTAAAGAAATTGAGATAGATCAAAGGCTGGACGCCATCTATGATAAAGAACCCTTAGGCTTCGAAAGGGATCCCATAGACTCAGGTGCCAAAATGTTGGCACAGGATCCACTCGAAGAAGTGAACTTAGGGGATGAAAACACGAAAAGAATAACCTACATAAGTGCAAAACTTAGCCCAGGCCTCAAGCAGGAAGTGATCGAAGTCCTCAAGAAAAACAAAGATTGCTTCGCATGGGATTATGACGAAATGCCTGGTTTAAAGAGGGAGTTAGTCGAACACAGACTTCCAATCAAAGATGGCAAGAAGACCATCAAACAAACTCCTAGAAGATTCGCACCAGCGGTTCTCACAAAGATTAAAGCTGAGATCGAAAGGTTGCTGCGTTGCAGATTCATCAGAACCACAAGGTATGTCGAATGGTTAGCAAATATAGTACATGTTATTAAGAAAATGGTTCTTTGAGAATCTGCATAGATTTTAGAGATTTAAACACTGCAACCCCTAAGGATGAGTACTCCATGCCTGTGGCAGAAATGCTAGTAGACTCTTCTGCAGGGTTCGAATACTTGAGTATGTTAGATGGATACTCTGGGTATAATCAGATTTTCATTGCTGAAGAAGATGTTGCCAAGACAGCATTTCGTTGCCCAGGAGCCTTAGGCACTTACGAATGGGTGGTGATGCCTTTTGGTTTAAAGAACGCTGGGGCAACTTATCAAAGGGCAATGAATTCGATTTTCCATGATTTCATTGAAACCTTTATGCAGGTGTATATTGATGATATAGTCATCAAATCTATATCTGCAGAAACACATTTGTATCATTTGAGCCAATCATTCGAACGAATGAGAAAACATGGCTTAAAGATGAATCCCCTTAAATGTGCATTTTTTGTGCAGGCTGGAGATTTCCTTGGTTTTGTGGTTCACAAGAAAGGGATTGAGATCAACCAGAACAAAACCAAAGCCATAATGGAGACGAAAGCACCTACGTCAAAAAGGGAGTTGCAACCTTTTCTAGGGAAGATTAACTTCCTCAGAAGGTTCATGATCGGGACTTTATAAGTCTGTCAGGATACTAACTGCAAGTATACAGTTCAGTCGTTCTAGTTTTAAAAGATTATCGAACTCACAGAGACTAAGGATCAATCGCATACGATCTAATGCTACAATTTGTCTAATTAAGCGATGAATATTCGATATTTGGGGGAGACCGTTTAATTTAAAAGTAATAGTACTAATTATACCGGTATGTGATAATCGGACTTAGGGAATTCGGTGAATCGCTTGGCCTATAAAGTATTTTGGTAAAAGCTAATTGTTTAAAAACCTGAGACATACACTCTCGTGTTTATGAAATAAGTCATGCTACTAAACCTAGTGGATGCACTTTAAATTTAATAACACTTTTTGAAAACAATTTGAATTTAATTAATTTATTAAAACACTCTCGTGTATTTAAAAATCAATGCTTCGTTACCACTATCTGGGTTGAACCCCAGCTCTCGCATGCAGGTTCTTGCCTTAATTAATTTCCCACTCTCGTGGCAAAATCGTGTTAATTAACCTCTCACTCTCGTGACAAGGATAGTTAAATTAATATTGGAAATTGGAAACCAGAAATTGTTTTATAAATATTTTTGGCCAAGGTATCATTGAATTCTTTCAGTTCTTACAGTCACATACTGGTATTAATAATTTAGCTAGACATAATTAACTTGAAAGCAATACAATTCATAACAACAATTGGCATAATATAAAAACTGAATAAATATTAATTGCAATAAAAACCTGGAATCAAAGTTGCTATGGTAATCTTGAAGTGTTACAATAATCCTTGAGCTTGATTGCAGTAAATAATTCGTGTTAATTCTTGAAGGAAGAATTAACACTTAAAACTAAAAACTAAAACTTGGAATGAAAATTACAGTAATGTAGAAAAAACTCTAAAACAAGGAAATAGAAATAATACATAAAAATAGAAATTTGGTCTGTAGAAAATTCTTCGACCCTTGCTCTGAAGGTTGAACTTGTATTTATAGGCTTCATTTGTAACTTCCCGTTTCCATGTTGTACGAAGGCTAGTGGAGATCATGGGAATAACTACCAGAATCATGGGAGAACATGGGAATAACTACCAGAATCATGGGAGAACATGGGAATAACTACCAGAATCATGGGAGAACATGGGACACGTCTCCATGACGTGAGGAAGTTGAAATATAGCGCGTTACGGTCATCACACGGCTGTTACGGTCGTAACACCTTGTGGACTGAACTTCTGCTGGGCTTTTGCTCTTCTGGGCTTAGTCTTTTTCTTTGTATAATTATTTCTTTCTTCTTAACTCCTCCTTTTTGCTATATCACCCCTTTGCTTCATTTCTTTGGCTTTTTAATCCGATTTTCCCTCAATTTATTTCTTTTGCTCAATTGATCTTTTATTTAATACAAATACCTGAAACAAAAGAAATACCAACGTAATACAAAAATAAAATAGAATAAATAAATAAAAATACTAATATTATCTATGAAAATTAAGCCAAATATGTTATATAAATTCGTGTTATCAACACCCCTATACTTAAACCTTTGCTTGTCCTCAAGCAAAAATGAAAAATGAAAAATTACTTAAGCATAAGTCAAACGTAGATATAGAACACAATTCAATTCGTATTTGGTTGCAGGTCAATTCTTTTGTTTGGATAACTCAAGTTCAGACTTCGACACCAAAATTACCGTAATGACACTAGATACCCTCATTTATGCAGACCAAATTAAGTCATGAATTATAACTCGACCTAATACTTTCGTTTCGTTTCACCCGTTTTCATTCTGGTGCAATCACATTAAGCCCTTTACCTTACGCGCACATAGTGGAGTAACCGGTTAGTGACTTTGATCTTTATAATCTAGCTTGGAGTTCTGGTAGTTATATTTGGTACTCCTTTATCCAATTACAAATTGTGGGGGATCGGACCATCGTCCGCCCTACCAAGTTCAGCACCAGAGACCACTGAACCAATTCATAATGGTTGTTTGCATAAATATTTTATAGTTTCTGCAACCGTTGAATTAAATGATCTGGTAAGGATCATCTAACTTAATAAGTGCATCTTCTAATAAAAATTTCTCTTTAAAAATCTTGATCAAACACTTATATTCATCGATTCTCCACGTAGTTTGTCGTTCAAGGCGGTGCTGACTGCTTTTATAAACTACTCGGGATTACTTTAAAACTAAGTCTTAAGGTGTTGGTATAATAAGTACTTAAATCAATCTAACACGTTGGGGTATTGAAGTGTTATGATGATAATAATTTTGCTTTAGTCGCGCTCGAGTTCTTATTTATAAAAATAAGCAACCTTAATACTAGTTGAATATGTTAATATAACGTTTGAATTTTTTCGTTATGGCTCAAGAATATGGAGGAATTCGAATAAGCACGAGAATTTTACATAAAAGGCTAAAATTTCATAAACATGTATTTTATTAAATGGAAATTTTGCAGTACATAGGAAAAAAAGGAAACTAAAAGGGAATACTAAATAGAGAAAAGATAATAAAAATGAAGTAAGAAATGTTCTGACTCCCCTAAACTTAAAGTAAGAATTGTCCTCAATGCGATAGTACCAGGAGAAATCAGAAAAGAGAAGGGTGATCACTCGTCGCTTGGAGAATTTTGTCCTCTGGCTCCTCTATTTTTATTTCGTTGTCTTCTACGTCTATCAGAGTCGTAATCATGCAATCCATCGATTCTAAGGTTTAAGGCATGTATGGACTCGTTGAAATCCTCCATTTGATTTGATATTGCTTCGTAATTGCGGTTATTCCAATGTGCGTAGTCGTGTTGGTCGCGTTGCATTTCTCGAACTAGGCGCAATGTTTCATTTTGAACGACTTCCATTGCTTGGAAACGTTGATCTTGTTGTAGAATCGTAGCATACATTGCTTCTAGAGTAGCCGGAGGATGATCATTATCTGGTTGTGCAGCCGGCTTGACTGGTGCATTCAAATTGAAACGCCAATTTTGGAAATTTTGCACATTAATCTGATTTGGACATGGAAGTATTATATTGGGAATCAGATGTGAATCGCGACATTACATAACATCTAGCATCTGGGCCGACATCATATATTGTCCCAAGGACAAAAGCTCGTCGAAAAGGCCTAAAGCATATGCTAAAGATGTGATGATTCCACCGAAGACAAATGGGTTGGTACCGGCCGCATTTACGCATGTGTGAAAGTGGCTAAGCATGAAGGGAGCGGCGTTGACAGCTTGACCGTTGAGGGCACAGAAAATAAGAAACATCTCATTTTGGTTGACCTTGTGATTATTGGTCCTCCCAAAAATGATATTTGCGAGAATTCGATGGAAGTACCTCAGAGCGGGATTATGAATATGCGAAGCGCAGAGATCTCGCCAACTTTCCGTGGGTTGACCGGTTAGATCATCCCAAAGGGAAAAACCAACTTTATCCCAAGAAATGTCGCCTTCGGGGTCGAAAGGTTTGCAATGAACGGTCGGACCTCTAGTGAATTCTAAAAGTTCAGCGACTCTTTCTTGATCAATTGAATATTCTTGATTAAACATGCGGAAGTTCGCGGTACCAGTTGTGAATGGATCGTCGGGAGGCGTATTGTATGAGAATGAACTGAGGAACTCAAGCACGAGCGGTTCGAAGGTCGGAGAAGGATTTAAACAGAGATTTAACAAACCCGTATTCGTAAGCATAAAAGTGATGCTTTCCGCCCTACCCAAGGCATCCAAACAATCAGTGTCCACATATTTAGTGGGGACAACCGAACGGGAATAGAATTTCATGTACTTTCCTCTTTGTTGGCCATCATCGTCTTCTCAGAATATAATCGTGGATAGGTCGGGTGGTGGTCGGTCTGGCCTCACTTGACGTTGAGTGTTTCGTGGAGCCATGGAAGAGTATGAAATGAAGGATAGAATGGTAGAAAATGAAATGGATGAGAGAAAGTATATGAGAATTAGATGGAAGGGACGTGAAATAAGAAGAAATGTAGAAGAGTGTTTATAGAGGGTTAAGATTGAAGAGGAATTATTATAATAATAATGTGTTGGGGAATGAAGAGGGAAAGTTTGAATAAGAATTATGGTGGAAGATGAATAAGAAGAATATTTTGATGGAAGAGTAAATAAGAGTTGAATGGGAGTAATGTGGGAAAATGAAAAGAAGAAAAGGACGAAACAAACAGTCAGTCAAGGGAGCAGAAAAGACAACATGCATCTGGAGAAGCACGAGCTGAGGCGGGGGTTATGGACGTAGTGGGACGGTTATGGAGGTAGTGGAAGAAGAAGAGTGGGAGGTTGAAGAAGAAGAAGAGATTCTGTCTGCTATAGGGGTTACTGATATAACCTGTGTTACGGTCGTAACACGGGCATGACGGTCGTAACACGCTAAAAGGCGTGTGACGGTCGTAAGGGCTTTGTTACGGTCGTAACAACTACAAATTTTGTAACTTTTAGCAGAACATAGTTGTTTCTGTTCTGTGACATTTCTTTCTTACTACAGATACATTACAAAGCATTATTGTGTCCAATATTTATTTTCAAACTAGTGCAGATATATTCCAGAGCATGGTGTGGGGACTTGAGGCGACCGTCTTGGGCAGCGATTTGAATTTAGGCAGAATAAGGAACAAGGAATTGTATTTCAGCTCACATGCATACATACTACATACTATATATATATATATATATATATATATATATATATATATATATATATATATATATATATATATATATATATATATATATATATATATATATATATATATATATATATATATATATAATAGATAAATCTAGAATTTTAATTAATAGTATATATATATAATACTAGTATATAATGCATTATGATTGATACTATAAATATTGGGAAGTATTAGTTCAGTATATTAATACGAGACGGGGAAATACGATAATTAAAATAATATTCAATTATAATTATAAATATTAACGTGAATTATTTAATTGAGTATAATTATCGGTATTACGGGGAAATAGTTCAAACACATCAGATGAAAGGGTGCAACCGATAATCGACTTAAATATAAAATTTAACATAAAATAGAAAAAATGAAAATATGGAAGAGAAAATTTAAAATTAGAAACCAGGACGACTACTGGTTGATTTTCCATGACCACTTATCAAGCCATCTCACATATCCCTCACCTTTTCTTTTCTTTCTTCTGTAGGGTGGTTTATTCTTTCGAAATTGTGGTAGTGGTTCTGGATCTATCATAAGTATAAGTTTTTCAAATTTGGGCTTAGTGATTTCATCCATCGCCTCATAAGTTAACCTCACCCTTTTAACAGCAATTATACCATTAATTTTATGGTCCTCTAATTTTTGCTTTTTAGGCAAGACTTCAAATAGTGGTACATTAATGTGGATATTTTTGAATACCTCAACATACGTTTTAAATTGGGAGTCTACCGGAGTTTCCATAAAAATTTTCGGGAAAGAAATCAGTGGGATGTAGTGATTTGGGATTACAATTTGCGCTTCCTTCTCTACCTCGTTTACAACCTCCTTTTCGAACAGCGTTGGTGAATCTGTCTCAATCTCCACTATTTTCTCGTCAGAACTTTCCTCATCCACATCATCACTCTCCTCAACCTCATTATCACTCTCCTCAACCTCATTATCACTCTCCTCAACCTCATTATCGCTCTCCTTAGGATTTTCAACCAATTTTTCACTATTGGTTGTTACAACATCCAATTTCTCCTCAGGGAAAGGTCCTAGAGGGTTTTATTCAAGCTGAGAGATTTGGGTCTCTAAGGCTATGTTATGGGTCGCGAGCGAGTCAACCACAGTGGTCAGTTGCCTAAGGTTTTCACTGTTTTGAAGACTTTGTTTTCTAAACTCTTCGTTCTGTACAATTTGTGTCTCTACAAAGTGCTCCATAAGAGATTCTACCCTAGAGTGAATTAGCGTCGCGTCGGAATCCTCCATTGATGTTTCGAAGTCGAAATCATGTGATTCTTCTGATTCTTCAAATTGAGATAGAGTCGCATTTTGTGTTTCCGTAAAGCGCCTTGTCATCATTGATATTTCATTAAAATTTCCCATTAATATTTCGAGGTCGGATTTATAGGATACTTGCGTCTCCTCGAAATATTGGGTGTAGTGATTGTAGGGGAAATTTGGTTGAGGATAAGTTTGGTTGGAATTATAATATTCTTGTGATTCCTCAAAACGTTGGGATTGGTGGTTGGAAAGGTAATTCGGATGAGAATGAGTCTGTGATGCATTGAGATTCTCCAATAGTATTTCTAGGTCGGATTTATGGGATTCTTGTGATTCCTCAAAATACTCAGAGTGGGGGTTGTAGAAAAAATTCGGGTGATACATAGTAACTGGGATAAGATTTGTAGATGCAAAGGCTCGCTTCGGGAGTGAGTATTTGGCATACAAATCGAAAGAGGGTTTTTTTTTGTTGCCTAGTCTAAACGCGCAACATAAGAATCGTACTTAATTGATTAATCAGTCCCCGGCAACGGCGCCAAAAACTTGATCGGGACTTTATAAGTCTGTCGGGATACTAACTGCAAGTATATAGTTCAGTCGTTCTAGTTTTAAAAGATTATCGAACCCACATAGATTGAGGATCAATCGCATACGATCTAATGCTACAGTTTGTCTAACTAAGCAATGAATATTCGATATTTGGGGGAGACCGTTTAATTTAAAAGTAATAGTACTAATTATACCGGTATGTGATAATCGGACTTAGGGAATTCGGTGAATCGCTTGGCCTATAAAGTATTTCGGTAAAAGCTAATTGTTTAAAAACCTGAGACATACACTCTCGTGTTTATGAAATAAGTCATGATACTAAACCTAGTGGATGTACTTTAAATTTAATAACACTTTTTGAAAACAATTTGAATTTAATTAATATATTAAAACACTCTCGTGTATTTAAAAATCAATGCTTCGTTACCACTATTTGGGTTGAACCCCAGCTCTCGCATGCAGGTTCTTGCCTTAATTAATTTCCCACTCTCGTGGCAAAATCGTGTTAATTAACCTCTCACTCTCGTGACAAGGATAGTTAAATTAATATTGGAAATTGGAAACCAGAAATTATTTTATAAATATTTTTGGCCAAGGTATCATTGAATTCTTTCAGTTCTTACAGTCACATACCGGTATTAATAATTTAGCCAGACATAATTAACTTGAAAGCAATACAATTCAAAATATAATTCATAACAACAATTGGCATAATATAAAAACTGAATAAATATTAATTGCAATTAAAACCTGGAATCAAAGTTGCTATGGTAATCTTGAAGTATTACAATAATCCTTGAGCTTGATTGCAGTAAATAATTCGTGTTAATTCTTGAAGGAAGAATTAACACTTAAAACTAAAAACTAAAACTTGGAATGAAAATTACAGTAATGTAGAAAAAACTCTAAAACAAGGAAATAGAAATAATACATAAAAATAGAAATTTGGTCTGTAGAAAATTCTTCGACCCTTGCTCTGAAGGTTGAACTTGTATTTATAGGCTTCATTTGTAACTTCCCG
This sequence comes from Vicia faba, assembly GCA_948472305.1. NCBI lineage: Eukaryota > Viridiplantae > Streptophyta > Magnoliopsida > Fabales > Fabaceae > Vicia > Vicia faba. The sequence continues at coordinate 930,729,017 of OX451738.1, read as the reverse complement.
TTTCCATGTTGTACGAAGGCTAGTGGAGATCATGGGAATAACTACCAGAATCATGGGAGAACATGGGAATAACTACCAGAATCATGGGAGAACATGGGAATAACTACCAGAATCATGGGAGAACATGGGACACGTCTCCATGACGTGAGGAAGTTGAAATATAGCGCGTTACGGTCGTCACAAGGCTGTTACGGTCGTAACACCTTGTGGACTGAACTTCTGCTGGGCTTTTGCTCTTCTGGCCTTAGTCTTTTTCTTTGTATAATTATTTCTTTCTTCTTAACTCCTCCTTTTTGCTATATCACCCCTTTGCTTCATTTCTTTGGCTTTTTAATCCGATTTTCCCTCAATTTATTTCTTTTGCTCAATTGATCTTTTATTTAATACAAATACCTGAAACAAAAGAAATACCAACGTAATACAAAAATAAAATAGAATAAATAAATAAAAATACTAATATTATCTATGAAAATTAAGCCAAATATGTTATATAAATTCGTGTTATCAGTTCATTTCGAATCTGAGTGGAAGAACCCAAGCTTTCTCTCCGTTGCTTCGTCTAAAGCAAGGCCAAGCCTTCGAATGGAATGAAGCCCATCAGGAGGCATTTGACAAGATAAAGAGATACCTCTCTCAGCCTCCTATCTTGTCTCCACCTTCATGGGGGAAGCCCATGAGATTGTACATATTTGCCTCTGAAGTTAGTATAGGTAGTATGTTAGCACAAGAAGATAGCAATGGTATCGAAAGAGCCATATACTATTTAAGTAGAGTTTTGAATGATGCAGAGACCAGATATAGCAATTTAGAAAAGCTATGTCTCTGTTTGTATTTCTCTTGTATGAAACTCAAGTATTATATAAAGCCTGTTGATGTTTATGTTTCATCTCATTTCGATGTCATTAAACACATGCTTTCAAAACCAATAATGCATAGTAGAGTTGGTAAATGGGCTTTAGCCTTAATAGAATATTCTTTGACTTTCATGCCTTTAAAAACTGTGAAAGGCCAAGTGATTTCTGATTTCATTGTGGACCATTCATTGGTTGAGCAGACTGTCATGAGTTACGTCGAAATGCAACCATGGAAATTATACTTTGATGGTTCAACCCACAGGAATGGAAGTGGTGTTGGAGTCCTTCTAATTTCTCCTGAAGGAATTCCAACAAAATTCAAGTATAAATTAGATGGTCCTCGTTGCTCGAACAACGAAGCTGAGTATGAAGTGCTCATTGTTGGACTTGAAGCTTTGTTGGAATTGGGGGCAACTAGAGTCGAAATTAAATGAGACTCATAATTAGTGGTCAAGCAAATAACAAAGGAGTATAAATGCATAAAGGAAAACCCGGTGATATACTTCGTCATAATTAACAGGCTACTTAGGAAATTTGAATACATGGATATTCAACATATACCAAGAATAGAAAACCAAGAAGCAAATGACTTAGCACAGTTGGCTTCGGGTTATAAAGTTTCTGCCAAGAACTTTGAGGATTTAGTTGAATTAAGGGGTAGAGTTATGGCTACTAGATTCACACCATCAGATCTAGAAAGTATGAAATTGGGATATGCTGAGAAACAGGGATTCGAAATATTAGCCATAAACACTTTATCAGATGCAGATTGGCGAAGTCCACTGGTGAGTTATTTGACAAGCCCAACTCTGAATGTTGATAGAAAGATAAAATATAGAGCATTGTCATATGTCCTCATGGGGAACGAATTGTTCAAAAAGACCCAAGAGGGCGTATTATTGAAGTGCCTAGGAGAAAGTGAGGCATACTTAGCATTGTCAGAAGTCCACAATGGGGCATGTGGGGCACATCAAGCAGGTCATAAAATGAAATGGCTGTTATTTCGATATGGCATGTATTGGCCTAGCATGCTCAAAGACTGTATAGACTTTGCTAAAGGATGTGAGGAATGTTAGAAACACGCAGGGATTCAACATGCCCCTGCAAGTGAGTTGCATTCAATCATCAAACCATGGCCATTTAGAGGATGGATTGGATTTAATATGAGAAATAAATCCTGCTTCGTCTAAAGGACATAAATATATCTTGGTAGGAATAGATTATTTTACCAAGTGGATCGAAGCTATACCATTAATAGTTGCTGATCAAGAGGCTATTATTGAGTTTATACATAAACACATTATCTATAGGTTTGGATTGCCAGAGAGCATAACCACAGACCAAGGCTCTGTGTTTACTGGTAGAAAGATGCAAGAATTTGCCCAAGAAATGGGGTTTATATTACTAACATCAACGCCATATTATGCTCAAGCAAATGGTCAAGTCGAAGCAGCTAATAAAGTGATAATAGGATTAATCAAGAAACATATTGGCAAAAAGCCAAGGAGCTGGCACAAAACTTTGGACCAAATACTATGGGCCTGTAGAACATCTCCTAAAGAAGCTACTAACACCACGCCTTTCCAACTCACATTTGGTCATGATGCAGTTCTGCCAGTAGAAATTCATCTGCAATCAGTTCGAATTCAAAGACAAAACGAAATTCCAACTGCATTATATTGGGAGATGATGATGAATGAGTTAGTGGAATTGGACGAAGTTAGATTACATGCATTGGAAATCTTGATGAGACAAGAAGAAAGAGTGGCCAAGACATATAACAAAAGGGTAAAAAGGAAGGCATTCATTATTAATGACTTAGTTTGGAAAGTCATATTGCCCATGGACAAGAAAAATAAAACGTTAGGTAAATGGTCACCTCATTGGGAAGGGCCTTTTCGAATACTAAAGGTATTCTCAAACAATGCATATGAAATCGAAGAGCTGACGGATGATAAACGTATCCTAAAGGTTAATGGGAAATATTTAAAGAAATATAAGCCATGCCTGCAGGAGATTCGAATAGTAACAACGTAATCAAAATATCATAAAAATGCCAAAATGGCAATATGGGATGCCAAAATGGCGTTGTTCGAATATTACATGTAAAAAAAAACCAAATTTTAATCAAATCAACACTAAGATTTAGAAATAGGAATTATTCTTCAATCTGTTGAAGGTACTTCGAAAAGACTCAAGCCTTTGTTGAGCAAAATGTCTTGCTCCCTCTAAGGTGGCCACTTCTCCCTTGAGTTGTTCTGCAGTTTCCATTTCTGCAAGCCCCTTGTTGAGGAGCTCTTCGAATTGGTTACCAGCAGTATTGGTTTCGTAGGCTAATTGTTGTTCTCTAGCCTCTTTAACCTTCTGTTGAAGTTCCTGAATTTGCCTTTCCCAGAGAAGGATGGACTCAGCTCGAGCCTCATAATCAATTTTTGTTTGCTTTAGATACATGGCTTGATCCTCAGCTTCTTGAGAGAGTTTCGAAGCTTGTTCATAAGCAGCATCCATTGCAGTGCGTTTTTCTTGAACCTTTCTGGCAGCAAATTCATCTTGGAGAAGGTACCTAGTCACTTAGTCCAGCAAAGATTGAAGATCGAACAAGATAGTGCTAACTGGCAAGGAGCAGGTAGCAAGGTTGACCTTTGTAAGCAACTCCTTCATAGTGTAGCAAGCAGTGTTATCCTGTTTGAGCACTTCGAATATATCCACATCAAGAATTGTTCTCCTGATCCTGTTAAGAAGTACAATTCTTTCATCTGTGGGCAGAGGATGGCTAGTCGAACTTGTGCCAGCCCTAGCAGGTGGAATATCCCTTTGAGCCAGCTTCGCCTTCATGTACCCAATGTGGTCATTTCGTCTCAGGAGTGCAAGCTCCTCCTCAGTCATTCGGGACAAAGACGGTTTAGGGAGTTCCATACGCAGGGGAGTCACGTCCATTTCGACTTCCATGGGTTTATTGGTTGTGTCACCATCCTCTTCATTCGTTTCGTGCTCATTATCTTCTTCATCGTCATCCATATCCACCACTTCAATGTCTTCGTTTTCGCTGCTATTTGCATTGGACTCTGTCCCAGCAGTCGAACCATCATTGGCATCCTCCTCCTCAGACCCTTCTTCTGCAGATTCTTCGTTTCTTTGACCAGAATCAGCTTTCTCTCCTTCAGCTTGAGTGTCCTTTGGGTCCTCTTGAAGGGTTTCAAGAGGGGACTTTTGAAGATAAGTTCTTTGTAAAGCCTCTACAGATTCATGAAGTGTTGCTTCATTTGTCTCTTTTAGAGGAGGAGAAGTACTCTGATCATCTTGCTGCTCAGAAGCCCCAGCCAGAACCGCCATATTGGAGGAACCTTTGTTCTGTACAAGGTTGCTGGAATCTCCTTGAGGAGAAGAGTTGATCAGAGCAGCAGCTTTCGATGGAGAAGTCGAAGTGGTAAGAGCCGGATTTAAAATATCCTGCAAGAAGCAAAAGAATATTAAAGGCATGCACCAAGGTAATGAGAAATTATTTTTTCAAAAGATTTAAATTTCAATTTACCTGTGGACTCTCGGAAGAGAGGTTGCTAGCTATGCGTTCCAACATTACGTTGGAGGTCGAAGATGGAATTTTGGATTTAGGTGAGGGAGCAGCATCCCTGGAATCGAGTCCAGAGACACTAGTGGGTACATCACTTTTTGAAATATCCTTCTTCTGCTTCTTCTTCGAAGCAGCTGGTAAATTCCCTCCAGCCTTGGGGTCTTCCCCAGTAGTGTTTGATTTTCGCTTCTTTGGAGTGGTAGACGGAAGTTTGTTGGTCTGAAAAGATTTAAACAAAGAGTTAGATGCAAATCATGAAACATTAGTGAATTCGAAACATCAAAGCTAAGTGATTACCTGTGGAGTTGGAGCATTGGTTATTACTGGTGTTGTTGTTGTTGTTGCAGCAATTGTTGTTGGTTCGGATGGAGTCACATTGTCAATGGTTTCGATAGAGGCTTGAGAGGCGCTCCCTTCTTTTGACTTTGAAGCAGCAGTCTTTATCCTAGTGGCTGAAAATCGAAACAATTAAGGCAAAGGTTAAAGATATAGAAAATAAGAAGCATTTGGGATTTTCCCAAGTATTCGCACCTGTGCCTTGATCAGATTTAATCGACATGGCAGAAAGGTCATAGCGAAGATGTCCTGGGAAATCGTGGAGCCAGTGTCGAGCCCATGTCACAGTCTCAGATGGCTTTGGTTTCTTTTGAAGATGTTTGAACATTTCTTTGCAAGTGAACCACCAAGGGTATGGAGGAAACCAAGCCAGAGCCAGTTCTGAGGTAGGTAATCTAGGAAATTTAGGTGGATGCATTTCGAATGCCAACCTATACCTATCCTCAGGTGACAACCCTGAAGGAAGTTTTAACTTAGAAACTTTTTCTTTGAATTTTTCCTTCAAGGTCTCAGCCGCTTGATGCACCATGGATTCTAAGTGTGTGGGATCATAAGTAGTTTCGAAATAATTTTGAAAAGCCTTAATCTCTTTGGCATGAGTAAACATACCTTTCTTGGATGGTACCTGCACATCGAATGCATCAGTTAGTTTCTGCTGAATAGTAAGAGTATCGAACATATAAGTCTGATAGAACTTTGTCCACCATTCCAGAAACCCCTTTGCTGTAAGGTGTGTAGGTTCGAAGGTTATGAGTTCAAAATGGGTGAAGCCTTGGTATTGTTCCTGCTGTAGTTTGGCTTCTCTAGCCTTGAAGGTTCGCCCAGAGGTAATGGCATTTTCCGTTTGAAATAGGGGTTCAGGAATTAGTTGGCACAAGCCAAACTGTCTCGAAACGAAGTTGGGCTGATAAGCGAAAAGGAAAATCTGATTCTTAGCAGGAGTTATTCTTGAAGAGATTAGTCTGGGTAGCAAAAAGGCTCTCCATACATCTTGAATTTCTTTGCTTTTGACAGCTTCTGAGAGAGCCATGGTGAACCATGAAGGTCCATGAGCCCTTGAAGCAAAAGGCGCCATGGTCTCTTCGAACTTATGCCTCTTGGAGAATATCATGATATATTTTGAGAAGAGAACTTTGAAATCATCCTTATCATCGTTTGGGGTTAGTCTTCGCAGCCTAGTGCCTTCAATGATTCTATCCACTATTTCTGGGTCTTGTTCAGCAATAGTATTGGCAGTTGATAGTGAAGGTTCGAACATGGCATTTAGCCATAACTGAAGTAACCAGAAAGGGCCAGCTAGCAGGATATTCTTGGAGGTGTGAGATTTTAGACTCGAAACAGCTGACCTTAGACTTTCATAAAGATCAACTAATAGCAGTTCGCTTAAGCACACTCTCCGATTCTCATGCAAATCTCTATCTAGAGGAATAAACCTACTGGCTACTTGTAGGGATCTACTGCAAAAGACATACCTTGACAGCCATAAGGTAAGGAAAGCAATGTGTTCTACATCCGACACACTGTCTCCTTCAGTGTGATAGTGGTTGATAAACTTTGAAAAGCTTGCTAGCTTGACTTCGAAGTCGATAATACTCGAATGCTCTTCATTGTCAGGGATATATGTTTCTCCTATTGGTGATAGCCCAGTAATGGCCGCTATGTCAAAAAGGTAGGGGTAATCATTCCACCAGGGAGATGGAAAGTATTGTAAGTACTGTCCCAGAAATATAGGGACGCGAATAGCAATGGGTGGCTATAAGTAAAACCTGGCTTCGACAGTTTAATCAAGTTGTAGATACCTAATTCTTCCCATTGTTGGGATTTCTTAGCTTCTACCTTATTAAACCAGTTATGATAAGCAGTGTCGGAGGTGGGGCAAGATCGAAACGGTTTGAAGTTACTCTTTACATAATCTAGTACGAAAGGGTCCTTAGGAGGAACGATTGGATTTTCTACGGTGGTCGAATCAGAAGACTCTATAGTCTTGGGGCTATCCATTTTATTAAACAGGGGTTTGAAATTATAGCAAACTGGGAAAAATTTTCTGGTGTCTTTTAAAATTTCAAAGACTGTAAGAGGGCCCATTAAAGCTAACCTCTTGCCAGCAGCGTGAGTAGGAATTAGTACCTGGGATGCATAAAGCATTTCTTTCTCTTTTGAGATCATCTGGGGAACAAGAACAGATTGACCTTGGTAGGTGCCAACCTTGCTTTCCATTGTAGTTCCTGTGGTCTTTCCTTTCTTTTTGGAAACCTTTTTTAGTTGAGATGAAGTTGAAGAAGACATTGTTGGAAGAATGTTGGAAGTTTAGGGTTTCGGTGAGCAAAGAGGGAGAAAAGATTCAGAAAGTGGGAAGAAAAGAAAAGACTAAGTTGATGAGTTTTTATAATGTGGAAGTTTAAGCATCCACTGAGTAAGATTGTGATACGTGGTAGTCGTGGGTTGGTTTGATGAAGAGGTGGCGTAAAGTTAACATTGGTAATAGGCGTGATTAAAGATAATCATTGTTTTGTAACTGCACCATGCTGTGAAATGGTTCAAGGCGGTTAAGGAATCTGAAAAGCGTTGTGATTGACGTGACTGGAGTCATATGCAATAAATGTTACGATGATTCGAAGGTCGCATCAAAATCTTGTGTATATGTTTAAAATAAGTATTTCTCAAAGGAATCGAAATACATATTTTAAAGGGGCATTTTGTTGGCTGGAGATTTTGATGATATTATTAGAAGTAAAGTAAGTTGGACGTTTCGATTGAAATAAAACAAAACGTCATGTTTCGAAATGGTAGAAGCAGTGCTTCGAATGGGCATATCAAAGCTTGGAGCTTCGAGTGACAGTTAAGAGAATATATTCAAAGAAGTCTCGAAATGATAACAAGGCTGTGTCTAAGAAATGCGTTCGAAGCGAAGAAGTGCCAATACATTTGAAATTCAAATGCAAGCGGGATGTTCGAAATTTGAAATATATGCGCTGGAGCATTCGAAGACGCGTGGAAGCAAGAGAGAGGCATTGCTCTGCATGTTCTGAACGTGGCAGAATCTTATAGCAAGACCGTTATGGTCGAAGTAGTATAAATAGAAGTCTTAGCATTAGGATTTCGTGTGTCATATCTATTGTACAAAAAACTCAGTAAACATTCAAATTACCACATGGCTAGGGAAACGAATGCACGAGCAATGTACGTATGATAACACCACATGTTTATGATTTAATGAAAACTCTTTATCATTTCCAGTACTTTCCTTTATCTTCATGTTAATACCATTTACAAGCCTTTGCATTTAAAATGTTTTCATTCGAAATCTTTTTACTGATGCCTTACATTTAAATGCTTTCTTTCCATTTCAAATACTTTACATTTCAGAAACTGTTATACATTTCATGCCTTTATCTTCAAGTTTTTATCATTCGAACACCTTTTTCACTTAAAGTCATTTTACAGTCTTCTTGCATTTAAACGCTTTCTTCATATTTCACAATCTTTTACATTCCAGAGAATATTTTACATTAACTGTTTTTATGCTTCGAAGTTATTTACTTGTCTTTTATGCAGTTTTTACATGTCTTTACAATTTAACTTTATTCATGCAATTTAGTTTCGCGCACATTTATTTGATCACACTTTTAGATTTTTCTAAGAAAGTTAAGCACCTACACAACATTCTAAATACCAACCATGAATACCAGTTCGATCATGAGAGTTACCCTAATGACCAACACATCCTAGGATCAATCTAGTCGATCCTGCGAGTTACCAGAGAAATTGAATAACAGTCAGTAAGATTATTCGATAGTTTGGAGGACTAGCGGTTGTTTACCAGAAATCACTGTAAACACCAAGTCAAACAATTCAAGAAAAATAATTTTCAAATCCCCAACACATTCATGGACCAACATCAAGACCTGAATTCTATTGAAAATTCAAGGCACGAGGATTTTGAACATGAAACTTGCACCATAAGCAACAAAATCCTAAATTTGACTTTAAATCCTAAATATTAATTATGTGAGATCAAAATTCAAACAAATTAAATCAAGATCATACAAATCATCAAGAAACCCTAAATGTTAGAATATATATTTTTTCACATTTTTTGAATTAAAGAAAAGTCAAAGATGAAATTAAAATCAAACAATTATTCAATTAACAAATATTCACATATCAAAATGATATTTAAATCACAAACTCAGAAAAATGGCCAACCAAAATTATATTCAAATATTAGGACTAAAAACACACATCCCTGAATTTTTGTGAATTTTTTGGATTATAGGAAATATTAAAATAATAAAAAAAACAAATGATTATCAATTAAACTATTATTTAAGGGGAAAAAATGTAAACCCTAACCAAAAATCATAAAAGGTCAAAAATGAACTTATATTCTGACTCCATGACTAAAAACAAGCTTTCATAATTTTTTTAGATTTTTTTTGGATAAAGGGAAATATTAAAATAAAAATCAAACAAACAAATATTACAAATGACCTTTGAAATTAAATTTTAAATCAAAAATAAAGAAAATGATAAACCCAAGTCAGAATCAATTTTTACATTATTTTGTGAGTCTAGGACAATTTTTATGGAATTTTTTGGATCAAAGAAGTATTAAAATAAAAATTATCTTCAAATAAACAATTAATTAAGCCTATGTATTTTTTAAACCAATCAAATCACTTTAAAAAAATCCAAAAAAATATGACAAATACTAGAAAATAAAATTGACCTATGGTAATTTTTTTGTGATTTTTGAAGGTGTTTTGATCAGAAAATAAAATCAAACAAAATGTCAAATAAAACAAAAATTCAAATAAGCCAAAAATTCAAACGGACCAATCATGATGTGCCACCACATCATCTTCAACCTCTAGACATTTCAAAAACGCGCGCAACTTCTCAGGTTTAGGGATCATGTTCAGACCAGCATAGCATACTCAATTTCGCATCATTTTTTATGAAATCAAAGGCAAATCAAAGCTAGCATTTCATACTTCACATTGCAATTTGAATCAAATCGAATAATCAACCACATTGTTCACAATCAAGTCATGAATATGAATAAAACCATCCAATCATGCATAATTCACCAAATCAAATGCTATAAAGGTTCAGAAACATTCCATTAACATCATTGAACATAAATCCAAGCTCAAACATCTCAATAAACAAGCACATCTCAGAAATTGAAGTTTGGAATCATTACCTCAAGGAGAAAAGTGTTTTACTGTCTCCTTCACTCCAGATGCAAACAAATGGTGCTAGCTTGATCTACTCACTTTGCTGAAGCTGAATCCACAAGAATTTTGAAGAAAACACCAAGGAATTGAGAGAATCAAATCAAGTTGCAGAAGAAGAAGGAAAATTCCAGATCTGGAATTCTTGCAAATTGCGCATTCCCTTTCTCTCTCTTTGCTTGCTTCCTCTTATATAGAGTTTGTAGAGAAGGTTAGAAGTGGAAATCTGACTTTAAAACCGTTGGAGGGCAGGATTGGGAATTTTGGCCAAAAATGAAGTGTGTACTCAATCAGGTGATTTGCCCGTGCATTCTCTTGCCTCTTATGCGTTTTGTGAGCTAAATCACTTCATAATATCTTGCTTAGGATATTGGCCCTTAATTCTATCTGATCAAAGAGTGTTGGAGTTTTTGCAATTTTGGGCAATTTTTGCATTTTTCATTCAAGCAAGCGCCAAGGTCCATGGAACATGAAATGGCTGATACTATGGGCCTTAGCAAGTCACAAATAGGTCATGGGCTGGGTTAGGAACAAAGAGAATGGTTGAAACTTGAGTTTTCATGAATTGGACATTTTGCATATTTGCCAAATTTCAATAAAATACTCCAAAATTCCAAGACTCCTAACTTGCTCATACTTTTGAATTTTGGCATAAATGAGCATAATTTGGAAAGGTATTGAAAATATATACAACCCCTTAGTTTTGAGTTTTTGCAAATTAATCCATTAAGGTCCTCAAAATTTGGCTTGAAATTCACTAATTTTGAAAAATGACCTATAATTTTATGACTTCAAAAGACCATTACTCTTGATTCCTTGCCAATTTGGACATGAGACCAAAAGGAGGTGAAAGATAATTCTCTTAGATTTCCAAGAATATTTCATTTGCATCTTCTTGATCAAGGGTGAATAAAATATGAATTTTTGAAATTAAGTCCTTATTTTCCAAAATTAGTAACTTTTAGGGTTTCTTCAAGAACAAGTTTCAACCCAAACTTCAATCTCTTTGATCCAATGACCAAAATGGACTTGAAAAATGAAAAGTGCATCCTTGAATTGATGGTTGTCCAAAATTTTACTTGGTCAACATTGACTGATTTTGACCAAAATGACCATTTTGCCCCTCTGAATCAATTGACCCACTTCCCTTCAAAATTGATGAACAAAACTTCAAACATATGATCTTCCAAATATATAGAGACCATGTACAAAGTTTCACTTCAAAATTCTCAAGGAAACCTGATAAAAACTCAAACCCTAGTTTTGATCAACACCTCAGGAGACTGATGAATCATCTTCAAAAATTCAAATCCTTTGGGCATCATGACCCATTCCTTGTGTAAAGACCTCTTAGATACCAAAGAGATGTTATAGCTCCCTAAATCAAGACTTGTACATTGGCCAATAGCCTTTCTCAACAAAACCCTAATTTGACTGGTGAATCCAAAGAGTGATTCTCCTTGTAGTCAAACACAAACTTCAATCCTCTGGTGATCCAAAGAGATGGATGAAACATCTTAAGATATGCAATAAATTCCGAGCTTGAAAGATCCAGAGGTTTAGATGATAAGATTCTACTTGAGCAACTTGTCAATGCAAACAACCTTCAAGGCTTGAGGAAGACTTGATAACCAAAGTACTTTGATCCCATCACAATGTATGAATGCAATGCAATATGATATTCATGATGAAACATAAGCCTAAATCAATAGGGTAAATTTTGGGGTGCAACAGCTGCCCCTATTCAAATATCCTCAACATGATAAGTGAGAAAAGTGATAACTTTTGAGCGTTCAGGGTTGACGATGTTTGAATACAAAAGAACCCGAAAATTTACACTCTTGAAAGAAATGGAAACAGAAAACCCCCAAGACATGCGTCAGAATGAAGCTGCAACGCAGGTTGAGACAGAATGGAAACAAAAGAAGAGTAGGCGTAACTAAACTTCCAGACAAACGTGCCAGGGCAAAACTGGGCTTCAAAAGGAAGGGGTGAGACAAAGCTCAACCAACAGAGTATAGGCGAAACTAGGCTCTGTAACAGGAAACGTACGCGGGTGAGGAGACGAAACTCTGAGCTCGACCCAAAGCAAAGTGGCTAGAGTGCATGATTCTAGGAACACTTGCCAATTTCAACTAGGATGGACAGTAAGAAGGAACTGAAAGAATCTCAGAAAAGAGGAACAAAAGTAAGATGAAACTCGACTCAACGACTAGTCAGACGAAACTAAGCTAGATGAGTACCAGGACGAAACTAGATTTCACGCACGGGTAACAAGGTGAAACTCGACCCAAAGCAAAATGATGAGAGTGCATGTTTCTTAGAGCATCTGCTGGTCTCCGATCAATGGGTAAACAATGACGAAAACTGATAGAAGAAATCCAGGGAACAAAAGAGACTGATTTCAATCCAGGGACGCAGTACGAACACTACACTCGGTAAACGAACACCGTCAAAGAGTCCAAGGTATGAAGGCAAAAACGAGACGAAACTCGACTCAATAACTAGTTAGGCGAAACTAATCTAGATGAGTACCAGGACGAAACTGGATTTCATGCACAAGGTGAGGAGACGAAACTCTGAGCTCAACCCAAAGCAAGGAGATTAGGGCGTACACCTAAGAACCTGCTGAAAGCGAATATCAAGACGAAACTGGTATTCGAAAGGTGCATCAATAGACATTGGAATGAACCGGAGAGGGTAGTGAAGACTAAACTCGAGAAGACCGTGCTAGGGCGAAACCGAACTACAGTTAAGAGTGGACACTCAAACAAACAAAAGATCGACACCAAAAGATATTGGTATGGGGTGGATAATGAGGACGAAGACCTCGCTGGAGATTAAATCTGAAGTATTTAGCAAATCACTGGGGATGGCGGAAATAATAGTGGCTTATGTCCTAATGCATGTTTGAATTCTTTTTATATAGCGCAATGCTCCATATAATGGAAATGCTACGCGTTTTGGTAGATGCAATGTAATGATGCATGTTTAAAAGTTTCACCGGAGAACAGCCAATTGAGAAACCAATAACCAAGAAGTCAGGATCTGAAAAGACTTGCAAAAATAAATCGCAAAATCCAAAGGGGAGAAAATATGAGGAACCGCTAGAGAGGGAACCTCAAAGAGATGAAGCTTCGCGGAGAATAACAAACGGGCACCCAGTAGAAAAGGGTCACAAACATTGAGAGAAGCTGCAAAAATAAATTACAAACTCCTAGAGAAGATCAGAACGACACTGTAGCCTCTGGAGAAGAACACTTATATAAAGATCATATGTTGAGCGAAAAGATCAGAACAAGACCGTAATCTTTGGAAAAGACAGCGCACGGCCGTGTTGAAGGATGACACCAAGACAACAAACCCGACATGAAGGGGTGAAAACCTTTGGTGGGGGAGTAAAGCTCTAATGAGGAGACGGGACTTCGCCGGGGATACAAAATCTTGTTGAAGATTTTTGTTGGGGAGATATTTTTCTCGGAATGCAACCTTTGGACGGATCATGCAGATAGTCACACAGTAACGAACTTACTGTGGAATAAGAGAAGATATTTAACATAAGGATGCCCCGGTCAACAGATCGGTTAGGAAATGAGAGGTCAAAGCGAGGGATCTCTGCTGGCAATTCTGTCGGGAAATCGAAACTCCTTCAGAATGTGAGTTCCCACTTAAATGACTCCACTGGGGATGGATGACATTTCCGAACTTGAAGTCTTAGAATGAAGCTTTTTTGAAAGAAAATCCCTGGAGCAACAAACCTTTGCTGTGGAAGCGAAACTTCACTGGGGGTAATAAACTTCACCGGTGATAAGAAAAGTCCTAAACACACATGGACTCTGTCAAAAATAGAAGAAAGCCAAACACTCCCCTCTTGACAATCATTAAGCTCTTTACAGGTGTTCAATATGTAAACTCTTTTTGATGTCAAGCAATTGTTTTGCATATAAAAAGATGTTTATTTTTGAGAATGACAGACCCGATGCGATGATTATTTAAGCCTTGAAGTTGAAAACTTTAATCAAAATGTCGCATCTCTATTGTGAACGAATCACTGGCTAGAGTGTAAAAAAATTTAAAACTTTTCTTCCCCTTTTTGAAAAACGAGTCAAAATGCGGATGATAAGATACCAACACGGATATGCAACACACATTTGGGGAGTTTAGGAAACGTTATCCTGTTGCAGTATGCTTTCGAGTTAAACCCTAGTTTCAGTTAGGACTTTTAGAGGTTGTAACATGGCCTGGTTCGAGGTTCTTTTGAAAAAAGGTTTTTCAAGGCTCAAGTTATTTGGTGCCCACCCCCTTCGCGATATTCTCCTGTCCTAAGTTCATCTGACTTATCACAAGTATTCATCTTTCAAAAGGATTTATAATGGTTGAGTGATCACGATTACTCCTCCAACATGATCTTCACTTATCTTCTCCTGCTTTTGTTTGTCTCTTTTTGATATTATTGTTCCTCTTCTTTTGATGAAAATTTTATTGGATAATCTTTTCTCTTTTTTTTCCCGACCTTTTAGGCTCTCTTTTCCCTAACTTTTGCCTGGACAAAATCTTTTGAATTTCAATTTTGGAAGTCCAGCGGGACACCCTAACTTTTGCCTAAGTGACTTGTTTTCAAGTTTCGACTTAGCGGGGATTTTTGTTTCTTTCTTATCCATGCTTTCCAATTCGAGCAAGTCAATGTGACTCTTTTTTTTTTGAAGAAAACAAAAGCCTCATTCCTCGATCGGCGAGGGATAACCATTATTGTATCTGTGATACGGTGGGAGAACTGACTTGAGGTTTTGCGTTTGTTTTCGCAAATGTTTCGGTTTAGCAAGAGTCGCCACCGACTTTTTATTTTATCCTAAGGAAAGGTTAAAAAGCACAGGAAAAACCTTTGAGATGTTTTCTTGGGTTCGGGGAGTAGATTATAGAAAGGGAAGGTATTAGCACCCTTTCTATCCATGGTTATCCATGGGCTCTTAGTTACTTTCTTAGATCACTTGCCTTTGCTTTTCAATTGTTTGAAATGGTGCTTTGTGTGTGTGGTTTTGAAAATGTTTTGAAAAAGATGCCTTGTCTAGGTAACCATTGTAACAATTCTTTACTCGAATGTTTTACAAAGGTGTTTGTCTTTTTGAAAAGATGTTCAATGTTTTTGAAAGTTGTTTTTGAAAGTTGTGTTGTGGAGTGTGTTTTGAAAGTAGGCAAGGATTGGTTTTGCAAGTTTTGATCAAGTAACTAAGAGTTGTCTACCCCTAAATTTACTCAAAGATCTTTCCTATGTTTTAACCATTTTAACAGTGTTGTTTCACCATTGTATTTGGTGAACAACCTTGCGTTAGGATGTTAACGAGACGGGCGCAGGTCATCGTTTAGACCATGAATGCAATAGTGCCAAGTGTCTTTGGCAATTTTCTTGAGGGGACTTGATCATTTTTTAGGCAACTTGAGAAAGCATCATCGAGGGGCTATGATCATTTGATTTGTTTTGTTTTGCCAAAGACACTCAACATGCAACATGGCCCATTTTTGAAGGCAACAAGTGGAGTAACCCTAAGAGTGCAAGTGTGCATTGTGTTGTCCATTTTCATGCTTTTTTTTGTCTTTTGTTTTAGTCAAGCTATTTGTTATTTGATTTGCATACAAACCCTAGGTCTATCATGGCATAATTTGAAAGCTTTTAAATGCGGAAATTTAAAGTCCTAAATTATTACAACATGATTATGGGGGATGGGGGTACAAATGTTTGAATGGGGGGATATTTAGCAAGAAATTAAATCTAAAACTATTACATCCATATTGAATATACAAATATTTAAATGTATAATATTTAAATAAATATAATAAATATGCCAAATGTATTATGCACAAAGATGATTTTTTATGTACGTGAAAGTGTTTTTCAATGTAAAATATAAACAAAAATAAAAAGGTCAAATTTAGATATTTTTGTCATTTAGGGCAAAACCCTAGTTTTTGAATAAATATTATTATTTATTAATTATATACAATATTTGTTAATTATATACAAAAATAAAAAGTATATTGTGAGAAAAGTATTTTTGATGTCAAATATTAATAAAAATGTATTATTTCTATATTTTTGTCCTAAATATCTAATAAAATATGTATAAGTATATTTATATATATTTAATAAACTAAATATGTACAAAAATAAAATATTAATTATTTATAAAAATGTGTATTTTTAGAAAATGTTTTCAAAATGTAAATGAAAAATAATAACTGAAAATAAATATATTTTTGTATTATTTTTTAGTGTTTTAAATAAAAGTATATATATTTATTTACATGTATATATTTAAATAAAACAAATAAATGCCAAATAAAATGCAAAAAAGGGTGGAAAAATATTTTTGATATTTTTTATACTTGAGCAAAAAATAATAAGTCAGAATCAAAAAGAAAAAAATCAAAAATGATAAATATATCACACAATGGGCCAGGGGGTGCAAAATGGAAACAAAGTGTGCAAAGAGAAAAACCAACTCAGGCCCAGCCCAAGTCAACCTTCTTCAACCTCCAGCCTTGTTTCAAACAGAAAACGCGTGCTTCACCATGTCCAACACAAACTCCTGATTCTTTGACTTTTAACAAAAACTCATAACACAAACATTATAGAGCATCAAGAGACGAATTCAGACATATAAAATACTTGACCTAACTCTAAGAAACGAGGGAGAATTTCTTCATCCCCAATTTCTGACCTAATTTTTCTTCAATGTTCATGGCCAAAATTCTCACAGCATACTCAATATAAATGAAAAGTAAATATATGGATGACTTCAGGGCTATGAGGAGAACATGTTTCATTCACAAACCTAAGCCTAACTCTTCCTATATTGAGAGATAAAAGTTCATGTTTTTACCTGTTTCAGCTTGAGTCGTGTACAACAATGGAGGTATCTTCAATGGAGTTTGAGCTTTGGTACAACTTGCCTGAAGTCCAAGGATGCTTCTCCAACACCTGACTTGCTTTGAATCACTATGAATCGTGCTATGGAAGTTTACCTGCAAAATTGAAAAAATGAAAATGGAAACAGGGGTTAGGGATGTTACAGTTTGTATTTAGGGCTTGGGATAGTTCCAATGGATGGTAGGGACTGTGTTTGAACAAGCTTTGGCCAAAACGCACAAGCAAACTGAGTTGTGCAACTCAATCTGCAGAGATGCCCTGTTTCTTGCAGAAAAATGGCGTTTTGGTGAATGAGGAGGTATTGAGGATGAAGGACTCGTGTTTTAGGTTAGCTTGGGTGTATGAAAGATGAGAACAAAGTTTGCTTAGGTTGGTATTTACAGGAATGGGAGTTGGTATGAGTTTTGCCAAGTTTCTTCTACTTGAAGCAAGAAAATACAAGTTTCAATACAGGCATGTACAATGCCCTAAAGTATGCTGCCACTTTTGCTCTTGGTTAGAGGGATTTGTGTACAAATTCTAGCCTCAAAGATCTGGCCCATGCCTCTTGGATTTGTTATTTGACATAAAGTGCATCTTTTCCAAAATGGCAAATTTACTTTTTCCATTTAAAGATTAATTCTTTGTGTAATGACTAAATGCATAAAATAATGCTTGAACACAACGGTTAGGCATTTAATTATTGAGTGTGAAGAGGTTTAAAGGCCTGCAAGCTAGCTTGTACAAGCTGATTTAAAAAATGCCAATTGTGATCGGTGGAAATAGAACTGACTGTTTTGAAAGCTGGTTCGCGAAATGTCGCGGTAAGCAAGAGTCGCCACCGTCTTTTATGTTCTCCAACAAGGAAAGGACAAAAGCACAGCAAAATTCCTTTTCGAGATGTTTCTCGGTTCGAGAGGTAGATTTATAGAAAGGGAAGGTGTTAGCACCCTTTCTATCCATGGTTATCCATGGGCTCTTAGGTACTTGCTCTTATATTTTCAAAAGATGTTTGCTTTTCAAGTGTGTGTGGGTTTTAAAAAAGGTTTCATTTGAAAAATTTCTAAGTAACTCTTGTATCTGTCCTCAAGAGTGTATGAAAAATTTGCTTGAAAACTTTTAGAAAGTGTCAGTGTGAAAAGAGGTTTTTGTTTGTTTTGAAAAGAGCAAGTACCCATGAGATCTACCTACTCTAAGGAATTAGGCTGTGTAAGAGTCCTTTAGATAGTGATATCCCACCATTGAGAGGCAGGCAGCACCATCGTTGGAGGTATTCGGGTCAATTCGATTAAGGGACATGTGTGGTCACCGAAGCAATAGTAGGACACCTTAGAAGTAACCCTAATATCCTAGATCCTTTTTATCCGAGGCAACCGTTTCGAGGCAACTGGATCTTAGACAGGAGGGCGACCTCTAAAACACCCTATACTTGACGACCACGTTCGAGGCAACCAGTGAGGCGTACCCTAGGAGTGGCATGTGCATGTGTGTTGTTTCAGTTTATATTTATCTTTGATCATGCGTTTGTGAGCTACGAGTTGTTTTTATTTGCCATTCAGTCTTGCATGCATTGTTAACAGTTAAGAGTGCGGAAAACAAAGTGCGGAAATGTAAATCTACGCTATTACAAGGCGCGGGTCTATACATCGCCAAAAACAAAAACCCGTTTTGAAATAAAGTGCGGAAAGTAAATAAAGCGGTAAATCCTAATTACTATTACATCCTTTGAGCAGATACATAAATAATCAAGAATAATGATAATGCGCGAAAGAAATTAAATCAATCCGTCCTAGGGTTTTGACCCTTTTGAGAAATAAAGAAATTTTTAGTCCTTTTTTGCAATTAATTAAACATTAAACCTAGTACTAATTAATTATTTAATTAAAAAAGAAAAAAATGTTTTTTTGTGTTTTATGTTTTTTTTTTAATAAAAATAAAGAAGTTAAAAGTCAAAAGAAACCCTAATTCTAAGTTTATTTTATTAAAAAAAAAATCAAAATTGAACCTAATTTAAACTAATTAATTTGTTAGTATTTTATTTATAAGAAAAAGTCCTTTTTTATGTTTTATGTTTTTTATGTAAATAAAAAGAAAAAGAATTAAAAAGTTAGTAAACAAAACCCTAATTCTAAACTAATTTTATTTATTGTAAAAAAGAAATTAAAATTACCTAATTAAACTAATTAATTTGTTTACATTTTATTCACAAAAATAATAGTTAATAGTAAAATTAGTAATTAATAAAATATTTACATTTTTTTTGATCTCTGAATTTATTATAAAAAATTAGTTTATTGGTTAATAATAATAATAATAATTAATTATGAAATAATTAAAAGAAAACAAAATAAAAATAAGAAGAAAATAAGTAATTAACCAGGGGGTATTCTGGACCCATGGGAGGTTAATCTGGAATTGTTGGCCCATTAACACAAAGCCCTTGTTGACTTTCTGGATAGCCTAGAGCGTGGATTGACCAGGAGTATGGTGTTCTTTCATCCTGACCATTGGATTGAGCCTTGTGGCCACTTGGCTAGCTGATGCGTGAGGACATATGGTGGAATGCATTGAATGGCCTGTATAGAATTACATAAGAAAAAAATAATATTGAGTTTTGGGGGGACCTGGGAATCGAACCCAGGTCCCAATGATCAATTGCCAGCACCTGTACCACTGAACCAACTGAACGCATTTGTTATACTGGTAAACAATAAATATATTATAGGAAACCAACACATGTGCTAACAATTATGAAAAAAACGCACGCCATTTAAATCATCCAGTAGCAAGCTGACACGCCCTTCGTCTTCATCCTTTTTCCTGTAAAACAAAAGCAATTAGCGGGGGTTTTTAACCCCCATAAAATAGGATGAGGGAAAATAACAAATAGGATCCTAGGCCATATAAATTGGGCGCGATAGTCTTATTCAATTCGTCTTGTCCAGGAGGTTTCAACCATATGCGTGAGATAGTCCAATTTTATTGTATGTGGAAAGACCTAATCTGAGAGCTCTGAAACCCTAGATTTCATTAATGGTGTTTTGCGTTTCAGGGCACCATAAGGCAATTAATCAATACCAAAAGCTTCAGAATGATGTTAGCAATGCAAAGCAATAATCAAAACATGTTAATGATGCATAAAACTTGAGTTTCGATTATGGAAAAGAATGGTAAACCGTGTGACTGTTTGAGATGATTCCTGGAGCTTTAAGGCTTGTTTTGGGTTGCAACGCGTTCCTGAATGTCCCAGCAATGTATTGGAATCACTTTAAGGCTTTGAATTGATCTGCAATATGAAAAACAGTTTTTAGTTTTTCTTTGAATTTTTGGAATTTGGCTATGGTTCTTGCAGCAGTTTTGCACGTCCATGGAATTAGGTTTGACTTCAGCATATATAGTACAATAAAATTAGGGTAAATCTTGCACAAGAAATCCTTTGAATTCATGTTTTCAATATTTGATTTCAATCAAATCTTTTTGCATATTTTTGATTGATAAAGCTTGCCAAACATGGAGTTTTTTGCCTCTTTGATGGATGCACGAAATTGCCAGCTTGCCCTGATCTTATTTGCTTCACAAAAGATTTGAAAATCATATCTTTTGAATTTTCCTACAATTAAATCAATTAAATGAATTATTAATCAATTAAAAATACAAATAATTAATAAAAATAAGAAAATAATTCAATTTAAGTTCAATGGGTCGTGCATAGGCCTTGGGCAATGATTCAAGAAGAAATTTGAGGCCCATTAGCAAAAATAAGGTGTTTTAGTCAAAGTTGACTTTTGCAAATTCCCAAAAATTTCCCAACTTCTCCAATGCATATCTTCCTCAATTTTGAAGCTATGAACATGTTCTTGGACATCTTGGAAAGGTCTTGAAGTCCTCTAACCAATGCCTTTGGTCCCATGTCATTTTGATTCACCAATCTCAATTTATGGTCTTTGACTTAAAGTGCCTTTTTGTTGACTTTTGAAAATGACCTATAATGTAGAAATTGATAACTTTTTGTGAGAGCATTTCTTGGATTTGGAATGTGAAGATAAGTTGTAGGAAATGTAATACCCTTCAAAATGAGCATTGGATGGGATTTTTCTGATGAACCATGAAAAAGTTATGCCTTGGTCAAGTTACAGTTGACTTTTCAGCTGTCCAAAAATAGAAACTTTTGCATCCTTGATGATTTCTGAGCCATTCTTGTGGAATCATGATCAAGACTTGATCAAATGATGATTGTGGCTTCAAAATAAGATGTTGACCAAATTTTTTGACTTTTGACTGCCAAATGACCATTTTGCCCCTGCAGTTGATTGTGGAGCAATTAGGGCTTTTGACTGTGCAACTTGATGCTGTGAGCCTTGAAACATGGCATGTAGATGCTTGACAATGTGTATAGGCCTATGGGACTTGATTGAGCCATTGAAAACCTCAACTTCCTTGCAAGAACCAAGACCCTAATTTTGACTGGCTTAGGAGATGTTGGGACTGTGCAACCCTTGAGTAGACTTGAGCAAATTGAGATGATGCTTGTCAACACTTTGAAGAATATGGGAGGGAAAATTTTGGGGTACAACAGTTGCCCCAGTTCAATCTTCTTAGACCTGAGGATGTAGATTGGCTTGCGTGCCTTTCGTGATCCGAAGGTGGAAGATGATTGAACACTAGAGTGCCCAGAAATTTGCACTCACATAGTAGAGTATCAACAACGTGATGTCGGGAATGGGCTTATAGATGCCACTTGGAGAGATGGTGGATAGGAGTGGAGATGGGCTTATAGATGCCATCGGGGGTGTCGATCGCGTAAGAGATTCCTTAGCGAGAACTTGCGTACCTGAGAAAGAAAGATAATTTCCTGGCCTGTTACATGTGTTGATCTTCAAACTCTTCATGCAGATATGCCCTGGCTAGATACAGGTATCGAATCTACAATTAATCGCTCACAGATATGCCCTGGCTAGATACAGGTATCGAATCTGGAACTTCAAAAGGTTGCTTACAAACGTGCCCTGGATAGATACATGTATCGAATCTACAAACAATCACAGATATGCCCTGGCTGGATATAGGAATCGAATCTCTAAACTCTTCATGCAGACATGCCCTGGCTGGATACAGGAATCGAATCTACAATCAGTTACTCACAGATATGCCCTGGCTAGATACAGGTATCGAATCTGGAACTGGTCGTCTACAGATATGCCCTGGCTGGATACAGGAATCAAATCTCTAAACTCTTCATGCAGACATGCCCTGGCTGGATATAGGTATCGAATCTACAATCAGTTACTCACAGATATGCCCTGGATAGATACATGTATCGAATCTGGAACTGGTCGTCTACAGATATAACCTGGCTGGATACAAGAATCAAATCTCTAAACTCTTCATGCAGACATTCCCTGGCTGGATACAGGTATCGAATCTACAATCAGTTACTCACATATATGCCCTGGCTAGATACAGGAATCGAATCTGGAATTGGTCGTCTACAGATATGCCCTGTCTGGATACAGGAATCGAATCTCTAAACTCTTCATGCAGATATGCCCTGGCTAGATACATGTATCGAATCCACAATCAATTGCTCACAGATATGCCCTGGCTAGATACAGGAATCGAATCTGGAATTGCGACAGTTGATAGTAATCATCTTTGGATTGACCTTTTTCCTGAAAAGGCGAAACATTAGTTGTATGCGATGTCATGATGTATGAAATGCATGATATCATGATGTTCTCAAGAATAAATGAGATTGTGTGTTTATGATGCGTATATGCATGCGTCATGGTGTATGATAAAGTAATGTTTATGAATGTATTTTCGTCTAGGAAAATAAATCCTTGACGAGTGTCGGGAAGTTGAATCCTGAGCTGACGTTTGAAGTGTAGAGTTCTTTGTTTCCGCTGGGGATGGTGATTGCAAGGATAAACCGGTAGGAGAAGATGACTCTGTTGGGGAATAAACTTTGTTGAAGAGATTACTCTGCGGGGAAATACTCTGTGGGAAGAGATATTTCGCTGAGATTTTGATGATAACTCCGCTGGGGATACCGTTGATAAGTTATGTTGGGGAATTTGATGAACTCAGCTGGGGAATAGGAAGAACTTCGCCGAGGACGATCTTTCCATTGTAATTAGCTGAGGATAACCCAGTTATAAGCTCTGGTGGGGAATAACCTTTAAATATAGCCGGGGAGATGCGTTCGTATTCTGCAGGGGATAAGCTTCCAGAATCTACTGGGGATAAGCTTCCAGAATCTACTGGGGATATGGCTTCAACTCTCCTGGGGAATCTTTTGGATTGTACTGGGGAAGTGGCTCCACTGGGGTGTCTGGTACTCCACCGGGGAACAATCTTATATTAAGACTGCCTGGGATGCTTGCTTAGGAACATCTGTATACTCCGCTGGGGAATGTTGAGATCTTCTGAGGATATCCAACTTCCTTAAGGCTGATAGTAGACTAACTCTGCTTGGGGAGAGTGTTGCTGACTTGCTGGAGATATTGTGCCTTTTCAGGGCTGATTGGGAGACCAATTCTGCTCGGGGGAGTGTATTGTTGACTTGCTGGAGATACTGTGCCTTTTCGGGGCTGATGGGAGACCACCTCTGCTCGGGGAGAGTATTGCTGACTCTTGTCTTACTCTGCATGGAGTGAAGGTATCTTGGTTACGTTCTTCAGCCGAACCTACCTTGGTACCTTAGTGGACAGATCCACTAGATCGCTTAGACAACTCATTATTGCCCCTGTTTCTAATGTCACCTGTAATTAGTCCTTTATTTCGCATGCAAATATTTATGAGTTAGCAATTAATGTCAAGTGCATATATCAAAAATGAACATTGGACGTTCTTCGCAAGACAAAACAGAAAAAGGAAAAATAATTGGCAATTTGTCTGGAAAAGTAAATTTGTATTGATTTTGAATTTGCATGTAAATAGACGTTAATGTACAGAAGGCTGACGTCCTAGTAAGAGAACGCCGCCGAACAACATAGAGTTTATACAATTTTGTGAAAAGAAAAACAAAACAGCTATGTGAAAAAAATAATCCCACTGGGTTCCAACTCTGCTATCGCCTTTATGTCTTCAAGCGTCTCATCACTTGGCTGCTTAGTTGAAGATGAAGCTGATTGATCGATGCCGTCTGAGCCTGATAGTTGATGCCGAATTCTGGATGCAAGGTGATCAATGAGACATAGTATTATGCTTATCCCTAACTTTTGCCTAGACCGCCCTTTTGGGTTTTCGGTCCACTGGGATACCCATTTTTGCCCAAGCCGCCTTTTCAGGTTTTCGACTTGCCGGGTGTACAGATTTTTTCATTTCATCCCTTATTTTTGCCCGAACCCTTTTGGTTCGCCGGGAAGCCCTTATTTTTGCCTAGGTGTGTCAACCTAGCGGGTCTTTTATTCATGCGTAGTATCTTTTTACTATGTCTGCATTGGCGGGGTGAGGAAGGTCGTCACCATCCATGGTGGTTAGAATCACAGCTCCTCCTGAGAAGATATGTTTAACCACAAATGGCCCTTCGTACGTAGGGGTCCATTTGCCCCTGGGATCACTCTGAGGAAGGATGATGCGCTTGATTACCAGGTCTCCGACTTGATACTCTTGTCGTCTGACTTTCCTGTTAAATGCCATGATCATCCGTTTTTGGTACGTCTGACCATGACACATAGCAGTAAGTTTCTTTTCGTCAATCAGGTTTAATTGATCAAGTCGAGTCTGGATCCAGTCATATTCGTTCAAACCTGCATCTTTCATTATCCGGAGAGAGGGTATCTGGACTTCAATAGGCAAGACTGCCTCCATGCCATAGACCAAGGAAAAGGGTGTTGCCCCTGTTGACGTCCGTGCTGAGGTACGGTACCCATGAAGAGCAAATGGTAGCATCTCGTGCCAATCTTTGTAGGTCACTGTCATCTTCTGCATAATCTTTTTGATATTCTTATTGGCTACTTCTACAGCCTCATTCATCTTCGGTCGGTAGGGAGAAGAGTTGTGGTGCTGTATCTTGAATTGCTCGCAAAGCTCAGTGATCATTTTGTTGTTGAGATTGGTACCATTGTCCGTAATGATCCTCTCAGGTACGCCATATCGACAGATCAGGTTATTCCGAATGAACCGTGCCACGACATTCTTGGTTACCGTAGCATAGGAAGTTGCTTCGACCCACTTCGTGAAGTAATCAATCGCTACCAGGATGAAGCGATTCCCGTTGGGTGCTGTAGGTATGATATCGCCGATCATATCAATGCCCCACATTGCAAAAGGCCAAGGTGCTGTCAAGACATTCAGAGGAACCGGAGGAATGTGCACCTTATCCGCATAAATCTGACATTTGTGGCACGTCCGAGAATGTTGGTAACAGTCGGCTTCTATTGTGGACCAGAAATATCCTGCCCGAAGGATTTTCTTTGCCATGGTATGTCCACTAGAATATGTTCCGAAGGTACCTTCATGCAGCTCTGCCATGATCCTTTCTGCTTCAGTCTTATCCACACAACACAGTAAGGTCGAATCATGGTTTCGCTTGTAGAGAATGCCATTGTTGAGGAAGAACTTTGTTGCAAACCTTCTCAGGAACTTCTTGTCGTTAACAGATGCGCCCTCGGGGTATTCTTGAGCTTCCAGATACCTTTTCACTTCATGATACCAAGGTTTTTCAATTACCTCTTCAGCCTCGAGATCACAGCAATAGGCAGGTTCATCCAATTTCCAGATAATGATCCGGGGAGCCTCGTTGTCCCATTTGACTTTGAACATGGAAGACATCGTAGCTAGCGCGTCCGCCAACTGATTCTCCTCTCTTGGGAAGTGTTCAAAAGTTATTTCCGTGAAATGGGGGATCAACGTCAACACATACCCTTTGTAAGGAATAAGATTCGGGTGTTTCGTATCCCACTCGCCTTTGATCTGATTGATCACGAGAGCGGAATCTCCGAAGACACTTAGAAACTTGATCCTTAAGTCAATTGCAGCTTGAAGACCCATGATACATGCTTCATACTCATCCATGTTGTTGGTGCAGTTGAAACATAGCCGAGCAGTAAGTGGAGTATGAGTGCCTTTTGGGGATATGATCACAGCGCCGATACCATTACCCAAAGCGTTTATGGCTCCGTCAAAGTGCATGGACCATCGGGATCCTTCCTCAGGTCCTTCATCCGGTCCCGGTACTTCACAATCAGTCACCACCATGATATTCTCGTCTGGAAATTCAAAGTTCATGGATTGGTAGTCGTCCACTGCCTGGTGTGCCAAATGGTCTGCCAATACACTTCCTTTGATTGCTTTTTGAGTCGTGTACTGGATGTCATATTCAGTCAAGATCATCTCCCATCTTGCTATTCTTCCGGGCAAAGCAGGCTTTTCGAAGATGTACTTGATTGGATCCATTTTTGAAATCAACAAGGTAGTGTGAGTCAACATATACTGTCTCAGCCGGCGAGCAGCCCATACCAAAGTGCAACAAGTTTTCTCGAGTAATGAGTATCGGGTCTCACAGTCGGTAAACTTTTTACTAAGGTAATAAATGGCGTGCTCTTTTCGGCCAGACTCGTCATGCTGCCCCAGCACACACCCCATTGAGCTGTCAAGTACTGTCAAGTATAATATTAGAGGTCTCCCCTCAACCGGTGGCATAAGGATGGGTGGTTCTTGGAGATACTCTTTGATTCTGTCGAAAGCGGCCTGACATTCATCGTTCCAACGTACCACTTGATCTTTCTTCAGCAGCTTGAAGATTGGTTCACAGGTAGCAGTTAGATGTGAGATGAATCGGGCAATGTAATTCAGACGTCCTAGAAAGCCTCTGACTTCTTTCCCTGTCTTGGGAACTGGCATCTCTTGTATGGCTTTCACCTTGGTAGGGTCCACTTGGATACCTTTGTCACTCACAACGAAGCCTAGCAGTTTTCCAGATCTCACCCCGAAGGTGCACTTGTTCGGGTTCAACCTCAGCTTGTACAACTTCAGACGGTCAAACAGCTTCTGTAGATGGTCAAGGTGTTCCTCCTCAGTCTAGGACCTTGCAATCATATCGTCGACATACACTTCGATCTCATGATGGATCATGTCATGAAATAAAGCAACCATGGCACGTTGGTAGGTTGCCCCAACATTTTTCAACCCAAAAGGCATGACCTTGTAGCAAAAGGTGCCCCACTGAGTAACACAAGTAGTCTTTTCCATGTCTTCAGGAGCCATCTTGATCTGATTATAACCGGAGAAGCCGTCCATGAAGGAGAACACTTTATGCTGAGCACTGTTGTCCACTAGAACGTCGATGTGAGGCAGAGGGAAATCATCCTTGGGGCTCGCCCTGTTCAAATCCCTGTAATCAACACACATTCGGACCTTACCATCCTTCTTCGGTACTGGAACCACATTGGCAACCCACTGAGGGTAAGAAGTTACTGCTAGAAACCCGGCATTAAATTGTTTAATAACCTCAGCTTTGATTTTCTCGGACATCTCTGAACGCATACGACGGACCTTCTGTTTAACCGGAGGACAGTCTTCCTTGGTAGGCAGGTGATGAACCACAATGTCGGTATCCAACCCAGGCATGTCTTCGTAAGACCAGGAAAAGATTTCCACATAATCATGAAACATCTGAATCAACCGTTGTTTCACACTGAGCTCTAGATTGGCACCAATCTTGACTTCCTTTCTGTCCGTCTCAGTACCCAGATTTACCGTTTCCACTGGCTCTTCATGTGGCTAAATGGCCCTCTCTTCCTAGAGCAGCAGTCTTGCAAGTTCACCAGGCACTTCGCAATCATCTTCACCTTCTGTTGTACCCCAAAATTTGCCCTCCCATATTCTTCAAGATTTGGGCAAGATCAAGCTTCAAAATCTCTCAAGGTTTGCACAGCCCAATTGCCTCCTAACACAGTCAAAATTAGGGTTTTCGTTCTTGCAAATAAATTGAGGCTTTCAAGGGTCCAATCAAGTCCCATGTGCCCATATACATTGTCAAGCATCCATATGTCAAGTTTCAAGACTCACAACATCAAGTTGCACAGTCAAAAACCCTAATTGCTTCACAGTCAACTGCAGGGGCAAAATGGTCATTTGACAGTCAAAAGTCAAAAATTTTGGTCAACATCTCATTTTGAAGCCACAATCATCATTTGATCAATTCTTGATCATGATTCCACAAGCATGGCTCAAAAAGTCTCAAGATGCAAAAGTTTTTATTTTTGGACAGTTGAAAAGTCAACTGCAAATTGACCCAGGCATAACTTCTTCATGGTTTATCAGAAATATCCCATCCAATGCTCATTTTGAAGGGGATGACATTTCCTACAACTCATCTTCACACTCCAAGTCCAAGAAATGCTCTCACAAAAAGTTATCAATTTCAACATTATAGGTCATTTTCAAAAGTCAACAAAAAGGCATTTTAGATCAAAGACCATAACTTGAGATTGGTAAATCAAAATGACATGGGACCAAAGGAATTGGTTAGAGGACTTCAAGACCTTTCCAAAATGTCCAAGAACATGATCATAGCTTCAAAATTGAGCAAGTCATGCATTGGAGAAGTTGGGAAATTTTTGGGAATTTTGAAAAGTTAACTTTGCCTAAAAAGCTTCAAATTTGCTAATGGGCCTCAAATTCTCTCTTGAATCATTACCCAAAGCCTATGCACGACCCATTGAGCTCAAAATAATTTATTTTCTTATTTTTAATTAATTAATTGAATTTTTATTATTATTAATTCATTTAATTGGTTTTAATTGTAGAAAAATATCAAAGCATGGTTGTCAAATCTTTTTAAGAAGCAAATACACTCCACACATGCTAAAGATTTCGTGCATCACTCAAGGGGACAAGATCTTCCATAATTGGCAAAGTTTTCATGGAAAAAGATTGAAAATCACATAATTGAAAATCAAATATTCAAGTCATAATTCATGGACTTTTGGGCCAAGGTTTTGACCTAATTCTGATCACATACATATGCAAGAGCTAACCCTAAAGCAGGAGACACGAAAAAGCTGCTGAAGCCATAGAACAAAATTGCAAAAAACTCAAGAACATTGTGAAACTGAAATCCTATTTGCAGGACAATTCAAGGCCAAAAATCGTTTCCAATACATTGCTGGACCTTCCAGGAAGCGTTTGCCATCAAAAACCAATCCTAACACGCAAGGAATTAGAGAATACAAGTGACACGGTTTGCTTTATTTTCCAGATTTGCACATCACGATTCATGCATTTTTAATACATTTGGTTGATTGTTTTGTGTTCACAGCATTCAGGCAAAGCTTTTGGTATGATTTAATTCCATTAATATGCCTTGAAACGCCAGTTACCATGAACGACATTTAGGGTTTCTGAAGCTTTCAATTAGGGCTTTCTTGTTGAGGAAAAATTAAACCTTGAGACCTATGCAGTTGAATTCAGGAGCTCAATACGAGTTGAATGGCAACCTCGCGCCCTTTTTATATTGATTCCACTTCTATTCGCTATTTTCAGGACTTTCACTTAGTGGGGGTTTAAAACCCCCGCTATCTTATTTCTGTTTACAGGTACAAACGAAGAGGAGATAGCGTGGCAGTGCATGGTTGGGTAGTTCAAATCTGGCGCGTTTTTTTGTTTTATACCATTATAATTGTTTTTCTTACATAATAATTACTGTCCATTATATGTACAAATGCGTTTCATAGCTCAGATGGTGGAGGACGTGTATTGCAAGCATTGGGACCTGGGTTCGATTCCCAGGTCCCCCCATATAATTGTTGTTATTTTTCCTCAAGCGTTCACATGCAGCAAGCATTCAAAGCTCCATCATCCTCACACGTAGGCTTGCCAAGTGGCCTTGATGAACAATCTGAAGGCCACAAAATGAAATCCAGGGTGTACCCCAGTCAAACAGCATACGTGTGATCTCTGAAAAGTCAACAAGGCCTTGGTGTCATGGGCCTGAATTCCTCACAAACACCTCCACTTTGGGCCAGACACCCCTCTTGGTTTGCATAATTATTTTCTTTTCTTTCTTTTAATTTCTTTCAAATTGTTTTTTTTTATAATTATCATTAATTCACTAAAATAATTTTTTTTCCATAACAAAAATCAGAAAATCAAATTGTAAAATATTTTAATTTCTTAATTTCATCATTAATTTATTTTTGTAAATAAATGTTAATAATTAACTTAGTTAATTTAGGTTTTAATTTTAACACTTTTTCTTAATAAATAAAAAATATATAGAATTAGGTTTTGACATTTTTTCTTAATTTTCTTATTATTATTTATTATCATCATTATTAATTACTATTATTTTTATAAATAAACAAGTAAATTAAATAATTTAGTTAATTAGCCTAATTTTGACCTTTTTCATTAATAATCAAAAATAATTTAGAATTAGGGTTTCCTTTTAATTTTAATTTTCTTTATTTTCATAAATACAAAAACATAAAAAACACTTTCTTTTCTTTAATTAAATAATCAATTAGGTTTTAATTTCAATTTAATTTCAAGCAAAGGGTCAAAACCCTCGGACATCCCGATTTTAATTCTTTTCGCGCATTGTTTTCTTATTAATTATTATGTAACTGTTCAAGGATGTAATAGTAATTAGGTTTACCGCATTTTTTACTTTCCGCATTTTTATCAAAAAACGGGTCTTTGTATTTTGGCGATGTATAGACCCGCGCCTTGTAATAGCGTAGCTTTTATCTTTCCGTCTTTTAATTTTCCGCACTCCTAACTGCTAAACTCGCATGAAAGAATGTATGGTAATTAAAAACAACGCGTAGCTCACAATGCCCTGATCAAAGATAAATATTAACATGAAAACAACACACAATGCACACACCACTTCTAGGGTACGCCTCACTCGTTGCCTTCGAAACGTGGTCGTCAAGTATAGGACGTTTTAGCAGTCGCTCTTATGTCCAAGATCCAGTTGCCTCGAAACAGTTGCCTCGAAACGGTTGCCTCGGATTAAAAAAAAGGATCTAGGATGTAAGGGTAGCTTCTAAGGTGTCTTACTGTTGCTTCGGTGACCACACTGTCCCTACAAACGAATTGACTCGAACACCTCCAACAGTGGTGCTACCTACCTCTCAATGGTGGGATGGCACTACCTTAAGGACTTTTACACAGCCTAATTCCTTAGGGTAGGTAGATGACTCATGGATACTTGCTCTTTTCAAAAACAAATCAAAATCTCTTCACATTGACACTTTCAAAAGCTTCCAAAACAAATTTTTCAAACACTCTTGAGGACTGATACAAGAGTTATTCAGAAATCTTTCAAAGAAACTTTTTCAAACCCACTCACATTTGAAAAGCAAACATCATTTTGAAAACATAAGAGCAAGTATCTAAGAGCCCATGGATAACCGTGGATAGAAAGGGTGCTAACACCTTCCCTTTCTATAAATCTACCTCCCGAACCGAGAAACGTTCTCATAAGGAATTTTGCTGTGCTTTTGTCCTTTCCATGTTGGAGAAAATAAAAGACGATGGCGACTCTTGCTTACCGAGACATTCCGCGAACCAGCTTTAAAACAGTCAGTTCTATTTCCACCGATCACAGAACTGGCGACTCTGCTGGGGATATCTTAAGTGAGGTGTACCTTAGGATAGCTCATACTTGTGTTTTCAATTGTTTTGTTTTGTTTGCTTTATTATTATGGGCATTGTCTTGGAGTTTCATAGATCCTAACCCAGATCTGGGGATACCCTATTTTAGGTAGCATAAGCTGTGAGGGACCTGTCCGGCATAGACCGACACGGGTGAAACAGTGGCTACGTTGGTGTGGCACCTTGGTATGTACCGATATCCCTTGTGTCGCAACGAGGAGAATATGGGTCTTCTGAGGAGTCATTAAGCACCAACCGACCTTAGAACCCTAATTTGACCCAACTTGGCCCTAGAACAGTAGCAGTATGCTACACCCATTGAGGCTAAACTCTCGCGATGGTTCTGGCCGCAAGAAAAGATTGCGATGCTGGAGTTATGACCGATTGAGGGTAGTCAGTGATATTGGGATCCTCTAGAACCCGATTACTTTTGATAGGACAGGTCTTAACCAACAAACTGAAAGAGGGTAGTACCTGAACTTCATGCTGGCCTAAACCCTAAGGGCTGTCTTGTGTGACTTGTATGCCTTATCATGTTTGCCTTTGTGAATATTTGTGGTATGCTTTATCATGACATCATACCATCATAGACATTACATGCATCCTGCATAAGGACTGACCATTTCAAAGACAAGAGGGTTTCACCCTTGCTCTGTTTTGTAGGACATCATGATGCCTATGCGAAGGAACACTATCCGGTTCAATTTTGTTCACCCACCTGAGTTGCTTGAAGAATTGGTTAGCAGAATTCCAAACACCACTTCTTTCATCCAGAGGCATGGTTCTCTTCTCGGTTTAGTCACGGCAAAGTGGGACCAACAACTGATGAGTGTCTTGACCCAGTTTTATGATCCCTTGTATAACTGCTTCACCTTTCAAGACTTCCAGCTGGTCCCTACCCTGGAAGAATTCTCTGATTTGCTGGGTATCCATATCTTGGATCAGACTCCCTTCACTGGTTGGGAAAAGACTCTTAGGCTTGAGGAGATTGATGCAGCCCTCCCTTTGACCCACAAGGAGGTAATGGACAACTGGGTAACTAGAAGCAGAGTTAAAGGCTTCTTGGCCAAGTTTCTGATCGGTAAAGCTAATAGTTTCTAGAATGACCTAGACTTCAGGGCATATGAAGACATTCTGGCTCTCTTAATCTATGGTCTAGTCTTGTTTCCAAATCTTGATAACTTCATTAATATCACTGCCATAAGGATCTTCATGTCTCGGAACCCTGTGCCCACTCTCTTGGGTGATATCCTGCAACAACTCTATGCTCGTACTACCCGAAGACGAGGAACTCTGTGGTGTTGTATTCCTTTGTTAGTGAGGTGGTTTATTTCGCACCTCCCTAAGTTCGTGCTGAAGAACAAAGAAGGAAGAGGTTAGGCTCATAGGTTAATGTATCTCACTGATAATGACATCATTTGGACTTTCAGGGGTTTGGATGAGGTAGCTGTTATTGATCGTTGTGGAGAATATCCTAATGTTCCTCTGATTGGTACCCAAGGAGGAATCTCTTATAATCCATGTCTAGCTCTCCGTCAGTTTGGAAGAGCCAGAAGAGCAGGGCCTCATGAGATGTTGGTGCCTCACATCAGTTTTGAGTTTCAGGTAGATAGTGACGAGCTGCGTCGTAGGTTCATCAAGGCTTGGGACAGAATTCACAAAGCTGACCCACATGAGTTAGGACCGAAGACTTCTCTACCTATGGAACCCTACTACAGATGGGTCCGCATCCGTGCTCAGAAGTATGGTATGCCATACGAAGCTGTCAGACCCATCATTCTTGAATATCCTGATAGGGATGGGGCTCCTCCAACTGTTCTCCCTCCTCAGATACCTACTGATGTTGATACACTAAAGAGGTCTTGGGCGCAACTACAAGAAGAACGAGATTCTTATCAGGAAAAGTTCAACGAGCAGGAATTGAAGATCTAGAAGCTGACAAAGCAGTTGGAGAACGAATGGTCCTTGAATGACTACATCCGTACTGAGAAGAGGAGACCCTGGGATCAATGATGAGCTTTGGATGTTCTTTTACAGTTTGTTGTTTCCCTCTTCAATATTTCCATTTTATGTAACGCCTAAGGGCAATCTGTTGAACAATTTAAATTCCAAAGTTGAATCTAATAAAGTGCGTTGCTTTTTTGTTTACAAAGTTGAATCCCGATTGTCTTTGAAAACATAAATCATACGCATTCCATTCATCATATGCATCACAGGTACTCTTCTTTTCAGGTTGCTTAATGTTCTTCGCTGTTTATTTCAGCATCATGAATCCTGAATCATCTGCTGAGCAATCCATCAAGGCCCTCTAGGCCCAAAACGCCCAGTTCCAAGAGCTGATTATGAGTTTAGCCCAAGGGCAAGAGGAATTGAAGGCTCTGCTGGTAAAGAAGAAGAAGAGAACTGTACTATTCAACACTGGCCGGAGGTTTGGTAACACACTACAGAATGAGGTTGATCAAGCTGGTTCTTCTGTAGGGAAAGGCAGTCCCCAAGGGGGAAGGGTTCCTAGTCCGGTGGTCTCTGACAACGAGACTGATTTCAATGAAGAGCAGTACCCTCCCGCTGAAGACAAGTACAAGCAGTTAGAGGATCGCCTGAATGCCATGGAAATTCAACAGGTACCTGGGTTGGATTTTGGAGACTTGGGTCTATCTTCTGGTGTGGTGATCCCACACAAGTTCAAAGCACCATCTTTCGTAAAGTATGACGGGGCGTCCTGCCCTAAACTACATCTCAGATCTTATGTGCGGAAGATCCAACCATACACTGTGGACAAGAACTTGTGGATCCATTTCTTCCAGGAGAGTCTTTCAGGGACTCATCTCGAATGGTTCTATCAGCTGGATGGAACCAAGGTTCGTAACTGGGAGGACTTGGCCACTGCTTTTTACAAGCAGTATCAGTACAATGCCGACCTTGCTCCTACACGTACCCAACTTCAGGGTATGTCGCTAGGATCGGGAGAAGGTTTTAAAGAGTATGCACAGAAGTGGAGGGACCTGGCTGGCAGGGTGCAGCCGCCGTTAACCGACCGTGAACTTGTGGACATGTTCTTGGGGACCCTATCCGGGCCGTTCTTCAATCATCTCATTGGTAATTCGTCTGCAGGGTTTACAGATCTCATTCTGACCGGTGAAAGGATAGAAGCTGGTATGAAATCAGGGAAGATACAGAAAGGTGCGTCCTCAAGTTCTGAGAAGAAGCCTTTCAAGAAGGAAGCCAGTGTTGTGTATGGGCCTAGGAGGCAAAACAAACCGGAACACCGCCAAGCTGTCAACGCGGTGGTAATTGCAAAGCCTGCCGCCGCTCCTCGGCAACCTAACCAACCAATGGGTGAGAGACCCAGAAGAGAATATACTCGGCTTAGTATGACCTTGTCGCAGATCTTGCCGCAATTTCTATCGACCAACTTGGTAACCGTCAGAGAAGCTCCGAAGGTGGTAAACACAACCTCTCCGAAGTATAATCCTAACGCCCGATGTGCTTATCACTCTGATAGCCCGGGGAATTCTACTGATGATTGCTGGGCCCTAAGAAATAAGGTTCAGGACCTTATCGATGCCAAGGAAATACAGTTTGAGGCACCCGAAAGGCCCAACATTGTGATTGCTCCTATGCCCCAGCATGGAGTAAATGCTATTGAGGAAGACCTGTATGTAGTTTCTGTGGATGATGTTGCTACCCCTTTATTGACTGTCAAAAGGAACCTGTTGCTGGCCGGTTTATTTCCGGGTTGTAGCAAGGGTTGCCTTCTGTGTGCCGTTTCCCCTGCTGGTTGTCCGTTGCTAAAGTCAGGCGTCCAAAACCTGATGGATAGCAAAGAGATTTTGTTCAAGAAGACCGCTGTTCCTATTGTTCCTACTGAAGAAGTATCCGTTGTCACCATTTTCAACAATCCTACCAAGGCTCCCCCGAGGAAGCCAGTCAAAATCATGTCTGTTGCACCTATCATCATTACTGTTCCGGGGCCCCTCCCCTATAAATCTGATAAGGCTGTCCCATGGCACTATGGGGCAGATGTGTATGTGCTTGGAGTGAAGCAGGAGTTCAACACTAGTACCGGTATCAGTAACATCACCGGTCCCGCCAAAGTTACTCGCAGTGGCAGGCTCTTCTCGCCTGACATTGCGCCACCAGTTATCCGAAGACCTTTTATCATCACGCCTACAAATGCACCTGTTTCCCCTCCTGGTCAAGTTTCTACCCCTGCTGTCGAGTCATCTGACACCCGGGGCAAAGGGATTGCTGATATGCCTGCCCAAATGGAGGCACCAAAGACTGTTAATGTCGAAGCCTCCCAACAAGAGATGGAGGAAATCCTTAAGATCATCAAGAAGAGTGATTTCAACGTCGTTGAACAGCTGGGGCATACCCCCTCTAAGAACTCTATGCTATCACTGTTGTTGTGCTCATAGGCCCATGCCAAGGCCCTGATTTCCTTTCTGAAGACGGCCCATGTGCCACAAGAGACGTCTGCGGATCAATTTACTGATTGTGTGGCCAACGTGACCGCTGACAATGGGTTGGGTTTCTCTGATGCTGATCTGACCGCTAAGGGTAAGAACCACAATGATGCCCTGCATGTCTCCATTGAATGCAGGGGCACTACTCTTGCACACGTGTTGGTGGACACTGGTTCTTCACTGAACGTACTGCCCAAGAAGGCCTTAGACAGGTTGGATTGTGAGGGTTTGGAGTTGAAGCCTAGTAACATCGTTGTCCAAACCTTTGACGGGTCGAAGAGGATGGTACATGGTGAAGTAGACATTCCGATTCGTGTTGGTTCTCAAGTCTTTGATTCGACGTTCTATGTGATGGACATTCGTCCATCCTATTCTTGTTTGCTGGGTCGTCCTTGGATTCATAAGGTCGGGGCTGTGACCTCCACTCTACACCAGAAGCTCAAATACCCTGTCAGAGGGAAGATTGTTACAGTGCAGGGGGATGAAGAATATATGGTTAGTCATCTGAATTCGTTCCGGTATATAGAGATGGACGGGGAATTCATTGAAACCCCCTTTCAACATTTTGAAGAGGTGCCTCCAACATTGGCGTCATCTGAGACAGTAATTAAAGAAGACTTTCCTTTGAAGATGGCCTCCTTGAAGGACGCCCGGGTCGTGATTGAAAAAGGTGAGTGTGCAAACTGGGGCAGGCTCCCTGATTTTACTCCTAAGACTGACAAGTTTGGGCTGGGTTTCACTGCAGAGGCTCAGAGGGCTGTACGCAAAGCAAGGATCGGAAGACCTCCCGTGTTCATCACCAACCCGGGAGTGAATGTTATTGAAGGCGATGTGGAGGAATCAGAGTTTGATAGCTGGATCTACCCGACGACCAACGGTGGACTGAACAATTGGACTGCAAAAGATTACATACCTGTTACTTTTGTTACTCAGTAATGAATTCCTTTGTTTTTTAAATTTGTAATGAACAATAATTTGGAACTTTACGGCCCGGTGTCCTACCCGGGGCACCGTTGGCTTCATTTGTGAGGGCTTATTACTTGTCATTTCCATATATCATGAATAAAAACATTGGACGTTTTTCGCATTTCAAATCTTGTGCTCCTTTTCTTTCTTTCTTTATATATTGCAAAACAGCTATATTTACACACACTCACTCATACAGGTTTCAATCCACTCTGGATCTCACTGGTAACGACTCTGCTACTGCCAGTTATGACTTCGAAAATCCGATCAACTTAGCCGAAGACGAAGGTGAAGATGATTGTGAATTTCCTGGCAAGCTTGCAAGACTGTTACTCCAGGAAGAGAGGGCCATTCAGCCACATGAAGATCCAGTGGAAACGATAAATCTGGGTACTGAGACAGATAGAAAAGAAGTTAAGATTGGTGCCAATCTAGAGCTCAACATAAAACAACGGTTGATTCAGATGTTGCATGATTATATGGAAATCTTCGCATAGTCTTACGAAGACATGCCTGGGTTGGATAACGACATTGTGGTCCATCACCTACCTACCAAGGAAGACTGCCCTCCGGTTAAACAAAAAGTCCTCCGTATGCGTCCAGAGATGTCCGAGAAGATCAAAGCTGAGGTTATGAAGCAATTCGACACCGATTTTCTTGCAGTAACCTCTTACCCTCAGTGGGTTGCCAACGTGGTTCCGGTACCGAAGAAAGATGGTAAGGTCAGAATATGTGTTGACTACAGGGATTTGAACAGGGCGAGCCCCAAGGATGACTTCCCCCTGCCTCACATCGACGTTCTGGTTGACAATACTGCTCAGCACAAGGTGTTCTCCTTCATGGATGGTTTTTCAGGTTATAATCAGATCAAAATAGCTCCTGAAGACATGGAGAAGACTACCTTTGTCACTCAGTGGGGCACCTTCTTCTATAAGGTCATGCCATTCGGGTTGAAAAATGCTGGGGCAACCTACCAACGTGCCATGGTTGCTTTGTTTCATGACATGATCCATCATGAGATAGAAGTATATGTCGATGATATGATTGCGAAGTCTCAAACTGAGGAGGAACACCTTGACCATTTACAGAAACTGTTTGACCGTTTGAAGTTGTACAAGCTGAGGTTGAACCCAAACAAGTGCACATTCGGGGTAAGATCAGGAAAGTTGCTAGGCTTCGTCGTGAGCGACAAAGGTATTCAAGTTGACCCTGCCAAGGTTAAAGCCATACAAGAGATGCCAGTTCCCAAGACAGAGAAAGAAGTCAGAGGCTTTCTAGGACGTCTGAACTATATTGCCCGATTCATCTCGCACCTAACTGCTACCTGTGAACCAATCTTCAAGCTGCTGAAGAAAGATCAAGTAGTACGTTGGAACGAAGAATGTCAGGCCGCTTTCGACAGAATCAAAGAGTATCTCCAAGAACCACCCATTCTTATGCCACCAGTTGAAGGGAGACCTCTAATACTATACTTGACGGTACTTGACAGCTCAATGGGGTGTGTGCTGGGGCAGCATGACGAGTCTGGCCGAAAAGAGCACACCATTTATTACCTTAGCAAAAAGTTTACCGACTGTGAGACCCGATACTCACTGCTTGAGAAAACTTGCTGCGCTTTGGTATGGGCTGCTCGCCAGCTGAGACAGTATATGCTGACTCACACCACTTTGTTGATTTCTAAAATGGATCCAATAAAGTACATATTCGAAAAGCCTGCTTTGTCCGGAAGAATAGCAAGATGGCAGATGATCTTGACAGAATACGACATCCAGTACACGACTCAGAAAGCAATCAAAGGAAGTGTATTGGCAGACCATTTGGCACACCAGGCAGTGGACGACTACCAGTCAATGAACTTTGAATTTCTAGACGAGAACATCATGGTAGTGACTGATTGTGAAGTACCTGGACCAGATGAAGGACCTGAGGAAGGATCCCGATGGTCTATGCACTTTGACGGAGCCTCCAACGCTTTGGGTAACGGTATCGGCGCTGTGATCATATCCCCAAAAGGCACTCATACTCCACTCACTTCCCGGCTATGCTTTAACTGCACCAACAACATGGCGGAGTATGAGGCGTGTATCATGGGTCTTCAAGCTGCGATTGACTTAAGGATCAAGTTTCTGAGTGTCTTCGGAGATTCCGCTCTCGTGATCAATCAGATCAAAGGCGAGTGGGATACGAAACACCCAAATCTTATTCCTTACAAAGAGTGTGTGTTGACATTGATCCCCCATTTCACAGAGATAACTTTTGAACATTTCCCAAGAGAGGAGAATCAGCTGGCGGATGCGCTGGCTACAATGTCTTCTATGTTCAGAGTCAAATGGGACAATGAGGCTCCCCGGATCATTATCTGGAAATTGGACGAACCTGCATACTGCTGTGATCTTGAGGCTGAGGTGGTAACTGAAAAACCTTGGTATCATGAAGTGAAGAGGTACTTGGAAGCTCAAGAACACCCTGAAGGTGCATCCATCAATGACAGGAAATTCCTGAGAAGGTTCACAGCAAAGTTCTTCCTCAGCAACGGCATTCTCTACAAGCGAAACCATGATTCAACCTTACCGCGTTGTGTGGATAAGACTGAAGCAGAAAGGATCATGGCAGAGCTACATGAAGGTACCTTCGGAACACACTCCAGTGGACATACCATGGCAAAGAAAATCCTTCGGGCAGGATATTTCTGGTCCACAATGAAAGCCGACTGTTACCAACATTCTCGGACATGTCATAAGGGCCAGATTTACGCAGATAAGGTGCACGTTCCTCCAGTCCCTCTGAATGTCTTGACTGCACCTTGGCCTTTTGCGATGTGGGGTATTGACATGATCGGCGAGATCAAACCTATGGCATCCAACGGGCATCGCTTCATCCTAGTGGCGATCGATTACTTTACAAAGTGGGTTGAAGCAGCTTCCTATGCCACTGTAACCAAGAACGTCGTGGCACGGTTCATTCGGCATAACCTGATCTGTCGATACGGTGTACCTGAAAGGATCATTACGGACAATGGTACCAATCTTAACAACAAGATGATCACTGAGCTCTGCGAGCAATTCAAGATACATCACCACAACTCTTCTCCTTACCGGCCGAAGATGAATGGGGCTGTAGAAGCAGCAAATAAGAATATCAAGAAGATTGTGCAGAAGATGACAGTGACCTACAAAGATTGGCACGAGATGTTACCGTTTGCTCTTCATGGGTATCGTACCTCAGCAAGGACGTCAACCGGGGCAACTCCTTTTTCCTTGGTCTATGGCATGGAGGCAGTCTTGCCAATTGAAGTCCAGATACCCTCTCTCCGGATAATGAAGGATGCAGGCTCGAGCGAAGATGACTGGATCCAGACTCGACTTGATCAATTAAACCTAATTGATGAAAAGAGACTCATTGCTATCTGTCATGGTCAAACGTATCAAAAACAGATGATCAGGGCATTTAACAAGAAAGTCAAACCACAAGAGTATCAAGTTGGGGACCTGGTAATCAAATGCATCATTCTTCCTCAAAGTGACCCCAGGGGCAAATGGACCCCTACGTACGAAGGGCCATTTGTGGTTAAACATGTGTTCTCAGGAGGAGCCATGATTCTAACCAACATGGACGGTGACGACCTTCCTCACCCCGCCAATGCAGACATAGTAAAAAGATACTACGCATGATAAAAGACCCGATAGGTTGACATACCTAGGCAAAAATTAGGGCTTCCTGGCGAACCAAAAGGGTTCGGGCAAAAATAAGGGATGAAATGAAAAAAATCTGTACACCCGGCAAGTCGAAAACCTGAAAAGGCGGCTTGGGCAAAAATGGGTATCCCGGTGGACTGAAAACCCGAAAGGGCAGTCCAGGCAAAAGTTAGGGATAAGCGTAATACTATGTCTCATTGGATCACCTTGCATCCAGAATCCGGTATCAACCATCAAGTTCAGACGGCACCGATCAGTCAGCTTCATCTTCAACTGAGCAGCCAAGTGATGAGACGCTCGAAGATATAAAGGCGATAACAGAGTTGGAATCCAGTGGGATTACTCTTTTCACATAGCTGTTTTGTTTTCCCTTTTCACAAAATTGTATAAACTCTGTTGTTCAGCGGCGTTCTCTTACTAGGACGTCAGCCTCTTGTATATAAACGCCTATTTGCAGGCAAATTCAAAAATCAATACAAATTCACTTTTCAGACCAATTGCCATTTGTTTTTCCTTTTTGTTTTGTTTTGTAAAGAACGTCCAATGTTCAATTGTGATATATGCATTTGACACTAATTGCTAACTCATAAATATTTGAATACGAAACAAAGGATTAATTACAGGTAACATCAGAAACAGGGGCAATAATGCGTTGTCTAAGCAATCTAATTGCTCCGTCCACCAAAGCACTAAGGTAAGTTCGGCTGAAGAACGTAACCAAGATACCTTCACTCCCTGAGAGTAAGACAAGAATCAACAATTCTCCCCAAGCAGTTGGTCGCCAATCAACCCTAACAAGGCACAGTACCTCCAGCAAGTCAGCAACACTCTCCCCAAGCAGAGTTAGTCTATTGTCAGCCTCAAGGAAGTTGGATTATCCCCAGAAGATCTCAACATTCCCCAGCGGAGTTTACAAATATGCCTAAAACAAGCATCCCCGACAGTCTTGGTAAGATTGTTCCCCGGCGGAATACAGACATTCCAGTGGAGCCATTCCCCAGTCCAATCTGAAAAGTTTCCCCAGGAGAGTTCGATCAATCTCCCCAGTAGATTCAGGAAGCTTATCCCCAGTAGATTCTGGAAGCTTATCACCTGCAGAGTACGAACGCGCCTCCCCGGTTTTATTCAAAGGTTATTTCCCCACCAGGATATAACTGGGTTATCCTGAACCAATTGCCACGGAAAGATCGTCTCCGGCGAAGTCTTCCTATCCCCAGCGGAGTTCATCAAATCTTCCAACAAAACTCATCAATGGTATCCCCAGCGGAGTTATCAGGAACCTCAGCAAAGTACCTCTCTTTCCCCACAAAGTTCACTCCTCGCATAGTAATCCCCTCAACAAGTTTATTCACCAACGGAGTCATCTTCTCCTACAGGTTTATTCTCGCAACCGTCATCCCCAGCGGAAACGAAGAACTCTTCTCTTCAACATCAGCCCAGGATTTGACTTCCCGGCATTCGTCAAGGATTTATTTTTCTAGACAAAAATACAGTCATAAACATCACATCTTCATACATTATAGCATGCACATACGCATCATGGACATACAATCTCATTTATTCTGAGAACATCATGCATGTCATACATCATGACATTGCATACAACTAACGTTTTGTCTTTTCAGGACCAAGATCAATACAAAGATGATTACTATCAACTGTTGCAATTCCAGATTCGATACCTGTATCTAGCCAGGGTATATCTTTGAGCGATTGTTTTCCAGACTCGATTCCTGTATCCTGCCAGGGCACGTCTGAAGAGTTTGAAGATCCGATTCCTGTATCCTGCCAGGGTGTATCTGTTGACGACTATTTTTCCGGACTCGATTCCTGTATCCTGCCAGGGCACGTCTGAAGAGTTTGAAGATTCGATTCCTGTATCTCGCCAGGGTGTATCTGTTGACGACTATTTTTCCGAACTTGATTCCTGTATCCTGCCAGGGCACGTCTGAAGAGTTTGAAGATCCGATTCCTGTATCTTGCCAGGGTGTATCTGTTGACGACTATTTTCCGGACTCGATTCCTGTATCTTGCCAGGGCACGTCTGAAGAGTTTGAAGATCTGATTCCTGTATCCTGCCAGGGTGTATCTGTTGACGACTATTTTCCGGACTCTATTCCTGTATCCTGCCAGGGCACGTCTGAAGAGTTTGAAGATCCGATTCCTGTATCCTGCCAGGGTGTATCTGTTGACGACTATTTTCCGGACTCGATTCTTGTATCCTGCCAGGGCACGTCTGAAGAGTTTGAAGATCCGATTCCTGTATCTTGCCAGGGTGTATCTATTGACGACTATTTTCCGGACTCGATTCCTGTATCCTGCCAGGGCACGTCTGAAGAGTTTGAAGATCCGATTCCTGTATCTTGCCAAGGTGTATCTGTTGACGACTATTTTCCGGACTCGATTCCTGTATCCTGCCAGGGCACGTCTGAAGAGTTTGAAGATCCGATTCCTGTATCCTGCCAGGGTGTATCTGTTGACGACTATTTTTCCGGACTCGATTCCTGTATCCTTCCAGGGCACGTCTGAAGAGTTTGAAGATCCGATTCCTGTATCCTGCCAGGATGTATCTGTTGACGACTATTTTCCGGATTCGATACCTGTATCCAGCCAGGGCACATCCACATGAAGAGTTTGAAGATCAACCCCTGTAACAGGCCAAGTAATTATTTTCTTTCTCAGGTACGCAAGTTCTCGCTAAGGAATCTCTTACGCGATCGACACCCAGATGGCATCTATAAGCCCATCCTCCCATCATCTCTCCAAATGGCATCTACAAGCCCATTCCCGACGAGGTTCTGTCACACTTCCAGATGGCATCTATAAGCCCATCCTCCTATCCATCAGTCTCCAAATGGCATCTGTAAGTCCATTCCCGACATCACACTGCTAACACTCTACTATGTGAGCGCAAATTTCTGGGCACTTTAGTGTTCAATCATCTTCCACCTTCGGATTACGAAAGGCACGCCAGCCAATCTACATCCTCAGGTCTAAGAAGATTGAACAGGGGCAACTGTTGTACCCCAACATTTGCCCTCCCATATTCTTCAAGATTTGGGCAAGATCAAGCTTCAAAATCTCTCAAGGTTTGCACAACCCATTTGCCTCCTAACACAGTCAAAATTAGGGTTTTGGTTCTTGCAAAGAAATTGAGGCTTTCAAGGGTCCAATCAAGTCCCATGTGCCCATATACATTGTCATGCATCCATATGTCAAGTTTCAAGACTCACAGCATCAAGTTGCACAGTCAAAAACCCTAATTGCTTCACAGTCAACTGCAGGGGCAAAATGGTCATTTGACAGTCAAAAGTCAAAATTTTTGGTCAACATCTCATTTTGAAGCCACAATCATCATTTTATCAATTCTTGATCATGATTCCACAAGCATGGCTCAAAAAGTCTCAAGATGCAAAAGTTTTTATTTTTGGACAGTTGAAAAGTCAACTGCAAATTGACCAAGGCATAACTTCTTCATGGTTTATCAGAAAAATCCCATACAATGCTCATTTTTAAGGGGATGACATTTCCTACAACTCATCTTCACACTCCAATTCCAAGAAATGCTCTCACAAAAAGTTATCAATTTCAACATTATAGGTCATTTTCAAAAGTCAACAAAAAGGCATTTTAGATAAAAGACCATAACTTGAGATTGGTAAATCAAAATGACATGGGACCAAAGGAATTGGTTAGAGGACTTCAAGACCTTTCCAAAATGTCCAAGAACATGATCATAGCTTCAAAATTGAGCAAGATATGCATTGGAGAAGTTGGGAAATTTTTGGGAATTTTGAAAAGTCAACTTTGCCTAAAAAACTTCAAATTTGCTAATGGGCCTCAAATTCTCTCTTGAATCATTACCCAAAGCCTATGCACGACCCATTGAGCTCAAAATAATTTATTTTCTTATTTTTAATTAATTAATTGAATTTTTATTATTATTAATTCATTTAATTGGTTTTAATTGTAGAAAAATATCAAAGCATGGTTGTCAAATCTTTTTAAGAAGCAAATACACTCCACA
The DNA here is from genome assembly GCA_948472305.1 of Vicia faba. Lineage (NCBI taxonomy): Eukaryota > Viridiplantae > Streptophyta > Magnoliopsida > Fabales > Fabaceae > Vicia > Vicia faba. The sequence continues at coordinate 930,684,354 of OX451738.1, read as the reverse complement.
CATGCTAAAGATTTCGTGCATCACTCAAGGGGACAAGATCTTCCATAATTGGCAAAGTTTTCATGGAAAAAGATTGAAAATCACATAATTGAAAATCAAATATTCAAGTCATAATTCATGGACTTTTGGGCCAAGGTTTTGACCTAATTCTGATCACATACATATGCAAGAGCTAACCCTAAAGCAGGAGACACGAAAAAGCTGCTGAAGCCATAGAACAAAATTGCAAAAAACTCAAGAACATTGTGAAACTGAAATCCTATTTGCAGGACAATTCAAGGCCAAAAATCGTTTCCAATACATTGCTGGACCTTCCAGGAAGCGTTTGCCATCAAAAACCAATCCTAACACGCAAGGAATCAGAGAATACAAGTGACACGGTTTGCTTTATTTTCCAGATTTGCACATCACGATTCATGCATTTTTAATACATTTGGTTGATTGTTTTGTGTTCACAGCATTCAGGCAAAGCTTTTGGTATGATTTAATTCCATTAATATGCCTTGAAACGCCAGTTACAATGAACGAAATTTAGGGTTTCTGAAGCTTTCAATTAGGGCTTTCTTGTTGAGGAAAAATTAAACCTTGAGACCTATGCAGTTGAATTCAGGAGCTCAAAGTTGAATGGCAACCTCGCGCCCTTTTTATATTGATTCCACTTCTATTCGCTATTTTTAGGACTTTCACTTAGTGGGGGTTTAAAACCCCCGTTATCTTATTTCTGTTTACAGGTACAAACGAAGAAGGAGATAGCGTGGCAGTGCATGGTTGGGTAGTTCAAATCTGGCGCGTTTTTTTTGTTTTATACCACTATAATTGTTTTTCTTACATAATAATTACTGTCCATTATATGTACAAATGTGTTTCATAGCTCAGATGGTGGAGGACGTGTATTGCAAGCATTGGGACCTGGGTTCGATTCCCAGGTCCCCCCATATAATTGTTGTTATTTTTCCTCAAGCGTTCACATGCAGCAAGCATTCAAAGCTCCATCATGGATCCTCAAGCGTAGGCTTGCCAAGTGGCCTTGATGAACAATCTGAAGGCCACAGAATGAAATCCAGGGTGTACCCCAGTCAAACAGCATATGTGTGATCCCTGAAAAGTCAACAAGGCCTTGGTGTCATGGGCCTGAATTCCTCACAAACACCTCCACTTTGGGCCAGACACCCCTCTTGGTTTGCATAATTATTTTCTTTTCTTTCTTTTAATTTCTTTCAAATTGTTTTTTTTATAATTATCATTAATTCACTAAAATAATTTTTTTTCCATAACAAAAATCAGAAAATCAAATTGTAAAATATTTTAATTTCTTAATTTCATCATTAATTTATTTTTGTAAATAAATGTTAATAATTAACTTAGTTAATTTAGGTTTTAATTTTAACACTTTTTCTTAATAAATAAAAAATATATAGAATTAGGTTTTGACATTTTTTCTTAATTTTCTTATTATTAATTATTATCATCATTATTAATTACTATTATTTTTGTAAATAAACATGTAAATTAAATAATTTAGTTAATTAGCCTAATTTTGACCTTTTTCATTAATAATAAAAAATAGTTTAGAATTAGGGTTTCCTTTTAATTTTAATTTTCTTTATATTCATAAATACAAAAACATAAAAAACACTTTCTTTTCTTTAATTAAATAATCAATTAGGTTTTAATTTCAATTTAATTTCAAGCAAAGGGTCAAAACCTTCGGACATCCTGATTTTAATTCTTTTCGCGCATTGTTTTCTTATTAATTATTATGTAACTGTTCAAGGATGTAATAGTAATTAGGTTTACCGCATTTTTTACTTTCCGCATTTTTATCAAAAAACGGGTCTTTGTATTTTGGCGATGTATAGACCCGCGCCTTGTAATAGCGTAGCTTTTATCTTTCCGTCTTTTAATTTTCCGCACTCCTAACTGCTAAACTCGCATGAAAGAATGTATGGTAATTAAAAACAACGCGTAGCTCACAATGCCCTGATCAAAGATAAATATTAACATGAAAACAACACACAATGCACACACCACTTCTAGGGTACGCCTCACTCGTTGCCTTCGAAACGTGGTCGTCAAGTATAGGACGTTTTAGCAGTCGCTCTTATGTCCAAGATCCAGTTGCCTCGAAACGGTTGCCTCGGATTAAAAAAAAGGATCTAGGATGTAAGGGTAGCTTCTAAGGTGTCTTACTGTTGCTTCAGTGACCACACTGTCCCTACAAACAAATTGACCCGAACACCTCCAACGGTGGTGCTACCTACCTCTCAATGGTGGGATGGCACTACCTTAAGGACTTTTACACAGCCTAATTCCTTAGGGTAGGTAGATGACTCATGGATACTTGCTCTTTTAAAAAAAAATCAAAATCTCTTCACACTGACACTTTCAAAAGCTTCCAAAACAAATTTTTCAAACACTCTTGAGGACTGATACAAGAGTTATTCAGAAATCTTTCAAAGAAACTTTTTCAAACCCACTCACATTTGAAAAGAAAACATCATTTTGAAAACATAAGAGCAAGTATCTAAGAGCCCATGGATAACCGTGGATAGAAAGGGTGCTAACACCTTCCCTTTCTATAAATCTACCTCCCGAACCGAGAAACGTTCTCATAAGGAATTTTGCTGTGCTTTTATCCTTTCCATGTTGGAGAAAATAAAAGACGGTGGCGACTCTTGCTTACCGCGACATTTCGTGAACCAGCTTTAAAACAGTCAGTTCTATTTCCACCGATCACACCTTCGTCTTCGGCTAAGTTGATCGGATTTTCGAAGTCATAACTGGCAGTAGCAGAGTCGTTACCAGTGAGATCCAGAGTGGATTGGAACCTGTGTAGGTGAGTGTGTGTAAATATAGCTGTTTTGCAATATATAAAGAAAGAAAGGGAGCACAAGATTTGAAATGCGAAAAACGTCCAATGCTTTTATTCATGATATATGGAAATGACAAATAATAAGCCCTCACAAATGAAGCCACGGTGCCCCGGGTAAGACACCGGGCCAAAAAGTTTCAAATTATTGTTCGTTACAAATTTAAAACAAAGGAGTTCATTACTGAGTGATAAAAGTAATAGGTATGAAATCTTTGGCAGTCCAGTTGCTTAGTCCACCGTTGGTCGTTGGGTAGATCCAGCTGTCAAATTTAGATTCTTCCGTATCGTCTTCAATAGCATTCACTCCCGGGTTGGTGATGAATACGGGAGGTCTTCCAATCCTTGCCTTGCGAATAGCCCTCTGTGCTTCTGCAGTGAAACCCAAACCAGACTTGTCAGTCTTCGGAGTAAAATCAGGAAGTCGGCCCCAGTTTGCACACTCATCCTTCTCAACCACAGCCCGGGCATCCTTCAAGGAAGCCATCTTCAAAGGAGAGTCTTCTTCAGTCACAGTCTCTGCTGACGCCAATGTCTGAGGCACCTCTTCAAAATGTTGAAAGGGGGTCTCAATGAACTCCCCATCCATTTCTATGTACCTGAACGATTTGAGGTGGCTGACCATATATTCCTCTTCCCCTTGCACCGTTACGATCTTCCCTTTGACCGGGTACTTAAGCTTCTGATGTAATGTGGAGGTCACAGCTCCAGCCTTGTGGATCCACGGACGACCCAGCAAACAAGAATAGGATGGTCGAATGTCCATAACATAGAAAGTAGAATCAAAAACTTGAGAACCAACCCTGATTGGAATGTCAACTTCACCATGCACCATCCTTTTGGACCCGTCAAAGGCCCGGACAACAATGTTACTAGGCTTGAGCTCTAAACCCTCACAATCCAGCCTGTCTAGAGCTTTCTTGGGTAATACATTTAATGAAGAACCAGTGTCAACCAGCACATGGGTGGGAGTAGTGCCCCTACATTCAATGGAGACATGCAAGGCATCGTTATGGTTCTTTCCCTTGGAAGTCAGATCGGCGTCAGAGAAACCCAACCCATTATCAGCAGTCAAGTTGGCCACACAATCAGTAAATTGATTAACAGACTTTTCTTGTGGCACATGGGCAGTCTTCAGGAAGGAGATCAGAGCCTTGGCATGGGCCTCTGAACACAACAACAGTGATAGCATAGAAATCTTTGATGGGGTGTGCCCCAGCTGCTCAACTACATTGAAATCACTCTTCTTGATAATTTTGAGAATCTCTTCCATCTCTTGCTTGGAAGCTTCAACATTGGTTGTCTTCGGTGCCTCCGTCCGGGCAGGCACATCAGTAGCAATCCCTTTGCCCCTAGCGTCAGATGACTCGGCAGCAGGGGTAGAAACTTGATCAGGAGGGGAAACCGGCACACTGGCAGGTGTGATGACAAGAGGTCTCTGAATAGTTGGTGGCGCAATATCTGGTGAGAACAGCCTACCACTACGAGTAACCTTGGCAGGCCCGGTGATGTTACTGACGCCGGTACTAGTATCAAACTCTTGTTTTACTCCGAGCACATAAACATCTGCCCCATAGTGCCACGGGACAGCTTTGTCAGATGCATAGGGGAGGGGCCCCGGAACAGTGATGATGATAGGTGCGATCTTCTGAGCGGACATGATTTGGACAGGCTTCTTTGAGGGAGCCTTAGGAGAGTTGTTTAAAATAGTGACAATAGAAACTTCTTCAGCAGGGGTAACAGGAACAAAAACCTTCCCGAACAAGATCTCTTTGTTATCCATCAGGTTTTGGACGCCTGACTTCAACAAAGGACAACCAGCAGGGGAAACAGCACATAGATGGCAACCTTTACTACAACCCGGAAATAAACCGGCTAGCAACAGATTCCTTTTGACGGTCAACAATGGAGTAACAATATCATCCACGGAGGCCACATACAGGTCTTCTTCCACATCATTCACTCCATGTTGGGGCATGGGAGCAGTCACAACATTGTGCCTTTCGGGCGCCTCAAACTGTATTTCTTTAGCATCAATAAGGTCCTGAACCTTATTCCTTAGAGCCCAACAATCATCCGTAGAATGCCCCGGGCTATCAGAGTGATAAGCGCAGCGGGTATTGGGGTTGTATTTTGGAGAGGTTGTATTCACTACCTTCAGAGCTTCCTTGATAGTTACCAGATTGGTTGACAGCAGTTGCGGCAGGATCTGAGACAAGGTCATACTAAGCCGAGTGTACTCCCTTCTGGGTCTCTCACCCCTTGGTTGGTTATATTGCCGAGGAGCGGCAGCAGGCTTTGAAATTACCACCGCGTTGACAGCTTGGCGGCGTTCCGGTTTATTCTGTTTCCTTGACCCATAAACAACACTAGCTTCCTTCTTGAAGGGTTTCTTTTCAGAACTTGAGGATGCACCCTTCTGTATCTTCCCCGACTTAATACCGGCTTCTATCCTCTCACCAGTTAAGATCAAATCTGTGAACCCAACAGAAGAATTACCAATCAGGTGGTTGAAAAATGGACCAGACAGGGTCCCCAAGAACATGTCCACGAGCTCACGGTCAGTCAACGGTGGCTGCACCCTGCCAGCCAGGTCTCTCCACTTTTACGCGTACTCCTTAAAACCTTCTCCCGATCCTAGCGACATACCCTGGAGTTGGGTACGTGTAGGAGAGAGGTCGGCATTGTACTGATACTGCTTATAAAATGCAGTAGCCAAGTCCTCCCAGTTTCAAATACTGGCTCCATCCAGCTGATATAACCACTCGAGTTGAGCCCTTGAAAGGCTATCCTGGAAGAAATGGATCCAAAGATTCTTGTCTGCAGTATACGGTTGGATCTTCCTTACATAAGATCTGAGATGCAGCTTTGGGCAAGAAGCCCCGTCATACTTCGCAAAAGAAGGCGCCTTGAACTTGTGTGGGATCACCACCCCAGAAGATAGACCCAGATCTCCAAAATCCAGCCCTGGCACATGCTGAATCTCCATGGCACTCAGACGATCCTCTAATTGCTTGTACCTATCCTCAACAGGAGGGTACTGCTCATCATTGAAATTTGTCTCGTTGTCGGAGACCACAGGACTAGGGACCCTTCCCCCTTGGGGACTGTCTTTCCCTACAGAGGAAGCAGCCTGATCAGCCTCATTTTGCAGTGTATTCCCAAACCTCCGTCCGGTGTTAAACAGCACGGTCCTCTTCTTCTTCTTCTTCACCAGCAGAGCCTTCAATTCCTCTTGACCTTGGGCTAAGCTCATGACCAACTCTTGAAACTGGGCGTTCTGGGCCTGGAGGGCCTTGATAGCTTGTTCGTTGGATGATTCAGGATTCATGATGACTGCTGAAATAAACAGTGAAGAAGATTAAGCAACCTGTAAAAAAGAGTACCTGTGATGCACATGATGGATGGAATGCGTATGATTTATGTTTTCAAAGACAACCGGGGTTCAACTTTGTAAACAAAAAGGAAACACACTTCATTAGATTTAACTTTGAATTGTTCAAGAAATTGCCCTTAGGCGTTACATAAATGAAAATACTGAAAAGGAAATAAAAGCTATAAAAGAAATATCCAAGGCCCATCAGTGCTCCCATGGCATCCTCTTCTCAGTACGGATGTAGTCATTCAGGACCAGCTCGTTCTCCAATTGCTTAGTCAGCTTCTGGATTTTCTGTTCCTGCTCGTTGAACCTTTCCCGATAAGAATCTCGTTCTTCTTGTAGTTGCGCCCAAGACCTCTTTAGTGTATCAACGTCAGTGGGTATCTGAGGAGGGAGAACAGTTGGAGGAACCCCATCTCTATCAGGAAACACAAGGATGATAGGCCTGACAGCTTCGTATGGCATACCTAACTTCTGAGCACGGATGCGGACCCATCTGTAGTAAGATTCCATAGGTAGATAAGTCTTCGGTCCCAACTCATGAGGGTCAGCTTTGTGAATTATGTCCCAAGCCTTGATGAATCTACGACGCAGCTCGTCACTATCTACCTGAAACTCAAAACTGATGTGAGGTACCAACATCTCGTGAGGCCCTGCTCTTATGGCTCTTCCAAACTGATGGAGAGCTAAACATGGATTGTAAGAGATTCCTCCTTGGGTACCAATCAAAGGAACATTAGGATATTCTCCGCAACGATCAATGACAGCTACCTCATCCAAACCTCTGAGAGTCCAAATGATGTCATTATCAATGAGAGACATTAACCTATGAGCCCAACCCCTTCCTTCTTTGTTCTTCAACACGAACTTAGGGAGGTACGAAATAAACCACCTCACTAACAAAGGAACACAACACCACAGAGTTCCCCGTCTTTGGGCGGTACGAGCATAGAGTTGTTGCAGGATATCACCCAAGAGAGTGGGTATATGATTCTGAGACATGAAGATCCTTATGGAATTGACATTAACAAAGTTATCAGGGTTTGGAAACAGAACCAGCCCATAGATTAAGAGAGCCAGAATGTCTTCGCACGCCCTGAAGTCTAAGTCACTCCAGAAACTGTTAGCTTTACCAATCAGAAACTTAGCCAAAAAGCCCTTAACTCCGCTTCTAGTCACCCAATTATCCATTACCTCTTTGTTGGTCAAGGGAAGGGCTGCAGCAATCTCCTCAAGCATAAGAGTCTTTTCCAAACCAGTGAAGGGAGTCTGCTCCAAAACAGGGATACCAAGCAAATCAGAGAATTCTTCCAGGGTAGGGACCAACTGGAAGTCTTGAAAGGTGAAGCAATGATATAGAGGATCATAAAACTGGGTCAGGACACTCATCAGTTGTTGGTCCCACTTTGAAGTGACTAAACTAAGAAGAGAACCATGCCTCTGGATGAAGGAAGTAGTATTTGGAATTCTGTCAACCAATTCTTTGAGCAAATCAGGTGGGTGAACAAAGTTGAGCCAGATAGTATTCCTTCGCGCAGGCATCATAATGTCCTACAAAATAGAGCAAAGATGAAACCCTCTTGTCTTTGAAATGGGTCAGTCCTTATGCAGGATGCATGCAATGGTATGATGGTATGATGTTATGATAAAGAACACCACAAATATTCACAAAGGCAAACATGATAAGGCACACAAGTCACACAAGACAACCCTTAGAGTTTAGGCCAGCATGAAGTTCAGGTACTACCCTCTTTCAGTTTCGTTGGTTAAGACCTGTCCTATCAAAAGTAACCGGGTTCTAGAGGATCCCAATATCACTGACTACCCTCAATCGGTCATAACTCCAGCGTCACAATCTTTTCTTGCGGCCAGAACCATCGCGAGAGTTTAGCCTCAATGGGTGTAGCATATTGCTACTGTTCTATGGCTAAGTTGGGTCAATTTAGGGTTCTAAGGTCGGTTGGTGCTTAATGACTCCTCAGAAGACCCATATTCTCCTCGTTGCAACACAAGGGATATCGGTACAGACCAAGGTGTCACACCAATGTAGCCACTGCTTCACCCGTGTCGGTCTACGCCAGACAGGTCCCTCACAGCTTATGCTACCTAAAGGGTATTCCCCAGATCCGGGTTAGGATCTATGAAACTCCGATGCAATGCCCACAATAATAAAGCAATCAAAGCAAAGCAATTGAAAATATAAGTATGATCTAATCCTAAGGTACACCTCACTTATTAAAAGTCCCCAGCAGAGTCGCCAGTTCTGTGATCGGTGGAAATAGAACTGACTGTTTTGAAAGCTGGTTCGCGAAATGTCACGGTAAGCAAGAGTCGCCACCGTCTTTTATGTTCTCCAACAAGGAAAGGACAAAAGCACATCAAAATTCCTTTTCGAGATGTTTCTCGGTTCGGGAGGTAGATTTATAGAAAGGGAAGGTGTTAGCACCCTTTCTATCCATGGTTATCCATGGGCTCTTAGGTACTTGCTCTTATATTTCCAAAAGATGTTTGCTTTTCAAGTGTGTGTGGGTTTTAAAAAAGGTTTCGTTTGAAAAATTTCTAAGTAACTCTTGTATCTGTCCTCAAGAGTGTATGAAAAATTTGCTTGAAAACTTTTAGAAAGTGTCAGTGTGAAAAGAGGTTTTTGTTTGTTTTGAAAAGAGCAAGTACCCATGAGATCTACCTACTCTAAGGAATTAGGCTGTGTAAGAGTCCTTTAGATAGTGCTATCCCACCATTGAGAAGTAGGCAGCACCATCGTTGGAGGTATTCGGGTCAATTCGATTAAGGGACATGTGTGGTCACCGAAGCAATAGTAGGACACCTTAGAAGTAACCCTAATGTCCTAGATCCTTTTTATCCGAGGCAACCGTTTCGAGGCAACTGGATCTTAGACAGGAGGGCGACCTCTAAAACACCCTATACTTGACGACCACGTTCGAGGCAACCAGTGAGGCGTACCCTAGGAGTGGCATGTGCATGTGTGTTATTTCAGTTTATATTTATCTTTGATCATGCGTTTGTAAGCTACGAGTTGTTTTTATTTGCCATTCAGTCTTGCATGCATTGTTAACAGTTAAGAGTGCGGAAAACAAAGTGCGGAAATGTAAATCTACGCTATTACAAGGCGCGGGTCTATACATCGCCAAAAACAAAAACCCGTTTTGAAATAAAGTGCGGAAAGTAAAGAAAGCGGTAAATCCTAATTACTATTACATCCTTTGAGCAGATACATAAATAATCAAGAATAATGATAATGCGCGAAAGAAATTAAATAAGGTCGTCCTAGGGTTTTGACCCTTTTGAGAAATAAAGAAATTTTTAGTCCTTTTTTACAATTAATTAAACATTAAACCTAGTACTAATTAATTATTTAATTAAAAAAGAAAAAAAATGTTTTTTTGTGTTTTATGTTTTTTTAAAATAAAAATAAAGAAGTTAAAAGTCAAAAGAAACCCTAATTCTAAGTTTATTTTATTAAAAAAAATCAAAATTGAACCTAATTTAAACTAATTAATTTGTTAGTATTTTATTTATAAGAAAAAGTCCTTTTTTATGTTTTATGTTTTTTATGAAAATAAAAAGAAAAAGAATTAAAAAGTTAGTAAACAAAACCCTAATTCTAAACTAATTTTATTTATTGTAAAAAAGAAATTAAAATTACCTAATTAAACTAATTAATTTGTTTACATTTTATTCACAAAAATAATAGTTAATAGTAAAATTAGTAATTAATAAAATATTTACAATTTTTTTGATCTCTGAATTTATTATAAAAAATTAGTTTATTGGTTAATAATAATAATAATAATTAATTATGAAATAATTAAAAGAAAACAAAATAAAAATAAGAAGAAAAGAAGTAATTAACCAGGGGGTATTCTGGACCCATGGGAGGTTAATCTGGAATTGTTGGCCCATTAACACAAAGCCCTTGTTGACTTTCTGGATAGCCTAGAGCGTGGATTGACCAGGAGTATGGTGTTCTTTCATCCTGACCATTGGATTGAGCCTTGTGGCCACTTGGCTAGCTGATGCGTTAGGACATATGGTGGAATGCATTGAATGGCCTGTATAGAATTACATAAGAAAAAATAATATTGAGTTTTGGGGGGACCTGGGAATCGAACCCAGGTCCCAATGATCATTTGCCAACACCTGTACCACTGAACCAACTGAACGCATTTGTTATAATGGTAAACAATAAATATATTATAGGAAACCAACACATGTGCTAACAATTATGAAAAAAACGCGCGCCATTTAAATCATCCAGTAGCAAGCTGACACGCCCTTCGTCTTCATCCTTTTTCCTGTAAAACAAAAGCAATTAGCGGGGGTTTTTAACCCCCACAAAATAGGACGAGGGAAAATAGCGAATAGGATCCTAGGCCATATAAATTGGGCGCGATAGTCTTATTCAATTCGTCTTGTTCAGGCGGTTTCAACCATATGCGTGAGATAGTCCAATTTTACTGTATGTGGAAAGCCCTAATCTGAGAGCTCTGAAACCCTAGATTTCATTAATGGTGTTTTGCGTTTCAGGGCACCATAAGGCAATTAATCAATACCAAAAGCTTCAGAATGATGTTAGCAATGCAAAGCAATAATCAAAACATGTTAATGATGCATAAAACTTGAGTTTCGATTATGGAAAAGAATGGTAAACCGTGTGACTGTTTGAGATGATTCCTGGAGCTTTAAGGCTTGTTTTGGGTTGCAACGCGTTCCTGAATGTCCCAGCAATGTATTGGAATCACTTTAAGGCTTTGAATTGATCTGCAATATGAAAAACATTTTTTGGTTTTTCTTTGAAGTTTTGGAATTTGGCTATGGTTCTTGCAGCAGTTTTGCACGTCCATGGAATTAGGTTTTACTTCAGCATATATAGTACAATAGAATTAGGGTAAATCTTGCACAAGAAATCCTTTGAATTCATGTTTTCAATATTTGATTTCAATCAAATCTTTTTGCATATTTTTGATTGATAAAGCTTGCCAAACATGGAGTTTTTTGCCTCTTTGATGGATGCACGAAATTGCCAGCTTGCCCTGATCTTATTTGCTTCACAAAAGATTTGAAAATCATATCTTTTGAATTTTCCTACAATTAAATCAATTAAATGAATTATTAATCAATTAAAAATCCAAATAATTAATAAAAATAAGAAAATAATTCAATTTAAGTTCAATGGGTCGTGCATAGGCCTTGGGCAATGATTCAAGAAGAAATTTGAGGCCCATTAGCAAAAATAAGGTGTTTTAGGCAAAGTTGACTTTTGCAAATTCCCAAAAATTTCCCAACTTCTCCAATGCATATCTTGCTCAATTTTGAAGCTATGAACATGTTCTTGGACATTTTGGAAAGGTCTTGAAGTCCTCTAACCAATGCCTTTGGTCCCATGTAATTTTGATTGAACAATCTCAAGTTATGGTCTTTGACTTAAAGTGCCTTTTTGTTGACTTTTGAAAATGACCTATAATGTAGAAATTGATAACTTTTTGTGAGAGCATTTCTTGGATTTGGAATGTGAAGATGAGTTGTAGGAAATGTCATCCCCTTCAAAATGAGAATTGGATGGGATTTTTCTGATGAACCATGAAAAAGTTATGCCTTGGTCAAGTTACAATTGACTTTTCAACTGTCCAAAAATAGAAACTATTGCATCCTTGATGATTTCTGAGCCATTCTTGTGGAATCATGATCAAGACTTGATCAAATGATGATTGTGGCTTCAAAATAAGATGTTGACCAAATTTTTTGACTTTTGACTGCCAAATGACCATTTGCCCCTGCAGTTGATTGTGGAGCAATTAGGGCTTTTGACTGTGCAACTTGATGCTGTGAGCCTTGTAACTTGGCATGTAGATGCTTGACAATGTGTATAGGCCTATGGGACTTGATTGAGCCCTTGAAAACCTCAACTTCCTTGCAAGAACCAAGACCCTGATTTTGACTGACTTAGGAGATGTTGGGACTGTGCAACCCTTGAGTAGACTTGAGCAAATTGAGATGATGCTTGTCAACACTTTGAAGAATATGGGAGGGAAAATTTTGGGGTACAACACCAATGTTATGAACAAGCCTTGGCCAAGAACAAAAGTGAATTTTGCCCAACTTTGCAAATTCGATTCTCTCTAACCACAAGGGTGTTTGATGAGTTCTTAGACAATTTGGAAAGCTTGGAATGTGTACTACAATCCATATTTGTAATGCAAATTGAAACTCCAAGTGGAAGCATGTGAAAAATGACCAAGAAGTTGGACAAAAATCCTGCCTAGAATAAGTCAAAATTTCTCTAAGTTAAAAATGTTTTGCACCCTTATTCCAAAAATCATAACTTGGGCTACAAGCTTCTTTTGAGAAAACTTTGTGAATCAAAGTTGTAGATTTTGCAATGGACTACAACTTTCATGTTTTGAGTTTTGTTTGAATCCATTTGTATATTGGTGAAAAAATGGGACAAAGTTAGGAAAAAATAAGGAAGTTTCATAACTTTGAAAAATTCTAAGTTATGAAATTTTCTCATTTTAAACCCTAATTTGCAATTTTGGGTTTCTTGATGAACAAGTTTCATAATTTGACATGTTTTGATGAAAAATGAATCTTGGCACTTGATTTTGACCAAAAAGTCAAAGTTTGACTTTTCAGTATACAGTCAAATTTTGATCAGTTGACTAGAAAATTCATTTGTCAATCCTGTGCATTTGAGATCTTTTGAACTTGTTGAATGGGTCAAGACAATTCCATTGAGTTCTTTAGTCCATATGTGAGCTTGGTTTGCCATTGGTTAGGTCAAACAGTCAAAAATTGCCTTTGTGCAGCCAAAACCCTAAAAATGACCATTTTGCCCTTTTGGTGATCTGATCAAATTTCTTGTGGAATTGTGATCCAAACTTGACCAAATGGTTCATATGAGTTTATTATGTTGATGTGGGTCAAATTTCATGAGGATTGACTGTCAATTGGCCACAGTTGACTTTTTCCCCAATACAGTTGATTTCTAGGTCAACTGTCCAATTGACTGGGCCAAGATTGGAATCAAGGCTTGGAACTTGGTATGGATAAACTTGTGAGTCCAACATGAAGCATGAAAGTCACTTTGGGAATTTTAGGTCAAAACATCTTTGTGCAAACTCAAACCCTAATTTGGGTTAACAGTGCAAGGAGGAGTCTTGAGCAGAGTAAACCCTAACTTGATCTTGAGCTCCAAGGGTCTGGTGATGAGAAAATGTTGATGAAATGAAAGGGCAAATTTTGGGGTACAATAGTTGCCCCTGTTTAATCTTCTTGAACCTGAAGAGTTAGATTGGCAAGTTTGCCTTTCGCGTCTCGAAGGTAAAAAGAGATTGGACACTAGAGTGCCCGTAAATTTGCCCTCGTCGAAACATGGATACGGGAATGGGCTTAAAGATGCCATTTGGAGATGGGCTTAAAGATGCCATCTGGAGATGTGACCAAGATCTTGTCAGGGGATGGGCTTAAAGATGCCACCTGGAATGAGTATCAGAAAGGTGTCCATGTTTTGGAATATCTCTGAACTGGGGGGGGGGGATCTGAACAAGCCATAGATTGACATCCATGTTTGGAGAATCCGTAAACTGTTTTCAGTAGTTGCATCTGAACAAGCGATAGATTAACATCCGTGTTTGGAGAATCCGTAAACTGTTTTCAGAAGTCTTGGATCTGAAAAAGCGATAGGTTAACATCCGTGTCTGGAGAACCCGTAAACTGTTTTCAGAAGTCTTGAAGTTGAATAAGCAATAGAGCAGCATCCATGTTGGGAAGCGTCCGTAAACTATTTTCAAAGGTTAAGTCTGAACAAGCGATAGATTAACATCCGTGTTTGGAGAATCCGTAAACTGTTTTCAGAAGTTGAAGAATCTGAACAAGCGATAGGTTAACATCCGTGTCTGGAGAACCCGTAAACTGTTTTCAAAAGTTGAAGAATCTGAACAAGCGATAGGTTAACATCCGTGTCTGGAGAACCCGTAAACTGTTTTCAGAAGTCTTGAAGTTGAATAAGCAATAGAGCAGCATCCATGTTGGGAAGCGTCCGTAAACTGTTTTCAAAAGTTGAGTCTGAACAAGCGATAGATTAACATCTGTGTTTGGATAATCTGTAAATTGTTTTCAGAAGTTGAAGAATCTGAACAAGCGATAGGTTAACATCCGTGTCTGGAGAACCCGTAAACTGTTTTCAGAAGTTGAAGAATCTGAACAAGCGATAGGTTAACATCTGTGTCTGGAGAACCTGTAAACTGTTTTCAGAAGTCTTGAAGTTGAATAAGCAATAGAGCAGCATCCATGTTGGGAAGCGTCCGTAAACTGTTTTCAAAAGTTGAGTCTGAACAAGCGATAGATTAACATCCGTGTTTGGAGAATCTGTAAACTGTTTTCAGAAGTTGAAGAATCTGAACAAGCGATAGGTTAACATCCATGTCTGGAGAACCCGTAAACTGTTTTCAGAAGTCTTGAAATTGAATAAGGAACCGATGTAGGGTTGCCTGATGATGAGTCCATGTAGAACTGTATCTGAATAATTGTTAATGATAGCCTTTTATTCTTATCCTGAAAAGGACAAAATGTTAGCTAAACACAAAGTTATGTTGCATGAAATGTATGATGCAATATATGTTATATCAATGTTTATGATATGAATGTAATGAATGCGCATGCCAGCTGATGAGCTGTCTTACTGTGGATAGAGGAATCCTGGATAGCCGGAGATAATAGAATCTTGACTGCTGCCAGGGAAAGTGAATCCTTGACTGCTGCAGGGGATTGCAATCTTTGATTGCTGAAGATGGGACATCCTTGTCGACTGCTGACTGCCTGGGGAACAAGATCTTCAATTGTTGAGGGATCTTAGGACCACTGCTGGGGATCAGAACTCCTTAGTGACTTGCGGGGCAAGAGAATTCTGATGATCTCTACTGGGGAGTCCAGAACCTGGTAGACTCATGCTGGGGACGTAAGACTGAGAATCTTCAGTCTGGTGGGAAGCATCTCTATGGGGAGAAGGTTCACTAGTCTGGTTCCGCTGGGGATTGATAGTTGGAAGTTTTAGCTCCGCTGGGGATAGGATTTTCAGATTTTAGGGCTCTACTGGGGATACTAAAACTTAACTCTGAGGGGAATTAAGTTCTGGAAGGCTCTCTGGCTGGGGAAATCAACTTTGAGAAAGCTTCTGTTCTGCTGAAGATCCTGAAGTTTAACTCTGTTTGGGGAATTAAGTTATGGATTTGAACCTTGTTGAGGAATTTGGAGTTTAGAATCGCTGGGGATTCCTTCTGAAAGGGCATCAAGATATCTATCTGTACCTTCAACTTATCAGTAATCATCTTTTCTTGGTTTGTAAGAAAATGAATATGTTCAAATGCATATGCCTATTTAACAAAACATTGGACGTTTCTCAAATAAAACATAAGTGCAAAAGAGAAAAAGGACGACAAAGCAAATTTCTGTATTTGGAAAAGTATTTGTATTAACTTTTTATGAGTATCTTTGTACAAAGGAGACAGACATCCTAGTAAGAGGATGTTGTCGTAAAAATTGAAAAATTTATACAAAAGAAAGATGGCTATGTGAAACAATTCCATGGGATCCCTATTCTGCTATAGCCTTCACAACTCTGAATATCTTGTCCATTCAATGCTTCGTCCGCCGATGATTGGATTGATCAGAAACTCAGAGCTTGTTGATGAAGAGATTATTCTTTAAAGTGATCCGACGAGACATAGTCATACGCTTTAATTCCCTAACTTTTGCCTGGACCGCCCTTTCGGGTTTTCAATCCACCGGGAAACCCCTT
Source organism: Vicia faba (assembly GCA_948472305.1). NCBI lineage: Eukaryota > Viridiplantae > Streptophyta > Magnoliopsida > Fabales > Fabaceae > Vicia > Vicia faba. The sequence goes on along the minus strand of OX451738.1, from coordinate 930,668,292 downwards.
TTTGCCCAAGCCGCCCTTTCGGGTTTTCGACTTGCCAGGTGTACAAATTTTTTGTTTTATCCCTAATTTTTGCCTGAACCGCCCTTTCGGGTTTTCGGTTCACCGGGATGCCCATTTTTGCCCAAGTCACCCTTTCGGGTTTTCGACTTGTCGAGTGATTTTATGCGTAGTATCTTTTGACTATGTCTGTGTTCGCAGGGTGCGACAAATCGTTGCCGTCCATGGTGGTCAGAATCATTGCACCGCCAGAAAATATGCTCTTGATTACAAATGGTCCTTCATAAGTAGGAGTCCATTTGCCCCTGGGATCACTTTGCGGTAAGATAATCCGCTTGATTACGAGATCTCCGACTTGATATACTTGACGTCTGACTTTCTTGTTGAAAGCCTTGATCATCCGTTTTTGATACGTCTGACCATGGCAAACAGCAACGAGTCGCTTCTCATCGATCAAATTGAGTTGATCAAGTCGGGTCTGAATCCAATCGTCTTCATTCAAACCAGCGTCCTTCATAATCCTTAAAGAAGGAATCTGAACTTCCATGGGTAAGACAGCTTCCATGCCATATACTAAAGAAAATGGGGTTGCCCCTGTTGAAGTACGTGTCGTGGTACGATATCCATGAAGAGCAAACAGTAACATCTCATGCCAGTCTTTGTAGGTGACTGTCATTTTCTGAATGATCTTCTTAATGTTTTTGTTCGCAGCTTCAACAGCACCGTTCATCTTCGGCCGATAGGTAGATGAATTGTGATGATAAATCTTGAACTGTTCGCATAGACCGGTGATCATAGTATTATTCAGATTTGTACCGTTGTCTGTGATGATCCTGTCGGGGACACCATACCGGCATATGAGGTTCTGCTTGATGAAGCGGGCAACCACATTCTTTGTAACAGAGGCGAAGGAAGCTGCTTCGACCCTTTTGGTAAAATAGTCAATGGCGACCAGGATGAAGCGATGTCCATTGGACGCTGTGGGCTTGATCTCTCCAATCATGTCAATGCCCCACATTGCGAATTGCCAAGGAGCTGTCAAAACGTTGAGAGGAACAGGAGGAATATGAATCTTGTCAGCATAGACTTGACATATGTGGCAAGTACGGGAATGTTGATGGCAATCAGCTTCTATAGTAGACCACTAATAGCCTGCCCTTAGAATCTTCTTAGCCATTGTATGCCCGCTCAAGTGGGTGCCAAATGTGCCACTGTGTATCTCGGTCATGATCAACTCTGCTTCAGCTTTGTCCACACATCGGAGTAAAACACAATCATGGATGCGTTTATAGAGGATGCCGTTGCTCAGGAAGAACTTGGCAGCAAATCTCCTTAGGAACTTCTTGTCGTTTACGGAAGCTCCTTCGGGATATTCTCTAGTCTGGAGATACCTTTTGATTTCGTGAAACCAGGGTTGTTCCACTACTTCTTCAGTATTAATCTCATGACAATGCGCAGGTTCATCCATTCGCTCGATGGTGATCTGGGGAGCCTCGTTATCCCAGTTGAGTTTAAACATGGAAGACATTGTAGCCAGAGCATCTGCTAGCTGATTCTCTTCTCGCGGGAAATGCTCGAAGGTGATTTGCTCGAAATGAGGCAACAATGTCAGGACATGTTCTTTATATGGGATAAGATTAGGATGTTTGGTATCCCACTCTCCTTTGATTTGACTGATAACCAAAGCCGAGTCCCCAAACACGATCAAAGATTTGATCCCCAAGTCTATAGTAGCCTTGAGACCAAAGATGCAAGCTTCATATTCAGCCATGTTGTTGGTACAACTGAAGCAAAGTCGGGCCGTGAAAGGTGTGTGGCCACCTTCCGGAGAAATAAGTACCGCACCGATATCGTTTCTAAGTGCATTTGAAGCACCATCAAAGTACAGGGTCCATCGGGATCCTTTTCCAGGTCCGTCATACGGTCCGTTACCTTCAATGTTGTCCAAAGTCATGATGTCCTCGTCCAGGAAGTCGAATCTCATGGATTGATAATCTTCGATAGCTTGATGAGCTAGATGGTCAGCTAGTACACTCCCTTTTATAGCTTTTTGGGTAGTATACTGGATGTCATACTCAGTCAGGATCATCTGCCATCTAGCGATTCTTCCAGATAAAGCAGGCTTCTCGAAGATATACTTGATAGGATCCATTTTGGAAATCAACAAAGTGGTATGAGTCAGCATATACTGCCTTAGTCGACGAGCAGCCCATACCAAAGCGCAGCAAGTTTTCTCGAGTAGTGAGTAGCGAGTCTCACAGTCGGTAAACTTTTTGCTAAGGTAATAAATGGCATGCTCTTTTTGACCAGACTCGTCATGCTGGCCCAGTACGCACCCCATTGAGTTGTCCAAAACAGTCAGATACATGATCAGCGGCCTTCCTTCGACGGGTGGCATCAGAATAAGAGGTTCTAGCAAATACTCCTTGATTTTATCAAAAGCAGTTTGACAATCATCGTTCCATTCGACTACCTGATCTTTCTTCAATAGTTTGAAAATTGGCTCACAGGTAGACGTCAGATGAGAGATGAATCTGGCAATATAGTTCAAGCGCCCCAAGAACCCTCTAACCTCCTTTTCAGTACGGGGGGCAGGCATTTCTTGTATTGCTTTTACTTTCGCTGGATCGACCTCAATGCCCTTGTTGCTGATAATAAATCCTAGAAGTTTACCAGACCTAACTCCAAAAGTGCACTTACTTGGATTCAGCCTGAGTTTGTATTCCTTCAACCTGGCAAACAACTTTTGCAGATGTTCAAGGTGTTCCTCCTCTGTTTGTGATCGAGCTATCATGTCGTCTACATAAACTTCGATCTCATGATGTATCATATCATGAAACAAAGCTACCATGGCGCGTTGATAAGTTGCCCCTGCGTTCTTCAGTCCGAACGGCATCACCTTGTAGCAGAAGGTACCCCATTGTGTAACAAAGGTTGTTTTCTCCATGTCTTCGGGGGCCATTTTGATCTGGTTGTAGCCCGAGAATCCGTCCATGAAGGAAAACACTTTGTGCTGAGTTGTGTTGTCAATCAAAATGTCGATATGCGGTAGCGGAAAATCATCTTTAGGGCTAGCCCTGTTCAAATCTCGGTAGTCTAGACACATTCTGACCTTGCCGTCTTTTTTGGGAACGAGCATAATGTTAGCAACCCATTGCAGATAGGATGTAACAGCCAGAAAGCCAACATTGAATTGCTTCATTACTTCAGCTTTAATCTTCTCAGACATGTCGGGCCTTATTCGGCGGACTTTTTGCTTGATCGGTGGACAATCCTCTCTTATAGGGAGACGGTGAACCACAATATCTGTGTCTAAACCCGGCATGTCTTCATAATACCAGGCGAAGATTTCCACGTATTCATTTAACAACTGTATTAAGCGCTCCTTGACACTTGGTTCCAGATTGGCACCCACTTGTACTTCTTTTCTGCCTTCCTCTGTTCCTAAGTTGACTGTTTCCAACAACTCTTCATGAGGCAAGATGGCCCTCTCTTCTTGTTGTAGAAGTCTGGCTAGCTCTCCTGGTACTTCACAATCTTCGTCATCTTCGTATTCAGCCTGGTTGACCAAATCTTCAGAGTTATTGAAGGATATAGCAGAATACATAGAATCCAGAGTGGATGGGTACCTGCATTTGTGAGTGTGGGTGTGTGTAAGGGATAACCATCCTTAAACAAACAAAAATGCAAAAGGAAAGAAAATGAACACAGCAATTTATAAATGAAAAACGTCCAATGAATCATTAAACATGGCATATGAATATGAAGAGAATCAAAACCCTTACAAATGGACCTACATGCCCCGGGCAAGGCATGAGGTGAAAAATAGTGTGCAGATTGTTTTTTAGTAATTATTACAGACCAACAGAAAATGTTCGAAAGATAAATTACTGATTTATGAAAGTAATGGGAACGAAGTCTTTCGCCTCCCAGTTGTGTAGTCCCCCTTCGATGGTTGGGAAGATCCAATCTTCAATGTTGGCCTCTTCGTCTTCGTCTTCCAAAGCATTGATTCCATGAGGAGAAATCTTGATGGGTGTTCTTTCAATTTTTGAGCGACACATAGCTTTTTGCCCCGCAATGGTAAATCCCAACCCAAACTTGTCTGTTTTGTGAGGAATGTCAGGCAACTGTCCCCATGTTGAGCTCTTCCCCTCCTTCATTGCAGCCTTTGCGTCTTTCAGAGATGCCATCCTGGCCACCTGCTCGGGTACCTCAGCTACTGCTTTTGCTACTGCCACCTCGGGAGAAACCTCCTCAAAGTGTTGAAAGGGTGTTTCAATGAATTCGCCATCCACTTCCACATACCGAAAGGAGTTCAGGTGACTGATCATGTATTCTTCCTCACCGTGTACAATTATGATTTTTCCCTTGACAGGGTATTTCAGCATCTGATGTAGGGAGGAAGTGACTGCGCCAGCATTATGTATCCATGGCCTTCCTAGCAAGCAAGAGTATGATGGACGGATGTCCATCACATAGAAAGTTGAGTGGAATACTTCAGTGCCCACCTTGATGGGAATGTCGACCTCCCCATGCACCATTCTTTTAGACCCGTCAAAGGCCCTGACAATGATATCACTTGGTTTCAGCTTCAAGCCTTCACAATCCAATCTATCCAGAGCTTTCTTAGGCAGCACGTTCAGAGAAGAACCAGTGTCGACCAAAACATGGGCAAGAGTAGTTCCTAGGCATTCAACTGACACATGCAATGCGTCATTGTGCTTTCTTCCTTTCGGAGTCAGGTCAGCGTCAGAGAAACCCAGGCCGTTGTCTGCGGTAAGGCTGGCTACACAATCTTGGAATTGATCGACTGAGGTTTCCTGGGGCACATGGGTTGTCTTCAAAAACCTTATCAAAGCTTTGGCATGAGCCTCCGAACAAAGCAGCAAGGCTAGCATGGAGATCTTTGAGGGGGTTTGACCCAGTTGCTCTACAACGTCATAATCACTTTTCTTTATTATTTTCAGAATCTCCTCCATTTCTTTCTTAGAGGTTTCGGGGATGACCAATGGTTGAGCCTTCGTCCTGACGAGCTCATCTTGGATCCCTTTCCCCTTATCAGTAGAACTAGGAGGGACAACCACAGGAGTAACAACTTCTTCAATCAACGGAGTTCTTGCAGAAAGTTTTATCGGTGCATGAGTAACCTTGGGAGCAGCTGAGGGTCCAAAGATTTCCTTTGGAGGGGCAATCTCTGGAGAGAAAATTCTCCCACTTCGGGTAATCTTGCTCGTACCGACAATGTTTCCAATGTTGGCATTTTCTTCGTCAGAGCTCTCTTCAGTTATCTCAACTTGTTTAACACCGTGGTAGTAGATTTCTCCACCATAATTCCACGGTATCGATTTGTCAGATTTGTAGGGGACAGGCCCAGGCATGGTTATTTTCAAAGGAACAATATTCGTAGTGGATGTAATCTTAACATGCTTTTTAGGGACCTTGGAAAGATTGGTGGAAATGGTGATTATTGAAACATCTTCGATAGGGGTTGGAGTAGCAGGAATCTTTTTGAAAAGAATTTGTTGGCTGTCCATTAGGCCTTGGATGCTTATCTTCAGCAATGGACAGTCGATTGGTAGGGAGGAACAACAGTAGCAGTCTTCTTTACATCCTGGGAAAATCCCAGCTTTCAACAGATTCAACTTGATTGTTAGTAGTGGAGTTACCAGATCATCAACAACAGCAATATACAGATCTTCTTCAATAACATGGACATTGCGACCATGCTTTGGCATCAGAGCGGATATTACATTCGGATTCTCTGGAGCATCGAACTCAACCTCTTTTGCATCTATCAAGTCTTGAATTTTATGCTTAAGCGCCCAACAATCGTTGGTGTCATGCCCGATGCTGTCAGAATGATAGGCACATTTAGCATTGGGATGATAATACGGGGAAGTTGTATTCACATTTTTTGGTGCCTCTTTGATAGTGGTGAGATTTAGCTTCAACAAATGGGGAAGAACTTGTGCAGGCGCCATGTTGATGCGGGTGAATTATCGTTGTGGCTGTTCCACCCGTTGCTGGTTGGGTCTGGACTGATTGTTACGAGGCTGATCATTTGACGAATTTTGAATCATCACGGCCCCTACAGTCGGCCGACGCTCCGTTCTTCCCAATCTTTTCTGAGAGTATATAACAGCTGCTTCCTTCTTGGCCGGAAATGATTTCTTAACAGTTGTGGATGCAAAGGCATCCCTTTGAATCTTCCCACTCTTAATACCAGCTTCCACCCGCTCGCTAGTCAGAATCAATTCAGTAAACCCTGCGGAAGAGCTCCCGATCAAATGGTTGAAGAACGGGCCAGATAGGGTCCCCAAGAACATATCAACTAGTTCCCTATCTGAAAGAGGTGGCTGCACTCTTCCTGCCAAGTCGCGCCATTTCTGGGCATATTCTTTGAATCCCTCATTTACGGGTTGGCGCCAAGTCAGCATTATATTGATACTGGCGATAAAAGGCAGTTGTCAAGTCTTCCCAGTTATGCACTTCTGACCTCTCAAGCTGGTAAAACCAGTCTAGCTGTGTACCGGAAAAGCTGTCCTAAAAGAAGTGTACCCAAAGATTTCTGTCGGATGTATGAGGTTGAATTCTTCTGACATATGACCTCAGGTGCATCTTCGGGCAAGACAGCCCGTCATATTTTGCAAAAATTGGCACCTTAAACTTTGGAGGGATCACAATCCCAGCAATCAATCCCAATTCTTCAAAATCTAACCCAGGAACCCTTTGCAGCTCCATAGCTGCCAGTCTATCCTCCAGGTTTTTGTATTTGTCGTCCGCTGGCGGGTATTGCTGCTCTGAGTAGTCTTCATCTTCCTCAACTTCTTCCTCTTCAGCCTCAGACTCAGAAGGTAATGCAACTCCTTTTCCTTTACCGGTTCCCTCATCAGATGTGGAGGGAAATTCAAGAACTCTCCTAGCTTCATTCTCAAATCTTCTTCCCAGCGTAGCTACCCCAACTCTTTTCTTCTTCTTTTTTCCTTTTTCTTGCTCTTTATTCCCCAACAGTGATTTTAGATCCTCCTGACCCTTTGCCAAGGTCATAAGGAGCTGTTGAAACTGCGAGTTTTGTGACTGCAGATCTTTGACCGTCTGTTCAAGATCCATCTTACTGAAATAAACAGCAGAAATATAAGGAAACCTGGTGTGAAGACTTGTTTATGCATATGATGAATGATATGTTTATTCATGCAATTCATTCAAGGATTTAGAAATTCAAAATTGTTGCAGACAAAAAGAACACACGTCATATTAATAAGAAGAAATTTTGTCAGTACATAAATGCCCCATGGGCCAAATATTACAAAAACTTCTCAAGGTAAAAAGACGTTGCACATCATTTTTGGTGCAATGTAATTGTTGAGGGTCTCCTCCTCGTGAAGTCGGCGGGTAAGCTCCAACCTTCTTCTCACTGGCGTAGAAGCTGGCTTCAAAAGTATTCCGTTCCTCCTTGAGTTGGATCCAACTCTTTTGCATTTCCTCCCATGATGTTGGCGTGTCAGGATGTAGGATGGTGTATGGAACCTCTCCTTCCTTAACAGGCTCTTTAATCAAAGGGAGAATGTGAGGGTAAGGCATCATGAGACTCTGGGCTCGGGTTCGTACCCGCTTGAGGTAAGGCTCAAGAGGGATGGAGTTCTTGTGCCCCAGTGTCTTACTATCCACCTTGTTAGGAATCCTCCAAGCTCTGATGAATCTTTGGCGAAGTCCTTGCGCATCGTTGTCGAAGTCAAAAACTAGGTCAGGAATAAGCATGTCATGAGGGCCATCCCTCAGTGCATATCCAAATTGTCTCAAAGCTAGACAGGGGTTGTAGGTAATGCCTCCCCTAATACCAAGTAATGGGACATTAGGGAACTCACCACAACGATCGATGATGACGACATTTTCTCTGGACCGAGAACACCAATGTACATCAGAATGTGTGAGGGTCATCAATCGTTGTGACCACCTTAAGCCTTGTTCATTCTTCAAAACAGATTGTGGAAGGTGCGAAATAAACCACCTTGCAAGGAGAGGAGTACAACACATGAGAACACCTCTCTTCCTTATTGTTCGTGTGTAAAATGAGTGGAGGATGTCCCCAAGCAATGTAGGTATGGGATTCCTGGATAGGAAAATCTTGACAGCATTGATATCTATAAGTTGGTCAGGATTTGGGAACAAGACCAACCCATAAATAAGGAGTGCCACAATCTCTTCAAAGGCTTGCAGATCCAAAGAATTCCAACACTCTTGTGCCTTCTCAAACAAGAATTTTGCCAAGAATCCTTTGACACCACTTCTAGTCTCCCAATGCCCCTTGATGTCAGATGGTTGCAAGTGTAGTGCTTGAGCAACATCTTCAGGCTTTGGTTCTTTTTCCGTACTGTTGTAGGGTAGTTGATTAAGAATAGGAATTCTCAGGAGTTGAGAAAATTCCTCCAAAGTGGGCACCAATTGGTAGTCGGGGAATGTGAAACAGTGGTGAAGGGGGTCAAAGAACTGGAACAACACTTTCACCATGTCTTCTTCAATGTTGGTGTTGACTAAGCTGAGCAGTCTACCATGTCTTTCACTGAAGAGAGAGCTTTCTGGAATTCTGGATGTAAGCTCCTTGAGTTGAGGAGGGATTCTCACAAGGTTGACTTGGATAGTTTTCCTGCGAAGAATTTCCATGACCTACAAAACAAGAACAAAGATGAAGATCCAAACCCTTGAAATGGTTAGTGGATGCATATGATGTTTTATGATGTTCATGATGTATGCACAAACATATGTACAAACAAGTCACACAAAACCCTAGTTTCAGGCTTGCATGAGGTTTCATAGGTAAGTACCCTCTTGAGTGTAGTTGGCTTAAAAACCTGTCCTATAAATAGTAACCGGGTTCTAAGGAGCTCAATATCATTGGATTGTTTTCCATGTTCATTGTTTTGGTTTAGCCACTTAACTAGCGACCAAAATATTCCAAGAAAACAACCCTCAATGAGTGTAGTATCGAGTATCTACCAACTTCAGACTGCACCAAAGCCGGTCATCTCACTACCCCTAATAAAAGGCCAAGATGGTCAAGTAAGGTTCTAGGTCATTAGTGCTTAGTGACATCACTCAGCGACCCCGTACTCTCCTTGATTGAACTTAAGGGTTACCGGTACTCACAAATATGTCGCACTAATATAGCTATTGCTTCAACCGTGTCGGTATACCCCGCACAGTTTCCACAACGTATTGCTATCTATGAATGTTTCCCCAAATCCGGGTGTAGGATTTCAAGCCCAAACAAGAGAACCAAAATGTAAAGCAATCAAAGCAAACAATTAGTCATGCAAAAGGGTGATCTAAGCCCTAAGGTTACTCCACTTTTAAATTTATCCCCAGCAGAGTCTCCAGTTCTGTGATACGGTGGGAGAACTGACTTGAGGTTTTGCGTTTGTTTTCGCAAATGTTTCAGTTTAGCAAGAGTCGCCACCGACTTTTTATTTTATCCTAAGGAAAGGTTAAAAAGCACAGGAAAAACCTTTGAGATGTTTTCTTGGGTTCGGGGAGTAGATTATAGAAAGGGAAGGTATTAGCACCCTTTCTATCCATGGTTATCCATGGGCTCTTAGTTACTTGCTTAGATCACTTGCCTTTGCTTTTCAATTGTTTGAAATGGTGCTTTGTGTGTGTGGTTTTGAAAATGTTTTGAAAAAGATGCCTTGTCTAGGCAACCATTGTAACAATTCTTTACTCGAATGTTTTACAAAGGTGTTTGTCTTTTTGAAAAGATGTTCAATGTTTTTGAAAGTTGTTTTTGAAAGTTGTGTTGTGGAGTGTGTTTTGAAAGTAGGCAAGGATTGGTTTTGCAAGTTTTGATCAAGTAACTAAGAGTTGTCTACCCCTAAATTTACTCAAAGATCTTTCCTATGTTTTAACCCTTTTAACAGTGTTGTTTCACCATTGTATTTGGTGAACAACCTTGCGTTAGGATGTTAACAGGACGGGCGCGGGTCATTGTTTAGACCATGAATGCAATAGTGCCAAGTGTCTTTGGCAATTTTCTTGAGGGGACTTGATCATTTTTTAGGCAACTTGAGAAAGCGTCATCGAGGGGCTATGATCATTTGATTTGTTTTGTTTTGCCAAAGACACTCAACATGCAACATGGCCCATTTTTGAAGGCAACAAGTGGAGTAACCCTAAGGGTGCAAGTGTGCATTGTGTTGTCCATTTTCATGCTTTTTTTTGTCTTTTGTTTTAGTCAAGCTATTTGTTATTTGATTTGCATACAAATCCTAGGCCTATCATGGCATAATTTGAAAGCTTTTAAATGCGGAAATTTAAAGTCCTAAATTATTACAACATGATTATGGGGGATGGGGGTACAAATGTTTGAATGGGGGGATATTTAGCAAGAAATTAAATCTAAAACTATTACATCCATATTGAATATACAAATATTTAAATGTATAATATTTAAATAAATATAATAAATATGCCAAATGTATTATGCACAAAGATGATTTTTTATGTACGTGAAAGTGTTTTTCAATGTAAAATATAAACAAAAATAAAAAGGTCAAATTTGGATATTTTTGTCATTTAGGGCAAAACCCTAGTTTTTGAATAAATATTATTATTTATTAATTATATACAATATTTGTTAATTATATACAAAAATAAAAAGTATATTGTGAGAAAAGTATTTTTGATGTCAAATATTAATAAAAATAAAAATATATTATTTCTATATTTTTGTCCTAAATATTTAATAAAATATGTATAAGTATATTTATATATATTTAATAAACTAAATATGTACAAAAATAAAATATTAATTATTTACAAAAATGTGTATTTTTAGAAAATGTTTTCAAAATGTAAATGAAAAATAATAACTGAAAATAAATATATTTTTGTATTATTTTTTAGTGTTTTAAATAAAAGTATATATATTTATTTACATGTATATATTTAAATAAAACAAATAAATGCCAAATAAAATGCAAAAAAGGGTGGAAAAATATTTTTGATATTTTTGATATTTGAGCAAAAAATAATAAGTCAGAATCAAAAAGAAAAAATCAAAAATGATAAATATATCACACAATGGGCCAGGGGGTGCAAAATGGAAACAGAGTGTGCAAAGAGCAAAACCCACTCAGGCCCAGCCCAAGTCAACCTTCTTCAACCTCCAGCCTTATTTCAAACAGAAAACGCGCGCTTCACCATGTCCAACACAAACTCCTGATTCTTTTACTTTTAACAAAAACTCATAACACAAACATTATAGAGCATCAAGAGACGAATTCAGACATATAAAATACTTGACCTAACTCTAAGAAACGAGGGAAAATTTCTTCATCCCCAATTTCTGACCTAATTTTTCTTCAATGTTCATGGCCAAAATTCTCACAGCATACTCAATATAAATGAAAAGTAAATATGTGGATGACTTCAGGGCTATGAGGAGAACATGTTTCATTCACAAACCTAAGCCTAACTCTTCCTATATTGAGAGATAGAAGTTCATGTTTTTACCTGTTTCAGCTTGAGTCGTGTACAACAATGGAGGTATCTTCAATGGAGTTTGAGCTTTGGTACAGCTTGCCTGAAGTCCAAGGATGCTTCTCCAACACCTGGCTTGCTTTGAATCACTATGAATCGTGCTATGGAAGTTTACCTGCAAAACTAAAAAAATGAAAATGGCAACAGGGGTTAGGGATGTTATAGTTTGTATTTAGGGCTTGGGATAGTTCCAATGGATGGTAGGGACTGTGTTTGAACAAGCTTTGGCCAAAACGCACGAGCAAACTGAGTTGTGCAACTCAATCTGCAGGGATGCCCTGTTTCTTGCAGAAAAATGGTGTTTTGGTGAATGAGGAGGTATTGAGGATGAAGGACTCGTGTTTTAGGTCAGCTTGGGTGTATGAAAGATGAGAACAAAGTTTGCTTAGGTTGGTGTTTACAGGAATGGGAGTTGGTATGAGTTTTGCCAAGTTTCTTCTACTTGAAGCAAGAAAATGCAAGTTTCAATACAGGCCTGTACAATGCCCTAAAGTATGCTGCCACTTTTGCTCTTGGTTAGAGGGATTTGTGTACAAATTCTAGCCTCAAAGATCTGGCCCATGCCTCTTGGATTTGTTATTTGACATAAAGTGCATCTTTTCTAAAATGGCAAATTTACTTTTTCCATTTAAAGATTAATTCTTTGTGTAATGACTAAATGCATAAAACAATGCTTGAACACAAAGGTTAGGCATTTAATTATTTAGTGTGAAGAGGTTTAGAGGCCTGCAAGCTAGCTTGTACAAGCTGATTTGAAAAATGCCAATGTTATGAACAAGCCTTGGCCAAGAATAAAAGTGAATTTTACCCAACTTTGCAAATTCGATTCTCTATAACCACAAGGGTGTTTGATGAGTTCTTGGACAATTTGGAAATCTTGGAATGTTTACTACAATCCATCTTTGTAATGAAAATTGAAACTCCAAGTGGAAGCATGTGAAAAATGACCAAGAAGTTGGACAAAAATCCTGCCTAGAATAGGTCAAAATTTCTCTAAGTTAAAAATGTTTTGCACCCTTATTCCAAAAATCATAACTTGAGCTACAAGCTTCTTTTGAGAAAACTTTGTGAATAAAAGTTGTAGATTTTTCAATGGACTACAACTTTCATGTTTTGAGTTTTGTTTTAATCCATTTGTATCTTGGTGAAAAAATGGGACAAAGTTAGGAAAAAATAAGGAAGTTTCATAACTTTGAAAAATTCTAAGTTATGAAATTTTCTCATTTTAAACCCTAATTTGCAATTTTGGGTTTCTTGATGAACAAGTTTCTTAATTTGACATGTTTTGATGAAAAATGAATCTTGGCACTTGATTTTGACCAAAAAGTCAAAGTTTGACTTTTCAGTATACAATCAAATTTTGATCAGTTGACTGGAAAATTCATCTGTCAATCCTGTGCATTTGAGATCTTTTGAACTTGTTGAATGGGTCAAGACAATGCCATTGAGTTCTTGAGTCCATATGTGAGCTTGGTTTGCCATTGGTTAGGTCAAACAGTCAAAAATTGCCTTTGTGCAGCCAAAACCCTAAAAATGACCATTTTGCCCTTTTGGTGATCTGATCAAATTTCTTGTGGAATTGTGATCCAAACTTGACCAAATGGCTCATATGAGTTCATTATGTTGATGTGGGTCAAATTTCATGAGGTTTGACTGTCAATTGGCCACAGTTGACTTTTTCCCCAATACAGCTGATTTTTAGGTCAACTGTCCAATTGACTGGGCCAAGATTAGAATCAAGGCTTGAAACTTGGTATGGATAAACTTGTGAGTCCAACATGAAGCATGAAAGTCACTTTGGGCATTTTAGGTCAAAACATCTTTGTGCAAACTCAAACCCTAATTTGGGTTAATAGTGCAAGGAGGAGTCTTGAGCAGAGCAAACCCTAACTTGATCTTGAGCTCCAAGGGTCTGGTGATGAGAAAATGTTGATGAAATGAGAGGGAAAATTTTGGGGTACAACAGTATCGATTCGATCTCGACCTCAGGATTTTGTGGGGAAATCAAAGTCATGGTTTTGACATTTTTCTTGGTCTCATGATGCGAAAGATAAAATGCGGTGATCCTCAGATGGGACATTCCTTCTGAAATTTGAATGCTTGGTCAAATCAACTGAACATCTACCCTGCCCCTGGTTAAAAAAAGTTTTTTTGAATGGAAAAGAAACTCCTACTTCGAAGGATCAGAGGGGTTAACGAGAGTCTAACTCCCTTATGTCTCTGGTGTTTAGGGATTGAAACAATGCCTGTACATCGTCAACGGGGTTCTACTCAAAAGCTTACCACCACAGTCACTGTTTTTTTAGCTAAACTCCTTCTTCCAAATTCTTGACTGAGCAAAAGAATTGGCACAGTTGGTATCAAAATGCCCGAAACACGATTAAAGAGTAATACCAGATGGATTAGTAAAATGAAATAATAATTTTTTCAAGGAAAAAATAATCAACACATCAAGACTGACATTCTGCCATAAACAAAATCCCATATGCAGACAAAGCAAAAACAATCAATCAAGATGACACATGAAAGTGCGGCAAAGAAACGTAATAAAAACCATTATGGGGAAGGAGTATCTTCAACTAGGTCCGCCGATCTCGTCGACCTGTCGTAATCTTGATATTACCCTGACCCATGACCTTTACCAACAGCATGGAGCAGTGAAATAAATTGGCAAGGCATCCACCAACAAAGTGAATGAGAGATTTATCAAACATGGAACCAAACATGCCCCTTGCATAGTAGAAATTGTGTTCGTTATTCGTATTTCAAGCGATCAACCGACCATAACTCATATTACCATTTTCGTGTAAGGCTCACGAAGTTTATATGCATATGCTTATCAAAAATATTGGACGTTTTTGCAAACAAAATAGTAAAAAGGGAGAAAAGAAACGCATACGCATACTTGAAAGGAGATATTTTATTGATTTTGAGAGATCAGCCTGTGAAACAGGCATTTACATTTAGAAGCAAGTAATTACAAAATCAAAACAAATAAGTGTTTACAAATGGCAACGTGGATGTGAATATCCATCGAGTCCTAACTCTGCTATGACTCTTATGACTCTCATGCTTCCTGCTTTCGGACAGGTCAAACTTAGATTGGCTTCGAGCTTATGCCAGGCGATGGATCAAAGGAAAGAAGCAAAGGATCTCATGTTGAGCGTAGTCATTTGCTTTAAGTCCCTAACTTTTGCCTGAATCGCCCTTTCGGGTTTTTGATTCACCAGGACACTCTTTTTTGCCTAAACCGCCCTTTCAGGTTTTCAGTTTAGCGGGTTTTTATTATTTTCTATGCAAAGTATTTTTTAACTACGTCAGCATTCACAGGGAGAGGGAAGTACTCTCCATCCATAGTCGTGAGCATCATCGCCCCTCTAGAGAAAACTTTTCTGACCACGAAAGGACCTTCATAAGTTGGAACCCAATTTCCCATGGGATCTCCCCAGGGAAGAATTATCCTCTTTAGCACAACGTCACTTAGCTTATAACACTGAGGTCGTACCCTCTTATCAAAAGCTTTCCTCATTCTTTGCTAATATACCTGACCGTGACATACAACAGTCAACCTCTTCTCATCAATAAGTTCCAACTGATCTAGCCGATTTTGTATCCATTCACTTTCATCCAGCTCTATATCTCTCATGACCCTAAGAGAAGGGATCTCGACTTCTACCGGCAGTACTACTTCCATGCTGTAAACCAATGAAAATGGGGTTGCCCCAGTCGAAGTACGCACCGTGGTACAATAACCATGCAAAACAAAAGGCAACATCTCATGCCAATCTTTATAGGTTACAACCATCTTCTGCACAATTTTCTTGATATTCTTATTGGCCGCTTCGACATCATCGTTCATCTTAGGTCGGTATGGGGAAGAGTTATGATGCTTGATGTTGAAAGACTCACAAAGCTCCTTCATCATCTTGTTGTTCAAATTAGACCCATTATCAATTATTATCTTCTCAGGCACTCTGTAGCGACAAATAATATTATGCTTAATGAACCAAGTCACCACTTGCTTGGTGACATTGGCATAGGATGCAGCTTTGACCCATTTCATAAAAATAATCGATGGCAACCAGAATGAAATGGTGCCCGTTGGACGCAGTTGGTTCAATTTTGCCGATCATATCAATTCCTCACATTGCAAACGGCCAAGGGGAGGTCAAGACATTCAAAGGTACCGGCAACACATGCACCTTGTCAGCATAGACTTGACATTTGTGGAAAACCCGTGCATGATTGTAACAGTCAGTCTCCATGGTGGACCAATAATAACCTGCTCGTAAAATCTTTTTAGCCACTGTGTGCCCGTTGGAATGGGTCCCGAAATCACCTTCATGTATATCTTCAATGATTCTAGCTGCTTCCTTCTTGTCAACACATCTGAGCAGTAAACCGTCATGATGCCTTATGTACAACACACCACCACTGAGAAGTAACTTGGCTGAAAATCTTCTCAAGAACTTCTTATTTGTGACGGATGCTCCCTCAGGATACTCTTGTGTTTCCAAATATCGCTTAATGTCATAAAACCAAGGGTTACCATCTGGTTCCAGACTGGCCTTAAAACAGAAAGCTGGCTCACTCAAACTTCTGATGGTAATGGAAGGTGCCTCATTATCCCACTTAACCTTGAACATGGAGGACAAAGATGCCAGTGCATCAGCTAGATTGTTTTCTTCTCTGGGAATATGTTCAAACGTGATCTGTTCAAAGTACGAAATCAACTTCATAACATGCTCATGGTAGGGAATTAGGTTCTGATGGCGAGTCTCCCAATCTCCATTAATCTGGCTGATAACAAGATTGGAATCCCCGTAAACTTTCAAGAATTTGATGCGCAGGTCGATCGCTGCTTTAATGCCATAAATGCAAGCCTCATATTCGGCCATGTTGTTAGTGCAATCGAAACAAATACGAGCCGTGAAAGGAATGTGATATCCCTCTGGGGAAGTGATAATAGCTCCGATGCCGTTACCCATGGCATTAGAGGCACCATCAAAAACAAGCGTCCAACGTGATCCCAGATCGGGTCCTTCGTCTGGGTCTGGCATATTACAATCCCGAATATACACAATTTCCTCATCTGGAAAATCAAACTT
Organism: Vicia faba; assembly: GCA_948472305.1. Taxonomy (NCBI): domain Eukaryota; kingdom Viridiplantae; phylum Streptophyta; class Magnoliopsida; order Fabales; family Fabaceae; genus Vicia; species Vicia faba. The sequence goes on along the minus strand of OX451738.1, from coordinate 930,651,652 downwards.
CATCGGTTCATAATCGTTCATGGGCTGATGAGCAAGATGGTCGGTCAATACACTACCATTAATTGCTTTTTGAGTAGTGTATTGGATATTGTGATACGGTGGGAGAACTGACTTGAGGTTTTGCGTTTGTTTTTGCAAATGTTTCGGTTGAGCAAGAGTCGCCACCGACTTTTTATTTTATCATAAGGAAAGGTTAAAAAGCACAGCAAAAACCTTTGAGATGTTTTCTTGGGTTCGCAGAGTAGATTATAGAAAGGGAAGGTATTAGCACCCTTTCTATCCATGGTTATCCATGGGCTCTTAGTTACTTACTTAGATCACTTGCCTTTGATTTTCAATTGTTTGAAATGGTGCTTTGTGTGTGGGTTTGAAAATGTTTTGAAAAGAGGCCATTCGTTGTGGCAACCTTTGTAATGATCCATGTTTGAATGTATACAAAGGTGTATGTCTTTTTGAAAAGTTTTCAATGTTTTTGAAAGTTGTTTTGAAAGTGTTGTGATGTGTGGTTTTGAAAAGTAGGCAAGTGTTTTTGCAAGTTTGATTCAAGTAACTAAGAGTTTGTCTACCCCTAAATTTACTCAAAGGTTTTCTCTATGTTTTAACCCTTTTAACAATTTTGTTCCACCATTGTATTTGGTGGAAAATCTTGTGTTAGGATGTGAACGGGACAGGCGCGGGTCATCGTTTAGACCATGATTGCAATGGTGCCAAGTGTCTTTGGGCAATTTTTCCTTTAAGGGACTTGATCATTTTTAGGCAACTTTTGAAAGCGTCATCGAGGGACTATGACCATTTGAATTGTTTTGTTTTGCCAAAGACACCTAACATGCAACATGGCCCATTATTGAAGGCAACAAGTGGAGTAACCCTAGGGGTGCAAGTGTGATTGGTGTTGTCCATTTTCATGCTTTGTTATCTTTGAATTAGGTCAAGCTATTTGTTTGGTTGATTTTTGTATACAAACCCTAAGTCTATCATGGCATATTTAGAAAGCTTTTAAATGCATAATTTAAAGTCCTAAATTATTACAACATAATTGTGGGATGGGGGGTACAAATGTTCAAATGGGGGATATTTAGCAAGAAAAATTAAATCTAAACTATTACATCCAAATTGAATATACAAATTACTTAATGTACAATAATTAAATAAAAATACAATAAATATGCAAGATGAAAAAAATGATTTTTATATGTATGTAAAAGTATTTTTCATGTGACAAAATAAACAAAAATAAAAAGGATTAATTTTTGGGTATTTTTCATGTTTAGGGCAAAACCTTAATTTTTGCAAATGAAAGGTATTTATTATTTAATATATGCAATATTTATTAATTATACACAAAAAATAAATAAAAAGGAAGTATATTGTAAAAAAGGTATTTTTGAGGTTAATTATTAATAAAAATAAAAATGTATTATTTTGTATTTTTATCCTAAATATTCTAATAAATATATAAGTATTTATATTATATATTAAATATATTAAATATGTACAAAAATAAAATATTTATTATTTACAAAAAAAGTATATTTTTTATAAAATGTTTTCAAAAGATAAAAATAAAAATAAAATCAGAAAATAAAAATGTATTTGTATTATTTTTGTATTTTGAAATAAAAGGTATTATGTTTATTTATGTACAAATTCAAAATAAAACAAATAAAATCTAAATAAAATGCAAAAAATGTGAGAAAAATATTTTTAGTGTTTTTTCATGTTTGGATAAAAATATAAAATCAAAATAAAAAAGAATAAATCAAAAATGACAAGTATATCATACAATGGGCCAGGGGGGTGTATGTGTAAAAAGATGGTGTAAACAGAAAAAAGAATCAGGCCCAGCCCAAAGGTGGTTGTCTTCAACCTCCAGCACCCTTCAAACACAAAAAACACGCGCTTCCTTCCATCCCTGTTATCTCTTGATTCCTTGACTTTTAACAAAAACTTACAACACAAACATTATAGAGCATCATGTCACGAGTTCATACATATAAAAAACTTGATCTAACTCTCAGAAATGAGAGAGAATTTCTTCTCCCCCAATTTCTGACCTAAGTTTTTTCCAATGTTCAGGTTCAAAATACTCTTAGCACACACAATATAAATGAAAAGTAACTATATGGATGGCTTCAGGGCTATGATTAGAACATGCTTTCTTCACAAACTTAAGCCTAACTATGCCTGGATAGAGAGATAGAAGTTCAAAAACTTACCTGTTCAGCTTGATTCGTGTATGACAATGGAGGTACTTTCAATGCAATGTGAGGACTTGTATAGCTTGCTTGAGGTCCAGGGATGCTTCTCCAACCTCTAGCTTGCTTTGGAACTAAATGAAACGAGCTATGGAAGTTAACCTGCACAACTGAAAAAATGAAAATGGTTAACTTGGTTAGAGGTGTTACAGTCTGTAGCTAGGGCTTGGGATAGTTTGTATGGATGGTAGGGAGTGTGTATGAACCAACTTTGGCCAAAACGCACGAGCAAACTAAGTTGTGCCACTCAATCTGCAGGGATGCCCTGTTTTGTGCAGCAAAATGGTGTTTATGTGTTTGGGGAGGTATTGAAGGTGGTTGGCTCGTGTTTCAGGTCAGTTGGATCAAATGGAAAGTGTTCAAGAAGTTTGTTTAGGCTTGGCTTGACAGGAATGTGAGTTGTGTTTCAATATGCAAAGTTTTTTCTCCCTTAAGCAAAGTTTGTCAAGTTTCAATATAGGCTACCACAGGCCCCTCAAACATGCTGCACACATCACTCTTGATCAGTGTGATTTGTGTACAAAATGCTAGCCCTCAAGATTTGGCCCATGCTTCTTGGATTTGTATTTGACATAAAGCACTTCTTTACAAGAATGGATAAAATGCTTTTTCTATATATGGATTAATTTGGCATGTAATGGTTAAACACACAAGATAAGGCTTGAACACAAAGGATTGGCATTAAATTATTGAGTGTGGATGAGATAAAAGGCCTGTAATCTAGTTGTGCAAGCTGAGTTCAAAAATGCCTAAGTTATGAACATGAGAATGGCCATGAACAAAGTGACTTTTGCCCATATTGACAAATTCGATTCTCCCTAACCACAAGGGTGTTTGAGAAGTTCTTGGACAATTTGGAAAGCTTGGAATGTGTACTACAATCCATCTTTGTAATGCAAGTTGAAATTCCAAGTGGAAGCATGTGAAAAATGGCCATGAAGTTAGGCAAAAATCCTGCCTAGAATAGGTCAAAATATTTCTAAGTTAAGAATGTTTTGCACCCTTGTTCCAAAAATCATAACTTGAGCTACAAGCTTCTTTTGAGGAAGCTTTGTGAATAAAAGTTGTAGATTTTGCAATGGACTATAACTTTCATGTTTTGAGTTTTGCTTGAATCCAAATATATCTTGATGAAAAAATGGGACAAAGTTAGGAAAAAATTAGGAAATTTCATAACTTAGAAAAATTCTAAGTTATGAAATTTCTTCATTTCAAACCCTAATTTGTGATTTTTGATTTCTTGATGAACAAGTTTCATAATTTGACATGTCTTGATGAAAAATGAATCTTGACACTTGATTTTGACCAAAAAGTCAAAGTTTGACTTTTCAGTATACAGTTAAATTTTGCTCAGTTGACTGGAAAATTCATCTGTCAATCTTGTGCATCTGGGATCTTTTGAATTTGTTGAACATGTCAAGACAATGCCATTGGGTCCTTGAGTCCATATGTGAGCTTGGTTTGCCATTGGCTAGATCAAACAGTCAAAAATTGCCTTTGTGCAGTCAAAACCCTAAAAATGACCATTTTGCCCTTTTGGTGATCTGATCAAATTTCTTGTGGAATTGTGATCCAAACTTGATAAAATGGTCCATATGAGTTAATAATGTTGATGTGGGTCAAAAATCATGAGGTTTGACTGTTAATTGACCACCGTTGACTTTTTCCCCAATACAGTTGATTTCTAGGTCAACTGTCCAATTGACTGGGCAAAGATTGGAATCAAGGCTTGAAACTTGGTATGGATAAACTTGTGAGTCCAACATGAAGCATGAAAGTCATCTTGGGCATTTTAGGTCAAAACATCTTTGTGCAAACTCAAACCCTAATTTGGGTCAACAATGCAAGGAGAAGTCTTGAGCAGAGCAAACCCTAACTTGATCTTGAGCTTCAAGGGTCTTGTGGTGAGAAAATGTTGAGGAAATGGGAGGGCAAATTTTGGGGTACAACAGTTGCCCCTGTTCAATCTTCTTAGACCTGAGGATGTAGATTGGCTTGCGTGCCTTTCGTGATCCGAAGGTGGAAGATGATTGAACACTAAAATACCCAGAAATTTGCACTCGCCTAGTGGAGTAACAGCAACGTGATGTCGGGAATGGGCTTATAGATGCCATTTGGGAGATAGGATGGATAGGAGGATGGGCTTATATATGCCATCTGGAGACGCGACAGAACCTTGTCGGGAATGGGCTTATAGATGCCATTTGGAAGTGTTGATCGCGTAAGAGATTCCTTAGCGAAAACTTGCGTACTTTGAGAAAGGAAGATGGTTTCCTGGCCTGTTACAGGTGTTGATCTTCAAACTCTTCATGCAGATATGCCCTGGCTAGGTACAGGTATCGAATCTACAATCAATTTGTTCACAGATATGCCCTGGCTAGATACATGAATCGAATCCGGAACTTCAAAAGGTTGCTTACAGACGTGCCCTGGCTGGATACAGGTATCGAATCTGTAAACTCTTCATGCATATGTGCCCTGGCTGGATACAGGTATCAAATATACAATTAATCACTCACAGATATGCCCTGGCTAGATACAGGTGTCGAATCTGGAAATTGTCGTCTACAGATGTGCCCTGGCTGGATACAGGAATCGGATCTGGAAACTCTTCGTGCAGATATGCCCTGGATGGATACAGGTATCGAATCTACAATCAATCACTCACAGATATACCCTGGCTAGATACATGTGTCGAATCTGGAAATTGTCGTCTACAGATGTGCCCTGGCTGGATACAGGAATCAGATCTGGAAACTCTTCATGCAGATATGCCCTGGCTGGATACAGGTATCGAATCTACAATCAATCACTCACAGATATGCCCTGGCTAGATACAGGTGTCGAATATGGAAATTGTGATAGTTGATAGTAATCATTTTTGGATTGAACTTTTTCCTGAAAAGGCAAAACATTAGTTGTATGCAATGTCATGATGTATGAGATGCATGATGTCATGATGTTCTCAAGAATAAATGAGATCGTGTGATATGATGCGTATATGCATGCGTCATGGTGTATGAATGTATTTTTGTCTAGGAAAATAAATCCTTGATGACTGCCGGGAGTTTGTGGAATCTTGGGCTGATGTTGAAGAGTAGAGTTCTTCGTTTCCGCTGGGGATGATGGTTGCAAGAATAAACCGGTAGGAGAAGATGACTCCGTTGGGGAATAAACTTGTTGGAGAGATTACTCTGCGGGGAATCACTTTGTGGGAAGAGATACTTCGCTAAGGTTTTGATGAGAGCTCCGCTGGGGATTCCACTGATAAGTTATATTGGGTAATTTGATGAACTCCGCTGGGGAATTGGAAGAACTTCGCCGAGGACGATCTTTTCGTGGTAATTAGTTGAGGATAACCCAGTTATACCCTGGTGGGGAAACAACCTTTGAATGAAGCCGGGGAGATGCGTTCGTACTCTGCAGGGGATAAGCTTCCAGAATCTACTGGGGATAAGCTTCCAGAATCTACTGGGGAAACCTTGGACTGTGCTGGGGAATGGTTCCACTGGGGTGTCTGTATTCGGCCGGGGATGCTTGCCTAGGAATGTCTATATACTTTGCTGGAGAATGTTGAGATTTTCTGGGGATATCCAACTTCCTTAAGGCTGACCGTAGACTAACTCTGCTTGGGGAGAGTATCGCTGACTTGCTAGGGGAATACTGTGCCTTTTCAGGGCTGATGGGGGACCAACTCTGCCTGGAGAGTATTGCTGAAATCTGGTCTTACTCTTTGGGGAGTTGAGGTAACTTGGTTACGTTCTTCAGCCGAACCTACCTTGGTACCTTGATGGACAGAGCAACTAGATCGCTTAGACAATTCTTTACTGCCCCTGTTTCTAATGTCATCTGTAAATAGTCCTTTGTTCCGCATGCAAATATTTATGATTAGCAATTAATGTCAAATGCATATATCAAAAATGAACATTGGACGTTCTCCACAAAACAAAACAGAAAAAGGAAAAGCGATGGGTAATTTGTCTGAAAAATTGAACTTGTATTGATTTCGAAATTTGCCTGTAAATAGGCGTTTTATGTACAGGAGGCTGATGTCCTAGTAAAGGAACGCCGCCGAGCAAAATAGAGTTTATACAATTTTGTGAAAGGAAACAAAACAGCTATGTGAAAAATAATCCCACTGGGTTCCAACTCTGCTATCGCCTTTATGTCTTCAAGCGTCTCATCACTTTGCTGCTTAGTTGAAGATGAAGCTGATCGATTGTAGCCATCTGAGCCCGATAGTTGATGCCGAATTCTGGATGCAAGGTGATCCAAAGAGACATAGTATTACGCCTTATCCCTAACTTTTGCCTGGACCGCCCTTTCGGGTTTTCAGTCCACCGGGATACCCATTTTTGCCCAAGCCGCCTTTTCAGGTTTTCGACTTGCCGAGTGTACAAATTTTTTTCATTTCATCCCTTATTTTTGCCCGAACCTTTTTGGTTCGCCGGGAAGCCCTTATTTTTGCCTAGGCCAGTCGACCTAGCGGGTCTTTGATCATGCGTAATATCTTTTTACTATGTCTGCATTGGCGGGGTGAGAAAGGTCGTCACCATCCATGATGGTTAGAATCATAGCTCCTCCTGAGAAGATATTCTTGACCACAAATGGCCCTTCGTACGTAGGGGTCCATTTTCCCCTGGGATCACTTTGAGGAAGGATGATGCGCTTGATTACCAGATCTCCGACTTGATACTCTTGTCGTCTGACCTTTTTGTTAAATTCCCTGATCATCCGTTTTTGGTACGTCTGACCATGACAAATAGCAGTGAGTCTCTTTTCGTCAATTAGGTTTAATTGATCAAGCCGAGTCTGGATCCAGTCATCTTCGCTCAAACCTGCATCCTTCATTATCCGGAGAGAGGGTATCTGAACTTCAATAGGCAAGACTGCCTCCATGCCATAGACTAAGGAAAAGGGAGTTTCCCCTGTTGACGTCCGTGCTGAGGTACGGTACCCATGGAGAGCAAATGACAACATCTCGTGCCAATCTTTATAGGTCACTGTCATCTTCTGCACAATCTTCTTGATGTTCTTATTCGCTACTTCTACAGCCCCATTCATCTTCGGTCGATAAGGTGAAGAGTTATGGTGTTGTATCTTGAATTGCTCGCAGAGCTCAGTGATCATCTTGTTGTTGAGATTGGTACCATTGTCCGTAATGATCCTCTCAGGTACACCATATCGACAGATCAGGTTGTGCCGAATGAACCGTGCCACGACGTTCTTGGTTACCATAACGTAGGAAGCTGCCTCGACCCACTTTGTGAAGTAATCAATCGCTACCAAGATGAAACGATGCCCGTTGGATGCCGTAGGTCTGATTTCGCCGATCATATCAATGCCTCACATTGCAAAAGGCCAAGGTGCTGTCAAGACGTTCAGAGGGACTGTAGGAATGTGCACCTTATCAGCATAGATCTGGCATTTGTGACACGTCCGAGAATGCTGGTAACAATCAGCTTCCATTGTGGACCAGAAATATCCTGCCTGAAGGATTTTCTTTGCCGTGGTATGTCCACTGGAATGTGTTCCGAAGGTACCTTCATGTAATTCTGCCATGATCTTTTCTGCTTCAGTCTTATCCACGCAACGCAGTAAGGTTGAATCATGGTTTCGCTTGTATAGAATGCCATTGCTGAGGAAGAACTTTGCAGCGAACCTTCTCAGAAACTTCTTGTCGTTGACAGATGCACCCTCGGGGTATTCTTGAGCTTCCAGGTACCTCTTCACTTCATGATACCAAGGTTTTTCAGTTACCTCTTCAGCCTCAAGATCATAGCAATGTGCAGGTTCATCCAACTTCCAGATAATGATCCGGGGAGCTTCGTTATCCCACTTAACTTTGAACATAGAAGACATCGTAGCTAACGCGTCCGCCAACTGATTCTCCTCTCTTGGGAAGTGCTCAAAAGTTATCTCCTCGAAGTGGGGGATCAATGTTAACACATACTCTTTGTAAGGAATAAGATTTGGGTGTTTCGTATCCCACTCGCCTTTGATCTGATTGATCACGAGAGCGGAATCTCCGAAGACACTCAGAAACTTGATCCTTAAGTCAATTGCAGCTTGAAGACCCATGATACATACCTCATACTCTACCATGTTGTTGGTGCAGTTGAAACATAGCCGGGCAGTGAGTGGAGTATGAGTGCCTTTAGGGGATATGATCACAGCGCCGATACCATTACCCAAAGCGTTCGAGGCTCCGTCAAAAGGCATAGACCATCGGGATCCTTCCTCAGGTCCTTCATCCGGTCCAGGTACTTCACAATCAGTCACTACCATGATATCCTCGTCTGGAAATTCAAAGTTCATCGACTGGTAATCGTCCACTGCCTGGTGTGCCAAATGGTCTGCCAATACACTTTCCTTGATTGCTTTTTGAGTCGTGTATTGGATGTCATATTCCGTCAAGATCATTTGCCATCTTGCTATTCTTCCGGACAAGGCGGGCTTTTCGAATATGTACTTGATTGGATCCATTTTTGAAATCAATAGAGTAGTGTGAGTCAACATGTACTGTCTCAGCCGACGAGCAGCCCATACCAAAGCGCAGCAAGTTTTCTCGAGCAGTGAGTATCGGGTCTCACAGTCGGTAAACTTTTTGCTTAGGTAATAAATGGCGTGTTCTTTTCGGCCAGACTCGTCATGCTGCCCCAACACACACCCCATTGAGTTGTCAAGTACTGTCAAGTATAAGATTAGAGGTCTCCCTTCAACCGGTGGCATAAGAATGAGTGGTTCTTGGAGATACTCTTTGATCTTTTCGAAAGCGGCCTGACATTCATCGTTCCAACGTACTACTTGATCTTTCTTTAGCAGCTTGAAGATTGGTTCACAGGTAGCAGTTAGATGCGAGATGAATCGGGCAATGTAGTTCAATCGCCCTAGAAAGCCTCTGACTTCTTTCTCTGTCTTGGGAGTTGGCATCTCTTGTATGGCTTTCACTTTGGCAGGGTCCACTTGAATGCCTTTGTCGCTTACGATGAAGCCTAGCAATTTCCCAGATCTCACCCCAAAGGTGCACTTGTTTGGGTTCAACCTCAGCTTGTACAACTTCAGACGGTCAAACAGCTTCCGTAGATGGTCAAGGTGTTCCTCCTCAGTTTGGGACTTTGCAATCTGTTGTACCCCAAAATTTTCCCTCGCATTTTTCCTCAAGAAATCACAGCTTCAGGCGTTTCCTAATTTTTCAAACTGGCTCAAGAATCGGTCAAACAGACTTTTCTCATCAGTCAGACAAAATTAGGGTGTTCATTGATTTTCATGGCATTGGAGCAGTTCATACAGTTTGCTTAGGGTTTTGCTTGACTTTGATCAAGCGAACGTTTCTTTGGCATTTAATCAGGAATTAGGGTTTTTATGCGCGGTTCCTCAGAAAGATTTAATTCTACGGTGCTTTTCAAGTTATTCCGAGAGTTGGATTGAATTCACATTGTTTGACTTAATCAGTGAAAAGATGCTTTGCTTTGGATTTGCAATGTTTGGTTAAAATCAGTAAAGGGAAAATACGTCTGGGCAGTTGTTGTGATTGGCTGTGCTTTGCTTTGGATTTGTGAAACACCAGGTTTATCAGTTGATCGATGCTGAAACAATGTTTATTTAATTATTTATTATTCTAAGATTAAATAGTTGGAATTTATTTTCAATTATTTTTAATTTAAAGAATTATAAATAATAAAGTAAACAATTGAAAAGAATAAAAAGAATTAATTGGATAAAAGGAACTTTTATTTCATCTTTAAATATTTGTTACAATTGTTATTTAAATACGAGTATTCATTTACAAAGTATTTATAATAATGATATTACATTTATTTAAATTTAAATAAACTATCCTAATATTTTTCTAAATCTTCAATTCTTCATTCTTCATCTGTTGCTTTTCCTCTCCATTTAATTTTTTATCTGCAAAGAAAAGAAGAAAAAGTCAATTGAAGCGGATAAATAATTAAAGAGACAGGCAGTTAAAGAGTTCATCATTAAAGGCAACTGACTGGAATCAGTTAGCCCTCTCCGCAAATCACGGGATTTCTCCCGGTTCACAGAGAGGGATGAATATTGCTTGCTAAACATGAATGCACAAATTCAAATTTTGTCAAAAAAAACCAACTGCATAGTTCAAAACCAACAGCATGTATAAAAGTTCAAATTGCCAAAACAAAGTTCAATGTCAAACTGTCCAAAATATGGAAGGATGTCAAGATACAAAGGCTCCTCCATACTGTAACAAAGATGCAGGAAAGCTGAAGAAGGAAAGTATGCAGGTTAAGACCATATATGCAAGCAAACTAATTCCAGTTTCATCATCTTCCAGTGTCACCTTTTCAGAATTAGTATATAATAAGCAATATAATATGCTTAAGTACTGGAGAGAGAGAAAAAGAGAGAAAGAAATATGGCTTACAGGCTTTGGGCAGGAAGAAAGAGAAAAATATATAAAACAATCTGTCAATAAAACAGTAGGAGGGAGGCAGTAGTAAAGAAAAAAAGGGTAAAGCTTCAAGCCAGAAACGCCTAAACCGGTACCAAGTTTAAGACAAACAATGCAAACTGATGCAAGCCTGTGACTACCGTTCAGCATGCCAAAGCCATACAAGCCAAAGAGCCTGCTAAAGGCCAAAAACCTGTAAGCACAGCAGGCAAAAAACCTGCAAACAGCAGGTCAAGCCACAAGGCCAAGCCCCCCTAACCTGCATAACAAAAAAGTATACAAACAACAGTGAGAGCAAGAGGAGGGGCCATAAGTCTTTTTCTTCAACCTGCAGAACCAAAAAATTGTCAAAAGTATCAAACTTACACTGTCTAAAAGCCAAAAAACCTCTCAACCTGTCAAAGGCCATAGCCTCAAACCTGCAACACAAATGTGTCCAAGCCTAAAGATTCAAAATCATACCAAGCCCCAACCTGTCAAGCCTAAAAACCTGTAATTTCAAACCAGCAAGCCTGAAGCTTGTAACTTCTAAAGCCATAACCAAATTCAAACAAACACCAGAAACCTGCATTAAGCCTAAAACCTGTATCAAGCCTTTCAAAAACCAGAAATGGTACAAGCCTATAGCTTCAAGCATCAAGCCTACAGTCTCAAATATTCAAGCCAAATCAAAGCCAACAGCACCCTCAGAATACTTTCATCATAGGGTGCAACAACATCAGCATTGTCAAGCTCAGAACAAGCATACAGAAGGCAACAAAGAGGAAGAGAAAAATCAGGCATTCAAAGGCTACAAACCCTCAGAGCTTCCTCATCATCGGGCAGTCATTCAATCTCAGCAAATCATACGGCATCAAGGCAACTCAAAGGCAACTCAAGGCAACAAAGACAAAGAGAAAAATCAGGTATCTCAAGGCAACTCAAAGGCAAGAAGCAAACAGAAGCACACAAGGCGAGGCATCAAGGCAACGAAGAAGAAAGAAATGATATCCAAAAGGTTCTCAGGTCATAATCATCATCAAACCTAAAGGCAAAGTACAAACCAGGATACCAAGCAAGCTAGCACCAAGTTCATCAAGCATCGTCCCTCTGCTCGTCAAGCCTCCAAACGCCTCCTTCCTCCTCCTTCGTAAAGGTAGCCTTTCTTTTTCTCTTTCCTTCCACCACCTCAACGAAAACAACAATAATAAAGCTTAATCAGGATCAATAATCACGAGATCGTAACATGCAAATCATAAAAACTCTAAAGAGATTAAAAATGAAAGTTAACCTTGAACGAACCATCGCGTGCTTAACCGTGGGAAGGAGGACGTAGAGATGGCGTTGTTGGCTTGGGCGAAGGAGAAGCTCAGAAGCTGGCGTTGAGGAAGACGAAGAGGAACAAGTGAAGTGAAGAGGACGGCGCCGTTCCTGTAACCTTAAGCCATGTCCCAAATGAACAAAATCAATTAAACCCTAAAAACCTTTGTTTCAAACAACTGGGCCTCGCTCCATTCTCATAAGCCTAAGCCCAACTAATTCAAACAGACGCACCCCCCCTCTTTTCCTTTATCCTGACTAATTTGTTTGGGCCATGATCTCCCTTAAGCCCATATAATTTTTTTTCTCATAAACTAACAACTTTTTCTACTTATCATTTTATCATTTTCTTTTTTAAAACTAATATATATTTCATTTTGTTTGTAAATAAATAACACATTAATTCTTTTATACAAAATTCTCTTTAATTTTATTGCATTAAGAAATATATAATTAGGTTAATAGATTTTGTCTTAAAACTATTTTAATAAATCTTTTTCATATATAAATATTAATTTTCTTTAAATATTTCTCTTTTCTTAAAAATATTATTTGTACATAATCAATTAAAATACATTTTTAATATACACAATATAATTTAAATTTAAAACATTTTTCTTTCTTTTAATTAAAATACTTTTTGTACATATTAAAGAAAAATACAAGATTACAAAGATTAAATAAAGAAAACATTTAATTCCTTTTATTAGGTTAACAATACTTAATCCTCACATTAAATTCACATTTCTTAACTTGTAAATAATTCTCATACACGTACACTTACGCAATACATTTTACATTTGATGCATTATACATTTGCTATACTTTGCTATACATTGATTATATTTGATCGCGATTCGATTTGGTTGTAATTGTTTAAGTCTCATCCCCCGTTGTGAATTTGTACCCCCACTCCCGGATACTATTTGTAATAGCGTAGACTTTTAAATTCCCGCAATTTACCGCTTTCAATTATACCATGGTTAGACCTAGGGTTTGTATGTACATAAAATCAAACGCTAGATAACCTAATACAAGACAAATACATGAAATCAATACACAATTACACTTGCACCCTCTAGGGTAATCCCACATGTTGCCTTCCAAAATGGGCCATGCTTGCACGTTAAGTATCTTTGGCAAAACAAATTCAAATGATCATAAGTCCCTCGATGACGCTTTCAAAAGTTGCCTAAATGGAATGATCATAGTCCCTTCAAAGCAAATTGCCAAAGATACTTTGCACCATTGCATTCATGGTCCATACGATGACCCGCGCCTGTCCCGATCACATCCTAAACGCAAGATTATCCACCAAATTCAATGGTGGAACAAAATTGTTAAAAGGGGTTGAAAACATAGAGAAAACCTTTGAGTACAATAGGGGTAGACAAAGCTCTTAGTTACTTGAGATCAACTTGCAAAAACACTTGCCTCCTTTTTAAAAACCACACTTCACAAACACTTTCAAAACAAACTTCCCAAAAACATTTTGAAACATCTTTTCGAAAAGATACACACCATTGCATATACTCAAACACGAGTCATTATAATGGTTGCCGAAACAAAGGCGTCTATTTCAAAAACATTTTCAAAACACACACATACACCACAATTTCAAGCAATCGAAAATCAAGGCAAGTGATCTAAAAACCAAGTAACTAAGAGCCCATGGATAACCATGGATGAAAAGGGTGCTAATACCTTCCCTTTTCATAATCTACCCCCCGAACCCACGAAATATCTCAAAAGGTTTTTGCTGTGCTTTTTAACCTTTCCTTTAGGATAAAATAAAAAGTCGGTGACGACTCTTGCTAAACCGAACAAGTGCAAATACAAAATGCAAAAATTCAAGTCAGTTCTCCCACCGTATCACAGAACTGGCGACTCTGCTGGGGATAAGTTTCAAAGTGGGGTTACCTTAGGGTTTTTAGATCACCCTCTTGCATGATTAATTATTTGCTTTGCTTGCTTTACCTTTGTGGTTCTCTTGATTGGGCTTGAAATCCTACACCCGGATTTGGGAAACATTCATAGATAGCAATACGTTGTGGAAACTGTGCGGGGTATACCGACACGGTTGAAGCAATAGCTATATTAGTGCGACATATTTGTGAGTACCAGTAACCCTTGAGTTTAATCAAGGAGAGTACGGGGCCGCTGAGTGATGTCACTAAGCACTAATGACCTAGAACCTTACTTGACCATCTTGGCCTTTTATTAGGGGTAGTGAGATGACCGGCTTTGGTGCAGTCCGAAGTTGGTAGATACTCGATACTACACTCATTGAGGGTTGTTTTCTTGGAATATTTTGGTCGCCAGTTAAGTGGCTAAATCAAAACGATGAACACAGAAAACAATCCAATGATATTGAGCTCCTTAGAACCCGGTTACTATTTATAGGACAGGTTTTTAAGCCAACTACACTCAAGAGGGTACTTACCTATGAAACCCATGCAAGCCTGAAACTAGGGTTTTGTGTGATTTGCCTGTACATATGTTTGTACATACATCATGAACATCTTAAAGCATCATATGCATACACTAACCATTTCAAGGGTTTGGATCTTCACCTTTGTTCTTGTTTTGTAGGTCATGGAAATTCCACGCAGGAAAACTATCCAGGTCAACCTTGTGAGAATCTCTCCCCAACTCAAGGAGCTCACATCCAGAATTCTCGAAAGCTCCCCCTTCAGTGAAAGACATGGTAGACTGCTCAGCCTAGTCAACACCAGCATTGAAGAAGACATGATGAAGGTTTTGTTCCAGTTCTTTGACCCCCTGCACCACTGTTTCACATTCCCCGACTACCAGTTGGTGCCCACTTTGGAGGAATTTTCTCAACTCCTGAGAATTCCTATCCTTAATCAACTACCTTTCAACGGTACGGAAAAGGAACCAAAGCCTGAAGATGTTGCTCGAGCACTACACTTGCAACCATCCAACATCAAGGGGCATTGGGAAACTAGAAGCGGTGTCAAAGGCTTCTTAGCTAAATTCTTGTTCGAGAAGGCACAAGAGTGTTAGAATTCCTTGGACCTACAAGCCTTTGAAGAAATTGTGGCACTTCTTATCTATGGGTTGGTCTTGTTCCCAAATCCTGACCAGCTTGTAGATGTCAACACCGTCAAGATCTTCTTATCCAGAAATCCAATACCAACATTGCTTGGGGACATTCTTCACTCATTTTACACTCGAACAATGAGAAAGAGGGGTGTTCTCATGTGCTGTACTCCTCTCCTTGCAAGGTGGTTTATTTCGCACCTTCCACAATCTGTTTTGAAGAATGACCAAGGCCTAAAGTGGTCACAACGGTTGATGACCCTCACTCACTCTGATGTGCATTGGTGCTCTCGGTCCAGAGAGAATATCATCATCGTCGATCGTTGTGGAGAGTTCCCTAATGTTCCATTACTTGGAATTAGGGGGGGCATTACCTATAACCCTTGTCTAGCTTTGAGACAGTTCGGATATGCACAGAGAGATGGCCCCCACGACATGTTGATCCCCGACCTAGTTTTTGACTTCAACAACGATGCGCAAGGACTTCGCCAGAGATTCGTCAGATCCTGGAGGATGCCTAACAAGGTAGATACTAAGACGCTGGGGCACAAGAACTCCATTCCTCTTGAGCCTTATCTCAAGTGGGTCCAAACCCGAGCCCAGAGTCTAATGATGCCTTACCCTCATGTTCTCCCTGTGGTTAGAGAGCCTGTCAAGGAAGGAGAGGTTCCCTACACCGTCCGGTACCCCGATATGCCAACGTCATGGGAGGAGATGCAGAAGAGTTGGATCCAGCTCAGGGAAGAGAGAGATACTTTTGAAGCTAGCTTCTACGCTAGTGAGAAGAAGGTCTTGGAGCTTACCCGCCGACTCCATGAGGAAGAGACCCTCAACACCTACATCGCACCAAAGAGGATGTGCAATGTCTTTTTACCTTGAGAAGTTTTCTTGTAATATTTGGCCCATGGGGCATTTATGTACTGACAATTTTCTTCTTATTAATATGACGTGTGTTCTTCTTTGTTTGCAACAATTGTGAATTTCTAGAATCCTTGAATGCATTGCATACATAAGCATACCATTCATCATGTGCATAAGCAGGTCTCCACGCCAGGTTTCCTTATCTTTCTGCTGTTTATTTCAGCAAGATGGATCTCGAGCAAACGGTCAAGGACTTGCAGGCTCAAAACGCACAGTTTCAACAACTCCTGATGACCTTGGCTAAGGGTCAGGAGGATCTAAAAACCCTGCTTGGGAATAAAGACTCAGTGAAGAAAAAGAAGAAGAGGGTTGGGGTGGCTACCTTGGGGAGAAGGGTTGAAGGTGAAGCCAGAAGAGTGCTTGAATTTCCCCCTACTTCTGAGGAGGGAACCAGTAAAGGGAATGCGGCTGCAGTACCTTCCGAGTCTGATATGGAAGAAGAGGAGGCTGAAGAGGACAAAGACTACTCGGATCAACAATACCCGCCCGCCGATGATAAGTATAAAGGATTGGAAGAAAGGTTGGCAGCTATGGAGCTGCAGAGAGTTCCAGGCTTGGATTTCGAAGATTTGGGATTAATCGCTGGAATTGTGATCCCTCCGAAGTTCAAAGTACCAATTTTTGCCAGATACGATGGACTGTCTTGCCCAAAAATGCACCTAAGGTCGTACGTTCGAAGAATCCAACCTCACACTTCTGACAGAAACCTTTGGGTACACTTCTTTCAAGATAGCCTATCTGGCACACAGTTAGACTGGTTTTACAAGCTGGAAAGATCAGAGATACGTAGTTGGGAGGATCTGGCGGCTGCTTTTTATCGTTAATATCAGTATAACTCTGACCTGGCACCAACCCGTACTCAGCTTCAGAGTATGGGGATGGCCTCAGGTGAGGGATTCAAGGAGTATGCCCAAAAATGGCGCGATTTGGCTAGAAGGGTGCAGCCACCTCTTTCTGATAGAGAGCTTGTTGATATGTTCCTAGGGACCCTGTCTGGTCCATTCTTTAACCACCTGATCGGTAGCTCCTCCGCCGGGTTTACTGAATTAATTCTGACTGGCGAGCGGGTAGAGGCCGGTATCAAGAATGGGAAGATTCAGAAGGAGGCCTCTGCATCTACAATTGCTAAGAAACCATTTCCAGCAAAGAAGGAAACAACTGTTGTGTACTCTCAGAGAGGAGCAGGAAGAAGTGAGCGTCGGTCAACTGTGGGGGCCGTAATGATCCAAAATCCATCAAATGATCAGCCTCGCAATAACCAATCCAGACCTAAGCAGCAATGGGCAGAACGACCACCACGACAGTTTACCCGTATCAATATGACACTTGCACAAGTTCTTCCACACCTGTTGAAGTTGAATCTCACCAAGATTAGGGAAGCACCAAAAGTTGTGAATACTGCTTCACCGCACTATCATCCCCATGCTAAGTGCACCTACCATTCCGATAGCGTCGGACATGACACAAATGATTGTTGGGCGCTCAAAAATAAAATCTAAGACTTGATAGATGCGAAAGAGGTAGAATTCGATGCTCCGGAGAAGCCGAACGTGATATCTGCTCCGATGCCGAAACATGGTCGTAATGTCAATGCTATTGAGGAAGATTTGTATGTTTCTAATGTCAATGACCTGATGACTCCACTTTTAACAATCAAGTTAAACCTGCTAAGAGCCGGGATTTTCCCGGGATGCAAAGAAGACTGCTACTGTTGCTACTCTCTGCCATTTGACTGCCCGTCACTGAAGAAAGGCATCAAAAGCCTGATGGACAGTCGACAAATTCTGTTTGAGAAGATTTCTGCTATTCCAACCCCTACCGAAGATGTCTCAATTATCACCATTCACGCCAATCTTTCCAAGGCCGTCAGAAAGCCTGTTAAGATTACATCAGCTACCAAGATTGTTCCCTTGAAAATAACTATGCCTGGGCCTGTCCCCTACAGTTCTGACAAGTCAATACCATGGAATTACGGTGGAGACATCTACTACCATGGTGTTAAACAAGTTGAAGTGACCGAAGAAAGCTCTGATGAAGAGGATGCCAGCATTGGAAACGTTGCTGGTACAAGCAAGATCACCCGAAGCAAGAGAATATTTTCTCCAGAGATTGCCCCCCCAAAGGCAATCTTTGGACCCTCAGCTGCTGCCAGAGATAATCCTGCGCCAATAAAACTTTCCGCCGAAACTCCGTTGATTGAAGAAACTGTTATTCCTGTTGTTGTCCCTCCTTCTCCAGCTGATAAAGGAAAAGGGATCCAAGATGAGCTCGTCAGGACGAGAGCTCAACCTTTGGTCATCCCGGAAACCTCTAAGAAAGAGATGGAGGAGATTTTGAAGATAATTAAAAAGAGTGATTATGACGTGGTAGAGCAACTGGGGCAAACCCCCTCGAAGATCTCCATGTTAGCATTACTGCTTTGCTCTGAGGCACACGCTAAAGCATTGATAAAATTCCTAAAGGCAGCCCATGTGCCCCAGGAAACCTCTGCAGACCAATTCTAAAATTGCATGGCCAACCTTACTGCAGACAATGGATTAGGTTTCTCTGATGCCGACCTAACTCCTAAAGGTAGAAACCACAATGATGCTTTGCACATTTCAGTCGAGTGCCGAGGGACCACTCTCGCACATGTCTTGGTCGACACTGGTTCTTCGCTAAATGTACTGCCTAAGAAAGCCTTGTACCGGCTGAATTGTGAAGGATTGGAGCTGAAGCCGAGTGATATTATTGTCAGAGCTTTTGATGGTTCGAAGAGAATGGTCCATGGGGAAGTTGATATTCCCATCAAGGTGGGCACTGAGGTGTTTAAATCTACTTTCTATGTGATGGACATCCGTCCCTCATACTCTTGCTTGCTAGGTAGGACTTGGATCCATCATGCGGGGGTTGTCACCTCTTCCTTACATCAGATGTTGAAGTACCCTGTCAAAGGAAAGATCATCACCGTACATGGTGAAAAGGAGTACATGATCAGCCACTTGAACTCTTTTCGGTATGTAGAGGTGGAAGGGGAATTCATTGAAACACCATTCCAGCACTTCGAGGAAGTCTCTCCTGAAGGGGCAGTAGCAAGAGTGGTGGCCGAAGTTCCGAAGCAGGTGGCCAGGATAGCATCTCTGAAAGACGCAAAGGCTGCATTGAAGGAAGGGAAGAGCTCAACGTGGGGTCAGTTGCCCGATATTCCTCATAAAACAGACAAGTTTGGTTTAGGATTCATTGCTGCGGGGAAGAAAGCTATGCGCCGCTCAAAAATTGAAAGGGCGCCTGTCAAAATTTCCCCTTATGGAATCAACGCTTTGGAGGGTGAAGACGAAGGGGCCGACATTGAAGATTGGATCTACCCAACCATCAAAGGAGGACTACACAACTGGGAGGCAAAGGATTTTGTCCCCATTACTTTTATTAATTAGTAATTATCTGACAAACATTTCCTTTTGGTTTGTAATATTTACTCTTGAACAATCCGTACACTACTTTTTCACCTCATGTCTTACCCGGGGCATGTAGGTTTATTTGTAAGGGTTTTGACTATTTTCATATCCATATGCCATGTTTAATGATTCATTGGACGTTTTTCATTGATAAACTGCTGTGTTCATTTTCTTTCCTTTTTGCATTTTGTTTGTTTAAAGATGGCTATCCCTTACACACACCCACACTCACGAATGCAGGTACCCCTCCACTCTGGATTCTATGGGTAACTATTCTGCTACGTCTTTCAATAACTCTGAAGATTTGGTCAATCAAGCTGAGTATGAAGATGGTGAAGGTTGTGAAGTACCGGAAGAGCTGGCCAAACTTTTACAGCAAGAAGAAAAGGCCATCTTACCTCACGAAGAGTTGTTGGAAACTGTCAACTTAGGGACGGAGGAAGATCGGAAGGAAGTACAAGTGGGGGCCCATCTGGAACCAAGTGTCAAGGAGCGCCTGATACAGTTGTTGAATGAATACGTCGAAATCTTCGCCTGGTCTTACGAAGACATGCCTGGGTTGGATACCGATATAGTAGTTCATCACCTGCCTACCAAGGAAGATTGCCCTCCGGTAAAACAAAAGGTCCGCCGGATGCGTCCAGAAATGTCCGAGAAGATCAAAGCCGAGGTTATGAAACAATTTAATGCCGGATTTCTAGCGGTGACGTCTTACCCTCAGTGGATTGCCAACGTGGTGCCAGTACCGAAGAAGGATGGTAAGGTCCGAATGTGTGTTGATTACAGGGATTTGAATAGGGCGAGCCCTAAAGATGATTTCCCTCTGCCTCATATCGATGTTCTGGTTGATAACACCGCCCAGCATAAAGTTTTCTCCTTCATGGATGGTTTTTCCGGTTATAATCAAATCAAGATGGCTTCTGAAGACATGGAGAAGACCACTTTTATTACTCAGTGGGGCACCTTTTGCTACAAGGTCATGCCTTTTGGGTTGAAAAATGTTGGGGCAACCTACCAACGTGCCATGGTCGCTTTATTTCACGACATGATCCATCATGAAATTGAAGTATACGTTGATGATATGATTGCAAGGTCCCAAACTGAGGAAGAACACCTTGACCATCTACAAAAGCTGTTTGACCGTTTGAAGTTGTACAAGCTGAGGTTGAACCCAAACAAATGCACCTTTGGGGTGAGATCTGGAAAATTGCTAGGCTTCATCGTAAGCGACAAAGGTATTCAAGTAGATCCTGCCAAAGTGAAAGCCATACAAGAGATGCCGGCTCCCAAGACAGAAAAAGAAGTCAAAGGCTTTCTAGGACGGTTGAATTACATTGCCCGATTCATCTCGCATCTAACCGCTACTTGCGAACCAATCTTCAAGCTACTGAAGAAAGATCAAGTAGTACGTTGGAATGACGAATGTCAGGCCGCTTTCGAAAGAATCAAAGAGTATCTCCAAGAACCACCCATTCTTATGCCACCGGTTGAAGGAAGACCTCTAATCTTATACTTGACAGTGCTTGACAACTCAATGGGGTGTGTGCTGGGGCAGCATGATGAGTCTGGCCGAAAAGAGCACGCTATTTATTACCTTAGCAAAAAGTTTACCGACTGTGAGACCTGATATTCACTGCTCGAGAAAACTTGCTGCGCTTTGGTATGGGCTGCTCGCCGGCTGAGACAGTATATGTTGACTCACACTACTTTGTTGATTTCAAAAATGGATCCAATCAAGTACATATTCGAAAAGCCCGCATTGTCCGGAAGAATAGCAAGATGGCAAATGATCTTGACGGAATACAACATCCAGTACACGACTCAAAAAGCAATCAAAGGAAGTGTATTGGCAGACCACTTGGCACACCAGGCAGTGGACGATTACCAGCCAATGAACTTTGAATTTCCAGACGAGGATATCATGGTAGTAACTGATTGTGAAATACCTGGACCGGATGAAGGACCCGAAGAAGGATCTCGATGGTCTATGCACTTTGACGGAGCCTCGAACGCTCTGGGTAATGGTATCGGCGCTGTGATCATATCCCCTAAAGGCACTCATACTCCACTCACTGCCCGGCTATGTTTCGACTGCACCAACAATATGGCAGAGTATGAAGCATGTATCATGGGTCTTCAAGCTGCAATTGACTTAAGGATCAAGTTTCTAAGTGTCTTCGGAGATTCCGCTCTCGTGATCAATCAGATCAAAGGCGAGTGGGATACGAAACACCCAAATCTTATTCCTTACAAGGAGTATGTGCTGACGTTGATTCCCCATTTCTAAGAGATAACATTTGAACACTTCCCGAGAGAGGAGAATCAGTTAGCGGACGCGTTAGCTACAATGTCTTCTATGTTCAAAGTTAAATGGGACAATGAAGCGCCCCAGATCATTATTTGGAAGAAGGATGAACATGCACATTGCTGCGATCTCGAGATCGAAGAAGTGACAGAAAAACCTGGTATCATGAAGTGAAGAGGTACCTTGAAGCTCAAGAGTACCCCGAAGGCGCATCTGTTAATGACAAGAAGTTCCTGAGAAGGTTTGCAGCAAAATTCTTCTTCAGCAATGGCATTCTCTACAAGCGAAACCATGATTCAACCTTACTACGTTGTGTAGATAAGACTGAAGCAGAAAAGATCATGGCAGAGCTGCATGAAGGTACCTTTGGAACACATTCCAGTGGACATACCATGGCAAAGAGAATCCTTCGGGCGGGATATTTCTGGTCCACCATGGAAGCCGACTGTTATCAGCATTCCCAAACTTGTCATAAATGCCAAATCTATGCCGATAAAGTGCATATTCCTCCGGTTCCTCTGAATGTTTTGACATCACCTTGGCCTTTTGTGATGTGGGGAATTGATATGATCGGCGAAATCAGACCTACGACATCTAATGGGCACCGCTTTATCCTAGTAGCAATTGATTACTTCACAAAATGGGTTGAAGCGGCCTCCTATGCTACGGTGACCAAGAATGTCGTGGCACGGTTCATTCGGCATAACCTGATCTGCCGCTACGGTGTACCTGAGATGATCATTACGGATAATGGTACCAATCTTAACAACAAGATGATCACTGAGCTCTGCGAGCAATTCAGGATACAGCACCACAACTCTTCTCCCTACCGGCCGAAGATGAATGGGGCTGTAGAAGCAGCTAATAAGAATATCAAAAAGATTGTGCAGAAAATGACAGTGACTTACAAAGATTGGCATGAAATGTTACCATTCGCTCTGCATGGGTACCGTACCTCAGCGCGAACATCAACAGGGGCAACTCCCTTTGCTTTGGTCTATGGCATGGAGGCTGTCTTGCCTATTGAAGTCCAGATACCCTCTCTCCGAATAATGAAAGATGCGGGACTGAACGAAGATGATTGGATCCAAACTCAATATGATCAACTAAACCTAATTGACGAAAAAAGACTTACTGCTATCTGTCATGGTCAGGCATACTAAAAACGAATGATCAAGGCTTTTAACAAGAAAGTTAGACGACAGGAATATCGAGTTGGGGATCTGGTAATCAAGCGCATTATCTTGCCGCAAAGTGATCCCAGGGGCAAATGGACTCTTACCTACGAAGGACCATTTGTGATCAAGAACATATTTTCTGGTGGTGCGATGATTCTGACCACCATGGATGGCGACGATCTGCCGCACCCCGCGAATGCAGACATAGTCAAAAGATACTACGCATGAAATAACCCGACAAGTCGAAAACCCGAAAGGGCGACTTGGGCAAAAAAAGGCATCCCGGTGAACCGAAAACCCGAAAGGGCGGTTTAGGCAAAAATTAGGGATAAAACAAAAAAATCTGTACACCCGGCAGGTCGAAAACCCGAAAGGGCGGCTTAGGAAAAAAGGGGTTTCCCGGTGAACCGAAAACCCGAAAGGGCGGTTCAGGCAAAAGTTAGGGAATTAAAGCATATGACTATGTCTCGTCGGATCACTTTAAGGACAATCTCTCCATCAACGAACTCCAAACTTCTGATCAATCCAGTCATCGGCAGACGAAGCATCGAATGGACAAATATTCAGAGTTGTGAAGGCTATAGCAGGATAGAATCCCATAGAATTATTTCACATAGCCATCTTGCTTTTGTATAAAATTTTCAATTCCCACGGCGGCATCCTCTTACTAGGATGCCTGTCTCCTTTGTACAAATACGCTCATAGAAAGTTAATACAAATACTTTTCCAAATACACAAATTTTCTTCGTCTTTCTTTCACACTTATGTTTATTTGAGAAACGTCTAATGTTTTGTTAAGTAGGCATATACATTTGAACATAGTCATTTCCTCTCAAATCAGGAAAAGACGATTACTGATAGGTGGAAGGTACAGATAGATGTCTCGATGCCCTTTCAGAAGGAGTCCCCAAACAGAGTTTAACTCTAGGACCCTCAGCAGAACAAGAGCTTTCTCAAAACTGATCTCCCCAGCCAGAGAGCCTTCCAGAACTTAGTTCCCCCCAGAGATAAGTTTTAGCACCCCCAGTGGAGCCCTAAAATCTGAAAATCCTATCCCCAGCGGAGCTAAAACTTCCAACTGTCAATCCCCATTGGAACCAGACCAGTGAACATCCTCCCCACCGGACTGAAGATTCTCAATCATACCTCTCCAGCTTAAGTCTACCAGATCCTGAACTCCCCAGCAGAGATCATTAGAATTCTCTCACCCCGCAAGTCACCCAGGAGTTCCAATCCCCAGCAGTGGTCCTAAGATCCCTCAACAAGTGAAGATATTGTTCCCCAAGAAGTTAGCAGAGGACAAGGATTTCTCATCCTTGGTAACCCCAGAGTTATTCCATTATGGGTTTATTCCCCAACATTTGTCCAGGGTTTATTCTCCAGAACAAGTTACATTCCAGATTGATCGGTCGTTCAACAACTCCTTCATCATATGTTGGAAGCTACAGTTGTCGAAGATCAAATTCTCACAAATTCAAATTACGAAGCCCGGATTTGACCGGATAGTATCTTGATCGCTACAGCACATTGTGAAGACCGGACTACGACCGGATAACAGTGTCACACTGCCGCAAAGCCTGGATTGCGACCAGATAGTGGTATCCCCTCAGAGCAAGCTATGAAACCTGACTTCGACCGGATAATAGTTTAATCCCCTACAAGTCATTGTGAAGACCGGACTACGACCGGATAACAGTGTCCGACTACCGCAAAGCCTGGATTACAACCAGATAGTGGGATCTCCTGAATTCAAGTCATGAAACCCGGACTCGACCGGATAACATCCTAATCTCTACAGCATATTGTGAAGACCGGACTGCGACCGGATAACAGTATTAGACAATCGCCCAGCCTGGATTATGACCAGACAACAGTTAAGAATGCTACGGAGCCTGGAATCGACCAGATAGTAGTATATCTTCAACACAAGCCGTGAAGCCCGGATTTGACCGGATATCAGCTTATCAAATTATTGTGAAGCCTGGACTACGACCAAATGACAATACAAATTTCTGTGAAGCCTGGAGATCGACCAGATAACAGTTAAGCATCAGCGAAGTGAAGACCCCTTCTCGGTTCTTCACAGAATATTCGAATATTCTCCAGTGAAGACCTCCTCAAGACAGGAATTCCCCAGTAGCTTGGCATACAACCCAAGTTTCTGATTCCCCAGTAGTTTGGCATACAACCCAAGCTCCTGATCCCCCAGCAGTAGTCCCGGGACTCCTCATCTTCAGCGATCAAAGGATTCTTGCCCTACCCAGCAGCCAAGGATTTATTTTCCCCGGCGGTAGTCAAGATTCCTTTATCTTCAGCCATCCAGGATTCGTCTATCCTCAGCAAGACAACTCATTAGCTTACATGCGCATGCATCACATTCATATCATGAACATTGATATAACATACATTGCATCATGCATCATGACATTGCATACGACTAACTCTTTACCTTTTCAGATAAGAGCAGTCGACAAACTAAGACCATCATCTTCCGAGTTTCTTTCTAGAAATAGTTCAGATGTGACCCAGACACGGCGACATTCTGATACTTATTCCAGATTCGCTCAGAGATAGTTCAGATATGACCCAGACACGACAACATTCTGATACTTATTTCAGATTCGTCCAGACGCGGTTCCATACGGACTCATCATCAGGAAACCCTACACCGGTTCCTTCTTCAGACTTCTGAAAACAATTTACGGATTCTTCCCAACACCGAATGTTAATCTATCGCTTGTTCAGTTTCTTCTCAACTTTTGAAAACAGTTTACGGACGCTCCCCAACAACGGATGCCGCTCTATTGCTCATTCAGACCCCAGTTCAGAGATGTTCCAAAACATGGATACCTTTCTGATACCCGTCCACTCGCCGGTGACGTACAGTTCAATAATCACCTTCAGATGGCATCTATAAGCCCATCCTCCTATCGGCAGTCACCATATGACATCCTTAAGCCCATCACCAAATGGCATCTTTAAGCCCATTCCCTCTACCATCACATTACCAAGTGCAAATTTTATAGGCACTCTAGTGTCCAATCTCCTTTTACCCTCGAGTCGCGAAAGGCAAACTTGCCAATCTAACTCTTCAGGTCCAAGAAGATTAAACAGGGGCAACTGTTGTACCCCAAAATTTGCCCTCGCATTTTTCCTCAAGAAATCACAGCTTCAGGCGTTTCCTAATTTTTCAAACTGGCTCAAGAATCGGTCAAACAGACTTTTCTCGTCAGTCAGACAAAATTAGGGTGTTCATTGATTTTCATGGCGTTGGAGCAGTTCATACAGTTTGCTTAGGGTTTTGCTTGACTTTGATCAGGCGAATGTTTCTTTGGCATTTAATCAGGAATTAGGGTTTTTATGCGCGGTTCCTCAGAAAGATTTAATTCTACGGTGCTTTTCAAGTTATTCCGAGAGTTGGATTGAATTCACATTGTTTGACTTAATCAGTGAAAAGATGCTTTGCTTTGGATTTGCAATGTTTGGTTAAAATCAGTAAAGGGAAAATACGTCTGGGCAGTTGTTGTGATTGGCTGTGCTTTGCTTTGGATTTGTGAAACACCAGGTTTATCAGTTGATCGATGCTGAAACAATGTTTATTTAATTATTTATTATTCTAAGATTAAATAGTTGGAATTTATTTTCAATTATTTTTAATTTAAAGAATTATAAATAATAAAGTAAACAATTGAAAAGAATAAAAAGAATTAATTGGATAAAAGGAACTTTTATTTCATCTTTAAATATTTGTTACAATTGTTATTTAAATACGAGTATTCATTTACAAAGTATTTATAATAATGATATTACATTTATTTAAATTTAAATAAACTATCCTAATATTTTTCTAAATCTTCAATTCTTCATTCTTCATTTGTTGCTTTTCCTCTCCATTTAATTTTTTATCTGCAAAGAAAAGAAGAAAAAGTCAATTGAAGCGGATAAATAATTAAAGAGACAGGCAGTTAAAGAGTTCATCATTAAAGGCAACTGTCTGGAATCAGTTAGCCCTCTCCGCAAATCACGGGATTTCTCCCGGTTCACAGAGAGGGATTAATATTGCTTGCTAAACATGAATGCACAAATTCAAATTTTGTCAAAAAAAACCAACTGCATAGTTCAAAACCAACAGCATGTATAAAAGTTCAAATTGCCAAAACAAAGTTCAATGTCAAACTGTCCAAAATATGGAAGGATGTCAAGATACAAAGGCTCCTCCATACTGTAACAAAGATGCAGGAAAGCTGAAGAAGGAAAGTATGCAGGTTAAGACCATATATGCAAGCAAACTAATTCCAGTTTCATCATCTTCCAGTGTCACCTTTTCAGAATTAGTATATAATAAGCAATATAATATGCTTAAGTACTGGAGAGAGAGAAAAAGAGAGAAAGAAATAAGGCTTACAAGCTTTAGGCAGGAAGAAAGAGAAAAATATATAAAACAATTTGTCAATAAAACAGTAGGAGGGAGGCAGTAGTAAAGAAAAAAATGGTAAAGCTTCAAGCCAGAAACGCCTAAACCGGTACCAAGTTTAAGACAAACAATGCAAACTGATGCAAGCCTGTGCCTACCGTTCAGCATGCCAAAGCCATACAAGCCAAAGAGCCTGCTAAAGGCCAAAAAACTGTAAGCACAGCAGGCAAAAAACCTGCAAACAGCAGGTCAAGCCACAAGGCCAAGCCCCCCTAACCTGCATAACAAAAAAGTATACAAACAGCAGTGAGAGCAAGAGGAGGGGCCATAAGTCTTTTTCTTCAACCTGCAGAACCAAAAAATTGTCAAAAGTATCAAACTTACACTGTCTAAAAGCCAAAAAACCTCTCAACCTATCAAAGGCCATAGCCTCAAACCTGCAACACAAATGTGTCCAAGCCTAAAGATTCAAAATCATACCAAGCCCCAACCTGTCAAGCCTAAAAACCTGTAATCTCAAACCAGCAAGCCTGAAGCTTGTAACTTCTAAAGCCATAACCAAATTCAAACAAACACCAGAAACCTGCTGTTGTACCCCAAAATTTTCCCTCCCATATTCTTCAAAGATTTGCCAAGTCAAGCTTCAAAATTCCCCAAGGGTTGCACAGTGCAAAGGTCTCCTGAATAGTCAAAATTAGGGTTTTGGTCCTGATCAAGAAAATGAAGTTTCCAAGGGTCTAATCAAGTCTCATATGCCTACAAATATGGTCAAGCATCCTCATATCAAGTTTCAAGGCTTTCAGCACAAAATTGCACAGTCAAAAACCCTAATTGCACTACAGTCAACTGTAGGGGCAAAATGGTCATTTGGCAGTCAAAAGTTCAAATTTTTGGTCAACATATCATTTTGAAGCCACAAACATCATTTGATCAATGCTTGATCATGATTCTCAAAGCTTGGCTCAAAAATCATCAAGATGCAAAAGTTTCCTTATTTGGACAGCTGAAAAAGTCAACTGTAAATTGACCAGGGCATAACTTTCACATGGATTATCAGAAAAATTCCATCCAAAGCTCATTTTGAAGAGAAAGACATTTAATACAACTCATCTTCATACTTCAAGTCCAAGAAAGGCTCTCACAAAAAGTTATCAATTTCAACATTATAGGTCATTTTCAAAAGTCAACAAAAAGGGACTTCAAGTCAAAGGCCATAACTTGAGATTGGTAAATCAAAATGACATGGGACCAAAGGCATTGGTTAGAGGACTCAAAGACCTTTCCAAAATGTCCAAGAACATGAGCAAAGCTTAAAAATGGAGCAAGTTATGCCTTATAGAAGTTGGGAAATTTTTGGATATTTTGAAAAGTCAACATTGATTCAAATGACCTAAAATTGCTAATGGGCCTATTTTTCTTCCACAATTCATCATACCAAGCATGTGCACGACCACTTGGCCCAAAGGGAAGTATTTCTTCATTTTTTATTTATTTATTTGAATTTTTATTAATAATAATTCATTTAAATCAAATTAAATACATGAAAAATATTTAACCTAAGTTTTATAATCTTTTTGTGCATGAAATCTACTCAATAATTCGTGCATAATCAAATAGGGAAAGATTTGGAGAGATTGGATCATGATTGGTACAAAATTGCATGAAAAAGATTGAAACAAATGATGATTGAAAATCAAATCTCAAAAGCCATGAATGCAAGAGATTCTGATCAAGTTTGTTGACCTAATTTATTCATACATAAGCATAGAACGAAAACCTAATGAGAGAGACCACTCAGCTGCGCCTCAAACTCAGAACCACATTGAAATTTTTTGCTAAAAAGCTTGAAACTGTTTTCACATCAAAAGCATTTTTCCAGGCCAAAGAATCATTCCATTACGTCCCTGACATATCCAGGAAGCTTTCCCAATCAAGATCACATTATCTAACCTCAAGAATCGGTATACAGAACTCAAAATATTTCATGAAAAATGCATATTCGTGTTTTGATTTGCAGGCATCCTCATGACATTTTGTTCATGGATTGTTACTAATCGATGGATTCTGAAACTAACTGCATATTTTAATTGAATTTTTATGTGCTATATACGATTTCGCCATTGATGATATTTAGGGTTTTGCAAGTTTCAAATTAGGGGTTTTGTAATAGGGTAAAATTAGGACACGTGACTTACACCATTGAATCGAGCATGTCTGGACGAAGAAGAAGCTACCCTCGCGCCCAATTTATGAGCATCACAGGGCTATTCGCTATTTTTCCATAGATGGCCTAGGAGAACGTTAACAAAACCATTGCCTGTTTCTTTTGTATTTTCAGGAAAATAAAATCAATGAAGAAGATGATGTGTTGGCCAGCGATAATTGGTCCTTTTAAAATTTCGCGCTAAAAAGCACTAACGCGTGTTTTTGTTCTTATAATGTTTGTTTGTTCTTTATTATACAACACGCGCATCCAGCACGATTGGCAAGGCACAAAACTGGTAATGTTCAGGACCTGGGTTCGATCCCAGGTCCCCACCCTTTCTCAATATTATTTTCCAATTAATCTTCACATGCAGTTTCACGTACTAGAGACCACCATACGCCTTCATAATCTATCCGTCCACGCGCCAGTTGCACCAAATCAAAGGTCCAGATCCAAGGAACATGGTAGGCCCTAGTCAATGCATCACACGCTGCCTGGAAAAAGTCAAAAGGGCCTCAGAATCTTGGGCCAGATTACTAAACTTTCACCTCCACTTTGGGGACTGATACCCCCTAGGTTTGCCATATTTTTTTTATTAATTCTATTTTCTTTTAATTATTATTTGTTTAATTAATTAATTATTTTCATAAAAATATAAAAAACCATAAAAAATCAGAAAAGAGGAAAATATAATAAATATTTTTATTTTTAGTATTTTCATAAATAAATTGTATATAATTAAATTTAGTTTTAACTTAGGGTTTAATTTTAATTCTCTTAATAAAAATCTAAAAAACATAGAACTAGGGTTCATATTAATATTTTATCCTTTTTGTTCTTTTTCTCCCATAATAATTAAATAATTAAATATTTATTTTCTATAATTAAAATTTGTATATAAAAATTAGGGTTAATTTAGGTTAAAATTCAATGTTTTCTTAATAAATTAAAAACCACTAGAATTAGGGTTAGTATTTATTTTAATTAATTCTTTTTTTTATTAAATCCTAAAATACTAAAAAATACCAAAAACATCTCCTTTTCTTTTTCTTTATTAATTAATTCCACATAATTTTAATTTTGCCAAAGGGTCCAACGCCCTCGTTTGTTTATTCTTATTAATTCGCATATTTATTTTATTTCGTTTAAATATTTATGTATCTCTCCCGAAGCCATGTAACTAATTGCTCGCACTTTTAATTCTTTACTTTTCTTTATTTCTTTATTTTTTGTTAAATCGGGTCCTGGTTTAATTTTGGCGATGTGGACCCGCGCCGTTTGTAATAGCTTAGAATCTTTTACTTTCCCGCAATATTTTTAACTGTTAAATCAAAGCATGAAAGAATGCATGGACAAAAATAAAAACAAACGCATAGATCACTTTGACATGAACAAGACAAAAATAAACGAATCTGGCACACAAATCACACACCACCCCTAGGGTACGCCTCACTGTTGCCTTGCCTCGAAAGGTGATCGTCGAGTAGAGGATGTCTTAGTAAGTCCTCATGATCTAGGAACCTGGCATGAGGGTAGCTTCTAAGGTGTCTTCCCATTGCTCTGGTGATCACCATGTCCCGAACCTCGAATTGACCCGAACACCTCCAACGGTGGTGCTACCTACCTCTCAATGGTGGGATGGCACTACTTTAAAGGACATTTACAAAGACGAATTCCTTAGGGTAGGTAGACGACTCTAGATACTTGCTCTAAATTTCAAAACAAAACAAAATACTTTTCACACCAACACATTTTCAAAAAGCTTTCGAAAGCAATTTTTCAAACACTCTTGAGGACCGATACAAGAGTCGAACTGGAATTTTCAAATAAACTTTTTAAAACCCACATTGAAAAGCAAACAAACCATTTTTGAAAACACAATGAGCAAGTATCTAAGAGCCCATGGATAACCATGGATAGAAAGGGTGCTAACACCTTCCCTTTCTATAACCTACCTCCCGAACCGAGAGCAATCTCTTTAAGGAATTTTTCTGTGCTTTTGTCCTTTCCATTTGGAGAAAATAAAAGACGGTGGCGACTCTTGCTTCCGCGACATTTCGCGAACCAGCGTTAAACAGTCAGTTCCAGATCCACCGATCACAGAACTGGCGACTCTGCTGGGGACTTAAATTTAAAGTGAGGTGTACCTTAGGGCTAGTTCATAACTATGTTTTCAATTGTATTGATTTGCTTGCTTTACTATTGTGGGTTGCATCAGAGTTACATAGATCCTAACCCGGATCTGGGGATACCCTGTTTAGGTAGCATAAGCTGTGAGAGACCTGTCCGACGTAGACCGACACAGGTGAAGCAGTGGCTACGTTGGTGTGGCACCTTGGTCTGTACCGATATCCCTTGTGTCGCAACGAGGAGAATATGGGTCTTCTAAGGAGTCATTAAGCACCAACAACCTTAGAACCTTAATTGACACAACTTGGCCTTTAGAATTGTAGCAGTATGCTACGCCCATTGAGGCTAAACTCTCGTGATGGTTCTGGCCGCAAGAAAAGATTGCGATGCTGGAGTTATGACCGATTGAGGGTAGTCAATGATATTGGGATCCTCTAAGAACCCGATTACTTTTGATTAGGACAGGTATGAACCAACAAACTGAAAGAGGGAAGTACCTAGACCTCATGCTGGCCTAAACTTTAGGGGCTTGCCTTGTGTGACTTGTGTGCCTTACCATGTTTGCCTTTGTATCTATATGTGGTGTGCTTTATCATAACATCATAGCATCATGAGCATTGCATGCATCCTGCATAAGGACTGACCATTTCAAAGACAAGAGGGTTTCACCTTTGCTCTGTTTTGTAGGACATCATGATGCCTGTGCGAAGGAATACTATCCGGTTCAACTTTGTTCGTTCACCTGAGTTGCTTGATGAGTTGGTTAGCAGAATTCCAAATACCACTTCCTTCATCCAGAGGCATGGTTCTCTTCTCAGTTTAGTCACTGCAAAGCGAGATCAACAGTTGATGAGTGTTCTGACCCAGTTCTATGACCCTCTGTACCAGTGTTTCACCTTTCAAGACTTCCAGCTGGTCCCTACCCTGGAAGAGTTCTCTGATTTGCTTGGTATCCCTATCTTGGATCAGACTCCCTTTACTGGTTGGGAAAAGACCCTCAGGCTTGAGGATGTTGCTGCAGCTCTTCCTTTGACCCATCAAGAGGTAACAGACAACTGGGTGACTAGAAGCGGAGTTAAGGGTTTCTTGGCCAAGTTTCTGATTGGTAAAGCTAACAGTTTCTGGAGTGACCTGGACTTTAGGGCATATGAAGACATCTTGGCTCTCCTAATCTATGGGTTAGTCCTGTTTCCTAATCCTGACAACTTCATCAATGTCACTGCCATAAGGATCTTTATGTCTCAGAATCCTGTGCCCACTCTCTTGGGTGACATCTTGCAACAACTTCATGCCCGTACTACCCGAAGACGAGGAACCCTATGGTGTTGTATCCCTTTGTTGGTGAGGTGGTTTATTTCGCACCTCCCTAAGTTCGTACTGAAGAATCAAGAAGGAAGAGGTTGGGCTCATAGGTTAATGTCTCTCACCGATAAAGACATCATTTGGACTTGCAGAGGTTTGGATGAGATAGCTATTATTGATCGATGCGGGGAATACCCTAATGTTCCTCTGATTGGTACCCAAGGAGGGATCTCTTACAATCCATGTCTAGCACTCCGTCAGTTTGGAAGAGAAAGAAGAGCAGGTCCCCATGAGATGTTGGTGCCTCACATCAGTTTTGAATTTCAGGTGGATAGTGACGAGCTGCGTCGTAGGTTCATTAAGGCTTGGGACAAAGTTCATAAAGCTGACCCACAAGAGTTAGGGCCAAAGACTTCTTTACCTATGGAAGCCTACTACAAATGGGTTTGCATCCGTGCTCAGAAGTTAGGTATGCCGTATGAAGCTGTCAGACCCGTCATTCTTGAGTGTCCTGACAAAGATGGTGTTCCTCCAACTGTCCTTCCTCCTCAGATACCTACTGATTATGAGACATTGAAGAGATCTTGGTCGCAACTGCGAGAAGAGCGGGATTCTTACCGGGAACAGTTCAACGAGCAGGAATCAAAGATCCAGAAGCTGACAAAGTAGTTGGAGAATGAGAGAGCTCTGAATGCCTACATCCGTACTGAGAAGAGGAGACCATGGGATCAATAAAGAGCTCCGGATATTCTTTTACAGTTTTATTTCCCTTTTCAGTATTTCCTTTCATGTAACGCCTAAGGGCAACCTGTTGAATAATTTCAGTTTCAAAGTTGAATCTAATGAAGTGTGTTCCTTTTTGTTTACAAAGTTGATTCCCAATTGTCTTTGAAAACATAAATCATACGCATTCCATTCATCATGTGCATAGCAGGTTTCTTCTTTTCAGGTTGCTTACAGTTCTTCGCTGTTTATTTCAGCATCATGAATCCCGACTCATCATCAACTGAGACATCCATCAAGGCTCTTCAGGTGCAGAATGCGCAGTTTCAGGAATTAATCAAGGGTTTGGCTCAAGGCCAAGAAGAGCTGAAGGCTATGCTCCTGAAGAAGGAGAAGAAGAAGAAGAGAAGAACTGTTCTGTTCAACTCGGGCCGAAGGTTTGGCAATGCTCTGCAGCAGGAAGAGGCTGGTTCTTCTGTTGGCAAGAGTACTCCTCAGGCAGAAGCAAGGGTTCCTAGTCCGGTAGTCTCCGACAACGAGACTGATTTTGATGAAGAGCAGTACCCTCCTGCAGAAGACAGATACAAGCAACTGGAGGATAGGTTGAATGCTATGGAGATTCAACAGGTACCTGGGCTGGATTTTGGAGATCTGGGTTTGTCTACTGGTGTGATTATTCCTCGGAAGTTCAAAGCACCATCTTTCTCTAAATATGACGGGGCGTCTTGTCCCAAGCTACATCTCAGGTCCTATGTTCGGAAAATTCAACCATACTCAGCGGATAAGAATTTGTGGATCCACTTCTTCCAGGAGAGTCTTTCAGGGACTCATCTCGAATGGTTCTATCAGCTGGATGGGACCAAGGTTCGTAACTGGGAGGAGTTGGCTACTGCTTTCTATAAGCAGTATCAATATAATGCCGACCTTGCCCCTACACGTACCCAACTCCAGGGTATGTCGTTAGGTTCAAGTGAAGGTTTTAAGGAGTACGCTCAGAAGTGGAGAGACCTGGCTGGCAGGGTGCAGCCTCCGTTGACTGATCGGGAGTTGGTAGACATGTTCTTGGGGACCCTATCTGGGCCGTTTTTCAACCATCTTATCAGGAATTCGTCTGCAGGGTTCACTGATTTGATTCTGACTGGAGAGAGAATTGAGGCTGGGTTGAAATCTGGAAAGATTCCGAAGGGTGCATCATCTAGTTCCAAGAAGAAACCCTTCAAGAAGGAGGCCAGTGCCGTGTATGGTTCCAGGAGATCAGAAAGATTTGAGCGCCGCCAAGCTGTCAGTGCGGTGACGATTGCTAAGCCTGCTGCCGCTCCTCGGCCAACTAATCCTCAAAGGGCTGAAAGACCCCTGAGAGAGTTCACCCGATTGAGCATGACCTTATCGCAGATCCTGCCACAGTTGCTCTCAACCAACCTAGTGACTGTCAGAGAGGCTCCAAAGTTCCCCAATACTGCATCTCCTAAGTACAACCCGAATGCTCGTTGTGCTTACCATTCAGATAGCCCGGGGCATTCTACTGACGACTGTTGGGCATTAAGGAGTAAGGTGCAAGACCTTATCGACGCAAAAGAGATACAGTTCGAAGCGCCTGAGAGGCCAAATGTAGTTACTGCTCCTATGCCTCAGCATGGGGTAAATGCTATTGACGAAGATGTTTATGCTGTTTCTGTGGATGATCTAGCCACTCCTCTGAAGACTGTCAAGAAGAATCTGCTGTTGGCCGGTTTATTTCCGGGTTGCAGTGAGGGTTGCCTGTTCTGTGCTGTATCCCTATCTGGTTGTCCCTTGCTGAAGTTAGGCATCCAAAGCCTAATGGATAGCAAGGAGATTCTGTTTAAGAAGTCTGCTGTTCAGTTGGTTCCGGTGGAGGAAGTTTCTGTGGTTACCATATTCAATAATCCAATCAAGGCTCTCCCGAAGAAGCCCGTCCAAATCATGACCGTCGCACCTATTATTATCACTGTTCCGGGGCCCCTGCCCTATGTATCAGATAAAGTTGTCCCCTGGCATTATGGGGCAGATGTGTATGTGAATGGGATTAAACAAGAGTTCAACGCTGGCGCCAGCATCTGTGACATCACTGGCCCAACCAAAGTCACCCGCAGTGGCAGGCTCTTCTCGCCTGACATTGCACCGCCTGCCGCTCGAAGACCACTCCTTATAACTCCTACAAGTGTACCTGTTCCTATTGCTGATCAAGTTATTTCTCCTGCTGCCGAGTCATCCAATGCTCGGGGCAAAGGAATTGAAGTTGAGCCTGCCCAGATGGAGGCACCTATACCTGTAACTGCTGAAGCCTCCCAACAAGAAATGGAGGAGATTCTAAAGATAATAAAGAAGAGTGACTTAAATGTTGTGGAACAGCTGGGGCACACGCCCTCCAAGATCTCCATGCTCTCTTTATTGCTGTGCTCCGAGGCCCATGCTAAGGCCTTAATCTCATTCCTCAAGACGGCCCATGTGCCACATGAGACATCTGCAGTCCAGTTCACTGATTGCGTAGCAAATCTGACAGCAGATAATGGCTTGGGTTTCTCAGATGCTGACCTGACCGCGAAGGGAAGAGACCACAATGATGCCCTGCATGTCTCTATCGAATGCAGGGGCACTACTCTGGCACATGTATTAGTGGATACTGGTTCTTCTTTGAATGTGCTGCCCAAGAAGGCTTTGGACCGTTTAGATTGTGAAGGCCTGGAATTGAAACCCAGCAATATCATCGTCAGGGCCTTTGACGGTTCAAAAAGGATGGTTCATGGAGAGGTTGACATTCCGATTCGTGTGGGCTCTCAGGTGTTTGACTCTACATTTTATGTGATGGATATCCGTCCATCTCACTCTTGTCTATTGGGTCGACCTTGGATGCATAAGGCTGGGGCAGTGACCTCTACCTTGCACCAGAAGCTGAAGTACCCCGTCAGGGGGAAGATCGTCACTGTGCAGGGAGAGGAGGAGTACATGGTGAGCCACCTGAATTCCTTCAGATACATTGAGATGGACGAGGAGTTCATTGAAACCCCCTTTCAGCATTTCGAGGAGGTGCTTCCAATTGCAACAGTAGCAGAAACAGCAGCAGAAGAATTCGTTCCCTTGAAGATGGCTTCCCTGAAGGATGCCCGGGCTGTGGTTCAGAAAGGTGAAGGTGCTAACTGGGGCAGGCTTCCAGACTTTCCACAGAAGACTGATAAATTTGGGCTGGGTTTCACTGCAGAGGGTCAGAAAGCTATGCGGAAAGCGAAGATCAGAAGACCTCCTGTGTTCATTACAAATCCAGGAGTGAATGCTGTTGGGGAAGACAATGAAGTGGATGAGGCTGAATTCAATAGCTGGATCTATCCAACGACTGAAGGCGGGTTGAACAATTGGATTGCCAAAGACCATACTCCTGTTACCTTTGTGACGCAGTAATAAATTTCTTTGTTTCGTTATTTTGTAATAAACAATAAATAAACTCTATGGCCCGGTGTCTTACCCGAGGCACCGTGGTTTCATTTGTGAGGGCATATAAATTGTCATTTCATATATCATGAATGAAAATCTTGGACGTATTTTCGCATTGCAAATCTTATGCTCCTTTTCTGTCTTTCTTTCCTTTACATATATTTCAAAACAGCTGTATTTACACACACACTCACTCATACAGGTTTCAATCCACTCTGGATCTTACTGGTAACGACTCTGCTACTGCCAGTTATGACTTTGAAAATCCGATCAACTTAGCCGAAGACGAAGGTGAAGATGATTGCGAAGTGCCTGGTGAGCTTGCAAGACTGTTGCTTCAGGAAGATAGGGCAATTCAACCACATGAAGAGCCAGTGGAAACAATAAACTTGGGTACTGAGACAGACAGGAAAGAGGTAAAGATTGGTGCCAACCTAGAGCTCAGTGTGAAGCAACGATTGACTCAGATGCTACATGATTATATGGAGATCTTTTCCTGGTCCTACGAAGACATGCCCGGGTTGGATACCGATATTGTGGTCCATCACTTGCCAACTAAGGAAGATTTCCCTCCAGTGAAGCAAAAGGTCTGTCGGATGCGTCCAGAGATGTCTGAAAAGATTAAGGCCGAGGTTATGAAACAGTTCGATGCCGGGTTTCTTGCAGTGACTTCTTACCCTCAGTGGGTTGCCAATGTGGTGCCGGTACCAAAGAAGGACGGTAAGGTCAGAATGTGTGTCGACTACAGGGATCTGAACAGGGCCAGCCCCAAGGATGACTTCCCTCTACCTCACATTGATGTCCTTGTTGATAATACGGCTCAGCATAAGGTGTTCTCTTTCATGGATGGCTTTTCAGGTTACAATCAGATCAAGATGGCACCTGAAGACATGGAGAAGACTACATTTGTTACTCAGTGGGGCACCTTCTGCTACAAGGTCATGCCATTCGGGCTAAAGAACGCTGGGGCAACCTACCAACGTGCCATGGTCGCTTTATTTCATGACATGATCCATCATGAGATAGAAGTGTATGTTGACGACATGATCGCAAGGTCCCAGACTGAGGAAGAGCACCTAGATCATCTGCAGAAGTTATTTGACCGGTTGAAACTGTACAAGCTGAGATTGAACCCGAACAAGTGCACCTTCGGGGTAAGATCTGGAAAGTTGCTAGGCTTCGTGGTCAGTGACAAGGGCATTCAAGTGGACCATGCTAAGGTTAAAGCTATTCAAGAGATGCCAGTTCCCAAGACAGAGAAAGAGGTCAGAGGCTTTTTAGGACGCCTGAATTACATTGCTCGATTCATCTCACATATGACTACTACCTGTGAGCCAATCTTCAAGCTGCTGAAGAAAGATCAGGTAGTACGTTGGAACAATGAATGTCAGGCTGCTTTCGACAGAATCAAAGAGTATCTCCAAGAACCACCTATCCTTATGCCACCGGTTGAAGGGAGACCTCTGATATTATATCTAACAGTGCTTGACAACTCAATGGGGTGTGTGCTGGGGCAGCATGACGAGTCTGGCCGAAAAGAGCATGCCATTTATTACCTTAGCAAAAAGTTTACCGACTGTGAGACCCGATACTCACTGCTTGAGAAAACTTGCTGTGCTTTGGTATGGGCTGCTCGCCGGCTGAGACAGTATATGCTGACTCACACTACTTTGTTGATCTCAAAGATGGATCCTATAAAGTACATATTCGAAAAGCCTGCTCTGTCTGGGAGAATTGCAAGATGGCAAATGATCTTGACGGAATACGACATTCAGTATACAACCCATAAAGCCATCAAGGGAAGTGTATTGGCAGACCACTTGGCACATCAGGCCGTAGATGATTACCAGTCAATGAACTTCGAGTTTCCGGATGAAAGCATCATGATAGTGACAGATTGTGAAGTACCTGGACCGGATGAAGGACCTGAACCAGGATCCCGATGGTCTATGCACTTTGACGGAGCCTCCAACGCTTTGGGGAACGGTGTCGGCGCCATAATCATATCACCTCAAGGTACTCACACTCCGCTCACTGCTCGGCTATGTTTCAACTGTACCAACAACATGGCAGGGTATGAGGCGTGCATCATGGGTCTTCAAGCTGCAATCGACCTAAGGATTAAGTTTCTAAGTGTCTTCGGAGATTCCGCTCTTGTGATCAATCAGATCAAAGGAGAGTGGGATACGAAACATCCGAACCTTATTCCTTACAGAGAATGTGTGTTGACCCTGATCCCCCACTTCACAGAGATAACCTTTGAGCACTTTCCAAGAGAAGAGAATCAGCTGGCGGACGCGTTAGCTACAATGTCTTCTATGTTCAAGGTCAAATGGGATAATGAGGCTCCCCGGATCATCATCTAGAAATTGGACGAACCGGCATACTGTTGCGATCTCGAGACTGAATTGGTGACTGAGAAGCCTTGGTACCATGAGGTGAAAAGATATCTGGAAGCTCAGGAATACCCTGAAGGTGCCTCTGTCAATGATAAGAAATTCCTGAGAAGATTCGCAGCCAAGTTCTTCCTTAGCAACGACATCTTGTACAAGCGAAACCATGATTCAACCTTACTGCGTTGTGTGGATAAAACGGAAGCAGAAAGGATCATGGAAGAACTACATGAAGGGACCTTCGGTACACATTCCAGTGGGCACACTATGGCTAAGAAAATCCTACGGGCGGGATATTATTGGTCCACGATGGAAGCTGACTGCTATCAACATTCTAGGACATGCCATAAGTGCCAGATTTATGCAGACAAGGTGCATGTTCCTCCAGTTCCCCTGAATGTTCTGACTGCGCCTTGGCCGTTTGCAATGTGGGGCATAGACATGATCGGTGAGATTAAACCTACGGCATCTAATGGGCATCGCTTCATCCTAGTGGCGATTGATTACTTTACAAAGTGGGTCGAAGCAGCTTCCTATGCTACGGTAACCAAGACTGTTGTGGCACGGTTCATTCGGCATAATCTAATCTGTCGGTACGACGTCCCTGAACGAATTATTACAGACAATGGTACCAATCTGAACAACAAGATGATCGCTGAGCTCTGCGAGCAGTTCAAGATACAACACCACAATTCTTCTCCTTACAGACCGAAGATGAATGGGGCTGTAGAAGTAGCAAATAAGAACATCAAGAAAATCGTGCAGAAGATGACAGTGACTTATAAGGATTGGCACGAGATGTTACCGTTCGCTCTACATGGGTACCGTACCTCAGCTAGGACGTCAACCGGGGCAACTCCTTTCTCTCTGGTTTATGGTATGGAGGCAGTCTTACCGATCGAAGTGCAAATACCCTCTCTCCGAATAATGAAGGATGCAAATCTGAACGAGGATGATTGGATCCAGACACGACTTGATCAGCTCAACCTCATTGATGAAAAGAGACTTGCTGCTATCTGTCATGGTCAGACGTATCAGAAACGGATGATCAGGGCATTTAACAAAAAGGTCAGACCACAGGAATATCAAGTTGGGGATCTGGTAATCAAGCGAATCATCCTTCCTCAGAGTGATCCAAGGGGCAAATGGACCCCTACGTACGAAGGGCCATTTGTGGTTAAACATGTGTTCTCAGGAGGAGCCATGATTCTAACCAACATAGATGGTGACGACCTTCCTCACCCCGCCAATGCAGACATAGTAAAAAGATACTACGCATGAAAAAAAGACCCGCTAGGCTGACATGCCTAGGAAAAAATTAGGGCTTCCCGGCGAACCAAAAGGGTTCGGGCAAAATGAAGGGATGAAATGAAAAATCTGTACACCCGGCAAGTCGAAAACCTGAAAAGGCGGCTTGGGCAAAAATGGGTATCCCGGTGGACTGAAAACCCGAAAGGGCGGTCCAGGCAAAAGTTAGGGATAAAAGCGTAATACTATGTCTCATTAGATCACTTTGCATCCAGAATCCGGTATCTATATCAAGTTCAGACGGCATCGATCAGTCAGCTTCACCTTCAACCAAGGTCATCAAGTGATGAGACGCTCGGGGACATAAAGGCAATAGCAGAGTTGAAACCCAGTGGGATCATTCATATTTCACACAGCTGTTTTATCTTCTTTTGTACAAAATCTGTATAAACTCTTTTGTTCGGCGGCGTCCTCTTACTAGGACGTCAGCCTCTTGTACACAAAACGCCTATTTTCAGGCCTTTCAAAAATCAATACAAATATACTTTTTAGTTAAACGTGCCAACTGTTTTTTCTTTTTTCTGTTTTGTTTTGCGAAGAACGTCCAAGGTTCAATTTGTGATATATGCATTGACAATAATTTGCTAACTCATAAATATTTGCATACGAAACAAAGAATTAATTACAGGTGACACTAGAAACAGGGGCAATAAAGAGTCGTCTGAGCAATCTAATTGTTCTGTCCTCCAAGGTACCAAGGTAGGTTCAGCTAAAGAACATAACCGGCATATCTCAATTCCCCAAAGAGTCAGCATTCAGTGCATTCTTCCCCAAGCAGAGTTATCAAATCTCAAGGAAGTTGAGTATCCTCTAGTAGATCCCAATACTTTCCCAGCAGCACACATATTCTTAACAAGCATCCCCGGCAGTCTTAGTCTAAAGATTGTTCCCCGGCGGTATATCAACATTCAAAGGAATCACTTCCCCCGCAGTTCAAAACTTCCCCAAGAGAGTCCAATCCAGTTCCCCAGGAAAATTGGAATTCATCTCCCCAAGCAGTAAGCTTATCCCCGGTAGATTCTGGAAGCTTATCCTCGCAGAGCACGAACGCATCGTCCGACTTTATTTAAAGAGTTATTTCCTTAACAGGATATAACTGGGTTATCCTCAGCCAAAAGCTATGAAAAGAGCGTCCCCGACGAAGTTCTCTTACCCCCAGCGAAGTCTATTAGCACTTCCAACACAGCAAAAATATCCCCAGCAAGTTATTATCAACTCAGCAAAGTACCTCTCTCCCCACAGAGTATCGCTCCCCAGCATG
Organism: Vicia faba; assembly: GCA_948472305.1. Taxonomy (NCBI): domain Eukaryota; kingdom Viridiplantae; phylum Streptophyta; class Magnoliopsida; order Fabales; family Fabaceae; genus Vicia; species Vicia faba. The sequence goes on along the minus strand of OX451738.1, from coordinate 930,609,576 downwards.
GTCGCTAGAGTATTTTTCTCCCCGCAGAATCTTCCATTTGCCAAGTTTATTCCTCAACGGAGTCATCTTCTCCTACCGGTATTCTTGCAGCTATCATCCCCCAGCGGAAGTACAAGCTTATTCTTCAACATCAGCCCAGGAGTGACTTCCCGGCACCCGTCAAGGATTTACTTTCCTAGACGAAAAACACATTCATAAAACATCACATACATCATTATAGCATGCATAGACACATCATATCATACAAATCTCATTTATGTTGAGAACATCATTGCTTGATCCATATCATGCATTGCATATGACTGACCTTTACCTTTCAGGAAAGATTCAGCTAAATTCTCCATCATATTTCAAGACCTGGACCGATTCAGTTAATCGACTCCAAAGATTTCTTATCCAGTCCAAGGCCTTCTCTAGTCCAGCTAAATCAACTCCCAACAGATTTTTCTGATGAAGACTCAGTAGAAGTTATCAGGTTTTTCTCAGACGTCCGCTTTTGAGATTATAATTTCCTATGGTTCCCTCCCCGACGGTGCGTGAGGTGATAATTCCAGCCCAAGTTTTTCTCAAACGTCCGCTTTTGAGATTATAATTTCCTATGGTTCCCTCCCCGACGGTGCGTGAGGTGATAATTCCATCCCAGGTTTTTCTCAGATGTTCACTTTTGAGATTATAATTTCCTATGGTTCCCTCCCCGACGGTGCGTGAGGTGATAATTCCAGCCCAGGTTTTTCTCAAACGCCCGCTTTTGAGATTATAATTTCCTATGGTTCCCTCCCCGACGGTGCGTAAGGTGATAATTCCATTCCAGGTTTTTCTCAAACGTTCGCTTTTGAGATTATAATTTCCTATGGTTCCCTCCCCGACGGTGCGTGAGGTGATAATTCCATTCCAGGTTTTTCTCAGACGTCCGCTTTTGAGATTATAATTTCCTATGGTTCTCTCCCCGATGGTGCGTGAGATGATAATTCCATTCCAGGTTCTTCTCAAACGTCCGCTTTTGAGATTATAATTGCCTATTGGTTCTCTTCCCGATACTGCGAAGATGGTAATTCCCACCAAGATTTGCTCAACGAGCGTTGTTGAAGTTAAAGTCACCCAAGGTTCTCTCACCGTTCATGCTGAGGTAGTAACCATCCTTGGTTCATTCATCATCTTTTGAAAATCCGGATCCAGCTCCTGTAACCAATCAGGACACATCTATACCAAGCATCTGAAAACCAGCTCCTGCAACGTGTCAGGTACTCTTTTTCTTTTGCAGGTATGCAGGTTCTCGCTAAGGAATCTCTTATGCGATCAACATCCAGATGGCATCTATAAGCCCATCATCCTATTCACCAATCTCTAAATGGAATCTGTAAGCCCATTCCCATCATCGCGCTGCTACTATGTGAGTGCAAATTTCTGGGCACTCTAGTGTTCAATCATCTTCTACCCTCGGATTACGAAAGGCACGTCAGCCAATCTGCATCCTCAGGTCTAAGAAGATTGAACAGGGGCAACTGTTGTACCCCAAAATTTGCCCTCCCATATTCTTCAAAGATTTGCCAAGTCAAGCTTCAAAATTCCCCAAGGGTTGCACAGTGCAAAGGTCTCCTGAACAGTCAAAATTAGGGTTTTGGTCCTGATCAAGAAAATGAAGTTTCCAAGGGTCTAATCAAGTCTCATATGCCTACAAATATGGTCAAGCATCCTCATATCAAGTTTCAAGGCTTTCAGCACAAAATTGCACAGTCAAAAACCCTAATTGCACTACAGTCAACTGTAGGGGCAAAATGGTCATTTGGCAGTCAAAAGTTCAAATTTTTGGTCAACATATCATTTTGAAGCCACAAACATCATTTGATCAATGCTTGATCATGATTCTCAAAGCTTGGCTCAAAAATCATCAAGATGCAAAAGTTTCCTTATTTGGACAGCTGAAAAAGTCAACTGTAAATTGACCAGGGCATAACTTTCACATGGATTATCAGAAAAATTCCATCCAAATCTCATTTTGAAGAGAAAGACATTTCCTACAACTCATCTTCATACTTCAAGTCCAAGAAATGCTCTCACAAAAAGTTATCAATTTCAACATTATAGGTCATTTTCAAAAGTCAACAAAAAGGGACTTCAAGTCAAAGGCCATAACTTGAGATTGGTAAATCAAAATGACATGGGACCAAAGGCATTGGTTAGAGGACTCAAAGACCTTTCCAAAATGTCCAAGAACATGAGCAAAGCTTAAAAATTGAGCAAGTTATGCCTTGTAGAAGTTGGGAAATGTTTGGATATTTTGAAAAGTCAACATTGATTCAAATGACCTAAAATTGCTAATGGGCCTATTTTTCTTCCACAATTCATCATCCCAAGCATGTGCACGACCACTTGGCCCAAAGGGAAGTATTTCTTAATTTTTTATTTATTTATTTGAATTTTTATTAATAATAATTCATTTAAATCAAATTAAATACATGAAAAATATTTAACCTAAGTTTTACAATCTTTTTGTGCATGAAATCTACTCAATAATTCGTGCATAATCAAATAGGGAAAGATTTGGAGAGATTGGATCATGATTGGTACAAAATTGCATGAAAAAGATTGAAAAAAATGATGATTGAAAATCAAATCTCAAAAGCCATGAATGCAAGAGATTCTGATCAAGTTTGTTGACCTAATTTATTCATACATAAGCATAGAACGAAAACCTAATGAGAGAGACCACTCAGCTGCGCCTCAAACTCAGAACCACATTGAAATTTTTTGCTAAAAAGCTTGAAACTGTTTTCACATCAAAAGCATTTTTCCAGGCCAAAGAATCATTCCATTACGTCCCTGACATATCCAGGAAGCTTTCCCAATCAAGATCACATTATCTAACCTCAAGAATCGGTATACAGAACTCAAAATATTTCATGAAAAATGCATATTCGTGTTTTGATTTGCAGGCATCCTCATGACATTTTGTTCATGGATTCTTACTAATCGATGGATTCTGAAACTAACTGCATATTTTAATTGAATTTTTATGTGCTATATACGATTTCGCCATTGATGATATTTAGGGTTTTGCAAGTTTCAAATTAGGGGTTTTGTAATAGGGTAAAATTAGGACACGTGACTTACACCATTGAATCGAGCATGTCTGGACGAAGAAGAAGCTACCCTCGCGCCCAATTTATGAGCATCACAGGGCTATTCGCTATTTTTCCATAGATGGCCTAGGAGAACGTTAACAAAACCGTTGCCTGTTTCTTTTGTATTTTCAGGAAAATAAAATCAATGAAGAAGATGATGTGTTGGCCAGCGATAATTGGTCCTTTTAAAATTTCGCGCTAAAAAGCACTAACGCGTGTTTTTGTTCTTATAATGTTTGTTTGTTCTTTATTATACAACACGCGCATCCAGCACGATTGGCAAGGCACAAAACTGGTAATGTTCAGGACCTGGGTTCGATCCCAGGTCCCCACCCTTTCTCAATATTATTTTCCAATTAATCTTCACATGCAGTTTCACGTACTGGAGACCACCATACGCCTTCATAATCTATCCGTCCACGCGCCAGTTGCACCAAATCAAAGGTCCAGATCCAAGGAACATGGTAGGCCCTAGTCAATGCATCACACGCTGCCTGGAAAAAGTCAAAAGGGCCTCAGAATCTTGGGCCAAATTACTAAACTTTCACCTCCACTTTGGGGACTGATACCCCCCTAGGTTTTCCATATTTTTTTTATTAATTCTATTTTCTTTTAATTATTATTTGTTTAATTAATTAATTATTTTCATAAAAATATAAAAAACCATAAAAAATCAGAAAAGAGGAAAATATAATAAATATTTTTATTTTTAGTATTTTCATAAATAAATTGTATATAATTAAATTTAGTTTTAACTTAGGGTTTAATTTTAATTCTCTTAATAAAAATCTAAAAAACATAGAACTAGGGTTCATATTAATATTTTATCCTTTTTGTTCTTTTTCTCCCATAATAATTAAATAATTAAATATTTATTTTCTATAATTAAAATTTGTATATAAAAATTAGGGTTAATTTAGGTTAAAATTCAATGTTTTCTTAATAAATTAAAAACCACTAGAATTAGGGTTAGTATTTATTTTAATTAATTCTTTTTTTTATTAAATCCTAAAATACTAAAAAATACCAAAAACATCTCCTTTTCTTTTTCTTTATTAATTAATTCCACATAATTTTAATTTTGCCAAAGGGTCCAACGCCCTCATTTGTTTATTCTTATTAATTCGCATATTTATTTTATTTCGTTTAAATATTTATGTATCTCTCCCGAAGCCATGTAACTAATTGCTCGCACTTTTAATTCTTTACTTTTCTTTATTTCTTTATTTTTTGTTAAATCGGGTCCTGGTTTAATTTTGGCGATGTGGACCCGCGCCGTTTGTAATAGCTTAGAATCTTTTACTTTCCCGCAATATTTTTAACTGTTAAATCAAAGCATGAAAGAATGTATGGACAAAAATAAAAACAAACGCATAGATCACTTTGACATGAACAAGACAAAAATAAACGAATCTGGCACACAAATCACACACCACCCCTAGGGTACGCCTCACTGTTGCCTTGCCTCGAAAGGTGATCGTCGAGTAGAGGATGTCTTAGTAAGTCCTCATGATCCGGGAACCTGGCATGAGGGTAGCTTCTAAGGTGTCTTCCCATTGCTCTGGTGATCACCATGTCCCGAACCTCGAATTGACCCGAACACCTCCAACGGTGGTGCTACCTACCTCTCAATGGTGGGATGGCACTACTTTAAAGGATATTTACACAGACGAATTCCTTAGGGTAGGTAGACGACTCTAGATACTTGCTCTAAATTTCAAAACAAAACAAAATACTTTTCACACCAACACATTTTCAAAAAGCTTTCGAAAGCAATTTTTCAAACACTCTTGAGGACCGATACAAGAGTCGAACTGGAATTTTCAAAGAAACTTTTTAAAACCCACATTGAAAAGCAAACAAACCATTTTTGAAAACACAATGAGCAAGTATCTAAGAGCCCATGGATAACCATGGATAGAAAGGGTGCTAACACCTTCCCTTTCTATAACCTACCTCCCGAACCGAGAGCAATCTCTTTAAGGAATTTTTCTGTGCTTTTGTCCTTTCCATTTGGAGAAAATAAAAGACGGTGGCGACTCTTGCTTCCGCGACATTTCGCGAACCAGCGTTAAACAGTCAGTTCCAGATCCACCGATCACACCTGCATTAAGCCTAAAACCTGTATCAAGCCTTTCAAAAACCAGAAATGGTACAAGCCTATAGCTTCAAGCATCAAGCCTACAGTCTCAAATATTCAAGCCAAATCAAAGCCAACAGCACCCTCAGAATACTTTCATCATAGGGTGCAACAACATCAACATTGTCAAGCTCAGAACAAGCATACAGAAGGCAACAAAGAGGAAGAGAAAAATCAGGCATTCAAAGGCTACAAACCCTCAGAGCTTCCTCATCATCGGGCAGTCATTCAATCTTAGCAAATCATACGGCATCAAGGCAACTCAAAGGCAACTCAAGGCAACAAAGACAAAGAGAAAAATCAGGTATCTCAAGGAAACTCAAAGGCAAGAAGCAAACAGAAGCACACAAGGCGAGACATCAAGGCAACGAAGAAGAAAGAAATGATATCCAAAAGGTTCTCAGGTCATAATCATCATCAAACCTAAAGGCAAAGTACAAACCAGGATACCAAGCAAGCTAGCACCAAGTTCATCAAGCATCGTCCCTCCGCTCGTCAAGCCTCCAAACGCCTCCTTCCTCCTCCTTCGTAAAGGTAGCCTTTCTTTTTCTCTTTCCTTCCACCACCTCAACGAAAACAACAATAATAAAGCTTAATCAGGATCAATAATCACGAGATCGTAACATGTAAATCATAAAAACTCTAAAGAGATTAAAAATGAAAGTTAACCTTGAACGAACCATCGCGTGCTTAACCGTGGGAAGGAGGACGTAGAGATGGCGTTGTTGGCTTGGGCGAAGGAGAATCTCAGAAGCTAGCGTTGAGGAAGACGAAGAGGAACGAGTGAAGTGAAGAGGACGGCGCCGTTCCTGTAACCTTAAGCCATGTCCCAAATGAACAAAATCAATTGAACCCTAAAAACATTTGTTTCAAACAACTGGGCCTCGCCCCATTCTCATAAGCCTAAGCCCAACTAATTCAAACAGACGCACCCCCCTCTTTTCCTTTATCCTGACTAATTTGTTTGGGCCATGATCTCCCTTAAGCCCATATAATTTTTTTCCTCATAAACTAACAACTTTTTCTACTTATCATTTTATCATTTTCTTTTTTAAAACTAATATATATTTCATTTTGTTTGTAAATAAATAACACATTAATTCTTTTATACAAAATTCTCTTTAATTTTATTGCATTAAAAAATATATAATTAGGTTAATAGATTTTGTCTTAAAACTATTTTAATAAATCTTTTTCATATATAAATATTAATTTTCTTTAAATATTTCTCTTTTCTTAAAAATATTATTTGTACATAATCAATTAAAATACATTTTTAATATACACAATATAATTTAAATTTAAAACATTTTTCTTTCTTTTAATTAAAATATTAAAGAAAAATACAAGATTACAAAGATTAAATAAAGAAAATATTTAATTCCTTTTATTAGGTTAACAATACTTAATCCTCACATTAAATTCACATTTCTTAACTTGTAAATAATTCTCATACACGTACACTTACGCAATACATTTTACATTTGATGCATTATACATTTGCTATACTTTGCTATACATTGATTACATTTGATCGCGATTCGATTTGGTTGTAATTGTTTAAGTCTCATCCCCCGTTGTGAATTTGTACCCCCACTCCCGGATACTATTTGTAATAGCGTAGACTTTTAAATTCCCGCAATTTACCGCTTTCAATTATACCATGGTTAGACCTAGGGTTTGCATGTACATAAAATCAAACGCTAGATAACCTAATACAAGACAAATACATGAAATCAATACACAATTACACTTGCACCCTCTAGGGTAATCCCACATGTTGCCTTCCAAAATGGGCCATGCTTGCACGTTGAGTATTTTTGGCAAAACAAATTCAAATGATCATAAGTCCCTCGATGATGCTTTCGAAAGTTGCCTAAATGGAATGATCATAGTCCCTTCAAAGCAAATTGCCAAAGATACTTGGCACCATTGCATTCATGGTCCATACGATGACCCGCGCCTGTCCCGATCACATCCTAAACGCAAGATTGTCCACCAAATTCAATGGTGGAACAAAATTGTTAAAAGGGGTTGAAAACATAGAGAAAACCTTTGAGTACAATAGGGGTAGACAAAGCTCTTAGTTACTTGAGATCAACTTGCAAAAACACTTGCCTCCTTTTTAAAAACCACACTTCACAAACACTTTCAAAACAAACTTCCCAAAAACATTTTGAAACATCTTTTCGAAAAGATACACACCGTTGCATATACTCAAACACGAGTCATTGTAATGGTTGCCGAAACAAAGGCGTCTATTTCAAAAACATTTTCAAAACACGCACATACACCACAATTTCAAGCAATCGAAAATCAAGGCAAGTGATCTAAAAACCAAGTAACTAAGAGCCCATGGATAACCATGGATGAAAAGGGTGCTAATACCTTCCCTTTTCATAATCTACCCCCCGAACCAACAAAATATCTCAAAAGGTTTTTGCTGTGCTTTTTAACCTTTCCTTTAGGATAAAATAAAAAGTCGGTGGCGACTCTTGCTAAGCCGAACAAGTGCGAATGCAAAACACAAAAATTCAAGTCAGTTCTCCCACCGTATCACACAATCATATCGTCGACGTATACTTCTATCTCGTGATGGATCATGTCATGAAACAACGCAACCATGGCACGTTGGTAGGTTGCCCCAGCATTTTTCAACCCAAAAGGCATGACCTTGTAGCAAAAGGTGCCCCACTGAGTAACAAAAGTGGTCTTCTCCATGTCTTCAGGAGCCATCTTGATCTGGTTATAACCGGAGAAGCCGTCCATGAAGGAGAATACCTTATGCTGAGCAGTATTGTCAACCAGAACATCGATATGAGGCAGAGGAAAATCATCCTTAGGGCTGGCCCTGTTCAAATCCCTGCAATCAACACACATTCAGACCTTACCATCCTTCTTCGGCACTGGAACTACGTTGGCAATCCACTGAGGGTAAGAAGTCACTGCTAGAAACCCGGCATCAAATTGTTTCATAACCTCAGCTTTGATTTTCTCGGACATTTCTGGACGTATATGGCGGACCTTTTGTTTAACCGGAGGGCAGTCTTCCTTGGTAGGCAGGTGATGAACCACAATGTCGGTATCCAATCCAGGCATGTCTTCGTAAGACCAGGCAAAGATTTCCACATAGTCATGCAACATCTGAATCAACCGTTGTTTTACACTGAGCTCTAGATTGGCACCAATCTTGACTTCCTTTATGTCTGTCTCAGTACCCAGATTTACCATTTCCACAGGCTCTTCATGGGGCTGAATGGCCCTCTCTTCCTGGAGTAGCAGTCTTGCAAGTTCAGCAGGCACTTCGCAATCATCTTCACCTTCGTCTTCGGCTAAGTTGATCGGATTTTTGAAGTCATAACTGGCAGTAGCAGAGTCGTTATCAGTGAGATCCAGAGTGGATTGGAACCTGTATAGGTGAGTGTGTGTAAATATAGCTGTTTTGCAATATATAATAAAGAAAGAAAAGGAGCGCAAGATTTTGAAATGCAACAAACGTCCAATGTTTTTATTGATGATATATGAAAATGACACACAAAAGCCCTCACAAATGAAGCCATGGTGCCCCGGGTAGGACACCGAGCCATAAAAGTTTCAACATATTGTTTGTTACAAATTGAAAAACAAAAGAGTTCATTACTGAGTGACAAAAGTAATAGGTGTGAAGTCTTTCGCAGTCCAGTTGCCTGGTCCATCATCGGTTGTTGGGTAGATCCAGCTGTCGAATTCAGATTCCTCCACGTCGTCTTCAATAGCATTTACTCCCGGATTGGTGATGAACACAAGAGGTCTTCCAATCCTTGCTTTACGAACAGCCCTCTGAGCCTCTACAGTGAAACCCAACCCAAACTTGTCAGTCTTTGGAGTGAAGTCAGGAAGTCGGCCCCAGTTTGCACACTCACCCTTCTCAATCACAGCCCGGGCATCCTTTAAGGAAGCCATATTCAAAGGAGGGTCTTCAATCACAGTTTCAGCTGATGCCAGTGTCTGAGGCACATCTTCAAAGTGTTGAAAGGGGGTCTCAATGAACTCCACATCCATCTCTATGTACCGGAACGAGTTGAGGTGGCTGACCATATAATCTTCCTCCCCCTGAACTGTAACAATCTTTCCTCTAACCGGGTACTTAAGCTTCTGATGTAGTGTGGAGGTCACAACTCCAGCCTTGTGGATCCATGGACGACCCAGCAAACAAAAATAGGATGGTCGGATATCCATCACATAGAAAGTAGAATCAAAAACTTGAGAACCAACCCTGATTGGAATGTCAACTTCCCCATGTACCATCCTTTTCGAACCGTCAAAGGCCCGAACAACAATGTTACTAGGCTTGAGCTCTAAACCCTCACAATCCAGCCTGTCTAAAGCTTTCTTGGGTAATACATTCAATGAAGAACCAGTGTCTACCAACACATGGGCAAGAGTAGTGCCCCTGCATTCAATGGAGACATGCAGGGCATCGTTATGGTTCTTTCCTTTGGCAGTCAGATCGGCGTCAGAGAAGCCCAAACCATTATCGGCAGTCAAGTTGGCCACACAATCGGTAAATTGATCAGCAGACGTTTCTTGAGGCACATGGGCCGTCTTCAGGAATGAAATCAGGGCCTTGGCATGGGCCTCTGAACACAACAACAGTGATAGCATAGAAATCTTTGATGGGGTGTGCCCCAACTGCTCAACTACATTGAAATCACTCTTCTTAATGATCTTGAGAATCTCTTCCATCTCTTGCTGGGAAGCTTCAACAGTGGTTGTCTTTGGTGCCTCCGTCAGGGCAGGAAAATCAGTAGCAATCCCTTTGCCCCGAGCGTCAGATGACTCGGCATCAGGGGTAGAAACAGGAACTTGATTTGGAAGGGAAGCAGGCACACTTACAGGTGTGATGACAAGAGGTTTCTGAATTGTTGGTGGCGCAATATCAGGTGAGAAGAGCCTACCACTGCGAGTAACTTTGGCAGGCCCGGTGATGTTACTGACGCCGGTACTAGTATCAAACTCTTGTTTAACTCCAAGAACATAAACATCTGCCCCATAGTGCCATGGGACAGCTTTGTCGGATGTATAAGGGAGAGGCCCTGGAACAATGATAATGATAGGAGCAATCTTCTGAGTGGACATGATTTTGACAGGCTTCTTTGAGAGAGCCTTAGGAGGTTTGTTGAAAATAGTAACAATGGACACTTCTTCAGCAGGGACAGCAGGAACAACAATCTTCTCGAACAAGATCTCTTTGCTATCCATCAGGCTTTGGATACCTGATTTCAGCAAAGGACAACCAACAGGTGAAACAGCACACAGAAGGCAACCTTTACCACATCCCAGAAATAAACCGGCTAGCAACAGGTTCATTTTGACAGTCATCAACAGAGTAACAATCTCTTCCACGGAGGCTACATACCGGTCTTCTTCCACAACATTCACTCCATGCTGGGGCATGGGAGCAGTCACAACATTGGGTCTTTCGGGCGCCTCAAACTGTATTTATTTGGCATCAATAAGGTCCTGAACCTTATTTCTCAGAGCCCAACAATCATCCGTAGTATGCCCTGGGCTATCAGAGTGATAAGCGCAATGGGCGTTGGGGTTGTACTTTGGAGAAGCTGTGTTCACTACCTTCAGAGCTTCTTTGACAGTTACCAGATTGGTTGACAGTAGTTGCGGCAAAATCTGAGACAGGGTCATGCTGAGCCGAGTGTACTGTCTTTTGGGTCTCTCACCCCTTGGTTGGTTGTATTGCTGAGGAGCAGCAGCAGGCTTTGAGATTACCAACGCATTAACAGCTTGGCGGCATTCCGGTTTAATTTGTCTTCGGGGACCATAAACAGCACTGGCTTCCTTCTTGAAGGGCTTCTTTTCAGTATTCGCGGAGGCACCTTTCTGTATCTTCCCCGACTTGATACCAACTTCTATTCTCTCACCAGTCAAGATCAGATCTATGAACCCAACAGAAGAATTACCAATCAGATGGTTAAAGAATGGACCGGACAGGGTCCCCAGGAGCATGTCAACAAGTTCACGGTTAGTCAAAGGTGGCTGCACCCTACCAGCCAGGTCTCTCCACTTTTGCGCATACTCCTTGAATCCTTCGCCCGTCCCCAGTGACATACCCTGAAGTTGGGTACGCGTGGGAGCGAGGTCAGAATTGTACTGATACTGTTTATAAAATGCAGTAGCCAAGTCCTCCCAGTTTCGAATACTGGCTCCATCCAGCTGATAGAACCATTCGAGTTGAGCCCCTGAAAGGCTATCCTGAAAGAAATGGATCCACAGGTTCTTGTCTGCAGTGTAAGGTTGGATCTTCCTTACATATGATCTGAGATGCATTTTCGGGCAGGACAACCCGTCATATCTTGCAAAGATTAGTACTTTGAACTTCGGGGGGATCACAATTCCAGCAACTAATCCCAAATCTTCGAAATCTAAGCCGGGAACTTTCTGCAGCTCCATAGCTGCCAACCTGTCTTCCAAGCTCTTGTACTTATCATCGGCGGGCGGGTATTGTTGCTCAGAGTAGTCTTCGTCTTCTTCAGCCTCTTCTTCTTCCACTTCGGATTCGGAAGGTACCGCAACCCCTTTGCCTTTACTGGTTCCCTCTTCAGAAGTAGGGGGAAAATCAAGAACTCTTCTGGCTTCACCCTCAAACCTTCTTCCTAGGGTAGCCACCCCGATTCTTTTCTTCTTCTTTTTCACTTGCTCTTTGTTCCCAAGCAGGGCTTTTAGATCCTCCTGACCCTTAGCCAAGGTCATCAGGAGATGTTGAAACTGTGAGTTATGAGACTGCAAGTCCTTGACCGTCTGTTCGAGATCCATCTTACTGAAATAAACAGCAGAAAGATAAGGAAACCTGGTGTGGAGACCTGCTTATGCGCATGATGAATGGTATGCTTATGTATGCAATGCATTCAAGGATTTAGAAATTCACAATTGTTGCAGACAAAAAGAACACACGTCATATTAATAAGAAGAAATTTGTTAGTACATAAATGCCCCATGGGCCAAATATTACAAAAACTTCTCAAGGTAAAAAGACGTTGCGCATCCTCTTTGGTGCGATGTAGGTGTTGAGGGTCTCTTCCTCATGGAGTCGGCGGGTAAGCTCCAGAACCTTCTTCTCACTGGCGTAGAAGCTGGCTTCAAAAGTGTTCTGTTCCTCCTTGGGTTGGATCCAACTCTTCTGCATCTCCTCCCACGATGTAGGCATGTCAGGATACAGGATGGTGTAGGGAACCTCTCCTTCCTTAATGGGCTTTTTAATCACAGGGAGAACATGAGGGTAGGGCATCATCAGACTCTGGGCTCGGGTTCGTACCCACTTGAGATAAGGCTCAAGAGGGATAGAGTTCTTGTGCCCCAGTGTCTTGCTGTCTACCTTGTTAGGCATCCTCCAAGCTCTGATGAATCTTTGGCGAAGTCCTTGCGCATCGTTGTCGAAGTCAAAAACTAAGTCAGGAATCAACATGTCATGAGGGACATCCCTCCGTGCATATCCAAACTGTCTCAAAGCTAGGCAAGGGTTGTAGGTAATGCCTCCTCTAATACCAAGCAATGGAACATTAGGGAACTCTCCACAACGATCGACGATGATGACATTTTCTCTGGACCGAGAACACCAATGTACATCAGAGTGAGTGAGGGTCATCAACCGTTGGGACCACCTTAAGCCTTGGTCATTTTTCAAGACAGATTGTGGAAGGTGCGAAATAAACCACCTTGCAAGGAGAGAAGTACAGCACATGAGAACACCCCTCTTTCTCATTGTTCGTGTGTAAAATGAGTGAAGAATGTCCCCAAGCAATGTTGGTATTGGATTTCTGGATAAGAAGATCTTGACGGCGTTGACATCTATAAGCTGGTCAGGATTTGGGAACAGGATCAACCCATAAATGAGGAGTGCCACAATTTCTTCAAAGGCTTGTAGATCCAATAAATTCCAACATTCTTGTGCCTTCTCAAACAAGAATTTTGCCAAGAAGCCTTTGACACCGCTTCTAGTTTCCCAATGCCCCTTGATGTCAGATGGTTGCAAGTGTAGTGCTTGAGTAACATCTTCAGGCTTTGGTTCTTTTTCCGTACCGTTGTAGGGTAGTTGATTAAGAATAGGAATTCACAAGAGTTGAGAAAATTCCTCCAAAGTGGGCACCAATTGGTAGTCAGGGAAAGTGAAACAGTGGTGGAGGGGGTCAAAGAACTGGAACAACACCTTTACCATGTCCTCTTCAATGCTGATGTTGACTAGGCTGAGCAGTCTACCATGTCTTTCACTGAAGGGAGAGCTTTCCGGAATCCTAGATGTGAGCTCTTTGAGTTGAGGAGGGATTCTCACAAGGTTGACTTGGATAGTTTTCCTGCGAGGAATTTCCATGACCTACAAAACAAGAACACAGATGAAGATCCAAACCCTTGAAATGGTTAGTGAATGCATATGAGGCTTTATGATGTTCATAATGTATGCACAAAACATATGTACAAGCAATTCACACCAAACCCTAGTTTCAGGCTTGCATGGGGTTTCATAGGTAAGTACCCTCTTGAGTGTAGTTGGCTTAAAACCTGTCCTATAAATAGTAATCGGGTTCTAAGGAGCTCAATATCATTGAATTGTTTTCTATGTTCATTGTTTTGGTTTAGCCACTTAACTAGCGACCAAAATATTTCAAGAAAACAACCCTCAATGAGTGTAGTATCGAGTATCTACCAACTTCGGACTGCACCAAAGCCGGTCATCTCACTACCCCTAATGAAAGACCAAGATGGTCAAGTAAGGTTCTAGGTCATTAGTGATTAGTGACATCACTCAGAGGCCCCGTACTCTCCTTGATTGAACTCAAGGGTTACCGGTACTCACAAATATGTCGCACTAATATAGCTATTGCTTCAACCGTGTCGGTATACCCCGTACAGTTTCCACAATGTATTGCTATCTATGAATGTTTCCCCAAATCCGGGTGTAGGATTTCAAGCCCAAACAAGAGAACCAAGATATAAAGCAATCAAAGCAAACAATTAGTCATGCAAGAGGGTGATCTAGGCCCTAAGGTTACTCCACTTTTAAAATTTTCCCCAGCAGATTCGCCAGTTCTGTGATACGGTGGGAGAACTGACTTGAGGTTTTGCGTTTGTTTTCGCAAATGTTTCGGTTGAGCAAGAGTCACCACCGACTTTTTATTTTATCCTAAGGAAAGGTTAAAAAGCACAGCAAAAACCTTTGAGATGTTTTCTTGGGTTCGGGGAGTAGATTATAGAAAGGGAAGGTATTAGCATCCTTTCTATCCATGGTTATCCATGGGCTCTTAGTTACTTGCTTAGATCACTTGCCTTTGATTTTCAATTGTTTGAAATGGTGATTTGTGTGTGGGTTTGAAAATGTTTTGAAAAGAGGCCATTCATTGTGGCAACCTTTGTAATGATCCATGTTTGAATGTATACAAAGGTGTATGTCTTTTTGAAAAGTTTTCAATGTTTTTGAAAGTTATTTTGAAAGTGTTATGATGTGTGGTTTTGAAAAGTAGGCAAGTGTTTTTGCATGTTTGATTCAAGTAACTAAGAGTTTGTCTACCTCTAAATTTACTCAAAGGTTTTCTCTATGTTTTAACCCTTTTAATAATTTTGTTCCACCATTGTATTTGGTGGACAATCTTGTGTTAGGATGTGAACGGGACAAGCGCGGGTCATCGTTTAGACCATGATTGCAATGGTGCCAAGTGTCTTTGGGCAATTTTTCCTTTAAGGGACTTGATCATTTTTAGGCAACTTTTGAAAGCGTCATCGAGGGACTATGATCATTTGAATTGTTTTGTTTTGCCAAAGACACCTAACATGCAACATGGCCCATTATTGAAGGCAACAAGTGGAGTAACCCTAGGGGTGCAAGTGTGATTGGTGTTGTCCATTTTCATGCTTTGTTATCTTTGAATTAGGTCAAGCTATTTGTTTGGTTGATTTTTGCATACAAACCCTAAGTCTATCATGGCATATTTAGAAAGCTTTTAAATGCAGAATTTAAAGTCCTAAATTATTACAACATAATTGTGGGATGGGGGGTACAAATGTTCAAATGGGGGATATTTAGCAAGAAAAATTAAATCTAAACTATTACATCCAAATTGAATATACAAATTACTTAATGTACAATAATTAAATAAAAATACAATAAATATGCAAGATGCAAAAAATGATTTTTATATGTATGTAAAAGTATTTTTCATGTGACAAAATAAACAAAAATAAAAAGGATTAATTTTTGGGTATTTTTCATGTTTAGGGCAAAACCCTAATTTTTGCAAATGAAAGGTATTTATTATTTAATATATGCAATATTTATTAATTATACACAAAAAATAAATAAAAAGGAAGTATATTGTAAAAAAGGTATTTTTGAGGTTAATTATTAATAAAAATAAAAATGTATTATTTTGTATTTTTATCCTAAATATTCTAATAAATATATAAGTATTTATATTATATATTAAATATATTAAATATGTACAAAAATAAAATATTTATTATTTACAAAAAAAGTATATTTTTTATAAAATGTTTTCAAAAGATAAAAATAAAAATAAAATCAGAAAATAAAAATGTATTTGTATTATTTTTGTATTTTGAAATAAAAGGTATTATGTTTATTTATGTACAAATTCAAAATAAAACAAATAAAATCTAAATAAAATGCAAAAAATGTGAGAAAAATATTTTTAGTGTTTTTTCATGTTTGGATAAAAATATAAAATCAAAATAAAAAAGAATAAATCAAAAATGACAAGTATATCATACAATGGGCCAGGGGGGTGTATGTGTAAAAAGATGGTGTAAACAGAAAAAAGAATCAGGCCCAGCCCAAAGGTGGTTGTCTTCAACCTCCAGCACCCTTCAAACACAAAAAACGTGCGCTTCCTTCCATCCCTGTTATCTCTTGATTCCTTGACTTTTAACAAAAACTTACAACACAAACATTATAGAGCATCATGTCACGAGTTCATACATATAAAAAACTTGATCTAACTCTCAGAAATGAGAGAGAATTTCTTCTCCCCCAATTTCTGACCTAAGTTTTTTCCAATGTCCAGGTTCAAAATACTCTTAGCACACACAATATAAATGAAAAGTAACTATATGGATGGCTTCAGGGCTATGATTAGAACATGCTTTCTTCACAAACTTAAGCCTAACTATGCCTGGATAGAGAGATAGAAGTTCAAAAACTTACCTGTTCAGCTTGATTCGTGTATGACAATGGAGGTACTTTCAATGCAATGTGAGGACTTGTATAGCTTGCTTGAGGTCCAGGGATGCTTCTCCAACCTCTAGCTTGCTTTGGAACTAACTGAAACGAGCTATGGAAGTTAACCTGCACAACTGAAAAAATGAAAATGGTGAACTTGGTTAGAGGTGTTACAGTCTGTAGCTAGGGCTTGGGATAGTTTGTATGGATGGTAGGGAGTGTGTATGAACCAACTTTGGCCAAAACGCACGAGCAAACTAAGTTGTGCCACTCAATCTGCAGGGATGCCCTATTTTGTGCAGCAAAATGGTGTTTATGTGTTTGGGGAGGTATTGAAGGTGGTTGGCTCGTGTTTCAGGTCAGTTGGATCAAATGGAAAGTGTTCAAGAAGTTTGTTTAGGCTTGGCTTGACAGGAATGTGAGTTGTGTTTCAATATGCAAAGTTTTTTTCCCCTTAAGCAAAGTTTGTCAAGTTTCAATATAGGCTACCACAGGCCCCTCAAACATGCTACACATATCACTCTTGATCAGTGTGATTTGTGTACAAAATGCTAGCCCTCAAGATTTGGGCCATGCTTCTTGGATTTGTATTTGACATAAAGCACTTCTTTACAAGAATGGATAAAATGCTTTTTCTATATATGGATTAATTTGGCATGTAATGGTTAAACACACAAGATAAGGCTTGAACACAAAGGATTGGCATTAAATTATTGAGTGTGGATGAGATAAAAGGCCTGTAATCTAGTTGTGCAAGCTGAGTTCAAAAATGCCTAAGTTATGAACATGAGAATGGCCATGAACAAAGTGACTTTTGCCCATATTGACAAATTCGATTCTCCCTAACCACAAGGGTGTTTGAGAAGTTCTTGGACAATTTGGAAAGCTTGGAATGTGTACTACAATCCATCTTTGTAATGAAATTTGAAATTCCAAGTGGAAGCATGTGAAAAATGGCCATGAAGTTAGGCAAAAATCCTGCCTAGAATAGGTCAAAATATTTCTAAGTTAAGAATGTTTTGCACCCTTGTTCCAAAAATCATAACTTGAGCTACAAACTTCTTTTGAGGAAACTTTGTGAATCAAAGTTGTAGATTTTGCAATGGAATATAACTTTCATGTTTTGAGTTTTTCTTGAATCCAAATATATGTTGATGAAAAAATGGGACAAACTTAGGAAAAAATTAGGAAATTTCATAACTTAGAAAAATTCTAAGTTATGAAATTTCTTCATTTCAAACCCTAATTTGTGATTTTTGATTTCTTGATGAACAAGTTTCATAATTTGACATGTCTTGATGAAAAGTGAATCTTGACACTTGATTTTGACCAAAAAGTCAAAGTTTGACTTTTCAGTATACAGTCAAATTTTGCTCAGTTGACTAGAAAATTCATCTGTCAATCTTGTGCATCTGGGATCTTTTGAATTTGTTGAACATGTAAAGACAATGCCATTGGATCCTTGATTCCATATGTGAGCTTGGTTTGCCATTGGCTAGATCAAATAGTCAAAAATTGCCTTTGTGCAGTCAAAACCCTAAAAATGACCATTTTGCCCTTTTGGTGATTTGATCAAATTTCTTGTGGAATTGTGATCCAAACTTGATCAAATGGTCCATATGAGTTCATAATGTTGATGTGGGTCAAAAATCATGAGGTTTGACTGTCAATTGACCACAGTTGACTTTTTCCCCAATACAGTTGATTTCTAGGTCAACTGTCCAATTGACTGGGCAAAGATTGGAATCAAGGCTTGAAACTTGGTATGGATAAACTTGTGAGTCCAACATGAAGCATGAAAGTCATCTTGGGCATTTTAGGTCAAAATATCTTTGTGCAAACTCAAACCCTAATTTGGGTCAACATTGCAAGGAGAAGTCTTGAGCAGAGCAAACCCTAACTTGATCTTGAGCTTCAAGGGTCTTGTGGTGAGAAAATGTTGAGGAAATGGGAGGGCAAATTTTGGGGTACAACAAATATCATATTCGGTGAGTATTATCTGCCAACGAGCCACCCTGCCTGTAAGAGATGGCTTCTCAAAAATGTACTCGATTGGATCCATTTTGGATATCAAGTAGGTGGTGTGAGTTAACATGTATTGCCTCAAACATTTGGCTGCCCAGGCAAGCGCGCAACAAGTCTTTTCCAACAATGAGTATCTCGACTCGCATTCCGTAAACTTCTTACTCAAGTAGTAAATAGCCTGCTCTTTCTTCCCTATTTCGTCGTGCTGACCGAGGACATAACCCATTAAGCTCTCCAACACAGTTAGATACATGATTAGTGGCCTTCTTCTATTGGAGGCATGAGTATCAGAGGTTCCTGCAAATACTCCTTTATTTTGTCAAAGGCCTTCTGACAATCCTCATTCCATTTCACTGTCTGACTTTTCTTCAACAACTTGAACAAAGGTTCACAAGTAGCTCTAGATGAGAAATAAATCTAGAAATGTAGTTTAACCTTCCCAAGAAACCACATACTTCCTTCTCCGTCCTTGGTTTGGGCATTTCCTGTATCGCTTTTACCTTAGCCGGGTCCACCTCGATACCTTTTTCACTTACAATAAAACCCAACAGCTTGCCGGATCTCACCCCGAAGGTGCACTTATTCAGATTCAACCTCAGCAAGAACTGCCTCAGTCTCTCGAACAATTTTTCCAGATGAACGAGATGTTCCTCTTCCGTGTCAGACTTAGCAATCATATCGTCTATATATACCTCAATCTCTTTGTGAATCATGTCATGAAAGAGAGTGACCATGGCACGTTGATATGTTGCCCCGACATTTTTCAAACCAAACGGTATCACTTTATAACAGAAAGTTCCCCAAGGCATGATGAATGTCGTCTTCTCCATATCCCCCGGGGCCATTTTAATTTGATTGTAACCCGAAAATCTATCCATGAAAGAGAACACCTTGGAATGAGCAGTATTATCAACCAACACATCAATATGCGAAAGAGGGAAATCGTCTTTGGGGCTGGCCCTGTTCAAATCCCTATAATCCATGCACATCTTGACTTTACCATCTTTCTTGGGCACATGCACAATATTTGCAATCCATGGCGAATAATTGACAACCTTTAAGAAATTCGCGCCCAACTGCTTCTGGACCTCCTCTTTGATTTTCTTGGACATCTCAGGATGAGTTCTTCGGAGCTTCTGCTTGACAGGAGAACATCCTTCTTTGAGTGGTAGTCGATGAACCACTATGTCTGTATCCAACCCAGGCATATCCTCATAAGACCAAGCGAATATATCAGAATACTCACGAAGTAACTTGATTAATCTGGCCTTTATACTTTCTTCGAGATCTGCCCCTATCTTGACTTCTCTTCTTACCTCTTATGTGCCAATATTCACCACCTCAATCGAATCCTGATTCGGCTGGATAACCTTATCCTCTTGTTTTAACAATCTTGCTAATTCCTCAGGAAGGTCACAATCCTCGTATGCTCCCTCTCCAGCTTGATAAATAGGAGTATCAAAGTCATAATGAGCCATAGCAGGGTCGTTATCAATAGAATCGGTGGTGGAAGTGCATCTGCATGAATGACATTTTGGCATTTTTTAGTGACAGTGTGTGAAAAGCGAAACATTTCCATTTAAATAAAAAAAGAAAATGGAGTAAAATTTTGAGTGCAAAAACGTCCTTTATTTCATGATAAACTTGAAAATAAACATGGTGGCCCTACACAAATGATCCACTACGCCTTGGGCAGAGCGTAGGAATTATGATATGAAAAAGAAACAAGAAAATTACTCCTCAGCGCTTGAAACTTGGATAACATCCACATAATTCCAATTGTTGAGTGTCTGGCCTGGAATACTCAGACGAATCCAATCTTCGACATTGTAGCCATCAACCCTATCGTTACCAACTGCATTGACGTGTCCTTCCTGAGTAGCACAAGGGAGGGAAAACTTCACAAGAGTAGTTAAATTGGATGCTCTGGGAGCTGCACTATGCTGACCTGGGCTAAAACCAAGACCAAATTTATCAAACTTTGGAGTAACGTCCAGCACCTGACCCCAACCTTCAGGGTTACCACCTTCCACTATAGCTTTTGCATCTTTGAGAGAAGACATAACAACTCCCTTTTCTTTTTCTGCTCTGGAGGAGGAGAGTTGACAGCATGAACCGTCTCAAATGCTTGAAATAGAGTCTCATGTATCTCACCTTCAACATAGCGGAATGATGTCAAATGACTCACAATGTACTCTTCTTCGCCGCATACAGTTATCACCTTTCCCTCTGCAGGATACTTGAGTTTCTGATGAAGAGTAGAAGTGACTGCTCTTGCTCTATGGATCCATGGCCTCCCCAACAAGCAACAGTACGCTGGTTGTATATCCATCACAAAAAATGTAGCCGTGAAGGTGCGAGGACCAAACTTAATTGGTAACTCCTCCCCAAATACTGACCTTCGAGACCCATCAAACGCCTTCACCATCAAATTACTAGGGTACAACTCCAGTCCAGAATAATCAATCTTCATCAGTGCTGATTTGGGCAATACATTTAAAGACGATCCTGTATCCACCAAGACTCGGGATAAAGTAGTGCCCCTGCACTCCATCGAAATATGCAACGCTTTGTTTTGGTCTGGTCCCTCTGGAGGAAGATCAAAATCAGTGAAACCCTTGACCGTTCCCCACAGATATGTTAGCACAAACATTCTCAAACTGATTGACTGTTATCTCATGTGGCAGGAACACATTCTTTAACAACTTCATCAAAGCATTTCTATAAGGTTATGAATAAATCAACAGAGACAAGATAGACATCTTAGAAGGAGTATGGCTCAGATGATCAATTATGCTATAATCACTTTTTTTGATAATTCGCATCAGCTCTTCAACCTCATCGGGAATCGAAGAAGCCACTGGTATCAGAATTGATTGAGTCACATTGGCTGGCGTAACCCTGGGATTTCCAATGATTACCTGTTGTTTTCCTTTTTCCATTGCAGAAGCATCTTCCGCATCTTGCACATTGGAAGGACCAAATACTCTCCCACTTCTAGTCATTCGACCCACACCAAAAAATTTATGGACTTCCTCTTTATCACCTTTAGCATGTTCTTCCTCAGACAAACGAGCATTAACCTCATGTTTTACCCCATGGTAATAAACATCGACACTGTAATGCCATGGGACCGCCTTTTCACTGGTATACGGCATGGGACCAGGTACCATAATCATCAAAGGAGGTGCCCTTGATGGGGCAGGAATGCGTGCATGGGTGTAAGGAATAGATACCACAATAACATCTTCTTCGGTAACCTTACGGTAGCTCGGTTTTCTATCAAACTTTAGCAAACCCTCCTTTATCAACAACTGGATACCAGCTTTTAAATCATCACAGCCCTTCGGTTGCTCTCTACATTTGGCACACTCTGAAGTACAACCTGGGAAAATAGAATTGTTAAGAAAATACCTCTTAACATACCACAACGGTGTAGTTACTTGTTCCACATCCGTGATTAAATTCAACATTTCACCATTATCATCAATCATATTAATAATACCCCCTCCATGCCTAGGCATTGGGTTCTGAGTAACATTCGGACCAGTTACTGGGGTAAACTCAATTGCCTTAGAATCCAACAAGTCTTGTACTTTGCATTTCAACGAAAGCAAGTGTCAGTAGAGTGACCAACCCCGCCTGAATGGAATTCACATCTTGCATTAGCATTATAGTTAACAGGGAGCCTCGCGGGTGGTGGTGGCATATTTCTCAAACTGATCAGCTTCAAATCAAGCAGGTGGTGGAGTGCTTCAGTAAGAGTTATTGGAAAGGGATCAAATTTCCTTGGTTGTCTCTGTTGTTGATTATTATACTGACGGGGAGCATCCTGCTGCCTTTGTTGCTGAGGCACTGTATTCGGTCTCTACTGCGGAGGAGCATTAACAGGAATAGAAACAACATTGATTTGTTGATTATGACGATCCTATCTTCTTCCTCTATGAGAGTAAACCGCACTTGCGTCGCCTTCCCTTTTCTTAGGGTAACTATTGAATGGTTTCTTACTGCCCCCTGATGGGCCACTAGATCCTCCAATCTGAATCTTCCCCAATTTTAAACCTACTTCAATTCTTTCACTAGCCATAACCAAGTCTGCAAATCATGCCGAAGTACTTCCTATCATGTGCTCATAAAAGGCCCTTGCAGGGTGCTCATAAACATATCAATGAGTTCTCTCTCCATGAGTGGAGGTTGAACCCTCGCAGCCAATTCACGCCATTTCTGAGCGTATTCCTTGAAAGATTCTTTCGGTCCCTGTGACATATTCTGTAACTGAGTGCGATTAGGCGCCATATCCACGTTGTACTGATAATGTTTGACAAAAGCCCGAGCAAGATCATTCCAGCAACGAATATGAGTTTTCTCCAGCTTCATGTACCATTCCAAGGATGCCCCAGACAGGCTATCCTAGAAAAAGTGAATCAAAATCCCCTGATCATCAATATGCACTGACATCTTTCGGAAATAAGTAGTGGCATGAGTAATAGGACATGATGTTCCGTTGTACTTTTCAAATGTTGGAGGCTTGAACTTTGGAGGGACTTTCACCCCAGACACCAACCCGAGATCATTAGCATCCATACCGAGGACTCCTTTCCCTTCCACATCCTTCAAACGCTCTTCCAACAAATGATACTTCATATCCTCAATCTGAACCCCCGGCTCTATACGTCGTATAGAAAACTGATCTTCATCCTGGTCAAAGTCATAATCCTGTTCCTGATAATTCCTTACACCGCCCTGATTAACTCTCCTGTTCCCCACAAGACGAGGTCCAGGAGACGGAGGAAACTGTCCTACGTTGCACACAAAAGGGTTTCCCGGTATCCCGTGAGAATTTCCAGCAGGCTGATCTTGCACATACCCCAATCCTGCAGAAATGTCCTGATAGAGCCCTTGATTTCCACCATCCCCTGGATAGCGGCGCTGGTTGTTGACAATAGCAGCCAGTTCTTCGTGTCGGTGATTCACATTGGTGATGACCTCCATGAACTGGGTCATTTGAGTAGCCATATGGGCCATCATTTTAGCGAGTTCATCTTGAACCTGCTCCATCTATCTTGGCAAATTGTTTCTGGTGGAATACCGATGAGTAGTCGTCTTAAATTCTGAATAAGAAAAGCAGCAGAATAAGAAAACCGTCTTGAGATAACCTATAATGTTATGAAATGCATGATGTGCATGATATGTGTGATCGGTGGGAATGAGAACTGACTGTTTTGGAATGCCGGTTCGCGTTTGCGTTTGTTTTTGCAAAATTTCGCGGTAAGCAAGAGTCGCCACCGTCTTTTATTTTATCCAACAAGGAAAGAACAAAAGCACAGAAAAATTCCTTTTCGAGATGTTTCTCGGGTTCGGGAGGTAGATTATAGAAAGGGAAGGTGTTAACATCCTTTCTATCCGTGGTTATCCACGGGATCTTAGGTACTTGCTCACTATATTTTCAAAAGTTTGCTTTTCTTTTGTGTTTGTGGATTTTGAAAAGAGTTTCGTTTTTGAAGAGAGTGTAAGTGCGAAAAAGTTGGTTTTTGTTTTAAAAGGAGCAAGTACTTAAGAACATCTACCTACTCAAAAGGAATTAAACTGTGCAAATGTCCTTTAGACAATGCTATCCCACTATTGAGGAGTAGGTAGCACCGTCGTTGGATTTTTTCGGGTCAATTCGATTTTAGGGATGTGTGGTCACTAAAGCAATGTTAGGACACCTTAGCGGTAACCCTAATGTCTTAGATCATTTTTATCCGAGGCAACCGTTTCGAGGCAACTTTGATCTTTGGATAGGAGGGCGACCTCTAAGACTTCCTATACTCAATGACCACGTTCGAGGCAACCAAGTGAGGCGTACCCTAGGAGTGGCATGTGCAAGTGTGTCAATTTTCAGTTTATATGATCTTTGCACATGTTATGGTGAGCTACTTGTTGATTTTAAGTTAAGATAGATCTTGTCATGCATAGCCTATTATTCATACATCTAGCAGTTAATGGTTGCGGAAAATAAATTGCGGAAAATAAAGCTAAGCTATTACAAGGCGTCGGGTATTTACATCGCCAAAAACAAACCCTTGAAATTAAATGCGAAAAAGTAAATAAAAGCGGTAAATAAAAAGTCCTAAGTTAAAACTATTACATCCTCGGAGCAATTACAATATATGGATCAAAATAATACGCGCGAGAACATTGAATCAGATTGTCCTTTAGGGTTTTGACCCTTTTTATTTAAAGAAAGCATATTTTTGGTCTTTTTTTGATTTAAGAACTAAGTCTAAATTAATAATGGAATTAAAAAAGAAAATATTTTTTGAGTTTTATTTTAATTAAGGCAGTAAAATCAGAAATAAAAAAAAAACCTAAGTCTAAGTTAATTTTAATTTATTGTAGAAAATGTTAAGTTTAAACCTAATTAAAAAAAACTAAATTAACTGGTTAATGGTTTATTTACAAAAATAAGTAATAAAATTAAAATAAAAATATTTTTGTTGTTTCTGATTTTTTATGAAAAAGAGTTAATTAGTTAATTAATTAATTATGATAATAAAATAAAAAACAGTGAAAAGAAAAATAAAGAAACAAACTCATGGGTGCTGGGCTCGAAAAGGGAGTATGAATTGCAATTTCCAGGCCCAAACGTCCAGCCTGTTGGACTTTCAGATTGCCTGGGAGTTTGTTGATCAAGGTTCATGGTGAACCTCATCCTGGACCACTGGATCTGGATCTGGAACCACCTGGCACATGAGACCTGGAGGTATAGGATACTCCCTTCCTGAAGCGCTGTTGTGATCGGTGGAAATAGAACTGACTGTTTTGGAATGCTGGTTCGCGTTTGCGTTTGTTTTCGCAAAATATTGCGGTAAGCAAGAGTCGCCACTATCTTTTATTTTATCCAACAAGGAAAGGACAAAAGCACAGAAAAATTCCTTTTCGAGATGTTTCTCGGGTTCGGGAGGTAGGTTATAGAAAGGGAAGGTGTTAGCACCCTTTCTATCCGTGGTTATCCACAGGCTCTTAGGTACTTGCTCATTGTGTTTTCAAAAAGTTTTGCTTTTCTTGTGTTCGTGGGTTTTGAAAAGAGTTTTGTTTGAAAACTTCGATTTAACTCTTGTTTCTGTCCTCAAGAGTGTATGAAGTGTTGTTGAAAACTTTGTTTGAAAAGTGTAAGTGCGAAAAATTTGTTTTGTTTTGAAAGAGCAAGTACCTAAGAACCTCTACCTACTAAAAAGGAATTAAACTGTGTAAATGTCCCTTTAGACAATGCTATCCCACTATGAAGGAGTAGGTAGCATCGTCGTTGGAGTTTTCGGGTCAGTTCGATTAAGGGACATGTGGTCACTAAAGCAACGTTAGGACGCCTTAGCGGTAACCCTAATGTCTTAGATCACTTTTTATCGAGGCAACTGTTTCGAGGCAACTTTGATCTTTGGACAGGAGGGCGACCTCTAAAACTTCCTGTACTCAATGACCACGTTCGAGGCAACCAAGTGAGGCGTACCCTAGGCGTGGCATGTGCAAATGTGTCAATTTTCAGTTATGTTATATTTGTACATGTTATGGTGAGCTACGATTGATTTTAAGTTAAGATAGATCTTGTCATGCATAGCTTATTATTCATACATCTAGCAGTTAATGGTTGCGGAAAATAAAACTAAGCTATTACAAGGCGTCAGGTATTTACATCGCCAAAAACAAACCCTTGAAAAGTAAATTGCGGAAAATAAATAAAAGCGGTAAATAATCCTAAGTTAAAACGATTACATCCTCGGAGCAATTACAATTATATGGACCAAAATATGAATAAAAAAACATCATACGCGCGAGAAAAATTGAATCAGAGAGTTTTAGGGTTTTGACCCCTTTTTAGGAAAGAAAGAGATTTTTTTTGTTATTTCTTGCATTTAATTAAATTAAACCTAAACTAATTAATTAATTAAATAAAAAGAGAAATATTTTTGGGTTTTTGAATGTTTAAGGAAATAGAAAATAAAAGGATTAAATATATTAAAAACCTAATTCTACACCAATTTTAATTTACTGCAAAAGTATTAATATTATGCCTAATTAAAACTAAACAAATTATGTTAATATTTATTTACAAAATAAACTAATTAAATTTAATACATAAATAAAAATATTATATTTTTTGTTTTCTGATTTTTTCCATAAAAAAGGGGTTAATTTGTTAATTGGTTAATTAAAATAATAATAATAAAAATAATTAAATGAATGAAAAAATAAAAAAAGGAAGGAAAAGAAATAAACTCATGAAGGGGGTGTTGGGCCCAATTTTGTGGTGTATTTTGCAATTCCCAGGCCCATTATGCTTCAGCCTCATTGACTTTCCAGGATCTCATGTGCATGCATTGACTAGGGAGTATGATGATCCTTCATTCATGACCATTGGATCTAAGTTTGGAGACATCTGGCGCACTGAGATTTGAAGTGTATGGTGGACCTCCCTTTGCAAACTGTACATAAACACCTGAAGGGGAAAAATAAACAAGATTTTGGGGGACTTGGGATTCGAACCCAGGTCCCAATGGCTTTTTCATCTACTTGCTTGCCAACTCAACTAGCGCGTGTCTTTGTTGTTAGAATAAATAATGGATATTATATGTAAAAACAACTAATATGCTGTAAACAAAAAAAATAAAGCGCGTAATTCAAATACACGAACCAGATAACAACACGTCATCATCTTTATCCTTGGTCCTGCATAAATAGAATCAAATAGCGGGGGTTTTTAACCTCCACTACCTCCCTGCACGAAAAATAGCGAATAGACACAGAGCAAAAAGAAATATTTCGCGAGGTGTGTGTTGGAATCATCTTGGTCTCACGAATTCAACCATGTATCCCATTGGTTCCAATTTTTCCTGGTTTGGAAAGCCCTATTTGAAAGCTTGAAAACCCTAGAAATTCAATCATGGCATCTCTCGGTTTAGGGCATTATGGTTCAATTCAGTCATTCCATTAGCTTTGTATAATCTCTAGTGTGATACGGTGGGAGAACTGACTTGAGGTTTTGCGTTTGTTTTCGCAAATGTTTCGGTTGAGCAAGAGTCGCCACCGACTTTTTATTTTATCCTAAGGAAAGGTTTAAAAAGCACAGCAAAAACCTTTTGAGATGTTTTCTTGGGTTCGGGGAGTAGATTATAGAAAGGGAAGGTATTAGCACCCTTTCTATCCATGGTTATCCATGGGCTCTTAGTTACTTGCTTAGATCACTTGCCTTTTGTTTTCAATTGTTTGAAATGGTGCTTGTGTGTGCGAGTTTTGAAAAATGTTTTAAAAAGAAGCCATTGTGGTGGCAACCTTTGTAATGATCCATGTGGGGATGTGTACAAAGGCGTATGTCTTTTGAAAAGGTTTTCATTTGTTTTTGAAAGTTTGTTTTTGAAGGTGTTGTGAAGTGTGGTTTTAGAAAATAGGCAAGTGTTTTGTTTTGCAAGTTTGATTCAAGTAACTAAGAGGTTATCTACTCCTAAATTTCTCAAAGTTTATTGCTATGTTTTTAAACCCTTTTAATAAGTTTGTTCCACCATTGCATTTGGTGGACAATCTCATGTTAGGATGTGAAAGGGACAGGCGCGGCTCATCGTTTAAACCATAATTGCAATGGTGCCAAGTATCTTTGGGCATTTTCTTTAAGGGACTTGATCATTTGTTTAGGCAATATTTTGAAAGTGTTATTGAGGGACTATGATCATTTGATTTGTTTGTTTTGCCCAAAGAGACCTAACATGCAATATGGCCCAATTTTGAAAAACGCAACAAATGGAATACCCTAGGGGGTGCAAGTGTGATTTGTGTGTTCATTTTCATGCTTGTTTGTCTTGAGATTAGGTCATAACTATTTTGTCGTTTTTCGCATACAAACCCTAATTCTAACATGGTATAATTAGAAAGCAATAAAGTGCGAAAATAAATTTACTAAGCTATTACAAAACCAAATATGGGAAGGGGGGTACAAATGTTCAAATGGGGATTTTGACAAGGAATTTAAACCTAAAACTATTACATCAATGTTGAATATTTACAAGACAAATAATTGTATAATCAAATGGAAATTGAAATAAATATGCAAAATGTAAAAAGAATTTTTATGTGTATGAAAAAAAAGAATATTATTTATGTGGAATAAAAAGAGAAATAAAAAGGTATTATTTTTGGAGTATTTTTCATATTTTGGGGCAAAACCCTAATTCTATTAAATAAAATACATTATTCATTTATTATGTACAAATATTTATTTACATATACAAAAATAAAATAAAATGAGATGTTTGTCAAATATGTATTTCTATATTAAATATTAATAAGAAAAAAAAACAAAAGTGTATATATTTTGTATTTACCCTAAATATATTAATAAATATATGTATATATGTATTATTTTAAATATGTATTATATATATATAAATAATAATAATATTTAATATTTGTAAAAAGGTATTTTTTATATAAAGTATTTTCAGAAGGTAAAATAAAATAAAAATGAAAATAAAAGTATTTTTACATATTTCTCAATATTTTTAATGAAATGTATATATTCATTTATTTGTGTATAAATCAAAAGAAAATCAAATAAATACCTAATAAGTTAAAAAATGGTGAGAAAAAATATTTTTATATTTTTAATAACATGAGAAAAAATAAATGAATCAATCAAAAAAAGAAAAAGTCAAAAATCATTAAAAATAAACCAAGTGGGCTCAGGGGGTGCAAAAGCAATTGTATGGTGTGAAAAGTAGAACAAAAGCTGGCCCAGCCCATGAGACACCTTCTTCAACCTCCAGCCAAAAACGCGCGTTTGTAACAGGGATTCAAACATCCCGATTCTTTGAGCTTTTGCACAAACTTTCAAGACAAAACATGTCAAGCATTGAATCACGATTCCAAATATATAAAAAACTCATCCTAACTCTCAGAAATGAGAGAGAATTTTAACAATCCCAAATCCTGACCTAAGTTTTCTGCCATTTTCAAACCTTAAATTCTCACAGCTCAAGCAAAAGAAATGAAAAGTAAAAACATGTACATGTTCAGTGGCATGAGTAGAACATTGTTTATTCACAAACTTAGAGCTAATGATGCCTAATAAGAGAGATACGAATTCAAAAACTTACCTGTTCAGTTGAAGTTCTATCTGGCAATGGAGAAGCTTTCAGGGCAAGATAATGGTTGGTGTAGCTTCCTTGAGGTGTGGTGATGCTGTTCCAATATTTACTTTGCCTTGAGACACCTTGGATTGAGCTGTAGAACTTCAACTGCAAAATGAAAAAGTGAAAATGGTGGAACTTGTTAGAGGGATTACAGGTCGTGTTTCAAGTCATGGTTAGCTTGCATAGATGCTAGGGAATGTGTATGAACTGGTTTGGGCAAGAATGCTTGAAAGGATTCAGAGTTGGAACTCAATCTGCAGAGGTTGCTCTGTTTGAGCAGTTTCAAGGTGATTCTGAGTTTTTGGGAGGGATTGGAGGTGAAAGGCTCGTGCTTTAGCTTAGGATCAATGTTTTGAATGTGTTTGATAAGTTTGTCTAACTGTTTGTAAGCTGATATGAGAGTTGGTACAAGTTATGCTATCTTACTTGAACTTGAAGCAAGCAATGGCCACTTGATGATTCTAGCCTGTACAGGCCCTCAAACTATGCTGCATACATTGGCCTTGATCAGTGCAATTTGCTCACAAACTTGTGCCAAGAAGATTTGGACTGTACCACTTGGATTGTAAACTTGACATAAAGTTCTCCTTTTCAAAAATGGAAATAGTGCTTTTTCTAGTTTAGGGTTAATTCTCCATGTAATGTCCAAATGCTTAGAATAACAACTTGGCACAATGGTTTTGCATTAAATTTATGAGTGTCAAAGGGTTTTAGGACCTGTAATGTAGCTTAAGCATGCTGAGATTAAAATGCATAGTGTTATGAACATGTTCATGGCCAAGAACAAAAGTGACTTTTTCCCATTTTGCAAAATTCGATTCTCCCTAACCATGAGGTTGTTTGAGAAGTTCTTGGACATTTTGGAAATCTTGGAATGTGTACTACAATTCATCTTTGAAATGCAAATTGAAATTCCAAGTGGAAGTGTATGGAAAATGGCCTTGAAGTTAGGTAGAAAACCTTGTCAAAAAGGTCAAATTTTCACTAAGTTATGAATGGTTTAGTGCCCTTATTCAAAAATTTGTAACTTGAGATACAAGCCTCATTTGGGAAAACTTTGTGAATCAAAGTTGTAGATTATGCAACAAGATACAACTTTCATGTTTTGACTTTTGTTTGAATCCAAATGAATCTTGGTGAGAAAGTGAGGCAAAGTTGGAAAAAAATTAGGGTTTTCCATAACTTAGAAAAATTCTAAGTTATGAAAAAATTCCCATTTCAAACCCTAATTTGCATTTCTTGGTTTCTTGGTGAACAAGTTTCATGATTTGGCATGTTTTGATGAAAAATGAATCTTGACTCTTGATTTTGACCAAAAAGTCAAAGTTTGACTTTTTAGTATACAGTCAAAATTGATCAATTGATTGGGAAATTCAACTGTCAATCTTGTGTACTTGGGATCTTTTGAGTTAGTTGAGCATGTCAAGATAATTCCATGGGGTCCTTGAGTCCATATGTGAGCTTGATTTGCCATTGGCTAGGTCAAACAGTCAAAAATTGCCCTTGTGCAGTCAAAACCCTAAAAAATGACCATTTTGCCCTTTTGATGATCTGATCAAATTTCTTGTGGAATTGTGATCCAAACTTGATCAAATGGTCCATATGAGTTTATAATGTTGATGTGGGTCAATTTTCATGAGATTTGACTGTCAATTGGCCACAATTGACTTTTTCCCCAATACAGCTGATTTCTAGGTCATCTGTCCAATTGACTGGGCAAAACTTGGAATTAAGACTTGAAACTTGGTATGGATAAACTTGGGAGTCCAACATGAAGCATGAAAGTCATCTTAGGCATTTTGGGTCAAGACATCTTTGTTCAAACACAAACCCTAATTTGGGTTAACAGTGCAAGGAGAAGTCTTGAGCAGAGGAAACCCTAACTGGATCTTGATCTTCAAAGGTCTTGTGATGAGAAAATGTTGAGGAAATGGGAGGGCAAATTTTGGGGTACAACATCTAGCAACACAAATCAATCACAAAAACATGTCAAATGCATATGAATTAAGAGATACGATTTTGAATTAGAAGTGCAAACTGTGAAATGGTATTTCGTGATTCCTTGAGCTTTGGTGCTTGAATTTGATTGCAAATCACTCCTGGTACCTCCTGCAATGTGTTTGGATGGACAAGGCACCTTGAATTGGCCTAGATTGCAAGAACAAGTTTTGATTTTTCTTGAAATTTCTTGAAATTGGTATGGCCGTTCTGCAGTCTTTCGGTCGTGAATTAGGTTATGCTTGGCTTGCTTGCATATAAGGGGATCAGTTTAGGTCAAAATTTGGACCCATACCCATGTGCATTGAAGATTGAATCTTTGATTGACAAATCAAATATTCTTGATTTTTCATGATTGAACAAGTTGCCAAAATTGGATATTTTTGTATCTTTTAGCTTGTGCACGAATTGGCATTGCTTGGTCAACATATTTGGATCACATTTGGTTCACAAATAGATTTAAGAAACAAATCTTTTATTTTCTTATAATTTAAATTAATTAAATGAATTAATATGTATTAAAAATCCATTTAATCAATAAATTTAAGAAAATAAATCCAATTTAACTTGGTGGGTCATGCATAGGTCATGGATGAAGTTTCAAAAAGAGATTTGAGGCCCATTAGCAAAAAGAAGGTGTTTTGAGCAAAGTTGACTTTTGCAAATTCATGAAAATTGCCCAACTTCTCCAATGCATAATTTGCTCAATTTTGATCATATGACCATGTTCTTAGACATTTTGGAAAGCCCTTGAAGTCCTCTAACCAATGCTTTTGGTCCCATGTCATTTGTATTTACCAATCTCAAGTTATGGCCTTTGACTCAAAGTGTACTTTTGTTGACTTTTGAAATTAACCTATAATGTAAAAATTTGTAACTTTTTGTGAGAGCATTTCTTGATCTTGGGGTGTGAAGATGGATTGTAGGAAATTGCATCCTCTTCAAAATGAGCTTTGGATGGAATTTTTCTGATAAACCATGAAAGAGTTATGCCCTTGTCAAAGTACAGTTGACTTTTCTACTGTCCAAAAATAGTAACTTTTGCATCTTGATGATTTTTGAGCTATTCTTGTGGGATCATGATCAAGACTTGATCAAATGATGATTGTGAACTCAAAATAAGATGTTGACCAAGAATTCTGACTTTTAACTGCAAAATGACCATTTTCCCCTTGCAGTTGACTGTAGATCAAATGGAGCTTTTGTCTGTGCAAACTGGCACTGTGAGCTTGAAACTTGGCATGTAGGTGCTTGAGAATGTATATAGGCCTATAAGACTTGATTGATCCATTGAAAAACCCAAATTCCTTGAAAGAACCAAAACCCTAATTTCAACTGTCTATTGCTTAGGAGATGGTTTGACTGTCTAACTCTTGAGCAATCTTGAACCATTTGGAGATGATTCTTGACATATCTTGAGGAATATGGGAGGGAAAATTTTGGGGTACAACAGTTGCCCCTGTTCAATCTTCTTAAACCTGAGGATATAGATTGGCTTGCGTGCCTTTCGTGATCCGAAGGTGGAAGATGATTGAACACTAAAGTGCCCAGAAATTTGCACTCGCATGGTGTAGTATCAGCAATGTGATGTCGGGAATGGGCTTACAGGTGCCATTTGGAGCTTGTTTGTAGAAGGATGGGCTTATAGATGCCATTTGGAGATTGTTTATTGAATTGTAATTTTTTAAGTTGAAAGAGGGAACCTGTGTAGGGTTGCCTGATGATGAGCCCGTGTAAAACTGCATCTTGGAAGGAAGGAACCTGTGTAGGGCTGCCTGATGATGAGCCTGTGTGAAACTGCATCTGAACTGGGAAGAAACCTAGGTAAGGTTGCTTTGCAAGGAGTTTGGGCAAAAACTACGTCGGGAAATTGTAAGGAGGAACCTGGGTAAGGTTACTTTGTGATAAGTCCATGTAAAACTTCTGGAGGAACCTGAGTAAGGTTACTTTGGGATGAGTTCGTGTAAAACTTCATCTTGGAAAGAGAAGGAACCGGTGTAGGGTCGCCTGATGATAAGTCCGTGTAAAACTTCATCTGAAATTGAGAAGGAACCGGTGTAGGGTCGCCTGATGATGAGTCAGTGTAAAACTTCATCTGAAAGAGAGAAGGAACTGGTGTAGGGTTGCTTCATGATGATCAAGTAGATAATTGTCCTGTCTGGTTTTAGGTATTAACCTACAATCAGTCGTCCACAGAATTTTACTGGCTTGTTACAGGTATTAATCTGGAACTTGAAAAGGTTGGCCGATGAGATAGTTGTCCTGGCTGGTTATAGGTATTGATCTCTGACCTGAGAAATGAAGATCTTCCTGGCTTGTTACAGGTGTTAATCTTCAATCTCTTCGTGTAGATGGTTTTCCTGGCTTGTTACAGGTATTAATCTACAATCAGTTGTTCACAGATAGTTTTCCTGGCTTGTTACTGGTATTGATCTGGAACTTGAAAAGATTGGTCGAGGAGATAGTTGTCATGGCTGGTTTCAGGTATTAATCTCTGACCTGAGAAAGAAAGATGGTCTTCCTGGCTTGTTACAGGTGTTGATCTTCGATCTCTTCATGTAGATAACTTTCCTGGCTTGTTACAGGTATTGATCTACAATCAGTCGTCCACAGATATTTTCCTGGCTTGTTACAGGTATTGATCTGGAACTACAAAGGTTGATGGTAATCATCTTTTGATTGACCTTTTCCTGAAAAGGCAAAACATTAGTTGTATGCAATGTCATGATGTATGAAATGCATGATGTTCTCAAAATAAATGAGATCGTGTCGTATGCACTTTATCATGTATGTAAATAGGAGGCATGAAATGTGAAATGTTTATGAATGTATTTTCGTCTGGGAAAATAAATCCTTGACAAATGCCGGGGAGTTTGTTGAATCTTGGGCTGATGTTGAAGAGTATGGTTGAATTCTTCGTTTCCACTAGGGATGATGCACGAAGATGGTTGCAAGAATAAACCTGTAGGAGAAGATGACTCTGTTGGGGAATAAACCTGGTGAAGAGATTACTCTGCGGGGAATTACTCTGTGGGAAGAGATGCTTTGCTGGGATTTTAACGGTAACTCTGCTGGGGATTCCGTTAATAAGCTCTGTTGGGGATTTTGATGATAAACTCTGCTGGGGATAGAAAGAACTTCGCTGGGGATGATCTTTCAGTTGCAACTTGTTGAGGATAGCCAGGTTAGACTCTTGTGAAGATAACCTCTGAATTTGGCCGAGGAGACTTATTTGTGCTTCGTAGGGGATAAGCTTCCAGAATCTAATGGGTAAGATGATTCAATTCTCTATTGGGGAAACCTTTTTTAGACTGCGCTGGGGAAATGGCTCCACTAGGGTACCTTGTATTCCGCCAGGGAACATTCTTATATTTCGTTGAGGAATATTAAGCCTGCCGGGGATGCTCTTTATGCTTGCTGGGGAATATCCTTATACTCCGCTGGGGAATATTAAGACCTTCTGGGAATACCGAGCCTTTTCGGGACTGACGGTAGACTAACTCTGCTTGGGGGAGAGTATTACTGATTCGTCCATGGTTGCAGGTCTCAGTGGGGAGAGCTTCCATTACTGTCTTATTCTGCGGGGAGTGAAGGTATCTTGGTCATACTCTTCAACTGAATCTACCTTGGTACCTGGTGGACAGAGCGACTGTACAGTTCGGACAATTCTTATTGCCCCAGTTTCTGCGGGAGAAGAAGGCCTATGGGGTGCTTGATAACTGCCGTTTTGACAAATCTTCTTCTGGTAGGCAAGTGACGAGATGACGGTACATAGTCGTATGCTTTGATCCCTAATTTTTGCCTGGACCACCTTTCGGGTTTTCAGTCCATCGGGATGCCCTTTTTTGCCCAAGCCGCCTTTTCAGGTCTTCGACTTGCCAGGTGTACAGATTTTTTCATTTTCATCCCTTATTTTTGCCCGAACCCTTTTGGTTCGCCGGGAAGCCCTTATTTTTGCCTAGGCCAGTCAACCTAGCGGGTCTTGGATTATGCGTAGTATTTTTTGACTATGCCCACGTTCTCAGAGTGCAGGAAGTTGTCGCTGTCGGTAGTATTGTGTTGCCATACTACCAGAAGATGTTTGATCATGCAAGATTCATTGCTAGAATTCATGTCCCATGCCCCAAGTGACTCAAGCGGAGATTTTCCCCTGGCTATTTGGCATCTTGAGAGATTCCTTGAATCTTGACTTGACTGCCCCAGATGATGGAAAATGATCATGCCTGCCCCTTGGTTGGAAGTGTTTCTTCCACTTGAGATGACCTTTTTTTTTTATTGAGAAGGTTTTTGTTCACTAGATACTCTTCGTGCAAACTTCTCTGCTGTTTGAACAAATAGTCATATGCAAACAATGTTATTTTAAGAATGCAAAGCTTATGTCTGTCTTGAAGTTTTTTTTTTGAAAATGCATTTTTTCAGTAAAACAAGCGAATTTTTGTAAAATGTGATGTCAACTCAGGATTTTACAGCGAGCCCTACAGGAGTCAGGATACCTTTTGTAACAGTATGCTTTCGAACTAACCCATGCTTCAGCTAGGACTTTTAAGGGTTATAACGTGGCCTGGTTCACGGTTTAAGAAACAAAGGATAAAGGCTCAAAATTTATTTGTACCCACCCGCTCTTTGTGATGTTCTTCGATCCTAAACTCAGCTAATCGTGCATTAGATCTTGTTTGAATCTTCGCTCTGATATACCAGTGATGGTTCGGATACTGACAATTTATTTTGAACAGGCAGTCATTTTTGTTGAGAGTTTGTAGGACCTCTTTCTTTTTGATTTTATTATCCCTGTCTTTTTGCATGAACTGTTTCTTTTGTGATTACAGTCAGCGGGATGCCCCAGTTTTATAAGTCTCCTTCATAGGTTTTGACTTGATGGGTTTTTATTTTGAGAGATAATGACTGCATGCCCTGATGATTATAGGGAACCATCACTGTCTTTTGTTTTGGAAGGACTCCTTTGATGCCATTCATTGTGCACCTGGATCAACTGAGAGAACTACCCTGCCCCAGGTTATAATTAAGGGTTTTAATTTTTGTGAAAAGAAAAACTCCAACTTCTTTGGCTCAAAGGGGTTGACTAGGGATTATCTTCCTTATAACTCCACTATTTAGGATTTGAAACAATGCCTGTACCTCGTCAGCGGGGTCTGTTCAAAAGAATACTATAAAGATCGTGGTATCGTTTTCGTCATCCTCCCTCAAAAGGCTTAGAATTTTTTAATCGAGAGTTTGAACATCACAAAAAGGAAATATGAAGCAATTTTTAAGCATAGTGAAAACAATTAATTCAAAACAGACACGTGTAATGAATTAATGAAATAAAAGAGTTTGACATGATAATTGTTTGAATAAGCAAAGAAAAATACAGCTTCAGAATTCAAATGAAAAAAAGTCTCTCAATCCTAGCCATGTTTTGGCAAGGGAGCAGTGATCACATTGGGAGTCTCAGGAGGCTCGAATTCGATCTCCTTAGCGTCAATCATATTCTGAATCTTGTATTTCAGCGCCCAACAATCGTTAGTATCATGCTCCGGGCTACCAAAATGATAAGCACACCTTGCATCTGGGTTGTAGTTAGGAGAAGAAGTCTTAGGGTTCGGATGAGGGTTTATCGCCGTAATCAGATTCATCTTCAACATGTGCTGCAATGCTTGTGACAATGGCATGCTGATGTTGGTGAACTGTCTTTTAGGCTCGTCCGGCCTTTATTGACTTCCCTTTTGCTGTTGTCGGTGTAACGCAGAACCAGAGATCAAGACTGCCCCTACGTGTTGGTCACGATGACTCTTTTGACTGTACACAGCACTGGACTCTTTCTTCCCATTGTAAGGCTTTTTCTGAGCATCAAGAGGTGTAGCTTCTTGAATCTTCCCAGCCCTGATACCAGCTTCAATCCTCTCACCAGTCAAGATAAGGTCTGTAAACCCGGCTGAAGAGTTTCCAATCAAATGGTTAAAGAATGGACCAGACAGGGTCCCCAAAAACATATCAACCAGTTCACGATCAGTTAAAGGTGGCTGCACCCTTCCGACAATGTCTCTCCATTTTTGAGCATACTCTTTAAATCCTTCACCCGTCCCTATTGACATACCCTGGAGTTGGGTACGCGTAGGAGCGAGGTCGGAATTATACTGATACTGCCTATAGAACGCAGTAGCCAAATCTTCCCAGTTACGGATACTGGCTCCATCCAGCTGATAGAACCATTCAAGCTGAGTCCCTGAAAGACTGTCTTGAAAGAAATGGATCCACAAATTCTTATCAGCGGTGTAAGGCTGGATCTTTCTTACATACGACCAGAGGTGCAGCTTTGGACAGGAAGCTCTGTCATACTTGGCAAAGGCAGGTGCCTTGAATTTATGGGGAATCACCACCCCAGAGGATAGACCTAGATCTCCGAAGTCCAGCCCGGGCACGTTCTGTATCTCCATAGCGCTCAAGCGGTCTTCCAACTGTTTGTACCTATCCTCAGCAGGAGGATACTGTTCTTCATCATAATCCGCCTCGTTGTAGGAGACTTTAGGGCTAGGAATCCTTCTCTCTTGTGGGTTGTCCTTCCCTCCAGATTAGGTGGTCAGATCAGGCTCATTCTGCAGTCCATTTCCAAACCTGCGTCCAGTGTTGAACAGGACGGTCCTCTTCTTCTTCTTTTTCCTCTCTTTCAAAATTAGGGTCTTCAAGTCCAGTTGACCCTTGGCTAGGCTCATAACCAACTCTTGAAACTGGGCATTCTGGGCCTGGAGGGCCTTGATAGCTTGCTCAGTGGAAGGTTCAGTAGACACGATGATTGCTGAAATAAACAGCGAAGGGGATAAGAGACCTGTAATGGTACCTGTAATGCAATGATATGTATGATACATGTATGCAATGTTTTCAAGGATCTCGTGGGGTAAACAAAGAAACTTGTTAGAAATTGAATTTTGCAGCTTGATTGAAGGAACTTCATGTTGCTGAGAGTCCTTCTTCAAGAGTCAGGCTCACCATATCGAGTGGGTCATAGCCCCTGACTCAAGTTATCATGTTTTGATCTCCACACAACCTTGGCTAGAGGAAAATAAATCCCCTTTGCCCCTTGCTAGACATTTGGTTCATCCTGACCTGCATCACAAACCCTTGAGATCCTTGAAATGGTTAAGGAAATGCTATGGTATGATGTTATGATGTGTATGTTATGCGTTTAAGCAAAAGTGTGAGGTGATGTAAGTAAGCCCTGCAATGAATCCAAATTATTGGATAAGGACTGTAAACACAACCTGCAAGGAACTCATGCTGTCAGATAACAAGATTGTGCAAGTAGTTCAAGTTTGAAGGCACACAAGTCACACAAAAGAGCCCTTAGATTTCAGGCTGGCATGAAGTTTAGGTACTACCCTCTTTCAGTTTCAGTTGGTTAAGACCTGTCCTAAAAATAGTAACCGGGTCCTAGAGGATCTCAATATCATTGACTGCCCTCAATCGGTCATAATTCCAGTTTAGCAACCTTTCCTTGCGGCTGGAATCATCGCGAGAGTTTAGTCTCAATGAGTGTAGCATACTGCTATTGTTCTATGGCCAAGTTGGTCAATTTAAGGTTCTAAGGTCAGTTGGTGCTTAATGACTCCTCAGAAGACCCATATTCTCCTTGTTCCAACACAAGGGATATCGGTACAGACCAAGGTGTCACACCAACGTAGCTACTGCTTCATCCGTGTCAGTCTACGCTGGACAGATCCCTCACAGTTTATTGCTACTTACCTAAATAAGGGTACCCCCAGATCCGGGTTAGGATCTATAGAACTCCGATACAAGCCTGCAAAATTAAAGCATACAAAGCATACAATTGAAAACATAGTGATCTAATCCTAAGGTACACCTCACTTATTTTATTCCCCAGCAGAGTCGCCAGTTCTGTGATCGGTGGAAATAGAATTGACTGTTTTGGAATGCTGGTTCGCGTTTGCGTTTGTTTTCGCAAAATGTCGCGGTAAGCAAGAGTCACCATCGTCTTTTATTTTATCCAACAAGGAAAGGACAAAAGCACAGAAAAATTCCTTTTCGAGATGTTTCTCGGGTTCGGGAAGTAGATTATAGAAAGAGAATGTGTTAGCACCCTTTCTATCCGTGGTTATCCACAGGCTCTTAGGTACTTGCTCATTGTGTTTTCAAAAAGTTTTGCTTTTCTTGTGTTCGTGGGTTTTGAAAAGAGTTTTGTTTGAAAACTTCGATTTAACTCTTGTTTCTGTCCTCAAGAGTGTATGAAGTGTTGTTGAAAACTTTGTTTGAAAAGTGTAAGTGCGAAAAATTTGTTTTGTTTTGAAAGAGCAAGTACCTAAGAACCTCTACCTACTCAAAAGGAATTAAACTGTGTAAATGTCCCTTTAGACAATACTATCCCACTATGAAGGAGTAGGTAGCATCGTCGTTGGAGTTTTCGGGTCAGTTCGATTAAGGGACATGTGGTCACTAAAGCAACGTTAGGACGCCTTAGCGGTAACCCTAATGTCTTAGATCACTTTTTATCGAGGCAACTTTGATATTTGGACAGGAGGGCGACCTCTAAAACTTCCTATACTCAATGACCACGTTCGAGGCAACCAAGTGAGGCGTACCCTAGGAGTGGCATGTGCAAATGTATCAATTTTCAGTTATGTTATCTTTGTACATGTTATGGTGAGCTACGATTGATTTTAAGTTAAGATAGATCTTGTCATGCATAGCATATTATTCATACATCTAGCAGTTAATGGTTGCGGAAAATAAAACTAAGCTATTACAAGGCGTCGAGTATTTACATCGCCAAAAACAAACCCTTGAAAAGTAAATTGCGGAAAATAAATAAAAGCGATAAATAATCCTAAGTTAAAACTATTACATCCTCGGAGCAATTACAATTATATGGACCAAAATATGAATAAAAAAACATCATACGCGCGAGAAAAATTGAATCGGAGAGTTTTAGGGTTTTGACCCCTTTTTAGGAAAGAAAGAGATTTTTTTTGTTATTTCTTGCATTTAATTAAATTAAACCTAAACTAATTAATTAATTAAATAAAAAGAGAAATATTTTTGGGTTTCTGAATGTTTAAGGAAATAGAAAATAAAAGGATTAAATATATTAAAAACCTAATTCTACACCAATTTTAATTTATTGCAAAAGTATTAATATTATGCCTAATTAAAACTAAACAAATTATGTTAATATTTATTTATAAAATAAACTAATTAAATTTAATACATAAATAAAAATATTATATTTTTTGTTTTCTGATTTTTTCCATAAAAAAGGGGTTAATTTGTTAATTGGTTAATTAAAATAATAATAATAAAAATAATT
Organism: Vicia faba; assembly: GCA_948472305.1. Taxonomy (NCBI): domain Eukaryota; kingdom Viridiplantae; phylum Streptophyta; class Magnoliopsida; order Fabales; family Fabaceae; genus Vicia; species Vicia faba. The sequence goes on along the minus strand of OX451738.1, from coordinate 930,568,595 downwards.
AAATGAAAGAAAAAATAAAAAAAGGAAGGAAAAGAAATAAACTCTTGAAGGGGGTGTTAGGCCCAATTTTGTGGTGTATTTTGCAATTCCCAGGCCCATTATGCTTCAGCCTCATTGACTTTCCAGGATCTCACGCTCATGCATTGACTAGGGAGTATGATGATCCTTCATTCATGACCATTGGATCTAAGTTTGGAGACATCTGGCGCACTGAGATTTGAAGTGTATGGTGGACCTCCCTTTGCAAACTGCACATGAACACCTGAAGGGGAAAAATAAACAAGATTTTTGGGGACCTGGGATTCGAACCCAGGTCCCAATGGCTTTTTCATCCACTTGCTTGCCAACTCAACTAGCGCGTGTCTTTGTTGTTAGAATAAATAATGGATATTATATGTAAAAAAAACTAATATGCTGTAAACAAAAAAAATAAAGCGCGTAATTCAAATACACGAACCAGATAACAACACGTCATCATCTTCATCCTTGGTCCTGCATAAATAGAATCAAATAGAGGGGGTTTTTAACCTCCACTACCTCCCTGCACGAAAAATAGCGAATAGACACAGAGCAAAAAGAAATATTTCGCGAGGTGTGTGTTGGAATCGTCTTGGTCTCACGAATTCAACCATGTATCCCATTGGTTCCAATTTTTCCTGGTTTGGAAAGCCCTATTTGAAAGCTTGAAAACCCTAGAAATTCAATCATGGCATCTCTCGGTTTAGGGCATTATGGTTCAATTCAGTCATTCCATTAGCTTTGTATAATCTCTAGCAACGCAAATCAATCACAAAAACATGTCAAATGCATATGAATTAAGAGATACGATTTTGAATTAGAAGTGCAAACTGTGAGATGGTATTTCGTGATTCCTTGAGCTTTGGTGCTTGAATTTGATTGCAAATCACTCCTGGTACCTCCTGCAATGTGTTTGGATGGACAAGGCACCTTGAATTGGCCTAGATTGCAAGAACAAGTTTTGATTTTTCTTGAAATTTCTTGAAATTGGTATGGCTGTTCTGCAGTCTTTCAGTCGTGAATTAGGTTATGCTTGGCTTGCTTGCATATAAGGGGATCAGTTTAGGTCAAAATTTGGACCCATACCCATGTGCATTGAAGATTGAATCTTTGATTGACAAATCAAATATTCTTGATTTTTCATGATTGAACAAGTTGCAAAATTGGATATTTTTGTATCTTTTAGCTTGTGCACGAATTGGCATTGCTTGGTCAGCATATTTGGATCACATTTGGTTCACAAATAGATTTAAGAAACAAATCTTTTATTTTCTTATAATTTAAATTAATTAAATGAATTAATATGTATTAAAAATCCATTTAATCAATAAATTTAAGAAAATAAATCCAATTTAACTTGGTGGGTCGTGCATAGGTCATGTATGAAGTTTCAAAAAGAGATTTGAGGCTCATTAGCAAAAAGAAGGTGTTTTGAGCAAAGTTGACTTTTGCAAATTCATGAAAATTGCCCAACTTCTCCAATGCATAATTTACTCAATTTTGATCATATGACCATGTTCTTGGACATTTTGGAAAGCCCTTGAAGTCCTCTAACCGATGCTTTTGGTCCCATGTCATTTGGATTTACCAATCTCAAGTTATGGCCTTTGACTCAAAGTGTACTTTTGTTGACTTTTGAAATTGACCTATAATGTAAAAATTTGTAACTTTTTGTGAGAGCATTTCTTGATCTTGGGGTGTGAAGATGGATTGTAGGAAATTGAATCCTCCTCAAAATGAGCTTTGGATGGAATTTTTCTGATAAACCATGAAAGAGTTATGCCCTTGTCAAAGTACAGTTGACTTTTCTGCTGTCCAAAAATATTAACTTTTGCATCTTGATGATTTTTGAGCTATTCTTGTGGGATCATGATCAAGACTTGATCAAATGATGATTGTGAACTCAAAATAAGATGTTGACCAAGAATTCTGACTTTTAACTGCAAAATGACCATTTTGCCCTTGCAGTTGACTGTAGATCAAATGGAGCTTTTGTCTGTGCAAACTGGCACTGTGAGTCTTGAAACTTGGCATGTAGGTGCTTGAGAATGTATATGGGCCTATAAGACTTGATTGATCCATTGAAAAACCCAAATTCCTTGAAAGAACCAAAACCCTAATTTCAGTTGTCTACTGCTTAGGAGATGGTTTGACTGTCTAACTCTTGAGCAATCTTGAACCATTTGGAGATGATTGTTGACATATCTTGAGGAATATGGGAGGGAAAATTTTTGGGGTACAACAACTGCATCTGAGTACCTGAAGAAAAAATGTAACAAAGTTTTAGGGGACCTGGGATTCGAATCCAGGTCCCAGGGGGTTCTGCAACGCACGCTTCACCAATCCAACTGCAGATTTTGTTCTGCAGGAAGTTTCGTAGGGTCGTTCAAACGTCTCTCATAGGCCATGAAACTGAAATCCAAGAGTACCAACGTACTCGTCTGTTCATCCCGGTCATCCCTGTAACCATGGTTTGCATTGATTTTCCCTATGACATAAACGCCTAAAAACAAGAACAGGAACCCTAGGTTCTATATATGGGGTTAGAGGCCATGAAAATTAAATTGGATAACGCCAAAACATTCTAAACCAAATAACAATCACAAATATGTCAATATTTTAAAGAAAAGATGCAAGAATGGATGTTTTCGATTTCATGTTCAGAGCAACTTTCATGGAGACTTACAGCGTGTTAGAGGTAATGAAAGGCTTGGTTTTTGATTGGCCTTGCTTCAGGAGGTTGCTGGCAAGAGAGCTGCGTCTTTCTTTTGGTCTGAATCTGCCTCCAATGTGGTTCTTGATCCCACACTTTTCAAGGCTTTTTGCAAGACTGTTCTGGCCGTTTCCACAGAGTTTTTGTGCGTTTTCCTTTGTCTGCAGTAGGGTTTCGTGTTTTTTTTCCGTGTGTTTCACGTCTGTCTGCAAGGGTTTCCGTGTGTATGTTTCACGTGTCTGTTTTGTTTGTGAGCAGAGGTTTATATAGGCAAAGAAATTAGGTCAACATTTGTGTATCAAATCTTGGTCCATTATGATGAAGAGATTTGATTTGATTTCTTCATAAAGACTTGCTATATTTGATTCAATCAGGTGCCAATCTGCTTGCATGCGTTACTGTCAGCCTGTTATGAGCTGTTTGGGCCTCCAATATGATGGAAATCAAAAGCTGACTTGCCCCTTCGAATTTGCTCCCTTCAATTGCTTCAAAGTCCCATTCGAATCTATTCCAGCTTCAGTCCCTTCGATTGAGACTCCCCCTGCTTCGATTGCATATTTGCAAGGGACACATGCCATTGTGAACTTTGGGTATTCTGGACAGGTTAGGATATGTGTTTTTGCTTAGTCATGTCAGCCTACTTCATTCCTTCGAATCTGCCTTCTTTGCCAACTTCAAAGTCCAATTCGAAATTATTTGGAACATTCTCTCATTAGACAACTTCGACCAGCCCTTGGCCTTGTGATGAGCCTAAGTTCTGATTCGAAGTACCCAGGACTTCCTTCATCAGAGCATCTTAGATCAAGAGAAACTCTGCACTGAAATGCCATTCGAAGTTCATTTCGTTATGATATTCTGATTGAGGTAAAGTATGAAGTTCCAGTCGAAGGACCCTCTGAAGTACTAGTCGAAGCATTGGGATATTGACTTGATCGAAGGGGTCCAGCGCTCAATCGAAGCTTGCAGACCAAAGCTTGATCGAAGGAGGTCCAGCGCTCAATCGAAGCTTGCAGATCAAAGCTTGATCGAAGGAGGTCCATCGCTCAATCAAAACTTACTAATCAAAGCCTGATCGAAGAGTGCCAAATGCCCAATCGAAGACTGGTGAACCAAGCCTGATCGAAGGCTTTTGGATGTCCAATCGAAGACTTTTCCCAGATGCCAATCGAAAGACAACTTTGTTCATCTTCAAAAAACTTTATTTTCCTTAGGCAAGGGTTTGTGACCCACCATGTAAGGGAAGACCTTTGAAAACATGAGAGGGAAAATTTTGGGGTACAACAATTGCCCCTGTTAAATTTTCTTAAACCTGAGGATATAGATTGGCTTGCATGACTTTCGTGATCCGAAGGTGGAAGATAATTGAACACTAGAGTGCCCAGAAATTTGCACTCGCATGGTGTAGTGTCAGCATTGTGATGTCGGGAATGGGCTTACAGATGCCATTTGGAGATTGTTGGTAGGAGGATGGGCTTATAGATGCCATCTGCAGGAGTGTCGATCGCATAAGAGATTCCTTAGCGAGAACTTGCATACCTGATAAAGAAAGATGGTCTTCCTGGCTTGTTACAGGTGTTAATCTTTAATCTCTTTGTGTAGATGGTTTTCCTGGCTTGTTACAGGTATCAGTCTACAATCAGTCGTCCACAGATATTTTTCCTGGCTTGCTACAGGTATTAAACTGGGACTTGAGAAGGTTGGTCGAGGAGATAGCTGTCCTGGCTGGTTTCAGGTATTAATCTCTGACCTGAGAAAAATAGATAATTTTCCTGGCTGGTTTCAGGTGTTAATCTTCAATCTCTTCATGTAGATAATTTTCCTGGCTTGTTACAGGTATTAATCTACAATCAGTCGTCCACAAATATTTTCCTAGCTTGTTACAGGTGTTAAACTGGAACTTGAAAAGGTTGATGGTAGAGTCTTGCTGGAGATGGGCTTAAAGGTGCCATCCAAGAATGTTTGTTGACCCGCAATGCTGTAGGCCAAACGAATGAGTATCGAAATTGTATTCGTGTCTGGAATGCCATTGAACTGTATCGGGGGACTGAGTTTGTATGAGCAAAAGAATGGAGTCCGTGTCTGGAGCGTATCTGAAATGTATTTGAGAGTTGAATCTGGATGATTGTCAAAATTGCATCTGCATCTAGAGCGTATCTGAAATGTATTTGAATGAGTGACAGAATGACATCCGAATCTGGATCGTATCTGGACTGTAGTTTGAATGAGTGACAGAATGACATCCGAATCTGGATCGTATCTGGACTATATTTTGAAGGAGTGACAGAATGACATCCGAATCTGGATCATATCTGGACTGTATTTTGAAGGAGTGACAGAATGACATCCGAATCTGGATCGTATCTAGACTGTATTTTGAATGAATCTGGAATAAGTATCAGAATGTCAGCCATATCTGGATCGCATCTGAACTGTCTCTAGAAGGGATCTGGAATAAGTATCAGAATGTCAGCCATATCTGGATCGCATCTGAACTGTCTCTAGAAGGGATCTGGAATAAGTATCAGAATGTCAGCCATATCTGGATCGCATCTGAACTGTCTCTAGAAGGAATCTGGAATATGATGATCTTTGCCTGTTGATTGATCTTTCCTGAAAAGGTAAAGAGTTAGTTGTATGCAATGTCATGATGTATGCATTGTGTAATGATGTTCTCAAAATAAAAATGAGATTTGTGTCATATGTATTTTGTATGCATATATTATGAATGTTGTTGAAGTGTAATTTTGTCTTGGACTTTGCTTAAAATGTTTCCACCGGGGATCCCTGCTTTGTTGTTTGAGGAGAACTCCGCTGGGGGATATTGAAAACTCTGTGGGGAGTATGTTTATTTCTGCTTGGGAAAAGAGTTTAGGAGTCTTAGTCGTCCGTTTCTCTACTAGGGAGGCGAAGTTGAACTGATATCTGGTCGTGTCTAGGTTTCGCAGTAACTTGATGGGGATTGTAGAGTAGTCTACTGGGGAAGAGGAGTTGTGATCCTTTGATTTGTAGTAGTCGGAGAGGCAAACTCAAGCTGGGGGAATCCTGGTGTTGTTGGGGAAATAAACCCTGTCGTTAGTCTGCTAGAGAGGTGGCATCTTCGTTGGGGGAAGTCCTCGAGGATTCTTGAGGTTGATTCAGCTGGGGAAAGGCTTTCAGATATTAAACCCTTGCTGAGAGTCATCCTATGAGAAGGATTTTGGGGAGATTTGTCATTGCCCCTAGTAGCAAGTGTTTGTGACATTGTACGTAACCCTTCACTGAGATTGATGTTCAATGCCCCAAGTGACGGAGATGGAGACTTGCCCCTGGTTACTCTGCACTTCTTCAGAGATTTCTTGAAATCTTGACTGGACTGCCCCAGGTGTGCTGGATACTGACATGTCAAGTCCCCTTGTTGATAGGAGATTTGTCAATGGAAGTGTCATCCTTTTTGAAGTGATTTTGTTCACTGAGAGGGCTTCCGTTCATCGGATATTTGTTGTGTGAATTTCTTCGCTGTCAAACAAATAGCCAAATGCAAACAGTGATATTCAAATAATGCAAAGTTTATGTTTGTCTCAAAGTTTTGAAAAATGCGTTTTTTAGCAGAAAACTCTTTATAAGACAAATTCAACACAAGATTTAGGGCAAAGCCTTACAGGAGTCAGGATTACTTTTGTAACAGTATGCTTTTGAACTAACCCATGCTTCAATTAGGACTTTTGAAGGGTTATAACGTGGCTTGGTTCACGGTTTAAGAAACAAAGGATAAAGGCTCAAAGTATATTTGTATCCACCCGCTCTTCGCGATGTTCTTCAATCCTAAACTCAGTTAATTGTGCATTTGAACTCCAAATGAGTCTGGAACGACGTTTTTGGTGATGGTTCACACAAGTTGAATTTGTTGGAAGGCAGTCATCATTTTTTGCAACATTTTTTATGTTGTTGAGGATTTGTAGCGACCTCGTTCTTTTGATTTGTTATCCCTAATTTTTGCCCGACTGTTCCTGTTTTCGAGATTACAGTCAGCGGGATGCCCCAACTTTCTTAAGCCTCCTTTATAGGTTTTGGCTCAGTGGGCTTTTCTCTTTTGAGAGATTGACTGCCTATGAGATAAGGAACCACCACTGTCTTTTGATTCCAGAGGAATGCCTTTGATGTCGTTCGTTGTATTATGAACTGAGAGTTTGCGACTTCAATGCGCATCTTTTTTTTTTGAATTAACTGAGAGACTACCCTGCCCCAGGTTTAAATTAAAGGTTTCAATTTGTGTTTAAAACAGAAAACTTCTACTTCTTTGGCTCGAAGGGGTTGACTAGGGATTATCTTCCTTATAACTCCAGTGTTTAGGATTTGAAAGAAATGCTTGTACATCGTCAGCAAGGTCTGTCCAAAATCATACTGTATGAGATTATGGCATTGTTTCTTCATCCTCCCTCTAAAGGCTTGTAACTTTTAGCAAGAGTTGAATGTCATAAAGTGAGTAAAAAGCATAGTTTAAATGTAATTAAAATGATTGGATCAAATCAAGACAAACATATGCAATGCATTAATAAAACAAAGTTTGGCATTAATAGATAATTGTTTGAATAACAAAGAGATTACAACTTGAAAATTCAAAGGAACAAAAGCTTTCAATGATTCGTCATAGGAGCAGTGATTATGTTTGGAGTCTCCGGAGGGTCAAACTTGATCTCCTTGGCAACAATCATGTCTTGGATCTTGTTCTTCAGAGCCCAACAATTGTTAGTATCATGTCCCGGACTGTCAGAGTGGTATGCACACCTTTCATTGGGATGATAGGTAGGAGCGGAAGTATTTGGGTTCCAGAGAGGAGCCTTTAATGTAATCAACTCTGCCTCCAACAGGCGTTGTAGCGCTTGACCCAGTGACATGTTGATCTTAGTGAATTGTCTTTTAGGCGTGACCTCGTTACGCTGATGCCCCTGTCTTTGTTGAGCAGGTGTAGGATTAGATATCAAGATTTCTCCTACGTGTTGGTCATGACGACTCTTTTGACCATACACAACATTGGACTCTTTCTTCCCATTGTAGGGCTTTTTCTGAGCATCGGAAGGTGTAGCTTCTTGAATCTTCCCACTTTTGATGCCAGCTTCAATCCTCTCACCAGTCAAGATAAGGTCTGTAAACCCGGCTGAAGAGTTTCCAATCAAATGGTTAAAGAATGGACCAGACAGGGTCCCCAAAAACATATCAACAAGTTCACGATCAGCCAAAGGTGGTTGCACCCTTCCGGTAAGGTCTCTCCATTTTTGAGCATACTCTTTAAATCCTTCACCCGTCCCTATTGACATACCCTGGAGTTGGGTACGCGTAGGAGCGAGGTCGGAGTTATACTGATACTGCCTATAGAATGCAGTAGCTAAATCCTCCCAGCTATGGATACTGGCTCCGTCCAACTGATAGAACCACTCAAGCTGAGTCCCTGAAAGACTGTCTTGAAAGAAATGGATCCACAAGTTCTTATCAGCAGTGTAAGGCTGGATCTTTCTTACATATGACCGAAGGTGAAGCTTTGGACAGGAAGCTCCGTCATACTTGGCAAAGGCAGGTGCCTTGAATTTATGGGGAATCACCACCCCAGAGGATAGACCTAGATCTCCGAAGTCCAGACCGGGCACCTTCTATATCTCCATAGTGCTCAAACGGTCTTCCAGTTGTTTGTACTTATCCTTAGCAGGAGGATACTGTTCTTCATCATGGTCCGTCTCGTTGTCGGAGACCATAAGGCTAGGAGCCCTCCTTTCTTGTGGGCTGTCTTTCCCTCCAGATGAGGTGGTCAGATCAACTTCGTTTTGCAGCCCGTTTCCAAACCCGCGTCCGGTGTTGAACAGGACGGTCCTCTTTTTCTTCTTCTTCCTCTCTTTCAGAATCAGGGTCTTCAGGTCCTGCTGACCCTTAGCTAGGCTCATGACCAACTCTTGAAATTGGGCATTCTGGGCCTGGAGGGCCTTGATAGCTTGCTCGGTTGAAGGTTCAGTAGACATGATGATTGCTGAAATAAACAGCGAAGAAGATAAGAGACCTGTACTGGGAGACCTGTTATGCAATGATATGTATGATATATGTATGCAATGTTTTCAAGGATCTCACGGGGTAAACAAGAAACTGTTAGAATCTGAATCTTGTAGCTTTGATTGAAGGAACTTCATGTTGCTGAGAGTCCTTCTTCAAGAGTCAAGCTCACCATATCGAGTGGGTCATATCCCCTGACTCAAGTTATCGTGCTTGGATTTCTAGACAACTTTGGCTAGAGGAAAATAAATCCCCTTTGCCCCTTGCTAGCCATTTGATTTACCATAACCTGCATCACAGACCCTTGAGATCCTTGAAATGGTTAAAGAAATGTTAAGGCATGATGTTATGATGTGTATGTTATGCGTTTAAGAAAAAGTGTGAGGTGATGTAAGTAAGCCCTGCAATAAATCCAGATTATTGGATAAGGACTGTAAACAAAACCTGCAAGGAACTCATGTTATCAGATAACAAGAATGTGCAAGTAGTTCAAGTTTGAAGGCACACAAGTCACACATATAGCCTTAAGTTTAGGTTGGCATGGAGTTTAGGCATTACCCTCTTTCAGTTTAGTTGGTTAAGACTTGTCCTAAAAATAGTAACCGGGTTCTAGAGGATCTCAATATCACTGACTACCCTCAATCGGTCATAATTCCAGTTTAGCAACCTTTTCTTGCGGCCGGAATCATCGCGAGAGTTTAGTCTCAATGAGTGTAGCATACTGCTACTGTTCTATGGCCAAGTTGGTCAATTTAAGGTTCTAAGGTCAGTTGGTGCTTAATGACTCCTTATAAGACACATATTCTCCTCGTTTCAACACAAGGGATATCGGTACAGACTAAGGTGCCACACCAACGTAGCTACTGTTTCATCCGTGTCGGTCTACGCCGGACAGATCCCTCACAGTTTATTTCTACTTACCTAAAGGGTATCCCCAGATCCGGGTTAGGATCTATAGAACTCCGATACAAGCCCACAAAATTTAAAGCATACAAAGCATACAATTGAAAACACAAGTGATCTAATCCTAAGGTACACCTCACTTAAATATCCCCAGCAGAGTCGCCAGTTCTGTGATCAGTGGGAATGAGAACTGACTGTTTTGGATTGCCGGTTCGCATTTGCGTTTGTTTTTGCAAAATGTCGCGGTAAGCAAGAGTCGCCACCGTCTTTTATTTTATCCAACAAGGAAAGGACAAAAGCATAGAAAAATTCCTTTTCGAGATGTTTCTCGGGTTCAGGAGGTAGATTATAGAAAGGGAAGGTGTTAGCACCCTTTCTATCTGTGGTTATCCACGGGCTCTTAGGTACTTGCTCACTATGTTTTCAAAAGTTTGCTTTTCTTTTGTGTTTGTGGATTTTGAAAAGAGTTTCGTTTTTGAAGAGAGTGTAAGTGCGAAAAAGTTGGTTTTTGTTTTAAAAGGAGCAAGTACTTAAGAACATCTACCTACTCAGAAGGAATTAAACTGTGCAAATGTCCTTTAGACAGTGCTATCCCACTATTGAGGAGTAGGTAGCACCGTCGTTGGAGTTTTTCGGGTCAATTCGATTTTAGGGTTGTGTGGTCACTAAAGCAATGTTAGGACACCTTAGCGGTAACCCTAATGTCTTAGATCATTTTTATTCGAGGCAACCGTTTCGAGGCAACTTTGATCTTTGGACAGGAGGGCGACCTCTAAGACTTCCTATACTCAATGACCATGTTTGAGGCAACCAAGTGAGGCGTACCCTAGGAGTGGCATGTGCAAGTGTGTCAATTTTCAGTTTATATGATCTTTGCACATGTTATGGTGAGCTACTTGTTGATTTTAAGTTAAGATAGATCTTGTCATGCATAGCCTATTATTCATACATCTAGCAGTTAATGGTTGCGGAAAATAAAGCTAAGCTATTACAAGGCGTCGGGTATTTACATCGCCAAAAACAAACCCTTGAAATCAAATGCGAAAAAGTAAATAAAAGCGGTAAATAAAAAGTCCTAAGTTAAAACTATTACATCCTCGGAGCAATTACAATATATGGATCAAAATAATACGCGCGAGAACATTGAATCAGATTGTCCTTTAGGGTTTTGACCCTTTTTATTTAAAGAAAGCATATTTTTGGTCTTTTTTTTTATTTAAGGACTAAGTCTAAATTAATAATGGAATTAAAAAAGAAAATATTTTTTGAGTTTTATTTTAATTAAGGCAGTAAAATCAGAAATAAAAAAAAACCTAAGTCTAAGTTAATTTTAATTTATTGTAAAAAATGTTAAGATTAAACCTAATTAAAAAAAACTAAATTAATTGGTTAATGGTTTATTTACAAAAATAAGTACTAAAATTAATATAAAAATATTTTTGTTGTTTCTGATTTTTTATGAAAAAGAGTTAGTTAGTTAATTAATTAATTAATTATGATAATAAAATAAAAAACAATGAAAAGAAAAATAAAGAAACAAACTCAGGGGTGCTGGGCTCGAAAAGGGAGTATGAATTGCAATTTCCAGGCCCAAACGTCCAGCCTGTTGGACTTTCAGATTGCCTGGGCGTTTGTTGATCAAGGTTCATGGTGAACCTCATCCTGGACCACTGGATCTGGATCTGGAACCACCTGACACATGACATCTGGAGGTATAGGATGCTCCCTGCCTGAAGCAATGCATTTGAGTACCTGAAGAAAAAATGTAACAAAGTTTTGGGGGACCTGGGATTCGAATCCAGGTCCCAGGGGGTTCTGCAACGCACGCTTCACCAATCCAACTGCAGATTTTGTTCTGCAGGAAGTTTCGTAGGTTCGTTCAAACGTCTCTCCTAGGCCATGAAACTGAAATCCAAGAGTACCAACGTACTCGTCTGTTCATCCCGGTCATCCCTGTAACCATGGTTTGCATTGATTTTCCCTGTGACATAAACGCCTAAAAACAAGAACAGGAACCCTAGGTTCTATATATGGGGTTAGAGGCCATGAAAATTAAATTTGATAACGCCAAAACATTCTAAACCAAATAACAATCACAAATATGTCAATATTTTAAAGAAAAGATGCAAGAATGGATGTTTTCGATTTCATGTTTAGAGCAACTTTCATGGAGACTTACAACGTGTTAGAGGTAATGAAAGGCTTGGTTTTTGGTTGGCCTCGCTTCAGGAGGTTGCTGGCAAGAGAGCTGCGTCTTTCTTTTGGTCTGAATCTGCCTCCAATGTGGTTCTTGATCCCACACTTTTCAAGGCTTTTTGCAAGACTGTTCTGGCCGTTTCCACAGAGTTTTTATGCGTTTTCCTTTGTCTGCAGCAGGGTTTCGTGTGTTTTTTTTCGTGTGTTTCACGTCTGTCTGCAAGGGTTTCCGTGTGTATGTTTCACGTGTCTGTTTTGTTTGTGATCAGAGGTTTATATAGGCAAAGAAATTAGGTCAACATTTGTGTATCAAATCTTGGTCCATTATGATGAAGAGATTTGATTTGATTTCTTCATAAAGACTTGCTATATTTGATTCAATCAGGTGCCAATCTGCTTGCATGCGTTACTGTCAGCCTGTTATAAGCTGTTTGGGCCTCCAATATGATGGAAATCAAAAGCTGACTTGCCCCTTCGAATTTGCTCCCTTCAATTGCTTCAAAGTCCCATTCGAATCTATTCCAGCTTCAGTCCCTTCGATTGAGACTCCCCCTGCTTCGATTGCATATTTGCAAGGGACACATGCCATTGTGAACTTTGGGTATTCTGGACAGGTTAGGATATGTGTTTTTGCTTAGTCATGTCAGCCTACTTCATTCCTTCGAATCTACCTTCTTTGTCAGCTTCAAAGTCCAATTCGAATCTATTTGGAACATTCTCTCATTAGACAACTTCGACCAGCCCTTGGCCTTGTGATGAGCCTAAGTTCTGATTCGAAGTACCCAAGACTTCCTTCATCAGAGCATCTTAGATCAAGAGAAACTCTGCACTGAAATGCCATTCGAAGGTCATTTCGTTATGATATTCTGATTGAGGTAAAGTATGAAGTTCCAGTCGAAGGACCCTCTGAAGTACTAGTCGAAGCATTGGGATATTGACTTGATCGAAGGGGTCCAGCGCTCAATCGAAGCTTGCAAACCAAAGCTTGATCGAAGGAGGTCCAGCGCTCAATCGAAGCTTGCAGATCAAAGCTTGATCGAAGGAGGTCCAACGCTCAATCAAAACTTACTAATCAAAGCCTGATCGAAGAGTGCCAAATGTCCAATCGAAGACTGGTGAACCAAGCCTGATCGAAGGCTTTTGGATGTCCAATCGAAGACTTTTCCCAGATGCCAATCTAAAGACAACTTTGTTCATCTTTGTTGTACCCCAAAATTTGCCCTCCCATATTCTTCAAGAATTTGCAAAGAGCATGCTTCAAAATTCCCCAAGGGTTGCACAGTTCAAGGGCCTCCTAAATAGTCAAAAACTAGGGTTTTGGTTTTGACAAAGAAATTGAAGTTCTCAAGGGTCCAATCAAGTCCCACATGCTTATAAACATTGTCAAGTATCCTCATGTCAAGTTTCAAGACTCACAGCACAAAATTGCACAGTCAAAAACCCTAATTGCTCAACAGTCAACTACAGGGGCAAAATGGTCATTTGACAGTCAAAAGTTCAAATTTTTGGTCAACATCTCATTTTGAAGCCACAAAAATCATTAGATCAATTCTTGATCATGATTCTCAAAGCTTGGCTCAAAAAGTCTCAAGATGCAAAAGTTTCCATATTTGGACAGTTGAAAAAGTCAACTGTAACTTAACCAAGGCATAACTTCCACATGGTTTATCAGAAAAATTCCAACCAAAGCTCATTTTGAAGAGAAAGACATTTCCTACAACTCCTCTTCACACTCCAAGTCCAAGAAATGCTCTCATAAAAAGTTATCAATTTCAACATTATAGGTCATTTTCAAAAGTCAACAAAAAGGGACTTTAAGTCAAAGGCCATAACTTGATATTGGTAAATCAAAATGACATGGGACCAAATGCATTGGTTAGAGGACTTCAAGACATTTCCAAAATGTCCAAGAACATGATCAAAACTTAAAAATTGAGCAAGATATGCCTTGTGGAAGTTGGGAAATTTTTGGATATTTTGAAAAGTCAACTTTGCTTCAAATGTCTTAAAATTGCTAATGGGCCACATTTTCTTCCAAGAATCATCATCCAAAGCATGTGCACGACCATTTGGCCCAAAGGGAAGTTATTCATCATTTTTATTTATTTATTTGAATTTTTAAATTGCTATTAATTCATTTAATAAAATAAATATGTGAAAAATACCAAAGCAAACTTTTTGAATCTTTTTATGCATGAAATATCTCCAAGATTTCGTGCAAATCAGATAGGGAAAGAATCAATGTGATTTGGACATGATTGATATCAAATATGCATGAAAAAGATTGAAAAATTATGCCATGAAAATCAAATATTCTCTACATCAATGCTTTGATCCTTTGGCTCAGAATTTAACCCTAATACACTCCATAAATAAGCCACAAGCTAGACCTAAAGACCAGGACCTGAAAGCTGCGCCAGAAAACAAGAACCAAACTTGCACTTTTGTCAAAAAATTCTAAAACTGAAAACGTGGTTCCAAGGCTTTTCAAGGCAAGAAAATTATTCCATTGCGTTCCTGAGGCTTCAAGGAACGTGCCTGAATCAAAACCATCATCCCTAACATCAAGAATTGGTAACTAGAAGTCAAACTGTGTCAATTTTTTTACATAATCGTGTTTTATTATTCAGGCCATATCCATGCATTTTTATTGTTGATTTATACTAATGAGTTGATTCTGAAGCTAGCAGTATGATTTAATTGAAGAATTAGTGCATATATGAAGAGTTGCCATGAACGACGCCTAGGGTTTTTAAAACCTTGAATTGGGGTTTCTCAGTTATGGAAAAATTAGGACGTGAGACTTAGACCATTAAACTCAGGAGGCTTGGACGATCTGAACACACTACTCGCGCTCAATTTATGAGCCACCATATTCTAATCGCTGTTTTTGCACTTGCCATTTAGTGGGGGTTTAAAACCCCCGCTATTTAATCTGTTTTTGTTTCAGGCACAACAAGCAAGTGGGGAAGATGATGATGTGTAGGCTAACGATTGGCATATTTGAAATTCGCGCGAAAATCATCCACTAACTCTTGTTTGGCTTTATGTTATTTGTTTTCTATACAATATTCAAAACGCGTGAATGGCTCAGTGGCAAGGCACATGGCATGGTAAGCGATGGGACCTGGGTTCGATTCCCAGGTCCCCCTTCTCTTCAATATTATTTTTTCTAATGTCATTCTATGTAGCTGGCTCCTTGAAGACCACCATACGCCCACAACCTCAGCGTGCCACATGGCCAATGACTCCCATCCAAAGGTCCAGATTTGAAGAATATCATAGACCTCAGTCAACGCGTGCACACGCTTCCAGGCAAAGTCAATAAGGCCAAGGGCTATTGGGCCAGAACTACTAAATTATACCTCCAATTTGGGGACAAAACCCCCCATGGTTTGCTTTTTTATTCTTTTTTCCATATTTTTCTATTTTATTTGTTTTGTTTAATTTTTATTTAGATCTTTAAATTAATTTATTTTCATAAAATATAAAAATAATATAAAAATCAGAAAAGACAAAAATCAAAATATATTTTATTTAACTAATATTTTTGTAAATAAATCTCATTAATTAATTTAGCTTTTTAAATTTAGGTTTAATTCAAATATTTTTCATAATAAATTAAAAAAAGTGTAGAATTAGGGTTTTAAGTATTTTTCATTCTTTTTCCTTTTTATCTCACCATAATTAATTATTAAATATTATTTTTGTAAATAAAAATTGCATTAATTAATTAGGTTAATCTTAGATTCAATTTTAACATGTTTTCTTAATAAATAAAAATAGTTAGAATTAGGGTTAATTAATATTTTAATTTCATTTAATTTCTCTTGTTAAAAATCCATAAATACAAAAAGCTAAAAAATAATTTCTTTTCATTTTAATTTAATTAATTTCATAATTACAATTTAGTTTCGTTAAAAGGGTCCAACGCCCTCGCTTTCGATTTTAATTCCAATTCGCGCATTTATTTCCTTTCTTTTAAATATTAATGTAATTCTCCCAAAGCCATGTAATTAAGCATTTATATTTCTCGCATCTTTATTTTATGTCAAATCGGGTCCTGGATTTAATTTGGCGATGTGGACCCGCGCCTTTGTAATAGTTTAGGAACTTTTAATTTCCGCATATTTTTAACTGCTAATAATTGCATGCAAGAATGAATGTCAAAATAAAACAAAAGCGTAGATCACCCATGACATGAACAAGACAAAATATCTGAAAACGACACACAAATCACACACCACCCCTAGGGTACGTCTCGCTGTTGCCTTGCCTCTCGAAAGGTGATCGTCGAGTAGAGGATGTCTTAGTAAGTCCTCATGATCCGGGAACCTGGCATGAGGGTAGCTTCTAAGGTATCTTCCTATTGCTCTGGTGATCACCATGTCCCGAACCTCGAATTGACCCGAACAACTCCAATAGTGGTGCTACCTACCTCTCAATGATGGGATGGCACTACTTTAAAGGACATCTACACAGACGAATTCCTTAGGGTAGGTAGACGACTCTAGATACTTGCTCTAATTTCAAACAAAAATCAAAAATACTTTTCACACCGACACCTTTTCAAAAAGCTTTCGAAAGCAATTTTTCAAACACTCTTGAGGACTGATACAAGAGTCGAACTGGAATTTTCAAAGAGACTTTTTTAAAAACCCACGGTTGAAAAGCAAACAAACCATTTTTGAAAACACAATGAGCAAGTATCTAAGAGCCCATGGATAACCATGGATAGAAAGGGTGCTAACACCTTCCCTTTCTATAACCTACCTCCCGAACCGAGAGCAATCTCTTTAAGGAATTTTTCTGTGCTTTTGTCCTTTCCATTTGGAGAAAATAAAAGACGGTGGCGACTCTTGCTTCCGCGACATTTCGCGAACCAGCGTTAAACAGTCAGTTCTAGATCCACCGATCACAGAACTGGCGACTCTGCTGGGGACTTAAACTTAAAGTGAGGTGTACCTTAGGGTTAGTTCATAACTGTGTTTTCAATTGTATTGACTTGTTTGCTTTAAAATTGTGGGTTGCATGGGAGTTACATAAGATCCTAACCCGGACCTGGGGATACCCTGTTTAGGTAGCATAAGCTGTGAGGGACCTGTCCGGCGTAGACCGACATGGGTGAAGCAGTGGCTACGTTGGTGTGGCACCTTGGTCTGTACCGATATCCCTTGTATCGCAACGAGGAGAATATGGGTCTTCTGAGGAGTCATTAAGCACCAACAACCTTAGAACCTTAATTGACACAACTTGGCCATTAGAACAGTAGCAGTATGCTACGCCCATTGAGGCTAAACTCTCGTGATGGTTCTGGCCGCAAGAAAAGATTGCGATGCTGGAGTTATGACCGATTGAGGGTAGTCAATGATATTGGGATCCTCTAAGAACCCGGTTACTTTGATAGGACAGGTATGAACCAACAAACTGAAAGAGGGTAATACCTAGACCTCATGCTGGCCTAAACTTTAAGGGTCTGTCTTGTGTGACTTGTGTGCCTTACCATGTTTGCCTTTGTATCTATTTATGGTGTGCTTTATCATAACATCATAACATCATGAGAATTGCATGCATCCTGCATAAGGACTGACCATTTCAAAGACAAGAGGGTTTCACCTTTGCTCTGTTTTGTAGGACACCATGATGCCTGTGCGAAGGAATACTATCCGGTTCAACTTTATTCACCCACCTGAGTTGCTTGAAGAGTTGGTTAGCAGAATTCCAAATACCACCTCCTTCATCCAGAGGCATGGTTCTCTTCTCAGTTTAGTCACTGCAAAGCGGGACCAACAGTTGATGAGTGTTCTGACCCAGTTCTATGACCCTCTCTACCAGTGCTTCACCTTTCAAGACTTCCAGCTGGTCCCTACCCTGGAAGAGTTCTCTGATTTGCTTGGTATCCCTATCTTGGATCAGACTCCCTTTACTGGTTGGGAAAAGACCCTCAGGCTTGAGGAGGTTGCTGCAGCTCTTCCTTTGACCCATCAAGAAGTAATGGACAACTGGGTGACTAGAAGCGGAGTTAAGGGTTTCTTGGCCAAGTTTCTGATTGGTAAAGCTAACAGTTTCTGGAATGACCTGGACTTCAGGGCATATGAAGACATCCTAGCTCTCTTAATCTATGGGCTAGTCTTGTTTCCTAATCCTGACAACTTCATCAATGTCACTGCCATAAGGATCTTTATGTCTCAGAATCCTGTACCCACTCTCTTGGGTGACATGCTGTAACAACTTTATGCTCGTACTACCCGAAGACGAGGAACTCTATGGTGTTGTATCCCTTTGTTGGTGAGGTGTTTTATTTCGCACCTCCCTAAGTTCGTACTGAAGAACCAAGAAGGAAGAGGTTGGGCTCATAGATTAATGTCTCTCACTGACAAGGACATCATTTGGACTTTCAGAGGTTTGGACGAGATAGCTGTTATTGATCGATGCGGAGAATACCCTAATGTTCCGTTGATTGGTACCCAAGGAGGAATCTCTTACAATCCATGTCTAGCGCTCCGTCAGTTTGGAAGAGCCAGAAGAGCAGGCCCCCATGAGATGTTGGTGCCTCACATCAGTTTTGAGTTTCAGGTGGATAGTGACGAGCTGCGTCGTAGGTTCATCAAGGCTTGGGACAAAGTTCATAAAGCTGACCCACAAGAGTTGGGGCCAAAGACTTCTTTACCTATGGAAGCCTACTACAAATGGGTTTGCATCCGTGCTCAGAAGTTAGGTATGCCATACGAAGCCGTCAGACCTATCATTCTTGAGTATCCTGACAAAGATGGTGTTCCTCCAACTGTCCTTCCTCCTCAGATACCTACTGATTATGAGACATTAAAGAGATCTTGGTCGCAACTGCGAGAAGAACGGGATTCTTACCGGGAAAAGTTCAACGAGCAGAAATTGAAGATCTAGAAGCTGACAAAGCAGTTGGAGAATGAGCGAGCTCTGAATGCTTACATCCGTACTGAGAAGAGGAGACCATGGGATCAATAAGGAGCTCTGGATGTTCTTTTACAGTTTTATTTCCCTTTTCAGTATTTCCCTTTCATGTAACGCCTAAGGGCAACCTGTTGAACAATTTAAGTTTCAAAGTTGAATCTAATGAAGTGTGTTCCTTTTTGTTTACAAAGTTGATTCCCGATTGTCTTTGAAAACATAAATCATACGCATTCCATTCATCATGTGCATAGCAGGTTTTCTTCTTTTTAGGTTGCTTACTGTTCTTCGCTGTTTATTTCAGCATCATGAATCCTGACTCATCATCAACCGAGATGTCTATCAAGGCTCTTCAGGCGCAGAATGTGCAATTTCAGGAACTAATCATGGGTTTGGCTCAGGGCCAAGAAGAGCTGAAGGCTCTGCTCCTGAAGAAAGAAAAGAAGAAGAAGAGGAGAACTGTTCTTTTTAACTCGGGCCGAAGGTTTGGCAACACTCTGCAAAATGAAGAGGCTGGTTCTTCTATAGGCAAGAGTAGTCCCCAGGCGGGGAAAGGTCCTAGTCCGGTAGTCTCTGACAACGAGACTGATTTTGATGAGGAACAGTATCCTCCTGCAGAAGATAGATATAAGAAGTTGGAAGACAGATTGAATGCTATGGAGATCCAACAAGTGCCTGGGCTGGATTTCAGAGACTTGGGTTTGTCTACTGGTGTGATCATTCCTCATAAGTTCAAAGCACAATCTTTTACTAAGTATGACGGGGCGTCTTGTCCCAAGCTACACCTCAGGTCTTATGTGCGGAAGATTCAGCCGTACTCAGTGGACAAGAACTTGTGGATCCACTTCTTCCAGGAGAGTCTTTCAGGGACTCATCTCGAATGGTTCTATCGGCTGGATGGGACCAAGGTTCGTAACTGGGAGGAGTTGGCTGGTGCTTTCTATAAGCAGTATCAATATAATGCCGACCTTTCCCCTACACGTACCCAACTCCAGGGTATGTCTCTAGGGTCAAGTGAAGGTTTTAAGGAGTACGCGCAGAAGTGGAGGGATCTGGCTGGCAGGGTGCAGCCTCCGTTGACTGACCGGGAGTTGGTAGACATGTTCTTGGGGACCCTATCTGGGCCATTTTTCAACCATCTTATCGGTAACTCATCTGCAGGGTTTACTGATCTTATTCTGACTGGAGAGAGAATAAAGGCTGGAATGAAGTCTGGCAATATTCAGAAGGGTGCATCGTCAAACTCTGAGAAGAAACCCTTCAAAAAAGAGGCCAGTGCTGTATACGGTTCTAGAAGACAAGAGAAACCTGAACGCCGCCAGTCTGTCAACGCGGTGATGATTGCTAAGCCTGCTGCCTCTCCTCGGCAAACCAATCCTCAAAGGGCTGAAAGACCCAGGAGAGAGTTCACCCGTTTGAGTATGACTCTATCACAAATCTTGCCACAGTTGCTGTCCACCAACCTAGTGACTGTCAGAGAGGCCCCGAAGGTTGTGAACACTGCCTCTACCAAATACAATCCAAATGTCCGCTGTGCCTACCATTCCGATAGCCCGGGGCATTCCACTGATGACTGTTGGGCATTAAGGAACAAGCTGCAGGACCTTATTGACGCCAAAGAGGTACAATTTGAGGCATCTGAGAAGCCTAATGTAGTGACAGCTCCCCTGCCTGCTCATGGAGTGAATGCTATTGGGGATGAGGATGAAGTGGATGAAGCTGAGTTCGACAGCTGGATCTACCCGGCGACCGACAGTGAACCTAGCAATTGGATTGCAAAGGACAACCTACTTGTTTCTCTTGTTACTGAGTAATGAATTCTTCTGTTTTGGTATCTGTAATAAACAATAAATTGAACTCTATGGCCCGGTGTCTTACCCGAGGCACCGTGGTTTCATTTATGAGGGCATATAAATTGTCATTTCATATATCATGAATAAAGATCTTGGACGTTTTCTCGCATTTCAAATCTTATGCTCCTTTTCTTTCTTTCCTTCCTTTCTATATTTCAAAACAGCTGTATTTACACACACTCACTCATACAGGTTTCAATCCACTCTGGATCTCACTGGTAACGACTCTGCTACTTCCAGTTATGACTTCGAAAATCCGATCAACTTAGCCGAAGACGAAAGTGAAGATGATTGCGAAGTTCCTGGCGAGCTTGCAAGACTGTTACTCCAGGAAGAGAGGGAAATTCAACCACATGAAGAGCCGGTGGAAACGATAAATCTGGGCACTGAGACAGACAGAAAGGAGGTAAAGATTGGTGCCAACCTAGAGCTCAGCGTGAAGCAACGGTTGACTCAAATGTTACATGATTATATGGAGATCTTTGCCTGGTCCTACGAAGACATGCCCGGGTTGGATACCGATATTGTGGTCCATCACTTGCCTACTAAGGAAGACTGCCCTCCGGTTAAGCAAAAAGTCCGCCGTATGCGTCCAGAGATGTCTGAGAAGATCAAAGCCGAGGTTATGAAACAGTTTGATGCCGGGTTCCTTGCAGTGACTTCTTACCCGCAGTGGGTTGCTAATGTAGTGTCGGTACCAAAGAAAGATGGTAAGGTCAGAATGTGTGTCGATTACAGGGATCTGAACAGGGCCAGCCCCAAAGATGACTTCCCCCTACCTCACATTGATGTCCTTGTTGACAATACAGCTCAGCACAAGGTGTTTTCTTTCATGGATGGCTTTTCAGGCTATAATCAAATCAAGATGGCACCTGAAGACATGGAAAAAACTACCTTTGTTACTCAGTGGGGCACCTTCTGCTACAAGGTCATGCCTTTTGGACTGAAGAACGCTGGGGCAACCTACCAACGTGCCATGGTTGCTTTATTTCATGATATGATCCATCATGAGATAGAAGTGTATGTTGACGACATGATCGCAAGGTCCCAGACTGAGGAAGAACACCTTGATCATCTGCAGAAGTTGTTTGACCGGTTGAAATTGTACAAGCTAAGGTTGAACCCGAACAAGTGCACCTTCGGGGTAAGATCTGGGAAGTTGCTAGGCTTTGTTGTAAGTGATAAGGGTATTCAAGTGGACCCTGCCTAGGTCAAAGCTATTCAAGATATGCCAGCTCCTAAGACAGAGAAAGAGGTCAGAGGCTTTTTAGGACGCCTGAATTACATTGCTCGATTCATCTCACACCTGACTGCTACTTGTGAGCCAATCTTCAAGCTGCTGAAGAAAGATCAGGTAGTACGTTGGAATGATGAATGTCAGGCTGCTTTTGACAGAATCAAGGAGTATCTCCAAGAACCACCCATCCTTATGCCACCGGTTGAAGGGAGACCTCTGATACTATACCTGACAGTACTTGATAACTCAATGGGGTGTGTGTTGGGGCAGCATGACGAGTCTGGCCGAAAAGAGCATGCCATTTATTACCTTAGCAAAAAGTTTACCGACTGTGAGACCCGATACTCACTGCTCGAGAAAACTTGCTGCGCTTTGGTATGGGCTGCTCGCCGGCTGAGACAGTATATGCTGACTCACACTACCTTGTTGATCTCAAAGATGGATCCTATAAAGTACATATTTGAAAAGCCTGCTCTGTCTGGGAGAATAGCAAGATGGCAAATGATCTTGACGGAATACGACATTCAGTACACAACTCAGAAAGCCATCAAGGGAAGTGTATTGGCGGACCACTTGGCACATCAGGCAGTAGACGACTATCAGTCAATGAACTTCGAGTTTCCAGACGAGAGCATCATGATAGTGACTGATTGTGAAGTACCTGGACCGGATGAAGGACCTGAGGAAGGATCCCGATGGTCTATGCACTTTGACAGAGCCTCCAATGCTTTGGGTAACGGTATCGACGCTGTAATCATATCCCCTCAAGGCACTCATACTCCACTCACTGCCCGCCTATGTTTCAACTGTACCAACAACATGGCGGAGTATGAGGCATGCATCATGGGTCTCCAAGCGGCGATCGACTTAAGGATCAAGTTTATGAGTGTCTTCGGAGATTCCACTCTCGTGATCAACCAGATCAAAGGAGAGTGGGATACGAAACATCCGAACCTTATTCCTTACAGAGAATGTGTGTTGACCTTGATCCCCCACTTCACGAAGATAACCTTTGAACATTTCCCAAGAGAGGAGAATCAGCTGGCGGACGCGTTAGCTACGATGTCTTCTATGTTCAAAGTCAAATGGGACAATGAGGCTCCCCGGATCATCATCTGGAAACTGGACGAACCGGCATACTGTTGTGATCTCGAGACTGAATTGGTAACTGAGAAGCCTTGGTACCATGAGGTGAAGAGATATTTGGAAGCTCAGGAATACCCCGAAGGTGCGTCTGTCAATGATAAAAAGTTTCCGAGAAGGTTCGCAGCAAAGTTCTTCCTTAGCAACGGCATCTTGTACAAGCGAAATCATGATTCGACCTTACTGCGTTGTGTGGACAAGACAGAAGCAGAAAGGATCATAGAAGAGCTACATGAAGGGACATTCGGAACACATTCTAGTGGACACACTATGGCAAAGAAGATCCTTCGGGCAGGGTATTTCTGGTCCACAATGGAAGCTGACTGCTACCAGCATTCTCGGACATGTCATAAATGCCAGATATACGCAGACAAGGTGCATGTTCCTCCAGTTCCTCTAAATGTCCTGACTGCGCCTTGGCCGTTTGCAATATGGGGCATAAACATGATCGGTGAGATTAAACCTACGGCATCTAACGGGCATCGCTTCATCCTGGTAGCGATTGATTACTTCACGAAGTGGGTCGAAGCAGCTTCCTACGCTACGGTAACCAAGAACGTTGTGGCACGGTTCATTCGGCATAATCTGATCTGTCGATACGGCGTCCCAGAAAGGATTATTACAGACAACGGTACCAATCTGAATAACAAGATGATCACTGAGCTCTGCGAGCAGTTTAAGATACAGCACCATAACTCTTCTCCCTACAGACCGAAGATGAATGGGGCTGTAGAGGCAGCAAATAAAAACATTAAGAAAATCGTGCAGAAGATGACAGTGACTTATAAAGATTGGCACGAGATGTTACCGTTCTCTCTACATGGGTACCGTACCTCAGCCAGGACGTCAACCGGGGCAACTCCTTTCTCCTTGGTCTACGACATGGAGGCAGTCTTACCGATCGAAGTGCAGATACCCTCTCTCCGGATAATGAAGGATGAAAATCTGAACGAAGATGATTGGATCCAGACACGACTTGATCAGTTAAACCTTATTGACGAAAAGAGACTGGCTGCTATCTGTCATGGTCAGACGTATCAGAAACGGATGATCAGGGCATTTAACAAAAAGGTCAGACCGTAGGAATATCAAGTTGGGGATCTGGTAATCAAGCGAATCATCCTTCCTCAGAGTGATCCAAGGGGCAAATGGACCCCCACGTACGAAGGGCCATTTGTGGTTAAACATGTGTTCTCAGGAGGAGCCATGATTCTAACCAACATGGATGGTGACGACCTTCCTCACCCCGCCAATGCAGACATAGTAAAAAGATACTACGCATGAAAAAGACCCGCTAGGCTGACATGCCTAGGCAAAAATTAGGGCTTCCCGGCGAACCAAAAGGGTTCGGGCAAAATGAAGGGATGAAATGAAAAAAATCTGTACACCCGGCAAGTCGAAAACTTGAAAAGGCGGCTTGGGCAAAAATGGGTATCCCGGTGGACTGAAAACCCGAAAGGGCGGTCCAGGAAAAAGTTAGGGACAAAGCGTAATACTATGTCTCATTGGATCACTTTGCATCCAGAATCCGGTATCTACATCAAGTTCAGACGGCATCGATCAGTCAGCTTCATCTTCAACCAAGGTCATCAAGTGATGAGACGCTCAAAGACATAAAGGTAATAGCAGAGTTGAAACCCAGTGGGATCATTCATTTCACACAGCTGTTTTATTTTCTTTTGTATAAATTGTATAAACTCTTTTGTTCGGCGGCGTTCTCTTACTAGGACGTCAGCCTCTTGTACACAAACGCCTATTTTACAGGCAAATTCAAAATCAATACAAAAATCACTTTTCAGTTAAAATTGCCAACTGTTTTCTTTTCTTTTCTGTTTTGTTTTGCGAAGAACGTCCAAGGTTCAATTTGTGATATATGCATTGACAATAATTTGCTAACTCATGAATATTTGCATACGAAACAAAGGATTAATTACAGGTAACATTAGAAACAGGGGCAATAAAGAGTTGTCTAAGCAATCTAATTGTTCTATCCTCCAAGGTACCAAGGTAGGTTCAGCTGAAGAACATAACCAGATATCTTAATTCCCCAGAGAGTGATCCAGCAAGTCAGTACACTCTCCTCGAGCAAGGTTACAGTCAAACTTAAGGAAGTTGGGTATCCTCCCGCAGATCTCAACATCCCCCAGCAATATACATGCATTCCTAACAAGCATCCCCGGCAGTCTTGGTCTAAAGATTGTTCCCCGGTGGTATATCAAACATTCAATGGAGTCACTTCCTCGATACAGTTCAGAATTTCCCCAGGAGAGTCCAATCCAGTTTCCCCAGGAAAGGTTGGAATCCATCTCCCCAAGCAGCAAGCTTATCCCCAGTAGATTCTGGAAGCTTATCCTCGCAGAACACGAATGCGTCTCCCGATTTTATTCAAGAGTTATTTCCTTACCAGGATATAACTGGGTTATCCTCAGCAAAAAGCCACGAGAAGATCGTCCTCGGCGAAGTCTTCCTATCCCCCAGCGAAGTCTATCAACACTTCCAACACAACAAGGGTATCCCCAGCAAGTTATTATCAACAAACTCAACAAAGTACCTCTCTCCCCACAGAGTATTGCTTCCCAGCAAGATCGCTAGAATACTTTTCTCCCCGCAGAGTAATCCATTCGCCAAGTTCATTCCCCAACGGAGTCATCTTCTCCTACCGGTATTCTTGCAACTATCTCTCCCCAGCGGAAGCAAAAATCTATTCTTCAACATCAGCCCAGGATATGACTTCCCGGCACCCGTCAAGGATTTATTCTCCTAAGACAAAAACATACATTCATAAACATCACATACATGATGATACATGCATATACGCATCATATCTTACAAATCTCATTTATGTTGAGAACATCATTGCTTGATCCATATCATGCATTGCATATGACTGACCTTTACCTTTCAGGAAAGATTCAGTTAAGTTCTCAACTATATTTCAAGACCTAGACCGGTTCAGTTAAATCGACCCTAAGATTTTCCTGTTTCTTATCCAGTCAAAGGCCTTCTCTGGTTCAGTCAGATCGACCCTAAGATCTCCCTGTTTCTTATCCAGTTGAAGACATTTCAAGACCTAGACCGGTTCAGTTAAATCGACCCTAAGATTTTACTGTTTCTTATCCAGTCAAAGGCCTTCTCTGGTTCAGTCAGATCGACCCTAAGATCTCCCTGTTTCTTATCCAGTTGAAGATTTCAAGACCTAGACCGGTTCAGTTAAATCGACCCTAAGATTTTCCTGTTTCTTATCCAGTCAAAGGCCTTCTCTAGTCCAGCTAAATCGACCCCTAACAGATTTTTCTGATAAAGACTCAGTAGAAGATATCCTAGATTCTCTCAGCGTTACTGTTGAGGTAGAAGTCGCCCAAGATTCTCTCAGCGTTACTGTTGAGGTTGAAGTCGCCCAAGATTCTCTCAGCGTTACTGTTGAGGTTGTAGTCGCCTATGGTTCTCTCCCCGTTACTGCGGAGGTAGTAATCGCCCCAAGATTCTCTCAGCGTTACTGTTGAGGTTGAAGTCGCCCAAGATTCTCTCATCGTTACTGTTGAGGTTGTAGTCGCCTATGGTTCTCTCCCCGTTACTACGGAGGTAGTAATCGCCCTAAGATTCTCTCAGCGTTACTGTTGAGGTTGAAGTCGCCCAAGATTCTCTCAGCGTTACTGTTGAGGTTGAAGTCGCCCAAGGTTCTCTCAGCGTTCCTGTTGAGGTAGTAATCGTCCAAGGTTCTCTCAACGTTCCTGTTGAGGTAGTAACCATCCCTGGTTCATTCATCACCTTTTGAAGATCCAGATCCAGCTCCTGTAACCAGTCAGGACACGTCTATACAAAGAATCTGAAGACCAACTCCTGTAACAGGTCAGGTAATCATTTTTCTTTTTCAGGTATGCAAGCTCTCGCTAAGGAATCTCTTACGCGATCAACATCCAGATGGCATCTATAAGCCCATCCACCATCCATCATCTCTCAGCATGGCATCTATAAGCCCATCACCCCATCCATCAATCTCCAAATGGCATCTATAAGCCCATTCCCTCATCACACTACTATGTGAGCGCAAATTTCTGGGCACTCTAGTGTTCAATCATCTTCCACCTTCGGATTACGAAAGGCACGTCAGCCAATCTGCATCCTCAGGTCTAAGAAGATTGAACAGGGGCAACTGTTGTACCCCAAAATTTGCCCTCCCATATTCTTCAAGAATTTGCAAAGAGCATGCTTCAAAATTCCCTAAGGGTTGCACGGTTCAAGGGCCTCCTAAACAGTCAAAAACTAGGGTTTTGGTTTTGACAAAGAAATTGAAGTTATCAAGGGTCCAATCAAGTCCCACATGCTTATAAACATTTTCAAGTATCCTCATGTCAAGTTTCAAGACTCACAGCACAAAATTGCACAGTCAAAAACCCTAATTGCTCAACAGTCAACTGCAGGGGCAAAATGGTCATTTGACAGTCAAAAGTTCAAATTTTTGGTCAACATCTCATTTTGAAGCCACAAACATCATTTGATCAATGCTTGATCATGATTCTCAAAGCTTGGCTCAAAAAGTCTCAAGATGCAAAAGTTTCCATATTTGGACTGTTGAAAAAGTCAACTGTAACTTGACCAAGGCATAACTTCCACATGGTTTATCAGAAAAATTCAAACCAAAGCTCATTTTGAATAGAAATACATTTCCTACAACTCCTCTTCACACTCCAAGTCCAAGAAATTCTCTCATAAAAAGTTATCAATTTCAACATTATAGGTCATTTTCAAAAGTCAACAAAAAGGGACTTTAAGTCAAAGGCCATAACTTGAGATTGGTAAATCAAAATGACATGGGACCAAATGCATTGGTTAGAGGACTTCAAGACATTTCCAAAATGTCCAAGAACATGATCAAAACTTAAAAATTGAGCAAGATATGCCTTGTGGAAGTTGGGAAATTTTTGGATATTTTGAAAAGTCAACTTTGCTTCAAATGTCTTAAAATTGCTAATGGGCCACATTTTCTTCCAAGAATCATCATCCAAAGCATGTGCACGACCATTTGGCCCAAAGGGAAGTTATTCATCATTTTTATTTATTTATTTGAATTTTTAAATTGCTATTAATTCATTTAATAAAATAAATATGTGAAAAATACCAAAGCAAACTTTTTGAATCTTTTTATGCATGAAATATCTCCAAGATTTCGTGCAAATCAGATAGGGAAAGAATCAATGTGATTTGGACATGATTGATATCAAATATGCATGAAAAAGATTGAAAAATTATGCCATGAAAATCAAATATTCTCTACATCAATGCTTTGATCCTTTGGCTCAGAATTTAACCCTAATACACTCCATAAATAAGCCACAAGCTAGACCTAAAGACCAGGACCTGAAAGCTGCGCCAGAAAACAAGAACCAAACTTGCACTTTTGTCAAAAAATTCTAAAACTGAAAACGTGGTTCCAAGGTGTTGTACCCCAAAATTTGCCCTCCCATATTCATCAAGAAATTGCCAAGTCAAGGTCACAAAATTCCCCCAGGGTGTGCAGCTCAACTGTCTCCTATACAGTCAAAACTAGGGTTTGAGTTCTGGTCAAGCAAATGAACTTTTCAAAGGCCCAATCAAGTCTCATATGCCTACAAAGATGGTCAAGCATCCTCATGTCAAGTTTCAAGGCATTCAGCTCAAGATTGCACAGTCAAAACCCTAGATTGCACTACAGTCAACTGTAGGGGCAAAATGGTCATTTGGCAGTCAAAAGTTCAAATTTTTGGTCAATATATCATTTTGAAGCCACAAACATCATTTGATCAATGCTTGATCATGATTCTCAAAATTTGGCTCAGAAATCATCCAAGATGCAAAAGTTGCTATATTTGGACAGCTGAAAAAGTCAACTGAAATTGACCAGGGCATAACTTTCACATGGATTATCAGAAAAATTCCATCCAAAGCTCATTTTGAAGAGAAAGACATTTCCTACAATTCATCTTCATGTTCCAAGTCCAAGAAATGCTCTCACAAAAAGTTATCAATTTCAACATTATAGGTCATTTTCAAAAGTCAACAAAAAGTGACTTTAAGTAAAAGACCATAACTTGAGATTAGTAAATCAAAATGACATGGGACCAAAGGCATTGGTTAAAGGACTCAAAGACCTTTCCAAAATGTCCAAGAACATGTGAAAAGCTTAAAAATTGACCAAGTTATGCCTTGTGGAAGTTGGGAAATTTTTAGGAATTTTGAAAAGTCAACAATGGTTCAAAAGGCCTAAAAATGCAAATGGGCCCATTTTTCTTCCAAGTTTCTTCATGCCAAGCCTATGCACGACCATTAGGCCCAAAGGGAAATATTTTCTCATTTTTTAATTATTTATTTGAATTTCTATCAATATTAATTCATTTAAATTAATTAAATACATGAAAAATATCAAACTTAACCTAAAAAAATCTTTTCATGCATGTTTATTCTTAATATTTCGTGCATATCCCAATTAGGCAAATTTGGATGAGATTTGAGCATGATTGAACCAAAAACCATGAAAAAAGATTCAAAAAAGATCTTGTGAAATCAAATCTTCAAAAATCATTATGGCCATGGATTTTGTTCAATGTTTTTGACCTAAATCGTTCCTTACATATACAAGAACAAGACCTAATGCCAAAAAGACTGCAAGCTGCGCTCAAAAGCAAGGACCAAAACTTGAAAACTGTCAAAAAAATTGGAAACTGATTTCAAGGTTCTGAATAGATTCAAGCCTCCATTCCTTTGGCAATAGCTTCCTTGTGTGATTCTGAACGTGTATCAATCATAAACCACAAGCAAAGCTACAAGAACTGGTAAAACGGGTTCAAACTGTACCAAAGAACATCCATAATCGTATTTTGGTTTTAAGGCATGATCATGGCATTTTAATGATATATTCATGTTCCTTACAAGGTTTTACAACTGACCATTATATTTAATTGAGTTTTTGTGTTGTATAGAAGACATTGCCATGTTTCTTTTTTAGGGTTTTCAGGAGCTTGAAAGAGGGTTTTTACGTAGAGGCAAAATCAGAACTCCAAACCACCATGGTTGAACTCAGGGCTCAGAGACGAGAAGATCCATAGGCTCGCGAACAATTTATGATGCCTAGGGTTCTAATCGTTATTTTTCAATAGGCACTTTTCTGCAACGCGTTGAAACCGTTGCCATATTGTTTTTATTTTCAGGCACGCGAAGAAGACAACTCCGTGGCACGCAGGGATTGGTTACATTCGAATTTGCGCGCGGTTTCAGATCACTAACCCATTTTATTTTATATTGATTATTCGTTATTATATATTAAAAGAATTCCAAGTGACTCAGTGGCAGGCGTAGAGGCGTGCAATCTCCAAGACCTGGGTTCGAACCCCAGGTCTTACAAATCTTCATATTATTTTTCCAACGAAACTCCTATGCGTTTCAGTAATGTAGGCGTATGATGTACCATCACCATCCAACCACACAGGTGTCCAAGGGAATCAGATCAAAGGCTTAAGTCTGAGGAACATGCTACACTTGGTCAAAGGCATTACACTTGATTGGAAAGGTCAACGAATTCACAAATAATTGGGCCAGGCTTCTTAAATCAGCACCTCCTTATTTGGGGCTACACCCCACATTGGTTTGCATTTTTTATATTTTTTCTTACCTTTTACTTTTATTGTTTTATTTATTTTATTGTCTTAATTTAATTAACTTATTTTTCTACAAAATATAAAACATTAAAAATACAAAAAAGACAAAAAATACATTTTTTAGTTTATTATTGCCATGAATAAATTAGAATGTAAATTGTTTAGTTTAATTAGGTTTTAATTTTAATTCCTTTCTAATAAAAATCCAAAACATGTAGAATTAGGTTAATTGATAGTTTTAATGTCTTTTTAATTTTTATTTCTCACAATACTATTTATTTATTATTTTATTTTCATAAATTAAAAATTGTACATAATAAATGTTAGGTTTAATTTAGATCTTATTTTAATTCTTTCTTAATAAATAAAAAAATATTAGAATTAGGGTTTGCCGTTTAATTTAATTTCAATTAACTTCCTTTTTTCATTAAATCTAAAAAACACCAAAATATCATTTTCATTTAACTTTTCACTTTTAATTCCTTATTAATTTTAATCATTTAATTTTAATTCTCATTAACCATTAATATTTTGCCAAAGGGTCCAACGCCCTAGTTTTGTTTTAATTATTTTCTTTTGCGCATTTACTTTATTGCACATTATAATTTTGTAAATCTCCCAAAGCCATGTAACTTTACTTTTCGCATTTTATTTTATCGCTTTACTTATTTTCCGCTAAATCGGGTCCGGTTTAATTTTGGCGATGTGGACCCGCGCCGTTTGTAATAGTCGTAGATTTCTTTTCCGCAATTTTATAACTGTTAAATATGCATGCAAGAATGAATGGACAAATTAAAATCAAGCGTAGAATACGACAAACATGACAAGACAAATATCAATGAACATGACACACAATTCGCACACACCATCCCTAGGGTACGCCTCACTGTTGCCTTTCGAAAGGTGGTCGTCGAGTAGAGGATGTCTTAGTAAGTCCTCATGATCCGGGAACCTGGCATGAGGGTAGCTTCTAAGGTGTCTTCCCATTGCTCTGGTGATCACCATGTCCCGAACCTCGAATTGACCCGAACACCTCCAACGGTGGTGCTACCTACCTCTCAATGGTGGGATGGCACTACTTTAAAGGACATCTACACAGACGAATTCCTTAGGGTAGGTAGGTTCTCAAGGATACTTGCTCTAATCTCAAAACAAACTCAAAAAGACTTTTCACACTGACACTTTTCAAAAGCTTTCAAAGCAAATTTTTCAAACACTCTGACGTATGAGTCGATCTGAAATTTTTTCAAAGAAACTTTTTTTTAACCCACATTGAAAAGCAAACAAACAATTTGAAAACACATTGAGCAAGTATCTAAGAGCCCATGGATAACCATGGATAGAAAGGGTGCTAACACCTTCCCTTTCTATAATCTACCTCCCGAACCGAGAGCAATCTCTATAAGGAATTTTTCTGTGCTTTTGTCCTTTCCATTCGGAGAAAATAAAAGACGGTGGCGACTCTTGCTTCCGCGACATTTCGCGAACCAGCGTTAAACAGTCAGTTCCAGATCCACCGATCACAGAACTGGCGACTCTGCTGGGGATTTAACTTAAAGTGAGGTGTACCTTAGGATTAAGATCACTGTGTTTTCAATTGTCTTCTTTGCTTGCTTTATTATTGTGGGTTGCTTGGGAGTTCTATAGATCCTAACCCGGATCTGGGGGATACCTTTCTTAGAAAGTAGCAACAAGGCTGTGAGGGAACTGTGCGGGGTATACCGACATGGTTGAAACAGTCTGCTACGTTGATGTGGCACTTTGGTGTGTACCGGTAACCCTTGAGTTTAGTCAAGGAGAGTACGGGGCCTCCGCGTGGTGTCGTGAAGCATCAACAGACCTTAGGAACCTTAATTGAACTATCTTGGCCTCTTTAGGGTAGTGAGATAACTGACTTTGGTACAGTCCGAGGTTGGTTGATACTCGATACTACACTCAATTGAGGGTTGCTTTCCTGGAATATTTCGGTCGCCAGTTCAGTGGCTAAATCGAAACGATGAACAATGAAAGCAATCCCGTGATATTGGGAACCTTAGAACCCGGTTACTTTGATTAGGACAGGTTGAACCCACCAACTTCAAGAGGGTAATACCTAGACCTCATGCTGGCCTAAACTCTAAGGGCTCTTTTGTGTGACTTGTGTGCCTTCGTACTTGACTATCTGCGTGCTTGTTACCTGACACTTGTTTCTTGCAGGTCTTGTTTATAGTCCTTAATTGGGACTCATAACAGGGTACTAAGTTTTTTGCAGGTCTTGTTTATAGTCCTTAATTGGAACTCATAACAGGGTACTAAGTTTTTTGCAGGTCTTGTTTATAGTCCTTAATTGGGACTCATAACAGGGTACTAAGTTTTTTGCAGGTCTTGTTTATAGTCCTTAATTGGGACTCATAACAGGGTACTAAGTTTTTTGCAGGTCTTGTTTATAGTCCTTAATTGGGACTCATAACATGGTACTAAGTTTTTTGCAGGTCTTGTTTATAGTCCTTAATTGGGACTCATAACGGAGTACTAAATTTCTTGCAGGGTTGTTTATAGTCCTTAATTGGGATTCATAACAAAGTATACTGAATTTCTTGCAGGGTTTGTTTATAGTCCTTAACTGGGACTCATAACAGGGTTTACCTACATCACCCCATGCATAGCATGACATCATACCATTGCATACCATTGCATACATCCTAACCCAATTTCAAGGATCTCAAGGGCTTGTGATGCAGGTCATGATGAACCAACTGTCTAGCCAGGGGCAAAGAGGATTTATTTTCCTCTAGCCAAGGGTGTCAGGGGCTATGACCCACTGGATATGGTGAGCCTTTGACCCTTGAAGAAGGACTCTCAACAATATGCAGTGCCTTCAGTCAAGCTACCGGTTCCAAATGCTAACAAAGTTTCTCTGTTTACCCCGCGAGGTCCTTGAAAACATTACATGCATGTCATACATCTCATTGCATTGCAGGTATCCCTTGACAGGTTGCTTACCCTTCCTCGCTGTTTATTTCAGCCGATCGCCATGAATCCTGAATCATCAGCCGAACAGACTATCAAGGACCTCCAGGCTCAGAACGCCCAGTTCCAAGAGCTGATTATGAATTTGACCCAGGGGCAACAAGACCTGAAGGCTCTCCTTTTGAAGAAGGACAAGAAAAAGAAGAGGACTGTTCTGTTCAGCCCTAGACGCAGATCTGGGAATACACCGCAAGTTGAAACTGAGAGGACACCCCCATCTGTGGGAAAAAGCAGTCATCATGAGAGAGAGGTTCCCAGTCCAGTGGTCTCCGACAACGAGACAGATTTTGATGAAGAGCAGTACCCTCCTGCTGATGACAGATATAAGCAACTGGAGGACAGAATGAAAGCTATGGAGGTTCAACAGGTACCTGGGCTGGATCTCGGAGATCTGGGTTTGTCAACTGGTGTGGTTATCCCCCATAAGTTCAAAGCACCATCCTTCTCTAAGTATGACGGGGCGTCTTGTCCCAAGCTGCATCTAAGGTCCTATGTTCGGAAGATCCAACCATACACGGTGGACAAAAACTTGTGGATCCACTTCTTCCAGGAAAGTCTTTCAGGGACTCACCTCGAATGGTTCTATCAGCTGGATGGGACCAAAGTTCGTAACTGGGAGGAGTTGGCAACTGCTTTCTATAAGCAGTACCAGTACAATGCCAACCTTGCCCCTACGCGTACCCAACTCCAGGGTATGTCGTTAGGATCAAGTGAAGGTTTTAAAGAATATGCGCAGAAATGGAGGGATCTTGCTGGAAGAGTACAACCACCTCTGACTGATCGGGAACTTGTGGACATGTTCTTGGGGACCTTGTCTGGTCCATTTTATAACCACCTAATTGGGAATTCGTCTGCTGGATTCACGGATCTCATCTTGACTGGAGAGCGAATAGAAGCTGGTATCCGGTCTGGGAAAATTCAAGAGGCTGCACCTGCTGATAAAAAGCCTCATCATGGAAAGAAAGAATCCAATGCTGTGCACGGTAAAAAGAGCCGTCATGAGGCAGGGGCAATCCAGATTTCCAATCCCAGACCTGCTCAACAAGGACAGGGGCAGCAGCGTAAGGAGAAGCGGCAGTATACCAAACTCAACATGTCGCTGGATCAAGCACTGCAACAACTGTTGAAGACAGGGCTGATCACCTTAAGGGCTCCTCTTCGGAATCCGAACACTTCTGCTCCCAACTATCATCCCAACGATAGGTGTGCATATCATTCAGATAGCCCGGGGCATACTACGGACAATTGCTGGCCTCTCAAGAATAAGATTCAAGATATGATCGACGCTGGAGAGATTCAGTTTGAAGTGCCAGAGACTCCGAACATAGTCACTGCTCCGTTGCCCAATCATTGAAGCCTTTTGTTTATTTGAATGTTTCGAGTTGTACTTTTCTTTGCTGATACAAACAATTAATGTCATAGCAAACTCTTTTATGTTATCAATGCATCGCATACGTCTGTTTTGGAAATTAATACAATTATTTTCATTATGTTCAAATATCTTTTCATATTTTTTCTGATGTCAACTCTCGGTTAATAATTCTGAGCCTCTTGAGGGAGGATGACGAAAATGATACCACAATCATTACAGTATGCTTTTGAACAGACCCCGCTGATGAGGTACAGGCATTGTTTCGACCCCTAAACACTGGAGTTATAAGGATGATAATCCCTCGTCAACCCAGCAGAGCCAAAGAAGTAGGAGTTTTTTATTTTCAAAAAAAAAAAATCAAAACCCTTAATCATAACCCGGGGCAGGGTAGTCTCTCAGTTGATCCAAGTGCATGACGAATGGCACCGAAGAGATCTTTACAAAACGAACAAAGACAGTGATGGTTCAGAACAATCAAAAAGACAGGCAGTCATCATCAAAATTCATAAATGAAAAGCCCAAAAAGTCTAAACCTACAAAGGGGACTTATGAAACTGGGGCATCCCGCTGACTGTAATTCCAAAAAGGAAACAGTTCAGGCAAAAAAGAAAGGGATAACAAAAATAAAAAAGAAAGAGGTCCTACAAACCCTCAACAAAAAAAGGAATGACTGCCTATTCAAAATAAGTTATCAATATCTGAATCATCACCGGAAAATCAGAGCAAAGACTCAAACAAGGTCTAACGTATGATCAACTGAGTTTAGGTTGGGAGAACATCACGAAGAGCGGGTGGGGACAAATAATTTGAGCCTTTATCCTTTGTTTCTTAAACCGTGAACCAGGCCACGTTATAACCCTTAAAAGTCCTAGCTGAAGCATGGGTTAGTTCGAAAGCATACTGTTACGAAAGGTATCCTGACTCCTGAAGGCTTGCTGTAAAATATTGAGTTAACATCACATTGTTTTACGACAAAATGCATTTTCAAAATCTTCAAGACAGACATAGGCTTTGCATTTTTTAACATAACTTTGTTTGCATATGACTTTTTGTTTGAACAGCAGGGAAATTCGCATAATGAAAGTCTAATGAACAGAAGTACCTCCAATCAAGGGGCAGACATGACCATGGTCCATTATCTGGGGCAATTAAGCCAAGGTTCGGAGAATATCTCAAAGACCAAATAGCCTAGGGCAAATCTCCGCCTGAGTCACTTGGGGCATTCCAACAACGAATCTTGCCTGATCAAACACTTTCTGGTGGCCTGACACTTCTAACAGGGGCAACTCCCTACATTCTGAGAGCATGGGCATAGTCGAAAAAATGCTACGCAAAATCAAAGACCCGCTAGGCTGACATGCCTAGGCAAAAATTAGGGCTTCCCGTCGAACCAAAAGGGTTCGGGCAAAAATAAGGGATGAAATGAAAAATCTGTACACCCGGCAAGTCGAAAACCTGAAAAGGCGGCTTGAGCAAAAATGGGTATCCCGGTGGACTGAAAACCCGAAAGGGCGGTCCAGGCAAAAATTAGGGATCAAAGCGTACGACTATGTCCTGCCATCTGTCTACCAGAAGAAGGTTTGTCCATCAACAACGATCAGCATCCCACAGGTGCCTCCCCCCATAGAAACAGGGGCAATAATGGGTGGTCTAAGCAATCTAATTGTTCCGTCCACAAGATATAAGGGATATTCATTCCCCAGGAGAGTCCAATCCAGGTTCCCCGGGAAAGTTGGAATCCATCCCCCCAAGCAGTAAGCTTATCCCCAGTAAATTCTGGAAGCTTATCCCCTCGCAGAACACGAACGCGTCGTCCGGCTTGATTTAAAGAGTTATTTCCTTAACAGGATATAACTGGGTTATCCTCAGCCAAAAGCCACGGAAAGAGCGTCGTCGACAGAATCTTCTTATCCCCAGCGAAGTCCATTCATACTTCCAATACAGCAAGGTATCCTCAGCAAGTCATCCTCAACAATTCAGCAAAATCATCCCCCCACAGAGTATTTCTCCCCAACATGGTCGCTAGAATATCTTTTTCTCCCCGCAGAATCCTCCATTTGCCAAGTTCATTCCCCAACGGAGTTATCTTCTCCTACCGGTATACTTGCAACTATCAACCCCAGCGGAAGCAAAAGCCATTCTTCCATATCAGCTCAGGATGCGACTTCCCGGCACCCGTCAAGGATTTATTTTCTTAGACAAACATACATTCATAAAACGTCACATACATCATTATAGCATGCATATGCATCATACTACACGAATCTCATTGATTTTGAAAACATACAGTTCATGCATCATGATTTTGCATACAATTATGTTTTGCCTTTTCAGGAAAAAGATCAATACAAAAATGACTACTATCAACTATCACAGTTCATTCTTGATATAGTTTCAAATGTAAGCCCAGCGATGGTGACGTTCTGATACTGCTTCCGGAATTCCTTCTAGATATAGTTTCAGATGTAAGCCCAGCGATGGTGACGTTCTGATACTGCTTCCGGAATTCCTTCAGATATAGTTTCAGATGTAAACCCAGAGATGGTGACGTTCTGATGCTGCTTCCAGGTATCCTTCAGATATAGTTTCGGATATGATCCAGATATGGTGACATTCTGATGCTGCTTCCAGAATTCCTTCAGATATAGTTTCAGATGTAAACCCAGAGATGGTGACGTTCTGATGCTGCTTCCAGGTATCCTTCAGATATAGTTTCGGATATGATCCAGAGATGGTGACGTTCTGATACTTCTTCCAGATATAGTCCAGATGTAAACCCGATATGGCAACATTCTGTCACTTATTCCAGTTGAAGATATTTCAAGACCTCCTCTAGTCCAGCTAAATCGATGCCCAACAGATTTTTCTGATAAAGACTCAGCAGTCCCCTATGGTCCCCTCTCCAACGGCGTGTGAGGTAGTAATTCCTTTCTTCAGATGTTTCCCTCTCCGGCATGAGCGTGAGGTGATATTCCCTTATGGTCCCCTCTCCAACGGCGTGTGAGGTGGTAATTCCTTTTTCAGATGTTTCCCTCTCCGGCATGAGCGTGAGGTGAGATTCTCTTATGGTCCCCTCTCCAACGGCGAGTGAGGTGATATTTCCTTCCAGATTATAATTTCCTATAGTTCCCTCTCCAACGGTGAGTGAGGCGACTCCCTTTGAGATTATAATGTCCTTTGGTTCTCTCCCTGACACTACGAAGATGGTAATTCTCACCAAGATTTTCTCAACGAGCGTTGTTGAGGTTGAAATCATTCAGGATTCTCTTACCATTCACGCTAAGGCAGTAACCATCCCTGGTTCATTCCTCAGCGTTTGAGGCTCCAGACTCAGCTCCTGTAACCAGTCAGGACACATCTATACCAAGCATCTAAAATCAGCTCCTGCAGCGGGTCAGGTACTCATTTTTCTCTCTTGCAGGTATGCAGGTTCTCGCTAAGGAATCTCTTACGCGATCAACATCCAGATGGCATCTATAAGCCCATCATCCTATCCAATCAACACCCGGATGGCATCTATAAGCCCATCATCCTATCCAGCAATCTCTAAA
Organism: Vicia faba; assembly: GCA_948472305.1. Taxonomy (NCBI): domain Eukaryota; kingdom Viridiplantae; phylum Streptophyta; class Magnoliopsida; order Fabales; family Fabaceae; genus Vicia; species Vicia faba. The sequence goes on along the minus strand of OX451738.1, from coordinate 930,530,027 downwards.
TGGCATCTATAAGCCCATTCCCCCATCACACTGTTACTATGTGAGCGCAAATTTCTGGGCACTCTAGTGTCCAATCATCTTCTACCCTCGGATTACGAAAGGCACGTCAGCCAATCTGCATCCTCAGGTCTAAGAAGATTGAACAGGGGCAACTGTTGTACCCCAAAATTTGCCCTCCCATATTCATCAAGAAATTGCCAAGTCAAGGTCACAAAATTCCCCCAGGGTGTGCAGCTCAACTGTCTCCTATACAGTCAAAACTAGGGTTTGAGTTCTGGTCAAGCAAATGAACTTTTCAAAGGCCCAATCAAGTCTCATATGCCTACAAAGATGGTCAAGCATCCTCATGTCAAGTTTCAAGGCATTCAGCTCAAGATTGCACAGTCAAAACCCTAGATTGCACTACAGTCAACTGTAGGGGCAAAATGGTCATTTGGCAGTCAAAAGTTCAAATTTTTGGTCAATATATCATTTTGAAGCCACAAACATCATTTGATCAATGCTTGATCATGATTCTCAAAATTTGGCTCAGAAATCATCCAAGATGCAAAAGTTGCTATATTTGGACAGCTGAAAAAGTCAACTGAAATTGACCAGGGCATAACTTTCACATGGATTATCAGAAAAATTCCATCCAAAGCTCATTTTGAAGAGAAAGACATTTCATACAATTCATCTTCATGTTCCAAGTCCAAGAAATGCTCTCACAAAAAGTTATCAATTTCAACATTATAGGTCATTTTCAAAAGTCAACAAAAAGTGACTTTAAGTAAAAGACCATAACTTGAGATTAGTAAATCAAAATGACATGGGACCAAAGGCATTGGTTAAAGGACTCAAAGACCTTTCCAAAATGTCCAAGAACATGTGAAAAGCTTAAAAATTGACCAAGTTATGCCTTGTGGAAGTTGGGAAATGTTTAGGAATTTTGAAAAGTCAACAATGGTTCAAAAGGCCTAAAAATGCAAATGGGCCCATTTTTCTTCCAAGTTTCTTCATGCCAAGCCTATGCACGACCATTAGGCCCAAAGGGAAATATTTTCTCATTTTTTAATTATTTATTTGAATTTCTATCAATATTAATTCATTTAAATTAATTAAATACATGAAAAATATCAAACTTAACCTAAAAAAATCTTTTCATGCATGTTTATTCTTAATATTTCGTGCATATCCCAATTAGGCAAATTTGGATGAGATTTGAGCATGATTGAACCAAAAACCATGAAAAAAGATTCAAAAAAGATCTTGTGAAATCAAATCTTCAAAAATCATTATGGCCATGGATTTTGTTCAATGTTTTTGACCTAAATCGTTCCTTACATATACAAGAACAAGACCTAATGCCAAAAAGACTGCAAGCTGCGCTCAAAAGCAAGGACCAAAACTTGAAAACTGTCAAAAAAATTGGAAACTGATTTCAAGGTTCTGAATAGATTCAAGCCTCCATTCCTTTGGCAATAGCTTCCTTGTGTGATTCTGAACGTGTATCAATCATAAACCACAAGCAAAGCTACAAGAACTGGTAAAACGGGTTCAAACTGTACCAAAGAACATCCATAATCGTATTTTGGTTTTAAGGCATGATCATGGCATTTTAATGATATATTCATGTTCCTTACAAGGTTTTACAACTGACCATTATATTTAATTGAGTTTTTGTGTTGTATAGAAGACATTGCCATGTTTCTTTTTTAGGGTTTTCAGGAGCTTGAAAGAGGGTTTTTACGTAGAGGCAAAATCAGAACTCCAAACCACCATGGTTGAACTCAGGGCTCAGAGACGAGAAGATCCATAGGCTCGCGAACAATTTATGATGCCTAGGGTTCTAATCGTTATTTTTCAATAGGCACTTTTCTGCAACGCGTTGAAACCGTTGCCATATTGTTTTTATTTTCAGGCACGCGAAGAAGACAACTCCGTGGCACGCAGGGATTGGTTACATTCGAATTTGCGCGCGGTTTCAGATCACTAACCCATTTTATTTTATATTGATTATTCGTTATTATATATTAAAAGAATTCCAAGTGACTCAGTGGCAGGCGTAGAGGCGTGCAATCTCCAAGACCTGGGTTCGAACCCCAGGTCTTACAAATCTTCATATTATTTTTCCAACGAAACTCCTATGCGTTTCAGTAATGTAGGCGTATGATGTACCATCACCATCCAACCACACAGGTGTCCAAGGGAATCAGATCAAAGGCTTAAGTCTGAGGAACATGCTACACTTGGTCAAAGGCATTACACTTGATTGGAAAGGTCAACGAATTCACAAATAATTGGGCCAGGCTTCTTAAATCAGCACCTCCTTATTTGGGGCTACACCCCACATTGGTTTGCATTTTTTATATTTTTTCTTACCTTTTACTTTTATTGTTTTATTTATTTTATTGTCTTAATTTAATTAACTTATTTTTCTACAAAATATAAAACATTAAAAATACAAAAAAGACAAAAAATACATTTTTTAGTTTATTATTGCCATGAATAAATTAGAATGTAAATTGTTTAGTTTAATTAGGTTTTAATTTTAATTCCTTTCTAATAAAAATCCAAAACATGTAGAATTAGGTTAATTGATAGTTTTAATGTCTTTTTAATTTTTATTTCTCACAATACTATTTATTTATTATTTTATTTTCATAAATTAAAAATTGTACATAATAAATGTTAGGTTTAATTTAGATCTTATTTTAATTCTTTCTTAATAAATAAAAAAATATTAGAATTAGGGTTTGCCGTTTAATTTAATTTCAATTAACTTCCTTTTTTCATTAAATCTAAAAAACACCAAAATATCATTTTCATTTAACTTTTCACTTTTAATTCCTTATTAATTTTAATCATTTAATTTTAATTCTCATTAACCATTAATATTTTGCCAAAGGGTCCAACGCCCTAGTTTTGTTTTAATTATTTTCTTTTGCGCATTTACTTTATTGCACATTATAATTTTGTAAATCTCCCAAAGCCATGTAACTTTACTTTTCGCATTTTATTTTATCGCTTTACTTATTTTCCGCTAAATCGGGTCCGGTTTAATTTTGGCGATGTGGACCCGCGCCGTTTGTAATAGTCGTAGATTTCTTTTCCGCAATTTTATAACTGTTAAATATGCATGCAAGAATGAATGGACAAATTAAAATCAAGCGTAGAATACGACAAACATGACAAGACAAATATCAATGAACATGACACACAATTCGCACACACCATCCCTAGGGTACGCCTCACTGTTGCCTTTCGAAAGGTGGTCGTCGAGTAGAGGATGTCTTAGTAAGTCCTCATGATCCGGGAACCTGGCATGAGGGTAGCTTCTAAGGTGTCTTCCCATTGCTCTGGTGATCACCATGTCCCGAACCTCGAATTGACCCGAACACCTCCAACGGTGGTGCTACCTACCTCTCAATGGTGGGATGGCACTACTTTAAAGGACATCTACACAGACGAATTCCTTAGGGTAGGTAGGTTCTCAAGGATACTTGCTCTAATCTCAAAACAAACTCAAAAAGACTTTTCACACTGACACTTTTCAAAAGCTTTCAAAGCAAATTTTTCAAACACTCTGACGTATGAGTCGATCTGAAATTTTTTCAAAGAAACTTTTTTTTAACCCACATTGAAAAGCAAACAAACAATTTGAAAACACATTGAGCAAGTATCTAAGAGCCCATGGATAACCATGGATAGAAAGGGTGCTAACACCTTCCCTTTCTATAATCTACCTCCCGAACCGAGAGCAATCTCTATAAGGAATTTTTCTGTGCTTTTGTCCTTTCCATTCGGAGAAAATAAAAGACGGTGGCGACTCTTGCTTCCGCGACATTTCGCGAACCAGCGTTAAACAGTCAGTTCCAGATCCACCGATCACACAAGGCTTTTCAAGGCAAGAAAATTATTACATTGCGTTCCTGAGGCTTCAAGGAACGTGCCTGAATCAAAACCATCATCCCTAACATCAAGAATTGGTAACTAGAAGTCAAACTGTGTCAATTTTTTTACATAATCGTGTTTTATTATTCAGGCCATATCCATGCATTTTTATTGTTGATTTATACTAATGAGTTGATTCTGAAGCTAGCAGTATGATTTAATTGAAGAATTAGTGCATATATGAAGAGTTGCCATGAACGACGCCTAGGGTTTTTAAAACCTTGAATTGGGGTTTCTCAGTTATGGAAAAATTAGGACGTGAGACTTAGACCATTAAACTCAGGAGGCTTGGACGATCTGAACACACTACTCGCGCTCAATTTATGAGCCACCATATTCTAATCGCTGTTTTTGCACTTGCCATTTAGTGGGGGTTTAAAACCCCCGCTATTTAATCTGTTTTTGTTTCAGGCACAACAAGCAAGTGGGGAAGATGATGATGTGTAGGCTAACGATTGGCATATTTGAAATTCGCGCGAAAATCATCCACTAACTCTTGTTTGGCTTTATGTTATTTGTTTTCTATACAATATTCAAAACGCGTGAATGGCTCAGTGGCAAGGCACATGGCATGGTAAGCGATGGGACCTGGGTTCGATTCCCAGGTCCCCCTTCTCTTCAATATTATTTTTTCTAATGTCATTCTATGTAGCTGGCTCCTTGAAGACCACCATACGCCCACAACCTCAGCGTGCCACATGGCCAATGACTCCCATCCAAAGGTCCAGATTTGAAGAATATCATAGACCTCAGTCAACGCGTGCACACGCTTCCAGGCAAAGTCAATAAGGCCAAGGGCTATTGGGCCAGAACTACTAAATTATACCTCCAATTTGGGGACAAAACCCCCCATGGTTTGCTTTTTTATTCTTTTTTCCATATTTTTCTATTTTATTTGTTTTGTTTAATTTTTATTTAGATCTTTAAATTAATTTATTTTCATAAAATATAAAAATAATATAAAAATCAGAAAAGACAAAAATCAAAATATATTTTATTTAACTAATATTTTTGTAAATAAATCTCATTAATTAATTTAGCTTTTTAAATTTAGGTTTAATTCAAATATTTTTCATAATAAATTAAAAAAAGTGTAGAATTAGGGTTTTAAGTATTTTTCATTCTTTTTCCTTTTTATCTCACCATAATTAATTATTAAATATTATTTTTGTAAATAAAAATTGCATTAATTAATTAGGTTAATCTTAGATTCAATTTTAACATGTTTTCTTAATAAATAAAAATAGTTAGAATTAGGGTTAATTAATATTTTAATTTCATTTAATTTCTCTTGTTAAAAATCCATAAATACAAAAAGCTAAAAAATAATTTCTTTTCATTTTAATTTAATTAATTTCATAATTACAATTTAGTTTCGTTAAAAGGGTCCAACGCCCTCGCTTTCGATTTTAATTCCAATTCGCGCATTTATTTCCTTTCTTTTAAATATTAATGTAATTCTCCCAAAGCCATGTAATTAAGCATTTATATTTCTCGCATCTTTATTTTATGTCAAATCGGGTCCTGGATTTAATTTGGCGATGTGGACCCGCGCCTTTGTAATAGTTTAGGAACTTTTAATTTCCGCATCTTTTTAACTGCTAATAATTGCATGCAAGAATGAATGTCAAAATAAAACAAAAGCGTAGATCACCCATGACATGAACAAGACAAAATATCTGAAAACGACACACAAATCACACACCACCCCTAGGGTACGCCTCGCTGTTGCCTTGCCTCTCGAAAGGTGATCGTCGAGTAGAGGATGTCTTAGTAAGTCCTCATGATCCGGGAACCTGGCATGAGGGTAGCTTCTAAGGTATCTTCCTATTGCTCTGGTGATCACCATGTCCCGAACCTCGAATTGACCCGAACAACTCCAATAGTGGTGCTACCTACCTCTCAATGGTGGGATGACACTACTTTAAAGGACATCTACACAGACGAATTCCTTAGGGTAGGTAGACGACTCTAGATACTTGCTCTAATTTCAAACAAAAATCAAAAATACTTTTCACACCGACACCTTTTCAAAAAGCTTTCGAAAGCAATTTTTCAAACACTCTTGAGGACTGATACAAGAGTCGAACTGGAATTTCCAAAGAGACTTTTTTAAAAACCCGCGGTTGAAAAGCAAACAAACCATTTTTGAAAACACAATGAGCAAGTATCTAAGAGCCCATGGATAACCATGGATAGAAAGGGTGCTAACACCTTCCCTTTCTATAACCTACCTCCCGAACCGAGAGCAATCTCTTTAAGGAATTTTTCTGTGCTTTTGTCCTTTCCATTTGGAGAAAATAAAAGACGGTGGCGACTCTTGCTTCCGCGACATTTCGCGAACCAGCGTTAAACAGTCAGTTCCAGATCCACCGATCACAATCTTCAAAAAACTTTATTTTCCTTAGGCAAGGGTTTGTGACCCACCATGTAAGGGAAGACATTTGAAAACATGAGAGGGCAAATTTTGGGGTACAACAATATGTTTGTCATTTCCAGGTATCCAAAAGTCTTTTTATTCATCAGTCACGGCATGCGACCATACAATCAAAAGAGAAAGGATGATAAGATGAACACTTCAATTATTTACAAACAAAAGAAACAATGTCCAAGTGACTTCGGACAATTAAGAGTAAAATGATAAACAACCAAATACATGTCTTAACGATAAAGCAAAAAGAACTGAATAATAAAAACAATCAATTGGTCCATTCCAACAATTCTGGGAGTGACCAAATACACCAAAAGTAAAATAACAAAACTAAATTTCCGGAACTAAACATGCTTCGAGATGCTTACAGTACTCTTCAAGTCTGGATTTATCCTTCAAAAGTTGAGATGCGACCATTTTACTTTCCTGGAACCGATCTTCTGCGACACGCTTCTGAGCCATTTCCTTCTTAAGCTGAGCATCTTTATCTTTGAGTGTTTCTCTAAGTTCTGAATCATCTTCCTGTAGTTACTTTCAGATACCTGAAGCTTCCGACACTCTTGCTGAGTCTTACTCAATTCTTCTTCCATTTCAGCACGAGACCTCTTCCTAAAACTGGTTGCATCAGAAGTTTCCCCTTGAGCTTCCTTGAGTTTGCGATCTAAGTCGTCCCTTTCTTGATCTGCCCAATAAAGTTTCATCCCCGCCTCACGGTCTTTTGCACAAAGTTGAATGTTCTCAACATGAACCTGGGTGAACACCTCGGTAAGCATCGTGTTACTCAGAACAGTAGGAGGTTGCTCATATAGAGGAGCCGACCTTGCAAATGGTAACCACAGGATCTTAACTCTGGCTTTAACCCACTCCAGGTAAGGGACCTTAGCAACAAGAACCTTCTTGCCCAAAGTAGTTCTACCCTTGTGAATTCTTTTCCAATCACTTGTCACTCTTTTTAACATTACAAGATCACTTCCTCTAGCAAAATACACTGATTCAGACACCTCTTCAACCTTTGGAGGTCCATCCATTGCATATCCCAATTAACGATAAGCAAGCACAGGATTATAGTTGAGACACCCCTTAGTTCTTATGAGGGGAACATTAGGGAAATCTCCACAACTAGTGACAACACCTCGTACTTCCCCCATGTAATAATTCCACCGGATATCAAATGAAGTAAGGTTGGCAAGCCTTGATGACCATCGGAGAGAATGCCTGGTATCTACAAAAAGGGCCACTTACCGGTAAATGCAACTTAAGCCATTGATGCAACACTGAATGACATAAACTTACATTACCACCTTTTCCATGTCTGGAATTGTGATACGGTGGGAAGAACTGACTGTTTTTGGAATGCTGGTTTGTGTTTTGCGTTTGTTTTTGCAAAATGTCGCGGTAAGCAAGAGTCGCCACCGACTTTTATTTTATCCAACAAGGAAAGGAAAAAAGCACAGAAAAATTCCTTTTTCGAGATTTTCTAGGTACGGGGGGGGGGGGGGGGGGGGGGGGTAGATTATAGAAAGGGAAGGTATTAGCACTCTTTCTATCCGTAGTTATCTACGGGCTCTTAGGTACTTGCTCATCATTTTCAAAATTGTTTTCTTTGTGCTTGTGGGTTTTGAAATTTTTTTGTTTTAACTTCGATTTAACTCTTGCTTCTGTCTTCAAGAGTGTAATGAAGTGTTTTTGAAAATTTGTTTGTAAAAGAGTGTAAGTGTGAGAAAAAAGTTTGTTTTGGATGAGCAAGCATCTAAGAACTAATCTACCTACTCGAAAAAGGAATTATTCTATGATAATTTCCTTTGGACAATGCTATCCCACTATTAGTGAGTAGGTAGCACAGTCGTTGGAGTTTGAGGGTCAATTCGAAAGAGGGACATATGGTCACTAAAGCAATGTTAGGACGTCTTAGCGGTAACCCTAATGTCTTAGATCATTTGTTCGAGGCAACAATATCTGAGGCAACCATTTCGAGGCAACTATGATCTTTTAGACAAGAGGGCGACCTCTAAAACAAACTATACTCAATGACCGTTTATGAAGGCAACCAAGTGGGGTGTACCCTAAGAGTGTGCATGTGCGATTGTGTTGATTTCAATTATTTTTATCTTTGCACGTGTTTAGGGTGATCTAACTGATTTTAGATTAAGCATTCATTCTTGTCATGCAAACCCTAAAATCAAACATCTAGCAGTTGTATAATTTGCAGAAATTAAAGGTGCGGAAATTAAACTAAATTATTACAAGGCGTCAGGTATTTACATCGCCAAAAACAACCCTTTGAAAATAAAGTAAAAGCGAAAAAAATAAATAAATGTCCTAATTATTTATTACAAGCCAGGAGCAGATACATCAATAATTGAATAAAGAAAAATAAATCGCGCGAGTGAATTCGATCGAATGTGAAATTAGGGTTTTGACTATTTTAAAAGAAAATGGCTTTTTTGATTGTTTTTATTTTAAGAAAAGAAATTAAATCCTAAAATTAAATGCTAAATTAATTATTAAATAATTAATGAAAAAATAATTAATGACATATTTTTGGAGTTTTTGTAATTTTAGGAAAGAAAATAAAATAATTAAATTAGGGTTAAAACCTATTAAATTCTAATTAATTTTAAATATTTACAAAATAAATTAAAGTTACCTAATTAATCAACCTAATTAATTAATTAATATTTATTAATAAAAAAAAATAAAGTTTTGAAATTTAATTGGGTAAAAAAACTATTTTTTGTGATTTTTTGATAAAAAGAAATTATTCTATTGGTTAGTAATTAATTAAAAATAATTAAATGTAAATAAATAAAATGTAAAAAGGGGAAGAATGGGCCTGGTTTTTGGAGGTGTAGAAATCAATTATTCTGGCCCATTAATCCTGATCCAATTTGACTTTCTTGATTCAGTGCGTTGGCGTTGACTTGGTCCATGGTGTGCTTGTAATGGTGACCACCAGATCTGGCCATCTGGCCACCTGGCATGTTGATGAGGGAGGTGTATGATGGTCACCAAGCTGGCATGTGCACTGGATTCCCTGAAAATAAACAAGAAAATGCAAATTGCTGGAGGCAGGGATCGAACCCCTGACCTCCAACCTTTGGATCCTTAAGCGCTGATGTGGTTACCAATAGGCCATGTTGCTTCATTTGTTAGTATAATACAATGCAATAATAATATGTAAAACAAAAGCTATTGGTCAGAAAAAAGAAGAAAAAAAATGCGCGTTATTTGAATGGACAAATGGGGAAGTGCCAACGCATCATCCCTGTCCTTTGAACCGTGGCTAAAAAACAAAGAAGATATACCCACGGAAGAAGGTCCATCGCTACAAGTCTTTCTCATTCCAAAATCTTCTACAGGCCATGGAAATGCATTCGAACACCATGGTTAGACTCGTCTCCCTCTTCTGATCACAACCATAGCCATTATTAAGGCTAATTTTTCCTGAAACAAAAAGCCCTAAACCAAAACTTGAAACCCTAACTATAGTGAATCACGATATAGGTCAGATAAATGAAATCGAGTAATACCAAAAACTTGCAAATGATGTGTAGATTAAGAATATGTCATCAATACATATTAACAATGCCTAAATTTCAAAATACGAAATCAAGAAAAGGGTGAGTTCGTGACTGACTTACAGCGCGCTGGAGGGCTTGAGAACGTGTGCTTTTGGTTGCTTTCGCTTCCTGAGATTTCCAGGGAACGATTGAGACAAGTGCTAAGCCTTGAGGATGCCTCTAAGCCCTGTTTGGATCTCACACTTTTTCTGGTTTTTGCAAATTTGGTTCTGACTCTCTACTTGATCTCCAACCTTGATTTTGATATGCACACGACCCTTATGTATTGTACAATGCATTAGGTTTGAATACCCTATCCAAATCTCCTTCTTTCAATGATTTTGATATGGATTTGATTCTCCTTTAAACACCTTCCAAAATTGACTTCTTTTCAATCTTTTTGTACCCACATGGCTTGATACGAGTTTCATTACCTTGCTAGCTATAATTAGAGCCTGAAACATATCAAAAGATCCTTTGTTATCAATGCTTTGATTTTTATTTGATTTATTTTGATTTAAATCAAATAAATTCAAATAAAAATCAAAATAATTAATAAAAATATGATATGGACACATGGCCAAGTCTAGAGAACGTGGGCTATAATGCCAACTCAAAACAAGTGAAAAAGAATGGGCCCATTTGGCAAAATTTGAAGTTTTGGGCATAGTTGACTTTTGGCAATTTTACAAAAAAGGTCAACTTCAACAAATCATAACTTCCTCAATTTTGACTATTTGGATGTGTTCTTGGACTTTTTAGAAATCTTGAGATGTCCTCTAAGCAACCCTTTTTGTATCATCTCAATTTGATATTCCATTCTCAAGTATGAAGCTTTTACTAAAAATGTGTTTTTGTTGACTTTTCAAAATGACCTATAATGTCCAAATTCATAACTTCTTGTGAGTGCATATTTTGATCTTGGGAGATGAAGATGGATTGTAGGAAATTGCATACTCTTAAAAATTATATTTTTATGGGTCATTTCTCATAAATTATGAGAAAGTTACGCTTGTTCAAAGTTGAGTTGACTTTTCCTACAAAACCCTAATTTAGTAACTTTTGAGTCTTGATGAATCTTGAGCAATCCTTTGATGAATCATGATCAACCCTTGATCAAATGATGAAATATACTTCAAAATGAGAATGTTGACAAAAAATCTTGAAGTTTGACTGTATGTAGGTCACTGTTGACTTTTGCCCTAGCACAGTCGATTTTTGGACCTTTGAGCAATTGACTGAGCAAAATTCCTCTGCAAGGCTTGAAACTTGACATGGATGATCTTGAGAAAATATTAGGACATTGGTGAGCACTTGGGGTCACTTGGACTCAAGGATCTTGATGCAACATGAAACCCTAGTTTGGGGTAGACTGCCTTAGGAGAGAGCATGCCTGACCAACTCTTGGACAACCTTGAGCAACTTAGAGATCTTTCTTGAAATGTTTTGAGAAATATGGGAGGGAAAATATTGGGGTACAACATCTGCCCCTGTTTAATCTTCTTAAACCTGAGGATGCATATTGACTTTCGTTCCTTTCGTAATCCAATGGTGGAAGTGGATTGAACACTAGAGTGCCCAGAAATTTGCACTCGCATGAAGTGGTAATTGTCTTATGATGTCGGAAATGGGCTTACAGATGCCATTTGGAAGAGTGTCGATCACATAAGAGATTCCTTAGCGAGAGCTTGTATACCTGTTGTTGAGGAAGATTTCGCTGGGGAAGTCTGATCTTTCATGGAGAGAGATAGAAATTTAGGAGCTTCGTCATCCGTCATTCTGCTGGTGAGTCGTCTCTGTTGATATTTAGGAACTTCAATCGTCCGTACTCAACTGAGGGAACAACTTTTGCTGAGATTTAGGAGCTTGTCCTTAATTCAACTAAGGAAACATCTTTGCTGAGATTTAGGAACACCGTCCATAATTCAACTGACTTTGTCGAGATTTAGGAGCTTGTCCGTAATTCAACTGATTTTGTCGAGATTTAGGAGCTTGTCCGTAATTCAACTGATTTTGTTGAGATTTAAGAGCTTGTCCGTAATTCAATTGGCTTTGTCGAGATTTAGGAGCTTGTCTGTAATTCAACTAAACAACCATCTGTTGAGATTTTGGAACTCATTCATAATTCAACTGACTTTGCTGAGATTTAGGAACTTGTCTGTAATTCAACTTGGAGAAACATCTCTGCTGAGATTTAGGAACATCGTTTGTAATTCAACTGAGGAAATATCTTGTCGAGATTTAGGAGCTCATCCGTAATTCGACTGAGGTAATATCTGCTGAGATTTAGGAACTCGTCCGTAATTCAACAACTTCGCTGAGATTTAGGAGCTTGTCCGTAATTCAACTTGAGAACAACTTTGCTGAGATTTAGGAACTCGCCCGTAATTCAACAACTTCGCTGAGATTTAGGCGCTTGTCTGTAATTCAACTTGAGAACAACTTTGTTGAGATTTAGGAGCCTGTCCGTAATTCAACTGATGAAATATCTGTCGAGATTTAGGAACTCATCCGTAATTCGACTGAGGTAGAAGCTTCATAGCTTGAACTTTGTGAGAATTTAACCGTATCCTTCCTGAAAGATAAAGGTTAGTTGTATGTAATGCATGATATGTATCAAGCAATGATGCTCTCAAAATAAATGAGATTGTGTTGTATGATGCGTATATGCATGTGTCATGATGTATGAAAATGTGATGTTTTTATCCGGGGAAAATAAATCCCTGACTACTGCTGGAGAAAAGAATTGAATTCTTCGTTTCTGCTGGAGACAGTGGATGAAGATGATTGTGAGAATAAACCTGCAGGAGAGAATAAATCCGCTGGGGAATAAACTGATGAGAGAATGACTCTGTAGGGAAGAGATGCTCTACCGGAGGATTCCGTTGATAAATTCAGCTGGGGATGAATTACCGTTGCTGGTGATAATGAACCTTGTTGGGGATTGAATTCCTGTTTGGTGAAAGGAAAGAACTTCGCTGGGAATGACTTTCCAATAGCGACCTTACTGGGGATAGCCCTTTTAGACTCTATTGGGGATGATCTTCCGGAGTTTATTGGGGATGATTCTTTCAAGCTCCACTGTGGATACTTTTATACTCCACTGGGGATGATAAGACTTTTCAATGTTGATGGTAGATAAACTTTGCTTGGGGAGAATATTACCGATTCATTCACAGTTGCGAGTCTCAGCTGGGGAGATCTAACACCACTGTCTTTCTCTTACTCTGCGGGGAATGAATGTACTTTCAATGGTTTCCTCCAGCTAGGTCTATCCCTATACCTGGTGGACAAAGCAATTGTACGGCTTGGACATTTCTCGTTTGCCCCTGTTTCTGATATTACAAGTAATCGTCTTTTGTTTCGCATGTAAATTTTTATGAGCAGCAATCAATGTCAAATGCGTATATCAAAAATTAAACATTGGACGTTCTTTGCAAAACAAAACAGAAAAAAGGAAAATAGTTTGAAATTTATTTGTAAACATGACTTGTATTGATTTTGAAGTTAACCTGTAAATAGGCGTCTTTTATACAAGAGGCTGACGTCCTAGTGTGATCGGTGGAAATAGAACTGACTGTTTTTGAAATGCTGGTTTGCGAAATGTCGCGGTAAGCAAGAGTCGCCACCGTCTTTTATGTTCTCCAACAAGGAAAGGACAAAAGCACAGCAAAATTCATTTTCGAGATGTTTCTCGGTTCGGGAGGTAGATTATAGAAAGGGAAGGTGTTAGCACCCTTTCTATCTGTGGTTATCCACGGGCTCTTAGGTACTTTCTCACTATGTTTTCAAAAATTGTTTGCTTTTCTTGTGTTTGTGGGTTTTGAAAAAGTTTCGTTTTGAAAACTTCTAGGTAACTCTTGTATCAGTCCTCAAGAGTGTATGAAGTATTTGTTTGAAAACTTTTTGAAAGTGTAGGTGCGAAAAGTTGTTTTTGTTTTTTGAAAGAGCAAGTACCCAGGAGAAATCTACCTACTCTAAGGAATTAAGCTGTGTAAATGTCCTTTAGACAATACTATCCCACTATTGAGAAGTAGGTAGCACCGTTGTTGGAGTTATTCGGGTCAATTCGATTATAGGGACATGTGTGGTCACCAAAGCAATAGTAGGACGCCTTAGCGGTAACCCTAATGTCCTAGATCCTTTTTTATCTGAGACAACCATTTCGAGGCAACTTGGATCTTTAGACAGGAGGGCGACCACTAAAACACCCTATACTTGATGACCACCTCGAGGCAACCAAGTGAGACGTACCCTAGGAGTGGCATGTGCGAGTGTGTCAAGATTCGGTTTATATTATCTTTGAACATGCATCATGGTGAGCTACATGTTGATTTTATTTTCATACAAGTCTTATCATGCATAGTTAACAGTTAATAATTGTGCGGAAAATAAATTGCGGAAAGTAAATCTACGCTATTACAAGGCGTCGGGTATTTACATCGCCAAAAACATAACCCTTGAAAAGTAAATTGCGAGAAAATAAAAGAAAGTGATAAAAGTCCTAATTATCTATTACATTCTCGGAACAGTTACATAAATATGATCAAAATAATAATACGCGCGAATAGAAATTAAATCGGGGACGTCCTTAGGGTTTTGACCCTTTTTGAGAAAAGAATGGAATTTTAGTCCTTTTTTGCATTTAATTAATATTAAACCTAATTTACTAATTAATTAAACAATTAAAAGAAAAAGTATTTTTTAGTTTTTTATGTCTTTAATGAAAATAAAAAATAAAAGAAATTAAAAATTGTCAAAAACCCTAATTCTATGTTAATTTTATTTATTGTAAAAAAAGATTAAAGTTAACCTAATTAACTAAATTAATTATATTTATTTACAAAAATAATAAAGTAATAGTGAAATTAATAAATAATAAAAATAAATAATGTTTTAGGTTTCTGATTTTACTATGAAAAAGAATTTATGAGCTAATTAAATAATAATAATAGTAATTAATAATGATAATTAGTAAAAGAAAATAAAAAGAAAATTATGAAAGAACCAGGGGGGTGCTGGGCCCTTAGGAGGTGTTGATTGGAAATCTGGCCCATTAATGTGCAGGCCTACTTTGACTTTGGAGATTGCCTAGGCGCAAGGTTGACCAGGAACATGGTGTTCATCATCTTTTGGCCTTTGGATTTATGATTGTGGCCACATGGCGCCTGGATGAGTGAAGAGCATGGTGGAACGGTGCTTAAAGCCTGCATACAATCACGTTAAACAAAATAATATAGAGTTTTGGGTGGACCTGGGAATCGAACCCAGGTCCCAATGATACACAGCCAGCGCACCATCCACTGAACCACTCGCCTGCATTTGATATTATAGTGACAATTGAAAATAATATATAAAAACAAACCCATATGCTGTACAAACAAACAAGCGCGCGTTTTATTTGAACGTTCCAATGGCATACTTACACGTCTTCATCTCTTTCACTGAACCTGCAAAATAACAAACAGATAGCGGGGGTTTTTAACCCCCACAAAGCAGAACGACCAATAATAGCGAATAGCCCTACGCTAAATATAAATATGGCGCGATGGTCTCATTGTGTTCGTCTCGTTCCAGCGGTCTCAACCAAATGCATTAGGGGTTCCAATTTTTCCTATATAATAAAGCCCCAATTTGGAAGCTTGGAAACCCTAAGATTCGTTCATGGTGATTTGTGATTCAAGGCGTTTCAGTCCAATTAACCTATGCCAAAAGCTTTGTACAGTCCCTATGAAAACAAAACAATCAACAAAACATGTCAAATGCGCATGAATAATGAGATGCAATTCTAAAAAAAATGTGCAAACCGTTAAACCGTTTCTTTGGATTCCTTAAGCTTTAGCGTGTGGTTTTGATTCCTACACGTTCCTGGGGACCCCTGCAATGGGTTAGAAGCAATTAAAAGCTTTGAATTGGCCTGGAAGTGAGAAAACAGATTTCAAGTTTCTTGAGTTTTTCTTGAATGGCTATGGCTTTTTTCTGCAGCAAATTCACGTCCATGGCATTAGGTTTAGCTTGAGTACTTATAGTAGAATGGAATTAGGTTAAATTCTTGACAAGAAATCCATGGAATAATGGTTTGTATATTTGATTGAAAATCAAATATTTTTCAATCTTTTTTATTGGAAAAACTTGCCAAACTTGGAGATTCTTGTCCCCTTGATGTGCACACGAATTTGCCAGCTCTTGTAGGTCATATTTGCTCCATGAAAAGATTGAAAAACCATATCTTGATATTTTCCTACATTTCAAATTAATTAAATGAATTAAAATCAATTAAAAATCCAATTAATTAATAAAAAATAAGAAAATAATTCAATTTAAGCTTGATGGGTCGTGCATAGGCCTTGGATAAAGTTTCAAGAAGAAATTTGAGGCCCATTAGCAAAAATAAGGTATTTTGAGCAAAGTTGACTTTTACAAATTCACTAAAATTTCCCAACTTCTCCAATGCATATCTTGCTCAATTTTGATCATATGAACATGTTCTTGGACCTTTTGGAAAGGTATTGAAGTCCTCTAACCAATGCATTTGGTACCATTTCATTTGGATTTTCCAATCTCAAGTTATGGTCTTTGACTTAAAGTGCATTTTTGTTGACTTTTGAAATTGACCTATAATGTAGAAATTGATAACTTTTTGTGAGAGCATTTCTTGGACTTGGAATGTGATGATGAGTTGTAGAAAATGTCATCCCCTTCAAAATGAGCATTGGATGGGATTTTTCTGATGAACCATGAAAAAGTTATGCCTTGGTCAAGATACAATTGACTTTTCTACTGTCCAAAAATAGTAACTTCTTGCACCTTGATGATTTTGGAGCCATGCTTGTGGAATCATGATCAAGACTTGATCAAATGATGATTATGGACTCAAAATAAGATGTTGACCAAAAATTTTGACTTTTGAGTGCCAAATGACCATTTTACCCCTGCAGTTGACTGTGAAGCAAATGAGACTTTTGACTGTGCAATTTGACACTGAGTCTTGAGACTTGACATGTAGGTTCTTGAGAATATGTATTGGCCTATGGGACTTGATTGAGCCATTGAAAACCTCAAATTCCATGAAAGAACCAAAACCCTAATTTTGACTGGCTTAGGAGGCATTTGGACTGTGTAATCCTTGAGCAATTTTGAATCATTTGGAGATGATTCTTGACAAAGTTTGAAGAATATGGGAGGGAAAATTTTGGGGTACAACAGTTGCCCCTTTTCAATCTTCTTAGACCTTAGGATGTAGATTGGCTTGCATGCCTTTCGTGATCTGAAGGTGGAAGATGATTGAACACTAAAGTGCCCAGAAATTTGCACTCGCATAGTGGATTATCAGCAATGTGATGTCGGGAATGGGCTTATAGATGCCATTTGGAGATGTGATGGATAGGAGGATGGGCTTATAGATGCCATCTGGAGATGTGACAGAATCTTTTCGGGAATGGGCTTATGGATGCCATTTGGAGATGTAATGGATAATGGTGGAGATGGGCTTAAAGATGCCATCTGGAGATGTTGATCGCGTAAGAGATTCCTTAGCGAGAACTTGCGTACTTGAGAAAGAAAGATAATTTCCTGGCCTGTTACAGGTGTTGATCTTCAAACTCTTTATGTAGATAACTTTCCTGGCTAGATACAGGTATAGACCTACAATCAATCGCCCACAGATATGCCCTGGCTAGATACAGGTATCGAATCCGGAACTTCAAAAGGTTGATCGAGATAGTTTTCCTGGCTGGATACAGGCGTAGACCTCCAATCAATCGCCCACAGATATGCCCTGGCTAGATACAGGTATCGAATCTGGAACTTCAAAAGGTTGATCGAGATAGCTTTCCTGGCTGGATACAGGCGTAGACCTCTAATCAGTTGCTCACAGACATGCCCTGGCTAGATACAGGTATCGAATCTGGAACTTCAAAAGGTTGATCGAGATAGATTTCCTGGCTGGATACAGGCGTTGACCTCTAATCAGCCGCTCACAGATATGCCCTGGCTAGATACAGGTATCGAATTTGGAACTTCAAAAGGTTGATCGAGATAGCTTTCCTGGCTGGATACAGCCGTAGACCTCTAATCAGTCGCTCACAGATATGCCCTGGCTAGATATAGGTATCGAATCTGGAACTTCAAAAGGTTGATCGAGATAGCTTTCCATGCTGGATACAGGCGTAGACCTCTAATCAGTCGCTCACAGATATGCCCTGGCTAGATACAGGTATCGAATCTGGAACTTCAAAAGGTTGATCGAGATAGCTTTCCTGGTTGGATACAGGCGTAGACCTCTAATCAGTCGCTCACAGATATGCCCTGGCTAGATACAGGTATCAAATCCAGAACTTCAAAAGGTTTATCGAGATAACTTTCTTGGCTGGATACAGGCGTAGACCTCTAATCAGTCGCTCACAGATATGCCTTGGCTAGATACAGGTATCGAATCTGGAACTTCAAAAGGTTGGTAGAGATAGCTTTCCTGGCTGGATACAGGCGTAGACCTCTGACCTGAGAATGAAAGATAATTTCCTGGCCTGTTACAGGGGTTGATCTTCAAACTCTTCATGCAGATACTTTCCTGGCTAGATACAGGTATATATCTACAATAAATCGCTCACAGACATGCCCTGGCTAGATACAGGCATCGAATCTGGAACTCAAAAAGGTTGACGGTAATCATCTTTGGATTGACCTTTTCCTGAAAAGGCAAAGACATTAGTTGTATGCAATGTCATGATGTATGAAATGCATGATGTCATGATGTTCTCAAAACTAGATCGTGTCGTATGAATTTTATCATGTATATGAATATTTGGTATGAGATGTGATATGTTTATGAATGTATTTTCGCCTGGGAAAATAAATCCTTGACGAATGCCGGGAGTTTGAATCCTGGGCTGATGTTTGAAGAGTAGAGTTCTTCGTTTCCGCTGGGGGTGATGATTGCAAGAATAAACCGGTAGGAGAAGATGACTCCGTTGGGGAATAAACTTGATGAAGAGATTACTCTGCGGGGAATTACTCTGTGGGAAGAGATACTTCGCTGAGATTTTGATGATAACTCCGCTGGGGATTCCTGTTGATAAATTTTGTTGAGGGGTTTGATGAACTCCGCTGGGGATAGGAAGAACCTCGCTGAGGACGATCTTTCCGTTGTAATTTGCTGAGGATAACCTAGTTAGGCTCTGGTGGGGAATAACCTCTGAATATGGCTGGAGAGATGTATGTATTCTGCAAGGGACAAGCTTCCAGAATCTACTGGGGATAAGCTTCCAGGATCTACTGGGGAGGATGATTCAACTCTCCTGGGGAAACTTTTTGGACTGCACTGGGGAAGTGGCTCCACTGGGGTGTCTGGTATTCCGCTGGGGAACAATCTTAGATTAAGACTGCCGGGGATGCTTGTAGAGGAATATCTGTATACTCTGCTGGAGAATATTGAGATCTTCTGGGGATACCCAACTCCTTGGGGCTGATAGTAGCCTAACTCTGCTTGGGGAGAGTGTTGCTGACTTGCTGGAGATACCGTGCCTTTTTAAGGCTGATGGGAGGCCAACTCTGCTTGGGGAGAGTACTGCTGATTCTTGCCTTACCCTGCGAGGAGTGAAGGTATCTTAGTCATGTTCTTCAGCTGAATCTACCTTGTACCTGGAGGACAGAGCGACTGTACAGTTCGGACAATTCTTATTGCCCTAGTTTCTGCGGGAGAAGGAAGCCTATGAGGAGCTTGATAGCTGCCGATTGACAAATCTTCTTCTGGTAGGCAAGTGACGAGGTGACGGGACATATTCGTACGCTTTGATCCCTAATTTTTGCCTGGACCGCCCTTTCGGGTTTTCAATCCATCGGGATACCCTTTTTTGCCCAAGCCGCCTTTTCAGGTTTTCGACTTGCCGGGTGTACAGATTTTTTTATTATTTTCATCCCTTATTTTTGCCCGAACCCTTTTGGTTCGTCGGGAAGCCCTTATTTTTGCCTAGGCCAGTCGACCTAGCGGGTCTTTGATTATGCGTAGTACTTTTTGACTATGTCCCTGCTCTCAGGATGTAGGGAGTTTTCACTGTCAGTAGTGTTGTGTTGCCATACTACCAGAAGATGTTTGATCGTGCAAGATTCGTCGCTGGAATTTATGTCCAATGCCCCAAGTGACTCAGATGGAGATCTGCCCCTGGCTATTTGGCGTCTTGAGAGATTCTTTGAATCTTGACCTAACTGCCCCAGATGATAGACAATGCTCATGTCGTTCCCCTTGGTTGGAAGTGTTTTACACTTGAGATGACCCTTTTGTTGAGAAGATTCTTGTTCACTGGATATTCATCGTGCAAATTTCTCTGATGTTGAACAAATAGTCATATGCAAACAATGTTATTTTAAGAATGCAAAACTTATGTCTGTTTTGATGTTTTTTGAAAATGCAGTTTTCAATAAAACGAGTGAATTTTAGTAAACTGTGATGTCAACTCAAGATTTTATCAGCGAGCCATACAGGAGTCAGGATACCTTTGTAACAATATGCTTTCGAATTAACCCATGCTTCAGCTAGGACTTTTAAGGGTTATAACGTGTCCTGGTTCACGGTTTAAGAAACAAAGGATAAAGGCTCAAATTTTATTTGTACCCACCCGCTCTTCGTGATGTTCTTCGAACCTAAACTCAGCTAATCGTGCATTTAGATCCTGTTTGAATCTTTGCTCTGATATTCCGGTGATGGTTCGGATACTGAGAGTTTATTTTGAATAGGCAGTCATTTCTTTTTTTGTTGAGGGTTTGTAGGACCTCTTTCTTTTTGATTTCGTTATCCCTGTCTTTTTGCCTGAACTATTTCTTTTGTGATTACAGTCAGCGGGATGCCCCAGTTTTGTAAGTCTCCTTCATAGGTTTTGACTTATTGGGCTTTTATTTTGAGAGACAATGACTGCCTGTTCTTACGATTATACGGAACCATCACCGTCTTTTGTTTTGGAAGGACTCCTTTGATGTCATTCATTGTGCACCTAGATTACCTGAGAAAACTACCCTGCCCCAGGTTATAATAAGGGTTTTAATTTTTGGTGAAAAGAAAAACTCCAACTTCTTTGGCTCAAAGGGGTTGACGAGGGATTATCTTCCTTATAACTCCACTGTTTAGGATTTGAAACAATGCCTGTACCTCATCAGCGGGGTCTATTCAAAAGCATACTATAAAGATCGTGGTATCGTTTTCGTAATCCTCCCTCAAAAGGTTTAGAATTTTTTTTCGAGAGTTGAACATCACAAAAATGAAAGCAATTTGAATATAGTGAACACGAATGGATTGATTCAAAACAGACATATGCAATGCATTGATAAAGTAATAAAGTTTGACATGAGTAAATGTTTGAACAATCAAAAGAAAATTACAAATTGAAAATTCTAATGAACAAAAAGTCCTCTCGTCTCAGGACTTGTCACTTCAAATGGTGAACCTTGGAGGGATGGTAGAAGAACTCAGCCTGACCACCTTGGGTGAATTCCACTGCTCCTTCATCAATCAGGTCCTGGATCTTGTTCTTCAGAGTCCAACAGTCGTCGGTGTCGTGTCCAGGACTGTCAGAATGGTAGGCACATCTCACACTCGGGTTATACCTGGAAGAGGAAATGTTGGGATTCTTAGGAGGGTCCTTTAACATTACTAGATTCAATCTCAATAGGCATTGTAAAGCTTGAGATGGCGACACGTTGAGCTTGGTGAATTGCCTCCTAGGCTTGTTTGGCTTGCTCTGATCAACCTGTTGTTCTTGGTGAGGTTGTTGTTGGACCCTCGAGGTAGTAGCACCTTGGAGAGGTCCATTCTTCACCATACCAAACTCTTGTCTTCTTGGAGGCTGATTATTGGTTTGATCCCCAGCCTTGACTACTTGCTTCATACTGTCTTGCTGAAGCTAGTTGATCACAGTTCTCAACTCTTCTTGCTCCCGAGCTAAGCCTTAGATAAGGGCCATCTGCCCCAGCATCTGAGTCCTCTTTGTATCTACCTCAGCTTGCAGATGTTTCAGCCGTGCATCCTTACTGTCTTCTGGACTGTTCTTGACCAAATTCCCCATGAGGAGCATTCTCAATTCTTCCTGCCCCTTGGATAGGCTTAGGAAGATTTCCCTGAAATGAGTCTCTTGAGTATGAAGATCCTGTTGGAGAGCCACTGCTGAAATAAACAGCGAGAACGTGAGAGACCTGTAAAGGGTAACCTGTTATGCAATGATGTGTATGTATGCAATGTTTTCAAAGATCTCGCGGGGTAAACAAAGAAACTTGTTAGAATTTTGAATTTTGCAGCTTGGTTGAAGGAACTTCATGTTGTTGAGAGTCCTTCTTCAAGAGTCAAGGCTCACCATATCGAGTGGGTCATAGCCCCTGACTCGAGTTATCATGTTTTGATCTCCAAACAACCTTGGCTAGAGGAAAATAAATCCCCTTTGCCCCTTGCTAGACAGTTGGTTCATCATGACCTGCATCACAAACCCTTGAGATCCTTGAAATGGGTTAGTCCTTATGCAGGATGTATGCAATGGTATGATGGTATGATGTTATGCTATGCGTGGAGTGATGTAAGTAAACCCTGTTATAAGCCCAGATTAAGGACTGCAAACAAAACCTGCAAGGAACTCATGTTGTCAGATAACAAGAATGTGCAAGTAGTTCAATTTTGAAGGCACACAGGTCACACAAAAGAGCCCTTAGATTTCAGGCTGGCATGAAGTTTAGGTACTACCCTCTTTCAGTTTCAGTTGGTTAAGACCTGTCCTAGAAAATAGTAACCGGGTTCTAGAGGATCTCAATATTACTGACTACCCTCAATCGGTCATAACTCCAGCGTCGCAATCTTTTCTTGCAGCCAGAACCATCGCGAGAGTTTAGCCTCAATGAGTGTAGCATACTGCTACTGTTCTATGGCCAAGTTGGGTCGATTTAGGGTTCTAAGGTCAGTTGGTGCTTAATGACTCCTCAGAAGACCCATATTCTCCTCGTTCCAACACAAGGGATATCGGTACAGACCAAGGTGTCACACCAACGTAGCTACTGCTTCACCCGTGTCGGTCTATGCCGGACAGGTCCCTCACAGCTTATGCTACCTAAAAGGGTATTCCCCAGATCCGGGTTAGGATCTATGAAACTCTGATGCAAGCCCACAATATTAAAGCAAACAAAGCATTCAATTGAAAACATAAGAGTGGTCTAATCCTAAGGTACACCTCACTTATAAGTATATCCCCAGCAGAGTCGCCAGTTCTGTGATCGGTGGAAATAGAACTGACTGTTTTTGAAATGCTGGTTCGCGAAATGTCGCGGTAAGCAAGAGTCGCCACCGTCTTTTATGTTCTCCAACAAGGAAAGGACAAAAGCACAACAAAATTCCTTTTCGAGATGTCTCTCGGTTCGGGAGGTAGATTATAGAAAGGGAAGGTGTTAGCACCCTTTCTATCTGTGGTTATCCACGGGCTCTTAGGTACTTGCTCACTATGTTTTCAAAAATTGTTTGCTTTTCTTGTGTTTGTGGGTTTTCAAAAAGTTTCATTTTGAAAACTTCTAGGTAACTCTTGTATCAGTCCTCAAGAGTGTATGAAGTATTTGTTTGAAAACTTTTTGAAAGTGTAGGTGCGAAAAGTTGTTTTTGTTTTTTGAAAGAGCAAGTACCCAGGAGAAATCTACCTACTCTAAGGAATTAAGCTGTGTAAATGTCCTTTAGACAGTACTATCCCACTATTGAGAAGTAGGTAGCACCGTTGTTGGAGTTATTCGGGTCAATTCGATTATAGGGACATGTGCCGTCACCAAAGCAATAGTAGGATGCCTTAGCGGTAACCCTAATGTCCTAGATCCTTTTTTATCTGAGGCAACCGTTTCGAGGCAACTTAGATCTTTAGACAAGAGGGCGACCTCTAAAACACCCTATACTTGATGACCACCTCGAGGCAACCAAGTGAGGCGTACCCTAGGAGTGGCATGTGCAAGTGTATCAAGATTCGGTTTATATTATCTTTGAACATGCATCATGGTGAGCTACGTGTTGATTTTATTTTCATACAAGTCTTATCATGCATAGTTAACAGTTAATAATTGTGCGGAAAATAAATTGCGGAAAGTAAATCTACGTTATTACAAGGCGTCGGGTATTTACATCGCCAAAAACATAACCCTTGAAAAGTAAATTGCGAGAAAATAAAAGAAAGCGATAAAAGTCCTAATTATCTATTACATTCTCGGAACAGTTACATAAATATGATCAAAATAATAATACGCGCGAATAGAAATTAAATCGGGGACGTCCTTAGGGTTTTGACCCTTTTTGAGAAAAGAATGGAATTTTAGTCCTTTTTTGCATTTAATTAATATTAAACCTAATTTACTAATTAATTAAACAATTAAAAGAAAAAGTATTTTTTAGTTTATTATGTCTTTAATGAAAATAAAAAATAAAAGAAATTAAAAATTGTCAAAAACCCTAATTCTATGTTAATTTTATTTATTGTAAAAAAAGATTAAAGTTAACCTAATTAACTAAATTAATTATATTTATTTACAAAAATAATAGAGTAATAGTGAAATTAATAAATAATAAAAATAAATAATGTTTTAGGTTTCTGATTTTACTATGAAAAATAATTTATGAGCTAATTAAATAATAATAATAGTAATTAATAATGATAATTAGTAAAAGAAAATAAAAAGAAAATTATGAAAGAACCAGGGGGGTGCTGGGCCCTTAGGAGGTGTTGATTGGAAATCTGGCCCATTAATGTGCAGGCCTGCTTTGACTTTGGAGATTGCCTAGGCGCAGGGTTGACCAGGAACATGGTGTTCATCATCTTTTGGCCTTTGGATTTATGATTGTGGCCACATGGCGCCTGGATGAGTGAAGAGCATGGTGGAACGCTGCTTAAAGCCTGCATACAATCACGTTGAACAAAATAATATAGAGTTTTGGATGGACCTGGGAATCGAACCCAGGTCCCAATGATACACAGCCGGCGCACCATCCACTGAACCACTCGCCTGCATTTGATATTATAGTGACAATTGAAAATAATATATAAAAACAAACCCATATGCTGTACAAACAAACAAGCGCTTGTTTTATTTGAACGTTCCAATGGCATACTTACACGTCTTCATCTGTTTCACTGAACCTGCAAAATAACAAACAGATAGCGGGGGTTTTTAACCCCCACAAAGCAGAACGACCAATAATAACGAATAGCCCTGCGCTAAATATAAATATGGCGCGATGGTCTCATTGTGTTCGTCTCGTTCCAGCGGTCTCAACCACATGCATTAGAGGTTCCAATTTTTCCTATATAATAAAGCCCCAATTTGGAAGCTTGGAAATCCTAAGATTCGTTCATGGTGATTTGTGATTCAGGGCGTTTCAGTCCAATTAACCTATGCCAAAAGCTTTGTACAGTCCATATGAACACAAAACAATCAACAAAACATGTCAAATGCGCATGAATAATGAGATGCAATTCTAAAAAAAATGTGCAAACCGTTAAACCGTTTCTTTGGATTCCTTAAGCTTTAGCGTGTGGTTTTGATTCCTACACGTTCCTGGGGACCCCTGCAATGGGTTAGAAGCAATTAAAAGATTTGAATTGGCCTGAAAGTGAGAAAACAATTTTCAAGTTTCTTGAGTTTTTCTTGAATGGCTATGGCTTTTTTCTGCAGCAAATTCACGTCCATGGCATTAGGTTTAGCTTGAGTACTTATAGTAGAATGGAATTAGGTTAAATTCTTGACAAGAAATCCATGGAATAATGGTTTGTATATTTGATTGAAAATCAAATATTTTTCAATCTTTTTGATTGGAAAAACTTGCCAAACTTGGAGATTCTTGTCCCCTTGATGTGCACACGAATTTGCCAGCTCTTGTAGGTCATATTTGCTCCATGAAAAGATTGAAAAACCATATCTTGATATTTTCCTACATTTTAAATTAATTAAATGAATTAAAATCAATTAAAAATCCAATTAATTAATAAAAAATAAGAAAATAATTCAATTTAAGCTTTATGGGTCGCGCATAGGCCTTGGATAAAGTTTCAAGAATAAATTTGAGGCCCATTAGCAAAAATAAGGTATTTTGAGCAAAGTTGACTTTTGCAAATTCACTAAAATTTCCCAACTTCTCCAATGCATATCTTGCTCAATTTTGATCATACAAACATGTTCTTTGACATTTTAGAAAGGTATTGAAGTCCTCTAACCAATGCCTTTGGTCCCGTGTCATTTGGATTTACCAATCTCAAGTTATGGTCTTTGACTTAAAGTGCATTTTTGTTGACTTTTGAAATTGACCTATAATGTAGAAATTGATAACTTTTTGTGAGAGCATTTCTTGGACTTGGAATGTGAAGATGAGTTGTATAAAAAGTCATCCCCTTCAAAATGAGCATTGGACGGGATTTTTCTGATGAACCATGAAAAAGTTATGCCTTGGTCAAGATACAATTGACTTTTCTACTGTCCAAAAATAGTAACTTCTTGCACCTTGATGATTTTGGAGCCATGCTTGTGGAATCATGATCAAGACTTGATCAAATGATGATTGTGGACTCAAAATAAGATGTTGACCAAAAATTCTGACTTTTGACTGCCAAATGACCATTTTACCCCTGCACTTGACTGTGAAGCAAATGAGACTTTTGACTATGCAATTTGACACTGTGAGTCTTGAGACTTGACATGTAGGTTCTTGAGAATATGTATGGGCCTATGGGACTTGATTGAGCCATTGAAAACCTCAAATTCCATGAAAGAACCAAAACCCTAATTTTGACTGGCTTAGGAGGCATTTGGACTGTGTAATCCTTGAGCAATTTTGAATCATTTGGAGATGATTCTTGACAAACTTTGAAGAATATGGGAGGGCCAATTTTGGGGTACAACAGTTGCCCCTGTTCAATCTTCTTAGACCTGAGGATGTAGATTGGCTTGCATGCCTTTCGTGATCCGAAGGTGGAAGATGATTGAACACTAAAGTGCCCAGAAATTTGCACTCGCATCGTGGATTATCAGCAATGTGATGTCGGGAATGGGCTTATAGATGCCATTTGGAGATGTGATGGATAGGAGGATGGGCTTATAGATGCCATCTGGAGATGTGACAGAATCTTGTCGAGAATGGGCTTATGGATGCCATTTGGAGATGTAATGGATAGTGGTGGAGATGGGCTTAAAGATGCCATCTGGAGATGTTGATCGCGTAAGAGATTCCTTAGCAAGAACTTGCGTACTTGAGAAAGAAAGATAATTTCCTGGCCTGTTACAGGTGTTGATCTTCAAACTCTTTATGTAGATAACTTTCCTGGCTAGATACAGGTATAGACCTACAATCAATCGCCCACAGATATGCCCTGGCTAGATACAGGTATCGAATCCGGAACTTCAAAATGTTGATCGAGATAGCTTTCCTGGCTGGATACAGGCGTAGACCTCCAATCAATCGCCCATAGATATGCCCTGGCTAGATACAAGTATCGAATCTGGAACTTCAAAAGGTTGATCGAGATAGCTTTCCTGGCTGGATACAGGCGTAGACCTCTAACCAGTCGCTTACAGACATGCCCTGGCTAGATACAGGTATCGAATCTAGAACTTCAAAAGGTTGATCGAGATAGCTTTCCTGGCTGGATACAGGCGTAGACCTCTAATCAGTCGCTCACAGATATGCCCTGGCTAGATATAGGTATCGAATCTGGAACTTCAAAAGGTTGATCGAGATAGCTTTCCTGGCTGGATACAGCCGTAGACCTCTAATCAGTCGCTCACAGATATGCCCTGGCTAGATACAGGTATCAAATCTGGAACTTCAAAAGGTTGATCGAGATAGCTTTCCTGGCTGGATACAGGCGTAGACCTCTAATCAGTCGCTCACAGATATGCCCTGGCTAGATACAGGTATCGAATCTGGAACTTCAAAAGGTTGATCGAGATAGCTTTCCTGGCTGGATACAGGCGTAGACCTCTAATCAGTCGCTCACAGATATGCCCTGGATAGATACAGGTATCGAATCCGGAACTTCAAAAGGTTGATCGAGATAACTTTCCTGGCTGGATACAGGCGTAGACCTCTAATCAGTCGCTTACAGATATGCCCTGGTTAGATACAGGTATCAAATCTGGAACTTCAAAAGGTTGGTAGAGATAGCTTTCCTGGCTGGATACAGGCGTAGACCTCTGACTTGAGAATGAAAGATAATTTCCTGGCCTGTTACATGGGTTGATCTTCAAACTCTTCATGCAAATACTTTCCTGGCTAGATACAGGTATAGATCTACAATCAATCGCTCACAGACATGCCCTGGCTAGATACAGGTATCGAATCTGGAACTCAAAAAGGTTGACGATAATCATCTTTGGATTGACCTTTTCCTGAAAAGGCAAACACATTAGTTGTATGCAATGTCATGATATATGAAATGCATGATTTCATGATGTTCTCAAAACCAGATTGTGTCGTATGCATTTTATCATGTATATGAATATGAGGTACGAGATGTGATATGTGTGATACGGTGGGAGAACTGACTTGAGTTTTGCGTTTGTATTCGCACTTGTTCGGTTTAGCAAGAGTCGCCACTGACTTTTTATTTTATCCTAAGGAAAGGTTAATAAGCACAGGAAAAAACCTTTGAGATGTTTTCGTGGGTTCGGGGGGTAGATTATGAAAAGGGAAGGTATTATCACCCTTTTCATCCATGGTTATCCATGGGCTCTTAGTTACTTGGTTTTTAGATCACTTGCCTTGATTTTTGATTGCTTGAAAAATGGTGTGTGTGTGTGTGTGTTTTGAAAATGTTTTGAAATAGACGCCTTTGTTTCGGCAACCATTGTAATGACTCGTGTTTGAGTATATACAACGGTGTGTATCTTTACGAAAAGATGTTTCAGAGTGTTTTTGGAAGTTTGTTTTGAAAGTGTTTGTGAAGTGTGGTTTTTGAAAAGGAGGCAAGTGTTTTTGCAAGTTGATTTCAAGTAACTAAGAGTTTGGTCTACCCCTATTGTACTCAAGGGTTTTCTCTATGTTTTCAACCCTTTTTAACAATTTTGTTCCACCATTGAATTTGGTGGACAATCTTGCGTTTAGGATGTGATCGGGACAGGCGCGGGTCATCGTATGGACCATGAATGCAATGGTGCCAAGTGTCTTTGGCAATTTGCTTGAAGGGGCTATGATCATTCCGTTTAGGCAACTTTCGAAAGCGTCATCGAGGGACTTATGATCATTTTGAATTGTTTTGCCAAAGAAACTCGACGTGCAAGCATGGCCCATTTTGGAAGGCAACATGTGGGATTACCCTAGGGGGGTGCAAGTGTGATTGTGTATTGATTTCATGTATTTGTCTTGTATTAGGTCATCTTAGCGTTTGATTTTATGTACATACAAACCGTAGGTCTAATCATGGTATAATTCGAAAGCGGTAAATTGCGGGAATTTTAAAGTCTACGCTATTACAAAATAGTATCCGGGAGTGGGGGTACAAGTATACACAAGTGAGGATGAGATTTAAATAATTACAACCAAATCGAATCGCGATCAAATGTAAGCAATGTAATGTATAGCAATGTATAAGAATAGCAAATGTATACTGTATCAAATGTAAAATGTATTGTGCAGGTGTAAGTGTAATTTATTTACAAGGTGCGAAATATTAATGTATTAAGTATTGTTAACTTAATGAAAAGAATTAAATATTTTATTTATTTAATTTTTGTAATCTTGTATTTTTGTTTAATATGTACAAATAAGATAATTTTGAAAAAGTTTTAAGTTCCATTTTTATGTATTAATGTGTTTGTCTAATTTTCTTTATATATTTGTTAATATGTACAAATAAGAAAATTTAATTAAAAGAAAAGAAAATGCTTTAAATTCTATTTTTTTATGTATTAAAAAAAATGATTTTAATTGATTATGTACAAATAAGATATTTTAAGAAAAAGAAAGAAAGGTTTTAAGTTTTAATTATATTATGCATTATTGTTTTATGTACAAAACAAGATGTTTTAATAATAAAAAGTATTAAGTTCTTAATTAAAAGAAAAAAATTTAAAGGAAAGTTTATTTTCTTATGTAAACTAAAAAGTTTTAATAAAACAAAAAACGTTAAAACCTAAATAAAAGTCTAATATTTATTTTAAATACGATAAACAAAATTTAGTGAAAACTAATATATTATTTATATTTTAGTTAATGTATTATAAAAAGGTTAGGTTAGTTTGAATTGTAAAAAGAAGATAAGTAAAAAAAAAACTTAGTTTAAGAATTGAATGGGCTTTTGTTATGCTGGCCCAACCTGATTTGAAACAGAAGCCAGGGGGGTGCCAAAGAAACTCGTTTGGGCTTTAGTTGATTAGGCAAAAGAGTAAGGCCCAACGATCTCACAATTTTCGTTTTTTAGGGTTTGATGATTTTGTGTTCATTTGGAACGGATTGGGGTTTGTAACATGCAGAGGCGCGCCGTTTTCGTCTTTACTTCCATTCATCTTCTCAAACCATGCTTCTGAGTCATGTCCTTCTGAACGCTCCTCTGCCTAAGGTCAAACGGCGCCACCGTCCCTCCTTCTCCCTCAGTGGTTGGGCAACGCGAAGAATGAGGAAAAAAGGTAACGATCTTGAACGTTATTAGGGTTTTTGATTTTGTCCTTGCATGTTCTGATTTTCGTTTATTGACTCTGTTTCTCGTGTATTGTGATTCACGTGAGGTTTTGAAAAGAGGGAAAAGAAGTACTACCTTTTGGATACGGAGGAGGAGGGAATTATGAGGCGCGTGGAGGGCCGGACGGCGAGGTGATGATGCTGATGAAGCTAGCTTGGAATACTGGTATTTTTTTATTACCTCTTTCTATTTGCCTGGCTCTGTATGCTTCGTATGCTTCTTTATCCTCTTTCTCTTTGTTGCCTTCTGTTGCTATGCTTGTCTTTCATGGTTTTTCGCCCAGTGATGAACCCTAGGTTCTGAGGGCCTGAATGCTTGACTTTGGGTTGCCTTTTTGGGTTTCTTCTGAATGTTGATATGCTGAGATTGATTGATGTTTGTTGATGATTCTGCTAGTGTGTTTGATTCGTGCGTTTGCCCAATGATGATGTTTTTCTGAGGGCCTTTTGTGTTGCCCTTGAATGCTTTAGCTTGAAAGGTTTGAAATGCCTAGGATTGGTATAGATCTGGGGTTACAGGCCTTGGTATGATTTTGAAGTTTTATTTTGGTGGTCTTTGTATGCTTGAGATTGATGGGTGAAGGCTTTCAGGCTCAGACAGGCACGAGGTTTTCTTCAGGCTTGACAGTTGTTTTTTGACAGGTTTAACTTGAAAGGTTTGAACCAGTTTTAGGGTTGTTTGTGGATTGTGGCTTTACAGGTTATGGCCTTGGTGAGGCTTGCTTCAGGTTTGTGCAGGTTTAGATTTATGGTGAGTTTACTGATTTTGGCCGTTTGAGGGTTGCTTGCAGGTTACAGGTTATGGCCTGGGGCTTTTTGTTCTGTTTATGCAGTGTGTTTGAGATCACAAGTTTTAGGTTTATGGGACCTTTGGAACTTCAAGTTTTGGGCTTGTTTATGTTTTTGAAAACAGGTTCAGTACTTAGAGGCTTTTGGGAACTGTCTTGGAGAGTTTTTTGCAAATCTCCTTTGTTAGACAGTCTTTTTTGTTGTGATTTATGCCCCCCTTACTGTGTTAACAGACTGTTTTATATATTTTTCTTTCTCAAGCCTAAAGCCAAAACTTGTAAGCCTAACTTCTCCTCTCTTCTCTCTCTCTAGTACAAATTAAAACATTAAAATAATGTTATGTGTACTTTAGTTCTGAAAAAGCAATGGCTGGGAAATGATGAAACGATATTGCTTGCACTTCTAATCTTTCTCTGCATACTTTGTACTTTCCTGATATTTGCATATCTTCTTTTGACAGCTTTGATGGCCTTTTGTACTTTGACATCCTTTTGACAACTTTTTGTTTAGTTTGACATTGGAACTTAGTTTGGACTTGGACTCTTATACATGCTGTTTGCTTTGAACTATGCAGTTGGTTGGCCAATTTGAAATGTGCAATTTTTAACTTTGTGCATTCATACTTTTTGCAAACATTTTCATCCCTCCTTGTGAACCGGGAGAAATCCTGTGATTTGCAGGGTGGGCGAACTGATCCCGGCCATTTGCTTTTAATGATGAATTCTCTTTTATCTGTCTGTCTCTTTAATTATTTATCTGCTTCAATTGACTTTTTCTTCTTTTCTATTCTTTGCAGATAAAATCCAATGAGGCAGAGGGAGCAAGGGATGGAAGATGAAGGCTTAGGAAAACTTAGAAAAATTAGGATAGTTTTATTTAAATTTAAATTACTGTAATATTATTATTGTAAACATTTTGTAAACAAAAACAATTACACAAATAATTTAAAAATAAATAAAAAGTCCTTTTATTTGTCATTCATTTTTAATTCTTCTTCAAATATTTATCTAATTGCTTATAATTCTTAAATTAAAATAAAATGGAAATAAACTCCAATTATCTTAACTTAAAAAATAAATAATCAATTGATAAACACTGGTCTTATAATCAATAACAACCCCGACGCTCCAATTATCCAAAGTAAAGCACAGTTTCAAACCAGACGACAATTAATTAAACAAAACGTCCATCTGCCTCTTTTCACTGATTAAATCCAAACAAAATGCAAATTAACAACCAGCAGCCTCAGTTTTCATTTCAGAGTAACTTGAAAATCATTGATAGAACTAACTCTTCTTGAGAGATATGCGCACAAAACCCTGATTCTGATCAAATGCCAAAGAAGCGTCCGCCTGATCGAAGCTGAGCCAAAAATCAACCAAACCCTAAGCAAACTGTTTGAATTGTTCCAGAGCCACGAAAATCAATAAAAACCCTAATTTTATCTGACTGACGAGAAAAGTCTGTCTGACCGATTCTTGAACCAGTTTGAAAAATCAGGAAATGCCCGAAGCTGTGATTTCTTGTGGAAAAATACGAGGGCAAATTTTGGGGTGCAACAGTTGCCCCTGTTCAATCTTCTTGGACCTGAAGAGTTAGATTGGCAAGTTTGCCTTTCGCGACTCGAGGGAAAAAGGAGATTGAACACTAGAGTGCCCAGAAAATTTGCACTCGGTGATGTGATGGTGGAGGGAATGGGCTTAAAGATGCCTTTTGGTGATGGGCTCAAAGATGCCATCTAGTGACTGCTGGTAGGAGGATGGGCTTATAGATGCCATCTGGAAATGGGCTTAAAGATGCCATTTGGAAACTGTTGATAGGAGGATGGGATTATAGATGCCATCTGGAAATGGGCTTATAGATGCCATTTGGAAACTGCTGATAGGAGGATGGGCTTATAGATGCCATCTGGAAATGGGCTTATAGATTCCATTTGGAAACTGCTGATAGGAGGATGGGCTTATAGATGCCATCTGGAAATGGGCTTATAGATGCCATTTGGAAACTGCTGATAGGAGGATGGGCTTATAGATGCCATCTGGAAGTGATTGTTGAACTGTATGTCACTGGTGAGTGGACGAGTATCAGAAAGGCATCCATGTTTTAGAACGTCTCTGAACTGGGGGTCTGAACAAGCGATAGATTGACATCCATTTTTGGAGAATCCGTAAACTGTTTTCAGAATTTGAAGTTGAATAAGACAATAGAGCAACATCCGTTGTTGGGAAGCGTCCGTAAACTGTTTTCAGAATTTGAATAAGAAATAGAGCAGCATCCATTGTTGGGAAGCATCCGTAAACTGTTTTCAAAAGTTGAGAAGAATCTGAACAAGTGATAGGTTAACATCCGTTACTGGAGAACCCGTGAACTGTGTTCAGAAGTCTTGAAGTTGAATAAGCAATAGAATAGCATCCGTTGTTGGAAAGCGTCCGTAAACTGTTTTCAAAAGTTGAGAAGAATCTGAACAAGTGATAGGTTAACATCCGTTACTGGAGAACCCGTGAACTATTTTCAGAAGTCTTGAAGTGGAGGAGGAACCGGTGTAGGGTTTCCTGATGATGAGTCAGTATAAAACTGCATCTGGATGAATCTGGAATAAGTATCAGAATGTCGCCGTGTCTGGGTCACATCTAAACTATTTTTGGATGAATCTCGGAAGACGGTGATTTTTATCTGCCGACAGGTCTTACCTGAAAAGGTAAAGAGTTAGTTGTATGCAATGTCATGATGCATGATGCAATGTATGTTACATCAATGTTTATGATATGAATGTGACGAATGCGCAGGTAAGCTGATGAGCTGTCTTGCTGAGGATAGATGAATCTTGGATGGCTGAAGACAAAAGAATCTTGACTGCTGCCGGGGAGAACAATTCCTTGACTGCTGCTGTGGAGGGCAAGAATCTTCAATCGTTGAAAATGAGAAGTCCTGGGACCACTATTGGGGAATCAGAAGCTTGGGTTGTATGCCAAGTTACTGGGGAATTCCTGCCTTGAGGAGATCTTCACTGGAGAATATTCGAATATATCCTGCGAGATGCTGAGAATGAGAGTCTTCAATCTGCTTGGGGATTGATAGTTGGAAGTTTTAGCTCCGCTGGGGATATTGAAACTTGACTCTGAGGGGAATTAGATTCCGGAAGGTTCTCAGGCTGGGGATTGCAAGAATCTTCTGATTGCTGCAGGCACTTGATCTCGGGAATGGGCTTACAGATGCCATTTGGAGATAGGATGGATAGTTACTGGAGATGTGTTGAATTGTAAGTTTGAAAGAAGGAACCTGTGTATGGCTGCTTCATGATGAGTTCGTGTAAAACTGCATCTTGGGTTTAAGATCTGTATGAGTAGCAGAATGACTTCCGTGTCTGGAGTGTATCTGAAACTGTAACTAGGATCTGAATGAGTGACAGAATGGCTACCGTGTCTGGAGCGTATCTGAACTGTATCTTGGAGTTGAGATCTGTGTGAGTAGCAGAATGACTTCCGTGTCTGGAGTATATCTGAAACTGTAACTAGGATCTGAATGAGTGACAAAATGGCTACCGTGTCTGGAGCGTATCTGAAACTGTATCTTCCGACAGGTAATGAAGGAATGATTGAACACTTTTGGCATTCGAATGCCCCAAGTGGTGTTGTAGATAATTTCCTGGCTTGTTACAGGTGTTGATCCACAATCAGTTGTCCACAGATGTTTTCCTGGTTTGTTACAGGCGTTGATCTGGAACTTAAGAAAGGTAACAGAATGGCAACCGTGTTTGGAGCACATATGGACCATATCTTCCAACAGGTGATGAAGGAATTGTCGAACACTTTTGGCATTCAAATGCCCTAAGTGGAGATGAAGGAGACTTGAATCAGATTACTCTGCAAGTTGAGAGATTTCTTGAAATCTTAACTGGACTGCCCCAGATTAACTGAACTTCGAAAGATCTGTTGAAACCTTGACTAGACTGCCCCAGGTTAATTGGATAGTGACATGTGATGCCCCTTGCTGATAGGAGATTTGTCAATGGAAGTGTCATCCTTTGAAGTGATTTTTGTTCACTGAGAGAGTTTTCGTTCCTCCGAACATTCGCTGTATGAATTTCTTCGCTGTCAAACAAATAGTCAAATGCGAACAGTGATATTCAAGCAATGCAAAGTTTATGTTTGTCTCGAAGTTTTGAAAAAATGCATTTTTTAGCAGAAAACTTTTTATAAGACAAGTCAACACAAGATTTAGAGCAAAGCCTTATAGGAGTCAGGATACCTTTTGAACAGTATGCTTTCGAACTAACCCATGCTTCAATTAGGACTTTTGAAGGGTTGTAACGTGGCTTGGTTAACGGTTTAAGAAACAAAGGATAAAGGCTCAAAGTGTATTTGTACCCACCCACTCTTCGTGACGTTCTTCGATCTTAAGCTCAATTAATTGTGCGTCGCACTCTGTTTTGAGTTTGGAACGACCTTTTGGGTGATGGTTCACCAATTGAATTTTGGGAGACAGTCATCATCTCCTTTTTCTTTTTCAACATTTTTTCATGTTGTTGAGGATTTGTAATGACCTCACTATTTTGATTTTGATTTGTTATCCCTAACTTTTGCCTGACTGTTCCCATTTTCGAGATTACAGTCAGCGGGATGCCCCAGCTTTCTTAAGCCTCCTTTATAGGTTTTGGCTCGGCGGGTTTTTCTCTTTTGAGAGATTGTCTGCCTATGTGATAGGGAACCACCCTGTCTTTTGATCCCAAGGGAATGCTTTTCTTTTTCTTTGATGTCGTTTGTTGTGTTATGAACTGAGAGTTTGCGACTTCAATGCACATTTTCTTTTGAATTAACTGAGATACTACCCTGCCCCAGGTTTATATCAAAGGTTTTGATTGTTTAGAACAGAAAACTCCTACTTCTTTGGCTCGAAGGGGTTGACTAGGGATTATCTTCCTTATAACTCCAGTGTTTGGTAATTGAAGGAAATGCCTGTACATCATCAGCAAGGTCTGTTCAAAAGCATACTGTATGAGATTATGGTATTGTTTCGTCATCCTCCCTCTAAAGGCTTGTAGCTTTTTATCAAGAGTCAAATATCATAAAGAAAGCATAAGAGTAGTGAAAACGAATGGATGAATTCAAGACAAACATATGCACTGCATTAATGAAACAGAGTTTAACATCAACAGATAATTGTTTGAATAACAAAAGAAATTACAACTTTGAAAATTCAAATGAAGCAAAAGTCTTTCAGTTTGAGCTTTGTCACTTCAGGTGGAGAACTCTTCAACGGAAGATCTTTATCTCGCCGTCTGGCATGAACCTCAGTACTCCAATGTCAATCAGATCTTGAATCTTGTTCTTCAAGGCCCAACAGCTATCAGTGTCATGTCCCGGGCTATAGGAATGGTAAACACAAAATGTGTCAGGATGATAGGTAGGAGCGAAGGTATTTGGGTTCCGGATAGGATCCCTCAAAGCAGTCAGATTGACCTCCAACAAGCGCTCCAGAATTAGAGATGACGGTATGTCAGTCTCCGTGAACTGTCTTCCCGACGTATTTTGCTTACGCTGATTACCCCGTTGAAGCTGGCGAGGTTGTTGCTGGGCTTGTGACCATGAAGCAAGCAGAGGAGCCTTCCCCTTGTCTTCTTGAGTGGATGGGGGTTGAATGGTGACTTGCTCTTCAACCTCAGATGTTTGCCCCAGTTGGTTTTCCTGAAGCAGTTGGTTGACGAGAACTCTGAGTCCCTCTTGTCTTTGAGACAAATCTTGGATGAGAGCCATCTGGCCCACCAGTTGCCCCATCATTTGGATCCTCATTGTAGTCAGCTCAGACTGTAGTGCCTCCAATTGATCACTCCTGGCATTGTTTGAATTCCCCTGGACCAAACCCGTGGTGAGGAGAGCTTTCACTTCTTCTTGCCCCAGAGACAACTTCAAGAACATTTCCTGCAGCTGAGCAGTCTGGTCCTGGATATCCTTGACGGTCCTCTCTAGAGCCATCTCTTTACTGAAATAAACAGTATGAGAGTAAGGAAACCTGAAACAGGAAAACGGTCAAGGTGCAATGCATGATATGTGGATGCATGCTTTCAAGGATCTCTTGGGGTAAATACAAGAGAATGTTAGAGGTTGAGCTTCGATCTTTGATTGGAGATCTTTGTATCAGTGGACGTCTTTCCACGAGAATCAAGCTCACCATGTCGAGTGGGTCATAGCCACTGATTCAAGTTGTTGCACTTGAACTTTGATTGGCATTTGTTAGAGGAGAAACCTCTTTCCCTTTGGTAGACGTCTGGTTCAACGTACCCCTGCATCAACAGACCCTCAAGATCCTTGAAAAGGTTAGTGAAAAATGCTATGGTATGATGTTATGATGTTATGTACATGTATGGAAAAGCAAATGAGTGTATATATAGGCAATCATATTCACACAAAGCAAAACAAGTCCTTAGGTTCAGGCTTGCATGGGGTTGTAGGTAAGTACCCTCTTGAAGTTAGTTGGCTCATCCTGTCCTAAAATAGAAATCGGGTTCTAAGGAGCTCAATATCATTGGATTGTTTTCTGTGTTCATTGTTTTGGTTTAGCCACTTAATTGGCGACCAAAATATTCCAAGAAAACAACCCTCAATGAGTGTAGTATCTAGTATCTACCAACTTCGGACTGCACCAAAGTCGGTCATCTCACTACCCCTAAAAAGGCTAGGATGGTCAATTAAGGTTCTAAGAGTTCGTTAGTGCTTCACGACATCACTCAGCGGCCCCGTACTCTCCTTGATTGAACTCAAGGGTTACCGATACTCACAAATATGTCACACTAACATAGCTTACTGCTTCAACCATGTCGGTATACCCCGCACAGTTCCCTCACAATTTTTTTTTGCTATTTACCTAAAAAGGTGCCCCAAATCCGGGTGTAGGATTTACAACAAACCCAAACAAGAACCCAAAAGATAAAGCAATCAAGTCAATCAAAGCAAGGATGTAAAGGTGATCTAAACCTTAAGGTAACCCCACTTTTAAGAATTCTCCCCAGCAGAGTCGCCAGTTCTGTGATACGGTGGGAGAACTGACTTGAGTTTTGCGTTTGTATTCGCACTTGTTCGGTTTAGCAAGAGTCGCCACCGACTTTTTATTTTATCCTAAGGAAAGGTTAAAAAGCATAGGAAAAAACCTTTGAGATGTTTTCGTGGGTTTGGGGGGTAGATTATGAAAAGGGAAGGTATTAGCACCCTTTTCATCCTTGGTTATCCATGGGCTCTTAGTTACTTGGTTTTTAGATCACTTGCCTTGATTTTTGATTGCTTGAAAAATGGTGTGTGTGTGTGTTTTTTGAAAATGTTTTGAAATAGACGCCTTTGTTTCGGCAACCATTGTAATGACTCGTGTTTGAGTATATACAACGGTGTGTATCTTTTCGAAAAGATGTTTCAAAGTGTTTTTGGAAGTTTGTTTTGAAAGTGTTTGTGAAGTGTGGTTTTTGAAAAGGAGGCAAGTGTTTTTGCAAGTTGATTTCAAGTAACTAAGAGTTTGGTCTACCCCTATTGTACTCAAGGGTTTTCTCTATGTTTTCAACCCTTTTTATCAATTTTGTTCCACCATTGAATTTGGTGGACAATCTTGCGTTTAGGATGTGATCGAGACAGGCGCGGGTCATCGTATGGACCATGAATGCAATGGTGCCAAGTGTCTTTGGCAATTTGCTTGAAGGGGCTATGATCATTCCGTTTAGGCAACTTTCGAAAGCGTCATCGAGGGACTTATGATCATTTTGAATTGTTTTGCCAAAGAAA
Source organism: Vicia faba (assembly GCA_948472305.1). NCBI lineage: Eukaryota > Viridiplantae > Streptophyta > Magnoliopsida > Fabales > Fabaceae > Vicia > Vicia faba. The sequence continues at coordinate 930,490,889 of OX451738.1, read as the reverse complement.
CTCGACGTGCAAGCATGGCCCATTTTGGAAGGCAACATGTGGGATTACCCTAGGGGGGTGCAAGTGTGATTGTGTATTGATTTCATGTATTTGTCTTGTATTAGGTCATCTTAGCGTTTGATTTTATGTACATACAAACCCTAGGTCTAATCATGGTATAATTCGAAAGCGGTAAATTGCGTGAATTTTAAAGTCTACGCTATTACAAAATAGTATCTGGGAGTGGGGGTACAAGTATACACAAGTGGGGATGAGACTTAAATAATTACAACCAAATCGAATCGCGATCAAATGTAAGCAATGTAATGTATAGCAATGTATAAGAATAAAAAATGTATACTGTATCAAATGTAAAATGTATTGTGCATGTGTAAGTGTAATTTATTTACAAGGTGCGAAATATTAATGTATTAAGTATTGTTAACTTAATGAAAAGAATTAAATATTTAATTTATTTAATTTTTGTAATCTTGTATTTTTGTTTAATATGTACAAATAAGATAATTTTGAAAAAGTTTTAAGTTCCATTTTTATGTATTAATGTGTTTGTCTAATTTTCTTTGAATATTTGTTAATATGTACAAATAAGAAAATTTAATTAAAAGAAAAGAAAATACTTTAAATTCTATTTTTTTATGTATTAAAAAAATGTATTTTAATTGATTATGTACAAATAAGATATTTTAAGAAAAAGAAAGAAAGGTTTTAAGTTTTAATTATATTATGCATTATTGTTTTATGTACAAAACAAGATGTTTTAATAATAAAAAGTATTAAGTTCTTAATTAAAAGAAAAAAATTTAAAGGAAAGTTTATTTTCTTATGTAAACTAAAAAGTTTTAATAAAACAAAAAACGTTTAAACCTAAATAAAAGTATAATATTTATTTTAAATACGATAAACAAAATTTAGTGAAAACTAATGTATTATTTATATTTTAGTTAATGTATTATAAAAAGGTTAGGTTAGTTTGAATTGTAAAAAGAAGATAAGTAAAAAAAAAACTTAGTTTAAGAATTGAATGGGCTTTTGTTATGCTGGCCCAACCTGATTTGAAACAGAAGCCAGGGGGGTGCCAAAGAAACTCGTTTGGGCTTTAGTTGATTAGGCAAAAGAGTAAGGCCCAACGATCTCACAATTTTCGTTTTTTAGGGTTTGATGATTTTGTGTTCATTTGGAACGGATTGGGGTTTGTAACATGCAGAGGCGCGCCGTTTTCGTCTTTACTTCCGTTCATCTTCTCAAACCATGCTTCTGAGTCATGTCCTTCTGAACGCTCCTCCGCCTAAGGTCAAACGGCTCCACCGTCCCTCCTTCTCCCTCAGTGGTTGGGCAACGCGAAGAATGAGGAAAAAAGGTAACAATCTTGAACGTTATTAGGGTTTTTGATTTTGTCCTTGCATGTTCTGATTTTCATTTATTGACTCTGTTTCTCGTGTATTGTGATTCACGTGAGGTTTTGAAAAGAGGGAAAAGAAGTACTACCTTTTGGATACGGAGGAGGAGGGAATTAGGAGGCGCGTGGAGGGTCGGACGACGAGGTGATGATGTTGATGAAGCTAGCTTGGAATACTGGTATTTTTGTATTACCTCTTTCTATTTGCCTGGCTCTGTATGCTTCATATGCTTCTTTATCCTCTTTCTCTTTGTTGCCTTCTGTTGCTATGCTTGTCTTTGATGGTTTTTCGCCCAGTGATGAATCCTAGGTTCTGAAGGCCTGAATGCTTGACTTTGGGTTGCCTTTTTGGGTTGCTTCTGAATGTTGATATGCTGAGATTGATTGATGTTTGTTGATGATTCTGCTAGTGTGTTTGATTTGTGCGTTTGCCCAATGATGATGTTTTTCTGAGGGCCTTTTGTGTTGCCCTTGAATGCTTTAGCTTGAAAGGTTTGAAATGCCTAGGCTTGGTATAGATCTGCGGTTACATGCCTTGGTATGATTTTGAAGTTTTATTTTGGTGGTCTTTGTATGCTTGAGATTGACGGGTGAAGGCTTTCAGGCTCAGACAGGCACGAGGTTTCCTTCAGGCTTGACAGTTGTTTTTGACAGGTTTAGCTTGAAAGGTTTGAACCAGTTTTAGGGTTGTTTGTGGATTGTGGCTTTACAGGTTATGGCCTTGGTGAGGCTTGCTTCAGGTTTGTGCAGGTTTGGATTTATGGTGAGTTTACTGATTTTGGCCGTTTGAGGGTTGCTTGCAGGTTACAGGTTATGGCCTGGGGCTTTTTGTTCTGTTTATGCAGTGTGTTTGAGATCACAAGTTTTAGGTTTATGGGACCTTTGGAACTTCAAGTTTTGGGCTTGTTTATGTTTTTGAAAACAGGTTCAGTACTTAGAGGCTTTTGGGAACTGTCTTGGAGAGTTTTTTGCAAATCTCCTTTGTTAGACAGTCTTTTTTGTTGTGATTTCTGCCCCCCTTACTGTGTTATTAACAGACTGTTTTATATATTTTTCTTTCTCAAGCCTAAAGCCAAAACTTGTAATCCTAACTTCTCCTCTCTTCTCTCTCTCTCTAGTACAAATTAAAACATTAAAATAATGTTATGTGTACTTTAGTTCTGAAAAAGCAATGGCTGGGAAATGATGAAACGATATTGCTTGCACTTCTAATCTTTCTCTGCATACTTTGTACTTTCCTGATATTTGCATATCTTCTTTTGACAGCTTTGATGGCCTTTTGTACTTTGACATCCTTTGGACAACTTTTTGTTTAGTTTGACATTGGAACTTAGTTTGGACTTGGACTCTTATACATGCTGTTTGCTTTGAACTATGCAGTTGGTTGGCCAATTTGAAATGTGCAATTTTTAACTTTGTGCATTCATACTTTTTGCAAACATTTTCATCCCTCCTTGTGAACCGGGAGAAATCCTGTGATTTGCAGGGTGGGCGAACTGATCCCGGCCATTTGCTTTTAATGATGAATTCTCTTTTATCTGTCTGTCTCTTTAATTATTTATCTGCTTCAATTGACTTTTTCTTCTTTTCTATTCTTTGCAGATAAAATCCAATGAGGCAGAGGGAGCAAGGGATGGAAGATGAAGGCTTAGGAAAACTTAGAAAAATTAGGATAGTTTTATTTAAATTTAAATTACTGTAATATTATTATTGTAAACATTTTGTAAACAAAAACAATTACACAAATAATTTAAAAATAAATAAAAAGTCCTTTTATTTGTCATTCATTTTTAATTCTTCTTCAAATATTTATCTAATTGCTTATAATTCTTAAATTAAAATAAACTCCAATTATCTTAACTTAAAAAATAAATAATCAATTGATAAACACCGGTTTTATAATCAATAATAACCCCGACGCTCCAATTATCCAAAGTAAAGCACAGTTTCAAACCAGACGACAGTTAATTAAACAAAACGTCCATCTGCCTCTTTTCACTGATTAAATCCAAACAAAATGCAAATTAACAACCAGCAGCCTCAGTTTTCATTTCAGAGTAACTTGTAAAGCATTGATAGAACTAACTCTTCTGGAGAGATATGCGCACAAAACCCTGATTCTGATCAAATGCCAAAGAAGCGTCCGCCTGATCGAAGCTGAGCCAAAAATCAACCAAACCCTAAGCAAACTGTTTGAATTGTTCCAGAGCCACGAAAATCAATAAAAACCCTAATTTTATCTGACTGACGAGAAAAGTCTGTCTGACCGATTCTTGAACCAGTCTGAAAAATCAGGAAATGCCCGAAGCTGTGATTTCTTGTGGAAAAATACGAGGGCAAATTTTGGGGTGCAACAATATGTTTATGAATGTATTTTCGTCTGGGAAAATAAATCCTTGACGAATGCTGGGAGTTTGAATCCTGGGCTGATGTTTGAAGAGTAGAGTTCTTCGTTTCAGCTGGGGATGATGATTACAAGAATAAACCGGTAGGAGAAGATGACTCCGTTGGGGAATAAACTTGATGAAGAGATTACTCTGCGGGGAATTACTCTGTGGGAAGAGATACTTCGCTGATATTTTGATGATAACTCCGCTGGGGATTCCTGTTGATAAATTTTGTTGAGGGGTTTGATGAACTCCGCTGGGGATAGGAAGAACTTCGCCGAGGACGATCTTTCCGTTGTAATTTGCTGAGGATAACCCAGTTAGGCTCTGGTGGGGAATAACCTCTGAATATGGCTGGAGAGATGTATGTACTCTGCAAGGGACAAGCTTCCAGAATCTACTGGGGATAAGCTTCCAGGATCTACTGGGGAGGATGATTCAACTCTCATGGGGAAACTTTTTGGACTGCACTGGGGAAGTGGCTCCACTGGGGTGTCTGGTATTCTGCCGGGGAACAATCTTAGATTAAGACTGCCGGGGATGCTTGTAGAGGAATATCTGTATACTCTGCTGGAGAATATTAAGATCTTCTGGGGATACCCAACTCCTTGGGGCTGATAGTAGCCTAACTCTGCTTGGGGAGAGTGTTGCTGACTTGCTGGAGATACCGTGCCTTTTTAAGGCTGATGGGAGGCCAACTCTGCTTGGGGAGAGTACTGCTGATTCTTGCCTTACCCTGCGAGGAGTGAAGGTATCTTAGTCATGTTCTTCAGCTGAATCTACCTTGTACCTGGAGGACAGAGCGACTGTACAGTTCAGATAATTCTTATTGCCCCAGTTTCTGCGGGAGAAGGAAGCCTATGAGGAGCTTGATAGCTGCCGATTGACAAATCTTCTTATGGTAGGCAAGTGACGAGGTGACGGGACATAGTCGTACGCTTTGATCCCTAATTTTTGCCTGGACCGCCCTTTCGGGTTCTCAATCCATCGGGATACCCTTTTTTGCCCAAGCTGCCTTTTCAGGTTTTCGACTTGCCGGGTGTACAGATTTTTTTTATTTTCATCCCTTATTTTTGCCCGAACCCTTTTGGTTCGTCGGGAAGCCCTTATTTTTTCCTAGGCCAGTCGACCTAGCGGGTCTTTGATTATGCGTAGTACTTTTTGACTATGTCCCTGCTCTCAGGATGTAGGGAGTTGTCACTGTCAGTAGTGTTGTGTTGCCATACTACCAGAAGATGTTTGATCGTGCAAGATTCGTCGCTGGAATTTATGTCCAATGCCCCAAGTGACTCAGATGGAGATCTGCCCCTGGCTATTTGGCGTCTTGAGAGATTCTTTGAATCTTGACCTAACTGCCCCAGATGATAGACAATGCTCATGCTGTGCCCCTTGGTTGGAAGTGTTTTCCACTTGAGATGACCCTTTTGTTGAGAAGATTCTTGTTCACTGGATATTCATCGTGCGAATTTCTCTGCTGTTGAACAAATAGTCATATGCAAACAATGTTATTTTAAGAATGCAAAACTTATGTCTGTTTTGAAGTTTTTTGAAAATGCAGTTTTCAATAAAACGAGTGAATTTTTGTAAACTGTGATGTCAACTCAAGATTTTATCAGCGAGCCATACAGGAGTCAGGATACCTTTGCAACAGTATGCTTTCGAATTAACCCATGCTTCAGCTAGGACTTTTAAGGGTTATAACGTGGCCTGGTTCACGGTTTAAGAAACAAAGGATAAAGGCTCAAATTTTATTTGTACCCACCCGCTCTTCGTGATGTTCTTCGAACCTAAACTCAGCTAATCATGCATTTAGATCCTGTTTGAATCTTTGCTCTGATATTCCGGTGATGGTGTGGATACCAAGAGTTTATTTTGAATAGGCAGTCATTTCTTTTTTTGTTGAGGGTTTGTAGGACCTCTTTCTTTTTGATTTCGTTATCCCTGTCTTTTTGCCTGAACTGTTTCTTTTGTGATTACAGTCAGTGGGATGCCCCAGTTTTGTAAGTCTCCTTTATAGGTTTTGACTTATTGGGCTTTTATTTTGAGAGACAATGACTGCATGTTCTTACGATTATACGGAACCATCACCGTCTTTTGTTTTGGAAGGACTCCTTTGATGTCATTCATTGTGCACCTGGATCAATTGAGAAAACTACCCTGCCCCAGGTTATAATTAAGCGTTTTAATTTTTGGTGAAAAGAAAAACTCCAACTTCTTTGGCTCAAAGGGGTTGACGAGGGATTATCTTCCTTATAACTCCACTGTTTAGGATTTGAAACAATGCATGTACCTCATCAGCGGGGTCTATTCAAAAGCATACTGTAAAGATCATGGTATCGTTTTTGTCATCCTCCCTCAAAAGGTTTAGAATTTTTTTCCGAGAGTTGAACATCACAAAAATGAAAGCAATTTGAATATAGTGAATACGAATGGATTGATTCAAAACAGACATATGCAATGCATTGATAAAGTAATAAAGTTTGACATGAGTAAATGTTTGAACAATCAAAAGAAAATTACAAATTGAAAATTCTAATGAACAAAAAGTCCTCTCGTCTCAGGACTTGTCACTTCAAATGGTGAACCTTGGAGGGATGGTAGAAGAAATCAGCCTGACCACCTTGGGTGAATTCCACTGCTCCTTCATCAATCAGGTCCTGGATCTTGTTCTTCAGAGTCCAACAGTCGTCGGTGTCGTGTCCATGACTGTCAGAATGGTAGGCACATATCACACTCGGGTTATACCTGGAAGAGGAAATGTTGGGATTCTTAGGAGGGTCCTTTAACATTACCAGATTCAATCTCAATAGGCGTTGTAAAGCTTGAGATGGCGACACGTTGAGCTTGGTGAATTTCCTCCTAGGCTTGTTTGGCTTGCTCTGATCAACCTGTTGTTCTTGGTGAGGTTGTTGTTGGACCCTTGAGGTAGTAGCACCTTGGAGAGGTCCATTCTTCACCATACCAAACTCTTGTCTTCTTGGAGGCTGATTACTGGTTTGATCCCCAGCCTTGACTACTTGCTTCATACTGTCTTGCTGAAGCTGGTTGATCATAGTTCTCAACTCTTCTTGCTCCCGAGCTAAGCCTTGGATAAGGGCCATCTGCCCCAGCATCTGAGTCCTCATTGTATCTACCTCAGCTTGCAGATGTTTCAGCCGTGCATCCTTACTGTCTTCTGGACTGTTCTTGACCAAATTCCCCATGAGGAGCATTCTCAATTCTTCCTGCCCCTTGGATAGGCTTAGGAAGATTTCCCTGAACTGAGTCTCTTGAGTATGAAGATCCTGTTGGAGAGCCATTGCTGAAATAAACAGCGAGAACGTGAGAGACCTATAAAGGGTAACCTGTTATGCAATGATGTGTATGTATGCAATGTTTTCAAAGATCTCGCAGGGTAAACAAAGAAACTTGTTAGAATTTTGAATTTTGCAGCTTGGTTGAAGGAACTTCATGTTGTTGAGAGTCCTTCTTCAAGAGTCAAGGCTCACCATATCGAGTGGGTCATAGCCCCTGACTCGAGTTATCATGTTTTGATCTCCAAACAACCTTGGCTAGAGGAAAATAAACCCCCTTTGCCCCTTGCTAGACAGTTGGTTCATCATGACCTGCATCACAAACCCTTTAGATCCTTGAAATGGGTTAATCCTAATGCAGGGTGTATGCAATGGTATGATGGTATGATGTTATGCTATGCGTGGAGTGGTGTAAGTAAACCCTGTTATAAGCCCAGATTAAGGACTGCAAACAAAACCTGCAAGGAACTCATGTTGTCAGATAACAAGAATGTGCAAGTAGTTCAAGTTTGAAGGCACACAAGTCACACAAAAGAGCCCTTAGATTTCAGGCTGTCATGAAGTTTAGGTACTACCCTCTTTCAGTTTCAGTTGGTTAAGACCTGTCCTAGAAAATAGTAACCGGGTTCTAGAGGATCTCAATATCACTGACTACCCTCAATCGGTCATAACTCCAGCGTCGCAATCTTTTCTTGCAGCCAGAACCATCGCGAGAGTTTAGCCTCAATGAGTGTAGCATACTGCTACTGTTCTATGGCCAAGTTGGGTCGATTTAGGGTTCTAAGGTCAGTTGGTGCTTAATGACTCCTCAGAAGACCCATATTCTCCTCGTTCCAACACAAGGGATATCGGTACAGACCAAGGTGTCACACCAACGTAGCTACTGCTTCACCCGTGTCGGTCTATGCCGGACAGGTCCCTCACAGCTTATGCTACCTAAAATGGTATTCCCCAGATCCGGGTTAGGATCTATGAAACTCCAATGCAAGCCCACAATATTAAAGCAAACAAAGCATTCAATTGAAAACATAAGAGTGGTCTAATCCTAAGGAACACCTCACTTATAAGTATATCCTCAGCAGATTCGCCAATTCTGTGATCGGTGGAAATAGAACTGACTGTTTTTGAAATGCTGGTTCGCGAAATGTCGCGGTAAGCAAGAGTCACCACCGTCTTTTATGTTCTCCAACAAGGAAAGGACAAAAGCACAACAAAATTCCTTTTCGAGATGTTTCTCCGTTCGGGAGGTAGATTATAGAAAGGGAAGGTGTTAGCACCCTTTCTATCCGTGGTTATCCACGGGCTCTTAGGTACTTGCTCATTATGTTTTCAAAAATTGTTTGCTTTTCTTGTGTTTGTGGGTTTTGAAAAAGTTTCGTTTTGAAAACTTCTAGGTAACTCTTGTATCATTCCTCAAGAGTGTATGAAGTATTTGTTTGAAAACTTTTTGAAAGTGTAGGTGCGAAAAGTTGTTTTTGTTTTTTGAAAGAGCAAGTACCCAGGAGAAATCTACCTACTCTAAGGAATTAAGCTGTGTAAATGTCCTTTAGACAGTACTATCCCACTATTGAGAAGTAGGTAGCACCGTTGTTGGAGTTATTCGCGTCAATTCGATTATAGGGACATGTGTGGTCACCAAAGCAATAGTAGGACGCCTTAGCGGTAACCCTAATGTCCTAGATCCTTTTTTATCCGAGGCAACCGTTTCGAGGAAACTTGGATCTTTATACAGGAGGGCGACCTCTAAAGCACCCTATACTTGATGACCACCTCGAGGCAACCAAGTGAGGCGTACCCTAGGAGTGGCATGTGCGAGTGTGTCAAGATTCGGTTTATATTATCTTTGAACATGCATCATGGTGAGCTACGTGTTGATTTTATTTTCATACAAGTCTTATCATGCATAGTTAACAGTTAATAATTGTGCGGAAAATAAATTGCGGAAAGTAAATCTACGCTATTACAAGGCGTCGAGTATTTACATCGCCAAAAACATAACCCTTGAAAAGTAAATTGCGAGAAAATAAAAGAAAGCGATAAAATTCCTAATTATCTATTACATTCTCGGAACAGTTACATAAATATGATCAAAATAATAATACGCGCGAATAGAAATTAAATCGGGGACGTCCTTAGGATTTTGACCCTTTTTGAGAAAAGAATGGAATTTTAGTCCTTTTTTGCATTTAATTAATATTAAACCTAATTTACTAATTAATTAAACAATTAAAAGAAAAAGTATTTTTTAGTTTTTTATGTCTTTAATGAAAATAAAAAATAAAAGAAATTAAAAATTGTCAAAAACCCTAATTCTATGTTAATTTTATTTATTGTAAAAAAAGATTAAAGTTAACCTAATTAACTAAATTAATTATATTTATTTACAAAAATAATAAAGTAATAGTGAAATTAATAAATAATAAAAATAAATAATGTTTTAGGTTTATGATTTTACTATGAAAAATAATTTATGAGCTAATTAAATAATAATAATAATAGTAATTAATAATGATAATTAGTAAAAGAAAATAAAAAGAAAATTATGAAAGAACCAGGGGGGTGTTGGGCCCTTAGGAGGTGTTGATTGGAAATCTGGCCCATTAATGTGCAGGCCTGCTTTGACTTTGGAGATTGCCTAGGCGCAGGGTTGACCAGGAACATGGTGTTCATCATCTTTTGGCCTTTGGATTTATGATTGTGGCCACATGGCGCCTGGATGAGTGAAGAGCATGGTGGAACGCTGCTTAAAGCCTGCATACAATCACGTTGAACAAAATAATATAGAGTTTTGGGTGGACCTGGGAATCGAACCCAGGTCCCAATGATACACAGCCAGCGCACCATCCACTGAACCACTCGCCTGCATTTGATATTATAGTGACAATTGAAAATAATATATAAAAACAAACCCATATGCTGTACAAACAAACAAGCGCGCGTTTTATTTGAACGTTCCAATGGCATACTTACACGTCTTCATCTCTTTCACTGAACCTGCAAAATAACAAACAGATAGCAGGGGTTTTTAACCCCCACAAAGCAGAACGACCAATAATAGCGAATAGCCCTACGCTAAATATAAATATGGCGCGATGGTCTCATTGTGTTCGTCTCGTTCCAACGGTCTCAACCACATGCATTAGGGGTTCCAATTTTTCCTATATAATAAAGCCCCAATTTGGAAGCTTCTAAATCCTAAGATTCGTTCATGGTGATTTGTGATTCAGGGTGTTTCAGTCCAATTAACCTATGCCAAAAACTTTGTACAGTCCCTATGAACACAAAACAATAAACAAAACATGTCAAATGCGCATGAATAATGAGATGCAATTCAAAAAAAAATGTGCAAACCGTTAAACCGTTTCTTTGGATTCCTTAAGCTTTAGTGTGTGGTTTTGATTCCTACACGTTCCTGGGGACCCCTGCAATGGGTTAGAAGCAATTAAAAGCTTTGAATTGGCCTGGAAGTGAGAAAACAGTTTTCAAGTTTCTTGAGTTTTTCTTGAATGGCTATGGCTTTTTTCTGCAGCAAATTCACGTCCATGGCATTAGGTTTAGCTTGAGTACTTATAGTAGAATGGAATTAGGTTAAATTCTTGACAAGAAATCCATGGAATAATGGTTTGTATATTTGATTGAAAATCAAATATTTTTCAATCTTTTTGATTGGAAAAACTTGCCAAACTTGGAGATTCTTGTCCCCTTGATGTGCACATGAATTTGCCAGCTCTTGTAGGTCATATTTGCTCCATGAAAAGATTGAAAAACCATATCTTGATATTTTCCTACATTTTAAATTAATTAAATGAATTAAAATCAATTAAAAATCCAATTAATTAATAAAAAATAAGAAAATAATTCAATTTAAGCTTTATGGGTCGTGCATAGGCCTTGGATAAAGTTTCAAGAAGAAACTTGAGGCCCATTAGCAAAAATAAGGTATTTTGAGCAAAGTTGACTTTTGCAAATTCACTAAAATTTCCCAACTTCTCCAATGCATATCTTGCTCAATTTTGATCATATGAACATGTTCTTGGACATTTTGGAAAGTTCTTGAAGTCCTATAACCAATGCCTTTGGTCCCATGTCATTTGGATTTACCAATCTCAAGTTATGGTCTTTGACTTAAAGTGCATTTTTGTTGACTTTTGAAATTGACCTATAATGTAGAAATTGATAACTTTTTGTGAGAGCATTTCTTGGACTTGGAATGTGAAGATGAGTTGTAGAAAATGTCATCCCCTTCAAAATGAGCATTGGATGGGATTTTTTTGATGAACCATGAAAAAGTTATGCCTTGGCCAAGATACAGTTGACTTTTCTACTGTCCAAAAATAGTAACTTCTTGCACCTTGATGATTTTGGAGCCATGCTTGTGGAATCATGATCAAGACTTGATCAAATGATTATTGTGGACTCAAAATAAGATGTTGACCAAAAATTCTGACTTTTGACTGCCAAATGACCATTTTACCCATGCAGTTGACTGTGAAGCAAATGGGACTTTTGACTGTGCAATTTGAAACTGTGAGTCTTGAGACTTGACATGTAGGTTCTTGAGAATATGTATGGGCCTATGGGACTTGATTGAGCCATTGAAAACCTCAAATTCCATGAAAGAATCAAAACCCTAATTTTGACTGGCTTATGAGGCATTTGGACTGTGTAATCCTTGAGCAATTTTGAATCATTTGGAGATGATTCTTGACAGACTTTGAAGAATATGGGAGGGCAAATTTTGGTGTACAAAACCTAGTAAGAGAACACCGCCAAATAATAGAGTTTATACAATTTGCGAAAAACAAAGAAAAACAACCATTGTGAATAATCCCACTGGGTTCCAACTCTGCTATTGCCTTTATGTCCTCGAGCATCTCATCACTTTGCTACTTGGCTGAAGGTAGATCAGATTGATTAGTGCTGTTTGAGCTTGATAGTTGATACCGAAGTTTGGTTGCAAGGTGATCCAATGAGACATAGTGTTACACTTTAATCCCTAATTTTTGCCTGGACCGCCCTTTCGGGTTTTCAGTCCATCGGGATACCCTTTTTTGCCCAAGCCGCCTTTTCAGGTTTTCGACTTGCCGGGTGTACAGATTTTTTATTTTCATCCCTTATTTTTGCCCGAACCCTTTTGGTTCGCCGGGAAGCCCTTATTTTTGCCTAGGCCAGTCGACCTAGCGGGTCTTTGGTTATGCGTAGTATCTTTTCACTATGTCTGCATTGACGGGGTGAGGAAGGTCGTCACCATCCATGGTGGTTAGAATCATCGCTCCTCCTGAGAAAATGTTCTTAACCACAAATGGCCCTTCGTAAGTAGGGGTCCATTTGCCCTTGGGATCACCTTGAGGCAGTATGATGCGCTTGATAACCAGGTCCCCAACTTGATACTCTTGTCGTCTGACTTTCTTGTTAAATGCCTTGATCATCCATTTTTGGTACGTCTGACCATGATAAATAGCAGTAAGTCTCTTCTCGTCAATTAAGTTCAGCTGATCAAGCCGGGTCTGAATCCAGTCATCTTCGCTCAAACCTGCATCCTTCATAATCCGAAGAGAGGGTATCTGAACTTCAATGGGTAAGACGACCTCCATGCCATAAACCAAGGAAAAGGGTATTGCCCCTGTTGACATCCGCGCTGAGGTACAGTACCCATGAAGAGCAAAAGGTAACATCTCGTGCCAATCTTTGTAAGTCACTGTCATCTTCTGCACAATCTTCTTAATGTTCTTATTAACCGCTTCTACAGCCCCATTCATCTTCGGCCGGTAAGGAGAAGAGTTGTGATGCTGTATCTTGAACTGCTTGCAGAGCTCGATGATCATCTTATTATTGAGATTTGTACCATTGTCTGTAATGATCCTCTCTGGTACACCGTATCGACAAATCAGATTGTGTCGAATAAACCGTGCCACGACGTTCTTGGTTACAGTAGCAAAGGAAGCTGCTTCAACCCACTTCATAAAGTAATCAATAACTACCAGGATGAAACGATGCCCGTTAGACGCAATAGGTCTGATCTCACCAATCATGTTGATGCCCCACATTGCAAAAGGCCACGGAGCTGTCAAGACGTTTAGAGAAACTAGAGGTATGTGCACCATATCAGCATAGACTTGGCACTTGTGACAGGTCCGAGAATGCTGATAACAGTCGGCTTCCATAGTAGACCAATAGTATCCTGCCCGAAGGATTTTCTTTGCCATGGTATGTCCACTGGAATGAGTCCCAAAAGTACCTTCATGTAACTCTACCATAATCCTTTCTGCTTCGTTCTTATCCACACAACACAGTAAGGTGGAATCATGATTACGCTTGTAAAGGATACCGTTGCTGATGAAGAACTTCGCCGCGAACCTCCTCAGAAACTTCTTATCATTAACAGATGCACCCTCGGGGTATTCCTGAGCTTCAAGATACCTCTTCACCTCGTGGAACCAGGGTTTATCCGCTACCTCTTCAGTCTCAATGTCATAGCAATGTGTAGGTTCGTCCAACCTCTCAATGGTAATCTGGGGAGCCCCATTGTCCCATCTGACCTTGAACATAGAAGACATTGTAGCCAGCGCATCCGCCAATTGATTCTCCTCTCCAGGGAAGTGTTCAAAGGTTATCTCCTCGAAGTACGGAAGCAGAGTCAATACATACTCCTTATAAGGAATAAGATTAGGGTGTTTCGTATCCCACTCGCCTTTGATCTGACTGATCACGAGAGCGGAATCTCTGAATACATTTAAGAACTTAATCCTTAGGTCAATAGCTGCTCGAAGACCCATAATGCACGCTTCATATTCCGCTATGTTGTTGGTGCAGTTAAAACATAGTCGGGCGGTGAACGGAGTATGAGAGCCTTCAGGAGATTTGATCACGGCGCCAATGCCATTACCCAAAGCGTTTGAAACTCCATCAAAGTACATAGACCATCGGGATCCTTCCTCAGGTCCTTCATCTGGTCCAGGTGTCTCAGAATAGGTTACTATTATGATGTTCTCATCCAGAAACTCGAATATCATGGACTGGTAATCATCCACTGCCTGATGTGCCAGATGATCTGCCAACACACTTCCCTTGATTGCTTTTTGAGTCGTGTATTGGATGTCATAATCAGTCAAGATCATCTGCCATCTTGCTATTCTTCCGGACAAGGCATGCTTCTCGAATATATACTTGATTGGATCCATCTTTGATATCAATAGAGTAGTGTGAGTCAGCATATACTGTCTCAGCCGGAGAGCAGCCCATGCCAAAGCGCAACAAGTTTTCTCAAGCAACGAGTATCGGGTCTCGCATTCGGTAAACTTTTTGCTAAGGTAATAAATAGCATGCTCTTTTCAACCAGACTCGTCATGCTGGCCCAACACGCACCCCATTGAATTATCGAGTATTGTCAAGTATAAGATCAAAGGTCTCCCTTCAACTGGAGGCATCATAATAGGTGGCTCTTGGAGATATTCTTTGATCCTTTCGAAAGCGGCCTGACATTTATCATTCCATCTCACCCCTTGATCTTTCTTCAGTAACTTGAAGATTGGCTTACAAGTAGAAGTCAGGTGTGAGATGAATCAGGCAATATAGTTCAGACGTCCCAGAAAGCCTCTGACTTCTTTTTCTGTTCGGGGAGCTGGCATTTTCTGTATAGCTTTCACCTTTGCAGGATCCACTTGAATACCTTTATCGCTTACGACGAAGCCCAACAGCTTACCAGATCTCACCCCGAAGGTGCACTTGTTCGGGTTTAACCTCAGTCTGTACAACTTCAACCTGTCAAATAGCTTCTGAAGATGGTCCAGGTGTTCTTCCTCAGTCTGGGATCTTGCAATCATGTCATCAACGTATACCTAAATCTCATGATGGGTCATATCGTGGAACAAAGCGACCATGGTGCGCTGATACGTTGCCCCAGCATTCTTTAATCCAAACGGCATGACCTTGTAGCAAAAGGTACCCCATTGAGTAAAAAAGGTTGTCTTCTCCATGTCTTCGGAAGCCATCTTTATCTGATTATAACCGGAGAAACCATCCATAAAGGAAAAGACCTTGTGTTGTGCGGTGTTGTCAACCAGAACGTCGATATGAGGTAGAGGGAAATCATCCTTGGGGCTTGCCCTGTTCAGATCCCTATAGTCAACACACATTCGAACCTTACCATCCTTCTTCGGAACCGGAACTACGTTGGCCACCCACTGCGGGTAAGAAGTAACTGCTAGAAAACCGGAGTCAAACTGTTTCATCACTTCAGCCTTGATTTTCTCAGACATCTCTGGGCGCATTCGGTGAACTTTCTGTTTTACTGGAGGACAATCTTCCTTGGTAGGTAATCAGTTAACCACGATATCAGTATCCAGCCCAGGCATATCTTCATAAGACCAAGCAAAGATCTCAACATAGTCACGCAACATCTGAATCAACCGTTGCTTAACACTAGACTCCAGATTTGCACCGATCTTGACCTCTTTCTTATCTTCATCTGTACCCAGATTTACTGTTTCCAATGGCTCTTCATGCGGCTGTATGGCCCTCTCTTCCTGAAGTAATAATCTAGCAAGTTCACCAGGCACCTTGCAATCATCCTCACCTTCGTCCTCGGCTTGGTTGATCGGACTTTCGAAGTCATAACTGGTAGTAGCAGAGTCGTTATCAGTGGGATCCAGAGTGGATGTAGACCTGTATGCGTGAGTGTGTGTAAAATAGTTGTTAAAAAAGAAAAACAAGGAGCGCAAAATTTGAAATGCAAGAAAACGTCCAATGCTTTTATTAATGATATATGGAAATGACAACATAAAGCCCTCACAAACAAAGCCACGATGTCTCGGGTAAGGCACCGGGCCGTAAAGTTTAAAAATTGTCTGTTACAAATTTAAAACAAAAGTCTATTACTGTGTAATATAAGAAACGGGCATGGAATCCTTTGCCGTCCAATTTCTAAAGCCACTGTTAGTAGTGGGGTAGATCCAACTGTCAATATCAAACTCTTTATCATCATCTTCCCCAATAGCATTTACTCATGCGTCATGTTTTGGCATAGGAGTCGTTATGACATTAGGCTTTTCAGGCGCTTCAAACTCGATCTCCTTAGCATCAATCAAATCTTGTACCTTACTCTTCAAAGCCCAACAATTATTGGTATCATGCCCCGGGCTATCAGAGTGATAAGCACAGCGAGCGTTTGGATTATACAGCGGTGAGGTGGTGTTGGGATTCTTTGGGGCCTCCCTCGGTATCACCAAGTTGGTCTTTAGCAACTGCGGCAGAATTTGAGATAAAGACATGATGAGCCGGGTAAACTGTCTTTGCAGCCTCTCTGCCCTTGGCTGAGTGTTGTGTTGTGTGGCAACAATTGGTCTTGAAATAACTACCGCATTAACTGATTGGTGGCGCTCAGGTTGGCTCTGGCTCCTAGAGCTATAAACTGCACTAGACTCATTCTTGAAGGGTTTCTTCTCGGTACTGGACGAAGCACCTTTATGTAACTTGCCGCTCTTGATACTGGCTTCAATTCTCTCCCCAATCATAATTAACTCAGTAAAACCTGATGATAAACTTCCGATCAGATGGTTGAAAAACGGACCAGACAGCGTCCCCAGAAACATATCCACCAACTCCCTGTCAGCCAGCGGGGGTTGGACTCTACCAGTAAGATCTCTCCACTTCTGAGCGTAATCTTTAAAACCTTCGCTCGCACCCATAGACATACCCTGAAGTTGGGTACGCGTGGGAGCGAGGTCGGAATTATATTGGTACTGCTTGTAAAAAGCAGCAGCAAGGTCCTCCCAATTACGGACACTAGCTCCTTCTAGCTGATAGAACCACTCAAGTTGAGTCCCTGAAAGACTATCTTGAAAGAAATGGATCCAGAGGTTCATGTCTGTAGTATATGGCTGAATCTTTCTAACATACGAATGGAGGTGTAGCTTTGGGCAGGAGACCCCGTCGTATTTAGAAAAGACTGGTGCTTTGAACTTGTGGGGAATCACCACCCCAGATGACAGACCCAAGTTACCAAAGTCCAATCTAGGTATCTTCTGGATCTCCATCGCACTTAACCGATCTTCAAGCTGTTTATACCTATCCTCAACCAGAGGATACTGGTCTTCGTCAAAGTCAGTCTCATTGTCAGAAACCATAGGGCTAGGAGCCCTCCTTTCTTCTTGGTTCTCCCTCCCTCCAGATGAGTGGGATAGATCAACTTCGTCTCGCAATCTGTTTCCAAACCTGTGACCCATGTTCAGAAGGATCGTCTTCTTCTTCTTCTTCTTATCCTTCAAGATAAGAGTCTTCAGATCTTTCTGCCCCTTGGCCAGGTTCATGAACATTTCCTGGAACTGAGAGTTCTGAGCTTGAAGAGCTTTAATAGCTTGATCAGTTGATGTTTCAGCAGACATGATGCTGAAATAAACAGCGAAGAAGATAAGAGACCTGTAGGGGTACCTGTAATGAGGTGCATGGAAATGGAATGCATATGATATGATTTCAGAGACTTTAAGGATTCAAATTCGTAAACCAAAATGAAACACACTTTTATTAGATTAAAAACTTGAAACAATGTTTGACAAATTCCTTTAAGGCGTTACAAAAATAAAAACTGAAAAGTAAATCAAAGCTAGAAATAACAAAAGACATTAATGCTCCCATGGTCGTTTTTCGTTGGTGCTGACATAATCGTTGAGGACCTTCTCGTTCTCCAGCTGCCTTATAACCTTTAGGATCTTCTGCTTCTGCTCATGGTACTTTTCTCTGTAAGTATCCCGTTCTTCTCTCAACTGCATCCAAGACCTCTTTAATGCCCCAATGTCAGTAGGCATGTATGGGTGGAGGATGGTAGGTGAAACCCCTTCTTCATCAGCATTCTCAACAATTACCGGTAAGACAGTGTGATACGGTGGGAAGAACTGACTGTTTTTTAGAAAGCTGGTTTGCGTTTTGCGTTTGTTTTCGCAAAATGTCGCGGTAAGCAAGAGTCGCCACCGACTTTTATTTTATCCAAAAAGGAAAGGAAAAAAGCACAGAAAAATTCCTTTTTCGAGATATTTCTCGGGTTCGGGGGGTAGATTATAGAAAGGGAAGGTGTTAGCACCCTTTCTATCCGTGGTTATCCACGGGCTCTTAGGTACTTGCTCAATTGTTTTCAAAATTTGCTTTCTTTGTGCTTGTGGGTTTGAAAAAGTTTTTGTTTTTAAAACTTTGATTTAACTCTTGCTTCTGTCCTCAAGAGTGTATGAAGTGTTTTTGAAAACTTTGTTCGAAAAGTGTAAGTGTGAAAAGTTTTTGTTTTTTGAAAGAGCAAGTATCTAAGAACCATCTACCTACTCGAAAAAAGGAATCGTTCTATGCTAATTTCCTTTAGACAATGATATCCTACTATTGATGAGTAGGTAGCACCGTCGTCGGAGTTTAAGGGTCAATTCGAATTAGGGACTTACGGTCACCAAAGCAATGTTAGGACGCCTTAGCGGTAACCCTAATGTCTTAGATCATTTGTTTGAGGCAACAATATCAAAGGAAACCGTTTTGAGGCGACTATGATCTTTTAGACAAGAGGGCGACCTCTAAAACTACCTATACTCAATGACCGCGTACGAAGGCAACCAAGTGAGGTGTACCCTAAGAGTGCGCATGTGCGAGTGTGTTGTTTTCAGTTACTTTTATCTTTGTACATGTTAAAGGTGATCTAAATTGATTTTAGGTTAAAACATCTAGTCTTGTCATGCATCCCTATTATCAAACATCTAACAGTTATAAATTGCGGAAATAAAGTGCGGAATTTAAATTACAAGGCGTCGGGTATTTACATCGCCAAAGACAAACCCTTTGAAAATAAATAAAGCGATAAAAATAAACAAAAATCCTATTAAGCAATTACAATCCGAAATCAGATACATAAATGGATAAAAGAAAATAAATCGCATGCGGGAAATTAAATCGAGCGCAAAGTTCTAGGGTTTTGACCCTTTTTGTTAAAGAAAAGATTTTTTTTTTGTTAATTTTATTTTAAGAAAGAAATTAACCTAAATTAATTACTAAATTAAATTAATTAAATTAGTTAATAAAAAATAAATTATTTTTGGTTTTTTTTGGTATTTTAAGAAAGAAATAAAAATTAATAATTAATGTTAGTAAAAACCTAATTAAATCTAATTGAATTTTAATTATTTACAAAAATATGTTAAAGTTATTCTAATTAAAACCTAAGTTAATTTAATTAGTATTTATTAATAAAATAAAATTAAAATTTGATTTGATAAAGAAAATATTTTTGGTGATTTTATTTTATAAAAAAGAAATTTTTTGATTGGTTAGAAATTAAACAAAAATAATAAAACAATTAAAATAAACAAAATAAATAAGCAAAATATTTAAGAGAAAGGGGGTATGGGCCTGAAACTGGGAGTTTGAGAAGCAAGCTGAAGGTCCAAAACACGCTGGCCTTGTTGGACTTTTTTGATTTGGTGTGCATGTGTTGACTTTGCTCCATGTAGACCTTCAGCGCTTGACCATCAGATTTGGCAATTGATTGAACGAGGGAGCATGGTGTTCTACACGCTTTAATATGCACAAGAGTACCTGAAGAGGAAAAATATAGAAGAAAGTGGGGGACCTGGGATTCGAACCCAGGTCCTGAAAGTGATATGCTTGCCTGCCTTGCCACTACGCTGTTTTGCTTCGTTTGTTAATAATATACAAAATAATAATAATAAAACAAAACAAGATAATATGCCAGCAAAACAAAAATGCACGAAAATTATTTGAACCGACCAATCAAAGGAGGATACGATCTCGTCCCTGTCCTTAGACCTGTAAAACATTTACATGCGGATTTGAATCCGCAGCTAAATGTGCAAGCCCGTTCTAAAATCTTCCCTAGGTCACATAAATCAATTCCCAGAGCATGGTTGGGTTCGTCTTGGCCAGCTAGTCACAACCATAGCCATTATTATGGCCAATTGTAAATGAAAATAAAAGCCCCAAAAATGCCTCCAAGAACCCTAACTATGGCGTTTTATGTTACAGGTTAGATAAACAAAATTCAATAATGCAAAAAGCTTTGAAATGTTGTGAGGATTACAAATATGCAAGCAATTTGTTCAAATGATGCAAGAATGAAGATTTACAATTTCATGAACAGAGCGAATTGTCGTGACACTTACAGCACTTTGTGGTGTGTGAGGAAGCTTGCTTTGAATTGGTTTCGCTTCAGTGAACGTCCAGGAAGCGATTGGGATGCTTGCCAAGCCCTGAAAATGTCTCCAAGTTGGATTTCGATCTCAAGTTTTTTAATGCTTTTTTTCAATTTTGTTTCTGCCTCCTTTAACAGCTTCCAACCCTTATTCACGTCCCTTTGGCTTGCTTATGTACTATGGAATGTATTAGGGTAACAATTTTGGATTGAATTTCTCTAAATCAATGCATTGGAATTTGATTTGATTCACTCTTTACAACT
Organism: Vicia faba; assembly: GCA_948472305.1. NCBI lineage: Eukaryota > Viridiplantae > Streptophyta > Magnoliopsida > Fabales > Fabaceae > Vicia > Vicia faba. Next base: position 930,470,375 of record OX451738.1, on the reverse strand, counting down.
TGCCAAATTTGCCAATTTTCAATCTTTTTGCACATGATATTGTATGATTCGAGTTTGATTATGGTAATGATGATAATTACAACCTGAAACAGCCAAAAAATCTTAGGTAATCAAAGCTTTGGATTTTATATGATTTAATTTGATTTAAAATGAATAAATTCAATAAAAAATCAAATAAAATAATAAAAATAAGATATGGGCTCATGGCTGAAGCTAGGACACGTGGAAAGTGATGCAAGCTCAAATCAAGTGGAAAAGAATGGGCCCATTTGACAAAATTTGAAGTTTTGGGGATAGTTGACTTTTTGCACTTTTGCAAAGATGTCCAACTTCAACAATGCATAACTTCTTCAATTTTGAACTTTTGGAAGTGTTCTTGGACTTTTTAGAAATCTTGAGATGTACTATAACCAACCCTTTTGGTCTCATCTCATTTTGATATTCCATGCTCAAGTTATAAGCTTTTGCAAAAAAGGTGTTTTTGTTGACTTTCAAAAATGACCTATAATGTCCAAATTTGTAACTTCTTGTGAGTGCATTTTTTGATCTTGGGGTATGAAGATGGATTGTAGGAAATTTCATCCTATTCAAAATTAGCTTTGGATGGGTCATTTATCATAAAGTATGAGAAGGTTATGCTTGGTCAAAGTTGAGTTGACTTTTCCTACAAAACTCTAATTTAGCAACTTTTGAATCTTGATGAATTTTGAGAAATCCTTGATGAATCATGATCAACCCTTGATCAAATGATGAAATATCCTACAAAATGAGAATATTGACAAAAAAATCTTGAAGTTTGACTGTTTATAGGTCACAGTTGACTTTTGCCGTATCATAGTCGATTTTTGGCCCTTCGAGCAATTGACTGAGCAAACTTCATCTGCAAGGCTTGAAATTTGACATGGATGATCTTGAGAACATATTAGGACATTAGGGAACCCTTTAGGCCATTTTTATTCAAGGATATTGATGCAAACGAAAACCCTAATTTGGGGTTGACTGCCTTAGGAGATAGCTTGTCTGACCAACTCTTGAGCAATCTTGAGCAACTTGGAGATTTTTCTTGCAATGTTTTGAGAAATATGAGAGGGAAAATTTTGGGGTACAACAGCTGCCCATGTTCAATCTTCTTAAACCAGAGGATATAAATTGGCTTTTGTGCCTTTCGTGATCCGAAGGTGGAAGATGATTGAACACTAGAGTGCCCAGAAATTTGCACTCGCATGAAGTGGTATCAGCCTTGTGATGTCGGGAATGGGCTTACAGATGCCATTTATAGATTTTTGGCGGGAGGATGGGCTTAAAGATGCCATCTGGAGGAGTGTCGATCGCATTAAGAGATTCCTTAGCGAGAGCTTGCATACCTGTTGTGGAAAATTCCGCTGGGGAAGTCTGATCTTTGTTGAGATTTAAGAACTTGCCTGTATTCCAATAGAGAGAACATCTCTGATGGGTTTTAAGGACTTGTCCGTAATTCAACTGGGGGGAGTCTGTCAAGATTTAGAACCTTATCTGTAATTCAACTGAGAATAATTCAGTTGAGATTTAAGAACCAGTCAGTACTTCGACTGAGGAGAATTGCCGAGATTTAGAACCTTATCTGTAATTCAACCGAGACTAATTCAGTAGAGATTTAAGAACCGGTCAGTACTTTGACTGAGGGAAACATCTTCATCGAGATCTAGGAACTGTTTGTACTTCAACGGAGGATAATTCTGTTGAGATTTAAGAACTCGTCCACACTACGACGGGGGAAAATTGTCGAGATTTAGAACCTTATTTGTAATTTAACCGAGACTAATTCAGTTGAGATTTAAGAACCGGTCAGTACTTCGACTGAGGGAAACATCTTCATCGAGATCTAGGAACTGTCTGTACTTCAACGGAGGATAATTCTATTAAGATTTAAGAACTCGTCCACACTACGATGGAGGAAAATTGTCAAGATTTAGAACCTTATCTGTAATTCATCCGAGACTAATTCAGTTGAGATTTAAGAACCGGTCAGTACTTCGACTGAGGGAAACATCTTCATCGAGATCTAGGAATTGTCTGTACTTCAACGGAGAATAATTCTATTGAGATTTAAGAACTCGTCCACACTATGACAGAGGAAATTGTCGAGATTTAGAACCTTATCTATAATTCAACCGAGACTAATTCAGTTGAGATTTAAGAACTGGTTAGTACTTCGACTGAGGGAAACATCTTCATCGAGATCTAGGAACTGTCTGTACTTCAACGGAGAATAATTATGTTGAGATTTAAGAACTCGTCCACACTATGACGGAGGAAAATTGTCGACATTTAGAACCTTATCTATAATTCAACCGAGAATAATTCAGTTGAGATTTAAGAACCGGTCAGTAGTTTGACTGAGGGAAACATCTTCATCGAGATCTAAGAACTGTCTGTACTTCAACGGAGGATAATTCTGTTGATATTTAAGAACTTGTCCACACTTCGAAGGAGGAAAATTGTCGAGATTTAGAACCTTATCTATAATTCAACCAAGACTAATTCAGTTGAGATTTAAGAACCGGTCAGTACTTCGACTGAGGGAAACATCTTCATCGAGATCTAGGAACTGTCTGTACTTCAACGGAGGATAATTCTGTTGAGATTTAAGAACTTGTCCACACTTCTACGGAGGAAAATTGTCGAGATTTAGAACCTTATCTGTAATTCAACCGAGACTAATTCAGTTGAGATTTAAGAACCGGGCAGTAGTTCGACATAGCTGAGAACTTAACTGCATCATTCTTGAAAGGTAAAGGTCAGTCGTGTGCAATGCATGATATATATATATCAAGCAATGATGTTCTCAAAATAAATGAGATTATGTTGTATGATGCGTATATGCATGTATCATGATGTATGGAAATGTAATGTTTTGGATGGGGAAAATAAATCCCGTATAACTGCTGGAGAAAAGAGCTGAATTTTTCGTTTCCGCTGGGGATGGCGAATGAAGATGATTGCGAGAATAAACCTGCAGGAGAGGATAAATCCGTTGGGGAATAAACTGATGAGGAGATTACTCTGTGGGGAAGAGATGCTCTGCTGAGGATTCCACTGATAAATTCTGCTGGGGATGAATTACCGTTGCTGGTGATACTGAATCCTGTTGGGGGTTGAATTCTTGTTTGTGAAAGGAAAGAACTCCGCTGGGGATGACCTTTCAGTTGTGACTTCACTGGGGATAACCTTTAAGGCTCTAATGGGGATAATCCTTTGAACTTGCTGGGGACAATCTTCCAAAGTTTACTGGGGAGCTTCTCCATACTCCACTGGGGAAGCTCTTTCAAACTGTGTTGGGGAAAATTTTCAAACTCCACTGGGGATATCTTGTACTCTGCCAGGGAATATTCTTATACTCCGTTGGGGAATATTAAGACCTTTCAGTGCTGATGGTAAATAAGCTTGGGGAGGATATTACTGATTTATTCACAGTTGCAAGTCTCAGCTGGGGATAGTTAACATTACTGTCTTTCTCTTACTCTGCGGGAGTGAATGTTACTGGGATGCGTGCTAAGGATATGACAATGGCTTTGCATCGGGACTTTTCTGCCCCTGTATTTGCGGGAGACAGTGCCTGCGGAGGCCTTGTGGATCGAGTATTATCCCAACCTATGAGGTGCTTGGTAATTACCGATTGAAAGGACAAATCTTCTTCTGGTAGGCAAGTGACGAGATAACGGGACATAGTCGTACGCTTTAATCCTTATGTGATACGGTGGGAGAACTGACTTGAGGTTTTGCATTTGTGTTCGCAAATGTTTCGGTTTAGCAAGAGTCGCCACCGACTTTTTATTTTATCCTAAGGAAAGGTCAAAAAGCACAGGAAAGACCTTTGAGATGTTTTCTTGGGTTCGGGGAGTAGATTATAGAAAGGGAAGGTATTAGCACCCTTTCTATCCATGGGCTCTTAGTTACTTGATTAGATCACTTTCTTTGCATTTCTATTGTTTGAAATGGTGCTTTTCAATTGTTTGAAATGGTGCTTTGTGTGTAATTTTGAAAGATGTTTTGGAAAGAGGCCATCGTTGTGGCAACCTTTGTAATGATTCTTGTTTGAATGTATACAAAGGTGTTTTTGTCTTTTGGAAAGTTTTCAATGTTTGAAAGTAGGGTTTTGAAATTGTGTTGTGAAGTGTGTTTTGAAAAATAGCAAGGATGTTTTTTGCAAGTTTGATCAAGTAACTAAGAGTTTGTCTACCCTATTTTACTCAAAGATCTTCTTTATGTTTTAACCATTTTAACAGTGTTGTTTCACCATTGTATTTGGTGAACAACCTTGTGTTAGGATGTTAACAGGACAGGCGCGGGTCATCTTATAGACCATGATAACAATGGTGTCAAGTATCTCTGGCAATTTTCTTGAGGGACTTGATCATTTTGTTTAGGCAACTCAGATAGCGTCATCGAGGGACTATGATCCTTTCGTTTGTTTTTGTTTTTGCCAAAGTACTCAACATGCAACCATGGCCCATTTTTGAAGGCAACAAGTGGATGAAACCCTAGGGGTGTAAGTGTGCATTGTGTTTGTTTTTCATGCATGTTTATCTTGGATTAGGTCAAGCTAGTTATTGATTTTATTTTGCATAAAAACCCTAAGTCTAAGCATGGCATAATATGGGAGCTTTTAAATGTGCGAGAATTTAAAATGCTACACTATTACAACATGATATAGGGTACAAATTTGAATTGGGAGTATTTGACAAGAAAATAAAATCTAAGTTATTACAACCATATTGAATGTATAGGTGATATTCAAATGTACAATAATTGAAATAAATACAAATAAATAAAAGTCAAATAAAATGTACTATACAAAAAAAGAAAGTTTTATGTATGTAAAAAGTAAATTTTTTTAATGTGAAATGCAAATAAATAAAAAGGTCATTTTTTATTATTTTTGTTAATTAGGGCAAAACCCTAATTCTTAAATAAATAATATTATTTATTAATTATATATAATACTATATTAATTTATACAAAAAATAAAATTATATTATAAAAATGTTATTTTTAGTACAAAATATTAATAAAAATGAAAATATAGTATTTTTGTGTTTTTGTCCTAATTGTTTAATAAAGTAATATATATATATATATATATATATATATATATATATATATATATATATATATATATATATATATATATATATATATATATATATATATATATATATATATATATATATATATATATATATATATAATATATATATATATATATATATATATATATATATATATATATATATATATATATATATATATATATATATATATATATATATATATATATATATATATATATATATATATATATATATATATATATATATATATATATATATATATATATATATATATATATATATATATATATATATATATATATATATATATATATATATATATATATATATATATATATATATATATATATATATATATATATATATATATATATATATATATATATATATATATATATATATATATATATATATATATATATATATATATATATATATATATTAACCATGTAAAAAAGGAAAATAAAAATTAATTTATATAAAAAAAATGTGTATATTCAAGAAAAATGTTTTTAAGTACATAAAAAATAATAAATAAAAATAGGTATATTTTTTATATTATTTTTGAGTTTTTAATAAAAGAAAAATAAACTATTTATATATTTATACTAGTAAGATAAAAAATAAATACCAAATAAATATGAAAAATATAGAAAATAATTTTTTGGCATTTCTTATATTTAGACAAGAAATAATAAAGTCAGAATAAAAAATAAAAATTACAAAATGACAAATATTCAAATAAATGGGCCAGGGGGGTGTAAACTGAATAAAGGGGTGTCAAAAGCAAAAGGAACCAGGCCCAGCCCAGAATCCACTTCTTCTTCTTCCTTTGAACAACCTGCGCGCGTGCTATGTACAAAACTGTAACTCCTGATTCTTTGATTTTTTGACAAAACTCATAACATGAACATTGTAGAGAATTAAACAACGAATCCAACCATATAAAAAACTTGGATTAACTCTCAAAGACCAGAGAGAATTTCTTTGGCCCTAATTTCTAACCTAGTTTTTTCAGAAAGTTCATGAGTGAAATTCTCTTAGCACGATTAATGTAAATGAAAACTAAGCATATGTATGACTTCAGGGCTATGAGTACCACATATTTCATTCACAAACCTAAGCCTAACCGTTTCTAAATAGAGATATAGAAGTCCATGAAATACCTGTCTCAGTTGACTTCGAGCTGGACAATGTAGCAACCTTCAATGATGTTTGAGCTTCTATTGAGCTTGCCTGGAGTCCAAGGAAGCTTTTCCAATGCTTGGCTTGTTTTGAAACAACTTGAATCGTGCTGTAGAACTCAACCTGCAGAGCTTTGAAACAAAAATGGCAAAGTGTGTTAGAGGTGTTACAGCTTGCAATGGTGGCCTGGGATAGCTCAAGTGAGTTAATTGGAAGGTGTTTGAACTATCTTTGGACAAAACGCACGATGGAATTTGGCTAGGGCTTGAAGTTTGCAGAACTGACTCTGTTTTGCAGAAAAATGGAGGTTTTGAGTAAGAGGAGGTTTTAGTGATGAAGGATTCGTGTTTCTGACTTATTAGGAGGTATAAAACTTGTTCACAATGTTCTTGTAAGCTGGTTTTCTCAGATGTGTGTTGTGGCTTGTATTTTGCAAGTTTCTTCTACTTGAAGCAAAAGAATGAAAGTGATGTTATAGCCCTGTACAAGCCCTCCTATCAACCTGCACATAACACTTTTGGCCCCTCCAATTCATGGATTTGGTTTGCAGTCTTGGATTTTGTCCAAGGCTCAATGCTTGGTGTTTTGACATAAAGTAACTTTTGCAAAAATGGCAATATACCTTTTACCATTTAGGGCTTAATTTTGCATGTAATGTCCATATGAACAAGATAATACCTTAAATCAATGGTTAGGCATTAAATTATAGAGTACAAGTTTGTTTTGAGGCCTGCAAGCTAGCACCAAACATGCTGATTTGAAAATGCAAGTTTGTATGAACATGCATTGGCCATGGAAAGTGAGTTTTTTCCAACTTCAATCATTCGATTCTCTCTAACCACAAGGATGTTTGAGGAGTTCTTGGACAATTTGGAAAGCTTGGAACATGTACTATAATCCATCTTTGAAATGAAACTTGAAACTCCATGTGGAACTATGTGAAAAGTGGCCAAGAAGATGGGTCAAAATCCTGCCTAGATTAGGGCAAATTTTCTCTAAGTTAAAAGTTTTAGGTACCCTTGTTCCAAAAATCATAACTTGAGATACAAGCTTCTTTTGAGAAAACTTTATGAATCAAAATTGTATAATTTGTGATGGACTACAACTTTCATGTTGCGAGTTTTCTTTGAATATATTTGCATCTTGGTGAAAAAATGGGACAAAGTTAGGAAAAAATAAGAAAATTTAATAACTTCGAAAATTTCTAAGTTATGATTTTTTTTCCTTTTTAAACCCTAATTTGCATTTTTGGGTTTCTTGATGAACAAGTTTCATAATTTGACATGTCTTGATGAAAAATAACTCTTGGCATTTGATTTTGACCAAAAAGTCAAAGTTTGACTTTTCAGTATACAATCAAATTTTGATCAGTTGACTGAAAAATTCATCTGTCAATCATATGCATTTGAGATCTTTTGACCTTGTTGAATGGGTCAAGACAATGTAATTGAGTCCTTGAGTCCACCTGTGAGCTTGGTTTGCCATTGGTTAGGTCAAACAGTCAAAAATTGCCTTTGTGTAGTCAAAACCCTAAAAATGACCATTTTACCCTTTTGGTGATCTGATCAAATTTCTTGTGGAATTGTGATCCAAACTTGATCAAATGGTTCATATGAGTTCATAATGTTGACGTGGGTCAAATTTCATGAGGTTTGACTATCAATTGGCCACAGTTGACTTTTTCCCCAATAAAGTTGATTTTAGGTCAACTGTCCAATTGACTGGGCAAAAATTTGAATCAAGGCTTGAAATTTGGTATGGACAAACTTGTGAATCCAACATGAAGTATGAAAGTCAATTTTGGCATTGTAGGTCAAAATATCCCTGTGCAAACTCAAACCCTAATTTGGGTCAACAGTGCAAGGAGGTGTCTTGAGCAGAGCAAACCGTAACTTGATCTTCAGTTCCAAGAGTCTGGTGATGAGAAAATGTTGATGAAATGGGAGGGCAAATTTTGGGGTACAACACCCTAACTTTTTCCTGGACTTCCTTTTCAGATTTTCAGTCCACCGGGATACCCTTTTTTTCCTAAGCCGCCTTTTCAGGTTTTCGACTTGCCGGGTGTATAGATTTTTTCATTTTCATCCCTTATTTTTTCCCGAACCCTTTTGGTTCGCCGGGAAGCCCTTATTTTTGCCTAGGCCTGTCAACCTAGTGGGTCTTTGTTCATGCATAGTATTTTCTAACTATGTCCACGCTCTCAAGGTGTAGGGAGTTGTCATTGTCAGTAGTGTTGTGTTGCCACGATATCAGAAGATGTTTGTCTGGTCGTGCAAGATTCGTTGCTGGGATTCATGTCCAATTCCCTAAGCGATTCAGATTGAGATTTGCCCCTGGCTATTTGGCATTTTGAGAGATTCCTTGAATCTTGACTTGACTGCCCCAGATGTTGGACAATGATCATGCCGTGTCCCTTGATTGGAAGTGTTTTTCCACTTGAGGTGATCCTTTTTATTGAGAAGGTTTTTGTTCACTAGATATTCTTCGTGCGAACTTCTCTGCTGTTTGAACAAATAGTCATATGCAAATAATGTTATTTCAAGAATGCAAAGCTTATGTCTGTCTTGAGGTTTTGAAAATTCAGTTATTTTTAGTAAAACAAGCGGATTTTTGTAAAATGGGATGTCAACTCAGGATTTACAGCAAGCCCTACAGGAGTCAGGATACCTTTTGTAACAGTATGCTTTCAAACTAACCCATGCTTCAGCTAGGACTTTTAAGGGTTATAATGTGGCCTGGTTCACGGTTCAAGAAACAAAGGATAAAGGCTCAAAATGTATTTGTACCCACACGTTCTTCGTGATGTTCTTCGATCCTAAACTCAGTTAATTGTGCATTTAGACCCCGTTTGAGTCTTTGCTCTGATATTCTAGTGATGGTTCGGATACTGGCAGTTTATTTTGAACAGGCAGTCATTTCCTTTTTGTTGAGGGTTTGCAGGACCTCTTTCTTTTTGATTTTATTATCCCAGTCTTTTGCCTGAACTGTTTCTTTTTTGTGATTATAGTCAGCGGGATGCCCCAGTTTTGTAAGTCTCCTTCATAGGTTTTGACTTAATGGGCTTTTATTTCGAGAGATAGTGACTGCATGTCCTGACGATTATAAGGAAACATCACCATCTTTTTATTTTGGAAGGACCTCTTTGATGCCATTTATTGTGCACCCGAATTAACTGAGAAACTACCCTGCCCCAGGTTGTGATTAAGGGTTTTAATTTGTGAAAAGAAAAACTCCAACTTCTTTGGCTCAAAGGGGTTGACTAGGGATTATCTTCCTTATAACTCCACTGTTTAGGATTTGAAACAACACCTGTACCTCGTCAGCGGGGTCTGTTCAAAAGCATACTGTAGAGATTTTGATATCATTTTCGTCATCCTCCCTCTAAAGGCTTAGAATTTTTTTTAATCAAGAGTTGATCATCACAAAAATGAAAGCAATTTGAATATAGTGAATACGAATGGATTGATTCAAAACAGACATATGCGATGCATTGATAAAGTAACAACGTTTGACATGAATAAATGTTTGAACAATCAAAAGAAAATTACAAATTGAAAATTCTAATGAACAAAAGTCTTCTCGTCTGGTCTTGTCACTTCAAATGGTGAGCCTTGGAGGGATGGTAGAAGAACTCAGCCTGACCATCTTGTGTGAATTCCAATGCTCCTTCATCAATCAGGTTTTGAATTTTGTACTTCAACTTCCAACAGTCGTCAGTATCATGTCCTAGGCTGTTAGAATGGTATGCACACCTTGCATCAGGATTGTAGTTGGGTGAAGAAGTCTTAGGATTCGGATGAGGTCCTACCAATGTCACCAGATTCAATCTCAACAGGTGTTGTAAAGCTTGAGACAACGGCATGTTGAGTTTGGTAAACTGCCTCTGATTAACCTGTTGTTTATGGCAGGGTTGTCGTTGGACCCGTGAGGTAGTAGCAACTTGGAGAGGTTCATTCTTTACCAAACCAAACCCTTGTCTTCTTGGAGGCTGATCAATGACTTGGTCCCTGGCCTTGACTGTTTGCTTCATGTTGTTGTATTTTTCTTGATGAAGCTGGCTGATAATGGTTCTCAGCTCTTCTTGTTCCCGGGCTAAGCTTTGGATAAAAACTATCTGCCCCAGCATCTGGGTTCTCATTGCATCTACCTCAGCTTGCAATTGTTCCATCCGTTCGTCCTTATTGTCTTCAGGACTTTTCTTGACCAAGTTCCCAACAAGGAGTGTTTTCAACTCTTCCTACCCCTTGGATAAGTTTAGGAGGATTTCCCTTAACCGAGTCTCTTGAGTATGAAGATCTTGGTTGTCTTGTTGGAGAGCCATTGCTGAAATAAACAGCGAGGACATGAGAGACCGGTATTGGAAGACCTGTTATACAATGATATGTATAATATATGTATACAATGTTTTCAAGGATCTCGCAAGGTAAACAAGAAACGGTTAGAATTTGATTGTAACTTGATTGAAGAACTTCGTGTCATTGAGAATCTTCCTTCAAGAGTCAAGCTCACCATATCGAGTGGGTCATAGCCACCGACTCAAATCATCGTGTTTTAATCTCTAGACGACATTGGTTAGAGGAAAATAAATCCCCTTTTCCCCTTGCTAGACACTTGATTTTCCAAAACCTGCATCACAAACCCTTGAGATCCTTGAAATGGTTAAGGAAATGTTAAGGCATGATGTTATGATGTGTATGTTATGCGTTTAAGAAAAAGTGCGAGGTGATGTAATTGAACCCTGTAGTAAATCCATATTATTGGATAAGGACTGTAAACAAAACCTGAAAGGAACTCATGTTGTCAGATGACAAGAATGTGCAAGTAGTTCAAGTTTGAAAGCACACAAGTCACACAATAGCCCTTAAATTTCAGGCTGGCATGGAGTTTAGGTATTACCCTCTTTCAGTTTAGTTGGTTCAACCTGTCCTAGTAATAGTAACCGGGTTCTAGAGGATCTCAATATCACTGACCACCCTCGATCGATCATAATTCAAATTTAGCAACCTTTTCTTGCGGCCAGAATCATCGCGAGAGTTTGGTCTCAATGAGTGTAGCATACTGCTACTGTTCTATGGCTGAGTTGGTCAATTATAGGTTCTAAGGTCAGTTGGTGCTTAATGACCCCTTAGAAGACCCATATTCTCCTCGTTGTGCCACAAGGGATATCGGTACAAACTAAAGTGCCACACCAATGTAGCTACTGCTTCAACCGTATCGGTCTACGTCGTACAGTTCCCTCACAGTTTATTGCTACTTACCTAAAGGTTATCCCCCAGATCCAGGTTAGGATCTATAGTAACTCCGATTAAAACCCACAAAGATAAAGCATACGAATCAATCAATTGAAAACATTATGATGAAATATTCCTAAGGTACACCCCACTTATAAGCGTCCCCAACAGAGTCGCCAGTTCTGTGATACGGTGGGAAAAACTGACTATTTTTTGGAATGCTGGTTTGCGTTTTGCGTTTGTTTTCACAAAATGTCGCGGTAAGCAAGAGTCGCCACCGACTTATATTTTATCCAACAAGGAAAGGAAAAAAGCACAGAAAAATTCCTTTTTTGAGATATTTCTCGGGTTCGGGGGGTAGATTATAGAAAGGGAAGGTGTTAGCACCCTTTCTATCCGTGGTTATCCACGGGCTCTTAGGTACTTGCTCAATTATTTTCAAAATTTGCTTTCTTTGTGCTCGTGGGTTTGAAAAAGTTTTTGTTTTGAAAACTTCGATTTAACTCTTGCTTCTGTCCTCAAGAGTGTATGAAGTGTTTTTGAAAACTTTGTTCGAAAAGTGTAAGTGTGAAAAGTTTTTGTTTTTTGAAAGAGCAAGTATCTAAGAACCATCTACCTACTCGAAAAAAGGAATCGTTCTATGCTAATTTCCTTTAGACAATGCTATCCTACTATTGATGAGTAGGTAGCACCGTCGTCGGAGTTTAAGGGTCAATTCGAATTAGGGACTTACGGTCACCAAAGCAATGTTAGGACGCCTTAGCGGTAACCCTAATGTCTTAGATCATTTGTTTGAGGCAACAATATCCGAGGCAACCGTTTTGAGGCGACTATGATCTTTTAGACAATAGGGCGACCTCTAAAACTACCTATACTCAATGACCGCGTACGAAGGCAACCAAGTGAGGTGTACCCTAAGAGTGCGCATGTGCGAGTGTGTTGTTTTCAGTTATTTTTATCTTTGTACATGTTAAAGGTGATCTAAATTGATTTTAGGTTAAAACATTCAGTCTTGTCATGCATCCCTATTATCAAACATCTAACAGTTATAAATTGCGGAAATAAAGTGCGGAATTTAAATTACAAGGCGTCGGATATTTACATCGCCAAAGACAAACCCTTTGAAAATAAATAAAGCGATAAAAATAAATAAAAATCCTATTAAGCTATTACAATCCGGAATCAGATACATAAATGGATAAAAGAAAATAAATCGCATGCGGGAAATTAAATTGAGCGCAAAGTTCTAGGGTTTTGACCCTTTTTGTTAAAGAAAAGATTTTTTTTGTTATTTTTATTTTAAGAAAGAAATTAACCTAAATTAATTACTAAATTAAATTAATTAAATTAATTAATAAAAAATAAATTATTTTTGGTTTTTTTTGGTATTTTAAGAAAGAAATAAAAATTAATAATTAATGTTAGTAAAAACCTAATTAAATCTAATTGAATTTTAATTATTTACAAAAATATGTTAAAGTTATTCTAATTAAAACCTAAGTTAATTTAATTAGTATTTATTAATAAAATAAAATTAAAATTTGATTTGATAAAGAAAATATTTTTGGTGATTTTATTTTATAAAAAAGAAATTTTTTGATTGGTTAGAAATTAAACAAAAATAATAAAACAATTAAAATAAACAAAATATTTAAGAGAAAGGGGGTATGGGCCTGAAACTGGGAGTTTGAGAAGCAAGCTGAAGGCCCAAAACACGCTGGCCTTGTTGGACTTTTTTGATTTGGTGTGCATGTGTTGACTTTGCTCCATGTAGACCTTCAACGCTTGACCATCAGATTTGGCCTTGGGCCATCTGGCAATTGATTGAACGAGGGAGGATGGTGTTCTGCGCGCTTGAATATGCACATGAGTACCTGAAGAGAAAAAATATAGAAGAAAGTGGGGGACCTGGGATTCGAACCCAGGTCCTGAAAGTGATATGCTTGCCTGCCTTGCCACTACGCTGTTTTGCTTCGTTTGTTAATAATATACAAAATAATAATAATAAAACAAAACAAGATAATATGCCAGCAAAACAAAAATGCGCGAAAATTATTTGAACCGGCCAATCAGAGGAGGATATGATCTCGTCCCTGTCCTCAGACCTGTAAAACATTTACCTGCAGATTTGAATCCGCAGCTAAATGCGCAAGCCCGTTCTAAAATCTTCCCTAGGTCACATAAATCAATTCCCAGAGCATGGTTGGGTTCGTCTTGGCCAGCGAGTCACAACCATAGCCATTATTATGGCCAATTTTACCTAAAAATAAAAGCCCCAAAAATTCCTCCAAGAACCCTAACTATGGCGTTTTACGTTACAGGTTAGATAAACAAAATTGAATAATGCAAAAAGCTTTGAAATGTTGTGAGGATTACAAATATGCGAGCAATTTGTTCAAATGATGCAAGAATGAAAATTTACGATTTCATGAACAGAGCGGGTTGTCGTGACACTTACAACTCTTTGTGGTGTGTGAGGAAGCTTGCTTTGGATTGGTTTCGCTTCAGTGAACGTCCAGAAAGCGATTGGGATGCTTGCCAAGCCCTGAAAATGTCTCCAAGCTGGATTTCGATCTCAAGTTTTTTATGCTTTTTTTAAATTTTGTTTCTGCCTCCTTCAACAGCTTCCAACCCTTATTCACATCCCTTTGGCTTGCTTATGTACTATGGAATGTATTAGGGTAACAATTTTGAATTGAATCTCTCTAAATCAATGCATTGGAATTTGATTTGATTCACTCTTTACAACTTGCCAAATTTGCCAATTTTCAATCTTTTTGCACATGATATTGTATGATTCGAGTTTGATGATGGTAATGATGATAATTACAACCTGAAACAGCCAAAAAATCTTAGGTAATCAAAGCTTTGGATTTTATATGATTTAATTTGATTTAAAATGAATAAATTCAATAAAAAAATCAAATAAAATAATAAAAATAAGATATGGGCTCATGGCTGAAGCTAGGACACGTGGACAATGATGCAAGCTCAAATCAAGTGGAAAAGAATGGGCCCATTTGACAAAATTTGAAGTTTTGGGGATAGTTGACTTTTGGCAATTTTGCAAAAATGTCCAACTTCAACAATGCATAACTTCTTCAATTTTGAACTTTTGGAAGTGTTCTTGGACTTTTTAGAAATATTGAGATGTCCTCTAACCAAAACTTTTGGTATCATCTCATTTTGATATTCCATGCTCAAGTTATAAGCTTTGGCAAAAAAGGTGTTTTTGTTGACTTTCAAAAATGACCTATAATGTCCAAATTTGTAACTTCTTGTGAGTGCATTTTTTGATCTTGGGGTATGAAGATGGATTGTAGGAAATTGAATCCTATTCAAAATGAGCTTTGGATGGGTCATTTCTCATAAGGTATGAGAAAGTTATGCTTGGTCAAAGTTGAGTTGACTTTTCCTACAAAACCCTAATTTAGCAACTTTTGAATCTTCATGAATTTTGAGCAATCCTTGATGAATCATGATCAACCCTTGATCAAATGATGAAATATACTATAAAATGATAATATTGACAAAAAATCTTGAAGTTTGACTGTTTATAGGTCACAGTTGACTTTTGCCCTAGCACAGTCGATTTTTGGACCCTTTATGCAATTGACTGAGCAAACTTCATCTGCAAGGCTTGAAATTTGACATGGATGATCTTGAGAAAATATTAGGACATTAGGGAGCACTTTAGTCCATTTGTATTCAAGGATCTTGATGAAAACCAAAACCCTAGTTTGGGGTTAACTGCCTTAGGAGATAGCTTGTCTGACCAACTCTTGAGCAATCTTGAGCAACTTGGAGATTTTTCTTGCAATGTTTTGAGAAATATGAGAGGGAAAATTTTGGGGTACAACAAATAGCTTCGTACGGCATCCCTAGCTTTTGGGCACGGGCCCGAACCTACTGGAGATACGGCTCCATCGGAAGAGAAGTCTTCGCCCCCAGCTCATGCGGATCAGACTTGTTAACCCTATTCCAAGCTCGTATGAACCTGCGGCGATGTCCCTCACTATCTCCTTAGAAGTCAAAGATAATACTCGAAATCAGCAACTCATGAGGACCGTCCTTTCTAGCTCGCCCAAACTGTCGCAAGGCCAGACAAGGATTATAGGTGATCCCTCCCCTAATTCCAAGTAAAGGAACATTGGGGTATTCTCTGCATCGGTTAATAATGGCTACTTCTTCCATGTCTTTAGTGCTCCAGATAATGTCTGTATGAGCCAGGGACATAATTCTATAGGCCCAACCCATACCTTCCTTTTTCTTCAAAACAGATTTGGGGAGGTGAGAAATAAACCACCTCGCCAGCAATGGTGCACAACACATGAGCGTTCCCCGTTTCCGAGCAGTACGGGCATAAAGAGCATGCAGAATGTCACCTAAGAGAGTAGGCACTAGATTGCGGGACATGAAGATCTTCATTGCGTTCACATCGACGAAAGAATCTGAATTAGGAAACAAAACCAGGCCATATATGAGAAGAGCCAAGATGTCTTCGAATGCTTGGAAATCCAAACTGTCCCAAAACTGATTAGCCTGATCCACCAAGAACTTAGCCAAGAAGCCTTTTGTCCCACTCCGAGTCTTCCAGTTAGACATTACCTTAGCCTTTGTCAGATGTAGGGCTGTAGCAACATCCTCTGGCCTAAGAGCTACCTCCCAACCTGTAAACGGCGTCTGCTCTAGAATGGAAATACCAAGCAAATCAGAGAACTCTTCCAAAGTAGGGACCAACTGATAGTCCGGGAAGGTGAAGCAGTGGTGCAACGGGTCAAAGAACTGGCACAAAACACTCAACATTTGCTCATACATCCTAGAAGTGACCAAACCAAGGAGGTGACCATGTCCTATGATAAAGGAGGAAGTATCAGGGACCTTTGCAACCAAATCTCTAAGCTGAGTAGGAATCTGTACAAAGCTGATCCGAATAGTGTTTCTACGCATAGAGGCCATGACCTACAAAACAGAACAAAGATGAATCCCATCTGTCTTTGAAATAGGTTAGTCTGATGCAAGATGCATGCAATGTCATGATGCATAATGTTATGATATAAACACACCACAAGTATTCACAGATAGAAACCATGGTAAGGGCAAACAAGTCATACAGTAACCCTTAGATTTTAGGCTGGAATGGAGTTTAGGTATTACCCTCTTTCAGTTTAGGTGGTTCAACCTGTCCTAGTAATAGTAACCGGGTTCTAGAGGATCTCAATATCACTGACCACCCTCGATCGGTCATAATTCCAATTTGGCAACCTTTTCTTCGACCGAAATCATCGCGAGAGTTTGGTCTCAATGAGCGTAGTATACTGCTACTTTTCTATGGCCAAGTTGGTCAATTATAGGTTCTAAGGTCAGTTGGTGCTTAATGACCCCTTAGCTGACCCATATTCTCCTTGTTCCACCATAAGGGATATCGGTACAAACTAAAGTACCACACCAACGTAGCTACTGCTTCAACCGTATCGGTCTACGTCGTACAGTTCCCTCACAATCTATTACTACTTACCTAAAAGGTATCCCCAGATCCGGGTTAGGATCTATAGTAACTCTTATTCAAACCCACAAAGATAAAGAATACAAATTAAGCAATTAAAAACATTATGATGAACTATTCTTAAGGTACACCCCACTTATAAGTCCCCAGCAGAGTCGCCAGTTCTGTGATACGGTGGGAAGAACTGACTGTTTTTGGAATGCTGGTTTGCGTTTTGCGTTTGTTTTCCCAAAATGTCGCGGTAAGCAAGAGTCTCCGTCGACTTTTTTTTAATCCAACAAGGAAAGGAAAAAAGCACAGAAAAATTCCTTTTACGAGATTTTCTAGGTACGGGGTGGTAGATTATAGAAAGGGAAGGTATTAGCACTCTTTCTATTCGTAGTTATCTACGGGCTCTTAGGTACTTGCTCATCATTTTCAAAATTGTTTTCTTTGTGCTTGTGGGTTTTGAAAACTTTTTGTTTTAACTTCGATTTAACTCTTGCTTCTGTCTTCAAGAGTGTAATGAAGTGTTTTTGAAAATTTGTTTGTAAAAGAGTGTAAGTGTGAGAAAAAAGTTTGTTTTGGATGAGAAAGCATCTAAGAACTAATCTACCTACTCGAAAAAGGAATCATTCTATGCTAATTTCCTTTGGACAATGCTATCCCACTATTAGTGAGTAGGTAGCACCGTCGTTGGAGTTTGAGGGTCAATTCGAAAGAGGGACATATGGTCACTAAAGCAATGTTAGGACGTCTTAGCGGTAACCCTAATGTCTTAGATCATTTGTTCGTGGCAACAATATCCGAGGCAACCATTTCGAGGAAACTATGATCTTTTAGACAAGAGGGTGACCTCTAAAACAAATTATACTCAATGACCATTTACGAAGGCAACCAAGTGGGGTGTACCCTACCTAAGAGTACGCATGTGCGATTTTGTTGATTTCAGTTATTTTTATCTTTGCACATGTTTAGGGGGATCTAACTGATTTTAGATTAAGCATTCATTCTTGTCATGCAAACCCTATTATCAAACATCTAGCAGTTTTATAATTTGCAGAAATTAAAGGTGCGGAAATTAAACTAAATTATTACAAGGCGTCGGGTATTTACATCGCCAAAAACAACCCTTTGAAAATAAAGTAAAAGCGAAAAAAATAAACAAATGTCCTAATTATTTATTACAAGCCAGGAGCAGATACATCAATAATTGAATAAAGAAAAATAAATCGCGCGAGTGAATTGGATCGAATGTGAAATTAGGGTTTTGACCCTTTTAAAAGAAAATGGCTTTTTTGATTGTTTTTATTTTAAGAAAAGAAATTAAATCCTAAAATTAAATGCTAAATTAATTATTAAATAAATTAATGAAAAAATAATTAATGACATATTTTTGGAGTTTTTGTTATTTTAGGAAAGAAAATAAAATAATTAAATTAGGGTTAAAACCTATTAAATTCTAATTAATTTTAAATATTTACAAAATAAATTAAAGTTACCTAATTAATCAACCTAAATAATTAATTAATCTTTATTAATAAAAAAAATAAAGTTCTGAAATTTAATTGGGTAAAAAAACTATTTTTTGTGATTTTTTGATAAAAAGAAATTATTCTATTGGTTAGTAATTAATTAAAAATAATTAAATGTAAATAAATAAAATGTAAAAAGGGGAAGAATGGGCTTGGTTTTTGGAGGTGTAGAAATCAATTATTCTGGCCCATTAATCCTGATCCAATTTGACTTTCTTGATTCAGTGCGTTGGCGTTGACTTGGTCCATGGTGTGCTTGCAATGGTGACCACCAGATCTGGCCATCTGTCCATCTGGCGTGTTGATGAGGGAGGTGTATGATGGTCACCAAGCTGGCATGTGCACTGGATTCCCTGAAAATAAACAAGAAAATGCAAATTGCTGGAGGCAGGGATCGAACCCCTGACCTCCAGCCTTTGGATCCTTAAGCGCTGATGTGGTTACCACTAGGCCATGTTGCTTCATTTATTAGTATAATACAATGCAATAATAATATGTAAAACAAAAGCTATTGGTCATAAAGAAAAAAAAGAAAAAACGCACGCTGTTTGAATGGACAAATGGGGAAGTGCCAACGCATCATCCCTGTCCTTTGAACCGTGGCTAAAAAACAAAGAAGCTATACCCACGGATGAAGGTTCGTCGCTACAAGTCTGTCTCATTCCAAAATCTTCTACAGGCCATGGAAATTCATTCTAACACCATGGTTAGACCCATCTCCCTCTTGTGATCACAACAATAGCCATTATTAAGGCTAATTTTTCCTGAAACAAAAAGCCCTAAACCAAAACTTGAAACCCTAACTATGGTGAATCACGATATAGGTAAGATAAATGAAATTGAGTAATACCAAAAGCTTGCAAATGATGTGTAGATTAGGAATATGTCATTAATACATATTAACAATGCCTAAATTTCAAAATACGAAATCAAGAAAAGGGTGAGTTCGTGACTGTACAACGCACTGGAGGGCTTGAGAACGTGTGCTTTTGGTTGCTTTCGCTTCCTGAGATTGCCAGGGAATGATTGAGACAAGTGCTAAGCCTTGAGGATGCCTCTAAGTCCTGTTTCGATCTCACACTTTTTTCTGGTTTTTGCAAATTTGGTTCTGACTCTCTGCTTGATCTCCAACCCTGATTTTGATATGCACACGACCCTTATGTATTGTACAATACATTAGGTTTGAATACCCTGTCCAAATCTCCTTCTTTCAATGATTTTGATATGGATTTGATTCTCCTTTAACCACCTTCCAAAATTGACTTCTTTTCAATCTTTTTGTACCCACATGGCTTGATACGAGTTTCATTACCTTGCTAGCTGTAATTAGAGCCTGAAACAAATCAAAAGATCCTTTGTTATCAATGCTTTGATTTTTATTTGATTTATTTTGATTTAAATCAAATAAATTCAAATAAAAATCAAATAATTAATAAAAATATGATATGGACACATGGCCAAGGCTAGATCACGTGGGCTATAATGCCAACTCAAAACAAGTGAAAAAGAATGGGCCCATTTGGCAAAATTTGAAGTTTTGGGCATATTTGACTTTTGGCAATTTTGCAAAAAAGGTCAACTTGAATAAAGCATAACTTCCTCAATTTTGACTCTTTAGATGTGTTCTTTGACTTTTTAGAAAGCTTGATATGTCCTATAAGCACCCTTTTGGTCTCATCTCAATTTAATATTCCATGCTCAAGTATGAAGCTTTGACAAAAAAGGTGTTTTTGTTGACTTTTCAAAATGACCTGTAATGTCCAAATTCATAACTTCTTGTGAGTGCATATTTTGATCTTGGGAGATGAATATGGATTGTAGGAAATTTCATCCTCTTCAAAATGAGCTTTGGATGGGTCATTTCTCATAAAGTATGAGAAAGTTACGCTTGGTCAAAGTTGAGTTGACTTTTCCTACAAAACCCTAATTTAGCAACTTTTGAGTCTTGATGAATCTTGAGAAATCCTTTGATGAATCATGATCAACCCTTTATCAAATGATGAAATATACTTCAAAATGAGAATGTTGACAAAAAATATTGAAGTTTGACTGTATGTAGGTCACAGTTGACTTTTGCCCTAGCATGGTCGATTTTTGGACCTTTGAGTAATTGACTGAGCAAAATTCCTCTGCAAGGCTTGAAACTTGACATGGATGATCTTGAGAACATATTAGGACATTGGTGAGAACTTGGGGTCACTTGGACTCAATTATCTTGATGCAACATGAAACCATAGTTTGGGGAAGACTGCCTTAGGAGAGAGCTTGCCTGACCAACTCTTGGACTACCTTGAGCAACTTGGAGATCTTTCTTGAAATGTTTTGAGAAATATGGGAGGGAAAATTTTGGGGTACAACAGGAATGAATGGTATAAAGAATATCTGCCAAGAGTGTCGGTATCGGGTTCTTGTTTCTAAAAACACAAATAGCCGCCAAATCCATAAAATTTCTCTTGTGAGGGAAGAGGACGATCCCATATATCATAAGAGAAAACAGAGAACTGAAGTCACTCCAATTGCCTTTCTTTGCCCAGTCTTAAGCTTTCCTCACTAAAAAATACAATTAAAACCCTGTAGTACCTTCGCTCGACTTCCAATTGTCTTTCACCTCTTTCCAACTCAAACGGAGAATTTCAGCAACAACTTCGAACTTCGGCTTCTCCAACACTTGGACAAAAGGAACTTCATCGGACAACTTGATATTGAGTAAGTACGCGTACTCTTATAAGGTGGGAACCAGTTGATAATATTGAAAGGTAAAACACCATAATTCCTTGTCATAGAATTGGAAGAGAATGATCAAAGCCATTGGGTCAACTGGAGTGTTAAGGACTAGTAACAAATTGCCATAATTTTTGTTGAAATTATTCAGAACATCACTCTTCAGATAAGAACTCAACCTCTTCAATTCAGACACATCAGTGGTAGGAATCTGATAAGAGAAAGTATGCCTGGTGAGCTCCTTAACACGAACTGAATCAAACTCATCTGAAGGGAGGCCAACCATTTCTGATAGAAGGAAGACTCTTGAATGTCCCTGGAAAATAACATGCGTATGCTAGTTATTTTTTTTATACATCATTTTTTAGAAAAAAATATGCTATGATGCAACATGACAGGATCAAAGTTTCACACTGGATCATGGTTGGACTATTACATAACAGCATTACTCGAGATCAAAGGAAAATCCTGAAGCTTCAAAATTATCATGGGAACCTGAGTCAACTGTGCAACACAAAGTCACCAATAGTACCTGTACCTGTAAGAAAAGTTTTACCGCCCCTCTCACAGGTGTAGTCTAGGTCAAGGTAAGGTTAAAAGCCAAATCAAAGTACGAGAGCTCGAATGTCGGTATCATCATATGATAACACCTATCCGAACTACCTCGAAAGTCATGGGTCTCATGGTCAGGTCTACAAAGCATCTGCCTCATAGCTGCCATGGCCATTCTATTCCTAGTTCCTATGGAATTCACTCATAGCCTGGGTATGAGGCCTTTTACCTCAAGGAACAACCCACCCACCAAGAAAACCAGAATCCAAACAGTCCATCCAAATCCAGTATGCAGAAAGTAAAGCGCACATAGGATGCAATGCAAACAGATAAATATGCAAAGCGGTAGAATAAACACACAAAAAGAAAACAAACAAGAGCTAGGATCGACTACGGGTTGGACCAGTAAGAGGTCAATCTGTCCCCAGTGAAGTCTCCAGCTGAAACAACCGGTCGAACCGTCATCTGATATAAAATCAATAAAGTCACCACTGAACGTCTTTTATCCCGCCAAAAGGGAAAGGTAAACATCGAGAAAACCTGAAAAGGGAGAAATCACAGTCTTTCGACTAATCGATCGGGTAAGGGAGTCTGCTACACAAGGGGAAGGTATTAGCACCCCACACGCCCGTAGTACTCTACGGTATCCACTCTTGTTGTCTAATCTAATGGGTGTGATCAAAACCTATGTCTATGGCTTAAAGCTGAAAAGGGAATGCATGCGAAAAAGAAAACAATGTAGGGAAAATAAAAAGGTTGTGCTCGGTTGGGCCCTACCCCTTTGCCTACGTATCCCTTTTAAGGAATCAGAGCAGCCGTAGTTTGGCTTACATATTTTGGTTGGTTTGTGCTTTTTAGTTAAGACAACAAAAACAGTCAAGATGGCAAAACATCAAATAAAACAACAATCAAATGAGATGGTAAAACATTGGCTAAATAATAACAAAGTAACATGTCAAAGATGGCGAGACATCAAATGGTAAAATAACACACCTAACAGTGACATTGAGAATCAAAGTTAGATAATCAAACATGTGTGATGGCGAAACACCGGCTTCAAACAAATGTGCGATGGCGAAACATCGGCTTAAAGATAACAAAAATATCATGGCAAAGACGACGAAACATCAATAAATTGGATGACAAAACATCACACCTAACAATGATATTGAGAATCAAAGTAGGATAACCAAACATGTGTGATGGCAAAACATTGACTTCAAACAAATGTGCGATGGCGAACCATCGGCTTAAAGATAACAAAAATATCATGGCAAAGACGACGAAACATCAATAAATTGGATGAAAAAACATCACACCTAACAATGATATTGAGAATCAAAGTAGGATAATCAAACATGTGCGATGGCAAAACACCGGCTTCAAACAAATGTGCGATGGTGAAACATCGACTTAAAGATAACAAAAATATCATGGCAAAGACGACGAAACATCAATAAATTGGATGACAAAACATCACACCTAACAATGATATTGAGAATCAAAGTAGGATAATCAAACATGTGCGATGGCAAAACACCGACTTCAAGTTAACACAGACAAAGTAAGATTGGTTTGTATATTTTACTTTGAAGAAGGGCTTGAGTTCATTAGAAATGTCTTATGATTTTCCAAGAAAATAGATTTTTGTTTTAAGATGCAAAATACAAAGAAAGGAAAAACAACTAAGGGAAACTAGCCTAGCATTATCCCTAGTGTTATCATACAATGGTTGACCCTAAGGTTGAGGATAAAGGAAAGTCCTATCCTATGTTAGCATACATGGATTCCTACCTTAATCAACATGTGAAAGGAAGCATACTGTTGTACCCCAAAATTTTCCCTCTCATATTCCTCAAAACATTTCAAGAAAAATCTCCAAGTGGCTCAAGGTTGCTCAAGAGTGGGTCAGACAAGTCATCTCCTAAGGCAGTCAACCCCAAATTAGGGTTTTGTGTTGCATCAAGATCTTTGAATCCAAATGACCTCAATGGCTACCCAATGTCATAATATGTTCTCAAGGTCATCCATGTCAAGTTTCAAGCCTTGTAGAGGAAGTTTGCTCAGTCAATTGCTCAAAGGGTTCAAAAATCGACGTGCTAGGGCAAAAGTCAACTGTGACCCAAATACAGCCAAACTTCAATATTTTTTGTCAACATTCTCATTTTGAATTATATTTCATCATTTGATCAATGGTTTATCATGATTCATCAAGGATTGCTCCAAATTCATCAAGACTCAAAAGTTGCTAAATTTGGGTTTTGTAGGGAAAGTCAACTCAACTTTGACCAAGCATAACATTCTCATACTTTGTGAGAAATGACCCATCCAAAGCTCATTTTTAAGAGGATTAAATTTCCTACAATCTATCTTCACACCCCAAGATCAAGAAATGCACTCACAAGAAGTTATAAATTTGGACATTATAGGTCATTTTTTAAAAGTCAACAAAAACACTTTTTTTGTCAAAGCTTCTAACTTGAGCATGGAATATCAAAATGATATGATAACAAAATGGTTGGTTAGAGGACATCTCAAGCTTTCTAAAAAGTCCAAGAACACCTCCAAAAGTTCAAAATTGAAGAATTATGCATTGTTGAAGTTGGACATTTTTGCAAAATTGCCAAAAGTCAACAATCCCCAAAACTTCAAATTTTGTCAAATGGGCCCTTTCTTTTCCACTTGATTTGATCTTGCATCATTGTCCACGTGTCCTAGCTTCAGCAATGAGCCCATATCTTATTTTTATTATTTTATTTGATTTTTTATTGAATTATTTCATTTTAAATCAAATTAAATCATATAAAATCCAAGCTTTGATTACCTAAGATCTTTTTGGTTATTTCAGGTTATAATTATCATCAATATCATCATCAAACACGAATCTCACCATACCGTGTGCAAAAATATTGAAAATTGGCAAATTTGGAAGGTTTAGTAATGGTGAATCAAATCAAATTTCAATGCATTGATGTGGAAGGATTCAGGCCATATTTGTTACCCTAGCACATTGTACCATACATAAGGAAGCTTAGGCAAACGAAATAAGGGTTGGAGGCTGCAGAAATAAGCAAAACAAAACTTGCAAAATTCACTAAAAAGTGTGAATTCGAATCCATAGCTAGAGACATTTTCAGAAGCCGAGACCGGTCTCAAACGATTCCTGGGTGTTCACTCAGTCTACCTGGATCAAGAACAAGCATTCTCAGACCACCTAGCACGCTGTAAGTATCACATTATATTGCTCTGTATTTGAAACCATAACTCACTATTCTTGCATCATTTGAACAAATCATTGATATATTTGTGATCTTCATAATATTTCCAAGCTTTTGGCATTAGTTAATTTTGTTTATCTGACCTGTAAAGCCAAATACCATAACTAGGGTTTCATGGTTTTTTTTTTTGGTGTTTCTCTTTCAGGAAAAATTGGCCATCAAGAAGGGTATAGTTGTGACCGGGATGATGAGACGAGCACAACCATGCCCTTAGATTTCATTTTCATGGCTCACAACAGATTTTGGAGTATACATGACTTTTAGTGACAGGCTGTGTTCGTGGCTATAAGTTTTACAGGGTTTTAGCCACAGACGTGAGGTAGAAGACGAAGGTGTGTCACACCATGGTTGGCCCATTCAAATCACGCGTGTATTTTTGTTTTGTTCTGACCATTGACTTTCTTTCTGTTATTATGCATTATTTCTAATATATTAACAAATAAGCAAAATGGCCTAGTGGCAAGCGTGCGTTCCAATCACCATCAGAACCTGGGTTCGAATCCCAGGTCCCCCACTTTCATTCATAATTTTATTTTTCAAGTGATTTGGTAAATATGCCTAGCTACAGCCCATCATACATCCTCAAGCATCCAGTTGCCAGATGGCCCAAGGCCAAATCTGATGGCCAAGAATTGATGGACCACCAAAGACCAAGTCAGCACATGCACGCTGGATCAAGGAAAGTCAAACGAGGCCAACATAATTGGGCCTTCAGCTTTCTATTCTGACCTCCAAATTCAGGCCCAAACCCCCTTACTCTCTCCTATTTATTTTTTTGTTTTATTTAATTGTTTATTATATTTTATTTAATTACTAACCAATTAAAATTCAGTCTTTTTTTTATAAAATAAAATCACAAAAACATTTTTTTTATCAAATCAACTTTTAACTTTTATTTTTATTAATAAATACTAATAAATTAACCTATGTTTTAATTAGAATAACTTTAATTCTTTTTTTTTAATAATTAAAATTCAATTAGATTTAATTAGGTTTTTACTAATATTAATTAATTTTTTTATTTATTTCTTAAAATACCAAAAACCCAAAAATAACTTTTTTTTCATTTAATTAATTTATTTATTAGTTTAGTAATTAATTTAGGTTAATTTCTTTCTTAAAATAAATAAAAAACAACAAAAAATATTTTTTTTAACAAAAGGGTCAAAACCCTACTTTGCGCTCGATTTAATTTCCCGCATGTGATTTACTTTCTTTTATCCATTTATGTATCTGTTCCCGGATTGTAATAGCTTAATAGGACCTTTATTTATTTTTTACCGCTTTATTTATTTTTAAAGGGTTTGTCTTTGGCGATGTAAATACCCGACACCTTGTAATTTAAATTCCGCAATTTATTTTCCGCAAATATAAACTGTTAGATGTTTGATAATAGGGATGCATGACAAGACTGAATGTTTTAACCTAAAATCAACTTAGATCACCCTTAACATGTACAAAGATAAAAATAACTGAAAACAACACACTCGCACATGCGCACTCTTAAGGTACACTCCATTTGGTTGCCTTCGTACGCGGTGATTGAGTATAGGTCACTTTAGAGGTCGTCCTCTTGTCTAAAGATCATAGTCTCCTCGAAACGGTTGCCTCGGATATTATTGCCTCAAAACAAATTATCTAAGACATTAGGGTTACCGCTAAGGCGTCCTAACATTACTTTAGTGACCGTAAGTCCCTAATTCGAATTGACCCTTAAAACTCCAACGATGGTGCTACCTACTCATCAATAGTGGGATAACATTGTCTAAAGGAAGATAGCATAGAACGATTCCTTTTTCGAGTAGGTAGATGGTTCTTAGATACTTTCTCTTTCAAAAAACAAAACTTTTTCACACTTACACTCCTTTTCGAACAAAGTTTTCAAAACACTTCATTACACTCTTGAGGACAGAAGCAAGAGTTAAATCGAAGTTTTAAAACAAAAAAAAATTCAAACCCACAAGCACAAAGAAAGCAATTTTTGAAAACATTTGAGCAAGTACCTAAGAGCTCGTGGATAACCACAGATAGAAAGGGTGCTAATACCTTCCCTTTCTATAATCTACCCCCGAACCCGAGAAATATCTCGAAAAAAGGATTTTTTTTTCTGTGCTTTTTTCCTTTCCTTGTTGGATAAAATAAAAGTCGGCAGCGACTCTTGCTTACCGCGGCATTTTGCGAAAACAAGCGCAAAACACAAACCAGCATTCCAAAAAAACAGTCAGTTCTTCCCACCGTATCACAGAACTGGCGACTCTGTTGGGGAAAATATAAGTGGGGTGTACCTTAGGAATAGTTCATAATATTTTCAATTGCTTGACTTGTATGCTTTATATTTGTGGGATTGTATCAGAGTTACTATAGATCCTAACCCGGATCTGGGGGATACCCTTTAGGTAAGTAGCAACAAACTGTGAGGGAACTGTACGGCGTAGACCGATACGGTTGAAGCAGTAGCTACGTTGGTGTGGTACTTTAGTATGTACCGATATCCCTTGTGGCGCAACGAGGAGAATATGGGTCTGCTAAGGGGTCATTAAGCACCAACTAACCTTAGAACCTTTAAATTGACCAACTTGGCCATAGAACAGTAGCATTATGCTACACTCATTGAGACTAAACTCCCGCGATGATTCTGGCCGTAAGAAAAGGTTGCTAAACTGGAATTATGACCGATTGAGGGTAGTCAATGATATTGAGATCCTCTAGAACCCGATTACTATTTTTAGGACAGGTTTGAACCAACTAAACTGAAAGAGGGTAGTACCTAGACTCCTTGCTAGCCTGAAATCTAAGGGTTCTCTGTGTGACTTGTGTGCCTTTACCATGGTTGCTATTTGTGGATACTTATGGTGTGCTTTCTATCATGACATCATGACATCATGACATTGCATGCATCTTACATTAGACTAACCTATTTCAGAGACAGGAGGGATTCATCTTTGTTCTGTTTTGTAGGTCATGGCACCCATGCGTAGAAACACCATCCGGATCTACTTTGTCCAGGTTCCCACTCTACTTAAAGATTTGGTTGCAAAGATGCCAGATACTACCTCCTTCATCAGAAGACATGGGCACCTTCTTGGTTTGGTCACCTCCAAGATGGATGAACAGATGATGAGAGTCTTAGTCCAGTTCTTTGATCCACTATACCATTGCTTTACTTTTCCGGACTACCAGTTGGTCCCTACCTTGGAAGAATTCTCCGATCTACTTGGTATCTCTATTCTGGAGCAAACCCCATTTACAGGTTGGGAGAAGATCCTTAGGCCGGAAGAGATTGCTTCAGCCCTTCATCTGACAAAGGCTGAGGTAATGTCAAACTGGGAGACTCGTAGTGGAGCAAAGGGTTTCTTGACTAAATTTTTGGTTGATAAAGCTAATCAATTCTGGGACAGTCTAGACTTCCAGGCATTTGAAGACATTCTGGCTCTTTTGATATATGGTTTGGTATTGTTTCCTAACTTGGATTCCTTCGTCGACGTGAATGCGGTGAAGATCTTCATATCCGGTAATCTTGTGCCCACTCTCTTGGGTGACATTCTTCATTCTCTTTATGCTCGTACTGCTCAGAGGCGGGGAACCCTTATGTGTTGTGCTCCTTTGTTGGCGAGGTGGTTTATTTCTCACCTCCCCAAATCAGTTCTGAAGAACAAGGAAGGCATGAGCTGGGCCTACAGGATTATGTCTCTCTCTCTCTCTCTCATAATGACATCATTTGGACTAATAAAGGTATAGAGGAGGTGGCTATTATTGATCGCTGTGGGGAATACCCCAATGTTCCACTGATAGGAACCAATGGAGGAATCACCTATAATCTGTGCTTGGCCTTACGTCAGTTTGGGCGAGCTAGAAGGGAAGGACCTCATGAGTTGCTAATGCCTAGTATTGTCTTTGATTTCCAAGGAGATAGCTACGAGCAATGCCGCAGATACATAAGAGCTTGGGATAGGGTACACAGGTCTGACCCACACGAGCTGGGTGCAAAGACTTCTCTACCAATGGAACCATATCTCCAATGGGTTCGCATACGTTCCCAAAAGCTGGGAATGCCCTATGAAGGCGTCTTGCCTATTATTGTTGAAGTTGCTGATGAAGAGGGGGTTCCTCCTACCATCCTACACCCTTACATGCCACCTGACATTGGGGCATTAAAGAGATCGTGGATGCAGCTGAGGGAGGAACGGGATACTTACTCAGAAAAGTATCACGAGCAAGAGCAGAAGATTCAGAAGTTGACAAGCCAGCTGGAGAACAAGCAGATCCTCAATGATTATGTATGCACCGACAAGAAGCGACCATGGGAACACTGATTGTCTTTTTGATTATTTCCAGTTTTTGATTTACTTTTCAGTTTTTCTTTCTTGTAACGCCTTAAAGGCATCTGTTGAACAATTGGATTTCAAGTTTATCTAATAAAAGTGTGTTCATTTTTTGTTTACGAATTTGAATCTCTCGACGTCTTTGAAATCATATCATACGCATTTCATCCCATGCACCTCATAACAGGTACCCTTACAGGTTTTCTCATCTTCTTCGCTGTTTATTTCAGCATCATGTCTTCTGAATTATCAACTGAACAAGCAATCAAGGCTCTATAGGCTCAAAACGCCCAGTTCCAATAATTGTTCATGAATCTGGCTAAGGGGCAGCAAGATCTGAAGACCCTTATCTTGAAAGAGAAAAAGAAGAAGAAGAAGACGATCCTATTCAATATGGGTCGCAGATTCGGAAACGATTTGCGAGAAGAGGTTGATTTGACCCACTCATATGGAGGGGGAGATAATCAGGAAGAAAGGAGGGCTCCTAGCCCTGTGGTTTTAGACAACGAGACTGACTTCGACGAAGACCAGTATCCTCCGGCCAAGGATAGATACAAACAACTAGAAGACCGGTTGAGTGCGATGGAAGTTCAGAAGGTGCCTGGTCTGGACTTTGGTGATCTGGATCTGTCATCTGGGGTGGTAATTCTCCACAAGTTTAAAGCACCAGCCTTTGCTAAATACGATGGAGTTTCTTGTCCAAAATTGCACCTTTGTTCGTATGTTAGGAAGATTCAGCCATACACCGCTGACAAGAATCTCTGGATCCACTTCTTTCAAGACAGTCTTTCAGGGACTCAGCTTGAATGGTTTTACCAGTTAGAAGGAGCTAGTATCCAAAATTGGGAGGACTTGGTTGCTGCTTTCTACAAGCAGTACCAATACAACGCCGACCTTGCTCCTACGCGTACCCAACTCCAGGGTATGTCTATGGGTGCGGGTGAAGGTTTCAAAGATTATGCTCAGAAGTGGAGGGACCTCGCTGGAAGAGTACAACCTCCCTTTGCTGATAGGGAGCTAGTGGATATGTTTCCGGGGACCTTGTCTGGTCCGTATTTCAACCATCTGATTGGAAGTTCTTCGTCCAGGTTTACGGAGCTGATTATGACTGGGGAAAGGATTGAGGCCGGTATCAAATCCAGTAAAATAAAGAAGGGTGCTTCATCAGGCACCGAGAAGAAGCCCTTTAAGAAGGAGTCGAGTGTTGTTTACAGCATAAAAAGCCAGAATATACCTGAACGCCGCCAAGCTGTTAATGCGGTGGTTATTTCAAGACCTGCTGGTGCTCCTCAGTACAACAATCAGTCAAGGGCCGAGAGACCTCGAAGACAATTCACTTAGCTTAACATGACTTTATCCCATATTCTGCCGCAGTTATTAAAGACCAGTCTAGTGACTCCGAGGGAGGCCCCAAAGAGTCCCAACACAACATCACCGAAGTACAACCCTAATGCCCGTTGTGCTTTTCACTCTGATAGCCCGGGGCATGATACAGATGATTGTTAGGTTTTGAAGAATAAGGTACAGGACTTGATTGATGCTAAGGAGATCGAGTTCGGAGCACCAGAAAATCCTAAACAAGACGCAGGGGTGAATGCTATCGGGGATGACGATGATGAAGAGTTTGATATTGACAGCTGGATATACCCAACTGCCGATGGTGGATTAAGCAACTGGACATCGAAGGATTCTATGCATGTTTCAGTTATCACCCAGTAATGAGACTTTTGTTTAAATTTGTAACAGACAATGTTTTAAACTTTACGGCCCGGTGCTTTACCCGGGGCACCGTGGCTTCATTTGTGAGGGCTTTATGTGTGTCATCTACATATATCATTAATAAAAGCATTGGGCGTTTTTTGCATTTCAAATTTGCACTCCTTGTTTTTCTTTTATTACATCTTGCAAAACAACTATTTTACACACACTCACATATACAGGTCTACCTCCACTCTGGATCTCACTGGTAACGACTCTGCTACTGCCAGTTATGACTTTGAAAGTCCGATCAACTTAGCCGAAGACGAAGGTGAAGATGATTGCGAAGTGCCTGGTGAACTTGCTAGACTGTTACTCCATGAAGAGAGGGTTATTCAGCCGCATGAAGAGCCAGTGGAATCAGTAAACATGGGCACAGAAGGAGACAAGAAAGAGGTCAAGATTGGTGCAAATCTGGAGCTTAGTGTGAAGCAACGGTTGATTCAGATGCTGCGTGACTACGTTGAGATCTTCGCCTGGTCTTATGAAGATATGCCTGGGTTGGATACCGATATTGTGGTTCATCGCCTGCCTACCAAAGAAGATTGTCCTCCAGTGAAACAGAAGGTCCGCCGAATGCGCCCAGAGATGTCCGAGAAAATCAAGGCTGAAGTTATGAAACAGTTTGACGCCGATTTTCTAGCAGTTACTTCTTACCCACAGTGGGTGGCCAACGTGGTTCCTA
The DNA here is from genome assembly GCA_948472305.1 of Vicia faba. Lineage (NCBI taxonomy): Eukaryota > Viridiplantae > Streptophyta > Magnoliopsida > Fabales > Fabaceae > Vicia > Vicia faba. Next base: position 930,438,512 of record OX451738.1, on the reverse strand, counting down.
TGCCGAAGAAGGATGGTAAGGTTCGAATGTGTGTTGACTATAGGGATCTGAACAGGGAAAGTCCCAAGGATGATTTCCCTCTGCCTCATATCAACGTTCTGGTTGACAACACCGCACAACATAAGGTTTTCTCCTTTATGGATGGTTTCTCTGGTTATAATCACATTAAAATGGCTCCCGAAGACATGGAGAAGACAACCTTCGTTACTCAATGGGGTACCTTTTGCTACAAGGTCATGCCTTTTAGATTGAAGAATGTTGGGGCAACGTATCAGCTTGCCATGGTCGCCTTGTTCCATGACATGATCCATCATGAGATTAAGGTATACGTTGATGATATGATTGCAAGGTCCCAGACTGAGGAAGAGCATATTGACCATCTTCAGAAGTTATTTGATAAGTTGAAGTTGTACAAACTGAGGTTAAACCCGAACAAGTGCACCTTCGGGGTGAGATCTGATAAGCTGTTGGGTTTCGTCGTAAGCGATAAAGGTATTCAAGTGGATCCTGCAAAGGTGAAGGCTATACAGGAAATGCCAGCTCCACGAACAGAGAAAGAAGTCAGAGGCTTTCTGGGACGTTTGAACTATATCGCCCGATTCATCTCACACCTGACTGCTACTTGTGAGCCAATCTTCAAGTTACTGAAGAAAGATCAAGTAGTAAGATGGAACGATGAATGTCAGGCCGCTTTCAAAAGGATCAAAGAGTATCTCCAAGACCCACCCATTCTGATGCCTCCAATTGAAGGGAGACCTCTGATCTTATACTTGACAGTACTCGACAACTCAATGGGGTGTGTGCCGGGGCAGCATGACGAGTCTGGCCGAAAAGAGCATGCTATTTATTATCTTAGCAAAAAGTTTACCGACTACGAGACCCGATACTCATTGCTTGAGAAAACTTGCTGCGCTTTGGCATGGGCTGCTCACCGACTGAGACAGTATATGCTGACTCACACTACTCTATTGATATCAAAAATGGATCCAATCAAGTATATCTTCGAAAAGCCTGCCTTATCCGGAAGAATAGCAAGATGGAAGACGATCTTGACTAAGTATGACATCCAGTACACGACCCAAAAGGCAATCAAGGGAAGTTTGTTGGTAGACCATTTGGCACATCAGGCAGTGGATGATTACCAGTCTATGAACTTTGAATTCCCGGACGAGAGTATCATGATAGTGACTGGCTATAAGACACCTGGACCGGATGAAGGACCTGAGGAAGGATCCCGATGGTCTATGTACTTTGATGGAGCTTCAAACGCTTTGGGTAATGGCATTGGCGCTGTGATCATATCTCCTAAAGGCTCTCATACTTCGTTCACCTCCCAACTATGTTTCAACTGCACCAACAATATGGCAGAGTATGAGGTGTGCATCATGGGTCTTCGAGTAGCAATCGACCTAAGGATTAAGTTCTTGAGTGTCTTCGGAGATTCCGCTCTCGTGATCAGTCAGATCAAAGGTGAGTGGGATATGAAACACCCAAACCTTATTCCTTACAAGGAGTATGTATTGATGTTGCTTCTACATTTCGAAGAGATAACCTTTGAACACTTCCCTAGAGAGGAGAATCAGTTAGCGGACGTGCTAGCTACGATGTATTCTATGTTCAAGGTCAATTGGGACAATGAGGCTCCCCGGATTATCATTGAAAGATTGGAAGAACCTGCACATTGCTGTGATATCGAGGCTGAAGAGGTAGCAGATAAACCCTGGTTTCATGAGGTGAAGAGATACCTTGAGGCTCAGGAATACCCCGAGGGTGCATCTGTTAATGACAAGAAGTTTCTGAGAAGGTTCGCGGCAAAGTTCTTCATCAGCAATGGCATTCTCTACAAGCGCAACCATGATTCGACCTTACTGCGATGTGTGGATAAGAATGAGGCAGAAAGGATCATGGCAGAGTTACATGAAGGTACTTTCGGAACTCATTCCAGTGGACACACCATGGCAAAGAAAATCCTACGGGCAGGATACTATTGGTCCACAATGGAAGCCGACTATTATCAGCATTCTCGGACATGTCACAAGTGCCAAGTTTATACTGATAAGGTGCATATACCTCTGGTTCCTCTGAACGTCTTGACAGCTCTGTGGCCTTTTGCAATGTGGGGCATTGATATGATCGGCGAGATCAGACCTACTGCGTCCAACGAGCATCGTTTCATCCTGGTAGCAATTGATTACTTTTCAAAGTGGGTTGAAGTGACTTCATTTGCTACAGTAACCAAGAACGTCGTGGCACGGTTCATTCGACACAACCTGATCTGTCGATATGGTGTACCAGAGAGGATCATTACGGACATTGGTACCAATCTCAACAATAAGATGATCACCGAGCTCTGCAAGCAGTTCAAGATACAACATCACAACTCTTCTCCTTACCGGCCGAAGATGAATGGGGTTGTGGAAGCGGCTAATAGGAATATTAAGAAGATTGTGCAGAAGATGACGGTGACATACAAAGACTGGCACGAGATGTTACCATTTGCTCTTCAGGGGTACCGTGCTTCAGCGCGGACGTCAACAGGGGCAACACCTTATTCCTTGGTTTATGGTATGGAGGCAGTCTTGCCCATTGAAGTACAGATACCCTCTCTTCGGATTATGAAGGATGCAGGTTTGAGCGAAGACGACTGGATTCAGACCCGGCTTGATCAACTGAACTTAATTGATGAAAAGAGACTTACTGCTATTTGTCATGGTCAGACGTATCAAAAACGGATGATCAAGGCATTTAACAAGAAAGTTAGATGACAGGAGTATCAAGTTGGGGACCTGGTTATCAAGCGCATCATACTATCTCAAGATGATCCCAGGGGAAAATGGACCCCTACCTACGAAGGGCCATTTGTGGTTAAGAACATTTTCTCAAGAGGAGCTATGATTCTAACCACCATGGACGGTGACGACCTTCCTCATCCCGTCAATGCAGACATAGTGAAAAGATACTACGCATAATCAAAGACCCGCTAGGTTGACTGGCCTAGGCAAAAATAAGGGCTTCCCGGCGAACCAAAAGGGTTCGGGCAAAAATAAGGGATGAAAATAAAAAAAACTGTACACCCGGCAAGTCGAAAACCTGAAAAGGCGGCTTGGGCAAAAAAGGGTATCCCGGTGGACTGAAAACCCGAAAGGGCGGTCCAGGCAAAAATTAGGGATCAAAGCGTAACATTATATCTCATTGGATCACCTTGCAAACAGACTTCGGTATCGACTATCAAGCTCGGACGACACTAATCAATTTGATCTACCTTTAACCAAGTAGCAAAGTGATGAGATGCTCGAGGACATAAAGGTGATAGCAGAGTTGGAACCCAGTGGGATTATTCACATAGATGTTTTGTTTTCTTTTACACAAAATGTATAAACTATCTGTTCGGCGGCGTTCTCTTACTAGGACGCCAGCCTCTTGTACAAAAACGCCTATTTATAGGCCAAACTTCAAAATCAATACAATTCATTTTCAGATAAATTTCAACTGTTTTTCCTTTATCTGTTTTGTTTTGCAAAGAACGTCCAATGTTCATTTTTGATATATGCACTTGACATTAATTGCTTCTCATAAATATTTGCATGCGAAACAAAAAGATGATTACTGGTAATATCAGAAACAGGGGCAAATGAGAATTGTCCAAGCTGTATAGTTGCTCTGTCCACCAGGTACAAGGTAAATTCAGCTGAAGAACATGGCTAAGATACTTTCACTCCCCGCAGAGTAATACAGTAATGATAGCTCTCCCCAGCCGAGACTTGCAACTGTGAGTGAATGAATCGGTAATATTCTCCCCCAAGCATAGTTTATCTACCATCAACACTGAAAAGGCTTAATATCCCCGACAGTCTTAATATTCCCCAACAGAGTATAAGAATATTCCCCGACAGAATACAAGATATCCCCAGTGGAGTTAAAATTTTCCCAGCGCAGTCTGAAAAAGCTTCCCCAGTGGAGTTGAAGAATCATCCCCAGTAGACTCTGGAAGTTCGTCCCCGGTGGAGTATAAAAATAAATATCCCCAACCGAGTTCAAAGGAATATTGTCCCTAGCAAATCTCAAAGGATTATCCCCATTAGAGCCTAAAAGGTTATCCCCAATGAAGTCGCAACTGAAAGATCATCCCCAGCGGAGTTCTTTCCTTTCACAAACAGGAATTCCTTCTGTAACAGGATTCAGTATCACCAGCAACGGTAATGCGTCCCCAACAGAATTTATCAGTGGAATCCTCAGCAGAACATCTCTTCACCACAGAGTAATCTCCTCATCAGTTTTATTCCCCAACATAATTCTACTCTCCTGCAGGTTTACTCTCGCAATCACCTTCGTTCGCCATCCCCAGCGGAAACGAAGAACTCAACTCTATTCTCCAGCAGCTATCCGGGATTTATTTTCCCCAGCTAAAGCCTTACATTTCCATACATCATGATACATGCATATACGCATCATACAACACATTATCATTTATTTTGAGAACATCATTGCTTGATATATATCATGCATTGCATACGACTGACCTTTACCTTTCAGGAAGGATGCAGTTAAGTTCTCAACTATGTCGAAGACCTGACCAGTTCTTAAATCTCAACTGAATTATTCTCGGTTGAATTACAGATAAGGTTCTCAATCTCGACAATTTTCCTCCGTCGAAGTGTGGACGAGTTCTTAAATCTCAAAAGAATTATTCTCTGTTGAAGTAAACAGACAGTCCTAGATCTTGATGAAGATGTTTCCCTCAGTCAAAGACCTAACCGGTTCTTAAATCTCAACTGAATTATTCTCAGTTGAATTACAGATAAGGTTCTCAATCTCGACAATTTTCCTCCGTCAAAGTGTGGACGAGTTCTTAAATCTCAACAGAATTATTCTCCGTTGAAGTAAACAGACAGTCCTAGATCTTGATGAAGATGTTTCCCTCAGTCGAAGACCTGACCAGTTCTTAAATCTCAACTGAATTATTCTCGGTTGAATTACATATAAGGTTCTCAATCTCGACAATTTCCTCCGTCGTAGTGTGGACGAGTTCTAAAATCTCAACAGAATTATACTCCGTTGAAGACCAGACAGTCCTAGATCTAGATGAAGATGTTTCCCTCAGTCGAAGACCTGACCGGTTCTTAAATCTCAACTGAATTATTCTCGGTTGAATTACAGATAAGGTTCTCAATCTCGACAATTTCCTTCGTCGTAGTGTGGACGAGTTCTAAAATCTCAACAGAATTATACTCCGTTGAAGACCAGACAGTCCTAGATCTTGATGAAGATGTTTCCCTCAGTCGAAGACCGGGCCGATTCTTAAATCTCAACTGAATTATTCTCGGTTGAATTAAAGATAAGGTTCTCAATCTCGACAATTTCCTCCGTCGTAGTGTGGACGAGTTCTAAAATCTCAACAGAATTATACTTCGTTGAAGACCAGACAGTCTTAGATCTTGATGAAGATGTTTCCCTCAGTCAAAGACCTGACTGGTTCTTAAATCTCGACTGAATTATTCTCGGTTGAATTACAAATAAGGTTCTAAATCTCGGCAATTCTCCTCAGTCGAAGTACTGACCAGTTCTTAAATCTCAACTGAATCATCCTCGGTTGAATTACAGATAATGTTCTAAATCTCGACAAATTTCCCCCCGTTGAATTACGGATAAGTTCTTAAAACTCAGCAGAGGCATTCTCTCAGTTGAAGTACAGGCAATTTCCTAAATATCAACAAGATCAGACTTCCCCCAGCGGAATCTTCCACAACAACAGGTATGCAAGTTCTCGCTAAAGAATCTCTTATGCGATCGACACTCATGCAGATGGCATATTTAAGCCCATCCTCCCACCAACAATCTCCGAATGGCATCTGTAAGCCCATTCCCGGCATCACCAGGCTGATACCACTTCATGCGAGTGCAAATTTATGGGCACTCTAGTGTTCAATCATCTTCTACCTTCGGATCATGAAAGGCACGAAAGGCACGAAAGCCAATCTACATCCTCAGGTTTAAGAAGATTGAACAGGGGCAGCTATTTTACCTCAAAACTTTACCTCTCATATTCCTCAAAACATTTCAAGAAAAATCTCCAAGTGGCTCAAGGTTGCTCAAGAGTGGGTCAGACAAGTCATCTCCTAAGGCAATCAACCCCAAATTAGGGTTTTGTGTTGCATCAAGATCTTTGAATAAAAATGACCTCAAGTGCTCCCCAATGTCCTAGTATGTTATCAAGGTCATCCATGTCAAGTTTCAAGTCTTGCAGAGGAAGTTTGCTCAGTCAATTGCTCAAAGGGTCCAAAAATCGACTGTGCTAGGGCAAAAGTCAACTGTGACCCAAATACAACCAAAATTCAATATTTTTTGTCAAAATTCTCATTTTGATGGATATTTCATCATTTTATCAAGGTTTGATCATGATTCATCAAGGATTGCTCCAAATTCATCAAGACTAAAAAGTTGCTAAATTTGGGTTTTTCAGGGAAAGTCAACTCAACTTTGACCAAGCATAACTTTCTCATACTTTATGAGAAATGACCATCCAAATCTCATTTAGAAGAGGATTAAATTTCCTACAATCCATATTCACACCCTAAGATCAAGAAATGCACTCACAGGAAGTTATAAATTTGGACATTATAGGTCATTTTTGAAAGTCAGCAAAAACACCTTTTTTGTCAAAGATTCTAACTTGAGCATGGAATATCAAAATGAGATGATACCAAAAGGGTTGGTTAGAGGACATCTCAAGCTTTCTAAAAAGTCCAAGAACACCTCTAAAAGTTCAAAATTGAAGAAGTTATGCATTGTTGAAGTTGGACATTTTTGCAAAATTGCCAAAAGTCAACCATCCCCAAAACTTCAAATTTTGTTAAATGGGCCTATTCTTTTCCACTTGATTTGAGCTTGCATCATTGTCCACGTTTCCTAGCTTCATCCATGAGCCCATATCTTTTTTTTATTATTTTATTTGATTTTTTATTGAATTATTTCATTTTAAATCAAATTAAATCATATAAAATCCAAGCTCTGATTACCTAAGATCTTTTTGGTTATTTCAGGTTATAATTATGATCAATATCATCATCAAACACGAATCTCACCATACCATGTGCAAAAAGATTGAAAATTGGCAAATTTGGAAGGTTTAGTAATGGTGAATCAAAACAAATTTCAATGCATTGATGTGAAAGGATTCAGGCCATATTTGTTACCCTAGCACATTGTACCATACATAAGGAAGCTTAGGCAAATGAAATAAGGGTTGGAGGCTGCAGAAATAAGCAAAACAAAAACTTGCAAAATTCACTAAAAATTGTGAATTCGAATCCATAGCTAGAGACATTTTCAGAAGCTGAGACCGGTCTCAAACGATTCCTGGGTGTTCACTCAGTCTACCTGGATCAAGAACAAGCATTCTCAGACCACCTAGCATGCTATAAGTATCACGTTATCTCGCTCTGTATTTGAAATCATAACTCACTATTCTTGCATCATTTGAACAAATCATTGATATATTTGTGATCTTCATAATATTTCCAAGCTTTTGGCATTAGTTAATTTTGTTTATCTGGCCTGTAAAGCCAAATACCATAGCTAGGGTTTCGTGGTTTTCTTTTGGGTGTTTCTCTTTCAGGAAAAATTGGCCATCAAGAAGGGTATGGTTGTGACCGGGATGATGAGACGAGCACAACCATGCCCTTAGATTTCATTTTCATGGCTCACAGCAGCTTTTGGAGTATACATGACTTTTAGTGACAGGCTGTGTCCGTGGCTATAGGTTTTACAGGGTTTTAGCCACGGACGTGAGGTAGAAGACGAAGGTGTGTCACGCCATGGTTGGCCCATTCAAATCACGCGCGTATTTTTGTTTTGTTCTGACCATTGACTTTCTTTCTTTTATTATGCATTATTTCTAATATATTAACAAATAAGCAAAACGGCCTAGTGGCAAGCGTGCGTTCCAATCACCATCAGGAACTGGGTTCGAATCCCAGGTCCCCCACTTTCGTTCATAATTTTATTTTTCAAGTGATTTGGTAAATATGCCTAGCTACAGCCCATCATACATGCTCAAGCATCCAGTTGCCAGATGGCCCAAGGCCAAATCTGATGGCCAAGAATTGATGGACCACCAAAGACCAAGTCAGCACATGCACGCTGGATCAATGAAAGTCAAACGAGGCCAACATAATTGGGCCTTCAGCTTGCTATTCTGACCTCCAAATTCAGGCCCAAACCCCCTTACTCTCTCCTATTTATTTTTTTGTTTTATTTAATTGTTTATTATATTTTATTTAATTACTAACCAATTAAAATTCAGTCTTTTTTTTTATAAAATAAAATCACAAAAACATTTTTTTTATCAAATCAACTTTTAACTTTTATTTTTATTAATAAATACTAATAAATTAACTTAGGTTTTAATTAGAATAACTTTAATTCTTTTTTTTAATAATTAAAATTCAATTAGATTTAATTAGGTTTTTACTAACATTAATTAATTTTTTATTTCTTTCTTAAAATACCAAAAACCCAAAAATAACTTTTTTTCCCCTTTAATTAATTAATTTATTAATTTAGTAATAAATTTAGGTTAATTTCTTTCTCAAAAAAAAACAACAAAAAATATTTTCTTTAACAAAAGGGTCAAAACCCTACTTTGCGCTCGATTTAATTTCCCGCATGCGATTTACTTTCTTTTATCCATTTATGTATCTGCTCCCGGATTGTAATAGCTTAATAGGACCTTTATTTATTTTTTATCGCTTTATTTATTTTTAAAGGGTTTGTCTTTGGCGATGTAAATACCCGACGCCTTGTAATTTAAATTCCACAATTTATTTTCCGCAAATATAAACGGTTAGATGTTTGATAATAGGGATGCATGACAAGACTGAATGTTTTAACCTAAAATCAACTTAGATCACCCTTAACATGTACAAAGACAAAAATAACTGAAAACAACACACTCGCACATGTGCACTCTTAAGGTACACTCCATTTGGTTGCCTTCGTACGCGGTCATTGAGTATAGGTCACTTTAGAGGTTGTCCTCTTGTCTAAAGCTCATAGTCTCCTCGAAACGGTTGCCTCGGATATGATTGCCTCAAAACAAATTATCTAAGACATTAGGGTTACCGCTAAGGCGTCCTAACATTGCTTTAGTGACCGTAAGTCCCTAATTCGAATTGACCCTTAAAACTCCAACGACAGTGCTACCTACTCATCAATAGTGGGATAGCATTGTATAAAGGAAGATAACATAGAAAGATTCCTTTTTCGAGTAGGTAGATGGTTCTTAGCTACTTGCTCTTTCAAAAAACAAAACTTTTTCACACTTACACTCCTTTTCGAACAAAGTTTTCAAAACACTTCATTACACTCTTGAGGACAGAAGCAAGAGTTAAATCGAAGTTTTAAAACAAAATTTTTTTCAAACCCACAAGCACAAAGAAAGCAATTTTTGAAAACATTTGAGCAAGTACCTAAGAGCCCGTGGATAACCACGGATAGAAAGGGTGCTAATACCTTCCCTTTCTATAATCTACCCCCCGAACCCGAGAAATATCTCGAAAAAAGGAATTTTTCTGTGCTTTTTTCCTTTCCTTGTTGGATAAAATAAAAGTCGGTGGCGACTCTTGCTTACCGCGACATTTTGCAAAAACAAACGCAAAATGCAAACCAGCATTCCAAAAAAACAGTCAGTTCTTCCCACCGTATCACACATACACAAAACTATCCTATAGGGAACATGCAATGAGAGCGAAGTCGTGATCTCAATTTCTAAATTGAGTGACTCATCGATCAACAATCAAAGAAGAAAAGCAATAAACACCCTATAGGGAACATGCAATGAGAGCGAAGTCGCGATCTCAATTTCTAAATTGAGTGACTCATCGATCAACAATTAAAGAAGAAAAGCAATAAACATCCTATAGGGAACATGCACTGAGAGCGAAGTCGTGATCTCAATTTCTAAATTGAGTGACTCATCGATCAAAAACAAACACAACACATGCATCAGACAAAAACCAGAGGGCCTCCTGACATATATCAGCAACAGAGGTCCCATCATGCAGTCATAGAATTTATGCAAAATGAAAAGGGGAGAAAGGAAGTAGTACAATACCAAACAGATAATTATCTGTAGCAATTAAGCAAGAATAAAAGAAACCCAAAGAAACTTCAAGCAAGCTGGCATCAGTAGACAAATTGAGTCAGGAATTACACCATCAGGATGTAAGTAATTTATTAGATATGAACAAATCCCATGGGCAAATGTATGGCATTCACAATCATATGTATGTATATCCTGCATAAACCATCAAACATGCCAAGCACAAAAATAATACCAATGTAATAAATTGTGTTCCACAAATAAAGTGAAACACAAAAGCCCCAAGCCAAAAGTGGCAACTTTCTCAGAGTACCTCGCATATTCAACAACCAAGTTAGTATTCCATAAGGTGGAAAAGTGAGAACAACATGGTGGAAATTATCAAACATTAAACACGATAGGCAAGAGGAAACAAGCATATGCACAAATTAGGTCAAAAGAATCAGAGGAATGTTGCTCCTTTCTATCACCATGTTGAGTTGACAATTTAATATCAATCAAGGATCACAAGAGCTTGATAATATAATGAAAAAAGACCATGAAGGTCAGTAGCAAACACATTTTAATCATGCACAATTAATTCAATCACAACTTCATGAACACAATAAAAGATGGAACCTACATAATGCACTGGAAAGTTCAAACATTCAAACATGAGGCATTCAAATGAAATGGCTTAGGCTAACATGGATAATCATAATCAACATGATCTTTAGGTTCCCAATTATAGGCCCCACTTAAGTTCATTGGCCACCAAACAAATGGCAACAAGACATGCAAACATAATTGGATACCTTCACTCCACAATCACATCAAAAATGGAAATAATGGTCCATAATTCCAACCAAAAAAGTACTAGCATATTTGAAAGGTATAGAAGGCATAATGTAAGCCCTAAGTTCATGAATGATTGAGGAGGATACCAAATGAAGTCCAAAGTTCAAGACTAGTTGGCAAAACTACCAAACTAGACAAGTTTCAAAATAATTTGTAGGAAAATGTCAAACCAAGTCAAACAATTCAAGAAAAATAATTTTCAAATCCCCAACACATTCATGGACCAACATCAAGACCTGAATTCTATTGAAAATTCAAGGCACAAGGATTTTGAACATGAAACTTGCACCATAAGCAACAAAACCCTAAATTTGACTTTAAATCCTAAATATTAATTATGTGAGATCAAAATTCAAACAAATTAAATCAAGATCATACAAATCATCAAGAAACCCTAAATGTCAGAATATATATTTTTTTCACATTTTTTGAATTAAAGAAAAGTCAAAGATGAAATTAAAATCAAACAATTATTCAATTAACAAATATTCACATATCAAAATGATATTTAAATAACAAAGTCAGAAAAATGGCCAACCAAAATTATATTCAAATATTAGGACTAAAAACACACATCCCTGAATTTTTGTGAATTTTTTGGATTATAGGAAATATTAAAATAATAAAAAAAATAAATGATTATCAATTAAACTATTATTTAAGGGGAAAAAATGCAAACCCTAACCAAAAATCATAAAAGGTCAAAAATGAAATTATATTCTGACTTCATGACTAAAAACAAGCTTTCATAATTTTTTTAGATTTTTTTGGATAAAGGGAAATATTAAAATAAAAATCAAACAAACAAATATTACAAATGACCTTTGAAATAAAATTTTAAATCAAAAATAACGAAAATGATAAACCCAAGTCAGAATCAATTTTTACATTATTTTGTGAGTCTTGGACAATTTTTGTGGAATTTTTTGGATCAAATAAGTATTAAAATAAAAATTATCTTCAAATAAACAATTAATTAAGCCTATGAGTTTTTTAAACCAATCAAATCACTTTAAAAAAATCCAAAAAAATATGACAAATACTAGAAAATAAAGTTGACCTATGGTAATTTTTTGTGATTTTTGAAGGTGTTTTGATCAGAAAATAAAATCAAACAAAATGTCAAATAAAACAAAAATTCAAATAAGCCAAAAATTCAAACGGACCAATCATGATGTGCCACCACATCATCTTCAACCTCTAGACATTTCAAAAATGCGCGCAACTTCTCAGGTTTAGGGCTCATGTCCAGACCAGCATAGCATACTCAATTTCGCATCATTTTTCATGAAATCAAAGGCAAATCAAAGCTAGCATTTCATACTTCACATTGCAATTTGAATCAAATCGAATCATCAACCACATTGTTCACAATCAAGTCATGAATATGAATAAAACCATTCTGAATCGCGAGTTTCAGAGCATCCAATCATGCATAATTCACCAAATCAAATGCTATAAAGCTTCAGAAACATTCCATTAACATCATTGAACATAAATCCAAGCTCAAACATCTCAATAAACAAGCGCATCTCAGAAATTGAAGTTTGGAATCATTACCTCAAGGCGAAAAGTGTTCTACTGTCTCCTTCACTCCAGATGCAAACAAATGGTGCTAGCTTGATCTACTCACTTTGCTAAAGCTGAATCCACAAGAATTTTGAAGAAAACACCAAGGAATTGAGAGAATCGAATCAAGTTGCAGAAGAAGAAGGAAAATTTCAGATATGGAATTCTTGCAAATGGCGCATTCCCTTTCTCTCTCTTTGCTTGCTTCCTCTTATATAGAGTTTGTAGAGAAGGTTAGAAGTGTAAATCTGACTTTAAAACCGTTGGAGGGCAGGATTGGGAATCTTAGCCAAAAATGAAGTGTGTACTCAATCAGGTGATTTGCCCGTGCGTTCTCTTTCCTCTTATGCGTTTTGTGAGACAAATCATTTTAGAAGACCGTGCTTAGGATCTTGGCCCTTAATTCCATCTGATCAAAGAGTGTTGGAGTTTTTGCAATTTTGGGCAATTTTTGCATTTTTCATTCAAGCAAGCGCCAAGGTCCATGGAACACGAAATGGCTGATACTATGGGCCTTAGCAAGTCACAAATAGGCCATGGGCTGGGTTAGGAACAAAGAGAATGGTTGAAACTTGAGTTTTCATGAATTGGCCATTTTGCATATTTGCCAAATTTCAATAAAATGCTCCAAAATTCCAAGACTCCTAACTTGCTCATACTTTTGAATTTTGGCACAAATGAGCATGATTTGGAAAGGTATTGAAAATATGTACAACCCCTTAGTTTTGATTTTTTGCAAATTAATCCATTAAGGTCCTCTAAATTTGGCTTGAAATTCACTAATTTTGAAAAATGACCTATAATTTTGTGACTTCAAAAGACCATAACTCTTGATTCCTTGCCAATTTGGACATGAGACCAAAAGAAGGTGAAATATCATTCTCTTAGATTTCCAAGAATATTTCATTTGCATCTTCTTGATCAAGGGTGAATAAAATATGAATTTTTGAAATTAAGTCCTTATTTTCCAAAATTAGTAACTTTTAGGGTTTCTTCAAAAAACAAGTTTCAACCCAAACTTCAATCTCTTTGATCCAATGACCAGAATGAACTTGAAAAATGAAAAGTGCATACTTGAATTGATGGTTGACCAAAAATTTACTTGGTCAACCTTGACTTTGACTGATTTTGACCAAAATGACCATTTTGCCCCTCTGAATCAATTGATCCACTTCCCTTCAAAATTGATGAACAAAACTTCAAACATATGATCTTCCAAATATATAGAGGCCATGTACAAAGATTCACTTCAAAAATATCAAGGAAACCTGATAAAAACTCAAACCCTAGTTTTGATCAACACCTTAGGAGACTGATGAATCATCTTCAAAACTTCAAATCCTTTGGGCATCATGACCCATTCCTTATGCAAAGACCTCTTAGATACCAAAGAGATGTTATAGATCCATAAATCAAGACTTGTACATTGGCCAATAGCCTTGCTCAACAAAACCCTAATTTGACTGGTGAATCCAAAGAGTGATTCTCCTTGTAGTCAAACATAAACTTCAATCCTCTGATGATCCAAAGACATGGATGAAACATCTTGAGATATGCAATAACTTCTGAGCTTAAAAGATCCAGAGGTTTAGATGATAAGATTCTACTTAAGCAACTTGTCAATGCAAACAACCTTCAAGGCTTGAGGAAGACTTGATAACCAAAGTACTTTGATCCCATCACAATGTATGAACGCAATGCAATATGATATTCATGATGAAACATAAGCCTAAATCAAGAGGGTAAATTTTGGGCTGCAACAAGAAGCAAAAACCAACAAGTTGACAAAATGAAAATATCATTAATATCATAAAATAAGTAATTCATAAGGGATTTTGATATAGATTAAACATTACATTTCAATATGTAGTTGAACGTTGCAACATGTTCATAATATCTTCGACTGATCTCAAAATTGTCGCATCCAGCTCGATTAGAATTTTTATTCTAAATAGAAAAAAAGTATTTCACACAACCCTTAAATATGCACCCGTCTTCAGCTCAAGATTGTTGAACTTAATCATCACTTCTTTGTCAACGGATAGCGAACGATACTCGATCTTCATAATTTTTCGATTTTCGTCGTATAATAGAAACTCATGTAATGTGTATTTCATATCTTCAAGAGGAATGTTGTGATGCGATGGGAGAACTGACTTGAGGTTTTGCATTTGTGTTCGCAAATGTTTCGATTTAGCAAGAGTCGCCACTGACTTTTATTTTATCCAAAAGGAAAGGTAAAAAAGCACAGGAAAGACCTTTGAGATTGTTTTTGGGTTCGGGGGGTAGATTATGAAAAGGGAAGGTGCTAGCACCCTTTTCATCCATGGTTTTCCATGGGCTCTTAGTTACTTGTTTTAGATCACTTGCTTTTGCTTTTCAATTGTTTGAAATGGTGCTTTGTGTGGTTTTGAAAGTATTTTGAAAAGAGGCCATCGTTTTGGCAACCTTTGTAATGATTCTTGTTTGTAAGAATGTATACAAAGATGTTTGTCTTTTGAAAAATGTTTCAATGTTTGAAACTTGTGTGTGTTTGTTTGAAAATAGCAAGGATGGTTTGCAAATGATCAAGTAACTAGGAGTTGTCTACCCTACTTAAAAGTCTTTCCTACACACTTTTATTCCTTTGACATTTTTGTTTTACCATTGCATTTGGTAAACAACCCTATCTTTGGATGTTAAACGGGACAGCGTGGGTCATCGTATGACCATGATAGCAATGGTACCAAGTATCTTAGCAAGTTTTAAGGACTAAGATCATTTGTTTTTAGGCAACTTGTCTGGCGTCATCGAGGGACTATGATCTTTTTGTTTTTTTTTGTTTTGCCAAGATACCTAGCATGCATACCATGGCCATGTTTTAAGGCAACAAAGTGGGTGAAACCCTAGGGGTGCTTGTGTGCAATGTGTTGTCATTTTTCATGCATTTTTGTCTTGTGTTCAGTCATGCTATTTGTTTGATTTTTGGTCTTTGCATACAAAACCCTAATTTACTATCATGGCATACGAAAGCAATAAAATGCGTAAAGTAAATCTAGACTATTACAAGATTATTATGGGGATGGGGATACAAGTTTTGAATAGGGGGATATTTGCACAAAATAAAACTTTAAAGCTATTACAACCAAATTGAATTTATTATACAAATAAGTAAATGAACAATTATTTAAATATGCAATTAAATGTAAATATGCAAGAAAATGTTTTTGTATTAATTTATGTATGAGAAAATGAATTTATTTATGTCTTAAAAATAAGAAAATAAAATGATTATTTTTGAAAGGGGGAAAACCCTAATTTTTGTTTAAAAGAAAATATATTCTATTTTATTTATTTATTTCATTTATGTACAAGGAAATAATAAAAAATATATACAAAATGTTAAAAAATTAAAATATACATGAAAATAATATTTTAAGTGTATAAATAATCAAAATAAAAATATATAATATTTTTATATTATTTTCAAGTTTTATTTAAGAAAATAAATTCTATTTAACCTAATAAACTATTTATTATGCAAAAAAAAATGATAAAATGCAAAAAATAAAGAAAATATTTTTGGAAATTTTCAATGTTTAGAAAAAATAAATAAAGTCAGAAAATATAAAAGAAATGAAAAAATATGCAAAAATAAAGAAAATGGGCCAAGGGGGTGCAGAAAGTAAAAATGGGGTGTCAAAAGAAGAAACAGCAAGCCCAAGCCCACTTCACTTCATCCCTGACCTCTGGACAGAACCAAACGCGCGTTTGCCTTCAACCTGTATCTCTCACATACGTGCACAAAAATGAAATCTTGCAACGTAAAACTTGTAGCATTTTTAGTCACAATTCCATTGATATAAAAAACATGACCTAACTCTCAAAGATCAAGAAGAATTTCATCACCCCTAATTTCTGACCTAAAATTTTCAGCAACTTCAACTATTAAATACTCCTAGCTCAGTCAATATAAATGGAAGCTATGCATATGTACAACTCAAACACATTAAAGACTACATTTTTGCTTCACAAACCTAAGCCAGGATGTCTAAATAGAGAGATAGAAACTTGACAAATACCTTCTTCACTTGAGTTTGGATAGGGCAATGTAGCAACTTTGAGTGAGGCCTGAAGGTCGTGTGAGCTTGCTTGAAGTTCCCTCAACCCTTCCCAATGCTCAGCTTGCCTTGAACTTGCCTGAATCTCTTTGTAGAAGTCAACCTGCAAAGCTTCAAAATGAAAATGGTGATCCTCGAAACAGAGGTTACAGTTGCTGAACAAAGGCTTGGACAACTTAGGTGTGATGTAGGGAATGTGTTTGAAGTGGTTCCAAGCAAAACGCACGAGGCAATATGAAAATGGCTTGTGATTTGCAGAGATGGCCCTGTTTTGGGCAGAAATGGTGATTTCTGTGTTTAAGGGTTTTTGATAGGTTGGGCAATAGTGTTTTAGGCTTGTTACAATATGCTGAGATTATTCAAAAAAATGCTTAGGCTTGGTTTGATCAGATAGAAGAGTTATATTGACTTTTGTAAGTTTTCTTGTTTTTGAAGAAAGAGTGAAGTGACAAAGGCAAAGGATTGTACAGGCTAGCTCAAGGTCTGCATAGGGTTGGTGAACTTTTCTTGATGTTTATGGATCTTGTTTACACAAAGAGATTAGGTCCATGGCTCAAGATAAACAAAATTGCATAAAGTGTGCTTTATCAAAGTAGCATTGTAACCTTTATGCCATTTTTGGAATAATTCCTTGTGCAATGCTCCATAGCTCAGAACAAAACCATTGTCCAATGTATTTGCATTCAATTTTGGAGTGTAAAAAGGATTAGAACCTATAATGCAAGTACGAGCATGATTCAAACTGATTTGCAACTTGAACTAATGTGAAAAATGCCTTGGACAAAAGTGATAATTTGCCATTTTCATTTCTTCGATTCTCCCTAACCATAAATGATCTTAGAGAGTTCTTGGACATTTTGGAAAGCTTGTAGCATGATCTACAATCGATCTTTGAAATGTATTTTGAAATTATTCTTGTAACTAGGTGAAAAATTGCCATGAAGATAGGTCAAAAATCTGCCTAAACTAGATATACAAGTATCTTTTGGGAAAACTTTGTAAATCAAAGTTGTAGATTTTATGGAGGACTACAAATTTCATGTTGGAAGTTTTCTTTGAATCCAATTCATCATAGTGAAAAAGTTGGGAAAAGTTGGGGAAAAATAAAAAAATTTCATAACTTAGAAAAATTCTAAGTTATGAAAATTTTCAAACTTAAACCCTAATTTCCAAAATTAGGTTTCTTGGTGAACAAGTTTCATGTTTTAACATGTTTTGATGAAATATGACCCTTGGCACTTGATTTTGACCAAAAAGTCAAAGTTTGACTTTTCAGTGTACAATTGATTTTTGATCAGTTGACTGAAAAATTCATCTGTCAATCCTATGCATTTGAGATCTTTTGAACCTTGTGATTAGGTCATGATGATGCCATTGAGTCCTTGAAACCATGCTTGAACCCAATTGGTCACTGGCTAGGTTAAAAATCAGAAATTGCCCTTCTACATTCAAAAACCCTAATTTTGACCATTTTGCCCTTTTGATGATCTGATCAAATTTCTTGAGGAGTTGTGGTCGAAACTTGATCAAATGGTTCATATGAGTCTATAATGTTAATGTGGATCAAAAATTATGAGTTTTGATTGTAAATTGGCCAAAGTTGACTTTTTCCCCAATACAGTTGATTTTTAGGTCAACTGTCCAATTGACTGGGCAAAAAAGTGATTCAAGGCTTGAAAATTGGTATGAGAAATATTAGAGGTCCAACATGAAGCATGAAAGTCACATGAGGCATTGAAAGTCCAAAAATCCCTGTGCAAACTCAAACCCTAATTTCAGGTCATCAGTGCAAGGAGAGGTCTTGAGCTGAGCAAACCCTAATCTGGTATTGAGTCCAAGAGGTCTTGTGAGGAGAATCTTGATAAAATGAGAGGGAAACTTTTGGGGTACAACAAATGTACTCATTGATCTTAAATGTGCATGAGGATCTTGCACCATTAAAGTAAATATTTCCGACATATGCCAAATGATGTTCATTATGGTGTAATGTGTTTTGGTATCAAACAATGAGATAAGTGCCCCATATTTATAGTAGTTATAGGTAGTTATGGACCTTGGAAATTAAATATTTTACTAGGAGATGTTTCAAAAATGTATTTTCGGTACCACTATGTTATCTTAATTCAGATATATTTCTGGAACCTATCAGAACAAAATGCAATTCTATTCAAGACAGAAACAAGACATGTAAGAAATGCTTTTTGTTTTGCAAACTTCAAAATGTATATATTAGATATCATAATCCATTAATGTAACGTTACTTACAAAAAATGAATAAATAAACACTAAAATGAACTGAAGACTTGTTGCTAGCTAAATCTATAACTATTGATGGTACCCCTTTTAATTTTTATTTATTTGATTCTCTTTCAATCTCACCCAATTTGGTGAATTCTTGCATCCTTTCAACAAAATGGTCTGGCCAAGTCTTCACTTTGGTTGTTGAATGAGTTGTCCACTTTGGTGATGTAAGTAGTATAGGGCATCCCGATTTCAAATACACTGGAACCAAATGTCACGGATTTGAAATCCATCCAACACACATGATACGATCATTTAGGTTTGGAGGTGGTGCAGTGCGCATGGAAAAAAAAATTCTGAAAAACCGTATCTTGTAAGATCAATGAACTTTATCATACACAATTTCTATGAGATGGTTCATTTTAGGAAAGCACATCCGTTTATCCTCAGGTGCAAGTCCACTAATGCAAGGAACATAAGGGTGATAAATTACTTCAAAAGTTTCCTTTTTACCGTATATCCATGTATATGATTATTTATTTCCCCTCAACTCTTGGACAAGTTGATGGCAGTCAAGTTTATGATCCTCTCCTCTTTTACCGAGCAAAGTAGAAACTGCTCGAAATCTACAATAATCGTCACCCTTTACATTGAAATATCATTCAATGTATTTGTTCATAAAAACCGGTAATTCGTCAATGAATGGGATTTTTGGTGGAGGCGGTGAATGAGGTGGTTTGCAAAAGCGAGCTCATTTGAAAACACTTTTTTGAGATTTCAGAGTTGTTGAATCCGGAAAATGTTTGTCAACATGTTCAAAACATGAAGGAGACAACATCGTTGAATTTTCACTCGATGTAGGTTTGACCTTCTTAAGAGCTCTTTTTGTTTTTACCGGTTGAGAGAGTGATTTCAAGTTTGTGGTTTCCGGTTATGCAATTTTACTCAAATTCTATTTGATGTGGAGTTTCATATTGTCATCATCTTTAAAAAATATATCTTGTATCACTTCCCATTCGGTCAAGATAGAGATATTTGATTTACTGTCTTTTATAACACCGTCGTCATCAAACTTAACCCTTTTCCAGTGAGTGCAAACTTCATCCATTTTTACCGGACTATCAAGTTTCACCTTCTTAGATATAAGACAGGCACATGGAAGACCATATGTCTTCACAAGTGTGCAACCACACTTAAAGTTATTGGAACCTGTCTTAGCATCTCTTTTGGCTTTGTGAAATATATAATTCATATTTGCTCAAGATATGTTGCCAACCAGCCGAAAATAAAGATTATTATGTTTGAACATGTGTTCCAACACTGTGATGCTACGAGCAAAAGATGTTTGTATCTCATTATGATAGTTTTGGATCATTTGATTCACATACTCCTAATCTCTACACAAATCACCCTTACTATTTCCCAACCAATTCTTCATAGTAGCACGGGCAGACTAAACTTGAGTTGTTGTTGTGTTTATAAGGTGTCTAATCTGATTGGTCCAAGCACAGACAATTTTCTTCTTAACTTGGTCCAAAATTATGCTTTTAACATATTTCAATAAACCTGGATATTTCTCACACACCTTCCTGAAATGTATAACACCATCAACATATAACTTTTTGTAGAAGAATTTATTATACCATTGCATGCTTCCATTATTTTGTCCAATATGACACCTACCTTGACCATTTTTCCATCTTCGTCCTCTATCTGTTTTGTCCCTACCACAGATTTAACCTGACTTCTAACATTCTTTATTATGTGATATCTACATAGTAAAGCATATGAAGTAGAAAATACCCCAACCAAATTCATCAAAGTGGTACTGCAGTCAGTAACAACTACTTTTGGCATGTATTCTTGGTCCTTTAGCATTGCCCGACACACCCCTAAAGCATCTAGAGACACGATAGGTTTTAGGAAAATATTAGGGGTGCACCATATCTAATGAAAACAAAAACGTAAAATACTCAGAAACATATAGAACTGAAAATATACTGCTGAAAAATGAAAACGTATAACATCCAAAAATACATATCTAGAGTAATTCATACAGAATACGGAAATACATTTACAGAATTTGGAAATATATTTCCAAATTTAGAAACACAAGAATAAAGTTTTGGAGTGAAAATTTTGAATGAGAATGGAAGGGTTTTTGGAAAGGGTTTATAGAAAAATGGGTATGGGGTCTGATCATGTCAGTGGTTGTTTTTAGCAATTTCACGTTTTATTTTTTTGAAGATGCATCTTCGAAACAATGTGACATGCAAAGGTGACTGATTATCAAATTTCCGCTTCAAAATTTTCACATATGTCTCTGGATAACTCATTGGAATATGCAACAAAAAATACATTGAAAACTATACAACAGATATGTATCTCCAAAATAAAATTTTGTTTGGATATAGGGTGACAATATTCTCGTGTGTTACTGTGTTATACAAATGGTGCATCCGGAAATGTATTTCCGGAAACTCAGGGGAATATTTGGATTTCCATAGGATTATTTTTGCATTCATAGGATGGGATGAGAAATTCCCTATCTTTTTTGGTTGTTACTCTCACTTTTGTTGGTGAATTGTCACCTTATAAAAATTCAAAATTTCCTTAACTAGCCTGAAAGTATACTTCCTTTCGTAAGTGAGTCACACCCTTATTTTTCCATAAATTAGTTCGGAGATACATCTCTGTAAAACTTACAAAAGTATACTTCCATAATAACCCTTTAGGAAGTAAAATTTGAAAACTTTAAAGAATTCTTATATTATTATAGGCCATTTATAATAAGTAATATCATAATAAGTTTGTTATTAATTAAACCATACACTGATTTAATAAGATTAAAATGACATATATTATAATAAATCTAGAATCCATAATACTATCAAAGTGACAAGTTAAAAAACATAATTCTACCCAGGATCCTTAATAGAAATACTATCAAATACTATTGGGTATATCTGACCTCCATGTTCCTTCTCTGCCTCTTGTATTGTAATGTCGTTCGTGCTTTAGATATAATGACATCTACAATAGTTCTCCTAGGTAGGGATGACAATGGGTGGGTGTTGTACCCCAAAATTTTCCCTCCCTTTTCTTCAAGACATTTCTCACAAAAGATCTCAAATGCTCAAGGATTCTCAAGAGTTGATCAGACAAGCTCACCTCCTAAGCACTGGGTCTACAATTAGGGTTTTGGTTTTCTCAAGGAAAATTAGACTTCTAATGCCTCAAATGACTTTCATGGTTCATTATAGGTCTCCAAGAATTCTCATACCAAGTTTCAAGTCTTGCACCACAAATTTGCTCAGTCAGTTGCTCAGATGACTGAAAATCAACTGTATTGGATAAAAAGTCAATTGTGGTCAACCTACTGTCAAACTTCAAGATTTTTGGCCAACATTAACACTTTGAATTCATATTCATCAATTGATCAAGATTTGATCATAATTCCTCAAGAAAATCACTCAAATTATCAAAGGGGAAAAATTGTCAAAATTAGGGTTTTGACTGAGAATGACTGATTGTTGACTTTTGACCTAGTACATGACCTAATGGATTGAAGCATGATCTTAAGGATTCAAACACAATTTATAAACCTAATTTCATGTTTCAAAACATCCTCAAAGATCAAGTAATTGATAGTTGAAATTTGGATCAATTGATGAAAAGTCAACTGACACAAAAAAGTCAAACTTTGACTTTTTGGTCAACTTTGAATTTCAAAGGTCAAGATTCATAAAGACATTCAAAAATATAAAACTTGATCATCAAGAATCAACAAAGTCAACAAAAGGTCAAAATTTTCAATACAGAGAAAAATTCTAAGTGTTTTTATCCTTGATAAATTCACTACTTCATGACCATTTTTCACTATGATGCAAGATGATTCAAAGAAAAATTTCAACATGAAAGTTGTAGATCTTGATGAATTTTATAACTTTGTCCTTTAGGGTTGATGTTCAAAAAATGCTTGGATTAAGAGATATAGGCTCATGAAGTTATGACATTTTTAACAAAACACTTAGTGAAAATTTTAACAAGTTTGGTCAGATTTTTGTCCCAACTTCTTGGCAATTTTTCACCAAGTTCCAAGTAGATTTGTCCAAAGTGGTCAACATGAAGGTTGTAGATAATGTTTCAAGATTTCCAAAATTTCCAAGAACTTTAAGAGATCATGCTTGAGGTAGAAGTTTCGAAGAGATGAATATGGCATCACAAACTTGAATTTTAGGTCATTTTATGATGAACCTTATGATCCAAACTTCAAGCATGTTGCATAATCTTGCTTTGCATGCCTTCTAACTTGAAAATCACTCCATAATTTATTGTTTACATAATTGGTTGAGCTATGATCCAAGTGTTTGAGTCATTATCCAAATCATTTTTTAATTTTTGACACAAAGTCACCACTTTCATTCTTGTAAAGTGACTTTAAACACAATGTCAACTTCTTGAGCCTCTCACTTGCTCCCTCTGCACACACTCAACATATATGCTCAGAAGAAACATATCTAGAGCCTTTAGCCACTTCGGATCCTTTGGTACTATGAATTGGAACAATGAATTTAAAGTTGCTTCAAAACTAAGTTTCAAAACCAAAACTTGTCATCTTAAAAATCAGGTTGTTTCAACCTCCAAAACCTCTTTCTTATAAATAGAGAAGCCATTTGCAAGCCAAAGAACGAATTTACAAGCCTCCTAACCCTCTCAAACTTCTTGAAATCAGAATTGGCATTCAAATCCTCCATTGTTGCAAGTTCCGACCTTAAACTCCAAACACTTAATCCACTCGTACGTTTTCACTTTTAATCAATCACAAAGCTTCTATAACTCATATAGAGGTTATCCAAATACTTACTACACAACTGTAACAACATTTTCATCATCCTCCATTTCCAAAAACAGCAACCTGCAACTTGACTTTTCCAGAAGAATCCATCCACTCTCAATCCAAAGTAAGCATTGCAATAGCTTCCTAGGAGTTCAGCAAAGCTATCCAGATCATCACAACACTTCCAGGAGTGCTCCAACTTGAAACACGATTTCCAATTTTGAGGTAAGTTTTCTTAACTTTGAACTTCTTATACAAGCATCATTAATGGTTAATTTGTGAATAAAAAATGTAGACATCATTGCTATGAAGCTAACCATACCTTTAGTTTTTATTTATATTGCCTGAGTGATGCTGTAATATGGTGAGAGAACTGACTTGGGTGTTTTGCGTTTTATCACAATTGTTGCGGATAGCAAGAGTCGCCACCGACTTTTATTTTATCCAATAAAGGAAAGGGTGAAAAGAACAGGAAATACCTTTTGAGATATTTTCTTGAGTTCGAGGGGTAGGTTATGAAAAGGGAAGGTGTTAGCACCCTTTTCATTCGTAGTTATCTACGGGCTCTTAGTTGCTAGCTCACTTTGAAATGCTTTGTTTGAAATGTGTTTGTGATTTGTTTTTGAAAGTATTTTTGAAAAGTGCCTTCGTTTAGGAGAACTTTGTAATGATTCTCGTCTCTATAAGAATGCATACAAAGTGTTGACTTTTGAAAATATTTCATGGAAAAGTGTTGGTGTATTTGAAAGATGTTTTAAAATGTTGTGAGCAAGCAACTATGAGCATTCTACCTACTCAAAAAGTCTTAGTTCATTTCCTCCTCCTTTAGATATTGCTACCTTACGATTGATAGATAAAAAGCCCTATCATTGGATGTGAGTGGACGGTCGTGGGTCATCGTATAGTCATAGAAGGCAACATTGTAGGATACCTTAGAAATTTGTCGTAAGGGACTAAGATCGTTTTACGAAGGCAACATCGAAGGGTCATCGAGGGACTACGATATTATTTTCAAGGGTCATTGCTAAAGGATCACACGTTCGAGGGACATGACTATTTTTATCTGAGGTAACAAGTGTGGGTTACCCTAGAGGTGCAAGTGTGAAAAGTGTTTGTTTTCATGAATTTTTATCTTTGAATTAGGGTTTTCTACTTGTTGATTTTAGTCTTGTCATACAAACCCTATTTACTAGAATTTATATTTGAAAGCGATAAATTGCAGAATGTAAAGATTCCGCGCTATTGCATCATTTGGGAATGTGAGTACAAATTTGCAAATGGGGGATGGAAGCAAATAAATCCTAATTTACTATTACAACCATATTGAATTGAAAGATAATGTATAATAAAATGTAAATATAATGTACAAAGAACAAAATGGTATGAAAAGAAATGAAAATATTGAGGTTATGAAGAAAGGGTTTTGACCTAATTAACTAAAAGAAAATAAATTAATTAAACTAAGAAAATTAAACTTAAGTTAATTATGAAAATTATTTTGATTAAAGAAACAAGTTTAGAATTTTTGTGAAAAGGTTTTAATTAAATTAAATTAGTATATATATAAAAAATTAATTAATTAAAAGCCCTAAGTTCTAAATTAATTTTAAAGAAAATATAAACCTAAGTCTAAATATGAAATTAATTTTAAGAAGAAAAAAATTTATTTTAATAAAAAATGTTTTCTTTTTGGCTTTTGGTTTAGAAAGAAATAACAATAGGAATATGCTAAAGTTATAAATGATAAATAAAATATTTTGGAAAATCAAAACCAAACGCAACATGTATTGATGCATAATGACTTGCATTGGCTTATTTTCCTGTTTTGCATCAACACATGTCATTTTCTGGCTCCTGGAAGTCAAAAATAGTTCAATATGAGTCGATACATAATGGTATGTATCGACTCATTTCTTGTTTGTGTCGACACACTCGTGTTTTGTGTCAACTCATACCCCTTTTGTCTCTTTGTATTATGCTTGGATAGCAGTATGCATCGATGCATAGGGCCTTGCATCGACTCATAACTTGTTCTGTAACTAAAATGAGTCAACTCATGTGAGTATGCATCGATTCATGCTGCAATTTTTTACCTCTAACATTGTTCTATTGCATGTATAAGTCAGTTCTCAACATATAATTGATAAAAATGAAGAGCTAGCATATGGTTAGGTTCAAAGGAAATTATTACTATATTCTATCTTCAAAAATGAATCACTAATGATATTTGAAATGAAGAGCTCAAGGTCAAGAAGACTTACCTTGAAACTGAAATTTGTGTTTTGACTTAGAGTTGGAGAAACCAAGTTGCAGGTGGTTTTTTGGTAAATGGTGGTGATAATGTAATAGAAGTTGTTCTTGTGTTTGAACAACTTTTATATGAGGTATATGAAGTATGTGGATGGTTTATTTGGACAAAAATTGTAAGATGTAAGAGGTTCAAAGATTTGGACTTCAAAGCTCAAGAGTGGCGTTTTATAGACAATTATGGATTTTTGAGAGTATGAGATTTTGAGGGATTGCCTACATAACAAAAACTCCTTCTTGACTTACAAATGGACTCTCTTTTATAGAGGAGGTTTGATAAAATGAGACAGTTTGTTTTACAAATTGTCAAAATTCCGGTTTGGTTGAGATGAAACAACCAAGTTATGTGAAAATTGGTGTTCCAATGTGTGATCGGTGGGAATGAGAACTGACTGTTTTTTAATGTTGGTTCGCGTTTGCGTTTGTTTTTGCAAAATGTCGTGGTAAGCAAGAGTCGCCACCGTCTTTTATTTTATCCAACAAGGAAAGGACAAAAGCACAAAAAAATTCCTTTTCGAGATATTTCTCGGGTTCGGGAGGTAGATTATAGAAAGGGAAGGTGTTATCACCCTTTCTATTCGTGGTTATCCACGGGCTCTTAGGTACTTGCTCACTATGTTTTCAAAAAGTTTTGCTTTTCTTGTGTTCGTGGGTTTTGAAACGAGTTTTGTTTGAAAACTTCGATTTAACTCTTGGTTCTGTCCTCAAGAGTGTATGAAGTATTGTTGAAAACTTTGTTTGAAAAGTGTAAGTGCGAAAAATTTGTTTTGTTTTGAAAGAGCAAGTACCTGAGAACCTCTACATACTCAAAAGGAATTAAACTGTGTAAATGTCCCTTTAGACAATGCTATCCCACTATGAAGGAGTAGGTAGCATCATCGTTGGAGTTTTCGGGTCAATTCGATTAAGGGACATGTGGTCACTAAAGCAATGTTAGGAAGCCTTAGCGGTAACCCTAATGTCCTAGATCATTTTATCCGAGGCAACCGTTTCGAGGCGACTTATGATCTTTGGACAAGAGGGCGACCTCTAAAACTTCCTATACTCAATGACCACATTCGAGGCAACCAAGTGAGGCGTACCCTAGGAGTGGCATGTGCAAACGTGTCCATTTTCAGTTATGTTATCTTTGTACATGTTATGGTGAGCTACGATTGTTTTTAAGTTAAGATAGATCTTGTCATGCATAGCCTATTAGCATACATCTAGCAGTTAATGGTTGCGGAAAATAAAACTAAGCTATTACAAGGCGTCGGGTATTTACATCGCCAAAAACAAACCCTTGAAAATTAAATTGCAAAAAATAAATAAAAGCGATAAATAAAAGTCCTAAGTCCAAAACTATTACATCCTTGAAGCAGATACAATATTGAAATATGAATCAAAAAATAATACGCGCGAGAAAATTGAATCGGAGAGTTTTAGGGTTTTGACCCTTTTTATGAAAGAAGGAGATTTTTTGTTATTTTGAACTAAATGAAATTAAACCTAAGTTAATTAATTAATTAAATAAAAAAGATTTTTTTTTTGGATTTTTTTGGAGTATTTAAGGAAATAAAAATAAAATGATTAAAATTGTTAAAAACCTAATATTCTAATTAATTTTAATTTATTGCAAAAATGTTAAAATTATGCCTAATTAAAACTAAGTCAATTAAATTATTTATTTACAAAAAAAAAGTGATGAATTTAATAAAAAATAATGTTTTTGTATTTTCTGATTTTTATGAGGAAAAAATAAATTATTAGGTTAGTTAAAATAATTAAATAATTAAATAAAGGGAAATATAAAAAGAAAAGAAATTAACCCATTGGGGGGTTTAAGCCCAAATCAGGATGTATGACTGGCAACTCTGAAGCCCAGAACGTCATGGCCTTTGTTGACTTTTCTAATTACCCACGCGCGTGCTGACTTGAGTGTACCATGAACCATCAATTTCTGGCCTCTGGATTTGATCTGAAACACCTGGCTAGCATCTGGATGGAGGCATATGGTAAGCCCTGCTTTGAGCGCTGCATGGAATAACCTGGAGAAAAATTACAACAAATATTGGGGGGACCTGGGATTCGAACCCAGGTCCCAATGGACTATGCACGCCTTTACCAACTGAGTTGTGACACGCTTTTGTTAAATGGATAAGTAGAGAATATTATATACAAAAACAATCAATATGCTGTAAACAAAAAAATAAAGCGCGCGAGTTTTAAAAGGACGAATGGGAGGGAGACGCGTCAGCGTCTTCTTCGTTGAGCCACTGTTTTTTTACCTGCAGATTTTTACCCGCATGAAGTTTCGTAGGACGTTTCAAAAATCCTCCTTAGGCCATGTAAATGCCACCCAAGAACATAGGCGTGTTCGTATTTGCCTCCTGATCATTCCTATACCAATTATTGGATCCAATTTTCCCTGTATCAAAAACACCTAAAAAGCAAGAACACGAACCCTAGGATCGGGCATCACGATGCAGGTTCCAAAAACAAAATTGAATAATGCCAAAACGTTCTAAATTGATTGATAAACACAAATATCCCAAGATTTTAAAGAAAAGGCGCAAGAATTGGAGATTGGGTTTCCATGTTCAGAGCAAAGTTCGAGATGACTTACAACGCGTTGTAGGGGGTCTTGAGGTATGGTTTTGATTGCTTTTGCTTCAGAGGATATCAGGCTAGAGAGCTACGTGAAGATTTTTGATTGAATCGCCCCTTAACCAAGATATTGATCTCCTACTTTTTAATACTTTTTGCAATTCTGGTTTGGCCGTTTCTGCAAAGCTTTGTGCGTCAATTAGGTTTGTGAGGCTTGCTTGCATATAAGGGAATGATTCTAGGTCAGAATTTGGACCCATATCCCTGTGCATTGAAGATTGAATATTGGATTTGATCACCATTGTTAACCTTTCCAAAATTGAATCAAATCTGAGATTTTGTGCATGTTTTGACTTGGAACGAATTGGATTGAGTTGCACATGATATTTGCAAGCTGTACAAATCACAAAGATCCCATTTCAATAATTTTTAGATTTTATTTGAATTAATATAGATTTAAAATGAATTAAATCAATAAAAATTAAATAAAATAGAAAAATGAGTTTTTGGTTATGAAATTAAAGATGGAACACGTGTGTGGCATGACAAGACTAAATTAAGTGGAAAAAAGTGGGGCCTTTTGTCAAAAATTGGAGTTTTGAGGATAGTTGACTTTTGGCAATTTTGGAAAAATGTCCAACTTCAACAATGCATAACTTCTTCAATTTTGAACTTTTGGAGGTGTTCTTGGACTTTTTAGAAACCTTGAGATGTCCTCTAATTAAAATTGTTTGTCTCATCTCATTTTGATCTTCCATTCTCAAGTTATAAGCTTTGGAAAAAAAGGTGTTTTTGTTGACTTTCAAAAATGACCTATAATGTCCAAATTTGTAACTTCTTGTGAGTGCATTTTCTGATCTTGGGGTATGAATATGAATTGTGGGAAATTGCATCCTCTTCAAAATGAGATTTGGATGGGTCATTTCTCATAAAGTATGAGAAAGTTATGCTTGGTCAAAGTTGAGTTGACTTTTCCTACAAAACCCTAAATTAGCAACTTTTAAATCTTGATGAATTTTGAGCAATCCTTGATGAATCATGATCAACCCTTGATCAAATGATTAATTATCCTTAAAAATGAGAATGTTGACAAAAAATCTGGAGGTTTGACTATTTGTAGGTCACAGTTGACTTTTGCCCTAGCACAGTCGATTTTTGGGTCTCTTAAGCAATTGACTGACCAAAATTCCTCTGGAAGGCTTGAAATTTGACATGTATGGACTTAAGAACATATTAAGGCATTGGGAAGAACTTGAGGCCATTTGGATGTAAGGACCTTGATGCAACACAAAACCCTAATTTTGAATTGACTGCCTTAGGAGGTGATTTGACTGTACAACCCTTGAGCCATTTTGAGCAATTTGAAGATCATTCTTGACAAATCTTGAGGAATATGGGAGGGCAAATTTTGGGGTACAACAGTTTCCCCTGTTCAATTTTCTTAAACCTGAGGATATAGATTGGCTTTCGAGCCTTTCGTGATCTGATGGTGGAAGATAATTGAACACTAGAGTACCCAGAAATTTGCACTCGCATGGTGCAGTATCAGCATTGTGATATCAGGAATGGGCTTACAGATGCCATTTGGAGATTGTTGGTAGGAGGATGGGCTTATAGATGCCATCTGGAGATTGTTTATTGAATTGTAATTTTGTAAATTGAAAGAAGGAACCTGTGTAGGGTTGCCTGATGATGAGTCTGTGTAAAACTACATCTTGGAAGGAAGGAAACCTGTGTATGGTTGACTGATGATGAGTCCGTGTGAAACTGCATCTTGGAAGGAAGGAACCTGTGTAGGGTTGACTGATGATGAGTCCGGGTGAAACCGCATCTTGGAACCGGGAAGAAACCTAGGTAAGGTTGCTTTGCACTACGTCGGGAAATTGCAAGGAGGAACCTGGGTAAGGTTACTTCGGGATAAGTTTGTGTAAAACCTCTGGAGGAACCTGAGTAAGGTGATAAGTCCGTGTAAAACTTCTGGAGGAACCTGAGTAAGGTTACTTTGTGATAAGTCCGTGTAAAACTTCTGGAGGAACCTGGGTAAGGTTACTTTGACGATGAGTTCGTGTGAAACTGCATCTTGGAACGAGAAGGAACCTGTGTAGGGTCGCCTGATGATGAGTCCGTGTAAAACTTCGTCTTGGAAAGAGAAGGAACCTGTGTAGGGTTGCCTGATGATGAGTCCGTGTAAAACTTCATCTGAAATTGAGAAGGAACCGGTGTAGGGTCGTCTGATGATGAGTCCGTGTAAAACTTCATCTGAAATTGAGAAGGAACCGATGTAGGGTCGCCTGATGATGAGTCCGTGTAAAATTTCATCTGAAATTGAGATGGAACCGGTGTAGGGTCGCCTGATGATGAGTCCGTGTAAAACTTCATCTGAAATTGAGAAGGAACCGGTGTAGGGTCGCCGTATGATGAGTCCGTGTAAAACTTCATCTTGGAAGGAAGGAACCTGTGTAGGGTCGCCTAACGATGAGTCTGTGTAAAACTTCATCTTGGAAGGAAGGAACCTGTGTAGGG
Source organism: Vicia faba (assembly GCA_948472305.1). Classification (NCBI taxonomy): domain Eukaryota; kingdom Viridiplantae; phylum Streptophyta; class Magnoliopsida; order Fabales; family Fabaceae; genus Vicia; species Vicia faba. The sequence continues at coordinate 930,407,410 of OX451738.1, read as the reverse complement.
TTGCCTGACGATGAGTCCGTGTAAAACTTCATCTGAGAAAGAAAGTCTTCCTGGCTTGTTACAGGTATTGATCTCCAATCTCTTCATGTAGATAATTTCCTGGTTGGTTTCAGGTATTAACCTACAATCAGTCGTCCACAGAAATTTCCTGGCTAGCTACAGGTATTCAACTGGGACTTGAAACGGTTGATGGTAGCCATCTGTTGATTGACCTTTCCCTGAAAAAGGGTAAAACGTTAGCTGTATGCAATGTCATGATGTATGAAATGCATGATGTCATGATGTTCTCAAAAATAAATGAGATCGTGTCGTATGCACTTTATCATGTATGTAAATAGGAGGTATGAAGTGTGAAATGTTTATGAATGTATTTTCGTCTGGGAAAATAAATCCCGGAGCTGCTGGAGAATAGGGTTGAGTTCTTCGTTTCCGCTGGGGGTGATGAACGAAGATGATTGTGAGAATAAACCTGCAGGAGAAAAGAAATCCGTTGGGGAATAAACTGGTGATGATATTACTCTGCTAGGAATTACTCTGTGGGAAGAGATGCTTTGCTGGGATTTTAACGATAACTCTGCTGGGGATTCCGTTGATAAGCTCTGTTGGGGATTTTGATGATGAACTCCGCTGGGGATAGAAAGAACTTTGCTGGGGATGATCTTTCAATTGCAACTTGCTGAGGATAACCCAGTTAGACTCTTGTGGGGATAACCTCTGAACTTGGCTGAGGAGATGCATCTATATTCTGCAGGGGACAAGCTTCCAGAATCTACTGGGTAAGATGATTCAATTCTCTATTGGGGAAGCCCTTTTTTAGACTGCGTTGGGGAAATGGCTCCACTGGGGGTATCTTGTATTCCGTCGGGGAACATTCTTATATTTCGTTGAGGAATATTAAGACTGTCGGGGATGCTCTTTACGCTTGTTGGGGAATATCTTTATACTCCGCTGGGGAATATTAAGACCTTCTGGGAATACCGAGCCTTTTCGGGACTGACGGTAGACTAACTCTGCTTGGGGGAGAGTATTGCTGATTCCTTCGTAGTTGCAAGTCTCAGTGGGGAGAGCTACCATTACTGTCTTACTCTGCGGGTAGTGACAATATCTTGGTCATACTCTTCAACTGAATCTACCTTGTACCTGGTGGACAGAGCAGCTTGTACAGTTCGGACAATTCTTATTGCCCCAGTTTCTGCGGGAGAAGAAGGCCTATGAGGTGCTTGATAACTGCCGATTGACAAATCTTCTTCTGGTAGGCAAGTGACGAGATGACGGGATATAGTCGTACGCTTTGATCCCTAATTTTTTCCTGGACTGCCCTTTCGGGTTTTCAGTCCATCGGGATACCCTTTTTTGCCCAAGCCGCCTTTTCAGGTTTTCGACTTGCCGGGTGTATAATTTTTTTCATTTTCATCCCTTATTTTTGCCCGAACCCTTTTGGTTCGCCAGGAAGCCCTTATTTTTTCCTAGGCCAGTCGACCTAGTGGGTCTTTGATTATGCGTAGTATTTTTTTTACCATGTCCACGCTCTCAGAGTGTAGGGAGTTGTCACTGTCAGTAGTGTTGTGTTGCCATACTACCAGAAGATGTTTGATCGTGCAAGACTCGTCGCTGGAATTCATGTCCAATGCCCCAAGTGATTCAGACGGAGATCTGCCCCTGGCCATTTGGCATCTTGAGAGATTCCTTGAATCTTGACTTAACTGCCCCATATGATGGACAATGGTTATGTCTGCCCCTTGGTTGGAACTGTTTTTTTCCACTTGAGGTGACCCTTTTTATTGAGAAGGTTTTTTGTTCACTAGATATTCGTCGTACGAATTTCTCTGCTGTTTGAACAAATAGCCATATGCAAACAATGTTATTTTAAGAATGCAAAGCTTATGTCTGTCTTGAAGTTTTTTTTTTTTTGAAAATGCAGTTTTCTATAAAACAAGTGAATTTTTTGTAAAATGTGATGTCAACTCAGGATTTTACAGCAAGCCCTACAGGAGTCAGGATACCTTTTGTAACAATATGCTTTCGAACTAACCCATGCTTCAGCTAGGACTTTTAAGGGGTTATAACGTGGTCTGGTTCACGGTTTTAAGAAACAAAGGATAAAGGCTCAAATTTTATTTGTACCCACCCGTTCTTCGTGATGTTCTTCGATCATAAACTCAGCTAATCGTGCATTAGATCTTGTTTGAGTCTTTGCTCTGATATTCCAGTGGTGGTTCGGATACTGACAATTTATTTTGAACAGGAAGTCATTTTGTTGAGAATCTATAGGATCTCTTTCTTTTTGATTTTATTATCCCTGTCTTTTTGCCTGAACTGTTTCTTTTGTGATTACAGTCAGCGGGATGCCCCAGTTTTTCTTAAGTCTCCTTCACAGGTTTTGACTTATTGGGCTCTTATTTTGAGAGATAATGGCTGCCTGTCCTGACGATTATAGGGAACCATCACTGTCTTTTTGTCTCGGAAGGACTTCTTTGATGCCATTCATTGTGCGCCTGGATCAACTGAGAAAACTACCCTGCCCCTGGTTATAATTAAGGGTTTTAATTTGTGAAAAGAAAAACTCCAACTTATTTGGCTCAAAGGGGTTGACTAGGGATTATCTTCCTTATAACTCCAATGTTTAGGATTTGAAATAATGCCTGTACATCGTCAGCGGGGTCTGTTCAAAAGCATACTGTAAAGATCGGGGTATCGTTTTCGTCATCCTCCCTCAAAAGGCTTAGAATTTTTTTAATCGAGAGTTTGAACATCACAAAAAGGAAATATGAAGCAATTTTAAGCATAGTGAAAACAATTAATTCAAAACAGACACGTGTAATGCATTAATGAAATAAAAGAATTTGACATGATAATTGTTTGAATAAGCCAAGAAAAATACAACTTCAGAATTCAAATGAACAAAGTCTCTCAATCCTAGCTGTTTTGGCAAGGGAGCAGTGATCACATTGGGAGTCTCAAGAGGCTCGAATTCGATCTCATTAGCGTCAATCATATTCTGAATCTTGTATTTCAGCACCCAACAATCGTTAGTATCGTGCCCCGGGCTACCGGAATGATAAGCACACCTTGCATCTGGGTTGTATTTAGGAGAAGAAGTCTTAGGGTTCGGAGGAGGGTTTATCACCGTAATCAGATTCATCTTCAACATGTGCTGTAATGCTTGTGACAATGGCATGTTGATGTTGGTGAACTGTCTTTTAGGCTCGTCCGGCCTTCGTTGATTTCCCTTTTGCTGTTGTCAGTGTGACGCAGAACCAGAGATCAAGACTGCCCCTACGTGTTGGTCACGACGACTCTTTTGACTGTACACAACATTGGACTCTTTCTTCCCACTGTAAGGCTTTTCTGAGCATCAGAAGGTGTAGCTTCTTGAATCTTCCCACTTTTGATGCCGACTTCAATCCTCTCACCAGTCAAGATAAGGTCTATAAACCCGGCTGAAGAGTTTCCAATCAAATGGTTAAAGAATGGACCAGACAGGGTCCCAAAAAACATATCAACAAGTTCACAATCAGCCAAAGGTGGTTGCACCCTTCCAGCAAGGTCTCTCCATTTCTGAGCATACTCTTTAAATCCTTCACCCGTCCCTATTGACATACCCTGGAGTTGGGTACGCGTAGGAGCAAGGTCGGAGTTATACTGGTACTGCCTATAGAACGCAATAGCCAAATCTTCCCAGCTGTAGATACTGGCTCCATCCAACTGATAGAACCACTCAAGTTGAGTCCCTGAAAGACTGTCTTGAAAGAAATGGATCCACAAGTTCTTGTCAGCAGTGTAAGGTTGGATCCTCCTCACATATGACCGGAGGTGCAGCTTTGGACAGGAATCTCCGTCATACTTGGCAAAGGCAGGCTCCTTGAACTTATGGGGAATCACCACCCCAGAGGATAGACCTAGATCTCCGAAGTCCAGCCCGGGCACGTTCTGTATCTCCATAGCGCTCAAGCGGTCTTCCAGCTGTTTGTACTTATCCTCAGCAGGAGGATATTGTTCTTCATCATAGTCCGTCTCGTTGTCGGAGACTATAGGGCTAGGGACCCTCCTTTCTTGTGGGCTGTCTTTCCCTCCAGATGAGGTGGCCAGATCAACTTCGTTTTGCAGCCCATTTCCAAACCTGCGTCCGGTGTTGAACAGGACAGTCCTCTTCTTCTTCTTCTTCCTCTCTTTCAGAATCAGGGTCTTCAGGTCCTGCTGACCCTTAGCTAGATTCATGACCAGCTCTTGAAATTGGGCATTCTGGGCCTGGAGGGCCTTGATAGCTTGCTCAGTGGAAGGTTCAGTAGACATGATGATTGCTGAAATAAACAGCGAAGAAGATAAGAGACCTGTAATGGTACCTGTAATGCAATGATATGTATGATATATGTATGCAATGTTTTCAAGGATCTCGTGGGGTAAACAAAGAAACTTGTTAGAATTTGAATTTTGCAGCTTGACTGAAGGAACTTCATGTTGCTGAGAGTCCTTCTTCAAGAGTCAGGCTCACCATATCGAGTGGGTCATAGCCCCTGACTCAAGTCATCATGTTTTGATCTCTAGATAACATTGGCTAGAGGGAAATAAATCCCCTTTTGCCCCTTGCTAGACATTTGGTTCATCCTGACCTGCATCACAGACCCTTGAGATCCTTGAAATGGTTAAGTAAATGTTAAGGCATGATGTTATGATGTGTATGCTATGCGTGAAGTGATGTAAGTAAACCCTGCAATGAGTCCAAATTATTGGATAAGGACTGTAAACAAAACCTGCAAGGAACTCATGCTGTCAGATAACAAGAATGTGCAAGTAGTTCAAGTTTGAAGGCACACAAGTCACACATATAGCCTTAAGTTTAGGCTGGCATGGAGTTCGTAGGTAAGTACCCTCTTGAAGTTAGTTGGCTCAAAACCTGTTCTATAAATAGTAATCGGGTTCTAAGGAGCTCAGTATCATTGGATTGTTTTCTATGTTCATTGTTTTGATTTAGCCACTTAACTGGCGACCAAAATATTCCAAGAAAACAACCCTCAATGAGTGTAGTATCGAGTATCTACCAACTTCGGACTGCACCAAAGTCGGTCATCTCACTACTCCTAAAAAGGCCAAGATGGTCAAGTAAGGGTCTAAGGTCAATTGATGCTTCACGACACCACGTGGCGGCCCCGTACTCTCCTTGACTTGACTCAAGGGTTATCGGTACTCACTAAAGTGCCACATCAACGTAGCTAATTCTTCAACCATGTCGGTATACCCCGCACAGTTCCCTCACAGTTTGTTGCTACTTCTAAAGGGTATCCCCAGATCCGAGTTAGGATCTATAGAACTCCGATACAAACCCACAAAATTTAAAGCATACAAAGCATACAATTGAAAACACAAGTGATCTAATCCTAAGGTACACCTCACTTATTTAGTATCCCCAGCAGAGTCGCCAGTTCTGTGATCGGTGGGAATGAGAACTGACTGTTTTTTAATGCTGGTTCGCGTTTGCGTTTGTTTTTGCAAAATGTCGCGATAAGCAAGAGTCGCCACCGTCTTTTATTTTATCCAACAAGGAAAGGAAAAAAGCACAGAAAAATTCCTTTTCGAGATGTTTCTCAGGTTCGGGAGGTAGATTATAGAAAGGGAAGGTGTTAGCACCCTTTCTATCCGTGGTTATCCACGGGCTCTTAGGTACTTGCTCACTATGTTTTCAAAAAGTTTTGCTTTTCTTGTGTTCGTGGGTTTTGAAAAGAGTTTTGTTTGAAAACTTCGATTTAACTCTTGGTTCTGTCCTCAAGAGTGTATGAAGTATTGTTGAAAACTTTGTTTGAAAAGTGTAAGTGCGAAAAATTTGTTTTGTTTTGAAAGAGCAAGTACCTGAGAACCTCTACCTACTCAAAAGGAATTAAACTGTGTAAATGTCCCTTTAGACAATTCTATCCCACTATGAAGGAGTAGGTAGCATCGTCATTGGAGTTTTCGGGTCAATTCGATTAAGGGACATGTGGTCACTAAAGCAATGTTAGGACGCCTTAGCGGTAACCCTAATGTCCTAGATCATTTTATCTGAGGCAACCGTTTTGAGGTGACTTATGATCTTTGGACAAGAGGGAGACCTCTAAAACTTCCTATACTCAATGACCACGTTCGAGGCAACCAAGTGAGGCGTACCCTAGGAGTGGCATGTGCAAACGTGTCCATTTTCAGTTATGTTATCTTTGTACATGTTATGGTGAGCTACGGTTGTTTTTAAGTTAAGATAGATCTTGTCATGCATAGCCTATTAGCATACATCTAGCAGTTAATGGTTGCGGAAAATAAAACTAAGCTATTACAAGGCGTCGGATATTTACATCACCAAAAACAAACCCTTGAAAATTAAATTGCGAAAAATAAATAAAAGCGATAAATAAAAGTCCTAAGTCTAAAACTATTACATCCTTGAAGCAGATACAATATTGAAATATGAATCAAAAAATAATACGCGCGAGAAAATTGAATCGGAGAGTTTTAGGGTTTTGACCCTTTTTATGAAAGAAGGAGATTTTTTGTTATTTTGAACTAAATGAAATTAAACCTAAGTTAATTAATTAATTAAATAAAAAAGATATTTTTTTTGGATTTTTTTGGAGTATTTAAGGAAATAAAAATAAAATGATTAAAATTGTTAAAAACCTAATATTCTAATTAATTTTAATTTATTGCAAAAATGTTAAAATTATGCCTAATTAAAACTAAGTCAATTAAATTATTTATTTACAAAAAAAAAGTGATGAATTTAATAAAAAATAATGTTTTTGTATTTTCTGATTTTTATGAGGAAAAAATAAATTATTAGGTTAATTAAAATAATAAAATAATTAAAGGGAAATATAAAAAGAAAAGAAATTAACCCATTGGGGGGTTTAAGCCCAAATCAGGATGTATGACTGGCAATTCTGAAGCCCAGAACGTCATGGCCTTTGTTGACTTTTCTAATTACCCACGCGCGCGCTGACTTGAGTGTACCATGAACCATCAATTTCTGGCCTCTGGATTTGATCTGAAACACCTGGCTAGCATCTGGATGGAGGCATATGGTGAGACCTGCTTTGAGCGCTGCATGGAATAACCTGGAGAAAAATTACAACAAATATTGGGGGGACCTGGGATTCGAACCCAGGTCCCAATGGACTATGCACGCCTTTATCAACTGAGTTGTGACACGCTTTTGTTAAATGGATAAGTAGAGAATATTATATACAAAAACAATCAATATGTTGTAAACAAAAAAATAAAGTGCGCGAGTTTTAAAAGGACGAATGGGAGGGAGACGCGTCAGCGTCTTCTTCGTTGAGCCACTATTTTTTTACTTGCGGATTTTTATCAGCAGGAAGTTTCGTAGGACGTTTCAAAAATCCTCCTTAGGCCATGTAAACGCCACCCAAGAACATAGGTGCGTTCGTCTTTGCCTCCTGATCATTCCTATACCAATTATTGGATCCAATTTTCCTTGTATCAAAAACACCTAAAAAGCAAGAACACGAACCCTAGGATCGGGCATCACGATACAGGTTCCAAAAACAAAATTGAATAATGCCAAAACGTTCTAAATTGAATGATAAACACAAATATGCCAAGATTTTAAAGAAAAGGCGCAAGAATTGGAGATTGGGTTTCCATGTTCAGAGCAAAGTTTGAGACGACTTACAACACGTTGTAGGGGGTCTTGAGGTCTTGTTTTGATTGCTTTTGCTTCACAGGATATCAGGCTAGAGAGCTACGTGAAGATTTTTGATTGAATCGCCCCTTAACCAAGATATTGATCTCCCACTTTTTCACAATTTTTGCAATTCTGGTTTGGTCGTTTCTGCAAATCTTTGTGCGTCAATTAGGTTTGTGAGGCTTGCTTGCATATAAGAGAATGATTCTAGGTCAGAATTTGGACCCATATCCCTGTGCATTGAAGATTGAATATTGGATTTGATCACCATTGTTAACCTTTCCAAAATTGAATCAAATCTGAGATTTTGTGCATGTTTTGACTTGGCACGAATTGGATTGAGTTGCACATGATATTTGCAAGCTGTACAAATCACAAAGATCCCATTTAAATAATTTTTAGATTTTATTTGAATTAATATAGATTTAAAATGAATTAAATCAATAAAAATTAAATAAAATAGAAAAATGAGTGTTTGGTTATGAAATTAAAGATGGGACACGTGTGTGGCATGAAAAGACTAAATCAAGTGGAAAAAAGTGGGCCCTTTTGTCAAAAATTGGAGTTTTGAGGATAGTTGACTTTTGGCAATTTTTTGAAAAATGCCCAACTTCAACAATGCATAACTTCTTCAATTTTGAACTTTTGGAGGTGTTCTTTGACTTTTTAGAAACCTTGATATGTCCTCTAATCAACACGTTTGGTATCATCTCATTTTGATCTTACATTCTCAAGTTATAAGCTTTGGCAAAAAAGGTGTTTTTGTTGACTTTCAAAAATGACCTATAATGTCCAAATTTGTAACTTCTTGTGAGTGCATTTTCTGATCTTTGGGTATGAATATTAATTGTGGGAAATTGCATCCTATTCAAAATGAGCTTTGGATGGGTCATTTATCATAAAGTATGAGAAAGTTATTCTTGGTCAAAGTTGAGTTGACTTTTCCTACAAAACCCTAATTTAACAACTTTTGAATCTTGATGAATTTTGAGCAATCCTTGATGAATCATGATAAACCCTTGATCAAATGATTAATTATCCTTAAAAATGAGAATGTTGACAAAAAATCTGGAGGTTTGACTATTTGTAGGTTACAGTTGACTTTTGCCCTAACACAGTCGATTTTTGGGTCTCTTGAGCAATTGACTGACCAAAATTCCTCTAGAAGGCTTGAAATTTGACATGGATGGACTTAAGAACATATTAAGGCATTTGGAAGCACTTGAGGCCATTTGTATTTAAGGACCTTGATGCAACACAAAACCCTAATTTTGAATTGACTGCCTTAGGAGGTGATTTGACTGTACAACCCTTGAGCCATTTTGAGCAATTTGAAGATCATTCTTGACAAATCTTGAGGAATATGGGAGGGAAAATTTTGGGGTACAACACAATGCATGGTACAAGCATGGTCTGAAGTTTCTATAGGCTTTTAGGCATGTTGTTTCTTACTTTTACATTGTGTATGTGCATAGAAAACAATTGAGATGCTCAAGGAGTTGACAATTTCATAAAGCATGTTTTATGTGAATGGAAATGGTGCCTTTGTGCCATAAATGGAATGATGCAATGGACAATACTTGAATTACTTAGATAATGGTTCAATCAATTGTGTAAACATATGATTATGGATAGATTTGTAAGTCAAGAGACCTGCAAAGTGAGATTATGAAGCACATTATGCAAATTGGATTATTTGTTCTTCAACAAAATGACTTGCAATTCAAGAATGGATACCCAACTTCAGGCTCTTAAATATCCTATCTCAAGTATGATAAGTTCATGCTCTTGTATGTTTTGTAAAGATTGAAACATCCTCTATAACTTTCATGTTGGCCATTTTGATAAAATCATCTTGGAACTATGTGAAAAAATGCCAAGAAGTTGGGATAAAATCCCGACCAAAATCTGTTGGAAATTTCTCTAAGTGTTAGATGAAAATGTCATGACTTCATGGGCTTATATCTTCAAATCTAATGTTTTTTAGACATCAAACCTCTAATACAAAGTTATAGAATTCATGAATATCTATAACTTTCATGTTGAAAGTTTCCTTTTAATCATCATGCATCTGGGTGAAAAATTGGCATGAAGTAGTGAAATTATCATGTACAAAACACTTAGAAAAATTTCTAAGTCTTGAAAAGTTCGACTTTTCAAATTGACTTTTGAATTTATTGACTTCTTGATGATCAAGCTTGATATTATTGAATGTCTTGATGAATTTTGATCTTTGAAACTTAATATTGACCAAAAAGTCAAAGTTTGACTTTTTGTGTATCAATTAACTTTTCATCAGTTGACTGAATTTCAACTATCAATCAATTGATCTTGAGAAATGAATTTATATATGAAATTAGGTCAAAATGATGCATTTGAATCCTTGAGACCATGTTTCAAACCAATATATTGTGTATTAGATCAAATTTTAGTGATCAGCCGTTCTCAGTCAAAACCTTTGTGACCACCTTAATCCTTGTTCATTCTTTAAGACTGATTGGGGAAGATAAGAAATAAACCATCTTGCCAGGAGAGGAGTGAAACACATAAGGACACCTCTTTTCCTCATTTTGCGAGTGTGAAAATAGTGTAGGATATCCCCTAGCAATGTAGGCACCGGATTGCGTGACATGAAGATTTTGACGGCACTCACATCTATGAGTTGGTCAGGATTGGGAAATAAAACCATCCCATAGATGAGGAGAGCCACAATTTCCTCAAAAGCTTGCACGTCTAAGGAATTCCAACAGCTTTGGGCTTTCTCAAACAGAAACTTTGCTAAGAAGCATTTGACACCACTTCTAGTTTCCCAATGGGTTGTGACATCATATGAGTGCAAGTGCAGAGCTTGAGCAATCTCTTCTGGCTTTGGGTCTCTTTCCGTACCGTTGAAAGGTAGTTGATTAAGAATGGGAATCCTCAAGAGTTGAGAGAATTCTTCCAAAGTAGGCACTAGCTGATAGTCGGTAAATATGAAGCAATGGTGCAAAGGATCAAAGAACTGGAAGAGCACATTCATCATATCCTCATCAGTGTTGGAGGTGACCAAGTTGAGTAGACGACCATGCCTTTCGATGAATGGAGAGTTCTCAAGGATCCTTGAAGCTAGCTCCTTGAGTTGTGGAGGAATTCTTACAAGGTTGACTTGGATAGTTTTCCTGCGAAGTGAATCCATATCCTACAAAACAAGAACAAAGATGAATCTCCAAAATCTTTAAAATGGTTAGTAGATGTATATGATGTTCATAATGTCCATAATGTTATGTACAAGTATGCATATACAAGCAAAACAAACAAGTTCTTAGTTTAGTCTTGCATGGGGTTTTATAGGTAAGTACCCTCTTGAAGTTTAGTTGGCTTAAATATGTCCTAATAATAGTAACCGGGTTCTAAGGAGCTCAATATCACCGGATTATTCCCTTGGTCATTGTTTCAGCTCAAGCCTCTTTAATGGCGACCGAAATATCCCAAGAAACCAACCCTCAATGAGTGTAGTATCGAGTATCTACCAACTTCGGACTGCACCAAAGTCGGTCATCTCACTACATCCTAAAGGCCAAGTTGGTCAAGTAAATGGTTCTAGAAGTTCATTAGTGCTTCATGACATCACTCAGTGGCCCCGTATTCTCTTTGATTGAATCAAAGGCTACCGGTACCCACAAATATGTCACACTAACATAGTTATTGCTTAGACCATATCGCTATACCCTGCACAATCTCCACAACGTATTGCTATTTACCTATAATGTATCCCAAATCCGGGTAGAGGATTTCAAACCCAAACAAAGAACCAAAATGTAAAGCATACAAGTCAAACAATGTAAGCAAGTAAATGTGATCTAGCCCTAAGGTAACCCCACTTTTAGAATTATCCCTAGCAGAGTCGCCAGTTCTATGATACGGTGGGAGAACTGACTTGAGGGTTTTTCATTTTATTGCAAATGTTGCGGTTAGCAAGAGTCACCACCGACTTTTCTTTTATCCAAAAGGAAAGGTGAAAAAGCACAGGAAATACCTTTGAGATTGTTTCTTGAGTTCGGGGGGTAGATTATGAAAAGGGAAGGTATTAGCACCCTTTTCATCCATGGTTTTCCATGGGCTCTTAGTTACTTACTAGATCACTTGCTTTTGTTGTTTGAAATAGTGCTTGGTGTAGTTTTGAAAGTATTTTGTAAAAGAGGTCATTGTTTAGGCAATCCTTGTAATGATTCTCGTTCGTAAGAATGTATACAAAGATGTTTGTCTTTTTAAAAATATTTTCAATGTTTGAAAGATATTTTGAAATGTGTGTGTTTGTTTTGAAAACAGCAAGGATAGTTGTTTGAAAATAGAGCAAGTAACTAGAAGTAATCTACCTACTCAAATGTCTTTCTTGTTCATTTTCTATTCCTTTGACATTGTTGTATTACCATTGATTTGGTAAGCAACCATATCTTTGGATGTAAACGGGACGGGCGTGGGTCATCGTATAACCATGATTAGCAATGTTGCAAAGTATCTTAGCATTTTGAGGGACTAAGATCATTTTGTAAGGCAACTCAGAATAACGTCATCGAGGGACTATGATCTTATATTTATTTGTTTTGCCAAAATACTTCGCACGCGTAATATGGCCATTTTGTATAAGGCAACCAAGTGGAGAAACCCTAAGGGTGCTTGTGTACAAATGTGTTATTTTCATGCTTTGATTTTATCTTGGATTTATGGTTTTCTATTTGATTTGCTTTTATCTTGCCATTCAAACCCTAATTACTAGCATGGCATGTAAAAGCGGTAAATTGCGTAATTTAAAGATTGCTACGCTATTACAACATTTTATGGGAGAGGGGAATACAAATTATGAATGAGGATTTGCAATAATGTAAATCTAATTAGGCTATTACAACCAAATCGAATTTGTACAAATATTGGAATAAATAATATAAAAGACAATTTAAATATGCAAAGATATATATATATATATATATATATATATATATATATATATATATATATATATATATATATATATATATATATATATATATATATATATATATATATATATATATATATATATATATATATATATATATATATATATATATATATATATATATATATATATATATATATATATATATATATATATATATATATATATATATATAAATGCAAGAAAAGGATTTTTGTTTTGTTTTTTTATGTGAAAAGAAATTTTAATCTAAGCCTAATAAATAAACCAAAATTGAGCTTAAATTAATTAAGAGGAAAAAATTAGTTTTTAGAAAAAAGATTTTGATTAACCCTAATTTTAATTTGTTAAAAGAAAATAAGGATTCTTTAACTATTATTTTTGTGTATTTTTGTATTAAAAATAGTAAATAATATTTTATGAAAAATGTTTAGTCTTTTTACCTATCAAAAATAAATATTTACACGTATGAAAAAATATAAAAAAAGGAAAAAAAAATAGTTAACCTAATTCTATTATATTTACAAGTTTATTTAAGAAAGAAATAATTAATATATAGTTTAATAAAAATATTTTTTTATGTGAAAATAAAATAAAATAAACAAAATGCAATATTTACCAAGTTTTATATTTTTTATGATTTTTATGTGTTAGAGAAAATATTTTAATAAAACAAATAATAAAAAGATTGGGTCAGGGGTGCTACAAGCAAACAGGGATTAGTGTGTTAGAAAAAAAATAGAAAGCCCAAGAACCAAGCCCATCTGGCCAAAAAAACCAAAACTGAAACTGAAAAAAAAATGGGAAAAAATGTAAAAGGTAGCACCAAGGTTCGAACCCATGACCTGGGTTTTGCCAGCGCGCTACCTTGCCACTGGGGTGGCTGTACATCCGTTGGTTTATATGAAACAATAAAAACATAACATAAGAAATTTCCTTGCCCTGTACTTCATCTTCTTCCTCAAGTTGGCCAGAACTCCTGTATCTTTCTCATTTCTCAATGAAAATGAAAACTTCCAACATGAAAATGATAGTACTCATCCCCACGATTTCAACCATGTAATTTATGGAAACTAATAATCAAAGATTAAAACGAATTTTGAAAGCCCTAATTTTAAACCTAATTTTTACAGGAATTTGAATGCTAAAATTCTCTATACATAACGATCAGAAATGAAATCTATGCACATGGTTGGCTTCAGCACTATAATATCTACATTTTTCTTTCACAAATCGTGGCCAATAGATGCCTGTATAAAGAGATAGAAGTTGGAATTCTTACCTCTTTCAGCTGAGATCTTGAATGGAGTTTGAGTGAGATTTAGGAAGGCCTAAAGGTTGCTTTAGCTTGCTTGAACCTCCCTGAGTGTGTTCTAATCCTTGCCTTGCTTTGGAAGTGCCTGGAACTCTCTATCTAAGTCAACCTGCAAGCTTAAAAAACAAAAATGGAAGATGAAGAAGGAGGAGTTACAGTGCAGGGATGATGGTCTGGATCACTTAGATATGAGGTAGGTAAAGTGTTTGAATGATTAAAACTTGAAACGCATGAGCAAATTGATGGATTGCTATGTGTGATCGATGGAAATAGAACTGACTGTTTTGGAATGCTGGTTCGCGAAATGTCGCGGTAAGCAAGAGTCACCACCGTCTTTTATTTTCTCCAACAAGGAAAGGATAAAAGCACATCAAAATTCCTTTTCGAGATGTTTCTCGGTTCGGGAGGTAGATTATAGAAAGGGAAGGTGTTAGCACCCTTTCTATCCGTGGTTATCCACGGGCTCTTAGGTACTTGCTCACTATGTTTTCAAAAATGTTTTGCTTTTCTTGTGTTTGTGGGTTTTGAAAAAGTTTGTTTGAAAACTTCGATTTAACTCTTGTATCAGTCCTCAAGAGTGTATGAAGTGTTGTTTGAACACTTTTGTCAGAAAAGTGTAGGTGCGAAAAGTATTTTTGTTTTGAAAGAGCAAGTATCTAAGAACCTCTACCTACTCAAAAGAAATTAAGCTGTGTAAATTCCCTTTAGACGGTATTATCCCACTATTGAGAAGTAGGTAGCACCGTAGTTGGAGTTTCGGGTCAATTCGATTATAGGGACATGTGGTCACCAAAGCAATAGTAGGACGCCTTAGCGGTAACCTTAATGTCCTAGATCCTTTTTATCCGAGGCAACCGTTTCGAGGCAACTTGGATCTTTATATAAGAGGGCGACCTCTAAAACACCCTATACTCAATGACCACGTCGAGGCAACCAAGTGAGGCGTACCCTAGGAGTGGCATGTGCGAGTGTGTCAGGTTTCATGTTAAGTTATCTTTGCACATGTTATGGTGAGCTACGTTTTGATTTTAATTTTCAGAGATAATTCTTGTCATGCATAGCCTAATTAACATACATCTAACAGTTAATAGTTGTGCGGAAAGTAAATCTAGACTATTACAAGGCGTCGGGTATTTACATCGCCAAAAACAACCCTTGAAAAGTAAATGCGAGAAAATTAAAGAAAGCGATAAAAAGTCCTATTTAAAGCTATTACATCCTCGGAACAATTACATAATTGGATCAAAAATTAATATGATAAATATACGCGCGAGAGAAAATTGAATCGGTGAAGTTCTTAGGGTTTTGACCCTTTTTGAGAAAGAAAGAAGTTTTTATTATTTTGCAATTAGTTAAATTAAACCTAAAACTAATTAATTAATAAAAGATATTTTTTTGAGTTTTTAATGTCTTGAGGAAATAAATAAAAAAAGTCAAAAGTTAGTAAAAACCCTAATTCTAATTTATTTTATTTATTGCAAAAAATATTGAAATTAACCTAATTTAAAAGACTAAATTAATTTGTTAGTATTTATTTACAAAAATAATAAGTTAAAGGTGAAATTAATAAATAATAATAATAATAAAAAATATTATTTTCTGAATTTACTATGAAAAATCAATTTGGTCAATTTAAGTAATAATAATAATTATAGTAAATAATTAGAATAAAAGAAAATAAAAATAGAAGAGAAAAGGAATAAACTTGAGGGGTGTTGGGCCAAATTCTGGAGGTGTATGATGCAATCTTGAAGCCCATTTGCTGCAGCCTCTTTGACTTTTTGAGATCCTCCATGGTGCGTATTGACTGGGAGTATGGTGATCATCATCTCATGGCCATTGGATTTGAGCTTGTGGCCACTTGGCGCATGGATGTTTGAGGTATATGATGGTCATCACCTGGGAAGCTGCATGTGAATATGTAAAGAAAAATAATATAAGCGTTTTGGGGGACCTGGGATTCGAACCCAGGTCCCAATGATTCCAAGCCAGCACGCTAACCACTCCACCATCACGCTTTAGTCATTAGTAAAATAAAGGGCAAATATTATATTGGGAAATTAATTCCCATGCCGAAAACAAAGCAAAGCGCGCGTATTTTCGAATGGTCCAACCATGTACTAACACGTACTCATCTTCTTCCTTCGTTCTGCAAAAACAAACGTTAGATAGCGGGGGTTTTTAACCCCCAAAAACTACAGTAAGTAAAAATAGCGAATAGGGTTGTGATTTATATAAATGTTTCGCGAGGGTTTGGTCATGTTCGTCTAGTTCTCAGGATTCCAACCATGTGCCTTACAAGTCTCAATTTTTCCTGGCTTAGGAACCCCCAATTTCAAAGCTCATGAACCCTAAAATTCAACTGTTGTACCCCAAAATTTTCCCTCCCATTTCATCAACATTTTCTCACCACAGGACCCTTGGAGCTCAAGATCAAGTTAGGGTTTACTCTGCTCAAGACTCCTCCTTGCACTGTTGACCCAAAATTAGGGTTTGAGTTTGCGCAAAGATGTTTTGACCTAAAAGTCCCAAAGTGACTTTCATGCTTCATGTTGGACTCACAAGTTTATCCATACCAAGTTTTAAGCCTTGATTCCAATCTTTGACCAGTCAATTGGACAGTTGACCTAGAAATCAGCTGTATTGGAGAAAAAGTCAATTATGGTCAATTGACAGTCAAACCTCATGATTTTTGACCCACATCAACATTATGAACTCATATGGACCATTTGATCAAGTTTGGATCACAAATCCATAAAAAATTTGATCAGATCACCAAAAGGGCAAAATGGTCATTTTTAGGGTTTTGACTGCACAAAGGCAATTTTTGACTGTTTGACCTAACCAATGGCAATTCAATCTCACATATGGACTCAAGGACTCAATGGCATTGTCTTGACATGTTCAACAAGTTCAAAAGATCCCAAATGCACAAGATTGACAGATGAATTTTCCAGTCAACTGAGCAAAATTTGATTGTATACTGAAAAGTCAAACTTTGACTTTTTGGTCAAAATCAAGTGTCAAGATTCATTTTTCATCAAGACATGTCAAATTATGAAACTTGTTCATCAAGAAATCAAAAATTACAAATTAGGGTTTAAAATGAAGAAATTTCATAACTTAGAATTTTTCTAAGTTATGAAATTCCCTTATTTTTTCCTAACTTTGTCCCATCTTTTCATCAAGATATATTTGGATTCAAACAAAACTCAAAACATTAAAGTTGTAGTCCATTGCAAAATCTACAACTTTGATTCACAAAGTTTTCTCAAAAGAAGCTTGTAGCGCAAGTTATAATTTTTGGAATAGGGGTGCAAAACATTCTTAACTTAAAAAATTTTTGACCTATTTTAGGCAGGATTTTTGCCCAACTTCATGGCCACTTTTCACATGCTTCCACTTGGAATATCAACTTGCATTACAAAGATGGATTGTAGTACACATTCCAATCTTTCCAAATTGTCCAAGAACTTCTCAAACACCCTTGTGGTTAGGGAGAATCGAATTGGCAAAGTTGGGCAAAAGTCACTTTTGTTCATGACCAAATGCATGTTCATAACATGGGCATTTTTGAAATCAGCTTGTACAAGCTAGATTGCAGGCCTCTAACCCTTCTCGCACTCAATAATTAAATGCCAAACCAATGTGACAAGATGTTATTTTGTTCATTTGGTCATTACACACAAAATTAATCCATAATTAGAAAAAGTAATTTTGCCATTTTTGAAAAGTAATGCTTTATGTCAAATACAAATCAAAGAGGTACAAAGCCAGATCTTTTGGGCACAAGTTCATGAACCAATTCCACTGATCAAGGGTGATTTGTGCAGCATGCTTGAGGGGCCTGTATGAGCCTACAATCTAACTTGACAACTCTTGCTTAGATAAGAAGAAAACTTGCATTTTGTAACATATCACACATTACTGCAAGAACCAACAAAAGCAAACTTTGTGAACACACTTCATACTCCCTACCATCCATACAAACTATCCCAAGCCTTGGAAACAGACCGTAACACCTCTAACCAAGTGTGCCATTTTCACTTTTCTCTCTTGCAGGTTAACTTCCATGGATTGATTCAGAAGGATTCAAGGCACACCAAGCATAGAGAAAGTATCCCTGGACCTCAGGCAAACTGTACAAATCCACAAATTCCATTGAAAGTGCCTCCATTGTTGCACATGATTCAAGCTGAACAGGTAAAAGTTTGAACTTCTATCTCTCTATCCAAGCATATCTAGGCTTAGGTTTGTGAAGAAGTTATGTCCTACTCATGGCCCTGAAGCTACCCATATCATTACTTTTCATTTATGTTGTGTGTACTGAGAGAATTTTGAAACTGAACATCTGAAAAAAGCTAGGTCAGTAATTGGGGGAGGAGAAATTCTCTCTCATTTCTGAGAGTTAGAACGACTTCTTTATATGTCTAGAATCGTGACATGATGCTCTACACTTTTGATGTTGTAAGTTTTTGTTAAAAGTCAAGGAATCAGGATCTGTATTGGACAAGGAAAAACGCGTGTGTTTGTTCTGTTTGAATGGCTGGAGGTTGAAGACAAGCCCCTTGGGCTGGGCCTGAATTGTTTCTGCTTTTTGCACCATCTTTTTCCACTTGCACCCCCTTGGCCCATTGTGTGATTTTTTAATCAGTTTTGACTTTTTCTTTTTGATTCTGACTTGTTATTTTTTGTTAAAATATAAAAAAACATTAAAAACATGTTTTCACCTTTTTATTTATTTATTAGGCATTTATTTGTTTTATTTGATATATGTATGTAAATAAATAGGTATATACTTTTTATTTAAACCCTAGAAAATAATATCAAATATTCTTTTTTAGTCCTTATTTTTTATTTACCTTTTTGAAAACATTTCCTTAAAATATACTTTTTTTATATAAATAATAAATATTTTATTTTTGTATATATTTAATATATTTAATACATAATATAAATACTTATATATTTATTAGAATATTTAGGATAAAAATACAAAAATAATACATTTTTCATTTTATTAATATTTAACCTCAAAAATTACTTTTTCATAATATACTTCTCTTTTATTTATTTTTGTATATAATTAATAAATATTGTATATATTAAATAATAAATACTTTTTATTTAGCAAATTAGGGTTTTGCCCTAAAAACATGAAAATATCCAAAAATTAACTTTTTTTATTTCTTTTTTTATTTATATGTCACATGAAAAATACTTTTTACATACACATAAAAACATTTTTGTGCATAATACATTTTACATTTTATTTGTATTTATTCAATTATTGTACAATTAAATAACTTGTATATTCCATTTGGATTGTAATAGCTTGGATTTAAATTTCTTGCTAAATATCCCCATTTGAACATTTGTACCCCCCATCCCATAATTATGTTATAATAATTTAGGACTTTAAATTCCGCATTTTAAAGCTTTATAATTATACCATGATAGACTTAGGGTTTTGTATGCAAAAATCAAATAACAAATAGCTTGACCTAATTCAAAGATAACAAAGCATGAAAATGGACAACACCAATCACACTTGCACCCCTAGGGTTACTCCACTTGTTGCCTTCAATAATGGGCCATGTTGCATGTTGAGTTTCTTTGGCAAACAAAACAAATCAAATGATCATAGTCCCTCGATGACGCTTTCGAAAGTTGCCTAAAAATGATCAAGTCCCTTGAAGGAAAATTGCCAAAGACACTTGGCACCATTGCATTCATGGTCTAAACGATGACACGCGCCCGTCCCGTTAACATCCTAACACAAGATTGTCCACCAAATACAATGGTGGAACAAAATTGTTAAAAGGGTTAAAACATAGGAAAGATCTTTGAGAAATTTAGGGTAGATAGCTCTTGGTTACTTGACCAATCTTGCAAAAACAATCCTTGCCATTTTTCAAAACACACATCACAACACACTTTCAAAAAAACAACTTTCAAAAACATTGAAAACTTTTCAAAAGAATACACCTTTGTATACATCCAAACATTGATCATTACAAAGGTTGCCACCACAATGGCCTCTTTTCAAAACATTTTCAAACCCACACACAAAGCACCATTTCAAACAATTGAAAATGCAAGGCAAGTGATCTAAGCAAGTAACTAAGAGCCCATGGATAACCATGGATAGAAAGGGTGCTAATACCTTCCCTTTCTATAATCTACTCCCCGAACCCAAGAAAACATCTCAAAGGTTTTTGCTGTGCTTTTTAACCTTTCCTTAGGATAAAATAAAAAGTCGGTGGCGACTCTTGCTCAACCGAAACATTTGTGAAAACAAACGCAAAACCCAAGTCAGCTCTCCCACCGTATCACAGAACTGGTGACTCTACTGGGGAAGTTCAATTAAAAAGTGGGGTTACCTTAGGGTTTAGATCACCTTTACATTATTACTTTGATTGCTTTGATTGCTTTACTTTTTGGGTCCTTGTTTGGGTTTGTTGTAAATCCTACACCCGGATTTGGGGCACCTTCTTAGGTAAATAGCAATAAAACTGTGAGGGAACTGTGCGGGGTATACCGACACGGATGAAGCAGTAAGCTATGTTAGTGTGACATATTCGTGAGTACCGGTAACCCTTGAGTTCAATCAAGGAGAGTACGGGGCCGCTGAGTGATGTCATGAAGCACTAACGAACTCTTAGAACCCTACTTGACCATCTTAGCCTTTTTAGGGGTAGTGAGATGACCGACTTTGGTGCAGTCTGAAGTTGGTAGATACTCGATACTACACTCATTGAGGGTTGTTTTCTTGGAATATTTTGGTCGCCAGTTAAGTGGCTAAACCAAAACAATGAACATAGAAAATAATCCAATGACATTGAGCTCCTTAGAACCCGGTTTCTATTTTAGGACAGGATGAGCCAACTAACTTCAAGAGGGTACTTACCTACAACCCCATGCAAGCCTAAACCAAGGACTTGTTTGCTTTGTGTGAATATGTTTGTCTGTATATACACTTACTTGCTTTTGCATACATGTATATAACATCATGACATCATACCATGGCATTTTTAATAACCATTTCAAGGATCTCGAGGGATCTTTTGATGCAGGGTTACGTTGAACCAGACGTCTACCAAAGGGCAAGAGGTTTTCTCCTCTAAGCAAATGCCATCAAAGATCAAGTGCAACAACTTGAATCAGGGGCTATGACCCACTTGACATGGTGAGCTTGATTCTCGTGGAAAGACATCCACCGGTGCAAAGTTCTCCAATCAAAGATCAAGTGCAACAACTTGAATCAGGGGCTATGACCCACTTGACATGGTGAGCTTGATTCTCGTGGAAAGACACCCGTCGGTGCAAAGTTCTCCAATCAAAGATCAAGTGCAACAACTTGAATCAGGGGCTATGACCCACTTGACATGGTGAGCTTGATTCTCGTGGAAAGACATCCGCCGGTGCAAAGTTCTCCAATCAAAGATCAAGGTTCAACCTCTAACATTTTCTTGTGTTTACCCCAAGAGATCCTTGAAAGCATGCATCCGTATATCATGCATTACATCATAACAGTTTTTCCTTTTTCAGGCTTCCTTACTCTCCTACTGTTTATTTCAGTAGATATGGCTCTAGAAAGGACTGTCAAGGATATCCAGGACCAGACTGCTCAGCTGCAGGAAATGTTCTTGAACCTGTCCCTGGGGCAAGAAGAGGTGAAAGCTCTCCTCACAAAGGGCTTGGTTCAGGAGACTTCAAACAATGCCAGGAGTGATCAGCTGGGGAACTACATTTTGATTTGGCAACTTTGAGGATCCAGGTGATGGGACAACTGGTGGGCCAGATGGCTCTCATCCAAGACCTGTCTCAAAGACAAGAGGAACTCAGAGTTCTCGTCAGCCAACTACTTCAGGAAAACCAAGTGGGGAAAACATCTGAGGTTGAAGAACAAGTCACCACTCAACCCCCTCCAGACAAGAAGACAAGGGGAAGGCTCATTTGCTTGCTTCAGGGTCACAAGCCCAACAACAACCTCGTCAGCATTAACGGGGTAATCGGCGTAAGCAAAATACGTCAGGAAGACAGTTCACTGAGACTGACATACCGTCATCTCTAATACTGGAGCGCTGGTTGGAGGTCAACCTGACTGCTTTGAGGGATCCTATTCGGAAGCCCAATACCTTCGCTCCTAACTATCATCCCGGCGCATTTTGTGTATACCACTCCTACAGCCCGGGACATGACACCGACGACTGTTGGGCCTTGAAGAACAAGATTCAAGATCTGATCGACATTGGAGTACTGAGGTTCATGCCAGACGGCGAGATGAAAATCTTCCGTTAAGGGTTTCTCCACCTGAAGTGACAAAGCTCAAACTGAAAGACTTTTGCTTCATTTGAATTTTCAAAGTTGTAATTTCTTTTGTTATTCAAACAATTATCTGTTGATGTTAAACTCTGTTTCATTAATGCATTGCATATGTTTGTCTTGAATTCATCCATTCGTTTTCACTACTCTTATGCTTTCTTTATGATATTTAACTCTTGATAAAAAGCTGCCAGCCTTTAGAGGGAGGATGACGAAACAATACCATGATCTAATACAGTATGCTTTTGAACAGACCTTGCTGATGATGTACAGGCATTTCTTTCAATTCCCAAACACTGGAGTTATAAGGAAGATAATCCCTAGTCAACCCCTTCGAGCCAAAGAAGTAGGATTTTTTCTGTTCTAAACAATTAAAACCTTTGATTTAAACTTGGGGCAGGGTAGTATCTCAGTTAATTCAAAAAAGATGCGCATTGAAGTCGTAAACTCTCAGTTCGTAATACAACGAACGACATCAAAAAATCAAAAACATTCCTCTGGAATCAAAAGACAGTGATGGTTCCCTATCTCATGAGCAGTCAACCTCTCAAAAGAGAAAAGCCCATTAAGCCAAAACCTGTAAAAGAGGCTTAAGAGAGCTGGGGAATTCCGTTGACTGTGATCTCGAAAACAGAGACAGTCAGGCAAAAGTTAGGGATAACAAATCAAAATCAAAATAGAGAGGTCATTACAAATCCTCAACAAAATGAAAAATGTTGAAAAAGAAAAAGGAGATGATGACTGTCTTCCAAAATTCAACTGGTGAACCATCACCCCAAAGTCGTTACAAACTCAAAAAGAGTGCGACGCACAATTAACTGAGCTTAGGATTGAAGAACACCACGAAGAGCGGGTGGGTACAAATATACTTTGAGCCTTTATCCTTTGTTTCTTAAACCGTGAACCAGGCCACGTTACAACCCTTCAAAAGTCCTAATTGAAGCATGGGTTAGTTTGAAAGCATACTGTTAGAAAAGGTATCCTGACTCCTGTAAGGCTTTGCTCTAAAATCTTGTGTTGATTTGTCTTATAAAAAGTTTTCTGCTAAAAAACGCATTTTTCAAAACTTTGAGATAAACATAAAACTTTGCATTGCTTGAATATCACTGTTTGCATTTGGCTATTTGTTTGACAGCGAAGAAATTCATACAGCGAATGTTCGGAGGACGAAAACTCTCTCAGTGAACAAAAATCACTTCAAAAGGATGACACTTCCCTTAACAAGTCTCCTATCAACAAAGGGGCATGACATGTCACCATCCAATTAACCTGGGGCAGTCCAGTCAAGGTTTCAACAGATCTTTCAAAGTTCAGTTAACCTGGGGCAGTCCAGTCAAGATTTCAACAAATCTCTCAAAGGTTCAATGAACTTGGGGCAAGTCTCCTTCATCACCACTTGGGGCATTCGAATGTCAAAAGTGTTCAACAATTCCTTCATCACCTGTGGGAAGATACGGTCCAGATATGCTCCAGACACGGTTGCCATTCTGTCACCTTTCTTAAGTTCCGGATTAATACCTGTAGCAAGCCAGGAAAATATCTGTGGACGACTGATTATGGATTAATACCTGTAACAAGCCAGGAAATCATCTACATGAAGAGATTGAAGATCAATACCTGAAACAAGCCAGGAAAACTATCTTTCTTTCTCAGGTCAGAGATCAACACCTGAAACCAGCCAGGACAGTATCTCCTTGACCAACCTTTCTTAAGTTCCGGATTAATACCTGTAACAAGCCAGGAAAATATCTGTGGACGACTGATTGTGGATTAACACCTGTAACAAGCCAGGAAATTATCTACATAAAGAGTCTCCTTCATCACCACTTGGGGCATTCGAATGTCAAAAGTGTTCAACAATTCCTTCATCACCTGTTGGAAGATGCAGTTTCAGATACGCTCCAGACACGGTAGCCATTCTGTCACTCATTCAGATCCCAGTTACAGTTTCAGATACACTCCAGACACGGAAGTCATTCTGCTACTCATACAGATCTCAAATCTAAGATGTAGTTTTACACGGACTCATCATCAGGAAACCCTACACCGGTTCCTTCTCAAACTCAAAAGATTCTTATTCAAGATCTAGAAATAGTTCAGATGTGACCCAAGATTTGGCGACATTTCGTAACTTATTCCAGATTCCCATCTAGAAATAGTTCAGATGTGACCCAAGATTTGGCGACATTCCGTAACTTATTCCAGATTCCCATCTAGAAATAGTTCAAGATGTGACCCAGAGATGGCGACATTCTATAACTTATTCAGATTTGCTTCCAGAAATAGTTAAGAGGTGACCCTGATTTGGCGATATTCTGTAACTTATTCAAGATTTCATTCTAGAAATAGTTCAAGATGTGACCCAGAGATGGCGACATTCAGTAACTTATTCCAGATCAACACCTGCAGCAATCAGAAGATTCTTGCAATCCCCAGCCAAAGAGCCTTCCAGAATCTAATTCCCCTCAGAGTTAAGATTCAAAATCCCCAGTGAAGATCTCCTCAAGACAGGAATCCCCAGTAGATTCTGAAGCTTATCCCCAGTAGATTCTGGAAGCTTATCACCTGCGGAGTACATATGTCTCTCCCCGACTTTGTTCAAAGGTTATTTCCCCACCAGGGTATAACTGGGTTATCCTCAGCTAATTACCACAGAAAGATCGTCCTCGGCGAAGTTCTTCCTATTCCCCAGCGGAGTTCATCAAATTCCCCAACATAACTTATCAGTGGAATCCCCAGCGGAGCTCTCATCAAAACCTCAGCGAAGTATCTCTTCCCACAGAGTAATTCCCCACAGAGTAATCTCTCCAACAAGTTTATTCCCCAACGGAGTCATCTTCTCCTACCGGTCTATTCTTGCAACCATCATCCCCAGCGGAGGCGAAGAACTCTACTCTTCAACATCAGCCCAGGATTTGATTTCCCGACCTTCGTCAAGGATTTATTTTCCTAGTCGAAAACACATTCATAGACATTTCACATTTTATACATCCTGATACATACATATACACGTCATATTACACGATCTCATTTATTTTTGAGAACATCATGACATCATGCATCTCATACATCATGACATTGCATACAACTAATGTTTTGCCTTTTCAGGAAAAGGTCAATCCAAAGATGATTACTATCAACTATCGCAATTCCATATTCGATACCTGTATCTCGCCAGGGCATATCTGTGAATATTTGATTATGGATTCGACACATGTATCCAGCCAGGGCATGTCTACATGAAGAGTTTAGAGATTCGATTCCTGTAGCCAGCCAGGGCATATCTGTAGACGACTAATTCCAGATTCGATTCCTGTATCCAGCCAGGGCATATCTGTGAGTATTTGATTGTGGATTCGACACCTGTATCCAGACAGGGCATGTCTACATGAAGAGTTTAGAGATTCGATTCCTGTATCCAGCCAGGGCATATCTGTAGACGACCAATTCCAGATTCGATTCCTGTATCCAGCCAGGGCATATCTGTGAGTATTTGATTGTGGATTCGACACCTGTATCCAGCCAGGGCATGTCTACATGAAGAGTTTAGAGATTCGATTCCTGTATCCAACCAGGGTATATCTGTAGACGACAAATTCTAGATTCGATACCTGTATCCAGCCAGGGCATATCTATAGACAACCAATTCCATATTCGATTCTTGTATCTAGCCAGGGCATATCTATGAGTATTTGATTATGGATTCGATACCTGTATCCAGCCAGGGCACGTCTGTAAGCAACCTTTTGGAGTTCCGGATTCGATTCCTGTATCTAGCCAGGGCATATCTGTGAGCATTTGATTGTAGATTCGATACCTGTATCCAGCCAGGGCACGTCTGTAAGCAACCTTTTGAAGTTCCGGATTCGATTCCTGTATCTAGCTAGGGCTTATCTGTGAGTGATTGATTGTAGATTCGATACCTATATCCAGCCAGGGCATATCTGCATGAAGAGTTTGAAGATCAACACATGTAACAGGCCAGGAAACCATCTTCCTTTCTCAAAGTACGCAAGTTCTCGCTAAGGAATCTCTTACGCGATCAACACTTCCAAATGGCATCTATAAGCCCATTCCCGACAAGGGTCTGTCACGTCTCCAGATGGCATCTATAATCCCATCCTCCTATCCACCATCTCTCCAAATGGCATCTATAAGCCCATTCCCGCCATCACATTGCTGATACTCCACTATGCGAGTGCAAATTTCTGGGCACTTTAGTGTTCAATCATCTTCCACCTTCGGATCACGAAAGGCACGCAAGCCAATCTACATCGTCAGGTCTAAGAAGATTGAACAGGGGCAACTGTTGTACCCCAAAATTTTCCATCCCATTTCATCAACATTTTCTCACCACAAGACCCTTGGAGCTCAAGATCAAGTTAGGGTTTACTCTGCTCAAGACTCCTCCTTGCACTGTTGACCCAAATTAGGGTTTGAGTTTGCACAAAGATGTTTTGACCTAAAAGGCCCAAAGTGACTTTCATGCTTCATGTTGGACTCACAAGTTTATCCATACCAAGTTTCAAGCCTTGATTCCAATCTTTGACCAGTCAATTGGACAGTTGACCTAGAAATCAGCTGTATTGGGGAAAAAGTCAATTGTGGTCAATTGACAGTCAAACCTCATGATTTTTGACCCACATCAACATTATGAACTCATATGGACCATTTTATCAAGTTTGGATCACAAATCCACAAGAAATTTGATCAGATCACCAAAAGGGCAAAATGGTCATTTTTAGGGTTTTGACTGCACAAAGGCAATTTTTGACTGTTTGACCTAACCAATGGCAATTCAAGCTCACATATGGACTCAAGGACTCAATGTAATTGTCTTGACATGTTCAACAAGTTCAAAAGATCCCAAATGCACAAGATTGACAGATGAATTTTCCAGTCAACTGAGCAAAATTTGACTGTATACTGAAAAGTCAAACTTTGACTTTTTGGTCAAAATCAAGTGTCAAGATTCATTTTTCATCAAGACATGTCAAATTATGAAACTTGTTCATCAAGAAATCAAAAATTACAAATTAGGGTTTAAAATGTAGAAATTTCATAACTTAGAATTTTTCTAAGTTATGAAATTCCTTTATTTTTTCCTAACTTTGTCCCATCTTTTCATCAAGATATATTTGGATTCAAACAAAACTCAAAACATGAAAGTTGTAGTCCATTGCAAAATCTACAACTTTGATTCATAAAGTTTTCTCAAAAGAAGCTTGTAGCTCAAGTTATAATTTTTGGAATAGGGGTGCAAAACATTCTTAACTTAGAAATTTTTTGACCTATTTTAGGCAGGATTTTTGCCCAACTTCATGGCCACTTTTCACATGCTTCCACTTGGAATATCAACTTGAATTACAAATATGGATTGTAGTACACATTCCAAGCTTTCCAAATTATCCAAGAACTTCTCAAACACCCTTGTGGTTAGGGAGAATCGAATTGGCAAAGTTGGGCAAAAGTCACTTTTGTTCATGACCAAATGCATGTTCATAACATGGGCATTTTTGAAATCAGCTTGTACAAGCTAGATTACAGGCCTCTAACCCTTATCACACTCAATAATTAAATGCCAAACCAATGTGCCAAGATGTTATTTTGTTCATTTGGTCATTACACACAAAATTAATCCATAATTAGAAAAAGTAATTTTGCCATTTTTGAAAAGTAATGCTTTATGTCAAATACAAATCAAAGAGGTACAAAGCCAGATCTTTTGGGAACAAGTTCATGAACCAATTCCACTGATCAAGGGTGATTTGTGCAGCATGCTTGAGGGGCCTGTATGAGCCTACAATCTAACTTGACAACTCTTGCTTAGATAAGAAGAAAACTTGCATTTTGTAACATATCACACATTACTGCAAGAACCAACAAAAGCAAACTTTGTGAACACACTTCATACTCCCTACCATCCATACAAACTATCCCAAGCCTCGGAAACAGACTGTAACACCTCTAACCAAGTGTGCCATTTTCACTTTTCTCTCTTGCAGGTTGACTTCCATGGATTGATTCAGAAGGATTCAAGGCACACCAAGCATAGAGGAAGTATCCCTGGACCTCAGGCAAGCTGTACAAATCCACAAATTCCATTGAAAGTGCCTCCATTGTTGCACACGATTCAAGCTGAACAGGTAAAAGTTTGAACTTCTATCTCTCTATCCAAGCATATCTAGGCTTAGGTTTGTGAAGAAGTTATGTCCTACTCATGGCCCTGAAGCTACCCATATCATTACTTTTCATTTATGTTGTGTGTACTGAGAGAATTTTGAAACTGAACATCTGAAAAAAGCTAGGTCAGGAATTGGGGGAGGAGAAATTCTCTCTCATTTCTGAGAGTTAGAACGACTTCTTTATATGTCTAGAATCGTGACATGATGCTCTACACTTTTGATGTTGTAAGTTTTTGTTAAAAGTCAAGGAATCAGGATCTGTATTGGACAAGGAAAAACGCGCGTGTTTGTTCTGTTTGAATGGCTGGAGGTTGAAGACAAGCCCCTTGGGCTGGGCCTGAATTGTTTCTACTTTTTGCACCATCTTTTTCCACTTGCACCCCCTTGGTCCATTGTGTGATTTTTTAATCATTTTTGACTTTTTCTTTTTGATTCCGACTTGTTATTTTTTGTTAAAATATAAAAAAACATTAAAAACATTTTTTCACCTTTTTTTGTATTTATTAGGCATTTATTTGTTTTATTTGATATATGTATGTAAATAAATAGGTATATACTTTTTATTTAAACCCTAGAAAATAATACCTAATATTCTTTTTTAGTCCTTATTTTTTATTTACCTTTTTGAAAACATTTCCTTAAAATATACTTTTTTTATATAAATAATAAATATTTAATTTTTGTATATATTTAATATATTTAATACATAATATAAATACTTATATATTTATTAGAATATTTAGGATAAAAATACAAAAATAATACATTTTTCATTTTATTAATATTTAACCTCAAAAATTACTTGTTCATAATATACTTCTCTTTTATTTATTTTTGTATATAATTAATAAATATTGTATATATTAAATAATAAATACTTTTTATTTAGCAAATTAGGGTTTTGCCCTAAAAACATGAAAATATCCAAAAATTAACTTTTTTTATTTCTTTTTTTATTTATATGTCACATGAAAAATACTTTTTACATACACATAAAAACATTTTTGTGCATAATACATTTTACATTTTATTTGTATTTATTCAATTATTGTACAATTAAATAACTTGTATATTCCATTTGGATTGTAATAGCTTGGATTTAAATTTCTTGCTAAATATCCCCATTTGAACATTTGTACCCCCCATCCTATAATTATGTTGTAATAATTTAGGACTTTAAATTCCGCATTTTAAAGCTTTATAATTATACCATGATAGACTTAGGGTTTTGTATGCAAAAATTAAATAACAAATAGCTTGACCTAATTCAAAGATAACAAAACATGAAAATGGACAACACCAATCACACTTGCACCCCTAGGGTTACTCACTTGTTGCCTTCAATAATGGGCCATGTTGCATGTTGAGTTTCTTTGGCAAACAAAACAAATCAAATGATCATAGTCCCTCGATGACGCTTTCGAAAGTTGCCTAAAAATGATCAAGTCCCTTGAAGGAAAATTGCCAAAGACACTTGGCACCATTGCATTCATGGTCTAAACGATGACCCGCGCCCGTCCCGTTAACATCCTAACACAAGATTGTCCACCAAATACACTGGTGGAACAAAATTGTTAAAAGGGTTAAAACATAGGAAAGATCTTTGAGAAATTTAGGGTAGATAGCTCTAGGTTACTTGACCAATCTTGCAAAAATAATCCTTGCCATTTTTCAAAACACACATCACAACACACTTTCAAAAAACAACTTTCAAAAACATTGAAAACTTTTCAAAAGAATACACCTTTGTATACATCCAAACATGGATCATTACAAAGGTTGCCACCACAATGGCCTCTTTTTAAAACATTTTCAAACCCACATACAAAGCACCATTTCAAACAAGTGAAAATGCAAGGTAAGTGATCTAAGCAAGTAACTAAGATCCCATGGATAACCATGGATAGAAAGGATGCTAATACCTTCCCTTTCTATAATCTACTCCCCGAACCCAAGAAAACATCTCAAAGGTTTTTGCTGTGCTTTTTAACCTTTCCTTAGGATAAAATAAAAAGTCGATGGCGACTCTTGCTCAACCGAAACATTTGCGAAAACAAACGCAAAACCCAAGTCAGTTCTCCCACCGTATCACATCAACCATGGCATCTTTGGATTCAGGACATTATAATTCAATTAACCTATGCCAATAGCTTCATGTGGTCTCTAGCAATGCAAAACAATCAAGAAATCATGTTAAATATGCATGAATTAAGCAATACGATTCTGGAAAAAAAAACGCAAATCGTGGTTCTGTAATGGATGATTCTTTGAGTTTTAGCACGTGAATTCAATTGCAAATTATCCCTGGGACCTCCTGCAATGTGTTAGAATCAATAAAAACCTTGGAATCGTTCTAGAATGCCAAAGTCAGTTTTGAGTTTTTTTGGAAATTTTTCAATATGGCTATGGCTTTTCTGCAGCTTCTCTCACCTATATGGCATTAGGGCTTGCTTGCATATATATAGAGGAATGGAATTAGGTCAAAATCTTGAACAAAAATCCATTAAATTGATGATTTGATCTTTGATTGAAAATCAAATCTTTTTGCATTTTCATGATTGAATAAAGTTTCCAAATTTGGAGATTTTTGCATCTTTGATTTGTACACGAAATTGCCAGCATATCTTGACCATATTTGCTTCACAAAAAGATTGAAAAACCACATCTTTGTATTTTCCTACAATTTAAATTAATTAAATGAATTAATATTGATTAAAAATCCAATTAATTAATAAAAAATAAGAAAATAAATTCAATTAAGCTTGATGGGTCGTGCATAGGCCATGGATGAAGTTTCAAGAAGAGATTTGAGGCCCATTAGCAAAAATAAGGTGTTTTGAGCAAAGTTGACTTTTACAAATTCATAAAATTTTTCCAACTTCTCCAATGTATATCTTGCTCAATTTTAATCCTATGAACATGTTCTTTGACATTTTGTAAAGGTCTTGAAGTCCTCTAAATAAAGCCTTTGGTCCCATGTCATTTGGATTTACCAATCTCAAGTTATGGCCTTTGACTTAAAGTGCATTTTTGTTGACTTTTGAATTTGACCTATAATGTAGAAATTGATAACTTTTTGTGAGAGCATTTCTTGGACTTGGAATGTGAAGATGGATTGTAGGAGATGTAATCCTCTTCAAAATGAGAATTGGATGGAATTTTTCTGATGAACCATGAAAAAGGTATGCCCTGGTCAAGATACAGTTGACTTTTCTGCTGTCCAAAAATATTAACTTTTTACATCTTGATGATTTTTGAGCTATCCTTGTGGAATCATGATCAAGACTTGATCAAATGATTATTGTGAACTCAAAATAAGATGTTGACCAAAAATTATGACTTTTGACTGCAAAATGACCATTTTGCCCCTGCAGTTGACTGTGGATCAAATGAGGCTTTTGACTGTGCAAATTGACACTGTGAGTCTTGAAACTTGGCATGTAGATGCTTGAGAATGTATATAGGCCCATGAGACTTGATTGAACCATTGAAAACCTCAAATTCCTTGAAATAACCAAAACCCTAATTTCAGCTGGCTTAGGAGGTGGTTGGACTGTGCAATCCTTGAGCAATTTTGAGCAATTTGAAGATCATTCTTTGACAAATCTTGAGGAATATGGGAGGGAAAATTTTGGGGTACAACAGTTGCCCCTGTTCAATCTTCTTAGACCTGAGGATGTAGATTGGCTTTCGGGCCTTTCGTGATCCGAAGGTGGAAGATGATTGAACACTAGAGTGCCCAGAAATTTGCACTCGCGTGGTGCAGTATCAGCAATGTGATGTCGGAAATGGGCTTACAGATGCCATTTGGAGAGATGATGGATAGGAGTGGAGATGGTCTTAAAGATTCCATCTGGAAATGTGACAGAATCTTGTCGGGGGATGGGCTTATAGATTCCATCTGGAGATTGTTCGTTGAATTGTAACTTGGTAGGTTGAAAGAAGGAACCTGTGTATGGTTGCTTCATGATGGTCAAGTAGATAGTTGTCCTGTCTGGTTTCAGGTATTAATCTACAATCCGTCGTCCACAGATATTTCCTGGCTAGTTACAGGTGTCGATCTGGAACTTAAGGAGGCTGGCCGATGAGATAGTTTTCCTGTCTGGTTTCAGGTATGAATCTCTGACTTGAGAAAGAAAGATGGTTTCCTGTCTGGTTTCAGGTATTGATCTTCAATCTCTTCAATATAGATAACTTTCCTGTCTGGTTTCAGGTATAGATCTACAATCAGTCGTCCACAGATATTTCCTGGCTAGTTACAGGTGTTGATCTGGAACTTAAGAAAGGGTGGTCGGGGAGATAGTTTTCCTGGCTGGTTACAGGTATGAATCTTCAATCTCTTCATGTAGATAACTTTCCTGTCTGGTTTCTAGTATATATCTACAATCAGTTCATATAGGTGGTTTTCCTGTCTGGTTTCAGGTGTTAACCTATAATCAGTCGTCCACAGATATTTCCTGGCTAGTTACAGGTGTTGATCTGGAACTTAAGAAGGTTTGGTCGGGGAGATAGTTTTCCTGTCTGGTTTCAGGTATTAATCTTTGACCTGAGAAAGAAAGATAGTCTTCCTGGCTTGTTACAGGTATTGATCTTTAATCTCTTCAATGTAGATAACTTTCTTGGCTAGTTACAGGTATAGATCTACAATTAATCGTTCACAGATATTTCCTGGCTTGCTACAGGTATTAATCTGGAACTTGAAGGTTAGTCGAGATAGCTTTCCTGACTAGTTACAGGTATTAATCTCTGATTTGAGAAAGAAAGATGGTTTCCTGTCTGGTTTCAGGTATTAATCTTCAATCTCTTCATGTAGATACTTTCCTGTCTGGTTTCAGGTATAGATCTACAATCAGTTCATATAGGTGGTTTTCCTGTCTGGTTTCAGGTGTTAACCTATAATCAATCGTCCACAGATATTTCCTGGCTAGTTACAGGTATTGATCTGGAACTTAGAAAAGGTTGATGGGTTGTCTCTATTGACAGGTTGTCTCAGAAAAATCTTTAGGAATCGATTTAACTGAACCAGGGGAGTTTGTGTCTTCTTTGATGGGTTGTCTCTATTGACGAGATGAGCATCAGAAAAATATTTAGGAATCGATTTAACTGGTTTTGTCTCCATTGACTAACTTGGCTTCAGAAAAATCTTTAGGAATCGATTTAACTGGTCTTGTCTCCATTGACTGGTTTTGCATCAGAAAAATCTTTAGGAATCGATTTAACTGGTTTTGTCTCCATTGACATGCTGAGCATCAGAAAAATCTTTAGGAATCGATTTAACCGACTTTGTCTCCATTGACTGGTTTTGCATCAGAAAAATCTTTAGGAATCGATTTAACTGGTTTTGTCTCCATTGACGGCGTTCGCATCAGAAAAATCTTTAGGAATCGATTTAACTGGTTTTGTCTCCATTGACATGCTAAGCATCAGAAAAATCTTTAGGAATCGATTTAACTGGACCAGACAAGGTCTTTGACTGGATCGGCATCAGAAAAATCTTTAGGAATCGATTTAATTAGACCAAACAAGGTCTTTGACTGGATCAGCATCAGAAAAATCTTTAGGAATCGATCTAACTGGACCAGACAAGGTCTTGGAATAGCTGAGAACTTAACTGGATCTTTCCTGAAAGGTAAAGGTCAGCCATATTCAATGCATGATATGGACCAAGCAATGATGTTCTCAACATAAATGAGATTGCATGATATGATGCGTATATGCCTGTGTCATGATGTATGGAAATGTGCTGCTTTAGCTGGGGAAAATAAATCCCGTATAGCTGCTGGAGAATAGAGTTGAATTCTTCGTTTCCGCTGGGGATGATAAACGAAGATGATTGCAAGAATAAACCGGTAGGAGAAGATGACTCCGTTGGGGAATAAACCTGATGAAGAGACTACTCTGCAGGGAATTACTCTGTGGGGAAGAGATATTCTGCTGAGATTTTAACGATAATTCCGCTGGGGATTCCGTTGATAAGCTTTGTTGGGGATTTTGATGATGAACTCCGCTGAGGAATAGAAAGAACTTCGCTGGGGATGACCTTTCCGTTGCAACTTGCTGAGGATAACCCAGTTAGACTCTGGTGGGGGATAACTTTTGTACTCTACAGGGGACAAGCTTCTAGAATCTACTGGGTAGATGATTCAACTCCGTTGGGGAAGCTTTTTTGGACTGCGCTGGGAAATGGCTCCACTGGGGTATCTTGTATTCCACCGGGGAACAATCTTATATTTCTGTCGAGGAATATTAAGACTGCCGGGGATGCTTGCTGAGGAATATCTTTATACTCCGCTGGGGAATATTAAGATCTTCTGGGGATATCCAACCTTTTTAGGACTGATGGTAGACCAACCCTGCTTAGGGGGAGAGTATTGCTGACTTGCTGGGGATACTATGCCTTTTTAGGGCTAATGGGAGACCAACTCTGCTTGGGGAGAGTATTGCTGAATCTTGCCTTACTCTGCGGGGAGTGAAGGTATCTTGGTCATACTCTTCAACTGAATCTACCTTGTACCTGGAGGACAGAGCAGCTTGTACAGTTCGGACAATTCTTATTGCCCCAGTTTCTGCGGGAGAAGAAGGCCTATGAGGAGCTTGATGACTGCCGATTGACCAATCTTCTTCTGGTAGGCAAGTGACGAGGTGATGGGACATAGTCGTACACTTTGATCCCTAACTTTTGCCTGGACCGCCCTTTCGGGTTTTCAGTCCATCGGGATACCCTTTTTTTTGCCCAAGCCGCCTTTTTAGGTTTTCGACTTGCCGGGTGTACATATTTTTTTTATTTTCATCCCTTATTTTTGCCCGAACCCTTTTGGTTCGCCGGGAAGCCCTTATTTTTGCCTAGGCCAGTCGACCTAGCGGGTCTTTGATTATGCCTAGTATTTTTTTTTACTGTCCATGCTCTCAGGATGTAGGGAGTTATCACTGTCAGTAGTGTTGTGTTGCCATACTACCAGAAGATGTCTGATCATGCAAGATTCGTTGCTGGCATTCATGTCCAATGCCCCAAGTGACTCAGGCAGAGATTTGCCCCTGGTTATTTGGCATCTTGAGAGATTCCTTGAATCTTGACTTGACTGCCCCAGATGATGATCATGCCTGCCCCTTGGTTGGAAGTGTTTTTCCACTTGATGTGATCCTTTTTGTTGAGAAGGTTTTTTGTTCACTAGATATTCTTCGTGCGAACTTCTCTGCTGTTTGAACAAATAGTCATATGCAAACAACGTTATTTTAAGAATGCAAAGCTTATGTCTGTTTTGAAGTTCTTTGAAAATGCAGTTTTTAATAAAAACAAGTGAATTTTTGTAAAATGTGATGTCAACTCAGGATTTTACAGCAAACCCTACAGGAGTCAGGATACCTTTTGTAACAGTATGCTTTCGAACCAACCCATGCTTCAGCTAAGACTTTTAAGGGTTATAACGTGGCCTGGTTCACGGTTTAAGAAACAAAGGATAAAGGCTCAAAGTATATTTGTACCCACCCGCTCTTCGTGATGTTCTTCAAACCTAAACTCCGCTAACCGTGCATTTAGATCCTGTTTGAGTCTTTGCTTTGATATTCCGGTGATGGTTCAGATACTGAAAGTTTTATTTTGACCAGGCAGTCATTTCCTTTTTGTTGAGGGTTTGTAGGACCTCTTTCTTTTTTTGATTTTATTATCCCTGTTTTTTGCCTGAACTGTTTCTTTTGTGATTACAGTCAGCGGGATGCCCCAGTTTTTTTGTAAGTCTCCTTCATAGGTTTTGACTTATTGGGCTTTTATTTTGAGAGACAATGACTGCCTGTCCTTACGATTATAGGGAACCATCACTGTATTTTGTTTTGGAGGGACTCCTTCGATGCCATTCATTGTGCACCCGGATCAACTGAGAGAACTACCCTGCCCCAGGTTATGATTAAGGGTTTTAATTTTTGAAAAGAAAAACTCCAACTTCTTTGGCTCAAAGGGGTTGACTAGGGATTATCTTCCTTATAACTCCATTGTTTAGGATTTGAAACAATGCATGTACCTCATCAGCGGGGTCTTTTCAAAAGCATACTGTAAAGATCATGGTATCATTTTCGTCGTCCTCCCTCAAAAGGCTTAGAATTTTTAATCAAGGGTTGAATCATCACAAAAAAATGAAAGAAATTTTAAGCATAGTGAAAACCATTAATTCAAAACAGACACGTGTAATGCATTAATGAAATAAAAGAGTTTGACATGATAATTGTTTGAATAAGCAAATAAAAATACAACTTCAGAATTCAAATGAACAAAAGTGCTTTCAATCCTAGCCATGTTTTGGCAAGGGAGCAGTGATCACATTGGGAGTCTCGGGCGCTTCGAACTCAACCTCCTTTGCATCGATTAGGTCCTGAACCTTGTTCCTCAAAGTCCAACAATCATCTGTAGTATGCCTCGGGCTGTCAGAGTGATAAGCGCAGCGGGCGTTGGGGTTATACTTTGAAGATGTAGTGTTCGGATTCTTTGGGGCCTCCCTTAGAGTTACCAAATTGGTCTTCAGCAACTGTGGAAATATCTGGGACAAGGTCATGCTGAGAGGAGTGAATTGCCTTCTAGGTCTCTCTTCCCTTTGTTGGTTGCGATGTCGAGGAGCACTGGCCGGTTTTGAAATAACTACCGCGTTGACAGCTTGGCGGTGTTCGGACCTGTTCGGTCTTCTTAAACCATAGACAGCACTGGATTCTTTCTTGAATGGTTTTTTCTCAGTGTTCGAGGAGTCACCCTTCTGTATCTTCCCAGACTTGATACCAGCTTCTATTCTCTCACCAGTCAAGATAAGGTCTGTAAACCCGGCTGAAGAGTTTCCGATCAGATGGTTGAAGAACGGACCAGACAGGGTCCCCAAGAACATATCAACAAGCTCACGGTCAGTCAAAGGTGGTTGCACCCTTCCAGCAAGGTCTCTCCACTTTTGAGCATACTCCTTAAATCCTTCACCCATCCCTAGTGACATACCCTGGAGCTGGGTACGCGTAGGCGCGAGGTCGGAATTATACTGATACTGCTTATAAAACGCAGTAGCCAGATCCTCCCAGTTACGAATATTGGCTCCATCCAGTTGATAGAACCATTCGAGTTGAGTCCCTGAAAGACTATCCTGGAAGAAATGGATCCACAAATTCTTGTCAGCTGTATAAGGTTGGATCTTCCTTACATACGACCGGAGGTGCAGCTTAGGACAGGAAGCTCCATCGTATTTGGCAAAAGCAGGTGCCTTGAACTTATGGGGAATCACCACCCCAGAGGATAAGCCTAGGTCTCCAAAGTCCAATCCGGGCACATTCTGAATCTCCATAGCACTTAAGCGGTCCTCTAGTTGTTTGTACCTATCCTCAGCAGGAGGATACTGTTCATCATCATAATCCATCTCGTTGTCGGAGACTACGGGACTAGGAACCCTTCTCTCTTGTGGGCTGTCTTTTCCTACAGATGAGGTAGTCAGCTCAACCTCATTCTGCAGTCCATTCCCAAATCTGCGTCTAGTGTTGAACAAGACGGTTCTCTTCTTCTTCTTCCTCTCTTTCAGAATCAGAGTCTTCAAATCCTGTTGACCCTGGGCTAGGCTCATAACCAACTCTTGGAACTGGGCATTCTGGGCCTGGAGGGCCTTGATAGCTTGTTCAGTAGTAGGTTCAGAAGTCATGATGATTGCTGAAATAAACAGCGAAGAAGATAAGTGACCTGTAAAAAGGGTACCTGTAATGCAATGATATGTATGATATATGTATGCAATGTTTTCAA
Source organism: Vicia faba (assembly GCA_948472305.1). Taxonomy (NCBI): domain Eukaryota; kingdom Viridiplantae; phylum Streptophyta; class Magnoliopsida; order Fabales; family Fabaceae; genus Vicia; species Vicia faba. Next base: position 930,369,205 of record OX451738.1, on the reverse strand, counting down.
GGATCTCGCGGGGTAAACAGAGAAACTTGTTAGAATTTGAATCCGGTAGCTTGATTGAAGGAACTTCATGTTGTTGAGAGTCCTTCTTCAAGAGTTAGGCTCACCATATCGATGGGTCATAGCCCCTGACTCAAGTTATCATGTTTTGATCTCCAAACAACTTTGGCTAGAGGAAAATAAATCCCTTTTGCCCCTTGCTAGACAGTTGGTTCATCATGACCTGCATCACAAACCTTTGAGATCCTTGAAATGGTTAAGGAAAATGCTATGGTATGATGTTATGATGTGTATGCTATGCATGAAGTGATGTAAGTAAGCCCTGCAATGAGTCCAAATTATTGGCTAAGGACTATAAGCAAAAACCTGCAAGGAACCCATGTTGTCAGATAACAAGTATGTACAAGTAGTTCAAGCTTGAAAGCACACAAGTCACACAAAGAGCCCTTAGATTTTAGGCTAGCATGGAGTTTAGGTATTACCCTCTTGAAGTTAGTTGGCTCAAAACCTGTCCTATAAATGGTAACCGGGTTCTAAAGAGCTCAATATCATTGGATTGTTTTCTATGTTCATTGTTTTGATTTAGCCACTTAACTGGCGACCAAAATATTCCAAGAAAACAACCCTCAATGAGTGTAGTATCGAGTATCTACCAACTTCGGACTGCACCAAAGTTGGTCATCTCACTACCCCTAAAGAGGCCAGGATGGTCAAGTAAGGTTCTAAGGTCAGTTGATGCTTCGTGACACCACGCGGCGGCCCCGTACTCTCCTTGACTTGACTCAAGGGTTACCGGTACTCACCAAAGTGCCACATCAACGTAGCAACTGCTTCAACCATGTCGGTATACCCCGCACAGTTCCCTCACAGTTTGTTGCTACTTCTAAAGGGTATCCAAAGATCCGGGTTAGGATCTATAAAACTCCGATACAAGCCCACAATATTAAAGCATTCAAGGCATACAATTGAAAACATAGTGATCTAATCCTAAGGTACACCTCACTGAATCATCTATCCCCAGCAGAGTCGCCAGTTCTGTGATCGGTGGAAATAGAACTGACTGTTTTGGAATGCTGGTTTGCGAAATGTTGCGGTAAGCAAGAGTCGCCACCGTCTTTTATTTTCTCCAACAAGGAAAGGACAAAAGCACAGCAAAATTCCTTTTCGAGATGTTTCTCGGTTCGGGAGGTAGATTATAGAAAGGGAAGGTGTTAGCACCCTTTCTATCTGTGGTTATCCATGGGCTCTTAGGTACTTGCTCACTATGTTTTCAAAAATGTTTTGCTTTTCTTGTGTTTATGGGTTTTGAAAAAGTTTGTTTGAAAACTTCGATTTAACTCTTGTATCAGTCCTCAAGAGTGTATAAAGTGTTGTTTGAAAACTTTTGTCAGAAAAGTGTAGGTGCGAAAAGTATTTTTGTTTTGAAAGAGCAAGTGTCTAAGAACCTCTACCTACTCAAAATAAATTAAGCTGTGTAAATGTCCTATAGACAGTACTATCCCACTATTGAGAAGTAGGTAGCACCGTCATTGGAGTTTCGGGTCAATTCGATTATAGGGACATGTGGTCACCAAAGCAATAGTAGGACGCCTTAGCGGTAACCCTAATGTCCTAGATCCTTTTTATCCGAGGCAACTGTTTCGAGGCAACTTGGATCTTTAGACAAGAGGGCGACCTCTAAAACACCCTATACTCAATGACCACGTCGAGGCAACCAAGTGAGGCGTACCCTAGGAGTGGCATGTGCGAGTGTGTCAGGTTTCATGTTAAGTTATCTTTGCACATGTTATGGTGAGCTACGTTTTGATTTTAATTTTCAGAGATAAGTCTTGTCATGCATAGCCTAATTAACATACATCTAACAGTTAATAGTTGTGCGGAAAGTAAATCTAGACTATTACAAGGCGTCAGGTATTTACATCGCCAAAAACAACCCTTGAAAAGTAAATGCGAGAAAATTAAAGAAAGCGATAAAAAGTCCTATTTAAAGCTATTACATCCTCGGAACAATTACATAATTGGATCAAAAATTAATATGACAAACATACGCGCGAGAGAAAATTGAATCGGTGAAGTTCTTAGGGTTTTGACCCTTTTTGAGAAAGAAAGAAGTTTTTATTATTTTGCAATTAGTTAAATTAAACCTAAAACTAATTAATTAATAAAAGATATTTTTTTGAGTTTTTAATGTCTTGAGGAAATAAATAAAAAAAGTCAAAAGTTAGTAAAAACCCTAATTCTAATTTATTTTATTTATTGCAAAAAATATTGAAATTAACCTAATTTAAAAGACTAAATTAATTTGTTAGTATTTATTTACAAAAATAATAAGTTAAAGGTGAAATTAATAAATAATAATAATAATAAAAAATATTATTTTCTGAATTTACTATGAAAAATCAATTTGGTTAATTTAAGTAATAATAATAATTATAGTAAATAATTAGAATAAAAGAAAATAAAAATAGAAGAGAAAAGGAATAAACTTGAGGGGTGTTGGGCCAAATTTTGGAGGTGTATGATGCAATCTTGAAGCCCATTTACTGCAGCCTCTTTGACTTTTTGAGATCCTCCATGGTGCGTATTGACTGGGAGTATGGTGATCATCATCTCATGGCCATTGGATTTGAGCTTGTGGCCACTTGGCGCATGGATGTTTGAGGTATATGGTGGTCATCACCTGGGAAGCTGCATGTGAATATGTAAAGAAAAATAATATAAGCGTTTTGGGGGACCTGGGATTCGAACCCAGGTCCCAATGATTCCAAGCCAGCACGCTAACCACTCCACCATCACGCTTTAGTCATTAGTAAAATAAAGGGCAAATATTATATTGGGAAATTAATTCCCATGCTGAAACAGAGCAAAGCGCGCGTATTTTCGAATGGTCCAACCATGTACTAACACGTACTCATCTTCTTCCTTCGTTCTGCAAAAACAAACGTTAGATAGCGGGGGTTTTTAACCCCCACAAACTACAGTAAGGAAAAATAGCGAATAGAGCTGTGATTTATATAAATGTTTCGCGAGGGTTTGGTCATGTTCGTCTAGTTCTCAGGATTCCAACCATGTGCCTTACAAGTCTCAATTTTTCCTGGCTTAGGAACCCCCAATTTCAAAGCTCGTGAACCCTAAAATTCAACCATGGCATCTTTGGATTCAGGACATTATAATTAAATTAACATATGCCAATAGCTTCATGTGGTCTCTAGCAATGCAAAACAATCAAGAAATCATGTTAAATATGCATGAATTAAGCAATACGATTCTGGAAAAAAAACGCAAATCGTGGTTCTGTAATGGATGATTCTTTGAGTTTTAGTACGTGAATTCAATTGTAAATTATCCCTGTGACCTCCTTCAATGTGTTAGAATCAATAAAAACCTTGGAATCGTTCTAGAATGCCAAAGTCAGTTTTGAGTTTTCTTGGAAATTTTTCAATATGGCTATGGCTTTTCTGCAGCTTCTCTCACATGTATGGCATTAGGGCTTGCTTGCATATATATATATATATATGGAGGAATGGAATTAGGTCAAAATCTTGAACAAAAATCCATTGAATTGATGATTTGATCTTTGATTGAAAATCAAATCTTTTTGCATTTTCATGATTGAATAAAGTTGCCAAATTTGGAGATTTTTGCATCTTTGATTTGTACACGAAATTGCCAGCATATCTTGACCATATTTGCTTCACAAAAAGATTGAAAAACCACATCTTTGTATTTTCCTGCAATTTAAATTAATTAAATGAATTAATATTGATTAAAAATCCAATTAATTAATAAAAAATAAGAAAATAAATTCAATTAAGCTTGATGGGTCGTGAATAAGCCATGGATGAAGTTTCAAGAAGAGATTTGAGGCCCATTAGCAAAAATAAGGTGTTTTGAGCAAAGTTGACTTTTGCAAATTCATAAAAAAGTTCCAACTTCTCCAATGCATATCTTGCTCAATTTTGATCCTATGAACATGTTCTTGGACATTTTGGAAAGGTCTTGAAGTCCTCAAACCAATTCCTTTGGTCCTATGTCATTTGGATTTACCAATCTCAAGTTATGGCCTTTGACTTAAAGTGCATTTTTGTTGACTTTTGAATTTGACCTATAATGTAGAAATTGATAACTTTTTGTGAGAGCATTTCTTGGACTTGGAATGTGAATATGTATTGTAGGAGATGTCATCCTATTCAAACTTAGCATTGGATGGAATTTTTCTAATGAACCATGAAAAAGTTATGCCCTGGTCAAGATACAGTTGACTTTTCTGCTGTCCAAAAATAGTAACTTTTTGCATCTTGATGATTTTTGAGCTATCCTTGTGGAATCATGATCAAGACTTGATCAAATGATGATTGTGAACTCAAAATAATATGTTGACCAAAAATTCTAACTTTTGACTGCAAAATGACCATTTTGCCCCTGCAGTTGACTGTGGATCAAATGAGGCTTTTGACTGTGCAAATTGACACTGTGAGTCTTGAAACTTGGCATGTAGATGCTTGAGAATGTATATAGGCCCATGAGACTTGATTGAACCATTGAAAACCTCAAATTCCTTGAAAGAACCAAAACCCTAATTTCAGCTGGCTTAGGAGGTGGTTGGACTGTGCAATCCTTGAGCAATTTTGAGTAATTTGAAGATCATTCTTTGACAAATCTTGAGGAATATGGGAGGGCAAATTTTGGGGTACAACACTATGCTTGGACACAAATTGCAAGTTTTGACAGTTTTTTGGTGATATGGAGTTTTGGAGTATTTCTGGCCTTTTACAATCGTGTTTCCTGTTGTAATGGGTTTGTGTATTAGTATGGAGGAAGTTTTAAGTCAGTTTTACAACAGATTTTTGAGTTGTAGGCTTTTTGCACACATTCTTGCTTTTGAAGCAAAGTGAAGGGACAAGTGTCCACATACTTGTACTGGCCTGCTTGGAGTTGGTATAAGCTCTATACAAATTGATTTAGGTTTGTAGGACTTGTGTGTGCAGAGAAGACAGGTTCAATGCTCAAGAATTGAAAAGTTGCAAAAGTGAAGCTTTTCCAAAATGGCAATGGCAACTTTGTGCCATTTATGGAATTATAACATGGGCAGAGACTCTTGGGCTTGGATTAAGGCTTTGTCAATTGAATAGGCATAAAATTATGAAGTGAGAAACAAGTTTGAGACCTGTAAAGCATGGATTAGGCAGCATAAGTTCAGATTTGAATTTTGTTCTTCATGAAATGGCTTGAAAACAAAGTGAGAAATTGCCAATTTCATCTCTTCGATTCTCCCTACTCAAAAATGATCTAAAGGAGTTCTTGGACATCTTGGAAAGCTTGCAATGTGATATATAACTCATCTTTGAAATGAATTTCAAGATTCCCCTTGTAACTAGGTGAAAAATTGCCATGAAGTTGGGTCAAAAACCTGCCTAAATTAGGGCAAAATTTCACTAAGTCATTTTAGTTCATGGGCATGTATTCATAAAATTGTATCTTGAGATCCAAGCATCTTTAGGGAAAAATGTGTGAAGCAAAGTTTTATATTTCATGGGGTTCTACAACTTTCATGTTGGGAACTTTCTTTGAATCATCATGTATCATGGTGGAAAATTGGCCTAAAGTTGAGAAAACATAAGAAATTTTCTATACTTAGAAAATTTTCTAAGTTAAGAAAAATTCAAATTTCAAAATCAAATCTTCAATATTTGATTCCTTGATGAATAAGTTTCATATTTTGACATGTTTTGATGAATTGTGATCCTTGGTACTTGATTTTGACCAAAAAGTCAAAGTTTGACTTTTCAGTCTACAGTTGACTTTTGATCAGTTGATTGCAAATTTCATCTGTCAATCCAATGAAATTACAATGTTTTGAACCATGTCATTAGGTAAAGATGATTCAATTGAACCCTTGTAACCATGCTTCAAATCAGTAGGTCATTTTCTAGGTCAAAAATCAGAAATTGCCCTTTCTCAATCAAAACCCTAATTTTGACCATTTTGCCCTTTTGATGATTTGGTCAAATTTCTTGAGGAATTATGGTCCAAACTTGATAAAATGATACATATGAGTCTAGAATGTTGAGGTGGATCAAAAATTGTGAAGTTTGACTATAATTTGGCCATGGTTGACTTTTTCCCAAATACAACTGATTTTTAGGTCAATTGTCCAATTGACCGATCAAATATGTGGTTCAAGGCTTTAAACTTGTCATGAGTAATCTTAGGGGTCCATAATGATGTTTAAAAGTCATATGAAGCATTGGAAATTCAAAAATCCTTGTGCAAACTCAAACCCTAATTCTGGGTCATCAGTGCATGATAAGATGTCCTGAGCTGATCAAACCCTAATCCAGTCTTGAGTCAAAGAGATCTTGTGAGAATAATCTTGATAAATGAGAGGGAAAATTTTGGGGTACAACAAGTTCTCATATTCATCCTCAACAACTTCTATTTACAAAGCATTTGTGTTGGTACAAGAAGTTTGTTCAAAATTGTCAAAGTTCCTCAAGGCATTTTTCTTGATCTAGGAGCTAGGGTTTTGAACTTCAAAGAAGCATATCTTGCTCATCTTTTGGTATTTTTGAGTGATTCGAAAGAAATTATTCTCTTCAAAGGGTTATCAATAAATCACTTCAAAATTTCCAAGGAGTTTTCATGTGGAAGAAGCTTGATGATGAAGAAAGATTACAAGTCCTCTAGATGAACCCCCAATTTCTCATATGTGACTTCAAATGATCATAACTTGGTCAATTTTTATCACCTTGAGCCCATTCTTTTTCCACAATTATCTTGAGGATGGGAAGTTTATGCCTTATTTTATGTGTAAAGGGATAAAATGGATGGAAGATGCCCTAAGGATACAAAAGATTATAGGTCATTTCAGGGTTTTTTTCCAACTTCAACAATTCATAACTCTCTCAATTTTTGGAGATTTTGAATGGTTCAAGTTTCAAAATGTCATTCAAGAGGTCTATTTCATTCCATCTTTTTGGTCAAGAGCAAATTCTAAGTGGAAGGCCATGTTTGGATGCAAAACATTCTAGGTCACTTTTGAAGAAAAATTTGAAATATTTCTAAGTATGGAAAGTAAACCTTTTTTCCCCAACTTTGACTCAATGCAACTTTCAGCTCAAGCATCCATTTGATTCCATTCTTTTTCCATTGAAAAGCTTGTAACCTCATCTTTCTAAAGCATCAAGAATCATGCCTTAAGACCCCTTGAGCTGAGAACGCCATTGGATTGAACTTGGTAACTTGGAACTGAAGTTTCTTCATCAGTCAGAATTTGAAACTCATGTTTTGGCCTCTAAACATCAAATTAGCACGCGTTTATGATCTAAACAAGTTTAACCAAGTTTCAAAAGTGGATTAGAGCCTTAAAATGCAAGGATTGGATGAGTTTTGATGGAAATCAAATCACACTTTGCTCGTGCATCAGGTTCGCACGATTTCCCTCCAAACTTCATTATTTCACACGCTTGAACATTCCATTTGATTCCCTATAAATAGAGGGTCATCCCCCATTCATTTCCTTAAGCTTCGAGAGCCAAAAACACTCTATCAAAACCTCACACGAGCTTGAAATTTTTGAAATCAGTTTCTGAGGTTCCAGCCTTTTCCTCTAAAATTCTTTGCACATTCATCTTCCTTAAGCATCATGCAAACTCTCCAGCACTTAAACTAAGCAAAACGAGCCATAATCCAAGCTACAGCAGTCCAGTTTCAGAGCATCCTTCTTGAACTTCGAGAAGGTAGAATTCTCCATCATTTGGATCCAAATAAAGCACTAACCTGCTCTACTCCTTCTCCTGATTCTAGTGCTTCTTCAAATTTTTGAATCCATTGAAAATTGAGAGAGAAATCTCAAATTGAAGGTGCTCGCTATTTTCTGGGTTTTTTATTCATATCTCTTTGCATACTTTATATAAATTTGGCGCGATGGTGGTGTTAGGATCGTCTTGAAGAGACGAATCCAATGATACTGGTCTGGGATCCTAATTTTATCGTTTGAAGGATCTCACAAAATATCCATTGTAGGGTGGTTGGAGTTTGAAGACGATGACATGTCTCGTCTCAGCCGATGATAGCGTGCCAAGCGTTTTAATTTCATTTGTTGCCCTTTTTCTGATTCCCTGCGCATCCCACTAAGATCCATATCAAGCACAACATGTCTGGTTCATTGGATTAGCTTACTAACACGTTTTGACTATGATCTGATGGTCCATATCTTTTTGGTTTTATTTTATTTTCTGATTTTTATATTTTAATAGATTTAATTTTCAAAAATTTATAACTCTTTTATTTTTATCCAAAAATCATGAAAAAATTCACAAAAATAGTTTGAATTATTTCTGATCTCATGACTATTTTTTCACATTTTTATTTTGACATTTGATATTTTTTATACTTTTTGCATTATTTTCTTCCTTTTAATTACTTTAAAAATGCTTTCTCACTTTTTTTAATTCTGAAAAATTTTCCTAATATTATTTTGCATATTTCTGACTTTTTTGGAAAATTTTATATTAATGTTTACTATTTTTGACCTATTTTCTTTTTTTTTGAACAATTTTAATTAATTTTAAAATAGTTTATGACTTTTAAAAATTGCTAAAAATTTTATAAAAATATTTGAGTCCTTTTCTGATTTTTCTATGGCCATACTCAATTTTTCTTGATTAATTTGAATATAGTTGATATTTTTCTTTCTTATTTCTATTTTAAAACATTTTAAAAAAAACCTTTTTAATGTATATATTAAATGCAATATTACTTTGTGATTATTTTCTGGCTGAACTTGGGTTGAATTTTGATCATGAATTTTTTTAACATCATTGGATCCATGGTGTTGAGTCTAACTCCACAAAAATGGATGAATGATTTTAATAATAGTTTGATTAAAATTTAATTCAAACGTGGTTTGTATATTTTTTCCCATCCCTCTCCATCTCATCCATTTCTTATTGCACTAAGTGTTATTGGAGCATGATCTCTATATCATGTCTCAAAACAAATGGTGTATAGATTGCTATTGACCGGCCTCAAAATAGGTGTGACTTCTATATAAGTCCACTTACGATTGCTTAACATAGTGCTAAATTTTGTCCCGATTCGAATAAATGATCATTCGTGGCCTAAACCTATGTTTGCAAGCTCAAGTATGTTAATTTGATCTCTTTGATCCAATAACCTTGAGATTCATTGTGTGGAGGCTTTGGTTCTACCAATCCTCTAATGGATCTACAACACTTTTGGTCAACGCGGATCACTTAAACATCATTGATCATTAAATGGTACTTGTGAGGATTCCAAATGGGTAATATACTTGACAAAAAGCAAATTCAACTTGTTGTGTGGAGGCTTTGGTTCTACCAATCCTCTAATGAGTTCCAAATGCAAGTTTCAAGATGATCATCCAACTAACCACTAATCACTAATAATTGATTTTACCCTTTTATTTTTTACTTTATGCCCCTTTATTTTTTATGCTTTATGCACCATTTACTTTTAAGCATTTACATTTCATGTTATCTTCATCTTTGCTCCCTTGAGCCTTTTCTGTTTTTTCTTCTAAGACACCTAATAATCAACATAAACCATAAAATATTTTAATGGTACTTGGACTATTCGGTTACTATCCTTGGAATTATGGAGTATGGGACTTCTTAGACTTAGGATTAGAAACCTTGGCCTATGTTGGAGACCTTGTGACCTTAATTGATATTTTTTCTGGAGCTCTTGAGGTTTACCTCAAGACATTGGGTTGTTTGTTTGTTTTGTGTGCAGGTTATTGTGATTACATACTTTGTTTGTAGTATGGAATTCACCCGTATACAACCGTTACTCTTCCCAATTTTTTGAAGACCTAATACACTTGAAGTTTGGTTCTCACAAGAGGTCTAGTATCTTTGCTTGCTTGGTTTCAATCCAAAGAATGGGAATTCTATCTTGGCTCATAATGTCAAGTATTAGATTTTTGTTGGTTAGATGGTTCTTATCCCTAGCTTTTACCTTATGCTTTAGGATAGTCTCTTCTTCTCCTCCCATCTTCTTTAATTTCAAAATCTTCTTCCTCCTTTTTAAAACTCTTCTTGTTTTGAAACTTGAACTATTTTCATAATAAACTTGGACTTAGGTCCATGCATTTTCAAAACATTTTTCATAAACAAATTTAAATCAACTTAATAATACCATGACATTTTTTGTGAGAAGACTAAAAATGAATCAATCTCATTTCAAATCATTTTCCACTTTGGCTTTTTTTTATATTTTAAAACCTTTATCAAAAGATTAGACTCTTGCCAATCCTTATAGTGATGCAAACAACTATACTTCTACGATATATAGTGAAGTGAGATGTTTACCACTTGGGTGTTGAGTGAGGCATTGTTGATTTTAAAATCCAAGCCATATCCTCCACTTTGAGATGATACAAATTCTCCTTTCTCACGATTGTGGGTAGTAAGAATGTTTTCCACACGGACAATGACGATGATATTTTATCTCATAAAAATTAACCGAAACACTTACATTTTATAATTTTTAAAGAGGAACTACGTGTACCCTGATCCCCTATTGCACGGAAGGTGGTACATAGGCACTAAAGGTTCACAACCGCGGCGGGTGCAAAAATTATAAAAAATATATTTCTTTTCTCCCCTCCACCATCTATTTTTACACAACATTGTTTATAGCCAAAATATACAGATTTTAAAAAGAGGTTATTGCAGAGTACCATAGATGTTTAGGGTGATAATACTTTCTCTTTACATAACCAACCCCCTTACCTTGAATCTTTCCTCCCTCTTTTTTGGGTTACTCGCTCTTTTCCCATTCCTTTGGAAACAATAAAGCGCGGTGGCGATTTCTATTTTGATTTGTACAAGTCTAGTCAATCCAATGACTTAGTATTAAACATTTCTATCGCTACACCATGGTAGTGCACCTTTGTTTTATATTTTAACATAGCCGTGAGGAAACCCCAGATTCACGGTGAATCTGTTTTGTTTGCAAGCACCTTGTAGAACCGAGTGAACACATTGGATAGGGGAACTCACTGAGATTTAGTAATCTCACCCAATCCTTTTATTATTTTTCAGAAACAGGTTATAGGTAGAAGAATTACTAGATGGTCAATATTGAAGACTGCGACGAGCATATGGTAGGAAGTCTTCATCATATCTTATCTTTCTGTTGTGTATTATTGTAGACAAGTTGATTGTATACATTCGGATTTTGGATTTATTTTGTGTATGACTTTAGATTCTTGTATTTTCCAACTTTTGTATATTTTTATGTACCATTTATAGCATCATTGCATATTATTCTAGACGTATATGTACGAGGTGTTACAATCGATGTCATTCATTTGGTAAATGTTGATCAAGAAGAAATGATTGAGTTTATACAAAGGCACACAATTTATAGGTTTGGAATCTATGAGACCATTACAGCTGGTCAAGGGTCTGTGTTTACTGGTCGAAAGATGCAAGAATTTGCTAAAGAAATAGGAATTAAACTGCTAACATCTACATCTTATTATGCCCAGGAAAACGGTCAAGTTGAAGCGACAAACAAGGTAGTGATTGGTTTAATTAAGAAGCGTGTGGGGAAAAAGCCAAATAATAGGCATAAGACTCTAGATCAAATTCTATGAGCTTTCCGAACGTCCCCAAAGGAGGCCACAAACATTACGACCTTTCGATTGACTTGTGGGCATGACACAGTTTTACCAGTCAAAATCTGTATTCAATCAACTAGAGTTCATAGAAAGTAAGAAATTCCATCTGAATTTTACTGGAACATGATGTTAGATGAGTTGGTTGATTTAGACAAAGAGAGATTAAATGCATTAGAATTATTAAGGAGGCAGAAGAAGAGAGTAGAAAAATCATATAATAAAAAGGTTAAGGTTAAAACGTTTTTTACTAGAGAGTTGGTATGTAAAGTGTTGTACCCCAAAATTTACCCTCTCATTCTCAAAGAAATCTCTCACAAGATCTCTATTGATTCAAGACTGCACAAGGTTTGATCAGCTCAAGACACCTCCTTAAGCACTGATGACTCAAATTAGGGTTTGAGTTTGCACAAGTACAAATGGACTTTTAATGCCCCATATGACTTTCATGGATCATTTTGAGCCCTCAAGATTGCTCATTCCAAGTTTCAAGTCTTGGATCACATTTTTGCTCAGTCAATTGATCAGTTGACTTAAAATCACATGTATTGGGGAAAAAGTAAATTATGGTCAATTTATAGTTAAACTTCATAATTTTTGGTCCATATAAACATTATGAACTCATATATGTCATTTTATCAAGTTTGGATCACAATTCCTCAAGAAATTTGATCAGATCATCAAAAAGGGTTTTGATTGAGAAGGTGTAGTTTTTGACTTTTGACCTAACCAATAACTTATTGGTTTAAGACATGATCTCAAGGATTCAAATAAATCATTTTGACCTAATGGCATGTCTCAAAACATTTCTCAAGATCAATTGATTGATAGTTGAATTTCAGTCAACTGATGAAAAGTCAATTGTACACTAAAAAGTCAAACTTTGACTTTTTGATCAAAATCAAGTTTCAAATATTACAATTTATCAACACATGTCAAAATATGAAACTTGTTCATCAAGGAATTGAAAAGTCAAAATTCATCTTTGAAAAGTCAAAATTCTAAGACTTAGAATTTTTTCTAAGTGTTAGAAAGTTCATATTTTTTTCATAACTTTGTGCCAAATTTCCACCATGATGCAAGATGATTCAAGGGAAACTTCCAACATGAAAGTTGTAGATATAAATGAGATCTAAAACATTATAGGGTAGAACTTTTCCTAGAAATTCTTGGATCTCAAGTTATGAATTTATGAAGACATGCTCATGAACTTAAAACACTTAGTGAAATTTCGCCCTAGTTAGGCAGATTTTTAGTACCGACTTCATGGCAACTTTTCACCTAGTTCCAAGATGAATCTTAAACAATGTCCAACATGAAGGTTGTAAAGTATGTTACAAGATTTCCAAAATGTCCAAGAACACATTGAGATCATACTTGAGCTAAGAGAATCGAAGGCAAGAAGTTAGGGTTTCAAACTTGAATTACAAGTCAATTTTGTGATGAACACTTGATCCAATCTTCAAGCATGTTGTAAAAATCCCACTTTGCAGGATTCTAACTTGCCTTTCACTCCATAATTAAATGTTTACAAAACTTTTAGAGCTTTAATACAAGCATTCAATGCATTGTCCATGCTTAATACCATTTTAGGAAGAAAGGCAACATTGCCATTTTGGAAAAGTGGCTTTAATCACAAAGTACACTCTTCTTGAGCCTCTAACTTGTTGTTCTAAACACACAAAACATGTATGCTCAGAAGCAACATGTTTAAAGCTTCTAAGCCACCTTATAAACCAGGTACTTGTGCATTGGAACCATATTTTTCAAGCTTTCTTCAAAAACAAACAAAAATCCACAAACATGTGATTCTTGATTTCTGACTTCTCCAAGCATCCAAACTTTTTGCTTATAAATAGAGACACTATTTGTGAGATAAGACACAAGAAAAAACACCCTCAAACTCTCCTAAACTCAGAGTTGTGCAAAAATCACCATTGTTTTCATTTTTGGCCAAGAAACTTGAAACACAAAATCCACTCGTGTGTTTCCTTTCCAAACCCTCCACAAAGCTTATATACCTCAAATATAACTTAACCAAACACCACTTACATTTCTGTAACATCATCTTCTCCATCTTCCATAACCAAAAACAGAGGTTTGCATCTTGACTTCTCTAGGAAATTTCAGCCACTCTCAACTCAAGCTAAGTATTGCATTAGCTTCCTAAGGACTTAAGGAAGCTAACCTGATCATTGCAGCACCTTGAATCAAGCTCATTCGCAAAACACGAATTCCATTTTTAGGTAAGTTTTCTGACTTTTGAAATCTTCATATAGGCATTGTTAACTTTCCATTTTCAAAGACAAAATGTATATATCATAGCCCTGAAGATGACCATGTCCTTAAAATTCATTTATATTGCTTGAGTAGTGAGAATTTTAAGTTTGAACTTTATGAAAAAGTTAGATCAGAATTTGGTACCATTAGAAATTCTCATTCATCTTTGATTTATAGCTTGTGATATTTATATGGTTGTATACGTATGGAAAAATAGAGCAACTTTCATGTTTATATTTTTCATTTTTGTTGAGAAATGAGTGAGTTACAGAAATCATGGCTGGAGGTTGAAGATGAAGCCATTTCTGGAACTCGTTTTGTGTTATGTATTTATTGTTTCATTTAAGTTAACGGATATACAGCCACCCAGTGGTAAAGGCAATGCGTGTTTATGGTCAAGGTCATGGGTTCAAGTTCCAGCGTTGCCTTTTGTCATTATTTTCCAGCATTTTCTCCTTTTTGTCACACAACAAACACGATGGGCTTAATCACTGGGCCCTTCCTTTTTTGCTGCACCACACTCCATGCCTTCTTATCACAACACAGGCCCAACCCTTTTTTTATTTTATTTTTCTGATCACAAAAAATATCATTGGGCCAAACTCAAACAAAAAAACATCTTTACTTACTAACCCCTTTAACCATTTTCAAACCCCCCTGACTTTTATTTTTATATTTTATTTTATTTTATTTTTCTTTATTATTATTATTATTATTATTATTATTATTATTATTATTATTATTAATAATAATAAAAAATCCAAAATTGTTTTTATTTATTATTTACATACCTATATTTTTATTTTCTTTATAAACTAAAAAGACAAAAAATAGTTTCTTAAACAAAGTTAATTTCTTTTTCTTAAATAAATTAATAATTAAATTAGGTTTAGTTATTTTCTTTTTTTATTTAAAATTAACTTAGAACTTAGGTTTCTTTTAATTAATCAATTTCTATACTATTTTTTATTAAACTTAACCCCTTTTCTAAAAAAACCTAAAAAATGCTTTCTAACTTATTTTCTTTTTCTTAATTAGTTTAGGGTAATTTTTTAATTAATCATTTTCTTTTAGATAATTAAGTTAAAACCCTTTCCTCAAAAATCCAAACAAAAATCCATTTTTTTCCATTTATATCCTTGTATATTATTTTCTTTCAATTCTTGTACATTATTCAATATGGTTGTAATAGATGATTAGGTTTAATTTATTGCAATCCCCATTTGTAAATTTGTATACCCCATCCCCTAATGATGTAATAGTGTAATAATTTTACTTTCCGCAATTTATCGCTTTTATATAAATGCTAGTAATTAGGGTTTGTATGGAAAGATAAAAATCAACAAGTAGATAATCCTAATCCAAGATTAAATGTATGCAAATCAAACACACTATTCACACATGCACCCTTAGGGTAATTCCACTTGTTGCCTTACAAAAATGGTCATGTTATGCATGTGGGATATCTTAGTAAAAACAATCAAAAATACAAGATTATAGTCCCTCGATGATACTACAAATGTTGCCATTCAAATGATCTTAGTCCATCAAAGAGAAATGCTAAGATATCTCACAACATTGTTATCATGACTATACGATGACCCACGCCCGTACCTTTACATCCAAAGATGAGGCTTCTTACCAATCAATGGTGAGATAGCAATATCAAAGGAAAGGGAGAAATGAACAAAAGACTTTTGCGTAGGTAGATTGTTCCTAGTTGCTTTCTCACTTTCAAAACAAACATCCTTGCTCATTTTCAAAACAAACACCAAACACTTTCAAAAACAAACTTTCAAAACTTAAAATATTTTTAAAAGTTCAACACTTTGTATACGTTCTTACGAATAAGAACCATTACAAAGTTTGCCTAAACGAAGGCGCCTTTTCAAAATACTTTCAAAAACCACCACAAAGCATATTTTCAAACAAAGCAAGTGATCTAGCAAGAAACTAAGAGCCCATAGATAAATATGGATTAAAAGGGTGCTAACACCTTCCCTTTTCATAATCTATCCCACTAACTCAACAAATAATCTCAAAGGTCTTTCCCGTTCTTTTCAACCTTTCCTTTTGGATAAAAGAAAAGTCGGTGGCGACTCTTACTAACCGCAACAATTATGATAAAACGTAAAACATACCAAGTCAGTTCTTCCACTGTATTACAGAAAGTAATCCTACCTATGGATCGAAAAGACAGAACATTGGATAAATGGTCCCCAAATTGGGAAGGTCCATTCTAAATTGTCCAAGTTTTTTCAAATAATGCTTGCGAAATCGAAGAGTTAGAAAAAGAGTGAATACTCCTAAGAGTGAATGGGAAATATTTGAAAAAATATAAACTTATACTTCAGGAAGTTAAAATATTAACAGAATAAACACTTGTGAAAAAGAGAAGCCAAAATGGTAATATAAATTTGCCAAAATGGCTTAACTATTTGTTACAAAACATCCAAAAATTAGAATACATAAAGATTAAAATAAAGACAAAACTTCATCAAGTATAGAAATCAGGTGGGAGAGAAGCCTTCATTCGCTTGTACTTCCCAATACACACCAACATACGACATTTGATCACAAATTTTCTCAGAGTAAGGGCATAAATCCCAGCTCCCACTTTTTGAGCTCTTTCGGCATGATGATTTCCCACTTTGATCTCTTCATTAAGCTGTTGACAATCAACCTATTTGATCTCTTCCTGACAATCATTGGCTTTCAGAATGTTGGCATGCAACACTTTAGTTTGTTCTTCCCAAGAAGAAATGTTTGTGGCATATTTGTCAAGTTCTTTTGGTTCTGTGAAAAGGTCTTTTCCAGCGCTTCAACCTTGGTGGTGGATACAGTGGATGCGTCCCACTCTGTCGCTTGGGTTTCCAATTTGTTTCCAATCTTGTTTGCATCGTCTTGTTTGCGTAAGAGATCTACAGAGACGTGATCTAAGAGAATCCCAAGTTTGACAATGACATCTGCAACCTCTGGAGGGATGCTTAAGATATATGGTTTTCAGTAATTCTATAATGTTATAACAGGCATTAGTGTTATTCTTGAGCACTTGAATCAGGTCGACATCGAAAACTTTTTCTTTGATTTATCGAAAGAATTTATCAACGGGTTGGACAGAAGGTTGACCACCAGAAGTAATCAAAGAGCTGGAACCTTTTTCATAAGAACTTGCTCTTGCGGTCATAATAGCCTTCAAATATCCATCAGGATTATTTGCCTTCAAGTTATCCAATTCTTCTCGGAAAGAGGAACGATGGTGACGTTAGAAGGGGGTTTGAGTCCTTAATTGTCTTAAAAGGTTGGTTAGTATAACATGCACCATATGGCTGGGCCTTCTCATTTTGAGGTTCTTCTTCGCTCTAACGTTTTATATTGATGTTGGACATATGTTCATCCTATCTATTGGCTCGTCTTCATAATGATTGGTGATTATTAGTGAAGAATCATCTGGTTGTGCTTGACCCTGATCTTTTATGTCTTGAATTTCCATGTCGATGTGATATGCATCTTCACTTTCACTTTTAGACTCAAATCATTGAGATGATTGAGGTGAAATGGTAGGTGGAATGGTTATTGAACTTCACCGAGAAGATTAACTTCGTTGTTCGATCCTTTATTTGACCCTTTGTTGGATATAAGATGAACATAAGGAGAGCTTGTGCTTAAAAGAATGTCATATTTGATGGTGGAAGTCTTAATTCCAGCTTGATCACCCTGCAAAGAAAGAGAAAATTAGTATCAGTCAAAAATAAAAAGGTGTAAGGAAAGGAAAAGTAAAGTGAAGTCAAAATACCTTGAGTCGCTCAGCCCCAAGGTTTGAATTATCACTCTCAACTTGCTCAATAGTAGTGGTGGTTGACTTTGGATCAATGTTTATTACTCTTTGAGCAGGTGGCTTCGTTGGCATAGTTTTAGAGACAGTTTTTGACTTCTTCTTTTTTAGGATTGTTTTACTTCCGTTTCTTTGGAGTGGGAGAAGGTTTTCAATTAGTCTAAAAATAGAAAAGGTATTAGTAAAATAAAAACGATGCATACAAATGGTGAAATGCTAAAGCATGAGAAAATACCTTTATTGTTGCCTTCGTAAGAGTAGTCTATTCGCCTTGATCATCACCTTTGGCTGAAGCAGTAGCAGCTTTCTTTGCATCAGCTTCTCTTGTAGAGGCAGCCTTATCTTTTATACTTTTCCTTCAATCAACAACAAACAGAAAGTAGGCGAACCAAATAGTTAAGGTTATAAAAATGTGTAGAAATATTTTGAATAAAAAATCGAAGGAACCTTCCATTTCACACCTTCATGTATTAGAGAAAGTATTTGAACATGCTTTATGTCAACATGAAGCTGGTCTTTGAAACTGTCCAGAGTGTGCTTAGTTGAAACCACAAGTTCGACTAGTTTTGGGGAATCCTGTTTAAGAAGTTTTAAATGAGACCCATAGACGAGCCATTCTGGGAATGGAGGTCCAAATGCCAAGCCAAAATCAATGCTTGGCAATGGTGGGAATATCAGTGGTTGAAGTTTAAAATCCAACTCGTACCCATTTTTGTGCTTGACACACAAAGGAATTTTTAAGGTGGGGAGTTTCTTTATGAACTTCTCTTTTGAAATAAAAGCTGCTTCACGGAGGGTTTGACTAAGGTCATCAAGTCTGTATGCAGTTTCAAATTATTTTTGGAATGCTTTGATTTCTTTGATATGAGTCGTCGTACATTTCTTGAATCATTCATGTATGGAAGCAAAAGCATGAGTTAGATGCTGAGAAAAACCAGGTATGTCGAATATCTCTTTGGTGTAGTAGTCTCTCCCCCAAGTATCAAATTCTTGTCTGCAATAGAATAATGCTCAAAAAGAGATAAGGGTAAGTTTGGTAACATTAGCATATCAAGAAAGATGTTTGTTACATTCATACTTGTCTTACCCCTAATTTTTTACCTAAGATCCCACCTTCAATTTCATTTTTCATATAACATCAACGTTACAAGATACGATTGGTTTAATCCTCTCGCCTTCGAGCATTGCTTATGTAGATATTATCGAGTGTTGTGAACATATTATCTCATGCATCACTAACATCTAATCAAATACAAAGGTGTATGTTTTTGTTTCCTGGGTTTCATGAACATAGACAAGTTTGAATCAAGAGCATCAAGTGTTATGCCACAGTCAGAGTTTTTGGATCTCTCAAGTGTTCAAGTATGGTGAATCACTGATTCTCAAAGTCTATTTCATCAAATCTTGGCCTATAATCTCAAAATCACGGTCAATATTTCATCATCATTGGTTCATATGTGCACCAATGTGTCTGGGAATGCAAGGAAGGATAAATTTTGCAAGTTGATTCAAAACACTTTGACCAAAAGTCAACTTTTACAAGATCAAGTTCAAACGATCATAACTTCTTCATTATTCAATATTTTTGAGTGACTCTTTGAGAATTTGATCCCTTTTGACATCCTCTCTAATTTATCTTCACAAGTCAAGGGCCAATTATGTGTGTGAGATCGTCAAAAATTTGAATATTTTAGAGGTCGCTTTGAAGACTACGACCTAATTTCAAGTAACTAGTGTCCAACTCTCAAGGATCACAACTTCCCTAATTTTTAACATTTTGGGACAATTATTTTTGTATATTTTTGTAAGCGATGTCATCTACAAGATTGATTCAAGGGTCAAAGTTAAATTATGCTTAGAAGGCCACAAAATCTTTTGAAACATTATAGGTCTTTTTTTTAATTTAGAATGTTCCTAACTTATAATTTCAATTCATGTCATAACTGTTTTCTCAAGATATTGATTCATATATTGAGATTGTTCACGATACAAGACGTTGAGTTCGAGGATTCTTTGATTATTTGTCACTTATGTCAAGTCACTTGTGTTTGAGCACTCATAATTATTGAATTACAATGGATTTTTGATCAAAAATTCTTAAGCATTTATTTTGTTTAAAGAGTTGGATTCAAGTCGAGAATGAAAGATAATCCGAGAGGATTACTTGGAATTCAAGATACGAGTTCAAAGTTCATTCATGTGAATAATTTTGAATTTAAGTTATCCAAAGTCAAAATTCATTCAAATCCATTCATGTGGATTATCTTATCAAAAGTTAAATGTGCATCTTGATCTCAAGTATGTAAAGTTCATGCCACTTGTATATTAAGGCATTCACCATGATTCTAAAATGGCACACATCATTGTGTCCGTCACAAGACTCAATTCTTTCAAGTTCTTTTCAAAATTACAAGAACAATTCTCTACAAAGAATGCAAATATAATACAAGGTGATCCAAGTTTTTGCTTCAAGTAACTAGGACACAATTTTCACTCATAATTTCAAATGTACAAGTTACAAGAGACGGCAGTTTTACTTTCTTGAAAGACTTATAAAATTATACAAAACCTAATGCTAAATGCTTCAATATCATTACATGGAACTACATGGTAAGCCTAAAAAACTTCAAGCCTTGAGTTGTTGTCCAAGTACCACTAAAACCAGGAAAAATATCAATCCACTTTGTAACCTTCTGTTGTCCACTTTACCATGCTATTTCCTCGTCTCTATCCAAACCTGTTACAACATGAAACACTCTAAGAACCTACATACAACCTACTGCATTGTCCCTATCTTTGCTGTCCAAAACTTGCCCAAAATAAAACCGCAAATTGCATCCAAAAAAGGCAATAAGACAGGATACCATAGTTGTTCAAACTTATCCAAACTTCCCCCTAAATCTCATTATTCTTCCTCTATAAAATGAGGCTTCATCTCAACAGAAAAGGCAGACAGCAAGAGGCATAAACTCACACAAAATACCTCAGAAACTTCTATTTATCTCACACAAATACTAACGAGTTTTTGTTCAACACACAGAAAACACAAAAAAAATCTCTCAGGAAAATAGTACAGAAAAACTTCACAAAATTCTGCTCATAACAAAAGAAAACTCTGTTCAAATATACATAAAAAATTTCACGTAAAAATAACAATAGCTCACCTGCAACGATCACTTCAGGCGATGACGTTTCAGCCTACGAAAAACACAAACTCAACTCCGTCGGAGAGACTCTGACAGGTATCATTCTTTCCACCATTTTAGTACCTCTTTGTTTATTCAATTTCTGAGCCATTTGTTGTTATTGCTACGATTAATTCTGCGATGTTTTCTTTCTTGTTGTTCGATTGTGAAAACTAAGCATGAGAGAAATAAATTGTTTTACCGTGTGACAAAATCTGAATCAAAAAACCGAAAATGATAGAGCCAAGAAACTGTGTTATTATTGTTGGGGACAATCGATTGCCTTCTTAGGGTTTTTTCAACCCAACTCCTTGCATAACCCGCTGGGTCTGGACTTCCCCTAACCCAGTCCGGCCCAGTATATTTTATTTCCTTATGATCTTTTTTATTTCTTGGGCCTGTTTCTTTTAAGCCCTGTCCGAAATTGATGTGGTGCAGCTCCACTATACTGTTTAAACACCCTTTTTTTTGTTAATTTGTTTTCAATAGTTTTTTTAGTTTGATTCCTTAAAATCAATTGAATGACCTTTTTATTATTTTTATCATTTCTCTAAAAAAAAGACATTTCATAAAAATTCAAAAAATATTTGTTAATTAGATTTAATATTAGTAATTAACTTAGGTTGACTAGTTTAATCATAAAAACTTACAACAAAAAAGAAAATTTCTCCTTAATTAGAATTAATTAGTTCTGCTTTGTCTTATTTGATTTTTTATTTTAATTATTTAGTTAAACGATCGCTTGTCTATTTGTGACCTTGATGCTTTGATGGTTTCACATTAACCTTTTGATCATTTACTATGTCATATTTTGATGCTTATCAATTTACTTGATGTTTGGTCACCTATTGTCATGTGATCGGTGAATATTATTTTGTTGATAATAGTGTTTAAATCCAAGGGAAAGGATCGTCTTGTTAACTTTATGTCATTGTGCGTCTATTGTATATTTGTTTTTATCCTATTTGTTTTGCTTTAGTTAAAATCCTTAAAACCTTATTTTTAAACTTACACTCTTTTAAGCCAAAAACCTCGACATTAGATCGTTGCATTTTCAAAATTTCTTTGAGCCAAACCTTTTATAAGCAAACCAATTTTAGCAAAAAAAAACAAATATTTTAAAAGGTTCCTATAGGATATTATAAATACATAGGGTGTTAATACCTTCCCTTTGTATAACCAACCTCCGGGCTTTAGATCTCTTCAAATGCATTTTATTTTGCTTTACTTTTAGTGTTGCTTTTACTTTGCATATTTATGGGTTTTACTTCGCTCTTTTCTCATTCTCTTGAAAATAATAAAGCGCGGTGGTGATTTTCACTGTTATGAGTTAAGTCAATCAATGGCTTTAGTCTCAAATTTTCATCGCTACAATCCTCAGGAAACCACATGCTATAGAGGTGGAGAGCACCCTTTTGACATAAAGTGGTTTAGGCATTGTCTGAATGATGTCAAACTCTCAAGAGACCAGATTAGGTTGGTAACTGACCAAAATAATTTGATTCTTTGAAGGCCACAGTCTAGAGGCAAGCAACTTAGGGGTGAGAAACGATTTACATATGGCCATG
The DNA here is from genome assembly GCA_948472305.1 of Vicia faba. Taxonomy (NCBI): domain Eukaryota; kingdom Viridiplantae; phylum Streptophyta; class Magnoliopsida; order Fabales; family Fabaceae; genus Vicia; species Vicia faba. The sequence goes on along the minus strand of OX451738.1, from coordinate 930,346,675 downwards.
GACTCTACTTCTTGATTTGTCGAAGAGGCATGATATGCTCTTGTGAACCATTCACAACCATGTGTTCTATTGGCAAAAGGAGCATGAAAGAAGTAAAGTTGTGACTTTTGGCGAACATCATCACGAATCTAGTGAAGGAATCTTATAGATTTGATCCTTCGTCACTTGGGGTTAATTGTACCAATCTTGTCCCTACGACCCTCTTATTTTTATCTTCTCATCCTCTTCATTAATGATGTTGCATGTTGGGAGTGAAAGCTCAAAGGTGACTTTCGACCACAATTGGAGTAACCAAAATGGACCAGCAAATAAAATGGTTGTCCCTAACTTATAAGTCCTTAGGATTTTGACAGATTCTCCCAATGACTCATAAAGGAAACCCAAGATCATTTGGCTCAGGCATAGCTTGCGTCCAACATGTAGTTGGTTAGCCATAGTTATGAATCTTTTTTCCACTTGGAGAGATCTCGAACAAAAGACATAACGCGATAGCCAAAGTGGTAGAAAGGTAATGTGCTCTTTGTCAGAGACTTCCTCAGTTGTTTTGTCGTGGTGGCCAGATATGTAATAGGTGAATGTGACTTTGTTTCTCTTGAAGTTGATGGTGTCCTCATCCATCTCAAACGAATCAAAAGTTTCTCCAGTTGGTCGAAGGCCAATAATCGCAACGATGTCAAAGAGGGTATGGGTCATCATTCTGCAAGGGAAATGAAAGTTATTATGAGAAACGTCTCAGAAATATAACGAAGCTACTAACATGATTTGGTTGTAGCCTAAACTAGATTTTGACAATTGGACCATGTCATAAATCTCCATTTCTTTCCAGAATTGACTTTCTTCTTCTCAAATTTGGAAAGCCAAGCAAGGTATGGCTCATGATCTTTTGCCAAGGGGCAAGAGCGAAACACTCTAACAGTGTTTCTCATTTAATCTAAATTGATAAGGTTGTCTGGTTTCGAAGCATCAGTCGAAGACTTCGCTTTATCATCTACAGGTTTTATTTGGGTATCAGGTTTGACATTACTTTTGTCATCAGTTTCTTCTTGCTAGCCAAGGACTTTGTGCGATGATAAATAGAAAAAATTCTTTGATTTTTGCAGCATCTGCATTAGGGCCAAACAAAGGGCTCATGTACGCACGATTTTCTACAGACAAAGGGAAAAGTACCTAGGACTGATAAATTTCATGCTTTTCTTCAAGAAGAGGAGGCTCAAGAACGTACTCCTGATTTCCTACCAGCAACGACTTTGGGATTAGATAATGGGCGTTTAAGCTTCTTTCTTCTTAGCGTCTTTTCGAATCCTGGGCGTCATTGTTAAAGTTTGGAGTTTGAAGAGGAAGAATTTTTGTTTGATTTTTTAAGAAAAAGACTGCAAAAGATTGATGATTTGTGAGCTCAAAGATAGGAAAGTTGTAAAAGGTGGAAGAACAAGGTACTTATAAGAGAAGAAAAGTCGTTCAAATTCTTATTTGAATGACGAATGGAAAAGTTAGTGGGGAACGTGTATATTTCTAAGAAATTGTGCAGACGGTTGCCTATTTAGTTACCACCATGCTCCTTTATTCTAGGGATAATGATTTTATGCAAAAATGTATGTCTCGATGAGACGTTTGGGAAAAGTGGTCATCATGATCATCATGTCACAACAATAAATATTGTAGCGTCGAAAACTTTCAAAAAATGTTATTTTCTCTGTTTGATCAAAAAATACATTTTTGGAATAATTTGTTAGCTATAAATTTGACGCTAAAAAAGAATAAGAATGTCAAGAGGATTTTTGATAAATATTTGTAGTAAATAAGTTGCCTTCGATGAAGAAGTCAGATAGCATTTTGACTGGAGCATGGTGAAGAAGCTTCGAAGTAGCAAAATGATACAACGATTGGGACTTAGAGATTTTTGGAAATGATTCGAAATGAATTTGACAAGAATAATTAGAAACAAGGTTGTTAACTGAATTTTGGTCTTATCCGCTCTTTGAAATAGGACGCGTGGAAGTCTGCGAAAGACAAAGCACATGCAAGCGAGAACGTGTCATTTTTTTAGAGAAAAGACAATTTGTTACCGTTACTGTCGAAGTAATGTAAATAGGAGGAGTCTTAGCATTAGGATTCTGTGTGTTCAATATTGTACCAAACTCATATCCACTTGAAGTATCTAAGGGTTATTGAGAAAAGAGTTTTATGAGAAATATACGTCTGAAGCACCATCTTTATTTTCAATGTTAGTTTATTTTCATTAAAGTCATTTATATTCCCTTTAAATTTCAGTCGAAAATTCTTTATCTTTCTGTTATTTTCATAAACCAATTCTATACCACTTTCAAATTCACAATCACCGTCGAAGAAATTATCATTAAGAAAATTTAAACAAAAAAAATTATACACATTCGTCCTAGAATCAATCTAATTGATCCTGTAAATAACCAAAAACTAAGATAAACGCTTCCCCCAAAATGTCCTAAAAATCAACTGGATATAACTCCCTAAAATAACTACAAAGAGCCGGAAATAGTAACCCTAAACCGGAGCCGGTAAGAAATAGGTATGAAACACAAGCACACTCGTTTCATTAAGTTCAAAATATTTAGCATATTTTGCTGATAATAAAAGTGATACTCTAGATGAATAAAGGAGCAAAGCTATAATGGAAAGGAGTGAAAATACGCAAAGCAATGTACGAGAACAAGCGAAAAGAAATAATGAAAAGAAGGAAAATTATTACTAAATTTTGACAGAGGGCCAAATGACCAGTACAGAGTTTTGATGTTGGGGGTGGCCAACATGGTTATTTCAAATAATCAGAAGGAAAAAAAGGAACCTGATAGGGTGGTTTGCTGCCAAGAGGAACAAGTTTTCCATTCAAAACCTTCTGCTCAACATGAATCTCCTCTCTGGATATTTTGATACCAGTGTGAAAAAATTCACTAGCAATAGAGCTTTCTCAAATGAAGCTTGTAGACACTTGTATCTGGTCTCCACGTGATTCGTACTTGTTGTTCAGAGATACCTCTTCAGCCTTCATCACTTTCAACAAACTTTGGGTCATCCTAAAGATTTTTGAGATTTTCTTAAGGCATTTCATTCACTTGTAAAGCCTTATTCGATGAATTTCCATATCTTCCAAAGTTTCCAAAGTTTTGTACGCGATGATAAAATCTTCGTTGACCCCTTGCTCTGGCCGATTGTTTCTCAACATGAAGAAAATGAATTTGCAGATGGGCTGCCCAAGCAAGGAGCTTCTTGGTATATACATAATTCAGAGTGACTATATTTCTCAGTTTTTAAATTGTATTATTGTTAAGGGCAACAAACAAATATGCCCATCCTGTTTAAACCCGCTGGTTAAATACTTGGAAAAAAACAAGGTTGAACAGAACATTCATAGTAGAGAGGACGGGCCGAAAATCTGGGGCGGGGTGAGGGTCAAAAATCCAGGGTGGGTGGGGCGGTCATAAAATGGCAAAAGTCCATGTCCGCCCCGTTAATGTAAATACCTCTAAGTGTATCAGGCTTGGAACTTAGTTTCCTCTTGGTCTGTCTAGTCACTTTAAAGGTATAATAAGATAAAGGTATAATAAGATAGACGTGCAAGAGTAAAAAGATAAACACCGATGGTTCCAATTTTTACTAAGATGCTATATAATTAAAAGATGGAAAATAAATTAGCAAAAATATGAATGCCTTTCTGTCTTCGCCATTTCCCAGCAGCAACACAACATAAGACAGATAATGTCATGAACCTAATTGAAAGAAATCAACTACTAGATTACAGTGCGAAATGGTCAGAAAAAACTTTTGAGACCATAGTTTTTAATTTTACTAAGAACACATAGGAAGTGGGAGGTATGTGCAACTTTATGCAGAAGCCGGTGTCTTGTCAACTTCAGCGGATTGTCCACCCCACTGCTGCACGCGTGCAGATGTGTCATCGACCTACAATTGAGAAGAGTCAAGGAATTTGAAGTAATGAAAGTCTCTAAATTCAATCAAGCTAGTTATGCATTTAAGAACCAAAAAGGGTGACTATGTTGCCTTGAAGTTCAAAACTGATCATTATCAACATGAGTCTCAGAAGTTAGAACAAGAAGTAATGCCTACCTCTTTGTTCCAATTGGTTTTGTAAAGTATCCCCAATAGCAGCAAGGTCTGGAGGAGAATTCCACATATCATACCTCCCCAAAGTCCCTAAACAGAAAGAAAAAAAATCAGAATCATTAGAAACAGGACACATTAGAAGGAAACAGATTCTAATATTTTCCCTTTTCCTCGTTTTTGCAGATCCAAATGGTAAGAAGTGTTTGTTTTACAAAATTTATGAAATTATTTGAGGAGGTTTAGAAACAAATATAAATAGAATAATGAATAGTGAATACATTACCTTAACCCCCAATTCTGCAACATAACCAAGAAGGTACCCTAATGGAAGCCCAAACAAGTAATAACAACCTATGTTGATGTAAGCCACCAAGGCCTGCCATCCACCTCCAACAGCAACACCTGTAAGAAAAATTTCAAATTTGTGAATAGGAGATAAACCAAGGGGATGATCTATTATCCTTCATGAAGTAGACAGTGAAAATGGTAACAAGTTCATACCCGAAATCACTGGTTGAACGCTGTTTAGAACCATTGTCACGGCAAGGAGGCCTCCTAGTTTTGCAACCGCCACTTGCAAAGTCTCGCTATTGGTAAAAATGATGGCAAAATAGTCCTTGGTTAGCAAAATAACACCCATGAAGAATATTCCCATGAAAAGAGATTGAATGACTGTCACATAGACAGAGTATTTGGCAGCTCTTGGATGTCGAAGACCAAGTTCATTGGAAACTCGGACACTGAAAATAAGAAAAATTACAAAGGTGAAACAAACATGATTACAGAAAACCCTATATGCAATTATGCATCCACTGCTAATAATGTGAAGTTGTTATGCATATTTAACAAGGAGACATGTAACACGATTGGACTCATAACAAGGAACTTGGCATCTAGGTGCCTTGGAATTTGATCAATCATAAATTGGAATAACTAACAACAGTAAGACATAACTTCCGACTGCATACCTTATAGCTGCATTTATGCCAATGAAGATCATGCCTTCCCATCCATTGTAATTCATGCTATAAAACATCATTGAATGCATTAGCAAAACATTATACTGATAAAAGCTTATACAAAAGAACTTACTCCCTTTGTCTCAAAATAATTGTCTTTCTAGCCTCAAAAAGTTGTCTCAAAATAATAGTCTCTTTACTTTTCCAATGCAATTATAATTAACTTTTACCAATTTTACCCCTTGTATACACTCTTTCCAAGTATGACAATGTACTACAACCAAAAATAACAAGGGGTAATTTTGTAAAGATGTTACTTTTATTGACTCAATCATTACTTTTCTTAATCTCCGTGTAACAACCTTAAACGACTATTATTTTGAGACGGAGGGAGTATATTGTATGTAGTTATACTACAATCGCTTCATTAAGCTGTTTATACAAAGAAGACCTGAAAGTATGATCTTACCATATAGAGATGGAATCGACAGCAATCACTGCATTATCAAGGTGACCAGCAAGAACAATAAGACTCATCATATACCAAACTTCAAGGCAAAGCATAACAGCCGATGCAATCGATAGCCTAACAAAGGACCATATATCGTTAAAAGCCAACCACGACAACCCATTCCATCCATCCTTACACCAACCAACCACATAAACAAGTTGAGCCAAAGTAATTCCCCAACTTGTGACATCAAATGCAATCGCTGCACCAGTTAAGCCTAACTCTAACACATAAATCAAGAGCCAGAGCAAGCCAATATGCAAAATCAGAGCCACCAACCCAATCCACGCAATCACATTAACCTTACTCTGAGACTGAAGAAACTTTTGTGTTGGAAAATTGAAGGAAAGTGAGAGGAATTGCGGAATCACTAAAAGTGCAAAATTTCCAGCAAGATCAGCCATATCTTTCTGTTGGCCAAGAAGTTTCAAAATCGGAGCAGCAAAAATGTATATCGGCAAGAGTAATAAACTCGTCACAAATAGAATTATCCACGACCGTTGCATATAAACACCAAGCAATTGAATCTGTCCAGCTCCAAAAGCTTGACCGCAGAGCGTCTCCGTCGCGCTCCCCATTCCTAACTACAGGTTTAACAGAGCACCATCAAAAATCATCCTTAAAATGTATTGACCTAATGAATTTTATATGGATCAATTACGATACACATCACAAAATAGAAACAAATAAAAAACCAATCAGAACTTCAAAACCGCTACTTTAATTTATTGTGTTTCTGGTGTCATCAGTGCTTAATAGATTATTATTGAAAGTGTTGTAAAGGGGAAAAGAGAGACAAACCATGAAGCCAAAAGCGAAAGTGCCAATGACAGAGTTAATGAGAGAAATAGCAGAGAGTTCAATATCACCGAGATGACCAACGAAGATATTCGTAATAGAGTTAACACCGTATTGGCACAAAATGTTGAAAACTATAGGCAATGCAATTCTCCATATTTTCGCCGTTTCAATCGCGAAAACCTTTCTGGCTTGTTTAAAGCCTTTCACTTCCGTGTAATCGCCGTCTTCCTCCAACAACGGCGGAGACGAAGAAGCGGCGCCGTTGAGGAGAGGAGTGTGAGCGTCCATGTCAATCACCGTACACGTGTATGGCGGTGATTGACGGTGGTTGTGTTGAAGGTAGAGAGTGAGTAGTTTACAGTAGAGCCACGGAATGAAATTCAGCTACCTCTTAATCGAAGAAACATTTAATAAGAGTTTGCTTTTGTGGGTGTGGTTTGTAAAGAGTGCATGCAGATGTTATTACTTATTAGGGTAAGGGTAGGTAAGGGTAAAAATACGTATTTCGTTTAAACAAATGCGACAAATATGGATTAGTATTTTTTAAAACAGGTAAGGAGTCAAAAGAAAATTACACCGTTGCCGTTGCCAAATGAGGGGAGAAGGAAAACCCAAATTAGCTGAAACTCACAATAAACATGATTTAACGCGTTTCCAAAAAATTATATATATTTAAGAGTTTTGTATTAAGGACGAATAAACAAGATTTGATCGGTAGGTCGTCCTTCTGAATCACAAAATTAGATTAGTCGATTTATTATATAAATTAAAATTGGTTGGTTAAATAAAAAAAAAAGTATTGGAGGATTAATGATGCATCAAAGAATATATGCAAGTGAAATACTCAAGAGATTTGAGATGGAAGAATGCAAATCGACTTCGACACCTGCTAAACCAAGACTGCATTTATCGAAAGACTCATATGAAGATGATGTCGATCCAACACAGTACATAAGACTTATTGGATCGTTAAAGTATATTTGTCACACAAGGTCTGATCTAGCATACAATGTAAGTATGGTGAGTAGATTTATGCCGAAGTCAAAGATATCACATATAGCACCGACGAAAAATATACTAAGGTATCTCAAAGAAACACTCGACTATGACATGTTGTTTCCTGCAGCTGATGAAGGAAAAGAATGCAAACTAGTGGGATACACCGACTCAAGTTGGTGTAGTGATGTTGAGGATAGAAAATTCACAACTGATTATGTGTTTATGCTAGGTGGTGCACCAGTTGTTTGGAGTTCGAGAAGAGAACCAATAGTGACAATGTCATCATGTGAAACAGAATACGTAGCTGTTTTTCTCTACGCATGTCAAGCAACATGGATGATGAATTTGATCAAACAAATTATAGGGAAGAATCATGGAGCCATTTTCATGAAGATCGACAGCATGTCAGTATCAATCTGGCAAAGAATCTGATAGCATATGGACGAAGCAAGTACATCGAATTAAGGTTTCATTATCTTCGAGAGTAGGTAGCAGATGAGAAGTTGAACTTGGAACAATGCATAACTGAAAATCACAGATGTCATGGCGAAAGGAATGCAGGTCAAAGTGTTCAAGAAATTAAGATTTATGATGAATGTAGATAACTTAGACACAATGAATTAGGTGGTGTGTTAAGAATGTAATTCCTTGAGTCGAAATAGTTTTTCTGACAAAAACAAGATAGTGTCAAAATAACTCAGTGTGTGTCGAATTTGTTCAGTTGTCGAAATGTTGAAACAGGTTGCTCGACAGAAATTTCAACTTAGGCATAATTTTGTAGTGTTAGAAGAATTATGTATTTTGGATTTTTGTTTTTGGGGCTTTGCTTAGGGAGCAAACAAATATAAAATATATAAATAGAGAGTAACCCCTATTGTTGTCATATATATAACATCCATCATTAGTCTATTTATAAACACATATTATGGTCACATAGACAACTTACTAAGATACAAAATTACCCTTTAATATCATCCCTTAATTTAGGATTTCCTAATCAAAACTAACAACACTAATTTCATCCCTTAAGTGGAGAAATTGATTTGTCTTGATCGTCTTTGTCAGAACATCTGTCATCTATTTCTGGGTGTTATAGTGAACAACTTCTGTAACACCCCATTTCTACCCAACGAATTATATAAAATCAGAGCTATAAAATTTCGACATACAAATAGGATGTTACACTTACAACTTATAACAACGGCATTTAATTGCAATGTAAAACAGATACATAACACTTAGAACCTGGATGAATCGGTAGCAACGTAAATTAATCTTTGAAAACAAAACAACTTTTATAATTAAGCAGTGGAATCAAAACTTTCAACTCAAATGACATAACATCTCTGTCCAACTGAAAACAACTTCAAATTAACAAGTACTTAATAGAAGTAAAATCAATAATAAAGCAATAAGCGTTCATCCCCCGAGTGTTACGTATCAGAGCGACGACACAAACTCGAACTAACGAAGGTAACATCTATCCTTCTTGATTACCTACACGTTACCAATAGAGGGCAACGTTCAAATAAAAGGGGTGAGATATTGAACTATATAATATAATGCATGATATATTAGAATCAGTTCATACAAAATCACCAATTCACAGCTCTTTAACAATCTTTAACATAATTAATTCATCCACACAACAACTCAGGATATGTGATACAGTGGGAAAACTAACTTGAGGTTTTTGCGTTTATGTTTGCAAATGTTGCGGTTAGCAAGAGTCGCCACCGACTTTTCTTTTATCCAAAAGGAAAGGTGAAAAAGCACAGGAAAGACCTTTGAGATGTTTTCTTGAGTTCGGGGGGTAGATTATGAAAGGGGGAGGTATTAGAACCCTTTTCATCCATGGTTTTCTATGGGCTCTTAGTTACTTGCTTAGATCACTTGCTTTTGTTTGTTTGAAATTGTGTTTGGTGTGGTTTTGAAAGTATTTTGTAAAAGAGGTCATTCGTTTAGGCAATCTTTGTAATGATTCTCGTTCGTAAGAATGTATACAAAGATGTTTGTCTTTTGAAAATGTTTTCAATGATTGTAAGATGTTTTGAAATGTGTGTGTGTTTTGAAAATAGCAAGGATGTTTTTGTTTTGAAATGGAGCAAGTAACTAGAAGTTATCTACCTACTCAAATGTCTTTCCTATGTATTTTCTATTCCTTTGACATTGTTGTCTTACCATTGATTTGGTAAGCAACCCTATCTTTGGATGTAAACGGGACGGACGTGGGTCATCGTATAGCCATGATTAGCAATGTTTGCAAAGTATCTTAGCATTTTTGAGGGACCAAGACCATTTTGTAAGGCAACTTTTAAATAGCGTCATCGAGGGGCTATGATCTTATATTTGTTTTGTTTTGCCAAGATACTTTGTATGCGTAACATGGCTATTTTTGTTTTAGGCAACCAAGTGGGAAACCCTAAGGGTGCTTGTGTGCAAGTGTATCATTTTCATGCTTTTGATTTTGTCTTGTATTTAGGGTTTTCTATTTTGCTTTGTTTTGTTCTTTTCATGCAAACACTAATTACTAATCATAGCATATAAAGCGATAAATTGCGTAATGTAAATATTTCTAAGCTATTACAACAATTTATGGGAAGGGGGAATACAAGTTTGAATGGGGATTTGCACAAATATAAAGCTAAATACATTATTACAACCAAATCGAATTTGTACGAATTTAAGATAAATACAATATAATATTTAAAATGTAATGCAATGCAATGTACATGTAAAAAAAATTTGATGCCTTATTTTTATGTAAAAGAAAATTTAATCTAAACCTAAAAATATAAAGAAAAAGAGTTAATTAATTTTTAAATGGGGGTTAACCCTAATTTTTGTTTAAAAGAAAATAAAGATTTTGTATGTATTCTTTTATGTATTTTTGTATAAAACAATAAATAATATTATATAAAGAAATATAAAATTAAATATATGCAAGAATAAGTATTTATAAATATGAAATGCAAAATAAATTAAACTAAATATGTTTAATTATATTTACAAGTTTATTAAGAAAATAAATTATATCCTATCAAAATAAACTATATTTTTATGTGAGAAATAATAAAAAAAATAAAAATAAAAGTGTAATATTATTAATTTATATTTTTGGGATTTTTATGTTTTAAAGAAAATATTAAAAAAAATTAAATATGAAACAAAACAAAATAAAAATAAAAATAAAATATGAAAATGTAAAGAGTTAGCAAGGGGGTGATAAAGCAGATTTGATGGTGAGATGCTAGCAAAAAGAACACTGGCCCAATAGACAAGCCCAACCTGCAAAAATGTGAAAATGGAAAAGAAAAAGAGTGAAAAATAACAAAAGTAGCGCGCAGGCTTGAACCCAGGACATGGGTCTCACCAGCGCGCTGCTTTGCCACTGGGGTGGCTATACTTCCATTATCTTTAGTGAAACAAAAACAACATATCTCAAAACGCGCTCTTGCCTTGTTTCATCTTCTTCCTCAAGCCTTGGCCGGATACCCTGTAACTTCCTCATACTTCCATGAAAATAACATGAAAATTGTAGTACTTGAACTCACGATTTCAACCATATAAATTATGTGAACTATTAATCAAAGTATAAAGAGAATTTAAACAGCCCTAAATCTTGACCTAATATTTCCAGAAATTTCAAGTTTCAAATTCTCTTAGCACAAGTAAAATCAATGCAAGATAGTGATATGTACAGCTTCGTTATAATGAGGACTACATTTCTTATTCACAGATCGTGGCCTAAGGTTGCCTGTACAAAGAGATAGAGTTTGAAATTTTACCTCCTTCAGTTGGAATCGTGAAATGAACTGGGGTGAGTTTGAGGGAGGTCTGATGCTTGCTTGAGCTTCCTTGAGCTTCCCTGAATCTATTCAAACCTTTGCCTTGCTCTAAAAGTTGCTGGAACTCCTTGGCCAAGTCAATCTGCAAGCTCTGAAGTCAACAATGGCATATGGTGGAGGAGTGATTACAGAACATGGATGATGGTTTGGATGGGCTTGATATCAAGCATGTGAGGTGTTTGAATGGTCTAAACACAAAACACACGAGCCAAATGAAAGATGAATGTGTTTGTGCAGAAACTGTAGGTTTGAACAGGTTTTTGGTGTTTGTGCTTGTTGAGAGTCTTTCAGGTCCTTGCCAAGCGTGTTATGTGTTACATAATGTTTGTGTATTAGTATGTAAATGGTCTTAGGTCAACTTCCCAACAGATCTGCAAATGCTAGCCTTTTTGCCAACTTTCTTGTACTTGAAGCAAAGTGATAAGACCCAAGCTTCACATGCTTGTACCAGCTTGATTAGGGTTGGTATGAGTTTGTACAAATTTCTTGAGACCTGTGAGATTTGTATGCACCAAGGGGACAGGTCCAAAGCTCAAAATTGTAAAATTTGCAAAAGTTGCTCTTTTTCAACATGGCAATGGAACCTTTTTGCCATAAATGGAATTACAAGTTGGATAAAGGTTCAAAAGCATGGATAGAGGCTTTGTCAACTGATTGAGCATTTAATTAAGGAGTGTGGAACAAATTTAGGACCTGTACAACATGAATTAGCCAGCATAGCATTGATTTGCAACTTGGTTCTTCATGAAATGGCTTGAACAAAAAGTGAGAAAATGCCAACTTCCTCTCTTCGATTCTCCCTACTCAAAAATGATCTTGAGGAGTTATTGGATATTTTGGAAAGCTTGCAATGTGCTCTATAATTCATCTTTGAAATGAATTTTTAGATACCTCTTAGAACTAGGTGAAAAATAGCCATGAAGTTGTGTCCAAAACCTGCCTAAATTATGGCAAAATTTCACAAAGTTAACAAGTTCATGACCATGTATTCACAAATTTATATCTTGAGATCCAAGCATCTTTAAGGAAACGTTTTTGAATCAAATTTGTAGATTTCATGGAGGTCTACAACTTTCATGTTGGGAACTTTCTTTGGATCAATATGCATCATGGTGAAAAAGTGGCTTAAAGTTGAGAAAAAATAAGAAAATTTTCTATACTTAGAAAATTTCTAAGTTATGAAAACTTTCAAATTCAAACCCAAATTTTCAAAATTGGTTTTTTTGATGAACAAGTTTCATATTTTGACATATCTTGGTGAATTATGACCCTTGGCACTTGATTTTGACCAAAAAGTCAAAGTTTGACTTTTCAGTATACAGTTGACTTTTGATTAGTTGACTGCAAATTTCATCTGTCAATCCAATGAATTTGAGATGTTTTTAAGCCATGTAATTAAGTCAAGATGATGCCATTGAATCCTTGAAATCATTCTTGAACTCAATTGGTCATTTGCTAGGTTAAAAATCAGAAATTGCTCTTCCTCAGTCAAAACCCTAATTTTGACCATTTTGCCCTTTTGATGATTTGATCAAATTTCTTGAGGAATTGTGATCCAAACTTGACCAAATGATACACGTGAGTTTAAAATGTTGATGTGGATAAAATATTATGAAGTTTGACTGTAAATTGGCCATGGTTGACTTTTTCCACAATACAACTGATTTTTAGGTCAATTGTCCAATTGACTGATCAAAAATATGGTTCAAGGCTTGAAACTTTTCATGAGTGATCTTAGGGGTCCATAATGATGTTTGAAATTCATATGAAGCATTGATAGTCCAAAAATCCTTGTGCAAACTCAAACCCTAATTTTGGGTTATCAGTGCAAGATGAGATGTCTTGAGCTGACCAAACCCTAATCTAGTCTTGAGTCAAAGAGATCTTGTGAGAAAAGTTTTGATAAATGAGAGGGAAAATTTTGGGGTACAACAGCTGCCCATGTTCAATCTTTTTAAACCTGAAGAGTTAGAATGGCGAGTTTTGTCGTTCGTGACTCGAAGGTGAAAGATGATTGGACACTAGAGTGCCCATAAATTTGCACTCGACGACGTGTAGTTGAGGGAATGGGATTAAATATGCCATTTGGAGAAGTGATAGAATCTTGTTGGAGATGGGCTTGTAGATTCCATCCAAGAATGTTTGTTGAGTTGTATATTTTAAGCTGAAAGAATGAGTATCAGAATGGCGTCCGTGTCTGGAGCGTATCTGAACTATATCTGAAAGTTGGGTCTGAATGAGTTATCAGAATGGCCTCCGTGTCTGGAGCGTATCTGAACTTTGAAATTTTGAATGAGTAACAGAATGGCATCCGTGTCTGGATCGTATCTGAACTGTATCTGAAAACTGAATCTGAATGAGTAACAGAATGACATCCGTGTCTGGAACGTATCTGAACTGTATCTGAGAGCTGAATCTGAATGAGTAACAGAATGGCAACCGTGTCTGGAGTGTATCTGAATTGTATCTGAAAGATGAATCTGAATGAGTAACAGAATAGCAACCGTGTTTGGAGCGTATCTGAAAGCTGAATCTGAATGAGTAACAGAATAGCAATCGTGTCTGGAGCGTATCTGAATTGTATCTGAAAGCTGAATCTGAATGAGTAACAGAATAACAACCGTGTCTGGAGCGTATCTGAACTGTATCTGAAAGCTGAATCTGAATGAGTATCAGAATGGCATCCGTGTCTGGAGCGTATCTAGACTGTATCATGATTGCATATTGTTAATGGTAGCTTGTTAATCTCATCCTGAAAAGGGTAAAATGTTAGCTGAAGCATAAAATTATGTTGCATGAAATGTATGATGCAATATATGTATTTTATCAATGTTTAGGATATGTGGATGTAATATATGAGCATGTAAGCTGATTTGTTGTATTGTTGTTTAACTGAGGAAAATAAATCCTTGACTACTGCTGAGGATATGTATATTCTTCATGTCTTGAAGCTGGAGTAATGACAAAAATTTTGTTGTTAGAGCAATGTCGTATGCTGCTTGGGGAATCTGTTTGGGAACCCAGAGAATTTTGACGACTTCTACTGGGGATAAATGGGAGTCTTTGTTTCGTTGGGGAGTATCAGAATTTAACTGTTATCCGGTTGGATTTCAAGTTTCAAAATGACTTGTTGGGGAATTTGGAGGAACTGGATGGTTTCCGTCGAGGATTGATAGTTTGAAGTTTTTAGTTCCGCTGGGGATTGCTCATGGAATAGCCTAAAGACGTTTTCCTATTCTTTCAACCTGTCAGTAATTGTCTTTTTCATTTTGTTTATTTGTAAACAGTAATTATGTTCAAATGCATATGTTCATTAATGAATCATTGGACATTTTTGCAAATAAAACACAAGTGTAAAGGAAAAGACAAATAGTTTTCTGTACTTTAAAGAGATATTTTTGCATTTACTTTGAATAAGTGTTTTGTACAAAGGAGACAAACATCCTAGTAAGAGGATAGTGTCATAAAAGTAAGAAAAATTTATACAAAGAAAGATATTTATGTGTGATAATCCCATGGGGTTCCCATTCTGCTATAGCCTCCGTATCTCCGAATATCTTGTCTATTTGTTGCTTCGTCCGAAGATGATTGAATTGATCAGAAACTCCGAGTTTGTTAGTGAAGAGATTATCCTCAAAGTGATCCGACGGGACATAGTCATATGCTTTAATTCCCTAACTTTTGCCTGGACCGCCCTTTCGGGTTTTCAGTCCACTGGGAAACCCTTTTTTGCCCAAGTCGCCCTTTCGGGTTTTCAACTTGCCGGGTGTACAAATTTTTTTATTTTATCCCTAATTTTTGCCCGAACCTCTTGGTTTGCTGGGATGCCTTTTTTTTTGCCTAGGTGTGTCAACCTAGCGGGTCTCTTATACGTAGTATCTTTTGACTATGTCAGCGTTCGCAGGGTGTGGCAAATCGTCGCCGTCTATGGTGGTTAAGATCATTGCCCCACCGGAGAAGATGTTCTTGTTACAAATGGTCCCTCATAGGTAGGGGTCCATTTTCCCCTGGGATCACTTTGTGGCAAGATAATGCGTTTGATCACTAGATCTCCAACTTGATATACTTGGCGCCTGACTTTCTTGCTGAAAGTCTTGATCATCCATTTTTGATACATCTGACCATGGCAAACAGCAGTGAGTCTCTTTTCATCAACTAAATTTAGTTGATCAAGTCGAGTCTGGATCCAATCATCCTCATTCAAACCTGCATCCTTCATAATTCTCAAAGAGGGGATCTGAACCTTAATAGGCAAAATAGCCTCCATGCCATAAACCAAAGAATAGGGTGTTGCCCCAGTTGATGTGCGAGTCGTGGTACGATACACGTGGAGAGCAAATGGAAACATCTCATGCCAGTCTTTGTAGGTGACTGTCATCTTTTGTATGATCTTTTTAATGTTTTTATTTGCAGCTTCAATGACACCATTCATCTTCGGCCGATAGGGGATGAATTGTGATGCTGAATCTTGAACTGCCCGCACAAGGCGGTGATCATAATATTGTTAAGGTTTGTACCATTATCAGTGATGATCCTTTCTGGGATACCGTACCGGAAAATGAGATTCTGCTTGATGAAGCGGGCAACAACATTCTTAGTAACGGATGCGAAGGAAGCTGCTTCGACCCATTTTGTAAAATAATCAATGGCCACTAGAATGAAGCGGTGTCCATTGAAGGTTGTAGGCTTGATCTCCCCAATCATATCGATTCCCCACATAGCAAAGGGCCAAGGAGCCGTCAAGACATTTAGAGGAACCGAAGGTACGTGTACCTTGTCAGCATAAATTTGACACTTATGACAGGTTTGGGAGTGTTGATAGCAATCTGCTTCCATGGTAGACCAGTAATAGTCTGCCCGTAGGATTTTCTTTGCCATTGTATGCCCGCTGGAGTGAGTGCCAAAAGTGCCCTCATGTAGCTCAGCCATGATCTTTTTAGCCTCAATCTTATCCACACAACAGAGCAGAATAGAGTCATGATTGCGCTTGTACAGGATGCCATTACTCAGGAAGAACTTAGCGGAGAATCTCCTTAAGAACTTTTTATCATTGATTGAAGCTCCTTCTGGATATTCTTGAGCCTCGAGATACCTCTTGACTTCATGAAACCAAGGCTGGTCCACTACTTCTTCAGTATTAATCTCGTGACAGTGTGTTGGTTCATCCATTCGTTTGATGGTGATATGGGGAGCCTCGTTATCCCAATTAAGTTTAAACATAGATGACATTGTGGCTAGAGCATCTGCTAGCTGATTTTCTTCTCGTGGGAAATGCTCGAAGGTAATCTGCTCAAAATGTGGTAGCAACGTCAAAACATGTTCTTTGTAAGGGATAAGGTTTGGATGTTTAGTGTCCCACTCTCCTTTGATCTGACTGATGACCAAAGCTGAATCTCCGAACACATCTAACGATTTGATTCCCAAGTCTATGGCAGCCTTGAGACCAAAGATGCATGCTTCATATTCCGCCATGTTGTTCGTACAGTTGAATCAAAGTTTGGCAGTAAAGGGAGTATGACACCCTTCCGGAGATATGAGTACAGTGCCGATATCGTTACCCAGTGCATTGGATGCCCCATCAAAGAACAGGGTCCATCGAGATCCTTGTTCAGGTCCGTCATATGGTCTGACCTCTTCACAGTTGTCTAATGTCATGATGTCTTCATCTGGGAATTCAAACTTCATGGACTGATAATCTTCTACTGCTTGATGAGCAAGATGATCAGCTAGCACACTGCCTTTTATAGCTTTCTGGGTAGTGTATTGTATGTCATATTCTGTTAAGATCATCTGCCATCTAGCTATTCTTCCAGATAGAGCAGGCTTTTCGAAGATGTACTTTATCGGATCCATCTTAGATATCAACAAAGTGGTATGAGTCAACATATACTGCCTTAGCTGACGAGCAGCCCATGCCAGAGTGCAGCAAGTTTTCTCGAGCAGTGAATATCTGGTTTCACATTCGGTAAACTTTTTGCTCAGGTAGTAAATAGCGTGCCCTTTTCGGCCAGACTCGTCATGCTGCCCCAATACGCACCCTATTGAGTTCTCTAAAACAGTCAGATACATGATTAGTGGTCTTCCCTTGACTGGTGGCATCAAAACAGGAGGCTCTTGTAAATACTCCTTGATCTTGTCAAAAGCAATATGGCATTCGTCATTCCATCTGACTACTTGATATTTCTTCAATAGTTTGAAGATTGGCTCACAAGTAGCTGTTAGGTGAGAAATGAATCTGGCAATATAGTTCAGGCGCCCCAAGAATCCTCTGACTTCCTTCTCAGTGCAAGGAGCAGGCATTTCTTGTATTGCTTTAACCTTGACAGGATCAACCTCGATGCCTTTGTTGCTGACAACGAAACCTAAGAGTTTACCGGACCGGACTCCGAATGTACACTTGTTTGGATTCAATCTTAACTTATACTCCTTCAACCTCACAAACAACTTTTGCAAGTGATCAAGGTGTTCCTCTTCAGGTTGTGATCGGGATATCATGTCATCCACGTAGACCTCTATCTCATGATGTATCATATCATGAAACAAAGCTACCATGGCGCGTTGATAGATTGCCCCGGCATTCTTCAGTTCGAATGGAATCACTTTGTAGCAGAATGTGCCCTACTATGTGACAAATGTAGTTTTCTCCATGTCCTCAGGTGCCATTTTGATTTGATTATAGCTTAAGAATCCGTCCATGAAGGAAAATACTTTGTGCTGGGCTGTATTGTCAACCAGGATGTCGATGTGGGGAAGTGGAAAATCATCTTTAGGGTTGGCCCTGTTTAAATCTCTATAATCCACGCACATTCTTACTTTGCCGTCCTTTTTAGGCATGGGAACAATGTTGGTAACCCATTGAGGATAGGAAGTGACAGCTAAGAATCCATCATTGAACTTCTTCATGACCTCCTCTTTGATCTTCTATGACATGTCATGTCTCATGCGGTGTACTTTTTGCTTCACTGGTGGACAGTCTTCTCTTGTGGGTAGACGATGTACCACGATGTCTGTATCAAGTCCTGGCATGTCCTCGTATGACCAGGCAAAGATCTCAATATAATCATGCAATAGCTGAATTAGACGCTCCTTGACACTCGGCTTTAGGTTGGCACCCACTTTGATTTCCTTTTTATCTTCCTTGGTACCCAAGTTGATTGTATCCAACGGTTCCTCATGAGGCTGAATAGCTCTTTCCTCTTGTTGTAGTAGTCTGGCCAATTCCCCTGGCACTTCACAATCTTCTTCACCTTCGTATTCGGCTTGATAGATTGGATCTTCAGAGTCACTGAAGGCTATAGCAGTATTGTTACCCATGGGATCCGGAATGGAGGGGTACCTGCATTTGTGAGTGTGGGTGTGTGTAAGGGTATAGCCATCTTTAAACAATAAAATATAAAAGAAAAACAATGAGCACAAAAAGGTTTGTATGTGAAAACACATCCATTATTCATTGAATGTCATATGAAGATGAAAATAAAATCCTTACAAATGGACCATTGTGCCTCGGGTAAGACACAAGGTTTTTAAAGTGCGAATTATTTGTGAATATTACAAGTTCAACAGAAGTGTAAAAGATAAATTACTGAGAGATGAAAGTTATTGGGACAAAGTCTCTGGCTTCCCAGTTGCGAAGTCCTCCGTTGACAGTAGGAAATATCCAATCTTCCAAGCTGCCATCTTCTTCAACATCTTCCACTGTGTTGACCTCTCGATTACTAATCTTCAAAGGTGGCCCTCCAGCACGGGCACGGCGCACAGCCTTCTGAGCAGTTAAAGTAAACCCCAAGCCAAACTTGTCTGATTTATACGGGATGTCCGGAAGCTGCCCCCAGATGGTGCATCCACCCTCTTCTACTACTGCCTTAGCATCCTTTAGAGATGACATCCGAGGGGTGCAAGTGTGAATGGTGTATTAATTGTCATCCATTTGTCTTGTATTAGGTTATCTAGCGTTTGATTTTATTTACATATAAACCCTAATTACTATACAGTATATAGAAAGCGATAAATTGCGGGAATTTAAAGTCTACGCTATTACAAATAAGTATCCGGGATGGGGGTACAAATATTTACAAATGGGGATGAGACTTATTAGGAGAGTAGTGTCCAAAAAAATTTACAACCAAATCGAATCGCAATCTCAATTTCAATGTAACAATGTATAAGAATGAAAGCAATGTATCAAAAGTATTTGTGTAAGTGTATATGATTATTTACAAGTGGGAAAAGTATGTTAACTTAATGTAAATTTAAGCATTTTATTAAGTATTGTTATTTATTATTTTTATGTGTTTTTGTTAATTATGTATAAACAAAAGTTTTAATAAAAGAAAAGAAAATGCTTTAAGAGATTCTATTTTTTATGTATTAATATTAATGTATTTTAGTTAGTATTTTTATGTACAAAGTTTAAATTAAAAAAGGTTTTAATAAAAGACAAAAAAGAAAGTGTTTAATCTTGATACAATCTAATATTTATGTATTTTTAAGTATAATAAAAATATTATTAAAATAAGTATAATAAAAACATTGTTAAAATAAATTTATTATTAATGTATTATTTATTTGACAAAGAAAATAATTAAGTTATATAAAAAAAGTGTTGGTTAATAAATAAAAAGAAAGAAAGTCTATATGGGCCCAAGGGGAAAGCTGGGCCCAAAACGAAATGAAGATGGATTAGGAAAGGGGGTGTACGCCAAGTTTGGGGGTATAGTGCCAGAAAAACAAATGGGCTTAAACGTTTTTGTATGGGGCAAGGCCCAACCGGTTTCACACGCTTTTGTTGTAGGGTTTCATTTCTTGTTTCATTTTGGATTTTAGGGTTACAGAGCTTAAGTTACAGAGGCGCCGTTCCTCGCTTTGCTTCGTCTTCATCTTCTCATGTCAAGCTTCTGAACAAAGCTTACCGTCTATGGCCACCAAACGCCGCCTCTACCTCCTCCTCTCCAAGATCACGCAGGCGGTGGCTACAAGGTTTGGTTTCTTGGTTCTGTATGTTTTACGCTTTGCATGCTTTTCTTTTTAACCTTGATAAATTCTGATTCTTTTTTATGTTATCATTGTTGGTATGAGGTATGAAAGAAAAGAGAGAAAGAAATAAACCTTTGGAGAGGAGAAGAGGTGGACGGTGGTGTCCTAGGCGGCCAAGGGCAGAGGAGCGCGATGTTGAGCTTGCTCTGTGGAAACCTGGTACCTTTATCTTTGCTTTTATGGTTTTTATGATGAATGTTTTGCAATCTGAAAAACCTTAGGGCCCTTGCTTCTGTAAACTTCTTTTCCTCTTCTTCTTCTTTGGACGCTTGCTTGCTCCTTTCTGAGATGATTATCTGATGATGTTATTGGATATGCTAGTTGAAACGTTGGTTTTGAATATTTCTTTTGTTGATGTTTAGACCTTGTGATGAGCCTGGCTCTGAGGGCTTTGTTGGTTTGAAGCTGAGTTTTTTTTGTTGGGTTTCGAAAGGCTTCAAGGTTTGTCTTGAAAGGCTTGCTGTTTAGAGGCTTGGCAGGTTGTGACTTGTGTTTGATATGCTGGTGTTTGAAGCAGGTTTGCAAGACTTTTGAGTTGAAACGGGTTATGGCTTCGCTGGTTCTGGTTTGTTTGGGAATACAGGTCTTGGAGGGTTTTTGTTTGGTTTTAGAGGCTAACAGTTTGACTGGTTTGTGGCCATTTGATGGCTTTGGCTTTTGTCTTTGAAACAGGTTGCAGGGCTTTTTGGTTTGAGGTCACAGGTTTAGAGTTTCTGGTTTAGGCTTCAGGCTTATATGCTTGGATTTGAAAAGCTTGAAACAGGTTTGGCTTTGGCTTCAAGCAAATTTGAGGCAGGCCTGTATGTTTTTATTGATACAGTTTTGTGGTCTTTTGGCTTTTTGTTATCTCTGCCTCCTTTGTACTGTGTTGTGGTATGTTTGTTTTATATCTTTTTCTTCAAGCCTAAGCCTGTAAGCCTTTTTTCTCTTCTCTCTTCTCTCTCTCCAACAGAAAAGCATTGTTTATTGCTTACTATTGTACTTTCTGAAAAAGTGACAGGCTGGAAAATGATGTGAATATCTTGCTTGCAATGGGGTCTTTCTCTGCATACTTTCCATATTTCCTGCACATTGTTGACAGCTTTTTGTACTTGTGGATAGCTTGATATCTTTCTATATCTCTTGGACAGCTTTTGACAGCTTTGGCTTAGTTTGAAATTGTGACTTTGTAGTTTGTTTGGCAATTCTGGACAGTTTAGTTTGCCTTTTTACTTGGCTATTCAGTTTGAAAACTTTGGTTGACAATTTGGAATTATGAACTATGCAGCTTTATGCATTTTTTAAATTTGCAAAACATATTTCTATCCCTCTTTGTGAACCAAGAGTATTTCTTGTGATTTGCAGAGAGGGTGATCAACTGATTCCGGCCAGTCACTTTTAATGATGAGTCTTTAAATTACTGTCTGCTCTTTTATTTTATCTGCTTTTGACTTCTTTTCTTCTTTTTGCAGGTAAAAAATAATTGAGCAATGGGGAGCGTCGGTAGAAGATGAAGATTTAGAAAACTTAGGATGCAATTTTATTTCATTTCAATTATTTGTAACATTATCATTGTAAACAAAGATGTAAATAAATTTACAGTTGTTCAAATAATAATTTGTAATAAAACAATTAAAGATGAATAAAAAAATCCTTTTTTGATCAGTTAATTCTCTTTTATTTCTCTTCAATTGTTTATTTAATTATTTGAGTTTCTTAAATTAAAACAACTGGAAGTAAATCCAATTATTTTGACTTAGAAAAAGAAATAATTAATAAACGCCCGACGTTCCGGATAATCCAAAACATTGCACAGTCAATCAAACAAAGGTCCACATGTTTTTCCTTTTACTGATTAAATCAAACACTGCAAACTCTCAATCCAAATGCCTTAATTCAAATCTCAGAGTAAATTTGAAAAGAACTGTAGAATTAATTCTTTCTGAGAATGCGCGCACAAAACCCTAGTTCTTGACTTAACACCAAAGAAATGCCTGTCTGATCAAACTTTGAGCCAAACTCAACCAAACCCTAGCAATCTGCTTGAACTGCTTCAAAAGTCCATGAAAACCCTAAATTGGATAGACTGATAAGAAAAAGTCTGTTTGACTGATTCTTACGCCAATCTGAAAAAGTCAGGGAAAACCCGAAGTTGTGATTTCTTGTGGAAAAAGAGGAGGGCAAATTTTGGGGTACAACAACATCTATTGAGCATATATGTTGCAGTGACAACAACTTCTCCTTACAAGGTGTGAGGAAGCTTCTTCTCCTTCAGTATGCTTCTCGACATATCAAGAAAAGTATGATTTCTTCTCTCAGCAAGACAATTGTGTTAAGGAGTATAAGGAGCAGTAACCTCATGCTTAATTCCATTCTCCTCATAGAACTTCTGGAATTTTTGTAGAGTTATACTCACCTCCACCATCCGTTCTGAGAATTTTCAACTTCTGACCACTTTGTTTCTTAGCCTTCACCTTGAACTTCAGGAACTTGGTAAACACCTAATGCTTAAAATTGATGATTGTTACCCATGTCCTTCTTATGAACTCATCCACAAAAGACACAAAATACTTGTTTCCTCCAAGTGAAGGTTCTGGAAATGGTCCACACCACATCAGAATGTACTACTCCTAAAGCATGTTTTGCTCTTGGGGATACTTCTGACATAAATGGCAATCTAGGTTGCTTGCCTTTCATGCATATCTCATATGACTTCTCAGGCTTCACAATCTTCGGAATGCCATGCACGAGCTTCTTAGAACTCAGATGCCCTAAACTTCTATAGTTCATATGCCCTAACCTCTTGTGCCATAACTTACTATTACCTTTAGCGCCTTCTACACTAGGGAACTCTATTTCAGTTGTCTCCATATTCACCTTGAATGTTATGTTGTTTCCCTACTCATATTGCATAATCAACTTCTGGTTGGAATCATACAACTTTAAGAGATTTTTCTTCATACTAATTGAGAAACCTTTCTCAATGAGCTGACCTGCACTCATCATATTGCTCTTAATGCTAGGAACATAACAAACATCCTTGATCAAAATAGTTTTCCCATTGTTTACTCTAAATTTAACATTTACCATATCTTCTGCATTAAGGTACTTATCATCAGCAAATTTGATATTTGTCCTCCTTCGAGAGTCAAAATCTATCAGCCATTATTTGATTTCAATTAAGTGGTTTGAGCAGCTAGTGTTTATATACCACCAGTCTATCAAACACCTTCCATCAGACTCAAAAGCCATTAATAGCACATGTTCATCATCAAAATCTCCTCTGGATATATTTGCTTCTTCTGATTTCCTTCCCTTGTTTGACCAGCATTCTTTGGCAAAGTGGCCAAACTGCTTGCAACCGTAACATTGAACATTCTTCTTGTCATACTTATCCATTCTCTTATGATATTTATTCTCATTAGAAGTGGAGGTTTCTGACTTCTGAGACCTACCATGTTTTTTCTTGGCTTCTGACCAAGAATGCTTCTGGTCCTTCTTGACAAAAGAAGCTTTCAAAGCCTGCTCAACTTCTCTTTCAAAAGTTCTCTCAGTCAGACGCAACTCTTGCGCCTCTACACTACTTTGCAGCTCTTCTATTCTCTTGATGTCCAAATCTTTAGAATGTTTAATTGCTACAACAATGTAATTAAATTTAGGAGTAAGAGACCTCAATATCTTCTCTATGATTACTTGTTCAGAAGGAGTTTCTACATAAGCTTTCATCTCATTAGTGATCAAAATCACTCTGGAGATGTACTCATATACCTTCTTATTGTCCTTCTTGTTGAGATTCTCACACTGCTTTCATAGAGACTGAAGCTTCACCTTCTTCACTAACGTGTCACCACCGTAACACTTAACAAATGTGTCTCACGCAGCCTTCGCCATCGTCGAATAAATGATTTTATCAAACACGTTCACATTCACACACTGATGGATGTAGACCAACACCTTATGATCTTTCTTTCTCAGATCACGCTGAGCATTTCTTTGTGCATCAATTTCATTTTCTAGAAGTGCAACAGAAACATAATCATCATTGGTGAGATCAAAAATATTATGAGCACTAAACAACACACACATCTGAATCATCCATCTATTCCATTTCTTGCCATTGAACACTGAAACTTTGGTACTCATACTATCGTTTTCGTTCATCTTCAACCTTGTGCACGTCAATCAGATCTCACCAAACACAACGTTTCTTAATCTCGCAGAATAAAAAAATGTGATTTATTACAATTTCGTTCAAGATTCAACACAAATTCAAGAAACGAAATCAATCACACATGGCCTCACTGTTTCACTAGTGTTTCTTATGTTTCCTTGTGAATCTGAACTGGAGCTCTAGATACCAATAGTTAGTGTACAAGGTGATAAAAAATATGAAGAATGAAAGAATATATTTATTGTTCTGCAATGACGGCTACTAAAACTGTGAAGAACGATTATATATAGAACAACTACCACTAATCTATTTATACATACATACTAGAACTGCATAGGTAACATACTAAAATACTAAATTATCTATCAATAAAAAGAAGTAAGTAAATCATCAAAATACAAAGAACAATGATATAATGGATAAATTTATAATTATTTGAATTTTTAGTATTTGTCTTATTACCTTATTAACCTCAAGGCACAGCCGTCTGTCCGCTTTTTTATTGCATATTTGTGAAAATATAAATGATATTTCTTCTATTTAAATTTAAAATTAGAAAAACACAATATGTGAAAGTTAATAGGAGAAACCAGAAAGTTGTGTAGGGAATTATGTGAAAGATAATGAGAGTTATAAGAAAGTTGATAGTTATTTGAATCAAAGTTATTATGTAAACAATATTGTAAGAGTAAAAATGATAGAAAAACACGCTACACAAAAACTAAGTATTCCCTTTGTTATAGATAAAATATAAATTATATTTATATAAACTACTAGTATCTTTACCAAACAAATACAACCTATGGTGCAAAATCGACCACATCTCTTTGTTTTTTACTCTCAAGTGTGTATTTATTATTTTTTGGTTGCCACGTTTTGTCGTGTTTTCTTGTGTTGTGTTCCTAAAAATCATTTTTCAAAAGACATTCTTGAACTAACATAATTAATAGTACTTCATTTTGGTTTGTTGAATGTAGATTTTATATAAATGTAAATATTTATAAATTTTAATTAATGAAAAAAGAATAAGTTAGATTGTGTATTTTAAAAAATCTTACATTATGCTTAATTTTTCGTGCCATCTCATCGTAAAGAAATAAAAGTGAGTCTGACAACGATTTTTTTCATGTTACTAAAAATTCGTGTGTTATAAATAAAATAAGAAGCCATGCTAAACACGAGTCTTGTACTAGTGTTTTGTTTCCATGTGACACGATTTTGAGAACTTTATAACACTGTATCCAACTTTCTCAATAAAATATTCAAATAATTGGCGTGTACTTCTAACTTTAATTGCATTAGTGTAATTGTATTTTCAACGATATTTGGTTATATTCAAAGATTGAGATTTTAATTAGAAAAGTTGTTTGTGTGGATATTTGGGTGTAAAAATTTCTGATTTTGAAGTTGGTAATATGAGTCTCTTTCCTGTCTTAAATTGAATTGTCGTTTGAGAAACAAATTAAAGCTGGTCAGAAAAAAAGTGGGGGGAGAACAGAATTGTAATGAATCTCATTTATTGCATTTGGCAATATAGCAATTGTCGTTTCTACTTTCTTCACGTAACGTTCAACAACAACCATTCATTCTCATGGGTGGAAACATCGAGGAGTGAAATTGATAATCATAAATAGACTTTAGTTTTTGAAAATTTCTCGTGATGCATTTAAAATAAAATAATTTTTTAAAATAAATAATCAATTTCAATTGTGAGACAGCGGAAGGACTACTAACATATGTAGACTTAAGTTGGCCACAAGTTCCAATCAACTTTTTTTTTTTAGTAAAAAAAAAAGGGTTATATAAAAAGAAATGAGGTACATAAATGATGGAGGCAAAAAAAATCTGACCTCAAGTCTATCTAATTATATAATTAGATAATTCTAATATGTCTCTATTAAAATCCGATAAAACATCCCGTATGGATTTCATTCCACCACGTAAAATCAGAAATATGTAAACCTAAGTTAGCTAACGGTTATCTTCCCGAAATATGTGGGAAGCAAAAAAATTGAAATTGCACAACTTATATAAACAAGAGTCTCATTTGTTACGGATTTTCCAAAAAACAACAGAATAATTACTAAAATCTGACACCAAAAGGGATGAATCAGATTCCAGCCATAGATTAGATCAATTATTCTGAATAGCCTTTTCCGTTGCGAAAATTGCTCCCATGAACTCCGCATATAAAGCATTACCAGGTCCAAGTCGCAGCAAAAGCTGCCAAGATGATCACCAAAATTATTACGGAAGATGCCACCACATCCAACCATGAGATGCATATCCGTACAGGCACCATCTACATTCACTTTAACCCAACCATATTGAGGAGAAATCTAAAACACCTCCCAAATCGTCTGAGTTCGAGGAGGATGAATATCCACTCTGAAAATTTTCAAAATAAAAAAATTTGAGATGGAAGAATTGGCCTTACTTCTAGTCTTATTTTCGGACATGGTCGTGGAAGAAAGAATATTGGCACAGTGATGATGCCACTAAACTTTCTGATTTTGAAATCTTAATAAATTCCTTACCTTCCAAATGTAATAAATTGAGTTTAAGATAGCCTCCACAAAAACAACACAACACTGAACTGAGCGCACATCATCAGTGATCTAAATATAATCTGCTAAGCTTTTAATACGAGAGACTAGAATTAACTTATCACTAAGCCAATATCAAATATTTTTAGCATAACCACAATCGGAAAAAAAGATGATGAAGAGTCTATGCATTTTCAAAACAGAGGTTGCAAACAAAGGGCATGTTGTGGCCGCAAATCACAAGGTTATCGTCCGTTGGCAACTTTCCGTGAGTCAATCTCCATAACAGAAGGGACTGAGACTGAGATATATCATTGTTCCATAACCTGCTCCCCCACGATCGATGATTAAACCTGTTGTAGTACTTATACACATCTTTAAGAGATAGATGACCACTCTCTATTGGCTGTCAGATCAACCTATCATGCACTTGTTGATTAACAATAACAGAAACACACAATTGTAAACGACTAGGACATAAGTTAAAAATTTCAGACAGAAGAATAATTTTACTATCAAGAATATAATCCTTCAAAAACGTATTAGGAGACTCATGAGAATACCCCAGAATTAAGTTCAATAGAGCTTTGCCACACTAGTTATCTGCCCAGAGATTAATACTCTTGTCGTTGCCCATTAACCACAAAGAATTACTATCCATTACAGATTAAAAACTTTTGCTCCCTTCTCAAATGGAAGAGAAAACATGATAATTCACACACCTACCTCTTTTAATGACTATAGACTTTAAATTTTAACTCAATTCTCATGACCCTTATTAATGCTCTAACATTGTCTTACCATAGCCTCGTTCAACGCCCTCAAACTTCCATCCTTCAGTACTACTAGAACAAGTTTTAACACTATCATTAAAAAGTTATGAACCTGGTTAACATACTAATTTTAGTTTTTTTTATAAAAGATTTTATATATATATATATTCTACTCATATCATATTAATAATTTAAAAACTTTTGTTTTAATATTAAAATAGTCTTTAATAAAATAACACAACTTTTTTTAAATCACAACAGAATGATTTAGTTTTAGGATGATTTGTAATAGAAAAACATCTCTTAAGACCTTTTGTAGTTAATAAATAAATTATCTTAAACTCAAGGGAATTCTATATTAATCTATCTATTATCAATCTATTAAAAGTAAAGTATCTGGAAATTCCAAGTCTAACCTTTTGATTAGATGTTATAACTTTTCTTATTTCAAGGGTATAATAGACTAATCAACACTATGCTGTTACCATATTCATTTGGCATTTAATTTTGCTGACATGTCAATCTATCATAATTTTACACTATTTTTTATTTATTTGATTTATTAATCTATTATCAATCTATTAAAAGTAAAGTACCTGGAAATTCCAAGTCTAACCTTTTGATTAGATGTTATAACTTTTCTTATTCCAAGGGTATAATAGACTAATCAACACTATGCTGTTACCATATTCATTTGGCATTTAATTTTGCTGACATGTCAATCTATCATAATTTTACACTATTTTTTATTTATTTGATTTATTAATCTATTATCAATCTATTAAAAGTAATACCTGGAAATTCCAAGTCTAACCTTTTGATTAGATATAACTTTTCTTATTCCAAGGGTATAATAGACTAATCAACACTATGTTGTTACCATATTCATTTGGCATTTAATTTTGCTGACATGTCAATCTATCATAATTTACACTATTTTTTATTTATTTGATTTATTAATTTATTAATTTATTTTATTTATATTTGAATTTTATTTATATTTGAATTCCAATTCCAATGTTTCATTCACGGTTAATTTATTTATATTTGAATTCCAATGTTTTTTTTGACAGAATTTGAATTCTAATGTTTGACTCACGGTTAATGAGGAAGGAATTGGAATGGCTAAATTAGATCTATTATAATTAAATGGAATATTATTCATTGCATGATTTAAAAATACCCACTATTTATCATTACACTACAAGAAAATGTATATTATTGGAATGCATTCTAAACCCTATATATAGTCATTCTAAATCCTTACTCTTTCACTCCTCAATCTTCTTCATTCTCCATTATTTTCAAAAGGTTACGTATTATTTTCCAATTGGATGAGACTCTTATTCACCCGGAGTTCTAAAGTAATATGTTTTTAAGGGTTCAAGAGTAGCGGGTGTTGCTGAAGTTCACTACCAATTTCAGACAATAATTATCTAAGATTTATAAGATGATAAAACCAACCTTGATATGCGATCATTTTCTGGTTCTATAGAAGAATGTTTTTAACAATATTTGATTCAAATTATGTATATGTATATTATTATTGCTTTCATATTTTGTTTGTCATATCAACTTTTTCTACTGTAAATTATGTTGGCCTATGTTTTAATGGAATTATGGAATTTATTTTACACCAAATTCTGAGTTCTTTTGAATGTAGCATTGCCAAATTTCAGTCGGTGTTGATGTGCCTTCAAAATTCTAATTTATTTTGAATCGAAATTATAATTCTCATTTGACGTGAAATTTGAATAAAATTTTTATTTTGTATTGATATTTTTTTATTTTTAATTGCTATAATTTTAGAAACAAATATTACAATTTTTAATAAAATATTTACGATTTATTTTTCTTAAGTACGACTAATTAATATATTTTTATACAATATTAAAAACAAATATTACAATTTTTTAATCAAATATTAGAGTACCATTTAATTCGATAATTTACCAATATATATCTTTTGAATGGAGACATTATTATCATTTATTTTTATTATACTTATATGAAAATTATTTTGAATGGTGACATAAATATATTTAATTTTTATATATGATTTGATTCCATAAAATATTATGATCAATAAAATTTGAATTCTCTTTTAATATTATAGGTTTGATACTGTTTCATATTGTAGGAATATTATATACATTAGAATATATAAAGATATGAATATTATTTAAAAAATATTATTTATTTTGAATATATATAAAAAATATTTTGAATGGTCACATTAATACATTTTATTTTTATGCATGATTTGATTTTAAAAATTTATGATCAATAAATTTTGAATGGAATTATAATTTAACCAATAAAATTTTCTACCGACTTCTAAATATATTTGTGTATATTTTTTGAAAGGTTACATTTATATTTTTGAAAAAAATAACGTAGTTTAAAGGATGTATTGTTAACTATAAATATATTGTTAATAAAATTTAAAAAAAAAGTATATTATAAATATATAAAAGATAAAGTAAATAAGAACTCTAATGTTTATCTTAAATATTTAATTTATTATTCTATAAATGTAAGAATAAATATTATTTTGTAATTATTTAGATCCTTATTTGACCTAAAATAAATTATTTCAATTTCTATAAAAAGGTTAATAAAACAAAACAAAATCAATTGAGATTTGATAATTTTTTTAAGTTTATGAAATAACTAAAATATATCATAATCTTTTCAAATTAACTTTATAATTGTAATCATGATAAAAAAATATTAAATGGTAATCATGAAAATTTAATGATAAATGATAATCATAAAAATTTATGATAAAATAAAAAATTATTGATACAATCATTTTAATAAATTAAATAATTTATAATTAATTTTATAAAGGTGGATAAATTACAAATAATTTTATAAATGTAATAAATTAAACTATTTATAAAATTATTTATATCAATAATAGTAAATTACATATATTTTAATAATTGACACACGAATTCAACATGCTTATAAACCGGAAAAAAGTTACAATAATTTTATAAACAGGAATAAGTTAATATCATTTTATATAAATTAATGGTATAATATAATGTATTAAATATTTATATAACCCTTTATTAAATAAATTTATTTCATGAAATTTATTTTATATATATCATTAATATTTAATTATTGAAAATTCGCAATAAACTGAAAAATATTTATTACAAATCGAATATAATAAAACATAAGAAATAAATACATAATTTTGAAATGTTATATATGATTCATTGTAATAATAAATGTTAAATTATTATTTAATATTATAATAAATTTTCCGATATTCTTAGATTTAATTTATTCTTTTTCCCGTATATAATAATAATATTATATTATTATTTAATATTATAATTTTTTATTGACAATAATAAATTCATTTTAATTAGTTAGACATTAAGATAATAAATTTAATATATATCACTAATACACGATATTTATTTATAAATGTAATTAACTAAGAGACAAATATTTATCACTGTTGAATAAATAAATTTAAGATGATATGGTAAATATTTATTTTTACAATAATTTTATAAACTTAAATAACTTACAAATATTTTTATAAACGAACAAAATTCAAATATTGATGTAATTGTTTTTAACATGAATAAGTTAAAATGTTTTTATAAATTGTCACACGGGTTAAAGACACTTATAAATGAGAAAAATTCTACATATTAATATAATTAATTTTACAAACTAAAAATAAATTATAATAATTTTTATAAACATGAATAAATTATAAATATTTTTATAAACCGAAAAAATTCAAGTATTGATACAATTATATTTATAAAAGAGTATAAGTTTCATATATTTTTATAAATAGACACACGCGTTCATTTTTATAAACGAGAATAATTTAAAATTATTTTTATAAATGAGAAATTCAAATTTGATAAATGATTATATATTGTAATTATATTAATATTAACCAACTGAGTACATGAAATAAATTCACGGGTAGAATAAATGTATCTATGACATACCAGATAATTGAAGTTAAAAAATTGAATGTACTGTTTTAAATGACAATTAAGTTATATTTTTAAATACAAATTAGAAAATAAATTCATCTAAAATAAATTTCATTCATTAAATAAATATAGAAAATAATATACAATAGTTTTATCTATAAATTTTATTTATTTTTTATGTTCTTTTTAAAAATAATTGTAATTTAACGGGAAACTGTTATACATTATAGGTTGTAAAAAAATATGTAAATATGATATAATATAAAAGTTTTAAAACTGAAATTTGACGGGAGATGTCATACATTTTTAATTTGAAAAAATGGATTAATATATAAAATATGTCTAATAAATTTTTAAAATTAATTCATTTGGATTCAACTGAAGTTCGTTAACTCACGTAAATGTGAGCACATATAATATAAAAGTATAAATTTGACGGGAGTTGTCATACATTTTAGGTTTGGAAAAATGGGTTGATATCTAAAATAGATTTAATAAATTTTTAGAACTAATTCATTTGGATTCAACTGAGTTTGTTAAATCATCTTAATTCACGGGTAGATGAGAACGCATCTATGAGATACTGGCTATAGATTGTTAATTTTAATATTCATCTTTTAAATCTTATATAATTGAAGTTAGTGAATAGTCTGTATGATTTATTATAAATACATATTAATGCTTAAAAAACAAGTGCATATTATTAGTCTATATTTATTAGTCATGCCTGTAAAGAACATAGATAACATCTTTTACATCCCTCGAATGTCTATGTCACATTTTGAGTCACCGTGACCATTTAAGTTGATTAGGAGAAAATTCCCAATTATTGTCTTTAACGCAATGACAATTAATAAATCCCAAGACCAATCACTTGATATCGTTGGATTGTATTTGCCTACTTCTGTTTTTAGTAATGGACAATTGTTAGTAATGGACAATTGTGTGTAGCCATTTCAAGAGTTACAAGCAAAAGTTGTCTTAAAATCTTAATACATGATAATGAGAATGTAAAATCTTGGTTTGTATTTTATAGATGAACAACGTTTGATATTTGAGAAAATCATGGATGCTGTTAACAAACAGAGTGGAGGGATATTTTTCTTGCATGGTTACGGAGGGACTGGTAAAACTTTCATGTGGAGAACACTATCAAGTGCACTTCATTCTCAAAAAAAAATTGTTCTTACTGTTGCTTCAAGTGGGATAGCTTCGTTATTATTGCCGGGTGGAAGAACAACACACTCAAAGTTCAAAATACCTGTGCCAACGCTTGACAACTCAACTTGCAACATCGACAAAGACACCGAACATTCTCAATTATTTGAAGCAACAGATGTGATAATATGGGATGAGGCACCTATGTCTCACAAGAACTGCTTCGAAGCATTGGATAAAACCCTTAAAGATGTAATGAGCAAAAAGGGTGTTGAGAATACTATTTTTGGTAGAAAAGTTGTTGTATTTGGAGGAGATTTTAGACAGATTCTTCCTGTTGTTCCAAGAGCTGGGCGTTCTGATATTGTTCATGCATCAATTAGTTCATCTTATGTATGGGATTATTGCCAGGTTTTAACACTATAAAAAATATGAGACTTCAAGAGGGAAGAGACAACACAAGTTCTAATGAACTAGCGGAATTTTCAAAATGGATTTTAAATGTGGGTGATGGTAAGATTTGTGAACCCAATGATGGTTTGGTTGATATTGAAATTTCTCAAGAGCTATTAATATCAAATTTTGATGATCCTATAAGAGCAATTGTTGAAAACACATATCCCAATTTGTTAGAAAAATATCAAGATGTTGAATTCTTACAAGGAAAGGCTGTTCTTGCTTCAACCATTGAAGTTGTGGACAAAATCAATCATTATGTATTAGACTTGATACCAGGTACATGTGTTTTATAATATATATATTTAAGAACATAGTTTTACTAATTTATTTATGTTTTGCTTTTAAACTTTTTTTAGGAGAAGAGAAAGAGTATTTGAGTTTTGATTCCATTGATAGAACAGATTCAAGTTATACTGAAGCATATGAAGTTCTAACTCCTGAATTTCTCAGTAAATTAAGAACGTCAGGGCTTCCCAATCATAGGATCAAATTGAAGGTTGGTACACCTATTATGCTAATGAGAAATTTGGACCAAGCCGATGGGTTGTGCAACAGAACAAGATTAATTGTTACAAGATTTGCAAATCATGTCATTGAGGCAAAAATCATGTCTGGAAAGAACATAGGTAACATTTTTTACATTCCACGAATGTCTATGTCACCTTCTGATTCACCTTGGCCATTCAAGTTGATTAGGAGACAATTTCCGATTATTGTCTCCTATGCAATGACAATTAATAAGTCACAAGGTCAATCTCTTGATAGTGTTGGATTGTATTTGCCTACTCCTGTGTTTAGTCATGGTCAATTATATGTTGCAATTTCAAGAGTTAATAGCAAAAGTGGGCTAAAAATCCTAATTCATGACAAGGAGAATGTACCGTGTTCTACTACTACTAATGTTGTGTACAAGGAAGTCTTTCAAGCACTTTGATAGTTGGTAAACTTTATATCTTATACTTTACGATTCAAATTAAAAATCTATTTTGAATTAAAATATATAGTATGTACATTTTCCATGTATTTCAAGAAGTATATAGTTTTTCCTATTTGTTCATGCAGACGTGATTTGTTGATAGGACCGACGCTTGCTACAAATATGGAGTTAAATGCCAACATGGTTTACATGAGACATATACTCAACTGAAAATATGGTAACATACTTAATAATTTAATAATCTATAAATGTAATGTGAATCCAGACGAGACCCGTGCGATAGCACGGGTTTGTTACTAGTTTTAGACAAAAAGGATCAGCAGGTCGCTAATCCAATTTCATAAATAAATAAGATTGTTACAAAAATTCAAAAGAGGAGAAACAAGCAAAGACTAAAGAGTTGAAAAACATAAAGATCACATATCAATCATATCTTTTACCACCATTGATCTAATGAAGTCAAGAAGATTTTTCAAAAAGATGAAACCTTAAGCTTGGAGACCGAATTTCGCAAGATTTTTCTAAATTTCGAATTATATATATTTTTATTTTTATCATTTTTATACCATTAACATCAACATAAATATTTTCAATGTCTAATTATCATTTTCAATAGTATCATCGTCATTCTTTTATTGAGATCAATTTTTAAAACTCTCTAGAGAACGACCCTGCTCAACATTATCAGTATTTTAATTTTTAATAAAAAATTATTTATTTTTTATAATAAATTTATCAAATTTTCTTTATGAAATAAATCTTTTAATCTGAGAAATTAATTTACATTAAATTTTCTTTATGAAATAAACCTTCTAATCTGAGAAATTAATTTAAGAGACAGAGAAAAAATAAAAAATAAATAGAACTTGAAATTTCTTATTCTTCTCGATCAACTCTACAATATTTAATTTAAATCAATAAACATTGTTAATTTAAATTGTTAAATAAAATTAAAAAATGATTAAGAATTAATAAATAAATTCTTAAATTAACAATTAACAATAAAAAAATAAAAATTTAACAATTAACAAATTAATTATATAATTAATAGTAAAGAAATATTAACAAACTAGAATTTATAAAATACTAAAGAATATTAATAATTAAAAAGTTTTAACATTTAAAAATATGAACACAATTTTGTATATATAATTTATAATAATAATTAATGATGAAGTCATCAATACAATGTTGGCCTTTCATAATTAATTTGCTTGCACATTATCTAGTCTAGCATTACTAGAGCTAATTAAATAATATTAAGTTATTAAGTGAAAAAACAATAATATATACCTAAAACAGTTGTATCTACTAGTTAAAAGGTATATTACACAATCACATTATTTCGATCAAAAATCAAAAATATTGATAAATTAATAAAATTGAACTCTTATATAATAGATTAGGTCTATGATGCGGTTGGACGAGGATAGATTCGTAAGATTAATACTCAAACGCTAAGTCAATTATGAATTTTGAAAAGGATAAACTAGTGAATTATGGTTGAGATCATAATTTAGATTTTACACGTGTTAGTGCGTGAGACACTTTTAGTGAGAAGAAAATAGAGAGAGAATAAGGAAATAAGGATTTGTATTATTTATACAAATAATGATACATATTAGGACTATTTATTTACAACCCTAATTGAGTTTGGATCTACACAATTTAGATTATATTTAAATATTAAATCTAATCAAATCTAATATAATATAATATTTTAACAAATCTAATTTAATATTTCAACACACTCCCATAATCCAAGTTGTCGAACATACTCTTAAAATAGTCAATCTGAACTATTTCTAATTTCTTTCTCAAATTCAGGAATCTGTCAATCTTCAATTCTTTGGTGAAAATGTCAGCCAACTGTACTTCACTCGAGCAATGCCTTACTTCAAGTTCACCTCAATTTACCTTTTCCCTCAAGAAGTGAAACCTTGCTTCGATATGTTTACTTCTTCCATGCAGAACTAGATTCTTTGTCAGATTTATAGTTGACTTGTTATCGATTTGCAACACAAGAGATTTCTTCACTCCAACCTTCATTTCTTCAAGTACAAATCTGATCCAAATTGCTTGACATTCAACATAGAATCCTGCTATATATTTAGCTTCACGGGATGATAATGCCACCACATGTTGCTTTTTCAAACACCGTGAGATTGGAATACCAAATACTTGAAAGAAATATCTAGTTATGCTTCTTCGATCTTCCTTATCTTCACACTAATCGGCATCTAAAAACAATTAACAATTGCTTCTTTGCTTTCAGAGTCTCGTTGAAATAGTATTCCACAATGTGATACGGTGGGAGAACTGACTTGGGTTTTGCGTTTGTTTTCGCAAATGTTTCGGTTGAGCAAGAGTCGCCACCGACTTTTTATTTTATCCTAAGGAAAGGTTAAAAAGCACAGCAAAAACCTTTGAGATGTTTTCTTGGGTTCGGGGGGTAGATTATAGAAAGGGAAGGTATTAGCACCCTTTCTATCCATGGTTATCCATGGGCTCTTAGTTACTTGCTTAGATCACTTGCCTTGTGTTTTCAATTGTTTGAAATGGTGCTTTGTGTGTGGACTTGAAAATGTTTTGAAAAGAGGCCATTGTTGTGGCAACCTTTGTAATGATCCATGTTTGAATGTATACAAATGTGTGTATCTTTTGAAAAGTTTTCAACGTTTTGAAAGTTGTTTTGAAAGTGTGTGTGGAGTGTGATTTTGAAAAATAGGCAAGTGTGTTTTGCAAGATTGGTCAAGTAACTAAGAGTTGTCTACCCCTAAATTTACTCAAAGGTTTTTCCTATGTTTTAACCCTTTTAACAATTTTGTTCCACCATTGTATTTGGTGGACAATCTTGTGTTAGGATGTTAACGGGACAGGCGCGAGTCATCGTTTAGACCATGATTGCAATGGTGCCAAGTGTCTTTGGCAATTTTTCCTTTAAGGGACTTGATCATTTTTAGGCAACTTTCGAAAGCGTCATCGAGGGACTATGATCATTTGATTTGTTTTGTTTTGCCAAAAACACCCAACATGCAACATGGCCCATTATTGAAGGCAACAAGTGGAGTAACCCTAGGGGTGCAAGTGTGATTGGTGTTGTCCATTTTCATGCTTTTTTGTCTTTGAATTAGGTCGAGCGATTTGTCATTTTTTTGATTTGCATACAAACCCTAAGTCTATCATGGCATATTTAGAAAGCTTTAAAATGCGGAATTTAAAGTCCTAAATTATTACAAAATAATCATGGGGATGGGGGTACAAATGTTCAAATGGGGATGAGAATTAATAGGATAGTGGTATCCCAATATTTACAACCAAATCGAATCAATCGCAAATGTAATATGTATCAATGTATAGGAATAAGTAAATGTGTATGTGTAAATGTATTTGTGTAACTGTATGTGATTTATTTACAAGTGAAATAAAAATAATAAAAAAAGGTTAATTTTGGATATTTTCATGTTTAGGACAAAACCCTAATTTTGTAAATAAATAGTATTAATTATTTATATCATATACAATATTTATTAATTATATACAAAAAATAAATAAAAGGGAAGTATATTGGTAAAAAAGTAATTTTTGAGGTCAAATATTAATAAAAGAAAAAAAGTATTATTTTTATGTTTTTATCCTAAATATTCTAATAAATATGTAAGTATTTATATTATGTATTAAATATATTAAATATATATAGAAAATAAAATATTTATTATTTATCAAAAAAAGTATATTTTAAGAAAATGTTTTCAAAAGATAAAATAAAATAAAATCAGAAAATAAGATGTATCTTGTATTATTTTTTAGTATTTTAAATAAAAAAAGTATTATGTTTATTTATATGTACAAGTTTAATAAAGTAAATAAATTCAAAATAAATGCAAAAATGAGTGAAAAAATATTTTTAATGTTTTTTATATTTTGACAAAAAATAATAAGTCAGAAACAAAAAGAAAAAATAAAAAAATGATAAAAATAACACACAATGGGCCAAGGGGGTGCATGTGGGAAATGAGTGTGCAAACAGAAAAATGAAACAGGCCCAGCCCAAGGGGCTTTGTCTTCAACCTCCAGCCATTTTCAAACACAAAAACGCGCGCTTCCTTCCATCCCTGTTATCTCTTGATTCTTTGACTTTCAACAAAAACTTACAACATCAATGTTATAGAGCATCATGTCACGATTCTAAACATATAAAGAAGTTGTTCTAACTCTCAGAAATGAGAGAGAATTTCTTCTCCCCCAATTCCTGACCTAACTTTTTTCTAATGTTCAGGTCCCAAATTCTCTTAACACACACAATATAAATGAAAAGTGAGAATATAGGTAGCTTCAGGG
Source organism: Vicia faba (assembly GCA_948472305.1). Taxonomy (NCBI): domain Eukaryota; kingdom Viridiplantae; phylum Streptophyta; class Magnoliopsida; order Fabales; family Fabaceae; genus Vicia; species Vicia faba. The sequence goes on along the minus strand of OX451738.1, from coordinate 930,308,082 downwards.
CCATGAGTAGGACATAACTTCTTCACAAACCTAAGCCTAGATATGCTTGGATAGAGAGATAGAAGTTCAAACTCTTACCTGTTCAGCTTGAATCGTGTACAACAATGGAGGCACTTTCAATGGAATTTGAGGATTTGTACAGCTTGCTTGAGGTCCAAGGATGCTTTTCCAACCTCTAGCTTGCTTTTAAACTAACTGAATCGAGCTATGTAACTCAACCTGCACAACTGAAAAAATGAAAATGGTAAACTTGGTTAGAGGTGTTACAGTCTGTTTCCAAGACTTGGGATAGTTTGTATGGATGGTAGGGAATGTGTTTGAACTGGTTTGGATGAAAACGCACGAGGGAAATGAACTGTAGAGGTCAATCTGCAACAGGGACTCTGTTTTGCAGAAAAAAGGTGCTTTGATGGATGAGGAGGTATTAAGGGTCAAGGGCTCGTGTTCTAGGTCAGTTATGGAGTGTCAAATGTGTTCACAAGGTTTGCTTGAGTTGGTTCTTGCAGGAATGTGAGTTGTTGTTCAAAATGCAAGTTTTCTTCCTTCTTAAGCAAAAGTTGTCAAGTTAGGTTACAAACTCATACAGGCCCCTTAAACATGATGCAAAGTTTGTTCTCGATCAATGGGATATGTCCACACCTTTGTGCGTCATAGATTTCCTTGTACTTCAAAGATATGGACCTTGACATAAAGTGAATCTTTTCAAAAATGGCTAAAATGCTTTTTCCATTTATGGCTTAATCTTGTATGTAATGGTTAAATACACAAAACAAGACATGAACACAAAGGATATGCATTAAATTATTGAGTGAGAATGGGATTAGAGGCCTGTAATCTAGCTTGTGCAAGATGAGTTGAGAAATGCAAAGTGTTATGAACATGAAATTGGCCATGAACAAAGTGACTTTTGCCTAACTTCACAAATTCGATTCTCCCTAACCACAAGGGTGTTTGATGAGTTCTTGGACAATTTGGAAAGCTTGGAATGTGTACTACAATCCATCTTTGTAATGCAAATTTAAATTCCAAGTGGAAGCATGTGAAAAGTGGCCATGAAGTTAGGCAAAAATCCTGCCTAAAATAGGTCAAAAAATTTCTAAGTTAAGAATGTTTTGCACCCTTGTTCCAAAAATCATAACTTGAGCTACAAGCTTCTTTTGAGGAAACTTTGTGAATCAAAGTTGTATATTTTGCAATGGACTATAACTTTCATGTTTTGAGTTTTGTTTGAATCCAAATGTATCTTGATGAAAAAATGGGACAAAGTTAGGAAAAAATAAGGAAGTTTCATAACTTAGAAAAATTCTAAGTTATGAAATTTTCTCATTCTAAACCCTAATTTGCAATTTTTGGTTTCTTGATGAACAAGTTTCATAATTTGACATGTCTTGATGAAAAATGGATCTTGGCACTTGATTTTGACCAGAAAGTCAAAGTTTGACTTTTCAGTATACAGTCAAATTTGATCAGTTGATTTGGAAAATTCATCTGTCAATCTTGTGCATTTGGGATCTTTTGAACTTGTTGAATGTGTCAAGACCATGTCATTGAGTCCTTGAGCCCATATGTGAGCTTGGTTTGCCATTGGCTAGGTCAAACAGTCAAAAATTGCCTTTGTGCAGTCAAAACCCTAAAAATGACCATTTTGCCCTTTTGGTGATCTGATCAAATTTCTTGTGGAATTATGATCCAAACTTGACCAAATGGTCCATATGAGTTCATAATGTTGATGTGGGTCAAAAATCATGAGGTTTGACTGTCAATTGACCATAGTTGACTTTTTCCCCAATATAGCTTATTTCTAGGTCAACTGTCCAATTTATCGGGCAAAGATTGGAATCAAGGCTTGAAACTTGGTATGGATAAACTTGTGAGTCCAACATGAAGCATGAAAGTCAACTTGGGCATTTTAGGTCAAAACATCTTTGTGCAAACTCAAACCCTAATTTGGGTCAACAGTGCAAGGAGGAGTCTTGAGCAGAGTAAACCCTAACTGGATCTTGAGCTCCAAGGGTCTTGTGATGAGAAAATATTGATGAAATGGGAGGGAAAATTTTGGGGTACAACAGTTGCCCCTGTTCAATCTTCTTAGACCTGAGGATGTAGATTGGCTTGCGTTCCTTTCGTGATCCGAAGGTGGAAGATGATTGAACACTAAAGTGCCCAGAAATTTGCACTCGCATAGTGGAGTATCAGCAACGTGATGTCGGGAATGGGCTTATAGATGCCATTTGGAAGGATGATGGATAGGAGGATGGGCTTATAGATGCCATCTGGAGGTGTGACAGAACCTTGTCGGGAATGGGCTTATAGATGCCATTTGGAGGTGTCGATCGCGTAAGAGATTCCTTAGCGAAAACTTGCGTACCTGAGAAAGAAAGATGGTTTCCTGGCTTGCTACAGGTGTTGATCTTCAGTCTCTTCATGCAGATATGCCCTGGCTAGATACAGGTATCGAATCTACAATCAAACGCTCACAGATATGCCCTGGCTAGATACAGGAATTGAATCCGGAACTTCAAAAGGTTTCCTACAGATGTGCCCTGGCTGGATACAGGTATCGAATCTCTAAACTCTTCATGCAGATATGCCCTGGCTGGATACATGTATCGAATCTGGAATTTGTCGTCTACAGATATGCTCTGGCTGGATATAGGAATCGAATCTGGAATTTGTCGTCTTCAGATATGCCCTGGCTGGGTACAGGTATCGAATCTGGAATTTGTCGTCTACAGATATGCCCTGGCTAGATACAGGAATCGAATTTGGAATTTGTCGTCTACAGATATGCCCTGGCTGGATACAGGAATCGAATCTGGAATTTGTCGTCTTCAGATATGCCCTGGCTGGGTACAAGTATCGAATTTGGAATTTGTCGTCTACAGATATGCCCTGGATGGATACAGGAATCGAATCTGGAATTGTAACAGTTGATAGTAATCATCTTTGGATTGTCCTTTTTCTGAAAAGGCAAAAACATTAGTTGCATGCAATGTCATGATAATGTCATGATGTTCTCAAAAATAAATGAGATCGTGTGATATGATGCGTATATGCACGCGTCATGGTGTATGATAATGTGATGAATGTATTTTTGTCTAGGAAAATAAATCCTTGACGACTGCCGGGAGTTTGTGGAATCCTGGGCTGATGTTGAAGAGTGGAGTTCTTAGCTTCCGATGGGGATGATGGTTGCAAGAATAAACCGGTAGGAGAAAATGACTCCGTTGGGGGATAAACTTGTTGGAGAGATTACTCTGCGGGGAATTACTCCGTGGGAAGAGATACTTCGCTGAGGTTTTGATGAGAGCTCCGCTGGGGATTCCACTGATGAGTTATGTTGGGGAATTTGATGAACTCCGCTGGGGATAGGAAGAACTTCGCCGAGGACGAACTTTCCGTGGTAATTAGCTGAGGATAACCCAGTTATACCCTGGTGGGAAATAACCTTTGAATGAAACCGGGGAGATGCGTTCGTACTCTGCAGGGGATAAGCTTCCAGAATCTACTGGCGGGGATGATTCAACTTTCCTGGGGAAACTTTTCAGATTGTACTGGGGAATGGTTCCACTGGGGTGTCTGGTATTTCGCTGGGGAATAATCTTATATTAAGACTGTCGGGGATGCTTGTTGAGGAATGTCTATACTCCGCCGGGGAATATTGAGATCTTCTGGGGATACCCAACTTCCTTAAGGCTGACAGTAGACTAAACTCTGCTTGGGGAGAGTATCGCTGACTTGCTGGAGATACTGTGCCTTTTTAGGGCTTATGGGAGACCAATTCTTCCTGGAGAGTACTGCTGAATCTTGTCTTACCCAACGGGGAGTGAAGGTATCCAGGTTACGTTCTTCAGCCGAACCTACCTTGGTACCTTGGTGGATAGAGCAACTAGATTGCTTAGACAATTCTTTATTGCCCCTGTTTCTGATGTCATTTGTAATTAGTCCTTTATTTCGCATGCAAATATTCATGATTAGCAATTAATGTCAAATGCATATATCAAAAAATGAACATTGGACGTTCTTTGCAAGACAAAACAGAAAAAGGAAAAACGATGGGTAACTTGTCTGAAAAATTGAACTTGTATTGATTTTGAAATTTGCCTGAAAATAGGCGTTTTATGTACAGGAGGCTGACGTCCTAGTAAGAGAACGCCGCCGAGCAGAATAGAGTTTATACAATTTTGTGAAAAGGAAACAAAACAGCTATGTGAAAAATAATCCCACTGGGTTCCAACTCTGTTATCGCCTTTATGTCTTCAAGCGTCTCGTCACTTTGCTGCTTAGTTGAAGATGAAGCTGATTGATTTGTGCCGTCTGAGCCCGATAGTTGATGCCGAATTCTGGATGAAAGGTGATCCAATGAGACATAGTATTACGCTTTATCCCTAACTTTTGCCTGGACCGCCCTTTCGGGTTTTCAGTCCACCGGGATACCCACTTTTACTCAAGCCGCCTTTTCAGGTTTTCGACTTGCCGGGTGTACAATTTTTTTTTCATTTCGTCCCTTATTTTTGCCCGAACCCTTTTGGTTCGCCGGGAAGCCCTTATTTTTGCCTAGGCCAGTTGACCTAGCGGGTCTTTGATCATGCGTAGTATCTTTTTACTATGTCTGCATTGGCGGGGTGAGGAAGGTCGTCACCATCCATGGTGGTTAGAATCATAGCTCCTCCTGAGAAGATATGTTTAACTACAAATGGCCCTTCGTACGTAGGGGTCCATTTGCCCCTGGGATCACTTTGAGGAAGAATGATGCGCTTGATTACCAGGTCTCTGACTTGATACTCTTGTCGTCTGACCTTCTTGTTAAATGCCCTGATCATCCGTTTTTGGTACGTTTGACCATGACAAATATCAGTGAGTCTCTTTTCGTCAATTAGGTTTAATTGATCAAGCCGAGTCTGGATCCAGTCATCTTCGCTCAAACCTGCATCCTTCATTATCCGGAGAGAGGGTATCTGGACTTCAATAGGCAAGACTGCCTCCATGCCATAGACCAAGGAGAAGGGAGTTGCCCCTGTTGACGTCCGTGTTGAGGTACGGTATCCATGAAGAGCAAACGGTAACATTTAGTGCCAATCTTTGTAGGTCACTGTCATTTTCTGCACAATCTTCTTGATGTTCTTATTTGCTGCTTCTACAGCCCCATTCATCTTCGGCCGGTAGGGAGAAGAGTTGTGGTGCTGTATCTTGAATTGCTCACAGAGCTCAGTGATCATTTTGTTGTTAAGATTGGTACCATTATCCGTAATGATCCTCTCAGGTACACCGTATCGACATATCAGGTTGTGCCGAATGAACCGTGCCACGACGTTCTTGGTTACCGTAGCATAGGAAGGTGCTTCAACCCATTTTGTGAAGTAATCAATCGCTACTAGGATGAAGCGATGCCCGTTAGAGGCCGTAGGTCGGATCTCGCCGATCATATCAATGCCCCACATTGCAAAAGGCCAAGGTGCTGTCAAGACGTTCAGAGGAACTAGAGGAATGTGCACCTTATCAGCATAGATCTGGCATTTATGACAAGTTCGAGAATGCTGATAACAGTCGGCTTCCATTGTGGACCAGAAATATCCTGCCCGAAGGATTTTCTTTGCCATGGTATGTCCACTGGAATGTGTTCCGAAGGTACCTTCATGTAGCTTTGCCATGATCCTTTCTGCTTCAGCCTTATCCACACAACGCAATAAGGTTGAATCATGGTTTCACTTATAGAGAATGCCATTGCTGAGGAAGAACTTTGCCATGAACCTTCTCAGAAACTTCTTGTCATTAACAGATGCACCCTCGGGGCATTCTTGAGCTTCAAGGTACCTCTTCACTTCATGATACCAGGGTTTTTCTGTTACCTCTTCGGTCTCGAGATCGCAGCAATGTGCAGGTTCATCCAACTTCCAAATGATGATCCGGGGCGCCTCGTTGTCCCATTTGACTTTGAACATAGAAGACATCGTAGCCAACGCGTCCGCTAATTGATTCTCCTCTCTTGGGAAGTGTTCAAAGGTTATCTCTTCGAAGTGGGGAATCAACGTCAACACATACTCCTTGTAAGGAATAAGATTCGGGTGTTTCGTCTCCCACTCGCCTTTGATCTGATTGATCACGAGAGCGGAATCTCTGAAGACACTCAGAAACTTGATCTTTAAGTCAATTTCAGCTTGAAGACCCATGATACATGCCTCATACTCTGCCATGTTGTTGGTGCAGTTGAAACATAGCCGGGCGGTGAGTGGAGTATGAGTGCCTTTAGGAGATATGATCACAGCGCCGATACCATTACCCAAAGCGTTCGAGGCTCCGTCAAAGTGCATAGACCATCGGGATCCTTCCTCAGGTCCTTCATCCGGTCCAGGTACTTCACAATCAGTCACTACCATGATATCCTCGTCTAGAAATTCAAAGTTCATCGACTGGTAATCGTCCACTGCCTGATGTGCCAAATGGTCTGCCAATACACTTCCCTTGATTGCTTTTTGAGTCGTGTACTGGATGTCATATTCCGTCAAGATCATCTGCCATCTGGCTATTCTTCCGGACAAGGCGGGCTTTTCGAAGATGTACTTTATTGGATCCATTTTTGAAATCAACAGAGTAGTGTGAGTCAACATATACTGTCTCAGCCGGCGAGCAACCCATACCAAAGCGCATCAAGTTTTCTCGAGCAGTGAGTACCGGGTCTCACAGTTGGTAAACTTTTTGCTAAGGTGATAAATGGCGTGTTCTTTTCGGCCAGACTCGTCATGCTGCCCCAGCACACACCCCATTGAGTTGTCCAGTACTGTCAAGTATAAGATTAGAGGTCTCCCTTCAACCGGCGGCATAAGAATGGGTGGTTCTTGGAGATACTCTTTGATTCTTTCGAAAGCGGCTTGACATTCATCGTTCCAACGTACTACTTGATCTTTCTTCAACAGCTTGAAGATTGGTTCACAGGTAGCAGTTAGATGCGAGATGAATCGGGCAATGTAGTTCAACCGTCCTAGAAAGCCTCTGACTTCTTTCTCTGTCTTGGGAGTTGGAATCTCTTGTATGGCTTTCACTTTGGCAGGGTCCACTTGAATGCCCTTGTCGCTTACGATGAAGCCTAGCAATTTTCCAGATCTCACCCCAAAGGTGCACTTGTTTGGGTTCAACCTCAGCTTGTACAACTTCAGACGGTCAAACAGCTTCTGTAGATGGTCAAGTTGTTCCTCCTCAGTTTGGGACCTTGCAATCATATCGTCGACGTATACTTCTATCTCGTGATAGATCATGTCATGAAATAAAGCAACCATGGCACGTTGGTAGGTTGCCCCAGCATTTTTCAACCCAAAAGGCATGACCTTGTAGCAAAAGGTGCCCCACTGAGTAACAAAAGTGGTCTTCTCCATGTCTTCAGGAGCCATCTTGATCTGATTATAACCGGAGAAGCCGTCCATGAAGGAGAATACTTTATGCTGAGCAGTATTGTCAACCAGAACGTCGATATGAGGCAGAGGGAAATCATCCTTAGGGCTTGCCCTGTTCAAATCCCTGTAATCAACACACATTCGGACCTTACCATCCTTCTTCGGCACTGGAACCACGTTGGCAACCCACTGAGGGTAAGAAGTCACTGCTAGAAACCCGACATCAAATTGTTTCATAACCTCAGCTTTGATTTTCTCGGACATTTCCGGACGCATACGACGAACCTTCTGTTTTACCGGAGGGCATCCTTCCTTGGTAGGCAGGTGATGAACCACAATGTCGGTATCCAACCCAGGCATGTCTTCGTAAGACTAGGAAAAGATTTACACATAGTCATGCAGCATCTGAATCAACCGTTGTTTCACACTGAGCTCTAGATTGGCACCAATCTTGACTTCCTTTCTGTCTGTCTCAGTACCCAGATTTACCGTTTCCACTGGCTCTTCATGTGGCTGAATGGCCCTCTCTTCCTGGAGTAACAGTCTTGCGAGCTCACCAGGCACTTCGCAATCATCTTCACCTTCGTCTTCGGCTAAGTTGATCGGATTTTCGAAGTCATAACTGGCAGTAGCAGAGTCGTTACCAGTGAGATCCAGAGTGGATTGGAACTTGTATAGGTGAGTGTGTGTAAATATAGCTGTTTTGCAATATATAATAAAGAAAGAAAAGGAGCGCAAGATTTTGAAATGCAACAAACGTCCAATGTTTTTATTAATGATATATGAAAATGACACACAAAAGCCCTCACAAATGAAGCCACAGTGCCCCGGGTAAGACACCGAGCCATAAAAGTTTCAAAATATTGTCTGTTACAAATTCAAAACAAAAGAGTTCATTACTGAGTGACAAAAGTAATAGGTGTGAAGTCTTTGGCAGTCCAGTTGCTTGGTCCACCATCGGTTGTTGGGTAGATCTAGCTGTCGAATTCAGATTCCTCCACGTCGTCTTCAATAGCATTTACTCCCGGGTTGGTGATGAACACAGGAGGTCTTCCAATCCTTGCCTTACAAACAGCCCTCTGAGCTTCTGCAGTGAAACCCAAACCAAACTTGTCGATCTTTGGAGTGAAATCAGGAAGTAGGCCCCAGTTTGCGCACTCACCCTTCTCAACAACAGCCCGAGCATCCTTTAGGGAGGCCATCTTCAAAGGAGAGTCTTCTTTAGTCACAGTCTCTGCTGATGCCAGTGTCTGAGGAACCTCTTCAAAGTGTTGAAAGGGGGTTCCAATGAATTCCCCATCCATCTCTATGTACCAGAACGAATTGAGGTGGATGACCATATACTCTTCCTCCCCCTGAACTGTCACAATTTTCCCCCTGACCGGGTACTTCAGCTTCTGATGTAGTGTGGAGGTCACAGCTCCAGCCTTGTGGATCCATGGACGACCCAACAAACAAGAGTAGGATGGTCGGATGTCCATCACATAGAAATTAGAATCAAAAACTTGAGAACCAACCCTGATTGGAATGTCAACTTCCCCATGTACCATCCTTTTTGAACCGTCAAAGGCCCGAACAACAATGTTACTAGGCTTGAGCTCTAAACCCTCACAATCCAACCTGTCTAGGGCCTTCTTGGGTAATACGTTTAATGAAGAACCGGTGTCTACCAACACATGGGCAAGAGTAGTGCCCCTGCATTCAATGGAGACATGCAGGGCGTCGTTATGGTTCTTTCCTTTGGCAGTCAGATCGGCGTCAGAGAATCCCAACCCATTATCGGCAGTCAAGTTGGCCACACAATCGGTAAATTGATCAGCAGACGTTTCTTGTGGCACATGGGCCGTCTTCAGGAAGGAAATCAGGGCCTTGGCATGGGCCTCTGAACACAACAACAATGATAGCATAGAAATTTTAGAGGGGGTGTGCCCCAGCTGCTCAACTATATTGAAATCACTCTTCTTAATGATCTTGAGAATCTCTTCCATCTCTTACTGGGAAGCTTCAACATTGGTTGTCTTTGGTGCCTCCGTCCGGGCAGGCATATCAGTAGCAATCCCTTTGCCCCGAGCGTCAGATGACTCGGCAGCAGGGGTAGAAACAGGAACTTGATCAGGAAGGGAAGCAGGCACACTTGCAGGTGTGATGATAAGAGGTCTCTGAATAGCTGGTGGCGTAATATCTGGTGAGAACAGCCTACCACTGCGAGTAACCTTGGCAGGCCCAGTGATGTTGCTGACACCGGTACTAGTATCAAACTCTTGTTTTACTCCGAGCACATAAACCTCTGCCCCATAGTGCCAAGGGACAGCTTTGTCAGACGTATAGGGGAGGGGCCCCAGAACAATGATGATGATAGGAGCAATCTTCTGAGCAGGCATGATTTTTACGGGCTTCTTTGAGAGAGCCTTAGGAGGTTTGTTGAAAATAGTAACAATGGACACTTCTTCAGCAGGGACAGCAGGAACAACAATCTTCTTGAACAAGATCTCTTTGCTATCCATCAGGTTTTGAACGCCTGACTTCAGCAAAGGACAACCAGCAGGTGAAACAACACATAAATGGCAACCTTTACTACATCCCGGAAATAAACCGGCTAGCAATAGGTTCCTCTTGACAGTTAACAACAGAGTAAAAATATCATCCACGGAGGCCACATACAGGTCTTCTTCCACAGCATTCACTCCATGCTGGGGCATGGGAGCGGTCACAACATTGGGTCTTTCGGGCGCCTCAAACTGTATTTCTTTAGCATCAATAAGGTCCTGAACCTTATTCCTCAGAGCCCAACAATCATCCGTAGTATGCCCCGGGCTATCAGAGTGATAAGCGCAACGGGCGTTGGGGTTATACTTTGGAGAAGCTGTGTTCACTACCTTCGGAGCTTCCTTGACAGTTACCAGATTGGTTGACAGTAGTTGCGGCAATATCTGAGACAGGGTCATACTGAGCCGAGTGTACTGCCTTTTAGGCCTCTCACCCCTTGGTTGGTTGTATTGCTGAGGAGCAACAGCAGGCTTTGAGATTACCAACGCATTAACAGCTTGGCGGTGTTCCGGCTTATTTTGTCTTCTGGGACCATAAACAACACTGGCTTCCTTCTTGAAGGGCTTCTTTTCAGTACTCGAGGAGGCACCTTTCTGTATCTTCCCCGACTTGATACCAGCTTTTATTCTCTCACCAATCAAGATCAGATCTGTAAACCCAACAGAAGAATTACCAATCAGATGGTTGAAGAATGGACCGGACAGGGTCCCCGGGAACATGTCAACAAGTTCACGGTCAGTCCAAGGTGGCTGCACCCTTCCAGCCAGGTCCCTCCACTTTTGCGCATACTCCTTAAAACCTTCGCCCGTCCCTAGTGACATACCCTGGAGTTGGGTACGCGTGGGAGCGAGGTCGGAATTGTACTGATACTGCTTATAAAATGCAGTAGCCAAGTCCTCCCAGTTTCGGATACTGGCTCCATCCAGCTGATAGAACCACTCAGTTGAGCCCCTGAAAGGCTATCCTGGAAGAAATGGATCCAAAGGTTCTTGTCTGCAGTGTAAGGTTGGATCTTCCTTACATATGATCTGAGATGCAGCTTAGGGCAGGAAACCCCGTCGTACTTCGCAAAGGCAAGTGCCTTGAACTTGTGTGGGATCACCACCCCAGAAGATAAACCTAGATCTCCAAAATCCAGCCCCGACACATTTTGAATCTCCATGGCACTTAAACGGTCCTCTAGTTGCTTGTACTTGTCTTCAGCAGGAGGGTACTGTTCATCATTGTAATCTGTCTCATTGTCGGAGACCGCAGGACTAGGAACCCTTCCCCCTTGGGGACTATCCTTCCCTACAGAGGAAGAAGCATGATCAGCCTCATTCTGCAGTGTATTCCCAAATCTCCGTCCAGTGTTAAACAGCGCAGTCCTCTTCTTCTTCTTCTTCTTCAAGAGCAGAGTCTTCAACTCCTGTTGACCCTGGGCTAAGCTCATGACCAGCTCTTGAAACTGGGCGTTCTGGGCCTGGAGGGCCTTGATAGCTTGTTCCATAGTAGGCTCGGAAGACATGATGATTGAGTGCTGAAATAAACAGCGAAGAAGATTAAGCAACCTGTAGAAGAAGGGTACATGTTATGCATATGATGCAATGAGATGCATATGATTTATGTTTTCAAAGACAATCGGGATTCAACTTTGTAGACAAAAAGGAAACACACTTCATTAGATTCAAACTTTAAATTGTTCAACAATTTGCTCTTAGGCATTACAAGAATGAAAATACTGAAAAGGAAATAAAAGCTGTAAAAGAAACATCCAAAGCCCATCAGTGCTCCCATGACCTCCTCTTCTCAGTACGGATATAGTCATTCAGGATCCGCTCTTCCTCCAATTGCTTAGTCAGCTTCTGGATCTTTTGTTCCTATTCATTGAACTTTTCCCGATAATAATCCCGCTCTTCCTGTAGCTGCGCCCAAGATCTCTTTAGTGTATCAACATCAGTGGGTATCTGAGGAGGGAGGATAGTTGGAGGAACCCCGTCTTCATTAGGAAATTCAAGAATGATAGGCCTGACAACTTCGTATGGCATACCTAACTTCTGAGCACGAATGCGGACCCATCTGCAGTAGGGTTCCATTGGTAGAGAAGTCTTCGATCCCAACTCATGTGGGTCAGCTTTGTGAATTTTGTCCCAAGCCTTGATGAATCTACGGCGCAGCTCGTCACTGTCTACCTGACACTCAAAACTGATGTGAGGCACCAACATCTCATGAGGCCCTGCTCTTCTGGCTCTTCCAAACTGACGGAGAGCTAAACATGGATTATAAGAGATTCCTCCCTGGGTACCGATCAATGGAACATTAGGATATTCTCCGCAACGATCAATAATGGCTACCTCATCCAAACCTCTGAGAGTCCAAATGATGTCATTATCAGTGAGAGACATTAACCTATGAGCCCAGCCCTTTCCTTCTTTGTTCTTCAGCACGAACTTAGGGAGGTGCGAAATAAACCACCTCACTAACAAAGGAGCACAACACCACGGAGTTCCCCGTCTTCGGGCAGTACGAGCATAGAGTTGTTGCAGGATATCACCCAAGAGAGTGGGTACAGTACAGGGTTCCGAGACATGAAGATCCTTATGGCATTGACATTAATAAAGGTATCAGGATTTGGAAACAATACTAGACCATAGATTAAGAGAGCCAGAATGTCTTCGTACGCCTTGAAGTCTAAGTCATTCCAGAAACTATTAGCTTTGCCAATCAGAAACTTAGCCAAAAAGCCCTTAACTCCACTTCTAGTCTCCCAGTTAGCCATTACCTCTTCTTTGGTCAAGGGAAGGGCTGCAACAATCTCTTCAGGCCTAAGAGTCTTCTCCCAACCAGTGAATGGAGTCTGCTCCAAAACAGGGATACCAAGTAACTCAGAGAATTCTTCCAGGGTAGGGACCAGCTGGAAGTCTTGAAAAGTGAAGCAATGGTATAGGGGATCATAAAACTGGACCAGGACACTCATCAGTTGTTGGTCCCACTTTAAAGTGACTAAACTGAGAAGAGAACCATGCCTCTTGATGAAGGAAGTAGTGTTTGGAATCCTATCAACCAACTCCTTGAGCAAAGTAGATGGTTGAACAAAGTTGAGACGGATAGTATTCCTACGCATGGGCATCATGATGTCCTAGAAAACAGAGCAAAGATGAAACCCTCTTGTCTTTGAAATGGGTCAGTCCTTATGCAGGATGCATGCAATGGTATGATGGTATGATGTTATGATAAAGCACACCACAAGTATTCACAAAGGCAAGCATGATAAGGCACACAAGTCACACAAGACAGCCCTTAGAGTTTAGGCCAACATGAAGTTTAGGTATTACCCTCTTTCAGTTTCGTTGGTTAAGACCTGTCCTATCAAAAGTAACCGGGTTCTAGAGGATCTCAATATCACTGACTACCCTCAATCAGTCATAACTCCAGCATCGCAATCTTTTCTTGCGGCCAGAACCATCGCGAGAGTTTAGCCTCAATGAGTGTAGCATACTGCTACCGTTCTATGGCCAAGTTGGGTCAATTTAGGGTTCTAAGGTCGGTTGGTGTTTAATGACTCCTTAGAAGACCCATATTCTCCTCGTTGCAATACAAGGGATATCGGTACAGACCAAGGTGTCACACCAACGTAGCCACTGCTTCACCCATGTCGGTCTACGCCGGACAGGTCCCTCATAGCTTATGCTACCTAAAAGGGGATTCCCCAGATCCGGGTTAGGATCTATGAAACTCCGATGCAAAGCCCACAAATATAAAAGCAAACAAAGCAAGCAATTGAAAACAAGAGTGGTCTAATCCTAAGGTAACCCCACTTTTAAGTTTTTCCCCAGCAGAGTCGCCAGTTCTGGGATACGGTGGGAGAACTGACTTGGGTTTTGCGTTTGTTTTCGCAAATGTTTCGGTTGAGCAAGAGTCGCCACCGACTTTTTATTTTATCCTAAGGAAAGGTTAAAAAGCACAGCAAAAACCTTTGAGATGTTTTCTTGGGTTCGGGGGGTAGATTATAGAAAGGGAAGGTATTAGCACCCTTTCTATCTATGGTTATCCATGGGCTCTTAGTTACTTGCTTAGATCACTTTCCTTGTGTTTTCAATTGTTTGAAATGGTGCTTTGTGTGTGGGTTTGAAAATGTTTTGAAAAGAGGCCATTTTTGTGGCAACCTTTGTAATGATCCATGTTTGAATGTATACAAAGGTGTGTATCTTTTGAAAAGTTTTCAATGTTTTGAAAGTTGTTTTGAAAGTGTGTGTGGAGTGTGGTTTTGAAAAATAGGCAAGTGTGTTTTGCAAGATTGGTCAAGTAACTAAGAGTTGTCTACCCCTAAATTTACTCAAAGGTTTTTCCTATGTTTTAACCCTTTTAACAATTTTGTTCCACCATTGTATTTGGTGGACAATCTTGTGTTAGGATGTTAACGGGACATGCGCGGGTCATCGTTTAGACCATGATTGCAATGGTGCCAAGTGTCTTTGGCAATTTTTCTTTTAAGGGACTTGATCATTTTTAGGCAACTTTCGAAAGCGTCATCGAGGGACTATGATCATTTGATTTGTTTTGTTTTGCCAAAAACACCCAACATGCAACATGGCCCATTATTGAAGGCAACAAGTGGAGTAACCCTAGGGGTGCAAGTGTGATTGGTGTTGTCCATTTTCATGCTTTTTTGTCTTTGAATTAGGTCGAGCTATTTGTCATTTTTTTGATTTGCATACAAATCCTAAGTCTATCATGGCTTATTTAGAAAGCTTTAAAATGCGGAATTTAAAGTCCTAAATTATTACAAAATAATCATGGGGATGGGGGTACAAATGTTCAAATGGGGATGAGACTTAATAGGAGAGTGGTATCCCAATATTTACAACCAAATCGAATCAATCGCAAATGTAATATGTATCAATGTATAGGAATAAGTAAATGTGTATGTGTAAATGTATTTGTGTAAGTGTATGTGATTTATTTACAAGTGAAATAAAAATAATAAAAAAGGTTAATTTTGGATATTTTCATGTTTAGGGCAAAACCCTAATTTTGTAAATAAATAGTATTAATTATTTATATCATATACAATATTTATTAATTATATACAAAAAATAAATAAAAGGGAAGTATATTGGTAAAAAAGTAATTTTTGAGGTCAAATATTAATAAAAGAAAAAAAGTATTATTTTTATGTTTTTATCCTAAATATTCTAATAAATATGTAAGTATTTATATTATGTATTAAATATATTAAATATATATAGAAAATAAAATATTTATTATTTATCAAAAAAAGTATATTTTAAGAAAATGTTTTCAAAAGATAAAATAAAATAAAATCAGAAAATAAGATGTATCTTGTATTATTTTTTAGCATTTTAAATAAAAAAAGTATTATGTTTATTTATATGTACAAGTTTAATAAAGCAAATAAATTCAAAATAAATGCAAAAATGAGTGAAAAAATATTTTTAATGTTTTTTATATTTTGACAAAAAATAATAAGTCAGAAACAAAAAGAAAAAATAAAAAATGATAAAAATAACACACAATGGGCCAATGGGGTGCATGTGGGAAATGAGTGTGCAAACAGAAAAATGAAACAGGCCCAGCCCAAGGGGCTTTGTCTTCAACCTCCAGCCATTTTCAAACACAAAAACGCGCGCTTCCTTCCATCCCTGTTATCTATTGATTCTTTGACTTTCAACAAAAACTTACAACATCAATGTTATAGAGCATCATGTCACGATTTTAAACATATAAAGAAGTTGTTCTAACTCTCAGAAATGAGAGAGAATTTCTTCTCCCCCAATTCCTGACCTAAATTTTTTCTAATGTTCAGGTCCCAAATTCTCTTAACACACACAATATAAATGAAAAGTGAGAATATAGGTAGCTTCAGGGCCATGAGTAGGACATAACTTCTTCACAAACCTAAGCCTAGATATGCTTGGATAGAGAGATAGAAGTTCAAACTCTTACCTGTTCAGCTTGAACCGTGTACAACAATGGAGGCACTTTCAATGGAATTTGAGGATTTGTACAGCTTGCCTGAGGTCCAAGGATGCTTTTCCAACCTCTAGCTTGCTTTGAAACTAACTGAATCGAGCTATGTAACTCAACCTGCACAACTGAAAAAATGAAAATGGTAAACTTGGTTAGAGGTGTTACAGTCTGTTTCCAAGGCTTGGGATAGTTTGTATGGATGGTAGGGAATGTGTTTGAACTGGTTTGGATGAAAACGCACGAGGGAAATGAACTGTAGAGGTCAATCTGCAACAGGGACTCTGTTTTGCAAAAAAAAGGTGCTTTGATGGATGAGGAGGTATTAAGGGTCAAGGGCTCGTGTTCTAGGTCAGTTATGGAGTGTCAAATGTGTTCACAAGGTTTGCTTGAGTTGGTTCTTGCAGGAATGTGAGTTGTTGTTCAAAATGCAAGTTTTCTTCCTTCTTAAGCAAAAGTTGTCAAGTTAGGTTACAAACTCATACAGGCCCCTCAAACATGCTGCAAAGTTTGTTCTTGATCAATGGGATATGTCCACACCTTTGTGCGTCAGAGATTTCCTTGTACTTCAAAGATATGGACCTTGACATAAAGTGAATCTTTTCAAAAATGGCTAAAATGCTTTTTCCATTTATGGCTTAATTTTGTATGTAATGGTTAAATACACAAAACAAGATATGAACACAAAGGATATGCATTAAATTATTGAGTGAGAATGGGATTAGAGGCCTGTAATCTAGCTTGTGCAAGATGAGTTGAGAAATGCAAAGTGTTATGAACATGAAATTGGCCATGAACAAAGTGACTTTTGCCTAACTTCACAAATTCGATTCTCCCTAACCACAAGGGTGTTTGATGAGTTCTTGGACAATTTGGAAAGCTTGGAATGTGTACTACAATCCATCTTTGTAATGAAAATTTAAATTCCAAGTGGAAGCATGTGAAAAGTGGCCATGAAGTTAGGCAAAAATCCTGCCTAAAATAGGTCAAAAAATTTCTAAGTTAAGAATGTTTTGCACCCTTGTTCCAAAAATCATAACTTGAGCTACAAGCTTCTTTTGAGGAAACTTTGTGAATCAAAGTTGTATATTTTGCAATGGAATATAACTTTCATGTTTTGAGTTTTGTTTGAATCCAAATGTATCTTGATGAAAAAATGGGACAAAGTTAGGAAAAAATAAGGAAGTTTCATAACTTAGAAAAATTCTAAGTTATGAAATTTTCTCATTCTAAACCCTAATTTGCAATTTTTGGTTTCTTGATGAACAAGTTTCATAATTTGACATGTCTTGATGAAAAATGGATCTTGGCACTTGATTTTGACCAGAAAGTCAAAGTTTGACTTTTCAGTATACAGTCAAATTTGATCAGTTGATTTGGAAAATTCATCTGTCAATCTTGTGCATTTGGGATCTTTTGAACTTGTTGAATGTGTCAAGACCATGTCATTGAGTCCTTGAGCCCATATGTGAGCTTGTTTTGCCATTGGCTAGGTCAAACAGTCAAAAATTGCCTTTGTGCAGTCAAAACCCTAAAAATGACCATTTTGCCCTTTTGGTGATCTGATCAAATTTCTTATGGAATTGTGGTCCAAACTTGACCAAATGGTCCATATGAGTTCATAATATTGATGTGGGTCAAAAATCATGAGGTTTGACTGTCAATTGACCACATTTGACTTTTTCCCCAATACAGCTGATTTCTAGGTCAACTGTCTAATTGACTGGGCAAAGATTGGAATCAAGGCTTGAAACTTGGTATGGATAAACTTGTGAGTTCAATATGAAGCATGAAAGTCATTTTGGGAATTTTAGGTCAAAACATCTTTGTGCAAACTCAAACCCTAATTTGGGTCAACAGTGCAAGGAGGAGTCTTGAGCAGAGCAAACCCTAACTTGATCTTGAGCTCCAAGGGTCTTGTGGTGAGAAAATATTGATGAAATGGGAGGGCAAATTTTTGGGTACAACACACAATTTATTGATCTTTTTAAGTATCTCATGATTCTTCTTGCAACCTTTATATGTGACACCCTTGGTTCACTCATGTATCTGCTCACTAATCCGACTGTGAAACCTATATTAGGTCGACTGTTGCACACATACCTCAGAGACCCCACAATTTTCTTGAACAAAGTTACATCGACTTCCTCTTCCTCTCTATTCTTCTCCAATTTCACATTTGGTTCGACAAGTGAGGATGCAAGATTTGAATCATCTATTCTGAATCTCTTGAGTATTTCCTTGACATACTTCCTTTGATGTAACACCATACCTTGCTTTGACATTTGAAATTCCATGCCTAGGAAATAAGACAATTTCCCAAATCCGACATTTCAAATTCCTTCATCATCAGCTCTTTGAACTTCGACAAGTTATCTAAGATATTTCCAGTTACCAACAAGTCATCGACATAAAAGCAGGTGATTGTTATATCTTGTGCTACAATGTGAACATAGACACCATACTCTGATTTGCATTTGACAAATCCCAATTCGACTAAGTATGAGTCGATCTTTTTTTTCCATGCCCTAGGTGTCTGCTTGAGGCCATGGAATGCTTTATGCAACTTATATACTTTACTTGTTTCCTTCTGAATCACAAATCCCGAAGATTGTGTGACATATATCTCTTTGTTTAAGGGACCATTTAGAAATGTTGATTTCACATCTAAATAAAATATCGACCAACCTTGGTTGCATGCCAATGTTACCACTAGTCGAACAATTTCTAATCTTAATACTAGATCAAATACTTCAGAGTAGTCAAATTCTTCTCTTTGAAGAAACCCTCGAGCTACTAATCTTGCTTTTATGTCTTTCCCCAAACCATCAGCATTATGTTTCAACTTGAACACCCACTTCACTTTGATCGCTTTTGTATATGCTAGAAATTCGACTAACTCCCATGAATTGTTTCTTTCAATTTCCTGTAACTCTTCGACCATAGCTAACTTCCACTATTTAATATTCAAAGCTTCGTTATGGTTGATTGGTTCAGCACCTGCAAGTAAAGCAAAATGGACTAATTCTCCATCTGGCGTGACTTCATCATCTCCCACCACTTCATAATCATGAAGTCTTGTTGGAAGAACTCTATTTCTTTGAAGTCTTTGGCTTGTTTCAGCCATAGCCTCTTTGACTTCCACTATTTCTGAAATTTCAGCAACAACTTCATCTTCGACTTCGACTGGATTCTCAGCAATTCCTTTGATTTCGACTTTGACAGTTTCTTCATCAAAATCAGAGCTCATCAAGGGCTTGTTAACTGAGTTACTAGAATTCCAATCCCAGGAAAAAATTTCATCAATCACAATACCTCGACTCAACACAATCTTCTCATTAACTGGATTGAATAGACTGTATGCACCATCCTTATGATATCCGTTGTACCCCAAAATTTTCCCTCCCATTTCCTCAACATTTTCTCATCACAAGACCTTTGAAGATCAAGATCCAGTTAGGGTTTCCTCTGCTCAAGACTTCTCCTTGCACTGTTGGCCCAAATTAGGGTTTGTGTTTGCACAAAGATATTTTGACCTAAAATGCCTAAAATGACTTTCATGCTTCATGTTGGACTCCCAAGTTTATCCATACCCAGTTTCAAGTCTTGATTCCATATTTTGCCCAGTCAATTGGACAGTTGACCTAGAAATCAACTATATTGGGGAAAAAGTCAACTGTGGCCAATTGACAGTCAAATCTCATGAAAATTGACCCACATCAACATTATGAACTCACATGGACCATTTGATCAAGTTTGGATCACAATTCCACAAGAAATTTGATCAGATCATCAAAAGGGCAAAATGATCATTTTTAGGGTTTTGACTGCACAAAGGCAATTTTTGACTGTTTGACCTAGCCAATGGCAAACCAAGCTCACATATGGACTCAAGGACCCCATGGAATTATCTTGACATGCTCAACAAGTTCAAAAGACCCCAAATACACAAGATTGACAGTTGAATTTCCCAGTCAATTGATCAATTTTGACTGTATACTAAAAAGTCAAACTTTGACTTTTTGGTCAAAATCAAGGGTCAAGATTCATTTTTCATCAAAACATGCCAAATCATGAAACTTGTTCATCAAGAAATCAAGAAATGCAAATTAGGGTTTGAAATGAAGATTTTTCATAACTTAGAATTTTTCTAAGTTATGAAAAACCCTAATTTTTTTCTAAGTTTGTCCCACTTTCTCACCAAGATTCATTTGGATTCAAGCAAAAGTCAAAACATGAAAGTTGTAGCCTATTGCATAATATACAACTTTGATTCACAAAGTTTTCCCAAAAGAAGCTTGTAGCTCAAGTTACAATTTTTGGAACAAGGGTACCAAACCATTCTCAACTTAGAGAAAATTTGACCTATTTTAGGCAAGGTTTTTACCTAACTTCAAGACCATTTTTCATACACTTCCACTTGGAATTTCAATTTGCATTTCAAAGATGGATTGTAGTAAGCATTCCAAGCTTTCCAAAATGTCCAAGAACTCATCAAACAACCTCATGGTTAGGGAGAATCGAATTTTGCAATATGGGAAAAACTCACTTTTGAATTGGCCAAGTTACATGTTCATACATTTGTGCCACTTTGAATTCAGCATGCTTCCTTTGATTACAGGTCTTTTATCTCAATTACACTCATAAATTTAATTCCAATCCTTTGTTCCAAGACCATGTTCTATGTGTTCAAGCATTGCCTAAAGGTTTAATCCCAAATTGGAAAAAGCATTATATCCATTTTTGCAAAAGTTACACTTTATGTCTAAAGCAAATCCAAGCAAGTACATTTGAAATCTCTTTGGCACAAGTTTATGAGTTAATCACACTGATCAAGACTGAGTTATGCAGCACATTAGAGGGGCCTCTACCTGTCTAGAACTCAACTTGGCCATTGCTTGCTTAAAGTTTAAGAAACATAGCATAACATGTACCAACTCTCATATCAGTTAACCAAGGCTTAAGAAAAGTGATCTAGCACATTCTAAACATTCATCCTAAGCTGAAGCACGACCCTAAGATCCCCAATACCTCCCCATTCCTAGAATCACCTTCAAACTGCTCCAAACAGGGAATCCCTGCAGTTTGAGTTCCATAGCTCAAACCTTCCATGCTTTCTTGCTAAAAACACATCAAACACATTCCCTAACATCCCTTGAAGCTAATCAAAAACTCAAACACGACCTGTAACACTCCCAGGCAACATCACCATTTTCACTTTCTTGTTTTGCAGTTGAAGTTCTATAGCACGATTCAAAAGGTTTCAAGACAAAGTAAAGCTTAGAATAGCATCCCTGGACATCAAGGAAGCTGTACCAATCATCACCTTGCATTGAAGACACCTCAATCACCAGATTCAACTTCAACTGAACAGGTAAGTTCATGAACACGAATCTCTCTATCCAGGCATTGTTAGCTTTAGGTTTGTGAAGAAAACATGTCACATTCATAGCCCTGAACATGTCCATGTAGTTAGATTTCATTTATATTATGTATGCTTAGAGAATTTTAAGTCTGAACATGGCATAAAAACTAGGTCAGGATTTGGGGGAGAAGAAATTCTCTCTCATTTCTGAGAGTTAGATTGACTTCTTTATATGTCTAGAATCGTGGCTTCAAGCTCTACAGGTTTCATGTTGGAAGATTTGGCAAAAGATCAAAGAATCAGGAGTTAGGGATTTGAGAAGCAGGCGCGCGTTTTTTTGAATTTGTTTTGTCTGAAGGTTGAAGACAACAACTTTCTGGGCTGGGCCTGTTTGTTATTTCTTTTTACACCCTTTTATTACTTTTACACCCCCTGAGCCCATCTTGCTTATTTTAATGTTTTTTTGACTTTTTTTTTTGGTCTGACTTATTTATTTTTTTCTTATGATATTAAAAATATAAAAAATATTTTTTACACCATTTTCATATTTATTAGGTATTTATTTGTTTAGATTAGTTTTTATACATGAATAAATAAATAGATACACTTTTATTAAAGAATACTAAAAATATGCAAACACATTTTTATTTTCATTTTTATTTTGTTTTATCTTCTGAAAATATTTTATATAAAAAAATACTTTTTTTATAAATATTAAATATTATTATTTTGCATATATAATACATATTAGTAAATAATACAAATATTCATATAGATATTATTAGAATATTTAGGTTAAAATACAAAATATACACATTTTTATTTTTTATTAATATTTAATATAAAAAATACCTTTTTGACAAATATACTTCATTTTATTTTATTTTTGTATATAATAAATAAATATTATACATAATAAATAAATAATATATTTCATTTAATAAAATTAGGGTTTGGCCCTAAACATAAAAACTCAAAAAAATAATACTTTTATTTTTGTTTATTTGACATACAAAAATACCCTTTTTTTCATACACATAAAAAACATTTTTGCATCTTGCATATTTATTCTTATTTAATTTAATTTGTGCAATTAAATATCTTGTAAATAATTCAATATTGATGTAATAGTTTAGGTTTAAATTCCTTGTCAAAAATCCCCATTTGAACATTTGTACCCCCCTTCCCATATATTGTGTTGTAATAGCTTAGTAAATTTATTTTTCGCGCTTTATTGCTTTCTAATTATACCATGTTAGAATTAGGGTTTGTATGCGAATCAAAAACAACAAAATAGTTTGACCTAATTTCAAGACAAACAAATGCATGAAATCAATACACAATCACACTTGCACCCCCTAGGGTATTCCACTTGTTGCCTTCAATGAATGGGCCATATTGCATGTTAGGTCTCTTTGGGCAAAACAAACAATCAAATGATCATAGTCCCTCGATGACGCTTTCAAAAGTTGCCTAAACAAATGATCAAGTCCCTTAAAGAAAATTGCCCAAAGATATTTGGCACCATTGCAATTATGGTCTAAACGATGACCCGCGCCCGTCCCTTTCGCATCCTAACACAAGATTGTCCACCAAATACAATGGTGGAACAAAATTGTTAAAAGGGTTAAAACATAGCAATAATCTTTGAGAAATTTAGGAGTAGACAATCTCTTAGTTACTTGATTCAAACTTGCAAAAACAAAACACTTGCCTATTTTCTAAAACCACACCTCACAACACTTTCAAAACAAACTTTCAAAAACAAATGAAAACCTTTTCAAAAGACATACACCTTTGTATATATCCCAACATGGATCATTACAAAGGTTGCCACCACATTGGCTTCTTTTTAAAACATTTTCAAACCCACACACACAAGAGCACCATTTCAAACAAATTGAAAACAAAAGGCAAGTTGATCTAAGCAAGTAACTAAGAGCCCATGGATAACCATGGATAGAAAGGGTGCTAATACCTTCCCTTTCTATAATCTACTCCCCGAACCCAAGAAAACATCTCAAAGGTTTTTGCTGTGCTTTTTAAACCTTTCCTTAGGATAAAATAAAAAGTCGGTGGCGACTCTTGCTCAACCGAAACATTTGCAAAAACAAACGCAAAACCATAAGTCAGTTCTCCCACCGTATCACAGAACTGGCGACTCTGCTGGGGAAAATTTTAAAAGTGGAGTAACCTTAGGGTTTAGATCACCTTTGTTTTCAATTGTTTGCCTTGTTTGCTTTTATATTTGTGGGCTTTGCATCGGAGTTTCATAGATCCTAACCCGGATCTGGGAAATACCCTTTTTAGGTAGCATAATCTGTGAGGGACCTGTCCGGCGTAGACCGACATGGGTGAAGCAGTGGCTACGTTGGTGTGGCACCTTGGTCTGTACCTATATCCCTTGTGTTGCAACGAGGAGAATATAGGTCTTCTAAGGAGTCATTAAGCACCAACCGACCTTAGAACCCTAAATTGACCAAACTTGGCCATTAGAACAGTAGCAGTATGCTACACTCATTGAGGCTAAACTCTCGCGATGGTTCTGGCCGCAAGAAAAGATTGCGATGCTGGAGTTATGACCGATTGAGGGTAGTCAATGATTTGAGATCCTCTAGAACCCGGTTACTTTTGATAGGACAGGTTTTAACCAACGAAACTAAAAAAGGGTAATACCTAAACTTCATGCTGGCCTGAAACCTAAGGGTTGTCTTGTGTGACTTGTGTGCCTTATCATACTTATGGTGTGCTTCATCATAGCATCATGCCATCATACCATTGCATGCATCCTGTATAAAGGACTAACCCATTTCAAAGACAAAAAAAAGTTTCATCTTTGCTCTGTTTTGTAGGACATCATGATGCCCGTGCGTAGGAATACTGTCCGGCTCAACTTTGTTCAACCACCAACTTTGCTCAAGGATTTGGTTGGTAGGATTCCAAACACTTCTTCCTTCATCAACAGGCATGGTTCTCTCCTTGGCTTGATCACTGTAAAGTGGGACCAACAACTGATAAGTGTTCTGACCCAGTTTTATGACCCCCTGTATCATTGTTTCACCTTTCAAGACTTCCAGCTGGTTCCTACCCTGGAAGAATTCTCTTATTTGCTTGGGATCCCTGTCTTGGAGCAAACTCCATTCACTGGTTTGGAAAAGACTCCTAGGCCTGAAGAGGTTGCTGCAGTTCTCCCCTTGACCAAAGAAGAGGTATTGGCTAACTGGGAAACTAGAAGTGGAGTTAAGGGCTTTTTGGTCAAATTTCTGGTTGGCAAGGCTAATGATTTCTGGAATGACTTGGACTTCAAGGCGTACAAAGACATTCTGGCTCTTTTAATCTATGGTCTGATTTTGTTTCCCAACCCTGACACCTTTATCAGTATCCATTCCATAAGGATTTTCATGTCTCGGAATCCTGTACCCACTCTTTTGGGTGATATCCTGCAACAACTCTATGCTCGTACTGCTCGAAAACGGGGAACTCCGTGGTGTTGTGCTCCTTTGCTAATGAGGTGGTTTATTTCGCACCTTCCTAAGTTCGTGCTGAAGAATGAAGAAGGAAAGGGTTGGGCTCATAGGCTAATGTCTCTCACTGATAGTGACATCACTTGGACTCTCCGAGGTTTGGATGAGGTAGCTGTTATTGATCGTTGCGGAGAATACCCTAATGTTTCGTTGATTGGTATCCAAGGGGGAATCTCTTATAATCCATGCTTAGCTCTCCGCCAGTTTGGAAGAGCCAGAAGAGTAGGGCCTCATGAAATGTTGGTTCCTCACTTCCATTTTGAATTTCAGGTAGACAGTGACAAACTACGCCATGGATTCATTAAGGCTTGGGACAGAATTCACAAAGCTAACCCACATGAGTTGGGACCAAAGACTTCTCTACTAATGGAACCCTATTGCAGATGGGTCCGCATCCGTGCTCAGAAGTTAGGTATGCCATACGAAGCTGTCAGACCTATCATTCTTGAATCTCCTGATGAAGATGGGGTTCCTCCAACTGTCCTCCCTCCTCAGATACCCACTAATTTTGACACAATGAAGAGATCTTGGGCGCAGCTAAAGGAAGAACGGGATTTTTATCGGGAAAAGTTCAACGAGCAGGAACGGAAGATCCAGAGGCTGACTAAGCAGTTGGAGGAGGAGCGGGTCCTGAATAACCACATCCACACTGAGAAGAGGAGGCCATGGGAGCACTGATGGGCTTTGGATATTTCCTTTTACAACTTTTATTTCCTTTTCAGTATTTTTTCATTCCTGTAATGCCTAAGGGCAAGTTGTTGAACAATTTAAAATTTGAATCTAATGAAGTGTGTTTCCCTTTTGTCTACAAAGTTGAATCTTGTTTGTCTTTGAAAACATACGCATCTCATTGCACCATATGCATAGCAGGTACCCTTTTCCACAGGTTGCTTAATCTTCTTCGCTGTTTATTTGAACAGTCATCATGAATCCAGACTCATCCAGTGAGCAAGCAATCAAGGCCCTTCAGGCCCAAAGTGCCCAATTTCAAGAGATGGTCCTGAGCCTGGCCCAAGGTCAGCAAGAGTTGAAGGCTCTACTCCTGAAGAAGAAGAAGAAAAAGAGGATTGCGTTGTTCAACACCGGACGCAGGTTTGGGAACATACTCTATAACGAGGCTGATCCAACTACTTCTTCTGCTGAGAAAGACAGTCCCGAAGGGGGAGGAGCTCCTAGTCCTGCAGTCTCTGACAACGAGACGGACTACAATGACGAACAATACCCACCTGCTGCTGACAGATACAAGCAATTAGAGGACCGCTTGAGCGCCATGGAGATTCAGAATGTGCCGGGGCTGGATTTCGGAGATTTGGGGTTATCTTCTGGGGTAGTAATCCCACACAAGTTTAAGGCGCCTGCCTTTGCCAAATACGACGGGGCTTCCTGTCCAAAGCTGCATCTAAGGTCGTACGTAAGGAAGATCCAACCTTACACGGCAGATAAGAACCTTTGGATTCACTTCTTCCAAGATAGCCTTTCGGGGTCACAACTTGAGTGGTTCTACCAACTAGATGGAACTAGCATCCGACACTGGGAAGATTTGGCAACCGCATTTTATAGACAATATCAATACAATTCTGATCTCGCTCCTACGCGTACCCAACTTCAGGGTATGTCTCTAGGAACGGGCGAAGGGTTCAAAGAATATGCACAAAAATGGAGAGATTTGGCTGGCAGGGTGCAGCCTCCTTTGACTGATCGTGAGCTGGTTGATATGTTTCTAGGGACCTTGTCTGGTCCATTTTTCAATCATTTGGTTGGTAACTCCTCCGCTGGGTTTACGGATTTGATCCTGACAGGTGAAAGAATTGAAGCTGGCATCAGATCAGGAAAGATACAAAAAGCTGCCTCCGCAAGTACTGAGAAGAGGCCTTTCAAGAAAGAAGCAAGTGCAGTCTATGGTCCTAGAAGACAAGTCAAGCCAGAAGGCCGTCAAGCCGTCAATGCCTTGGTCATTTCAAAACCTGTTGCTGCTCCTCAGCAGTACAATCAACAAAGAGGTGAAAGGCCCAAGAGGCAGTATACTCGGCTGAGTATGACCTTGTCACAAATCTTACCGCAACTGTTATCAACCAACTTAGTGACCATCAAAGAAGCGCCGAAGGTCGTGAATACTGCATCTCCTAAGTATAACCCAAATGCCCGTTGTGCTTATCATTCTGATAGCCCCGGGCATACTACTGATGATTGCTGGTCCTTGAGAAATAAAGTGCAAGACCTTATCGACACAAAGGAAATTCAGTTTGAGGCGCCTGAGAGGCCAAATGTTGTAACTGCTCCTATGCCCCAGCATAGAGTAAATGCCATCGAGGAAGATTTGTATGCTGTTTCGATGAATGATGTTGCTACCCCTCTTTTGACTGTTAAGAGGAACTTACTACTAGCCGGTTTATTTCCGGGTTGTAGCAAGGGTTACCTCCTGTGTGCTGTTATCCCTACCGGTTGTCCGCTGCTGAAATCAGGCATCCAAAGCCTGATGGATAACAAAGAAATTCTGTTCAAGAAAACTGCTGTTCCGTTTGTTTCCGCTGAAGAAATATCTGTTGTCACAATTTACAATCCTACCAAAGCTCCCCTGAGGAAGCCAGTCCAAATTATGTCTGTTGCACCCATTACTATTACTGTTCCGGGGCCTCTCCCCTATGAGTCTGATAAAGCTGTCCCATGGCATTATGGGGCCGACGTATATGTGCTTGGAGTGAAGCAGGAGTTCAACACCGGTACCAGTATCAGTAGCATCACTGGTCCCGCCAAGATTACCCGCAGTGGCAGGCTCTTCTCGCCTGACATTGCACCGCCAGTTATCCGAAAGCCTCTTATCATCACACCCGCAAGTGTGCATGTTCCAATTCAAGTTCCTATATCCACTACTGCCGCCGAGTCCTCTGATGCTTGGGGCAAAGAAGTTGCTACCGATTTGCCTGCCAGGACGGAGGCACCAAAAAAGACTGCTGTTGAAGCCTCCCAACAGGAGATGGAGGAAATCCTGAAAATCATTAAAAAGAGTGACTTCAATTTGTTGAACAGTTGGGGCATACCCCCTCCAAAATCTCTATGCTATCATTGCTGCTATGCTCATAGGCCCATGCAAAAGCCCTGATTTCATTTCTGAAAACGGCCCATGTGCCGCAAGAGACCTTTGCAGATCAATTCACTGACTGTGTGGCCAATTTGACAGCTGACAATGGTTTGGGGTTCTCGGATGCTGACCTCACCGCCAAAGGGAAAAATCACAATGATGCCCTGCATGTTTCCATAGAATGCAGGGGCACTACTCTCGCACACGTGTTGGTGGATACCGGTTCTTCCCTGAATGTTTTGCCCAAGAAGGCATTGGATCGCTTGGATTGTGAGGGCCTGGAGTTGAAACCTAGTAACATCATTGTTAGAGCCTTCGACGGTTCTAAGAGGATGGTGCACGGTGAAGTAGACATTCCTATTCGTGTGGGTTCCCAAGTTTTCGACTCAACGTTCTATGTAATGGATATTCGTCCATCTTATTCCTGCTTGTTGGGTCGACCCTGGATTCACAAGGCTGGGGCAGTAACATCCACTCTACACCAAAAGCTCAAATACCCTGTTAAAGGGAAGATTGTTATTGTGCAGGGTGAGGAGGAATACATGGTTAGTCACTTGAATTCATTCCGGTATATCGAGATGGACGTGGAGTTTATTGAAACCCCCTTTCAGCATTTTGAGGAAGTACCTCCGACGTTGGCATCGGCTGAAACAGTGGTTGAAGAAGACTTTCCGTTGAAGATGGCGTCCTTGAAGGATGCCCGGGCTGTAATCAAGAAAGGCAATTGTGCAAACTGGGTTCAGCTTCCTGACTTCACTCAAAAGAATGACAAGTTTGGGCTGGGCTTCACTGCAGAGGCTCAGAGGGCTGTGCGCAAGGAAAATATCAGAAAGGCTCCGGTGTTTATCTCCAACCCAAGGGTGAATGCTATCGAGGAGGACGTAGAGGAAGCAGAGTTTGACAGTTGGATCTATCCAACCACCAGCAACGGACCAAGCAACTGGACGGCAAAAGATTTTACACCTATCACATTTGTCACGCAGTAATTAACTCTTTTGATTTTCAATTTGTAACAAATAATATGTTGAAACTTTCATTGGCTCGGTGTCCTACCCGGGGCATCGTAGCTCCGTTTGTGAGGGCTTTTTGTATGACATTTCCATATATCATCAATCAAAACATTGGACGTTTGTTGCATTTCAAATCTTGCGCACTTTTTCTTTCTGTGTTATATATTGCAAAACAACTATATTTACACACACTCACTTATACAGGTTTCAATCCACTATGGATCTCACTGGTAACAACTCTGCTACCACCAGTTATGACTTCGAGAATCCGATCAACTTGGCCGAAGACAAGGGCGAAGATGATTGCGAAGTGCCTGGCGAACTCGCAAGACTGCTACTCCAGGAAGAGAGGGCTATTCAACCACATGAAGAGCCGGTGGAAACAGTTAACCTGGGTACTGAGACAGATAGGAAAGAAGTCAAGATTGGGGCCAATCTAGAGCTCAGCGTGAAGGAACGATTGATCCAGATGCTGCATGATTACATGGAGATCTTTGCTTGGTCCTATGAAGACATGCCTGGTTTGGATGCCGACATTGTAGTTCATCACCTGCCAACCAAGGAAGACTGCCCTCCGGTAAAGCAAAAGGTCCGCCGTATGCGTCCAGAGATGTCCGAAAAGATCAAAGCTGAGGTTATGAAGCAATTCGATGCCGGGTTTCTAGCAGTGACCTCTTACCCTCAGTGGGTTGCCAATGTGGTGCCAGTTCCGAAAAAGGATGGTAAAGTCAGAATGTGCGTCGACTACAGGGATTTGAACAGGGCAAGCCCCAAAGATGATTTTCCTCTGCCTCACATCGACGTTCTTGTTGACAATACTGCTCAACACAAGGTGCTCTCCTTCATGGATGGTTTTTCAGGGTATAATCAGATCAAGATGGCTCCGGAAGATATGGAAAAGACTACCTTTGTGACTCAGTGGGGCACCTTCTGCTACAAGGTCATGCCGTTCAGGTTGAAAAATGCTGGGGCAACCTACCAACGTGCCATGGTTGCTTTATTTCATGACATGATCCATCATGAGATTGAGGTATATGTTGATGACATGATTGCAAGGTCCCAAACTGAGGAAGAACACCTTGATCATCTGAGGAAGCTGTTTGACCGACTGAAGTTATACAAGCTGAGGTTGAACCCAAACAAATGCACCTTTGGGGTGAGGTCCGGAAAATTGCTAGGTTTCATTGTGAGCGATAAAGGTATTCAGGTGGACCCGGCCAAGGTAAAAGCCATACAAGAGATGCCGACTCCCAAGACAGAGAAAGAAGTCAGAGGCTTTCTGGGACGACTGAATTACATTGCCCGATTCATCTCACATCTAACTGCTACTTGTGAGCCAATCTTCAAATTACTGAAGAAAGATCAAGTAGTACTTTGGAACGATGAATGTCAGGCTGCTTTTGAAAAGATAAAAGATTATCTCCAAGAACCACCCATTCTTATGCCACCAGTGGAAGGGAGACCTCTAATACTATACTTGACAGTGCTTGATAATTCAATGGGGTGTGTGCTGGGGCAGCATGACGAGTCTGGCCGAAAAGAGCACGCTATTTATTACTTGAGCAAAAAGTTTACCGACTGTGAGTCTCGTTACTCACTGCTCGAGAAAACTTGCTGCGCTCTGGTATGGGCTGCTCACCGGCTGAGACAGTATATGCTGACTCACACCACTTTGTTGATTTCAAAGATGGATCCCATCAAGTACATATTCGAAAAACCTGCTTTGTTTGGAAGAATAGCGAGATGGCAAATGATCTTGACAGAATATGATATCCAGTATACAACTCAGAAAGCAATCAAAGGAAGTGTACTGGCAGATCAGTTGGCACACCAACCTGTGGACGATTACCAATCATTGAACTTTGATTTTCCGGACGAAGATATCATGGTGGTAACTGACTGTGAAGTACCTGGACCGGATGAAGGACCTGAGGAAGGATCCCGATGGTCTATGCATTTTGACGGAGCCTCCAACGCTTTGGGTAACGGCGTTGGCGCTGTAATCATATCTCCCAAAGGAACTCATACTCCACTCACCGCCCGATTGTGTTTCAACTGCACCAACAACATGGCAGAATATGAGGCATGTATCATGGGTCTACAAGCTGCAATCGACTTAAGGATCAAGTATCTGAGTGTCTTCGGAGATTCCGCTCTCGTGATTAATCAGATCAAAGGCGAGTGGGATACGAAACACCCAAATCTTATTCCTTACAAGGAGTATGTGCTGACTTTGCTTCCCCACTTTGAGGAAATAACTTTTGAACACTTCCCGAGAGAGGAGAATCAGCTAGCGGACGCACTGGCTACGATGTCTTCAATGTTCAAAGTCAAATGGGACAATGAAGCTCCCCGGATCATTATCTGGAAATTGGACGAACCGGCATACTGCTGCGATCTTGAGGCCAAAGAGGTAACCGAGAAACCCTGGTATCATGAAGTGAAGAGATACTTGGAAGCCCAGGAATACCCTGAAGGTGCATATGTCAATGACAAGAAGTTCATGAGAAGGTTTACTGCAAAATTCTTCCTCAGCAACGGCATTCTCTACAAACGGAATCATGATTCAACTCTACTGCGTTGTGTGGATAAAGCTGAAGCAGAAAAGATCATGATAGAACTGCATGAAGGTACATTCGGAACATATTCCAGTGGACACACCATGGCAAAGAAAATCCTTCGGGCAGGATATTTCTGGTCCACAATGGAAGCCGATTGTTACCAACACTCTCGAACTTGTCATAAATGCCAGATCTATGCTGACAAGGTGCACATCCCTCCGGTTCCTCTAAACGTCCTGACGGCACCTTGGCCTTTTGCAATGTGGGGCATTGATATGATCGGTGAGATCCGACCGACGGCATCTAACGGGCATCGCTTCATCTTGGTGGTGATCGATTACTTCACGAAGTGGGTTGAGGCAGCTTCCTACGCAACGGTAACCAAGAGCGTCGTGGCACGTTTCATCCGGCATAACCTGATCTGTCGGTATGGCGTACCGGAAAGAATCATTACGGACAATGGTACCAATCTCAATAACAAGATGATCACTGTGCTCTGCGAGCAATTCAAAATACAGCACCATAACTCTTTTCCCTACCGGCCGAAGATGAATGGGGCTGTAGAAGCAGCTAATAAGAATATCAAGAAAATTATGCAGAAGATGACAGTGACCTATAAAGATTGGCACGAAATGTTACTGTTTGCTCTTCATGGGTACCGTACCTCAGCAAGGACGTCAACCAGGGCAACTCCTTTTTCCTTGGTCTACGGCATGGAGGCAGTCTTACCAATCTAAGTGCAGATACCCTCTCTCCGGATAATGAAGGATGCAGATCTGAGTGAAGATGACTGGATCCAGACTCAGCTTGATCAATTAAACCTGATTGACGAAAAGAGACTCACTGCTATCTGTCATGGTCAGACGTATCAAAAACGGATGATCAGGGCATTTAACAAAAAGGTCAGACCACAAGAATATCAAGTTGGGGATCTGGTAATCAAGCGCATCATCCTTCCTCAGAGTGATCCAAGGGTAAAATGGACCCCTACGTACGAAGGACCATTGTGGTTAAACATGTGTTCTCAGGAGGAGCCATGATTCTAGCCACCATGGATGGTGACGACCTTCCTCACCCCGCCAATGCAGACATAGTAAAAAGATACTACGCATAATAAAAGACCCGCTAGGTTGACATACCTAGACAAAAATAAGGGCTTCCCGGCGAACCAAAAGGGTTCGGGCAAAAATAAGGGATGAAATGAAAAAAAATCTGTACACCCGGCAAGTCGAAAACCTGAAAAGGCGGCTTGGGCAAAAATGGGTATCCCGGTGGACTGAAAACCCGAAAGGGCGGTCCAGGAAAAAGTTAGGGATGAAGCGTAACACTATGTCTCATTGGATCACCTTGCATCCAGAATTCGGCATCAACTATCTGGCCCAGACTTCGGCATCGACCAATCAGCTTCATCTTCAACTAAGCAGCAAAGTGAGGAGACGCTTGAAGATATAAAGGCGATAGCAGAGTTGGAACCCAGTGGGAATATTGTACACATAGCTGTTTTGTTTCCTTTTCAAAATTGTAAATTCTATGTTATTCAGCGGCATTCTCTTACTAGAATGTCAGCCTCTTGTACAAAAACGCTTATTCACAGGCAAATTTCAAAATCAATACAAATTCACTTTTCCATACAAATTGCCATTGTTTTTCCTTTTTCTGTTTTGTCTTGCGAAGAACGTCCAATGTTCATTTTTGATATATGCATTTGACATTAAATTGCTGATTCATAAATATTTGCATATGAAACAAAAGACTAATTACAGGTGACATCAGAAACAGGGGCAATGTAGAGTTGTTTAATGCAGTCTGGTTGCTTTGTCCGCCAAGGTATCAAGGTAGATTCTAACTGAAGGATGTGATCAAGTTCTCTCAACTCCCCACAGAGTAAGACAAAATAGCAACTTTCCCCAGTGGAGTATAGGCATTCATTAGCAAGCGTCCCCGACAGTCTTGACCTAAGATGGTTCCCCGGCGGAATATCAGTACCCCAGTGCAATTTCAAAAGTTTCCCAGGAAAGTGGAATTCTTATCCCCAGCAGGTCTTAAAAGCTTATCCCCAGTAGATTCTGGAAGCTTGTTCCCTGCAGAGTACGGACGTCTCTCTTGAGCTTTATTCAAAGTTATTCCTCACAAGGGCTTATAACTGGGTTATCCTCAGCTAATTGCCACGGAAGATCGCCCTCGGCAAAGTTCTTCCTATCCCCCAGCGGAGTTCATCAAAATTCCCCAACATAATTTATCAACACCATCCCCAGCGGAGTTTATCATCATTATCCCCAGCGGAGTCCATCATTGAAATCCTCAGTGAAGCTCTCGTCAAACTTCAGCAAAGTATCTCTTCCACAGAGCAATTCCCCGCAGAGTGATCTCTCCAACAAGTTTATTCCTCAATGGAGTCATCTTCTCCTACCAGTGTATTCTTGCAACCGTCATCCCCAGCGGAAGCGAAGAGCTCTACTCTTCAATATCAGCCCAGGATACAATTCCCCGGCCGGTCGTCAAGAATTTATTTTCCTAGATGAAAATACATTCATAAACATTTCACATTTCATACATCTTGCTTACATACATGATAAAATGCATACAACATTATCTCATGTTGAACATCATGACATCATGCATTTCATACATCATGACATTGCATACAACTGATGTTTTTGCCTTTTCAGGGTAAAAGACAATCCCAAAGACAACTACCTTCAACTGTCACAATTCCATATTCGATACCCGTATCTAGCCAGGGCACATCTGTGAGTGATCAGTTTCCAGACTCGATTCCTGTATCTAGCCAGGGCACGTCTGAAGAGTTCGAAGATTCGATTCCTGTATCCAGCCAGGGCATATCTATCAACTATCACAATTCCAGATTCGACTCTTGTATCCAGCTAGGGCATATCTGTTGACCATATTTCCAGACTCGATTCCTGTATCTAGCCAGGGCATGTCTGAAGATTTCCAGATTCGATTCCTGTATCCAGCCAGGGCATATCTGTTGACGATTATTTCCGGATTTGATTCCTGTATCCAGCCAGGGCACAATCTGTGAGCAACCGATTGTAGATTCGACACCTGTATCTAGCCAGGGCATATCTGCATGAGGAGATTGAAGATCAAACACCTGTAACAAGCCAGGAAAACATCTGTCTTTCTCAAATACACAAGTTCTCGCTAAGGAATCTCTTATGCGATCAACACTTCCAAATGGCATCTATAAGCCCATTCCCGACAAGGTTCTGTCGCATCTCCAGATGGCATCTATAAGCCCATCTCCCTATCCACCATCTCTCCAAATGGCATCTATAAGCCCATTCCCGACATCACATTGCTGATACTCCAACATGCGAGTGCAAATTTCCGGGCACTCTAGTGTCCAATCTCCTTTTACCCTCGAGTCACGAAAGGCAGCTTGCCAATCTAACTCTTCAGGTTCAAGAAGATTGAACAGGGGCAACTGTTGTACCCCAAAATTTTCCCTCCCATTTCCTCAACATTTTCTCATCACAAGACCTTTGAAGATCGAGATCCAGTTAGGGTTTCCTCTACTCAAGACTTCTCCTTGCACTGTTGGCCCAAATTAGGGTTTGTGTTTGCACAAAGATATTTTGACCTAAAATTCCTAAAATGACTTTCATGCTTCATGTTGGACTCCCAAGTTTATCCATACCCAGTTTCAAGTCTTGATTCCAAATTTTGCCCAGTCAATTGGACAGTTGACCTAGAAATCAACTGTATTGGGGAAAAAGTCAACTGTGGCCAATTGACAGTCAAATCTCATGAAAATTGACCCACATCAACATTATGAACTCACATGGACCATTTGATCAAGTTTGGATCACAATTCCACAAGAAATTTGATCAGATCATCAAAAGGGCAAAATGGTCATTTTTAGGGTTTTGACTGCACAAAGGCAATTTTTGACTGTTTGACCTAGCCAATGGCAAACCAAGCTCACATATGGACTCAAGGACCCCATGGAATTATCTTGACATGCTCAACAAGTTCAAAAGATCCCAAATACACAAGATTGACAGTTGAATTTCCCAGTCAATTGATCAATTTTGACTGTATACTGAAAAGTCAAACTTTGACTTTTTGGTCAAAATCAAGGGTCAAGATTCATTTTTCATCAAAACATGCCAAATCATGAAACTTGTTCATCAAGAAATCAAGAAATGCAAATTAGGGTTTGAAATGAAGATTTTTCATAACTTAGAATTTTTCTAAGTTATGAAAAACCCTAATTTTTTTCTAAGTTTGTCCCACTTTCTCACCAAGATTCATTTGGATTCAAGCAAAAGTCAAAACATGAAAGTTGTAGCCTATTGCATAATCTACAACTTTGATTCACAAAGTTTTCCCAAAATAAGCTTGTAGCTCAAGTTACAATTTTTGGAACAAGGGTACCAAACCATTCTTAACTTAGAGAAAATTTGACTTATTTTAGGCAAGGTTTTTACCTAACTTCAAGACCATTTTTCATACACTTCCACTTGGAATTTCAATTTGCATTCCAAAGATGGATTGTAGTAAACATTCCAAGCTTTCCAAAATGTCCAAGAACTCATCAAACAACCTCATGGTTAGGGAGAATCGAATTTTGCAATATGGGAAAAACTCACTTTTGAATTGGCCAAGTTACATGTTCATACATTTGTGCCACTTTGAATTCAGCATGCTTCCTTTGATTACAGGTCTTTTATCTTAATTACACTCATAAATTTAATTCCAATCCTTTGTGCCAAGACCATGTTCTATGTGTTCAAGCATTGCCTAAAGGTTTAATCCAAATTGGAAAAAGCATTATATCCATTTTTGCAAAAGTTACACTTTATGTCTAAAGCAAATCCAAGCAAGTACATTTGAAATATCTTTGGCACAAGTTTATGAGTTAATCACACTGATCAAGACTGATTTATGCAGCACATTAGAGGGGCCTCTACCTGTCAGAACTCAACTTGGCCATTGCTTGCTTAAAGTTTAAGAAACATAGCATAACATGTACCAACTCTGATATCAGTTAACCAAGGCTTAAGAAAAGTGATCAAGCACATTCTAAACATTCATCCTAAGCTGAAGCACGACCCTAAGATCCCCAATACCTCCCCATTCCCAGAATCACCTTCAAACTGCTCCAAACAGGGCATCCCTGCAGTTTGAGTTCCATAGCTCAAACCTTCCATGCTTTCTTGCTAAAAACACATCAAACACATTCCCTAACATCCCTTGAAGCTAATCAAAACCTCAAACACGACCTGTAACACTCCCAGACAACATCACCATTTTCACTTTCTTGTTTTGCAGTTGAAGTTCTATAGCACGATTCAAAAGGTTTCAAGACAAAGTAAAGCTTAGAATAGCATCCCTGGACATCAAGGAAGCTGTACCAATCATCACCTTGCATTGAAGACACCTCAATCACCAGATTCAACTTCAACTGAACAGGTAAGTTCATGAACACGAATCTCTCTATCCAGGCATTGTTAGCTTTAGGTTTGTGAAGAAAACATGTCACATTCATAGCCCTGAACATGTCCATGTAGTTAGATTTCATTTATATTATGTATGCTTAGAGAATTTTAAGTCTGAACATGGCATAAAAACTAGGTCAGGATTTGGGGGAGAAGAAATTCTCTCTCATTTCTGAGAGTTAGATTGACTTCTTTATATGTCTAGAATCGTGGCTTCAAGCTCTACAGGTTTCATGTTGGAAGATTTGGCAAAAGATCAAAGAATCAGGAGTTAGGGATTTGAGAAGCAGGCGCGCGTTTTTTTGAATTTGTTTTGTCTGAAGGTTGAAGACAACAACTTTCTGGACTGGGCCTGTTTGTTATTTCTTTTTACACCCTTTTATTACTTTTACACCCCCTGAGCCCATCTTGCTTATTTTAATGTTTTTTTGACTTTTTCTTTTTTGGTCTGACTTATTTATTTTTTTCTTATGATATTAAAAATATAAAAAATATTTTTTACACCATTTTCATATTTATTAGGTATTTATTTGTTTAGATTAGTTTTTATACATGAATAAATAAATAGATACACTTTTATTAAAGAATACTAAAAATATGCAAACACATTTTTATTTTCATTTTTATTTTGTTTTATCTTCTGAAAATATTTTATATAAAAAAAATACTTTTTTTATAAATATTAAATATTATTATTTTGCATATATAATACATATTAGTAAATAATACAAATATTCATATAGATATTATTAGAATATTTAGGTTAAAATACAAAATATACACATTTTTATTTTTTATTAATATTTAATATAAAAAATACCTTTTTGACAAATATACTTCATTTTATTTTATTTTTGTATATAATAAATAAATATTATACATAATAAATAAATAATATATTTCATTTAATAAAATTAGGGTTTGGCCCTAAACATAAAAACTCAAAAAAATAATACTTTTATTTTTGTTTATTTGACATACAAAAATACCCTTTTTTTCATACACATAAAAAACATTTTTGCATCTTGCATATTTATTCTTATTTTATTTAATTTGTGTAATTAAATATCTTGTAAATAATTCAATATTGATGTAATAGTTTAGGTTTAAATTCCTTGTCAAAAATCCCCATTTGAACATTTATACCCCCCTTCCCATATATTGTGTTGTAATAGCTTAGTAAATTTATTTTTCGCGCTTTATTGCTTTCTAATTATACCATGTTAGAATTAGGGTTTGTATGCGAATCAAAAACAACAAAATAGTTTGACCTAATTTCAAGACAAACAAATGCATGAAATCAATACACAATCACACTTGCACCCCCTAGGGTATTCCACTTGTTGCCTTCAGTGAATGGGCCATATTGCATGTTAGGTCTCTTTGGGCAAAATAAACAATCAAATGATCATAGTCCCTCGATGACGCTTTCAAAAGTTGCCTAAACAAATGATCAAGTCCCTTAAAGAAAATTGCCCAAAGATATTTGGCACCATTGCAATTATGGTCTAAACGATGACCCGCGCCCGTCCCTTTCGCATCCTAACACAAGATTGTCCACCAAATATAATGGTGGAACAAAATTGTTAAAAGGGTTAAAACATAGCAATAATCTTTGAGAAATTTAGGAGTAGACAATCTCTTAGTTACTTGATTCAAACTTGCAAAAACCAAACACTTGCCTATTTTCTAAAACCATACCTCACAACACTTTCAAAACAAACTTTCAAAAACAAATGAAAACCTTTTCAAAAGACATACACCTTTGTATACATCCCAACATGGATCATTACAAAGGTTGCCACCACATTGGCTTCTTTTTAAAACATTTTCAAACCCACACACACAAGAGCACCATTTCAAACAAATTGAAAACAAAAGGCAAGTTGATCTAAGCAAGTAACTAAGAGCCCATGGATAACCATGGATAGAAAGGGTGATAATACCTTCCCTTTCTATAATCTACTCCCCGAACCCAAGAAAACATCTCAAAGGTTTTTGCTGTGCTTTTTAAACCTTTCCTTAGGATAAAATAAAAAGTCGGTGGCGACTCTTGCTCAACCGAAACATTTGCGAAAACAAACGCAAAACCATAAGTCAGTTCTCCCACTGTATCACAATATCCTACCAGAATCATAGGTTCACTCTTGTCATCGAGCTTCCTTCTTCTTACATCAGGAACATGCTTGTAACACATAGAGCCAAACACCTTCAAATGACTCACTGATGGTTGTTTTCCACTCTATACTTATTCATGAACTTTGTTCTTCAATATCTTGGTAGGGAACCTGTTCAGGATATAAACTACAGTCGAAACAGCTTCATCCCATAAGGATTTTAGAAAATTCTTTTGCTTCAACATGCATCTTGCCATATCCAATATGGTTTTGTTTATTCTTTCAGCAATTCCATTATGTTTAAGAGTATAAGGAGAAGTTATCTCATGATCAACGGCATGTTCTGCATAAGATTTTTCAAACATCTTTGAAGTGTATTCTCCACCTCCATTTGTTCGCAAAACTTTGATTCTTTTCTCACTCTGGTTTTTGACTAGTATCTCTTAAAGATTTCGAATACTTTTTCCTTTCTCTGGATAACATAGATCCATAACTTTCTATTGAAATCATTGACAAAAAAAAAAAAAAAAATATTTGTTTCCACCAATTGTATATTCTTCGAATGGACCACATACATCTGAACGTATCACTTCGAGAATGCGGGATGATCTCATTGGCATAGTCGAAACAAAATAATTTTTGGGTTACTTTCTTACTAGACAACCATCACAAAGTTTTTCAGGCATCTCAAGACTTGGAATACCAGTAACCATATCTTAAGTAATTAGTTGATTAAGTGATCGAAAGTTCAAATGTACAAACCTCAAATATCACAACCAACTATCCTTGTGGCTGACAATAATTTTCAAACATTAAACTTTTGTCGAACTGATCATAGTCTTAAATGTCATGTTCTTCGATAACGGAGATTTTAAAACCAAATTATTCTTGGGGTCGAACAATTTCAAAGCTCCATCTTTCATAACAATTGAGAAACCTTTTTCGACCAATTGTCCAACACTTAGCATATTACACTTCATTCCAGATACATAAAGCGCATCTTTAATCATAGCTTTCTCTCTATTACTCATTTGAAAGACTATGTTGCTAGTACCTTCTGCTTGCAATGAAGTATTATCAGCAAGTTTTACCTCGCTCTTCTTTGAATCGTCAAAATCTACCAACCACTCCTTTCGACCAGTCATGTGATTCGAGCAGCCTGAGTGAAGGAACCACATCTTAGATTCAACATGGTTATTCGTAACTATAGCCACAACCACCATACCACCTTCAAAATCATCTGAATCTTGGCATGCAAGGTTCTCTCCTTCGTCCTTTCCTGGAAATCCCTTATCGTTTATGTACCAACAATGTTTAGCCAAGTGACCCCACTTTTCACAGTTATAACATTGTATACCTTTCTTATCTTCTTTATCCTTTCAATAGTTTCCTTATCCCCTTTTTTAGGATTCAGAAGCTCTATCTTTGACCTTATTCTTGTGGTGATTGGACCAAGACGTCTTGTCCTGAGTATTGTCAAACTTGCCTTTGAATTTGTTGGAACCACCATCCCTTTTCCATGATTGAACTTGAAGTTCCTGTATCGAGTCCTGAACTCATTTCCTTTCGACAATCCTCATCTCACGCGCCTCCAACGAACCAACAAAATCTTCCACTTTTGTGGTTTCAAGATTGTTGGATTCTTGAATAGCTATGATAACGTGATCAAAGTGAGAGGTCAGCATTCTCATCACCTTCTCAACTATCATCTTCTCAGTTATGGTTTCACCACAACCCTTCATGAGATGGATGAGTTTCTGAACCTTCGACACATATTCTGCAATTTTTCTGTCTTCTCCCATCGACAGCAACTCATATTGTTGACGCAAGGTTTGTAATTTATCAACCTTGACTTTCTCACCTCCTTCGTAATACTTCACCAGAATATCTCATGCTTCCTTTGCCGTTTCAACATGAGAAATTCTGTCAAAATTAACAGCACGGACCACCGTCTGAATGCAATAAGCAGCC
The DNA here is from genome assembly GCA_948472305.1 of Vicia faba. Classification (NCBI taxonomy): domain Eukaryota; kingdom Viridiplantae; phylum Streptophyta; class Magnoliopsida; order Fabales; family Fabaceae; genus Vicia; species Vicia faba. The sequence goes on along the minus strand of OX451738.1, from coordinate 930,267,084 downwards.
TTGCAATCTTTCTTCTTGAATTTATTGTGGGTTTTTTTGTTCATCAGTTGCATTTGCAGCCAACGCAAGAACGTCGTCGATAACCACTTTTAGGATTTCATAGAAGCCAAACAAGGATTGCATATATTTTTTCCATCGGATCCAATTTTTATCGTCAAGTATTGGAAGAGAATTCAGAATGCCCTTATCACTAGCCATCTTTGCAGCGGTTGATTCACTTTCCTTAGAAACATGATCTCTAACGTGAATTTCTTGAAAACTCGATCAAGATCAATAATTGGAAGCTCTGGATATCAATTTGTTATTGTGTGAGACACTTTTAGTAAGGAGAGAATAGAGAGAGAATAAGGAAATAAGGATTTGTATTATTGAATTGTATAAATAATGATACAAACTAAGACTATTTATATACAATCCTAATTGGGCTTGGGTCTATACAAATTAGATTATATTTAAATATTAAATCTAATCAAATCAAATCAAATCAAATATTTTCTCAAATTTAATTTAATATTTTAATAAAAAGGAGACCCCTTGCTTCCTAGCATGGAATACAGGGAGCCGTTAGATGATATCCACCTTCACAGATCAAAAGCACTCCAAGCTCTCACTCATCAGCAATTTTCATTCGATTTCACAGGAATTACCTTGTCTGAGTCATTGAACTGATGAGAGATGCTAGAAGCTGCAAAAAATATTGAAGAAAACTTCTTTTATCTTTAAAAATATGGTTAAATATATCATACCCCTTGCCAATATAGTGAGATTTGATTTTGTCTCCCTTAAATTTTTTGTATTTCCCACTTAACAAATGAAGATTCTCTCACCATAGATCTTGAATAACTATTCCCCCATAATCTTTCTATGCGACATTCCTTTATTTAATTTTAAAACAACCTGATATTTTATATAATTTTTTAAAACTAATTTTTTTTCTTTACATTATTTTTATTAATACTTTTAATAATTAATTATTTTAATAATGTAATTAATTTATTTTAATAAATTTATTCATAAATTATTTAAATTTTACATTAGGGCTAAAGGGGTTGTTCTTTTAAACAGTAGCCCTATAGTTATTGAATTGATAATTTGTGTGGAAAAATTATTTATAAACAATTCTATTTTTAGATGAAATTTTGGTGTGAGACTTGTTAATATTAAAAACTCACTTCCATTTATTTAAAAACTCACTGGTTCATGATCTTCCAAGCAAACTTATTGGTTGATAATCATGTAGCTACAATCTTGTCCGTAAATTTTCCTTTCAACACTTCCATATGTCACATTCTTCACTGTTCTGCTAAACAAAAGAGAAAATGAAGGATAATTCAAGCCACCAACTTGAACATCATGTTTTCGAGACATGTGTGTTAAATTGTAATTCATAGTGTCAAAGAAGATTTGATTTGTTTTAGATTTAAATAGATTTGATTTAAGTCTAGAATAGATTTGATTTGATTTAGTAACAAAAAGATATTTTTTGGGCTTTGGGCTTAGGGTGTAAGCTCAGTTATAAATAGAGGGAGTAACCCCTATTTTTGAAAAAAGTCAATTCATTGTAATCACAGAATTTGCAGTTGCAAGTGATTAAGAAAGTTTTCCACAGTTTGTGGGCAGAGAGAAACTCTGCAGAAATATTTGTCTTTTCTTCTATTTTCTTTGTTTTTCTCATAACTATATTGTCGTTGTGGTAGAAATTCATCCTAGTCTTTTGGTGGATTTCTAACATCTGGTATCAAGAGCTTTTGTTTCGATTTAAGGGAAGTGTCAATCAAGAACGATTGAAGAATTCACGATGACAAGTTATGGGAATGCAAACTATCCAACAACGCTACCAATTCTGAAAGTTGACAACTATGAGAATTGGTGCAAACAGATGAAAGTCTTATTCAGGTGTCAAGGTCTTTGGGACCTTGTAAAAGATGGAGTCGAAGCGCTTGGCGAAAAAGCTTCAGAAGAAGAAAAGAAGAAATACACAGAATCTGAGAAGCTGAGTTATAAAGCATTATTTATAATTCATCAATGTGTCAGCCAAGACAATTTCGAAAAGGTTAGTGATTCAGAATCTGCAAAAGAAGCTTGGGAGATCCTTGAGAAGTCTTTTGGAGGCGCTGAGAAGGTGAAATAAGTGAGGTTACAAACTCATAAAAGGACCTATGAACTGCTTCAGATGGAAGACAGTGAAAGCATATATGATTTCTTCACTATAGTTACAAAACTAGTAAATCAAATCAAGATATGTGGAGAAGCGTTAACAACAAGAGCTGTTGTGTCGAAGATCTTGAGATCTTTAGCTCCTAAGTTCGACCACATAGTGGTGGAGATAGAAGAGGGGAAAGACTTATCGAAATTGACAAAGGAAGAGCTTCAAGGGACGCTTGAATCTCATGAACAAAGAATGAACAAAAGAGCTGCAGGAAAATCGAAGAGTGATGTGGCCTTGCAGGCACATTCAGCAAAAGAGACCAAAGGCAAAGGAAAGTGTTTCGACAGAGGTAGAGGTGGCTACAACAAATCAAATGGTAGAGGAAACCAAATTGAAGGAGACATGTTGAATCAAATAAGACCATACCAAGGCAACCAAAGAGGTGGTGTTGCAAATAGAGGAAGAAGTGGTGGTCGAAAACCTGATAAGAGTCACATTCAATGTTACAATTGTCAGAAATATGGACACTATGCGAGTGATTGTCCAGAAAAACGAAAGAATCAAGAAAGTGATGCAAAGCTTGCAAAACATGAAGAAGAATAGATGATGCTGATGGTCACAACAAGAGATGAAGATAGATTCAAGGACCAATGGTACTTGGATTCATGATGTTCATCACATATGTCTGGAAGGAAATACTGGTTTGTCAATATAAAGCCCTCAATGAAAAATATGGTAAAATTTGCAAATGACAATACCCTAGCAGCTGAAGGTATTGGTGATGTTATGATTATGAGGAAAGATGGAAAAAGGTCAGTAATCTCCAATGTGTTGTACATACCAGGCATGAAGAGAAATTTGCTCAGTATAGGGCAGTTGGTCGAAAAGAATTATAAAGTGTCAATCGAAGATAAGTTGATGAGAGTCGTTGATCCAAATGGGAGATTAATATTGAAGGCTCCTATGTCTCAGAATCAAACCTTCAAGATTGAACTAAATGTGATGGAGCACAAGTGCCTTTCGACTGCAGCTAGCAGAGATGAATGGATATGGCATTATAGACTAGGTCATCTCAACTTCAGAGACATCAGAGATTTGAATAGAAGAAATATGGTTTTAGGACTGCCAGAAATTGACATTCCAAACGAGGTATGTGTGCAGGCGAAGCAACACAAGAATAGATTCAGTAAGGATGCAGGAAGCAGATCGAAGGCTAGTCTTGAAGTCATATACTCTGATGTATGTGGACCAATCCAGGTGGATTCGATGGGAGGTAACAAATACTTTGTTACATTCATAGATGATTTCAGTAGAAAGCTATGGACTTACCTGATCAAGAATAAAAGTGAAGTGATCGAAGTATTTACCAGGTTTAAGTCTATGGTCGAAAGACAAAGTGGTCGAAAGCTCAAAGTTTTGAGAACTGATGGTGGTGGAGAATATGTGTCGAAAGACTTCGACAGATTATGTGAAAAGGAAGGGATTGTGCATGAGGTGGTGCCACCCTATACTCCACAACAAAATGGAATTGCAGAAAGGAAAAATCGAACCATCATGAATATGGTGAGAAGTATGTTGAAAGGCAAGAATTTACCTAAAGAGTTCTGGGGTGAAGCTGTTTCGACTGCAACATACATTTTGAACAGATGTCCTACAAAGAAGCTAGAAGGAATTACTCTAGAAGAATGTTGGTCTGGTGTGAAACCTAGCTTGAGTCATCTTAAGGTATTTGGATCTATAGCACATAGACATGTGCCAGATCAGTTGAGAAGAAAACTTGATGATAAGTCAAGTCAAATGATTCTAGTTGGATATTATTCGATAGGAGGCTACAAGTTGTTTGATCCAGTGAAAAAGCAGATTGTAATCAGCAGGGACGTGATCATAGATGAGTTTAAAGAATGGGATTGGACTGAAAATATCAAGAAAGATTCAGTGGGAATCCTTCTTGAAGATCCAGAAACTCAAGTCGAAAGAGAAGTTCGACAAGAGGAACCAGCAAATATACCAAGTACAAGCAGGCCTCAAAGAACAAGACGCATGCCTGCAAGATTGTAAGATTATGTGATTACATCAGATGATGTAATAGATAAAGAAGGTGAGCTGGTACATTATTCTTTCTATGCAGATGTCGAACCTGTTAATGCAGCTGAAGCATTAAAGGATTCGAAGTGGGTGAAAGCAATGGACGAATAAGTAAAGTCTATCAAAGACAACAACACTTGGTCACTTGTCGAATTTCCTCAAGGCAAGAAGGCAATTGATGTCAAGTGGGTATACAAAGTGAAAACGAATTCGAAAGGTGAAGTAACTCGACACAAAGCAAGACTTGTGGCGAAAGGATTTCTACAGAAAGAAGGAATAGACTTCGACGAAGTTTTTGCACCTGTTGCTAGGATCGAAACAATCAGGTTGGTTGTTGGTTTATCAGAAATAAACAGTTGGCACATATGTCAGATGGACGTAAAGTGTGCATTCCTAAATGGACCCTTAGATGAAAAAGTCTATGTTAAACAACCAGTTGGGTTTGTGAAACATGACGAAGAAAGAAAGGTGCACAGGCTACATAAAGCCCTGTATGGATTGAAACAAGCTCCAAGGGCTTGGAATAAGAAAATTGATAGTTTTCTAAGGGAGAAGGAATTTGTGAAGTGCACAACTGAACATGGAGTATATGTAAGAAGAAGCAAGAGTAAATTGCTTATACTATGTGTTGTACCCCAAAATTTGCCATCCCATATTCTTCAAAATTTGCCAAGTCAAAGCTTCAAAACCTCTCCAAGGGTTGCACAGTTCAAGGGCCTCCTAACAGTCAAAAACTAGGGTTTTGGTTCTGACAAAGTAATTGAAGTTTCCAAGGGTCCAATCAAGTCCCACATGTCTATAAACATTGTCAAGTATCCTCATACCAAGTTTCAAGACTTACAGCACAAAATTGCATAGTCAAAAACCCTAATTGCACTACAGTCAACTGTAGGGGCAAAATGGTCATTTGACAGTCAAAAGTTCAAATTTTTGGTCAACATCTCATTTTGAAGCCATAAACATCATTTGATCAATGCTTGATCATGATTCTCAAAGCTTGGCTCAAAAAGTCTCAAGATGCAAAAGTTTCCATATTTGGACAGTTGAAAAAGTCAACTGTAACTTGACCAAGGCATAACTTTCACATGGATTATCAGAAAAATTCCATCCAAAGCTCATTTTGAAGATAAAGACATTTCCTACAACTCCCCTTCACACTTCAAGTCCAAGAAATGCTCTCACAAAAAGTTATCATTTTCAACATTATAGGTCATTTTCAAAAGTCAACAAAAAGAGACTTTAAGTCAAAGGCCATAACTTGAGATTGGTAAATAAAAATGACATGGGACCAAAGAAATTGGTTAGAGGACTCAAAGACATTTCCAAAATGTCCAAGAACATGAGCAAAGCTTAAAAATTGAGCAAGTTATGCCTTGTGGAAGTTGGGAAATTTTTAGATATTTTGAAAAGTCAACATTGCTTCAAAAGTCTTAAAATTGCTAATGGGCCTCTTTTTCTTCCAAAATCCATCATCCAAGGCATGTGCACGACCATTTGGCCCAAAGGGAAGTTTTTCATCATTTTTATTTATTTATTTGGATTTTTAATGGCTAAAAATTCATTTAATTAAAATAAATAGGTAGAAAATATCAAAGCAAGTCAATCAAATCTTTTTGTGCATAGGATAACTTCAGATTTTCGTGCATTACTAGATAGGGAAAGAATCCATGTGATTGAACATGATTTGGTAGCAAATATGCATGAAAAGATTTGAAAATAATGGCATGGAAAATCAAATATTTTCTCATCAATTCATGGATCCTTTGGCTCAGATTTTTTACCCTAATCATTCCATACATAAGCATGAAGCCAACCCTAATGCCAATGACCACAAAGCTGCGCAGAAACTCCATAACCAAAGTTGAGTTTTTTTGTCAAAAATTTGAAAACTGAAAGTGGTCTTAGAGGACGATTCAGAGGCCAAGATTAATTCCAATAGCTTGCAAAAGTGTTACTGAAGCTAACTGAATAGTTTTCCATATCCCTAACATCAAGAATTGGTAATTCAAAGTCAAACTGTATCACTCTTTTTGCATAATCGTGCTTTGTTATTTAGACCATATCCATGCATTTTTGTTCTTGATTTATATTAATTGGATGATTCTGAAACTAACCATATGATTGAATTGAGTTTTTATGCATTGTATGAAGAATTACCATGAACGATTATTAGGGTTCTTCAAGTTTTAATTTGGGCGTTTCTAAATACTGTAAAATTAGAGAACCTCAGTGCCATGTTTGGATTCAGGAAGCTTGGACGAATTGATTGCCATAGTCGCGCCTAATTTATATTCCAAGACGGCCTATTCGCTATTATTGAAAACTGCACATTTTGGGGGGGTTTAAAACCCCCGCTAACCTTTGTTATGTTTTCAGGAAAAAAAAGCAAAACGAAGAAGATGATGAAGTGTCAAGGCTTGATTGGGTTATTTGAATTTGCGCGCTAAAATCCCACTAACGCTTGCTTTATTCTTATATTAATTATTTGCTATTATATATACAAAGTGATACAGCAGCTCCACTGGTCAAGGAACGCGTTGGTAATCCCTGGGACCTGGGTTCGAGCCCCAGGTCCCCCTTTCTATTCCATAATATTTTTCATAATGTTATCCTATGCAGTGCAAGTTTCAATGCCTACCATACAACCCCTGATCCAACCATGCCACTTGGCCACTGAAGACAATCTGAAGGCCCAGATTTGGTGAATACCATAGACCTGAGTCAACGCACTTACACGCATCCTGAAAAGTCAACAAGGCCAAAGGCTTAATGGGCCTGATTGCTGGACAAAACCCTCCAATTGGGGACAGAACCCCCCCAAGGTTTGCTATTTCTTATATTTTCCATTTTTTATTTGATTCAATTATTTCTTTTTTTATTAATTTCTTTACTTTAATTATTTTCATAAAAATATAAAAATAACAAAAAAATCAGAAAAGACAAAATTAAAAATATATTTTATTTTAATATTTTTTAAGTAAATATCATTAATTAATTTAGCTTTGTAAAATTAGGTTTAATTCAAACATTTTTCTTAATTAACTTAAAATTTGTAGAATTAGGGTTTTAATCAATTTTTATCCTTTTTCTTTTCTTTTCACTAATAATTAATTATTTTTATAAATCAAATTGCTTCAATTAATTAGTTTAATTTAGGTTTAACTTTAATAGTTTTTTCTTAATAAATAAAAGTTATAGAATTAGGGTTAATTTAATTTTAATTCCATTGAATTCTCATTAAAAATTCACAATTCCAAAAACTCAAAAATAATTTCTTTTTTATTTTAATTTAATTAATTTGCTCAATATAATTTAATTTCATTAAAAAGGGTCCAACGCCCTCGCTTTCGATTATTAATTTGTTTCGCGCATTTTATTTTATTTCTTATAATATTTATGTACCTCTCCCAAAGCCTTGTAAACTCGGACATTTTATTTCTCGCACTTCTTTATTTTCTGTCAAATCGGGTCCTGGATTAAATTTGGCGATGTGGACCCGCGCCTTTGTAATAGTTTAGAACTTTTAATTTCCGCATCTTTTTTAACTGTTAATAATGGCATGCAAGAATGAATGACAAAAATAAAAAACAAACGCATAGATCACTTTGACATGAACAAGATAAATGCAAATGAACATGACACACAAATCACACACCACCCCTAGGGTACGCCTCACTGTTGCCTTGCCTCGAAAGGTGGTCGTCGAGTAAAAGATGTCTTAGTAAGTCCTCATGATCCGGGAACCTGGCATGAGGGTAGCTTCTAAGGTATCTTCCTATTGCTCTGGTGATCACCATGTCCCGAACCTCGAATTGACCCGAACAACTCCAATAGTGGTGCTACCTACCTCTCAATGGTGGGATGGCACTACTTTAAAGGACATTTACACAGACGAATTCCTTAGGTTAGGTAGATGACTCTAGATACTTGCTCTAATTTCAAAAACAAATCAAAAATACTTTTCACACCGACACCTTTTCAAAAAGCTTTCGAAAGCAATTTTTCAAACACTCTTGAGGACCGATACAAGAGTCGAACTGGAATTTTCAAAGAAACTTTTTAAGCCCACAATTGAAAAGCAAACAAACCAATTTTGAAAACACAAATGAGCAAGTATCTAAGAGCCCATGGATAACCATGGATAGAAAGGGTGCTAACACCTTCCCTTTCTATAACCTACCTCCCGAACCGAGAGCAATCTCTATAAGGAATTTTTCTGTGCTTTTGTCCATTCCATTTGGAGAAAATAAAAGACGGTGGCGACTCTTGCTTCCGCGACATTTCGTGAACCAGCTTAAAAACAGTCAGTTCCAGATCCACCGATCACACTATGTCTCTATGTAGATGATTTGTTGATAATAGGTAGCTGCAAGAGTGAGATCGAAGACTTCAAAGGTGATCTCATCAAAGAATTTGAAATGTCTGATTTGGGTGAGATTTCATATTTCCTTGGTATCGAATTCTACAAGAGCAGTAGAGGTTTGATGATACATCAAAGAAGGTATGCAAGAGAAATTCTCAAGAGGTTTGAGATGGAAGAATGCAACTCAACTTCGACACCTGCAGAACCAAGACTGCAACTGTCGAAAGATGAAGATAAAGATGATGTTGATCCAACCCAATACAGAAGACTTATTGGATCATTAAGATATCTTTGTCATACAAGGCCTGACTTAGCATACAGTGTAGGTATGGTAAGTAGATTTATGCAGAAGCCAAAGGTATCACATCTAGCAGCAGTGAAGAGGATACTAAGGTATCTCAAAGGAACTTTCGATTATGGCATTTTGTTTCCTGCAGTTGATAAATGAAAAGAATGCAAGTTAGTGGGATACATTGATTCAAGTTGGTGTAGTGATGCTGAAGATCGAAAGTCAACAGCAGGATATGTGTTTATGCTAGGTGGTGCACCAGTTTCTTGGAATTCAAGAAAGGAACCAGTAGTGGCATTATCATCATATGAAGCAGAATACATAGTTGCTTCTCTTTGTGCATGTCAAGCAACTTGGATGGTGAACTTGGTCGAAGAAATAACAGGGAAAAATCATGGAGCAATTACCATGAAGATCGACAACATGTCATCTATTAATCTGGCAAAGAACCCAATGACACATGGTCGAAGTAAGCACATCGAAATGAGATTCCATTATCTTCGAGAGCAGGTAGCAGATGGGAAGACGAATTTGGAACACTGCAGAACTGAGAATCAGATTGCAGACATCATGACGAAGGGAGTGCAAGTCGAAGTATTCAGAAAGCTAAGAGCCATGATGAACATAGACAGTTTAGACACAATGAATTAGGTGGTGTGTTAAATTGTAATTCATAGTGTCGAAGAAGATTTGATTTGTTTTATATTTAAATAGATTTGATTTAAGTCTAGAATAGATTTGATTTGATTTAGTAACAAAAAGATATTTTTTGGGCTTTGGGCTTAGGGTGTAAGCTCAGTTATAAATAGAGGGAGTAACCCCTATTTTTGAAAAAAGTCAATTCATTGTAATCACAGAATTTGCAGTTGCAAGTGATTACGAAAGTTTTCCACAGTTTGTGGGCAGAGAGAAACTCTGCAGAAATATTTGTCTTTTCTTCTATTTTCTTTGTTTTTCTCATAACTATATTGTCATTGTGGTAGAAATTCATCATAGTCTTTTGGTGGATTTCCAACAATGTGAAGTTACTTTTTGTCAATATCACAATCTTGTAAAGTTAAGGCTGCAAAACTAACTCAAATAGTCATTGGTGTTAATATGATAGACTAATCCATGATCATATTCATTAGTGTAAATAGTCATCACTTCGACATGAGATATATACAAAAATGAATGGCAAAGGTTCTCCACGACCTGATCATTCTAATAAATGAACAAAAACAAAGAAAGTAAGCATTTTAGAAATAAGGAGTTTTCAAATTACACAAAACTAACATAACATTTTTAGTGGCAATTATAATTATCATACATGTAGAATCAGAGACAATAAACTAGATACAATTTATGTTAAATTATAATTCGATTGTGTCAAAATAGTGCGTGTTGAAGGGAGGTTGCACAATCGAAGAACTTGTGGATCAAAGCAAGCTATACACATATTTGATTTGTTTTAAATTTAGATAAATTTGATTTAGATCTAAAATAAGTAGATTTGATTTAGTATCAAAATAGGTATTTTGAGCTTTTATAGTTTTGGGCTTTAGCTTAGGACCAAACTAACCTAAATCTATAAATAGAGGGAGTAACCCCTAATTTTAAATTAAGTCAATTTATTGTAGTCACAGAATTTGCAGTTGCAAGTGATTAATAAAGTTTTCCACAGTTTGTGGACAGAGAGAAACTCTGCAGAAAATAATTGTCTTCTTTGTTTTCTTTTCTTTTCTCATAATTTATTGTCATTGTGTGGTGATATCAATCTTGTTCATCGAGATTGGTAGAAATTCATCATAGATATTTGGTGAATTTCCAACATCTGGTATCATAGCTCGATTAATCGATTCAAAGGAAGTATCGATCAAGAACGATTGAAGAATTCACGATGACGAGTTATCAGAATGCAAATTATCCAGCAACTCTACCAATTCTGAAAGTAGACAACTATGAGAATTGGTGCAAACAGATGAAAGTTTTATTCAGGTGTCAAGGTCTTTGGGATCTTGTAAAGGATGGATTAGAAGCGCTTGGAGAAAACGCTTCATAAGAAGAAGAAAAAAGAAACACACAGAATCTGAGAAGGTGAGTTATAAAGCACTCTTTATAATTCATCAATGTCTAAGTCCAGAAAATTTTGAAAAAGTGATTGATTCCGAATTTGCAAAAGAAGCTTGGGAGGTTCTTGAGAAGTCTTTTGGTGGTGCATAAAAGGTGAAAGAAGTGAGATTACAAACTCACAAGAGAACATTTGAATTGCTTCAGATGGAAGATAGTGAGAGCATATCCGATTTCTTTACTAGGGTTACAAAACTAGTGAATCAAATCAAGGTATATGGAGAAATATTAACAACAAGAGTTGTTGTTTCGAAGATCTTGAGATCTTTGGCTCCTGAGTTCGACCACGTGGTGGTGGCTATAAAAGAGGGGAAAGACTTTTCGAAATTGAAAAATGAATAGCTTCAAGGGTAGCTTGAATATCATGAACAAAGAATGACTAAAAGAGCTGCAGGAAATTCGAAGAGTGATATGGTTTTGCAGGCACATTCAGCAAAAGAAACCAATGGCAAAAGAAAGTGGTTCGACAGAGGTAGAGGCGACTATAACAAATCGACTGGTAGAGGAAACCAAGACGAAGGAAACATGTCGAATAAGAGAAGACCATACCAAGGAAACCAAAGAGGTGGTGTTGAAAATAGAGGAAGAGGTGGTGGTCGAAAGCCTGACAAGAGTCACATTCAATGTTACAATTGTCAGAAGTATGGTCACTATTCGAGTGATTATCCATAAAAACGAAAGAATCAAGAAAGTGATGCAAAGCTTGCAAAACATGAAGAAGAAGAAGAAGAAGAAGAGATGATGCTGATGGTCACAACAAGAGATGAAGATAGATTCAAGGACCAATGGTACTTGGATTCAGGATGCTCATCACATATGTCTGGAAGGAAAGACTGGTTTGTCAACATAAATCCCTCAATGGAAAATATGGTAAAATTCGTAAATGACAATACCCTAGCAGCTGAAGGTATTGATGATATTATGATTATGAGGAAAGATGGCAAGAGGTCAGTAATTTCTAATTTGTTGTACGTACCAGGCATGAAGAGAAATTCTCTCGTTATAGGGCAGTTGGTTGAAAAGAATTATAAAGTGTCGATCAAAGATAAGATAATGAGAGTCGTCGATGCAAATGGAGGATTATTCTTGAAGGCTCCAATGTCTCAAAATAAAACCTTCAAGATCGAACTAAATATGATGGAGCACAAGTGCCTTTCGACTGCAGCTAGTAGAGATGAATGGATATGGCATTATCGACTAGGCCATCTCAACTTCAGAGACATCAGAGATTTGAAGAGAACAAATATGGTTTCAGGATTGCCATAAATCTACATTCCAAACGAGGTATGTGAGGAATGTGTGCAGGCGAAGCAGCACAAGAATAGCTTCAGCAAGGATGCAGGAAGCATGTCAAAGGTTATTCTTGAAGTCATATACTCTGATATATGTAGACCAATCCAGGTGGATTCGATGGGAGGTAACAAATACTTTGTTACATTTATAGATGATTTCAGTCGAAAGATGTGGACTTACCTAATCAAGAAGAAAGTGAAGTGATCGAGGTATTTGTCAAGTTTAAGTCTATGGTCGAAAGACAAAGTGGTCGAAAACTCAAAGTTTTGAGAATTGATGGTGGTGGAGTGTATGTGTCGAAAGACTTTGACATGTTATGTGAAAAGGAAGGGATTGTGCATGAGGTGGTGTCACTTTATACTTCACAGCATAATGGAACTGCAGAAAGGAAGAATTCAACCATCATGAATATGGTGAGAAGTATGTTGAAAGGCAAGAATATACCTAAAGAGTTTTGGGGTGAAGCTGTGTCGACTGTGTGATCGGTGGAAATAGAACTGACTGTTTTTTAAGCTGGTTTCACGAAATGTCGCGGTAAGCAAGAGTCGCCACTGTCTTTTATGTTCTCCAACATGGAAAGGACAAAAGCACAGCAAAATTCCTTATTCGAGATTTTTCTCGGTTCAGGAGGTAGATTTATAGAAAGGGAAGGTGTTAGCACCCTTTCTATCCATGGTTATCCATGGGCTCTTAGGTACTTGCTCTTATGTTTTCAAAAGATTGTTTGCTTTTCAAGTGTGTGTGGGTTTTGAAAAAAAGTTTCGTTTGAAAAATTTCTAAGTAACTCTTGTATCTGTCCTCAAGAGTGTATGAAATATTTGTTTGAAAACCTTTTGAAAGTGTGAGGTGTGAAAAGTTGTTTTGTTTGTTTGAAAAGAGCAAGTACCCAGGAGAATCTACCTACTCTAAGGAATTAGGTTGTGTAAGAGTCCTTTAGATAGTGCTATCCCACCATTGAGAGGTAGGTAGCACCATCGTTGGAGGTATTCGGGTCAATTCGATTATTGGGACAGCGTGGTCACCGAAGCAATAGTAGGACACCTTAGAAGTAACCCTAATTTCCTAGATCCTTTGTATCCGAGGCAACCGTTTCGAGGCAACTGGATCTTTTGGACAGAAGGGCGACCTCTAAGACACCCTATACTTGATGACCACGTTTCGAGGCAACGAGTGAAGCGTACCCTAGGAGTGGCATGTGCTTTGTGTGTTGTTTTTCAGTTAATGTTTTTGTACATGTTATTTGTGAGCTACGGGTTGTTTTTAATTTACATACATTCTTTCATGCATTTAACAGTTAGGGGGTGCGGAAAGTAAATTGCGGAAACATAAATTCTACGCTATTACAAGGCGCGGGTCTATACATCGCCAAAAATACAAAGACCCGTTTTGATAAAGCGCGGAAAATAAATTGAAAGCAGTAAACCTAGTTACTATTACATTCTTGAAAGCAATTACATAATAATCAAACTAAAATGCGCGCGAATAAAAATTAAATCGAGAATGTCCTAAGGGGTTTTGACCCTTTTAAGAAAAGAAATTGAATTTTTTTGTCTTTTTTGTGATAATGCAATTAATTAAATAAAGCCTAATCTAATTAATTAATTTATTAAAAGAAAATATTTTTTGTGTTTTTTATATTTTTTATGAAAAAAATAAAAGTAAAAGAAATTAAAATTCTAAGTTAACCTAATTCTAAATTATTTTAGTTATTTAAAAAGAAGTTAAAATGGCCTAATTAAAGCTAATTCAATTATTTAATATTTATTTACAAAAAAAAAAAAGATAAAATGAAATTAATGATATTAGTTCTTTTTTTTTTATTTGATTTTTTATAAAAAAATATTAGTTGGTTAATTGTTAATAAGAAATAAAATAAGGCAAATAAATAAAAAAGGAAAATGACAAAAAAAAAGGAAGAGTAAACCCAAGGGGGGTGTGGGCTGGAATTTGAGGGTGTTTGATTGAGATTTGAGGCCCATTTGAATCCAGCTCGTTTGACTTCTTGGATTGAGTGGAGCGCTGTTGACTCTTGAGCATGGTGCTCTTCACTTCTTAGCCCTTGGATCTGTACTGATGGACACTTGGCTGACTCTTGGATGAGGTGTATGATATGCTTCCTTTTGAATGCTGCACAGGAAAGTGTTAGAAAAAATAATATTGGAATTATGGGGGGACCTGGGAATCGAACCCAGGTCCCAGTGAATACCAAGTACATAGCCAACCACTGAACCAAACGCGTTTGTTTGTAAACATAATAGAAAAAAAAGAATATATGAAATAAGTGCACTATATGCTGAAACGCGCGCGCCAATTTGAATTGACCACTCCCTGGTTGCCACGCCCTTCGTCTTCTTCATTCCTGCAAAAACATAAAACACATAGCGGGGGTTTTAAACCCCCACAAAATGCAAGCATATGAAAATAGCGATTAGGCGCTCGTTACATATAAAAAGGGCGCGAGGTATCCATCACGTTCGTCTCATCCTGCTGATTTCAACCATGCCTGTTTGGAGTTTTAATTTTACAGCATGAGAAAAACCCCAATTTCAAAGCTCTGAAAACCCTAGGAATCGCTAATGGTAGTTTCCAATCTAGGGCATTATAATCAAATTGAATTATATGGAAAGCTTCGTATGGACCCTGTGAGTACAATGCAATCAATAAAAAGAGTTAAAAATGCATAAATGTATGTGTTGTACCCCAAAATTTGCCCTCCCATAATCTTCAAAGTTTTGACAAGCATCACCTCAAATGGTCCAAAGTCTACTCAAGGGCTACACAATCAACCATCCTCCTAAGCCAGTCAAACTAGGGTTTTGGTTCTTGCAAGGAAGTTGAAGTTTTCAAGGGCTCAATCAAGTCACATATGCTCATACACATTGTCAAGCACCTACATGTCAAGTTTCAAGGCTCACAAGGTCAAGTTGCACAGCAAAAAACCCTAATTGCTCCACAGTCAACTGTAGGGGCAAAATGGTCATTTGGCAGTCGAAAGTCAAAATTTTTGGTCAACATCTTATTTTTAAGCCACAAACATCATTTAATCAATGCTTGATCATGATTCTCAAAGTATGGCTCAAAAAGTCTCAAGATGCAAAAGTTTCTATTTTTGGACAGCTAAAAAGTCAACTGTAACTTGACCAAGGCATAACTTTTTCATGGTTCATCAGAAAAATCCCATCCAATGCTCATCTTTAAGGGGAGGACATTTCCTACAACTCATCTTCACATTCCAAGTCCAAGAAATGCTCTCACAAAAAGTTATCAATTTCAACATTATAGGTCATTTTCAAAAGTCAACAAAAAGGCACTTTAAGTCAAAGACCATAACTTGAGATTGGTAAATCAAAATGACATGGGACCAAAGACATTGGTTATAGGACTTCAAGACCTTTCCAAAATGTCCAAGAACATGTTCATAACTTCAAAATTGAGCAAGATATGCATTGGAGAAGTTGGGAAATTTTTGTGAAATGGCCAAAATCATTTATCCTTGAAATTTCATTTTTTGACAAAAGGGGCCCACTTTTTCCACTTGAATCAGCTTGGCCATGCTTCCCACGTGTCCCACTTTTTATTTCAATATTTAAAATTAATTTTTTTCATTTTTATTTGATTTTTATTGGATTTAATTCATTTTAAATCTTTTAAAATCAAATGAAAATAAAAAAGATTAATTAAGGGACATATCTTGCTTTGATTAGCTTTGAACCACCATTATGCACATCCCAAATTCGTGCAAAGGGCTAAAGCTAGCAAGAATTCAAAATTTGGCTCAAAAATGGAAGGTGTTTTAATGGAGTTTATGTCAAAATCTTAAGCATGAATGCAAGGCATTATTGGCCATAATTCTTATCAAAACACATTACATAACCTATATGCAAGTCAACACAAAAGAGATCACGACAAAAGAGCTCCAAAAACGGCCATACAAAATTGAAAAATTGTCACACAAACTTGAAAAACTGAAAACCTCCTTACAGCAAGTTTTAAGCCCCAATTCCCATCAAAACACACTCCTGGCATCTCAAGGAAACTTTTGCAATCAAAAGCCAATCCAAACGTGCCCAGAATCTCAACACTCAGGCCCAAACGGTTTGCTTTTTCTCTTGAATTCTATGTGATCATTCATGCGTTTTTTTGACATTTTTTGAATTGATTTACATTCATACTAACATCCTGAAGCTTTTGGTATTACTTGATTGAGCAATAGCATCCCATATCAAAAGTTGCCATGGATGGACATTAGGGTTTCAGAGGTTTGGAATTAGGCGTTTGCACATACTGTAAAATTGCGACATCAAACTGCCATGGTTGAATTCGTGATGTCCAAACGAATCGCTTCATAACCTCGCGCTCAATTTATGGTCAAGCATGGCCTAATCGCTATTATCCATAAGTCTGTGTTTTGGGGGGTTTAAAACCCCCGCTATCTCTTTTTGTTACAGGGACGAACGGAGAAGAAGATTGCGTGGCGAGACATGACTGGAGGGTTTGAATTCCAGCGTGTTTTTTTTATTTTTATATCATTAACGTTAGTTTTGTTTTATATTATTTGTTATCTATTCTATGTACAACGCGCGCAAACAGCTCAATTGGTAGGCAGATGGCTTGGTAAACACTGGGACCTGGGTTCGAATCCCAGGTCCCCACAAATTATTTCTATTATTTTGTTTCATATGTTTCCATGCAGTGCACACTCCAGGGCTCACCATACACCCAACGCCTTGGCTTGCCACGCGCCCAGTAAGTCTCATCCAAAGGCCAGAACCTGGAGTCCACCATGCACACTAGTCAACAGACGCATACGCAACCACCAAAGTCCAAGGGGCCTGGAATTGAATGGGCCAATTTGCTTGCAATGCACCTCCAAAAAGGGCCAACACCCCCATGGTTTGCATCACATTTTCTTTTTTCATTTTCTTTTCTTCTTTTTATTTTAATTGTTTTTTTTCTTTTGTTTTATTTAATTCACCAAATTTAATATAAAAATCCAAAAAATCAGAAATCAAGAAAATAAAAATTTGTTTTATTTAATTTTTAATTCATTAATAGTTTTGTAAATAAATCTTAATAAATCAATTAGTTTAATTTTAGGTTTAACTTTAATGTTTTTTTTTCTTAAATAACTAAAATACATAAAAATTAGGTTTTTTAGCATTTTACTTTTTTTCTCAATAATTACAGTTTTCTTATTATAATAATAATTATTATTAACTAATTTTGTAAATACTCTTGTAATTAAACAATTAGTAAATTAGGTTTAAACTTAAATATTTTTTTCTTTAACAAATTAAAAATAGTGTAGAATTAGGGTTTCTAATAATAATTAATTTTCTTTCTTTATTTTCATTAAATACAAAAAAAACATAAAAATAATTTCTTTTCTCATTAAATAATTAATTGCCTCTTAATTTCCATTTAATCTCTTCAAAGGGTCCAACGCCCTCGCATATTCGTTTCGAATTTCTTTTCGCGCGTTTGTTTCTATTTTTCGTTTTAAATATAATGTAATTGCCCCAAAGCCTTGTAATAGATAATTAAGACATTTACTTTCCGTACTTTTATTCAAAATCGGGTCTTTGTTTAATTTGGCGATGTATGGACCCGCGCCTTGTAATAGCGTAGGACTTTTATTTTCCGCATTTTAATTTCCGCACCCTTTAAACTGCTAATCACATGAAAGAATGTATGCCCAAATAAAATCAAAGCGTAGCTCACCCAATGCATGACAAGACAAATAATAACTGAAAATGACACACAATTCACACACCACTCCTAGGGTACGCCTCACTGTTGCCTTGCCCCTCGAAACGTGGTCGTCGAGTATAGGACGTTTTAGTAAGTCCTCATGTCCATGAACATGGCATGGGGGTAGCTTCTAAGGTGTCCTACTATTGCTCTGGTGAACACATTGTCCCTACAAACGAATTGACCCGGAACACCCCCAACGGTGGTGCTACCTACCTCTCAATGGTGGGATGGCACTACCTTAAGGACATTTACACAGCCTAATTCCTTAGGGTAGGTAGACGACTCGTAGATACTTGCTCTAATTCAAAACAAATCAAAAACTTCTTTTCACACCTACACTTTTCAAAAAGCTTTCAAAAACAATTTTTCAAACAATCTTGAGGACTGATACAAGAGTCGATCTTAAACTTTAAACGAAACCTTTTCAAACCCACTCACACTTTGAAAAGCAGACAAACATTTTGAAAACACAAATGAGCAAGTATCTAAGAGCCCATGGATAACCATGGATAGAAAGGGTGCTAACACCTTCCCTTTCTATAAATCTACCTCCCGAACCGAGAGCTAATCTCATAAGGAATTTTTCTGTGCTTTTGTCCTTTCCTTGTTGGAGAAAATAAAAGACGGTGGCGACTCTTGCTTCCGTGACATTTTGCGAACCAGCGTTAAACAGTCAGTTCCAGATCCACCGATCACAGAACTGGCGACTCTGCTGGGGATGCCCTATAAAGTGAGGTGTACCTTAGGATAGTTCATAATTGTGTTTTCAATCGTTGTGCTTTGTTTGCTTTATTATTATGGGTTGCATCGGAGTTACATAAGATCCTAACCCGGATTTGGGGATACCCTGTTAGGTAGCATAAGCTGTGAGGGACCTGTCCGGCGTAGACCGACATGGGTGAAGCAGTGGCTATGTTGGTGAGGCGCCTTGGTCTGTACCGATATCCCTTGTGTTGCAACGAGGAGAATATGGGTCTTCTGATGAGTCATTAAGCACCAACCGACCTTAGAACCTTAAATTACCCAACTTGGCCAATAGAACAGTAGCAGTATGCTACGCCCATTGAGGCTAAACTCTCGTGATGGTTCTGGCTGCAAGAAAAGGTTGTGATGCTGGAGTTATGACCGATTGAGGGTAGTCAGTGATATTGGGATCCTCTAGAACCCGGTTACTTCTGATAGGACAAGTCCTAACCAACAAACTGAATGAGGGTAATACCTAGACCTCATGCTGGCCTAAACTCTAAGGGCTCTCTTGTGTGACTTGTGTGCTTTCATACTTGACTACTTGCATGCCTGTTATCTGACACACTGGTTTCTTGTAGGTTTTGTTTATAGTCCTTAATCTGGACTCATAACAGGGTTACTTACATTACCCCACACATAGCATAACATCATACCATTGCATACGTCCTACATAAGGACTAATCCATTTCAAGGATCTCAAGGGTCTGTGATGCAGGTCATGATGAATCAAATTGTATAGCAAGGGGCAAAGGGGATTTATTTTCCTCTAGCCAAAGTTTGTCAGGGGCTATGACCCACTGGATATGGTGAGCCTTTGACCCTTGAAGAAGGACTCTCAGCAAACATGAAGTTCCCTCAATCAAGCTACCTAGTTCTAACAATTTTCTTGTTTACCCTGCGAGATCCTTGAAAACATTGCATGCATACATACCCATCATTGCATAACAGGTACCCTTGTTACAGGACACTTACCTTCTCTGCTGTTTATTTCAGCAATGGCTTCCCAACAAGATAACCAGGGTCTTCATGCTCAAGAGACTCAATTCAGGGAGATCTTCTTAAGCCTATCCAAGGGGCAAGAAGAGTTAAGGACACTCCTCATGGGGAATTTGGCCAAGAAAAGCCCAGAGGATGATAAGGACGAACAGCTGAAACATCTAGAAACTGAATTAGATACATTGAAAACCCAGATGCTGGGGCAAAGGGCTCTCATCCAAGGTCTAGCTCGGGAGCAAGAAGAGTTGAGGGCCATGATCAGTCAGCTCCACCAAGAGAGACACCATATGAAGCAACCTGCCCAAGTCAGGGACCAGGTCTTTGATCAGCTTCCAAGAGGACAAGAACCTGGTATGGTGAAGAATAGAACTCTCCAAATTGCTACTACCTCACAGGTCCAACCACAACCTCGCCCAGAGCAACAGGTTGATCTGAGTAGGCCAAGTAGGTCCAAGAGGCAGTTCACCCAGCTCAACATGCCTTTGTTTCAAGCTCTGCAACACCTGCTGAGGTTGAATCTGATTACATTAAGGGCTCCTCCCCGGAACCCCAACATCTCTGCTCCTAACTATCATCCCAACAAAAGGTGTGCATATCACTCTGATAGTCCTGGACACGACACTGCCGACTGCTGGGCTCTGAAGAACAAGGTCCAGGATCTGATTAATGAAGGAGTAGTGGATTTCACCCAAGTGGGTCAAGCTGAGTTCTTCTGCCATCCCTACAAGATGCACCAGTTGAAGTAACAAGCCCTGAGACTAGAAGACTTTTGTTCATTAGAATTTTTCAAGTTGTAATTTTCTTTTGATTGTTCAAACATTTATTCATGTTAAACGTTGTTATTTCATTAATGCATCGCATATGTCTGTTTTGAAGCAATATATTCGCATTCGCTATATTCAAACTGCTTTCATTTTTTGATGTCAACTCTCAATTAATAATTCTAAGCCTCTTGAGGGAGGATGACGAAAACGATACCACGATCCTTACAGTATGCTTTTGAACAGACCCCGCTGATGAGGTACAGGCATTGTTTCAATTCCTAAACACTGGAGTAATAAGGAAGATAATCCCTCGTCAACCCCTCTGAGCCAAAGAAGTAGGAGTTTTTCTTTTCGAAAATTAAAACCCTTTATCATAACCTGGGGCAGGGTAGTTCTCTCAGTTGATCCAAGTGCATAACAAATGGCACCAAAGAGGTCCTTACAAAAAAAGAAGACGATGATGATTCCGAATAATCATAAGGATAGGCAGTCATTATATCTCAAAAATAAAAATCCAATAAGTCAAAACCTATGAAGGAGACTTACAAAACTGGGGCATCCCGCTGACTGTAATCACAAAAGAAACAGTTCAGGCAAAAACAGGGATACAAAATCAAAAAAGAAAGAGGTCCTACAAACCCTCAACCAAAAAAGGAATGACTGCCTATTCAAAATAAACTGTCAATATCCGAACCATCACCGGAATATCAGAGCAAAGACTCAAACAAGGTCTAATGCACGATTAGCTGAGTTTAGGTTTGAAGAACATCACGAAGAGCGGGTGGGTACAAATACTTTGAGCCTTTATCCTTTGTTTCTTAAAACCGTGAACCAGGCCACGTTATAACCCTTAAAAGTCCTAGCTGAAGCATGGGTTAGTTCGAAAGCATACTGTTACGAAAGGTATCCTGACTCCTTAAGGCTTGCGGTAAAATAACGAGTTGACATCACATTTTACAAAATTTGCTTGTTTTACTGAAAAATGCATTTTCCCAAAAAAACTTCAAGACAGACATAAGCTTGGCATTTTTAAAATAACATTGTTTACATATGACTTTTTGTTTGAACAACATAGAAGTTCGCACGAAGAATATCTAATGAACAAAAGCACTTCCAATCAAGGGGCAGACATGATCATGGTCTATCATCTGGGGAAGTTAAATCAAGATTCGGATAATCTCTCAAAGGCCAAACAGCCTGGGGCAAATCTCCGCCTGAGTCACTTGGGGCATCCCAGCAACGAATCTTTCCTGATCAAACATCTTCTAGTGGCATGGCAAAACACTTCTAACAGGGGCAACTCCCTACATCCGGAGAGCGTGGACATAGTCAAAAAAAATACTACGCATAATCAAAGACCCGCTAGGTTGACATACCTAGGCAAAAACAAGGACTTCCCGGCGAACCAAAAGGGTTTGGGCAAAAATAAGGGATGAAATGAAAAAGATTTGTACACCCGGCAAGTCGAAAACCTGAAAAGGCGGCTTGGGCAAAAATGGGTATCCCGGTGGACTGAAAACCCGAAAGAGCGGTCCAGGAAAAAGTTAGGGATCAAAAGCGTACGACTATGTCCCGGCATCTCGGCACTTACCTATCAGAAGATTTGTCAGTCGGCAGCCGTCAAGCACCTCCACAGGTATCTTCTCCCACAGAAACAGGGGCAATAATGAGTTGTCTAAACGATCTAATTCCTCTGTCCACCAAGGTACCAAGGTAGGTTCAGCTGAAGAACATAACCAAGACATCTTAACTCCCCAGAGAGTGACCCAGCAAGTCAATACACTCTCCCCAAGCAAAGTTATACTGTTAACCTCAAAGAAGTTGGATATCCCCAGCAGATCTCAACATTCCTCAGCGGAGTACGCAAGCATTCCTAACAAGCATCCCCAACAGTCTTGATCTAAGATTGTTCCCCGGCAGTATACCAGACATTCAGCGGAGCCACTTCCCCAATATATCTCAAAGATTTCCCCAGGAGAGTCCAGTCTGAAGATTTCCCCAGGAAAGCTGAATCATCTCCCCAGCAGGAAGCTCATCCCTAGTAGATTCTGGAAGCTTCCCCCTGCAGAGCACGAACGCGTCCCCCGGCTTTATTCAAAGGTTATTTCCCTACCAGGATATAACTGGGTTATCCTCAGCCAAAAGCCATGGAAAGATCGTCCTCGGCAAAGTCTTCTTATCCCCAACGGAGTCTATTAAAACTTCCAACATAACAACAGCATCCCCAGCGGAGTTATCACCAACATCTCAATAGAGTACCTCTCTTCCCACAGAGTATTGCTCCCCAGCAAGATCGCTAGAATAATTCTCTCCCCGCAGAGTAATCCATTCGCCAAGTTTATTCACCAACGAAGTTATCTTCTCCTACCGGTATTCTTGCAACCATCACTCCCCAGCGGAAACAACGAAATACTATTCACATCAGCCCAAGATTTAACTTCCCGGCATCCGTCAAGGATTTATTTTCCTAAAGACGAAAAGATACATTCATAAACATCGCATTTTCATACATTACAGCATGCATATACGCATCATGAACATACAATCTCATCTCGCATGTCATACATCATGACATTACGCACCACTAACGTTTTGTCTTTTCAGGACAAAGGTTAAAACCAAGATGATTACCATCAACGGTCGCAACTAAAGATCCGATTCCTGTATCTTGCCAGGGTGTATCTGTTAACGACTACAGTACCAGACTCGATTCCTGTATCCTGCCAGGGCACGTCTGAAGAGTTCGAAGATTCGATTCCTGTATCTTGCCAGGGTGTATCTGTTGACGACTACAGTACCAGACTCGATTCCTGTATCCTGTCAGGGCACGTCTGAAGAGTTCGAAGATCCGATTCCTGTATCTTGCCAGGGTGTATCTGTTGACGACTACATTACCAGACTCGATTCCTGTATCCTGCCAGGGCACGTCTGAAGAGTTCGAAGATCCGATTCCTGTATCTTGCCAGGGTGTATCTGTTGACGACTACAGTACCAGACTCGATTCCTGTATCCTGCCAGGGCACGTCTGAAGAGTTCGAAGATCTGATTCCTGTATCTTGCCAGGGTGTATCTGTTGACGACTACAGTACCAGACTCGATTCCTGTATCCTGCCAGGGCACGTCTGAAGAGTTCGAATATCCGATTCCTGTATCTTGCCAGGGTGTATCTGTTGACGACTACAGTACCAGACTCGATTCCTGTATCCTGTCAGGGCACGTCTGAAGAGTTCGAAGATCCGATTCCTGTATCTTGCCAGGGTGTATCTGTTGACGACTACATTACCAGACTCAATTCCTGTATCCTGCCAGGGCACGTCTGAAGAGTTCGAAGATCCGATTCCTGTATCTTGCCAGGGTGTATCTGTTGACGACTACAGTACCAGACTCGATTCCTGTATCCTGCCAGGGCACGTCTGAAGAGTTCGAAGATCTGATTCCTGTATCTTGCCAGGGTGTATCTGTTGACGACTACAGTACCAGACTCGATTCCTGTATCCTGCCAGGGCACGTCTGAAGAGTTCGAATATCCGATTCCTGTATCTTGCCAGGGTGTATCTGTTGACGACTACAGTACCAGACTCGATTCCTGTATCCTGCCAGGGCACGTCTAAAGAGTTCAAAGATCTGATTCCTGTATCTTGCCAGGGTGTATCTGTTGACGACTACAGTACCAGACTCGATTCCTGTATCCTGCCAGGGCACGTCTGAAGAGTTCGAAGATCCAATTCCTGTATCTTGCCAGGGTGTATCTGTTGACGACTACAGTACCAGACTCGATTCCTGTATCCTGCCAGGGCACGTCTGAAGAGTTCAAAGATCCGATTCCTGTATCTTGCCAGGGTGCATCTGTTGACGACTACAGTACCATACTCGATTCATGTATCCTGCCAGGGCACGTCTGAAGAGTTCAAAGATCTGATTCCTGTATCTTGCCAGGGTGTATCTGTTGACGACTACAGTACCAGACTCGATTCCTGTATCCTTCCAGGGCACGTCTGAAGAGTTCGAAGATCTGATTCCTGTATCTTGCCAGGGTGTATCTGTTGACGACTACAGTACCAGACTCGATTCCTGTATCCTGCCAGGGCACTTCTGAAGAGTTCGAAGATCCGATTCCTGTATCTTGCCAGGGTGTATCTGTTGACGACTACAGTACCAGACTCGATTCCTGTATCCTGCCAGGGCACGTCTGAAGAGTTCGAAGATCCGATTCCTGTATCTTGCCAGGGTGTATCTGTTGACGACTACATTACCAGACTCGATTCCTGTATCCTGCCAGGGCACGTTTGAAGAGTTCGAAGATCCGATTCTTGTATCTTGCCAGGGTGTATCTGTTGACGACTACAGTACCAGACTCGATTCCTGTATCCTGCCAGGGCACGTCTGAAGAGTTCGAAGATACGATTCCTGTATCTTGCCAGGGTGTATCTGTTGACGACTACAGTACCAGACTCGATTCCTGTATCCTGCCAGGGCATGTCTGAAGAGTTCGAAGATCCGATTCCTGTATCTTGCCAGGATGTATCTGTTGACGACTACATTACCAGACTCGATTCCTGTATCCTTCTAGGGCACGTCTGAAGAGTTCGAATATCCGATTCCTGTATCTTGCCAGGGTGTATCTGTTGACGACTACATGACCAGACTCGATTCCTGTATCCTGCCAGGGCACGTCTGAAGAGTTCGAAGATCTGATTCCTGTATCTTGCCAGGGTGTATCTGTTGACGACTACAGTACCAGACTCGATTCCTGTATCCTGCCAGGGCACGTCTGAAGAGTTCGAAGATCCGATTCCCGTATCTTGCCAGGGTGTATCTGTTGACGACTACAGTACCAGACTCGATTCCTGTATTCTGCCAGGGCACTTCTGAAGAGTTCGAAGATCTGATTCCTGTATCTTGCCAGGGTGTATCTGTTGACGACTACATTACCAGACTCGACTCCTGTATCCTGCTAGGGCACGTCTGAAGAGTTCGAAGATCCGATTCCTGTATCTTACCAGGGTGTATCTGTTGACGACTACAGTACCAGACTCGATTCCTGTATCCTGCCAGGGCACGTCTGAAGAGTTCGAAGATCCGATTCCTGTATCTTGCCAGGGTGTATCTGTTGACGACTACAGTACCAGACTCGATTCCTGTATCCTGCCAGGGCACGTCTGAAGAGTTCGAAGATCCAATTCCTGTATCTTGCCAGGGTGTATTTGTTGACGACTACATTACCAGACTCGATTCCTGTATCCTGCCAGGGCACGTCTGAAGAGTTTGAAGATCCGATTCCTGTATCTTGCCAGGGTGTATCTGTTGACGACTACATGACTAGACTCGATTCCTGTATCCTGCCAGGGCACGTCTGAAGAGTTCGAAGATCCGATTCCTGTATCTTGCCAGGGTGTATCTGTTGACGACTACATGACCAGACTCGATTCATGTATCCTGCCAGGGCACGTCTGTAGAGTTTAAAGATCCGATTCCTGTATCTTTCTAGGGTCTGTTGACGACTACATTACCAGACTCGATTCCTGTATCCTGCCAGGGCACGTATGAAGATTTTAAAGATTCGATACCTGTATCCAGCCAGGGCACGTCTACATAAAGAGTTTGAAGATCAACTCCTGTAACAGACCAGGTAATTTTCTTTCTTTCTCAGGTACGCAAGTTCTCGCTAAGGAATCTCTTACGCGATCGACACCTCCCGATGGCATCTATAAGCCCATCTCCACAATTATCCATCACAGTTCCAAATGGCATCTATAAGCCCATTCCCGACAAGGTTCTGTCACATCTCCAGATGGCATCTATAATCCCATCCTCCTATCCACCATCTCTCCAAATGGCATCTGTAAGCCCATTCCCGCTGTCACACTGCTGACACTCTACTATGTGAGTGCAAATTTCTGGGCACTCTAGTGTTCAATCATCTTCCACCTTCAGATTACGAAAGGCACGCAAGCCAATCTACATCCTCAGGTCTAAGGAGATTGAACAGGGGCAACTGTTGTACCCCAAAATTTGCCCTCCCATAATCTTCAAAGTTTTGACAAGCATCACCTCAAATGGTCCAAAGTCTACTCAAGGGCTACACAGTCAACCATCCTCCAAAGCCAGTCAAACTAGGGTTTTGGTTCTTGCAAGGAAGTTGAAGTTTTCAAGGGCTCAATCAAGTCACATATGCTCATACACATTGTCAAGAACCTACATGTCAAGTTTCAAGGCTCACAAGGTCATGTTGCACAGCCAAAAACCCTAATTGCTCCACAGTCAACTGTAGGGGCAAAATGGTCATTTGGCAGTCAAAAGTCAAATTTTTTGGTCAACATCTTATTTTGAAGCCACAAACATCATTTGATCAATGCTTGATCATGATTCTCAAAGTATGGCTCAAAAAGTCTCAAGATGCAAAAGTTTCTATTTTTGGACAGCTAAAAAGTCAACTGTAACTTGACCAAGACATAACTTTTTTATGGTTCATCAGAAAAATCCCATCCAATGCTCATCTTGAAGGGGAGGACATTTCCTACAACTCATCTTCACATTCCAAGTCCAAGAAATGCTCTCACAAAAAGTTATCAATTTCAACATTATAGGTCATTTTCAAAAGTCAACAAAAAGGCACTTTAAGTCAAAGACCATAACTTGAGATTGGTAAATCAAAATGACATGGGACCAAAGACATTGGTTAGAGGACTTCAAGACCTTTCCAAAATGTCCAAGAACATGCTCATAACTTCAAAATTGAGCAAGATATGCATTGGAGAAGTTGGGAAATTTTTGTGAAATGGCCAAAATCATTTATCCTTGAAATTTCATTTTTTGACAAAAGGGGCCCACTTTTTCCACTTGAATCAGCTTGGCCATGCTTCCCACGTGTCCCACTTTTTATTTCAATATTTAAAATTAATTTTTTCATTTTTATTTGATTTTTATAGGATTTAATTCATTTTAAATCTTTTAAAATCAAATGAAAATCAAAAAGATTAATTAAGGGACATATCTTGCTTTGATTAGCTTTGAACCACCATTATGCACATCCCAAATTCGTGCAAAGGGCTAAAGCTAGCAAGAATTCAAAATTTGGCTCAAAAATGGAAGGTGTTTTAATGGAGTTTATGTCAAAATCTTAAGCATGAATGCAAGGCATTATTGGCCATAATTCTTATCAAAACACATTACATAACCTATATGCAAGTCAACACAAAAGAGATCACGACAAAAGAGCTCCAAAAACAGCCATACAAAATTGCAAAATTGTCACACAAACTTGAAAAACTGAAAACCTCCTTACAGCAAGTTTTAAGCCCCAATTCCCATCAAAACACACTCCTAGCATCTCAAGGAAACTTTTGCAATCAAAAGCCAATCCAAACGTGCCCAGAATCTCAACACTCAGGCCCAAACGGTTTGCTTTTTCTCTTGAATTCTATGTGATCATTCATGCGTTTTTTTGACATTTTTTGAATTGATTTACATTCATACTAACATCCTGAAGCTTTTGGTATTACTTGATTGAGCAATAGCATCCCATATCAAAAGTTGCCATGGATGGACATTAGGGTTTCAGAGGTTTGGAATTAGGCGTTTGCACATACTGTAAAATTGGGACATCAAACTGCCATGGTTGAATTCGTGATGTCCAAACGAATCGCTTCATAACCTCGCGCTCAATTTATGGTCAAGCATGGCCTAATCGCTATTATCCATAAGTCTGTGTTTTGGGGGGGTTTAAAACCCCCGCTATCTCTTTTTGTTACAGGGACGAACAGAGAAGAAGATTACGTGGCGAGACATGACTGGAGGGTTTGAATTCCAGCGCGTTTTTTTTTATTTTTATATCATTAACGTTAGTTTTGTTTTATATTATTTGTTATCTATTCTATGTACAACGCGCGCAAACAGCTCAATTGGTAGGCAGGTGGCTTGGTAAACACTGGGACCTGGGTTCGAATCCCAAGTCCCCACAAATTATTTCTATTATTTTGTTTCATATGTTTCCATGCAGTGCACACTCCAGGGCTCACCATACACCCAACGCCTTGGCTTGCCACGCGCCCAGTAAGTCTCATCCAAAGGCCAGAACCTAGAGTCCACCATGCACACTAGTCAACAGACGCATACGCAACCACCAAAGTCCAAGGGGCCTGGAATTGAATGGGCCAATTTGCTTGCAATGCACCTCCAAAAAGGGCCAACACCCCCATGGTTTGCATCACATTTTCTTTTTTCATTTTCTTTTCTTCTTTTTATTTTAATTGTTTTTTTCTTTTGTTTTATTTAATTCACCAAATTTAATATAAAAATCCAAAAAATCAGAAATCAAGAAAATAAAAATTTGTTTTATTTAATTTTTAATTCATTAATAGTTTTGTAAATAAATCTTAATAAATCAATTAGTTTAATTTTAGGTTTAACTTTAATGTTTTTTTTTTCTTAAATAACTAAAATACATAAAAATTAGGTTTTTTAGCATTTTACTCTTTTTCTCAATAATTAAAATTTTCTTATTATAATAATAATAATTATTAACTAATTTTGTAAATACTCTTGTAATTAAACAATTAGTAAATTAGGTTTAAACTTAAATATTTTTTTCTTTAACAAATTAAAAATAGTATAGAATTAGGGTTTCTAATAATAATTAATTTTCTTTCTTTATTTTCATTAAATACAAAAAAAACATAAAAATAATTTATTTTCTCATTAAATAATTAATTGCCTCTTAATTTCCATTTAATCTCTTCAAAGGGTCCAACGCCCTCGCATATTCGTTTCGAATTTCTTTTCGCGCGTTTGTTTCTATTTTTCGTTTTAAATATAATGTAATTGCCCCAAAGCCTTGTAATAGATAATTAAGACATTTACTTTCCGTACTTTTATTCAAAATCGGGTCTTTGTTTAATTTGGCGATGTATGGACCCGCGCCTTGTAATAGCGTAGGACTTTTATTTTCCGCATTTTAATTTCCGCACCCTTTAAACTGCTAATCACATGAAAGAATGTATTCCCAAATAAAATCAAAGCGTAGCTCACCCAATGCATGACAAGACAAATAATAACTGAAAATGACACACAATTCACACACCACTCCTAGGGTACGCCTCACTGTTGCCTTTCCCCTCGAAACGTGGTCGTCGAGTATAGGACGTTTTAGTAAGTCCTCATGTCCATGAACATGGCATGGGGGTAGCTTCTAAGGTGTCCTACTATTGCTCTGGTGACCACACTGTCCCTACAAACGAATTGACCCGAACACCCCCAACGGTGGTGCTACCTACCTCTCAATGGTGGGATGGCACTACCTTAAGGATATTTACACTGCCTAATTCCTTAAGGTAGGTAGACGACTCGTAGATACTTACTCTAATTCAAAACAAATCAAAAACTTCTTTTCACACCTACACTTTTCAAAAAGCTTTCAAAAACAATTTTTCAAACACTCTTGAGGATTGATACAAGAGTCGATCTGAAACTTTAAACGAAACTTTTTCAAACCCACTCACACTTTGAAAAGCAGACAAACATTTTGAAAACACAAATGAGCAAGTATCTAAGAGCCCATGGATAACCATGGATAGAAAGGGTGCTAACACCTTCCCTTTCTATAAATCTACCTCCCGAACCGAGAGCTAATCTCATAAGGAATTTTCTGTGCTTTTGTCCTTTCCTTGTTGGAGAAAATAAAAGACGGTGGCGACTCTTGCTTCCACGACATTTCGCGAACCAGCGTTAAACAGTCAGTTCCAGATCCACCGATCACAGTATGACTGTGATTTTGAGAAAGAATGTAAACCGTGTGACTTGTGTGGCGTGATTTCTTGAGTGATTTGGCTTGTTTGTGCTTACAAAAGGTTCCTGGCAATGTAAGGAACGCGTTTGGATCAAAAAGAAAGCTTGAATTGTGTTGGAAAATGGTTTTTAGTTTCACACTTTTCCTTTGAAATTTTGAAATTGCTTTTTGCTGTATGTGAGAGTTCTAGCTCGTTTCTGTATTGCCAAGGCTTGCATATACGTTTTGTAATGAGAATCAATCAGAATAATGGACATTAAACCAATGCAATGAAGTTTTTGATTTTGCCATAAACTCCATTGAAGAAAACTTGACTTTTGTGTCCAATTTTGAATTCCATGCTCATAATAGGATGTACACGAATTTGGAAGGTGTTTCATGATGCATCAAAGCAATTCAAGCCACAAAATATCCCCTAATTAATTTTTTTGATTTTCATTTGAATTTTAAAGATTTAAAATGAATTAAATCAAATAAAATTAAATAAAAATAGAAAAATTAATTTTTAAACTTGAAATAAATCATGGGACACGTGGGAGGCATGGAAAAGCTGAACCAAGTGGAAAAAGTGGGCCCCTTTTGTCAAAAATGAAGTTTCAAGGATAGTTGACTTTGGCCAATTCATAAAAATTTCCCAAATTCTCCAATGCATATCTTGCTCAATTTTGAAGCTATGAACATGTTCTTGGACATTTTGGAAAGGTCTTGAAGTTCTCTAACCAATGTCTTTGGTCCCATGTCATTTTGATTTACCAATCTCAAGTTATGGTCCTTGACTTAAAGTGCCTTTTTGTTGACTTTTGAAAATGACCTATAATGTTGAAATTGATAACTTTTTGTGAGAGCATTTCTTGGACTTGGAATGTGAAGATGAGTTGTAGGAAATGTCTTCCCCTTCAAGATGAGCATTGGATGGGATTTTTCTGATGAACCATGAAAAAGTTATGCCTTGGTCAAGTTACAGTTGACTTTTCAGCTGTCCAAAAATAGAAACTTTTGACACCTTGATGATTTTTGAGCCATTCTTGTGGAATCATGATCAAGACTTGATCAAATGATGATTGTGGCTTCAAAATAAGATGTTGACCAAAAATTTTGACTTTTGACTGCCAAATGACCATTTTGCCCCTACAGTTGATTGTGAGGCAATTAGGGTTTCTGACTGTGCAGCTTGACCTTGTGAGCCTTGAAACTTGACATGTAGGTGCTTGACAATGTATATGAGCATATGGAACATTGATTGATCCCTTGAAAACCTCAACTTCCTTGCAAGAACCAAAACCCTAATTTGACTGGCTTAGGAGAGTGGTTGACTGTGTAGCCCTTGAGTAGACTTTGAACCATTTGAGGTGATGCTTGGTAAAACTTTGAAGAATATGGGAGGGCAAATTTTGGGGTACAACAGTTGCCCCTGTTCAATCTTCTTAGACCTGAGGATGTAGATTGGCTTGTGTGCCTTTCGTGATCCGAAGGTGGAAGATGATTGAACACTAGAGTGCCCAGAAATTTGCACTCACATAGTAGAGTATCAGCAGTGTGACAGCGGGAATGGGCTTACAGATGCCATTTGGAGAGATGGTGGATAGGAGGATGGGCTTATAGATGCCATCTGGAGATGTGACAGAACCTTGTCGGGAATGGGCTTATAGATGCCATTTGGAACTGTGATGGATAGTTATGGAGATGGGCTTATAGATGCCATCTAGGTGTCGATCGCGTAAGAGATTCCTTAGCGAGAACTTATGTACCTGAGAAAGAAAGATAATTACCTGGCCTGTTACAGGGGTTGATCTTCAAACTCTTCATGCAGACATGCCCTGGTTGGATACAGGTGTCGAATCTACAATTGGTTGCTCACAGATGTGCCCTGGCTGGATACAGGAATCGAATCTGGAATTAGTCGTCAACAGATATGCCCTGGCTGGATACAGGAATCGAATCTTCAAACTCTTCAAACGTGCCCTGGCTGGATACAGGAATCGAATCTGGAAATAGTCGTCAACAGATATGCCCTGGCTGGATACATGAATCGAATCTTCAAACTCTTCAGACGTGCCCTGGCTGGATACAGGAATCGAATCTGGAATTAGTCGTCAACAGATATGCCCTGGATGGATACAGGAATCGAATCTTCAAACTCTTCAGACGTGCCCTGGCCGGATACAGGAATCGAATTTGGAATTAGTCGTCAACAGATATGCCCTGGCTGGATACAGGAATCGAATCTTCAAACTCTTCAGACGTGCCCTGGCTGGATACAGGAATCGAATCTGGAATTAGTCGTCAACAGATATGCCCTGGCTGGATACAGGAATCGAATCTTCAAACTCTTCAGACGTGCCCTGGCCGGATACAGGAATTGAATCTGGAATTAGTCGTCAACAGATATGCCCTGGCTGGATACAGGAATCGAATCTTCAAACTCTTCAGACGTGCCCTGGCTGGATACAGGAATCGAATATGGAATTAGTCGTCAACAGATATGCCCTGGCTGGATACATGAATCGAATCTTCAAACTCTTCAGACGTGCCCTGGCTGGATACAGGAATCGAATCTGGAATTGCGACAGTTGATAGTAATTATCTTTGGATTGACCTTTTTCCTGAAAAGGCAAGACGTCAGTTGTATGCAAAGTCATGATGTATGAAATGCATGATGTCATGATGTTCTCAAAAATAAATGAGATTGTGTTGTATGATGCGTATGCATGCTATAATGTATGAAGATGTGATGTTTATGAATGTGTTTTCGTCTAGGAAAATAAATCTTTGACGAATGTCGGGAAGTTAAATCCTGGGCTGATGTTAGGGAGTGAAGTTCTTCATTTCCACTGGGGGTGATGGTTGCAAGAATAAACTGATAGGAGAAGATGACTCCGTTGGGGGAATAAACTTGGCGAAGAGATTACTCTGCGGGGAATACTCTGTGGGAAGAGATACTTCGCTGAGGTTTGATGATAACTCCGTTGGGGATACCGTTGATATGTTATGCTGGGGAATCTTGATGAACTCCGCTGGGGGATAGGAAGAACTTCGTCGAGGATGATTTTTCCGTGGTTATTGGCTGAGGATAACCCAGTTATATCCTCTGGTGGAGAATAACCTTTGAATAAAGCCGGGGAGATACGTCCGTACTCTGCAGGTGATAAGCTTCCAGAATCTACTGGGGATAAGCTTCCTACTGGGGAGATTGATTCAACTCTCATGGGGAGACTTTGGACTGCACTGGGGAAGTGGCTCCACTGGGGTGTCTTGGTATTCCGCCAGGGAACAATCTTATACTAAGACTGCCGGGGATGCTTGCTTAGGAACATCTGCATACTCCGCTGGAGGAATATTGAGATTTTCTGGGGATACCCAACTTCCTTAAGGCTGACAGTATATTAACTCTGCTTGGAGAGAGTGTTGCTGACTTGCTGGAGATGATGTGCCTTGTCAGGGCTTATGAGAGACCAACTTTGTTTGTGAAGAATTGTTGATTGGTTTTACTCTGCAGGGAGTGAAGATATCTTGGTTACATTCTTCAGCCGAATTTACCTTGGTACCTTGGTGGACAGAGCAACTAGATTTCTTAGACAACTCATTATTGCCCCTGTTTCTGATGTCACCTGTAATTAATCCTTTGTTTCGCATGCAAGTATTTATGAATTAGCAATTAGTGTCAAATGCATATATCACAATTGAACATTGGACGTTCTTCGCAAGACAAAACAAAAAAATGAAAAACAATTGGCAATTGGTCTGAAAAGAGTGAATTTGTATTGATTTTTGAATTTGCCTGTAAATAGGCGTTTATGTACAAGAGGCTGACGTCCTAGCAAGGGAACGCCGCCGAACAACGTAGAGTTTACAATTTTGAAAAGAAAACAAAACAGCTATGTGAAAAAATCCCACTGGGTTCCAACTCTGCTACCGCCTTTATGTCTTCAAGCGTCTCATCACTTGGCTGCTTAGTTGACGATGAAGCTGACTGATTGGTGCCGTCTGAACTTGATAGTTGATGCCGAATTCAGGATGCAAAGTGATCTAATGAGATATAGTATTACGCTTATCCCTAACTTTTGCCTGGACCTCCCTTTCGAGTTTTCAGTCCACCGGGATACCCATTTTTTCCCAAGCCGCCTTTTCAGGTTTTCGACTTACCGGGTGTACAGATTTTTTTCATTTCATCCCTTATTTTTGCCCGAACCCTTTTGGTTCGCCAGGAAGCCCTTATTTTTGCCTAGGTGTGTCAACCTAGCGGGTCTTTTGTTCATGCGTAGTATCTTTTTACTATGTCTGCATTGGCGGGGTGAGGAAGGTCGTCACCATCCATGGTGGTTAGAATCATGGCTCCTCCTGAGAATACATGTTTAACCACAAATGGCCCTTCATATGTAGGAGTCCATTTGCCCCTGGGATCACTTTGAGGAAGAATGATGCGTTTGATTACCAGATCCCAAACTTGATACTCTTGTCGTCTGACTTTCTTGTTAAATGCCCTGATCATCCGTTTTTGGTACATTTGACCATGACAGATAGCAGTGAGTCTTTTTTCGTCAATTAGGTTCAACTGATCAAGTCGAGTCTGGATCCAGTCATCTTCGCTCAAGCCTGCATCCTTCATTATCTGGAGAGAGGGTATCTGGACTTCAATAGGCAAGACTGCCTCCATGCCCTAGACCAAGGAAAAGGGAGTTGCCCCTGTTGACGTTTGTGCTGAGGTACGGTACCCATGAAGAGCAAACGGTAACATCTCGTGCCAATCTTTGTACGTCACTGTCATCTTCTGCACAATCTTCTTGATATTCTTATTAGCTGCTTCGACAGCCCCATTCATATTCGGCCGGTAGGGGGAAGAGTTGTGGTGCTGTATCTTGAATTGCTCGCAGAGCTCAGTGATCATCTTGTTGTTAAGATTGGTACCATTGTCCGTAATGATCCTCTCAGGTACACCGTATCGACAGATTAGGTTGTGCCGAATGAACCGTGCCACGACGTTCTTGGTTACCGTAGCGTAGGAAGCTGCTTCAACCCACTTTGTAAAGTAATCAATCGCTACCAAGATGAAGCGGTGACCGTTGGATGCCGTAGGTCTGATCTCGCCGATCATATCAATGCCCCACATTGCAAAAGGCTAAGGTGTAGTCAAGACATTCAGAGGAACTGGAGGAACGTGCACCTTATCTGCATAGATCTGGCACTTGTGACATGTCCGAGAATGTTGGTAACAGTCAGCTTCCATTGTGGACCAGAAATATCCTGCCCGAAGGATCTTCTTTGCCATGGTATGTCCACTGGAATGTGTTCCGAAGGTACCTTCGTGTAGTTCTGCCATGATTCTTTCTGCTTCAGTCTTATCCACACAACGCAGTAAGGTTGAATCATGGTTTCGCTTGTAAAGAATGTTGTTGCTGAGGAAGAACTTTGCAGCGAACCTTCTCAGGAATTTCTTGCCATTTACATATGTGCCCTCGGGGTATTCTTGAGCTTCCAAGTACCTCTTTACTTCATGATACCAGGGTTTCTCAGTTACCTCTTCAGCCTCAAGATCACAGCAATGTGCAGGTTCATCCAATTTCCAGATAATGATCCGGGGAGCCTCGTTATCCCATTTGACTTTGAACATGGAAGACATCGTAGCTAACACGTCTGCCAACTGATTCTCCTCTCTTGGGAAGTGTTCAAAAGTTATCTCCGTGAAATGGAGGACCAATGTCAACACATACTCTTTGTAAGGAATAAGATTTGGGTGTTTCGTATCCCACTCGCCTTTGATCTGATTGATCACGAGAGCGGAATCTCCGAAGACACTCAGAAACTTAATCCTTAAGTCGATTGCAGCTTGAAGACCTATGATGCATGCCTCATACTCCGCCATGTTGTTGGTGCAATTGAAACATAGCCGGGCAGTGAGTGGAGTATGAGTGCCTTTTGGGGATATGATCACAGCGCCAATACCGTTACCCAAAGCGTTGGAGGCTCCATCAAAGTGCATAGACCATCGGGATCCTTCCTCAGGTCCTTCATCCGGTCCAGGGACTTCACAATCAGTTACTACCATGATATCCTCGTCTGGAAATTCAAAGTTCATTGACTGGTAGTCATCCACTGCCTGGTGTGCCAAATGGTCTGCCACTACACTTCCCTTGATTGCTTTTTGAGTCGTGTACTGGATGTCGTATTCTGTCAAGATCATCTGCCATCTTGCTATTCTTCCGGACAAGGCAGGCTTTTCGAAGATGTACTTGATTGGATCCATTTTTGAAATCAACAAAGTGGTGTGAGTCAACATATACTGTCTCAGCCGGCGAGCAGCCCATACCAAAGCGCATCAAGTTTTCTCGAGCAGTGAGTATCGGGTCTCACAGTCGGTAAACTTTTTGCTAAGGTAATAAATGGCATGCTCTTTTCGGCCAGACACGTCATGCTGCCCCAACACACACCCCATCGAGTTGTCCAGTACTGTCAAGTATAAGATTAGAGGTCTCCTTTCAACCGGTGGCATAAGAATGGGTGGTTCTTGGAGATACTCTTTGATTCTTTCGAAAGCGGCCTGACATTCATCGTTCCAATGTACTACTTGATCTTTCTTCAGTAGCTTGAAGATTGGTTCACAGGTAGCAGTTAGGTGCGAGATGAATCGGGCAATGTAATTCAGTCGTCCTAGAAAGCCTCTGACTTCTTTCTCTGTCTTGGGAGTTGGCATCTCTTGTATGGCTTTCACTTTGGCAGGGTCCACTTGAATACTGTGATACGGTGGGAGAACTGACTTGAGGTTTTGCGTTTGTATTCGCAAATGTTGCGGTTAGCAAGAGTCGCCACCGACTTTTTATTTTATCCTAAGGAAAGGTTAAAAAAGCACAGCAAAAACCTTTTGAGATGTTTTCTTGGGTTCGGGGAGTAGATTATAGAAAGGGAAGGTATTAGCACCCTTTCTATCCATGGTTATCCATGGGCTCTTAGTTACTTGCTTAGATCACTTGCCTTTTGTTTTCAATTGTTTTAAATGGTGCTTGAGTGTGTGGTTTTTGAAAATGTTTTTGAAAAGAGGCCAATGTGGTGGCAACCTTTGTAATGATCCATGTGGGGATGTATACAAAAATATATGTCTTTTGAAAAAGTTTTCATTTGTTTTTGAAAGTTGTTTTGAAAGTTGTTTTGAAAGTTGTTTTGAAAGTGTTGTGAGGTGTGATTTTGAAATTAGGCAAGTGTTTTGTTTTGCAAGTTGATTCAAGTAACTAAGAGGTTATCTACTCCTAAATTTCTCAAAAGATCATTGTTATACTCTAACCCTTTTAACAAGTTTGCTCCACCATTGTATTTGGTGGGCAACCTTGTGTTAGGATGTGAGAGGGACAGGCGCGGGTCATCGTTTTAGACCATAATTGCAACGGCGTTAAATGTCTTTGAGCAATTTCTCTAAGGGACTTGATCATTTGTTTTTGTTTGTTTTGAAAAGTTTTGTCGAGGGACTATGATCATTCAAATTGTTTGCTTTGCCCAAAGAAGTTCAACATGCAATATGGCCCATTTATTTGAAGGCAACAAGTGGAATACCCTAGGGGGGTGCAAGTGTGATTTGTGTGTCCATTTTCATGCTTGTTTATCTTGTATTAGGTCAAACTATTTTTTATCGTTTTCCGCATACAAACCCTAATTCTAACATGTTATCATTAGAAAGCAATAAAGTGCGAGATTAAAGTTACTAAGCTATTACAAAACCAAATATGGGAAGGGGGGTACAAATGTTCAAATGGGGATGTTGACAAGAATTTAAATCTAAATTATTACATCATTTGGAATATTTGCAATTTAAATAATACATAATTAAATGTAAATTAAATAAATATGTGAAATGCAAAAAGAAGGTTTTTATGTGTATGAGAAAAGTATGGTTTATGTAAAAGGGAAAAGAAAATAAAAATGTATTATTTTTAGTATTTTGAACTTAGGGTAAAAACCCTAATTTTAAAGAAAAAAGTATTATTTTCTAATTTAATACAACTATTTATTTATTATTTATAAAAATAAAATAAAATGAAGTGTATTGTGAAAAAAGGTATTTTTATATCAAATATTAATAAAAATGAAAAAAATCAAGTATTTTTTATATTTTTGTCTTAAATATATTAATAATCACATATATATATATATATATTAAACCCTAAATATGTATTATACTAAATAAATATTTATTTAATATTTTAATAAAATAAATAAAAGAGTATTTTTTGTGTGAAATATTTTCAGAAAGTAAATGAAAATAAAAATTGTATTTACATTATTTTTACATTTTTATTCTAATAATCA
This sequence comes from Vicia faba, assembly GCA_948472305.1. Lineage (NCBI taxonomy): Eukaryota > Viridiplantae > Streptophyta > Magnoliopsida > Fabales > Fabaceae > Vicia > Vicia faba. The sequence goes on along the minus strand of OX451738.1, from coordinate 930,228,459 downwards.
CATATATATATTTATGAACAAACAAAGAAAATAAACAAATAAATATGCAATAAATGCAAAAAGTGATGAAAAAAATATTTTTAATTTTTAAATGGCATGAGAAAAAATAAACCAAGTCAGCCAAAAAAGAAAAAGTCAAAAATGTTAAAAAATGAGCAAATGGGCTCAGGGGGGTGTAAACCAAAAAAGATGGTGTGAAAAGCAAAATAACACAGGCCTAGCCCATTGACCATTGTCTTCAACCTCCAGCTTCAAACATTTGAAAAAAACGCGCGCCTCTTGCTTCAATGTCTAACTCCTGATTCTTGGCTTTTCAGCAAAAACTCATAACACAAGAAATGTTCAGCATGAAGAGACGGTTTCAACCATATAAATAACTTGACCTATCTCTCTAAGATGAGGGAGAATTTCTCTCCCCCTCTTTTCTGACCTAACTTTTCATCAATGTTCAGACATGAAATTCTCTAAGCACACGAAACATAAATGAAATCTAATCATATGAGCATGTTCAGGGCTATGATTGTGACATGTTTTCTTCAAAAACCTAAAGCTAACAATGCCTAATAAGAGAAATAGAACTCCATGAATATACCTGTTCAGTTGGAATCGAGCTTGGCAATGGAGGATGTTTCAGAGTGAAATGATGACTTGTACAACTTCCTTGAAGTGTAAGGATGCTTTTCCAATTCCTACTTTGTCTTGAAACTCCCTGAATCGAGCTAGTGAACTCCAACTGCAAAACAGAAAATTGAAAATGGTGAAGTGGCTTGGAGGTGTTACAGGTCTGATTTTAGGACATGGTTAGCTTGCATATATTGTAGGGAAGGTAGAGGAAAAGGTTTGAATCAAAATGCTTGAAGGGATTGGGAGTTTGCACTCAAACTGTAGGGGCTCCCCTGTTTGTGCAGTTTTGAGGTGATTTTGAGATGGAGGGTGCTTCAGATGGCAAAGGCTCGTGTGTTAGCTTGGATTTTGTCTATGGAATGTGTTTGATAGCTTTTGTGTTGTGTTTCTAAGCTGAGATGAGAGTTAGCATAAGTTATGGACTTTTCTTCACACTTAAGCTACTAAATGCACTTTGCTTTCTAGGTCAGTACAGGCCCTCTAACTATGCTGCTATCCCTTGCCTTGATCAGTGCAATTTGCTCACAAACTTGTGCCAAGAAGATCTTGCTTGTACTTGCTTGGATTTCTAATTGACATAAAGCAAGCTTTTCAAGAATGGAAATAATGCTTTTTCTAGTTTAGGCTTAATTCCTTGTGTAATGACCAAAGGCTTAGAATAACAACTTGATTCATTGGTTTTTGCATTAAATTAAGGAGTGTAATTTGGTTTTAGGACCTGTAAAGTAGCACAAACTATGCTGAGTTCAAATTTGCCAAGTTTATGAACATGCTTTGATGAAGAACAAAAGTGAATTCTTGCCAACTTGTGAAATTCGAATCTCTCAAGTTATGAGGTTGTTTGATGAGTTCTTGGACATTTTGGAAAGCTTGGAATGTGTACTACAATCCATCTTTGAAATGAAAATTAAAATTCCAAGTGGAAGGGTATGAAAAGTGGCCTTGAAGTAGGGTAGAAAACCTTGTCAAAATAAGTCAAATTTCACTAAGTTAAAAGATGGTTTAGTGCCCTTATTCAAAAAATTATAACTTGAGATACAAGCTTCAAATGAGAAAACTTTGTGAATAAAATTTGTAGACTATGCAACAAGCTACAACTTTCATGTTTTGACTTTTGTTTGAATCCCAATGGATCATGGTGAAAAGATGGGGTAAAGTTGGGAAAAAAATTAGGGTTTTCCATAACTTAGAAAAATTCTAAGTTATGAAAAATTCCATTTTCTAACCCTAATTTGCATTTTGAGATTTCTTGGTGAACAAGTTTCATGATTTGGAATGTTTTGATGAAAAATGAATCTTGACTCTTGATTTTGACCAAAAAGTCAAAGTTTGACTTTTCAGTATACAGTCAAAATTGATCAATTGACTGGGAAATTCAACTGTCAATCTTGTGTACTTGGGATCTTTTGAGCTTGATGAACATGTCAAGATAATTCCATTGAGTCCTTGAGGCCATATGTGAGCTTGGTTTGCCATTGGCTAGGTCAAACAGTCAAAAATTGCCTTTGTGCAGTCAAAACCCTAAAAATGACCATTTTGCCCTTTTGATGATCTGATCAAATTTCTTGTGGAATTGTGATCCAAACTTGATCAAATGGTCCATGTGAGTTCATAATGTTGATGTGGATCAAATTTCATGAGGTTTGACTGTCAATTGGCCACAGTTGACTTTTTCCCAATACAGCTGATTTCTAGGTCAACTGTTCAATTGACTGGGTAAAACTTGGAATCAAGACTTGAAACTTGGTATAGGTAAACTTGGGAGTCCAATATGAAGCATGAAATTCATTTTAGGCATTTTAGGTCAAAACATCCTAGGGCAAACACAAACCCTAATTTGAGTTCACAGTGCAAGGAGAAGTCCTGAGCAGAGGAAACCCTAATTGGCTCTTGATCTTCAAAGGTCTTGTGATGAGAAAATGTTGAGGAAATGGGAGGGCAAATTTTGGGGTACAACAGTTGCCCCTGTTCAATCTTCTTGGACCTGAAGAGTTAGATTGGCAAGTTTGCCTTTCGTGACTCGAGGGTAAAAGGAGATTGGACACTAGAGTGCCCGGAAATTTGCACTCGCATGCTGGAGTCTCAACAATGTGGTGTAGGGAATGGGCTTATAGATGCCATTTGGAGAGATGGTGGATAGGGAGATGGGCTTATAGATGCCATCTGGAGACGTGACAGAACTTTGTCGGGAATGGGCTTATAGATGCCATTTGGAAGTGTCGATCGCGTAAGAGATTCCTTAGCGAGAAACTTGTGTATTTGAGGAAGGAGGATGTTTTCCTGGCTTGTTACAGGTGTTTGATCTTCAGTCTCCTTGTGCAGATATGCCCTGGCTAGATACAGGTATCGAATCTACAATCGGTTGCTCACAGATGTGCCCTGGCTGGATACAGGAGTCGAATCCGGAAATAGTTGTCAATAGATGTGCCCTGGCTGGATACAGGAGTCGAATCCGGAAATAGTTGTCAATAGATGTGCCCTAGCTGGATACAGGAATCGAATCTTCAAACTCTTCAGACGTGCCCTGGCTAGATACAGGAATCGAGTCTGGAAACGTGGTCAACAGATATGCCCTGGCTGGATACAGGAATCGAATCCGAAAATGTTGTAGTTGATAGATGTGCCCTGGCTGGATACAGGAATCGAATCTTTGAACTCTGCAGACGTGCCCTGGCTAGATACAGGAGTCGAGTCTGGAAACTGGTCACTCTCAGATGTGCCCTGGCTAGATACAGGTATCGAATCTGGAATTGTGACAGTTGAAGGTAGTTGTTTTTTGGGATTGTCTTTTTCCTGAAAAGGCAAAAAACGTAAGTTGTATGCAATGTCATGATGTATGATATGCATGATATCATGATGTTCAACATGATAAGTTGTATGCGTTTCGTCATGTATGTAAGCAAGATGTATGAAAATGTGAAATGTTTATGAGTGTAATTTCATCTTAGGAAAATAAATCCTTGACGAACGGCCGGGAAGCTGCTCTGTTGGAAGAGACACTTGGCCGAAGTTTTGATGAGAGGCCCGCTGAGGACTTTAATGATGGATTCCGCTGAGGATAATGATGATAAACTCCGCTGGGGAACTCCGAAGATAAACTCTGCTTGGGAATACCAAAGATAGACTCCGCTGGGGATTGAAGGAACTTTGCCGAGAGCGGTCTTCCGTGGCTTTTAGCTGAGGATAACCCAGTTATAAGTCCTTGTGAGGAAATAACTCTAAATAAAACTTGGGCGAGACGTCCGTTCTTCGCAGGGGATAAGCTTGCAGGATCTACTGGGGAATGTTGTGCCTTTTCAAAATTGTTGGAGAATCAACTCTGCTTGGGGAAAGTATTGCTGAATCTTGTTTTACTCTGCGGGGAGTTGAGATGATTTGGTCACATTCTTCAGTTGAACCTGCCTTGGTACCTTGGCGGACAAAACAACCAGACTGCATTAGACTACTCCACATTGCCCCTGTCTTTGATGTCACCTGTAATTAATCTCTTGTTTTATATGCAAACATTTATGAATCAGCAATTTAATGTCAAATGCATATATCAAAAATGAACATTGGACGTTCTTCGCGAGACAAAAAAGGAAAACAATGGTAATTTGTATGGACAAGTGAATTTGTATTGATTTAAACTTTGCCCGTGAATAGGCGTTTTTGTACAAGAGGCTGACATCCTAGTAAGAGGACATCGCCAGATAGTATAGAGTTTACAATTTGAAAAAAGGAAACAAAACAGCTATGTGAACAATCCCACTGGGTTCCAACTCTGCTATCGCCTTTATGTCTTCGAACGTCTCATCGCTTTGCTGCCTAATTTGAAGATGAAGCTGATTGGTCAATGCCGAAATCTGGAGTCAGATAGTTGATGCCGAATTCTGGATGCGAAGTGATCCAATGAGACATAGTGTTACGCTTTTATCCCTAACTTTTGCCTGGACTGCCCTTTCGGGTTTTCAGTCCACCGGGATACCCTTTTTTGCCCAAGCCGCCTTTTCAGGTTTTCGACTTGCCGGGTGTACAGATTTTTATTCATTTCATCCCTTATTTTTGCCCGAACCCTTTTGGTTCGCCGGGAAGCCCTTATTTTTTACCTAGGTATGTCAACCTAGCGGGTCTTTTATTTATGCGTAGTATTTTTTCACTATGTCTGCATTGGCGGGGTGAGGAAGGTCGTCACCATCCATGGTGGTTAGGATCATGGCTCCTCCTGAGAACACGCGCTTAACCACAAATGGCCCTTCGTAAGTAGGGGTCCATTTACCCCGGGGATCACTTTGAGGAAGGATGATGCGTTTGATTACCAGGTCCCCAACTTGATACTCTTGCGGTCTGACTTTCTTGTTAAATGCCCTGATCATTCGTTTCTGATACGTTTGACCATGACAGATAGCAGTGAGCCTCTTTTCGTCAATCAGATTTAATTGATCAAGTCGAGTCTGGATCCAGTCATCTTCATTCAAGTCTGCATCCTTCATTATCCGGAGAGAGGGTATCTGGATTTCAATTGGCAAGACTGCCTCCATGCCATAGACCAAGGAGAAAGGAGTTGCCCCGGTTGATGTCCTTGCTGAGGTGCGGTACCCATGAAGAGCGAACGGTAACATCTCGTGCCAATCTTTATAGGTCACTGTCATCTTCTGCACAATTTTCTTGATATTTTTATTGGCTGCCTCTACAGCCCCATTCATCTTCGGCCGGTAGGGGGAAGAATTATGGTGCTGTATCTTGAATTGTTCACAGAGTTCAGTGATCATTTTGTTATTGAGATTGGTACCATTATCCGTAATGATTCTTTCTGGGACGCCGTACCGACAGATCAGATTATGCCGGATGAAACGCGCCACGACGCTCTTGGTTACTGTGGCATAGGAAGCTGCCCCAACCCATTTCGTGAAGTAATCGATCGCCACCAAGATGAAGCGATGCCCATTGGATGCCGTTGGTCGGATCTCACCGATCATATCGATGCCCCACATTGCGAAGGGCCAAGGTGCTGTTAGGACATTCAAAGGAACTGGAGGGATATGCACCTTGTCAGCATAGATCTGGCACTTATGACAAGTTCGGGAGTGTTGGTAACAATCGGCTTCCATTGTGGACCAGAAATATCCTGCCCGAAGGATTTTCTTAGCCATGGTGTGTCCACTGGAGTGGGTTCCAAATGTACCTTCATGCAGTTCCATCATGATTTTCTCCGCTTCAGCCTTATCCACACAACGCAGCAGAGTCGAATCATGATTCCGTTTGTAGAGAATGCCGTTGCTGAGGAAGAATTTTGCAGCAAACCTTCTCATGAACTTCTTATCATTTACGGATGCACCTTCAGGGTATTCCTGAGCTTCCAAATACCTCTTTACCTCGTGATACCAGGGTTTTTCAGCCACCTTCTCAGCCTCGAGCTCACAGCAGTATGCCGGTTCATCCAACTTCCAGATTATGATTCGGGGAGCCTCATTGTCCCATTTAACTTTGAACATTGAAGACATCGTGGCTAGTGCGTCCGCTAGCTGATTCTCCTCTCTGGGGAAATGCTCAAAAGTTATCTCTTCAAAGTGAGGGAGCAAGGTCGACACATACTCCTTGTAAGGAATAAGATTCGGGTGTTTCGTATCCCACTCGCCTTTGATCTGATTGATCACGAGAGCGGAATCTCCGAAGACACTTAGGAACTTTATCCTTAAGTCGATTGCAGCTTGTAAACCCATGATACATGCCTCATATTCTGCCATATTGTTGGTGCAGCTGAAACATAATCGGGCGGTGAGGGGAGTATGAGTTCCTTTGGGAGATATGATTACAGCGCCGATGCCGTTGCCCAAAGCATTGGAGGCTCCATCAAAATGCATAGACCATCGGGATCCTTCCTCAGGTCCTTCATCCGGTCCAGGTACTTCACAGTCAGTTACCACCATGATGTCTTCGTCCGGAAAATCAAAGTTCAACGATTGGTAATCGTCCACAGGTTGGTGTGCCAAATGATCTGCCAGTACACTTCCCTTAATTGCTTTCTGAGTTGTATACTGGATATCATATTCTGTTAAGATCATTTGCCACCTCGCTATTCTTCCAGACAGAGCGGGCTTTTCAAATATGTACTTGATGGGATCCATCTTTGAAATCAATAAGGTAGTGTGAGTCAGCATATACTGTCTCAGCCGGCGAGCAGCCCATACAAGAGCGCAGCAAGTTTTCTCAAGCAGTGAGTAACGAGACTCACAGTCGGTAAACTTTTTGCTCAAGTAATAAATAGCGTGCTCTTTTCGGCCAGACTCGTCATGCTGCCCCAGCACACACCCCATTGAATTATCAAGCACTGTCAAGTAAAGTATCAGAGGTCTTCCTTCCACCGGTGGCATAAGAATGGGTGGCTCTTGGAGATATTCCTTTATCCTTTCAAAGGCGGCCTGACATTCATCATTCCAGCGTACCACTTGATCTTTCTTTAGTAATTTGAAGATTGGCTCACAAGTAGCAGTTAGATGTGAGATGAATCGGGCAATGTAATTCAGTCGTCCTAGGAAACCTCTGACTTCTTTCTCTGTTTTTGGAGTCGGCATCTCTTGTATGGCTTTTACCTTGGCAGGGTCCACCTGAATACCTTTATCACTTACAATGAAACCTAGCAACTTTCCGGATCTTACCCCAAAGGTGCATTTGTTGGGATTCAACCTCAGCTTGTATAACTTGAGTCGGTCAAACAACTTCCTCAGATGGTCAAGGTGCTCCTCCTCAGTTTGAGACCTTGCAATCATGTCATCAACGTATACCTCTATTTCATGATGGATCATATCATGGAACAAAGCAACCATGGCACGTTGATAGGTTGCCCCAGCATTTTTCAATCCGAATGGCATGACCTTATAACAGAAGGTGCCCCACTGAGTCACGAAGGTAGTCTTCTCCATATCCTCTGGAGCCATCTTAATCTGATTATACCCTGAAAAACCATCCATGAAGGAGAACATCTTGTGTTGAGCTGTATTGTCAACAAGGACATCGATGTGAGGTAGGGGGAAGTCATCCTTGGGGCTGGCCCTGTTCAGATCCCTGTAGTCGACACACATTCTGACTTTACCGTCCTTTTTCGGCACTGGCACCACATTGGCAACCCACTGAGGGTAAGAAGTCACTGCAAGGAACCCGGCATCAAACTGTTTCATAACCTCGGCCTTGATCTTTTCAGACATCTCTGGACGCATCCGTCGGACTTTTTGCTTTACCGGAGGGCAATCTTCCTTGGTTGGCAGGTGGTGAACTACAATGTCGGCATCCAAACCAGGCATATCTTCATAGGACCAAGCAAAAATCTCCATGTAGTCTTGTAGCATCTGGATCAATCGTTGCTTCACGCTGAGCTCTAGATTGGCACCAATCTTGACCTCTTTCCTTTCTGTCTCAGTACCCAAGTTAATTGTCTCCACCGGCTCTTCATGTGGTTGAATAGCCCTCTCTTCCTGGAGTAGCAGTCTTGCGAGTTCACCAGGCACTTCGCAATCATCTTCACCTTCGTCTTTGGCCAAGTTGATCATATTTTCGAAGTCATAACTGGCGGTAGCAGAGCTGTTACCAGTGAGATCCAGAGTGGATTGAAACCTGTATAAGTGAGTGTGTGTAAATATAGCTGTTTTGCAATATGTATAACACAGAAAGAAAAAGAGCACAAGATTTGAAATGCAACAAACGTCCAATGTTTTGATTGATGATATATGAAAATGTCATACAAAAAGCCCTCACAAATGGAGCTACGATGCCCCGGGCAGGACACCGAGCCAACAAAGTTTTAACATATTGTTTGTTACAAATTTGGAAATCAAAAGAAATCAATTACTGCGTGACAAATGTGATAGGGGTAAAATCCTTTGCCGTCCAGTTGCTTGGTCCGTTGCTGGTAGTCGGGTAGATCCAACTGTCAAACTCTGCTTCCTCCACATCTTCCTCAATAGCGTTCACCCTTGAGCTGGAAATAAACACCGGAGCCTTACTGATCTTTTCTTTGCGCACCGCCTTCTGAGCCTCTGCAGTAAAGCCTAGCCCAAACTTGTCGTTCTTCTGAGTGAAGTCAGGAAGCTGACCCCAGTGTGCACAATTGCCTTTCTGTACCACAGCCCGGGCATCCCTTAGGGAAGCCATCTTCAAGGAATCATTCTCTTCGGCCGTTGTCTCTGCAGCTGCTGAAATTGGATGTACCTCCTCGAAATGCTGGAAGGGGGTTTCAATGAACTCTCCGTCCATCTCGATGTACCTGAAGGAATTCAAATGGCTCACCATATACTCCTCTTCTCCTTGTACAGTGACGATCTTCCCCCTAACGGGATACTTCAGCTTTTGGTGCAAGGTGGAGGTCACTGCCCCAGCTTTATGGATCCAAGGTCGACCCAACAGACAAGAGTATGATGGACGTATATCCATCACGTAAAAGGTAGAGTCGAACACTTGAGAGCCCACACGAATAGGGATGTTAACCTCTCCGTGAACCATCCTCTTGGAACCGTCAAAGGCCCTGACGATGATATTGCTGGGTTTCAACTCCAGGCCTTCATAATCCAGACGATCTAAAGCCTTTTTCGGAAGAACATTCAAAGAAGAACCAGTGTCCACCAACACATGTGCCAGAGTAGTGCCCCTGCATTCAATAGAGACATGCAGGGCATCATTGTGGTCTCTCCCTTTTGCGGTCAGGTCAGCATCTGAAAAACCCAAGCCGTTATCCGCCGTCAGATTCGCTATGCAGTCAGTGAACTGGACTGCAGACGTCTCCTGCGGCACATGGGCCGTCTTGAGAAATGAGATTAAGGCCTTAGCATGGGCCTCGGAGAATAGCAATAAGGAGAGCAGGGAGATCTTGGAGGGTGTATGCCCCAACTGCTCGACAACATTAAAATCACTTTTCTTTATTATTTTCAGAATCTCCTCCATTTCTTGTCGGGAGGCCTCAGCATACTTGGCGAAGGCAGGCGCCTTAAACTTGTGTGGAATGACTACCCCAGAAGATAACCCCAAATCTCCGAAATCCAGTCCTGGCACGTTCTGAATTTCCATGGCGCTCAAGCGGTCCTCCAATTGCTTGTATCTGTCAGCAGCGGGTGGGTATTGTTCGTCGTTATAGTCCGTCTCGTTGTCGGAGACTGCGGGACTAGGAGCTCCTCCCCCCTGGGGACTGTTTTTCTCAGCAGAAGAAGTGGTTGGATCAGCTTCATTGTGGAGTGTGTTCCCAAATCTGCGTCCGGTGTTGAACATCGCCGTCCTCTTTTTCTTCTTCTTCTTCATGAGTAGAGTCTTCAACTCTTGCTGACCTTGGGCTAGGCTTAGGACCATCTCTTGAAATTGTGCACTTTGGGCCTGAAGGGCCTTGATTGCTTGCTCACTGGAGGAGTCTGGATTCATGATGACTGTTCACACAAACAGCGAAGAAAATTAAGCAACCTGTGAAATAGGGTACCTGCTATGCATATGGTGCAATGGAATGTGTATGCTTTATGTTTTCAAAGACAAACAAGATTCAACTTTGTAGACAAAAAGGGAAACACACTTCATTAGATTAAAATTTCAATTGTTCAACAATTTGCCCTTAGGCATTACAGGAATGAAAAATATTGGAAAGGAAATAAACTATAAAAGGAAACATCCAAAGCTCCTCAATGCTCCCATGGCCTCCTCTTTTCAGTGCTGATGTAGTTGTTCAGGGCCCGTTCTTCCTCCAATTGCTTAGTCAGCCTTTGGATCTTCCTTTCCTGTTCGTTGAACTTCTCCCGATAGAAATCCCGTTCTTCCTTTAGCTGTGCCCAAGATCTCTTCATGGTGTCAAAATCAGTAGGTATCTGAGGAGGGAGGACAGTTGGAGGAACCCCATCTTCATCGGGAGATTCAAGGATGATTGGTCTGACAGCTTCGTAGGGCATACCTAACTTCTGAGCACGGATGCGGACCCATTTGCAATAGGGCTTCAATGGCAGAGAAGTCTTTGGTCCTAACTCATGTGGGTCAGCTTTGTGAATTCTGTCCCAAGCTCTAATGAATCCCTGGCGTAGTTTGTCACTGTCTGCGTGAAACTCAAAATGGAAGTGAGGAACCAGCATCTCATGAGGCCCATCTCCTCTGGCTCTTCCAAACTGACGGAGAGCTAAACACGGATTGTAAGAGATTCCTCCTTGGATACCGATCAACGGGACATTAGGGTATTCTCCGCAACGGTCGATAACAGCTACCTCATCCAAACCTCTGAGAGTCCAAGTGATATCCTTATCTGTGAGAGACATTAACCTCCGAGCCCAACCTTTTCCTTCTTCATTCTTCAGCACGAACTTAGGAAGGTGCGAAATAAACCACCTTACTAGCAAAGGAGCACAACACCACGGAGTCCCCCATTTTCGAGCAGTACGAGCATAGAGTTGTTGTAGAATGTCACCCAAGAGAGTGGGTACCGGATTCCGAGACATGAAGATTCTTATGACATGGATACTGATAAAGGTGTCAGGGTTGGGAAACAGCACCAGACCATAGATCAAAAGAGCTAGAATATCCTCATATGCCTTGAAGTCCAAGTCATTCCAGAAATCATTAGCCTTGCCAACTAGAAATTTGACCAAAAAGCCCTTGACCCCATTTCTAGTTTCCCAGTTGGACAATATCTCTTCTTTGGTCAAGGGGAGAATTGCAGCAATCTCTTCAGGCCTAGGAGTCTTTTCCAAACCAGTGAAGGGAGTTTGTTCCAAGACAGGAATCCCAAGCAAATAAGAAAATTCTTCCAGGGTAGGAACCAGCTGGAAGTCTTGGAAGGTGAAACAGTGATGCAGAGGGTCATAAAACTGGGTCAGAACACTTATCAGTTGTTGGTCCCATTTTGCAGTGACTAAACTGAGAAGAGAACCATGCCTCTGAATGAAGGAAGTGGTATTTGGAATTCTGCTAACCAACTCATCAAGCAACTCAGGTGAACGAACAAAGTTGAACCGGATAGTATTCCTTCGCACAGGCATCATAATGTCCTACAAAACAGAGCAAAGATGAAACCTCTTTTGTCTTTGAAATGGGTTAGCCTTTTATACAGGATGCATGCAATGGTATGATGGCATGATGCTATGATGAAGCACATCACAAGTATTCACATAGGCAAATAAGGCACACAAGTCACACAAGACACCCTTAGGTTTTAGGCCAGCATGAGTTTCAGGTATTACCCTCTTTTGGTTTTGTTGGTTAAAACCTGTCCTATCAAAAGTAACCGGGTTCTAGAGGATCTCAAATCATTGGCTACCCTCAATCGGTCATAACTCCAGCATCGCAATCTTTTCTCGCGGCCAGAACCATCTCAAGAGTTTAGCCTCAATGAGTGTAGCATACTGCTACTGTCCTAATAGCCAAGTTGGTCAATTTAGGGTTCTAAGGTTGGTTGGTGTTTAATGACCCCTTAGAAGACCTATATTCTCCCCGTTACAACACAAGGGATATAGGTACAGACTAAGATGCCACACCAACGTAGCCACTGCTTCACCCATGTCGGTCTACGCCGGACAGGTCCCTCACAGATTATGCTACCTAAAAAGGGTATTTCCCAGATCCGGGTTAGGATCTATGAAACTCCGATGCAAAGCCCACAAATATAAAAGCAAACAAAGCAAACAATTGAAAACAAAGGTGATCTAAACCCTAAGGTTACTCCACTTTTAGAAGTTGTCCCCAGCAGAGTCGCCAGTTCTGTGATACGGTGGGAGAACTGACTTGAGGTTTTGCGTTTGTATTCGCAAATGTTGCGGTTAGCAAGAGTCGCCACCGACTTTTTATTTTATCCTAAGGAAAGGTTAAAAAAGCACAGCAAAAACCTTTTGAGATGTTTTCTTGGGTTCGGGGAGTAGATTATAGAAAGGGAAGGTATTAGCACCCTTTCTATCCATGGTTATCCATGGGCTCTTAGTTACTTGCTTAGATCACTTGCCTTTTGTTTTCAATTGTTTTAAATGGTGCTTGAGTGTGTGGTTTTTGAAAATGTTTTTGAAAAGAGGCCAATGTGGTGGCAACCTTTGTAATGATCCATGTGGGGATGTATACAAAAATGTATGTCTTTTGAAAAAGTTTTCATTTGTTTTTGAAAGTTGTTTTGAAAGTTGTTTTGAAAGTTGTTTTGAAAGTGTTGTGAGGTGTGATTTTGAAATTAGGCAAGTGTTTTGTTTTGCAAGTTGATTCAAGTAACTAAGAGGTTATCTACTCCTAAATTTCTCAAAAGATCATTGCTATACTCTAACCCTTTTAACAAGTTTGCTCCACCATTGTATTTGGTGGGCAACCTTGTGTTAGGATGTGAGAGGGACAGGCGCGGGTCATCGTTTTAGACCATAATTGCAACGGCGTTAAATGTCTTTGAGCAATTTCTCTAAGGGACTTGATCATTTGTTTTTGTTTGTTTTGAAAAGTTTTGTCGAGGGACTATGATCATTCAAATTGTTTGCTTTGCCCAAAGAAGTTCAACATGCAATATGGCCCATTTATTTGAAGGCAACAAGTGGAATACCCTAGGGGGGTGCAAGTGTGATTTGTGTGTCCATTTTCATGCTTGTTTATCTTGTATTAGGTCAAACTATTTTTTATCGTTTTCCGCATACAAACCCTAATTCTAACATGTTATCATTAGAAAGCAATAAAGTGTGAGATTAAAGTTACTAAGCTATTACAAAACCAAATATGGGAAGGGGGGTACAAATGTTCAAATGGGGATGTTGACAAGAATTTAAATCTAAATTATTACATCATTTGGAATATTTGCAATTTAAATAATACATAATTAAATGTAAATTAAATAAATATGTGAAATGCAAAAAGAAGGTTTTTATGTGTATGAGAAAAGTATGGTTTATGTAAAAGGGAAAAGAAAATAAAAATGTATTATTTTTAGTATTTTGAACTTAGGGTAAAAACCCTAATTTTAAAGAAAAAAGTATTATTTTCTAATTTAATACAACTATTTATTTATTATTTATAAAAATAAAATAAAATGAAGTGTATTGTGAAAAAAGGTATTTTTATATCAAATATTAATAAAAATGAAAAAAATCAAGTATTTTTTATATTTTTGTCTTAAATATATTAATAATCACATATATATATATATATATATATATATATATATATATATATATATATATATATATATATATATATATATATATATATATATATATATTAAACCCTAAATATGTATTATACTAAATAAATATTTATTTAATATTTTAATAAAATAAATAAAAGAGTATTTTTTGTGTGAAATATTTTCAGAAAGTAAATGAAAATAAAAATTGTATTTACATTATTTTTACATTTTTATTCTAATAATCACATATATATATTTATGAACAAACAAAGAAAATAAACAAATAAATATGCAATAAATGCAAAAAGTGATGAAAAAAATATTTTTAATTTTTAAATGGCATGAGAAAAAATAAACCAAGTCAGCCAAAAAAGAAAAAGTCAAAAATGTTAAAAAATGAGCAAATGGGCTCAGGGGGGTGTAAACCAAAAAAGATGGTGTGAAAAGCAAAATAACACAGGCCCAGCCCATTGACCATTGTCTTCAACCTCCAGCTTCAAACATTTGAAAAAAACGCGCGCCTCTTGCTTTAATGTCTAACTCCTGATTCTTGGCTTTTCAGCAAAAACTCATAACACAAGAAATGTTCAGCATGAAGAGACGGTTTCAACCATATAAATAACTTGACCTATCTCTCTAAGATGAGGGAGAATTTCTCTCCCCCTCTTTTCTGACCTAACTTTTCATCAATGTTCAGACATGAAATTCTCTAAGCACACGAAACATAAATGAAATCTAATCATATGAGCATGTTCAGGGCTATGATTGTGACATGTTTTCTTCAAAAACCTAAAGCTAACAATGCCTAATAAGAGAAATAGAACTCCATGAATATACCTGTTCAGTTGGAATCGAGCTTGGCAATGGAGGATGTTTCAGAGTGAAATGATGACTTGTACAGCTTCCTTGAAGTGTAAGGATGCTTTTCCAATTCCTACTTTGTCTTGAAACTCCCTGAATCGAGCTAGTGAACTCCAACTGCAAAACAGAAAATTGAAAATGGTGAAGTGGCTTGGAGGTGTTACAGGTCTGATTTTAGGACATGGTTAGCTTGCATATATTGTAGGGAAGGTAGAGGAAAAGGTTTGAATCAAAATGCTTGAAGGGATTGGGAGTTTGCACTCAAACTGCAGGGGCTCCCCTGTTTGTGCAGTTTTGAGGTGATTTTGAGATGGAGGGTGCTTCAGATGGCAAAGGCTCGTGTGTTAGCTTGGATTTTGTCTATGGAATGTGTTTGATAGCTTTTGTGTTGTGTTTCTAAGCTGAGATGAGAGTTAGCATAAGTTATGGACTTTTCTTCACACTTAAGCTACTAAATGCCACTTTGCTTTCTAGGTCAGTACAGGCCCTCTAACTATGCTGCTATCCCTTGCCTTGATCAGTGCAATTTGCTCACAAACTTGTGCCAAGAAGATCTTGCTTGTACTTGCTTGGATTTCTAATTGACATAAAGCAAGCTTTTCAAGAATGGAAATAATGCTTTTTCTAGTTTAGGCTTAATTCCTTGTGTAATGACCAAAGGCTTAGAATAACAACTTGATTCATTGGTTTTTGCATTAAATTAAGGAGTGTAATTTGGTTTTAGGACCTGTAAAGTAGCACAAACTATGCTGAGTTCAAATTTGCCAAGTTTATGAACATGCTTTGATGAAGAACAAAAGTGAATTCTTGCCAACTTGTGAAATTCGAATCTCTCAAGTTATGAGGTTGTTTGATGAGTTCTTGGACATTTTGGAAAGCTTGGAATGTGTACTACAATCCATATTTGAAATGCAAATTAAAATTCCAAGTGGAAGGGTATGAAAAGTGGCCTTGAAGTAGGGTAGAAAACCTTGTCAAAATAAGTCAAATTTCACTAAGTTAAAAGATGGTTTAGTGCCCTTATTCAAAAAATTATAACTTGAGATACAAGCTTCAAATGAGAAAACTTTGTGAATAAAAGTTGTAGACTATGCAACAAGCTACAACTTTCATGTTTTGACTTTTGTTTGAATCCCAATGGATCATGGTGAAAAGATGGGGTAAAGTTGGGAAAAAAATTAGGGTTTTCCATAACTTAGAAAAATTCTAAGTTATGAAAAATTCCATTTTCTAACCCTAATTTGCATTTTGAGATTTCTTGGTGAACAAGTTTCATGATTTGGAATGTTTTGATGAAAAATGAATCTTGACTCTTGATTTTGACCAAAAAGTCAAAGTTTGACTTTTCAGTATACAGTCAAAATTGATCAATTGACTGGGAAATTCAACTGTCAAACTTGTGTACTTGGGATCTTTTGAGCTTGATGAACATGTCAAGATAATTCCATTGAGTCCTTGAGGCCATATGTGAGCTTGGTTTGCCATTGGCTAGGTCAAACAGTCAAAAATTGCCTTTGTGCAGTCAAAACCCTAAAAATGACCATTTTGCCCTTTTGATGATCTGATCAAATTTCTTGTGGAATTGTGATCCAAACTTGATCAAATGGTCCATGTGAGTTCATAATGTTGATGTGGATCAAATTTCATGAGGTTTGACTGTCAATTGGCCACAGTTGACTTTTTCCCAATACAGCTGATTTCTAGGTCAACTGTTCAATTGACTGGGTAAAACTTGGAATCAAGACTTGAAACTTGGTATAGGTAAACTTGGGAGTCCAATATGAAGCATTAAAGTCATTTTAGGCATTTTAGGTCAAAACATCCTAGGGCAAACACAAACCCTAATTTGAGTTCACAGTGCAAGGAGAAGTCCTGAGCAGAGGAAACCCTAATTGGCTCTTGATCTTCAAAGGTCTTGTGATGAGAAAATGTTGAGGAAATGGGAGGGAAAATTTTGGGGTACAACAAATACCCTTGTCACTTACGACGAAGCCTAGCAGTTTTCCAGATCTTACTCCGAAGGTGCACTTGTTCGGGTTCAACCTCAACTTGTACAACTTCAGACGGTCAAACAGTTTCTGCAGATGGTCAATGTGTTCCTCCTCAGTTTGGGACCTTGCAATCATATCGTCGACATACACTTCGATCTCATGATGGATCATGTCATGAAATAAAGCAACCATGGCACGTTGGTAGGTTGCCCCAGCATTTTTCAATCCAAATGGCATGACCTTGTAGCAAAAGGTACCCCACTGAGTAACAAAAGTGGTCTTCTCCATGTCTTCAGGAGCCATCTTGATCTGATTGTAACCGGAGAAACCGTCCATGAAGGAGAACACCTTGTGCTGAGCAGTATTGTCAACCAGAATGTCGATGTGAGGTAGAGGGAAGTCATCCTTAGGGTTGGCCCTGTTCAAATCCCTGTAATCAACACACATTCTGACCTTACCATCTTTCTTTGGCACTGGAACCACGTTGGTAACCCACTAAGGGTAAGAAGTCACTGTAAGAAAACCGGTGTCAAATTGTTTCATAACCTCAGCTTTGATCTTCTCGGACATCTCTGGACGCATACGACGGAACTTCTGTTTAACCGGAGGGCAGTCTTCCTTGGTAGGCAGGTGATGAACCACAATGTCGGTGTCCAACCCAGGCATGTCTTCGTAAGACCAGGCAAAGATTTCCACATAGTCACGCAGCATCTGGATCAACCGTTGTTTCACACTGAGCTCTAGATTGGCACCAATCTTGACTTCTTTTCTGTCTGTCTCAGTACCCAGATTTACCGTTTCCACTGGCTCTTCATGTGGCTGAATGGCCCTCTCTTCCTGGAGTAACAGTCTTGCAAGCTCACCAGGCACTTCGCAATCATCTTCACCTTTGTCTTCGGCTAAGTTGATCGGATTTTCGAAGTCATAACTGGTAGTAGCAGAGTCGTTACCAGTGAGATCCAGAGTGGATTGGAACCTGTATGAGTGAGTGTGTGTAAATATAGCTGTTTTGCAATATATATAAAGAAAGAAAGGGAGCGCAAGATTTGAAATGTGAAAAACGTCCAATGCTTTTATTCATGATATATGGAAGTGACAAATAACAAGCCCTCACAAATGACGCCACGGTGCCCCGGGTAAGACACCGGGCCATAAAGTTTCAAATTATTGTTTATTACAAATTCAAAACAAAGAAGTTCATTACTGTGTGACAAAAGTAATAGGTGTAAAGTCTTTTGCAGTCCAGTTGCTAGGTCCACCGTTGGTCGTTGGGTAGATCCAGCTGTCAAATTCAGATTCGTCCGCTTCGTCCTCAATAGCATTCACTCCCGGGTTGGTGATGAGTACAGGAGGTCTTCCAATCCTTTCCTTGCGCACAACCTTCTGAGCTTCTGCAGTGAAACCCAAGCCAAATTTGTCAGTCTTTGGAGTGAAATCAGGAAGCCTGCCCCAGTTTGCACACTCACCCTTCTCAATCACAGCCCGGGCATCCTTCAAGGAAGCCATCTTTAAAGGAGAGTCTTCTGTAGTCACTGTCTCCGCTGCTGCCAATGTCTGAGGAACCTCTTCAAAGTGTTGAAAGGGGGTCTCAATGAACTCCCCATCCATTTCCACGTACCTGAAGGAGTTGAGGTGGCTGACCATGTATTCCTCTTCCCCTTGCACTGTTACGATCTTCCCCCTGACCGGGTATTTGAGCTTCTGATGTAAAGTTGAAGTCACAGCCCCTGCCTTGTGGATCCAAGGACGACCCAGCAGACAAGAGTAGGACGGTCGGATTTCCATCACATAGAACTTTGAATCAAAGACTTGTGAACCAACCCTGATTGGGATGTCAACCTCACCGTGTACCATCCTTTTGGACCCGTCAAAGGCCCGGACAACGATGTTACTTGGTTTGAGCTCTAAACCCTCACAGTCCAGCCTGTCTAGAGCTTTCTTGGGTAGCACGTTTAGTGAAGAACCAGTGTCAACCAGCACATGAGCAAGAGTAGTGCCCCTGCATTCAATGGAGACATGCAGGGCATAATTATGGTTCTTCCCCTTGGCGTCAGATCAGCGTCAGAGAAACCCAGACCATTATCAGCGGTTAAATTGGCCACACAGTCGGTGAATTGATCAGCAGACATTTCTTGTGGTACATGGGCCGTCTTCAGGAAAGAAATCAGGGCCTTAGCATGGGCCTCTGAACACAGCAACAGTGATAGCATGGAGATTTTAGAGGGGGTGTGCCTCAGCTGTTCAACGACATTGAAATCACTCTTCTTGATAATTTTGAGGATCTCTTCCATCTCTTGCTTGGAAGCCTCAACAGTGGTCTTTGGTGCCTCCGTCCGGGTAGGCACATCAGTAGCAATCCCCTTGCCCCGAGCGTCAGATGACTCGGCAGCAGGGGTAGAAACTTGATCAGGGGGGAAACAGGCACACTGGCAGGTGTGATGACAAGAGGCCTTTGAATTGCTGGAGGTGCAATGTCTGGTGAGAACAGTCTTCCATTACGAGTGACCTTAGCAGGCCCGGTGATGTTGGTGACACCGGTACCAGTGTTA
Source organism: Vicia faba (assembly GCA_948472305.1). Classification (NCBI taxonomy): domain Eukaryota; kingdom Viridiplantae; phylum Streptophyta; class Magnoliopsida; order Fabales; family Fabaceae; genus Vicia; species Vicia faba. The sequence goes on along the minus strand of OX451738.1, from coordinate 930,209,356 downwards.
AACTCTTGTTTCACTCCCAGAACATAAACATCTGCCCCATAGTGCCATGTGTGATCGGTGGATCTGGAACTGACTATTTAATGCTGGATCGCGAAATGTCGCAGAAGCAAGAGTCGCCACCGTCTTTTATTTTCTCCAAATGGAAAGGACAAAAGCACAGAAAAATTCCTTATTGAGATTGCTCTCGGTTCGGGAGGTAGATTTATAGAAAGGGAAGGTGTTAGCACCCTTTCTATCCATGGTTATCCATGGGCTCTTAGATACTTGCTCATTGTGTTTTCAAAAGTGTTTGCTTTTCAAAGTGTGAGTGGGTTTAAAAAAGTTTCGTTTTAAAGATTTCAGATCGACTCTTGTATCAGTCCTCAAGAGTGTTTGAAAAATTGTTTTAAAAGCTTTTTTGAAAGTGTCGGTGTGAAAAGAGTTTTGATTTGTTTTTTAGAGCAAGTATCTATAAGTCATCTACCTACCCTAAGGAATTAGGCTGTGTAAATGTCCTTAAGGTAGTGCCATCCCACCATTGAGAGGTAGGTAGCACCACCGTTGGAGGTGTTTGGGTCAATTCGAGGGTTCGGGACATTGTGGTCACCAGAGCAATAGGAAGACACCTTAGAAGCTACCCTCATGCCATGTTCATGGACATGAGGACTTACTAAAACATCCTCTACTCGACGACCACTTTTCGAGGGGCAAGGCAACAGTGAGACGTACCCTAGGGGTGGTGTGTGATTTGTGTGTCGTTTTCAGTTATATTTGTCTTGTTCATGCATTGGTGTTCTACGCTTTGTTTTTATTTTTGGCATTCATTCTTTCATGCAAGTTATTAACAGTTAAAAGATGCGAGAAGATAAAAGTCCTACGCTATTACAAAGGCGCGGGTCTACATCGCCAAATTAATCCAAGACCCGATTTGAAATAAAATAAAATGCGGAAAATAAATGTCTAACTAATCTATTACACGGCTTTGGGATAAATACATTATATTCACAAAAAGAAATAAAAGTAAATGCGAAAAGAAATGAAATCGGGAGTGCGAGGGCGTTGGACCCTTTTAAGGAAATTAATTAAGTTTAAATAAAAGAAAGAATTTTTTGGAGTTTTTTGTATTTATGGAGTTTAATGAGAAAATTAAATTGGAATTAAAAAAAACCTAATTCTAAACTATTTTTAATTTATTAAAAAAAATGTTTAAGTTTGACCTAGTTTTACATTAATTATTTACATGGCATATTTATTTATAAAAATAATTAATTATTGATAATAATAAGAAGAGATTTTAATTATTAAAAAAAGGCTAGAAACCCTAATTCTACATTTTTCTTAGTTTGTTAGGAAAAACATTAAAATTAAACCTAAGATTAAAACTAAATTAATTAACAAAACTTATTTACAAAATAATATTAAATAAAATATATTTTTATTTTTATGGTTTCTGATTTTTTTGTATTTTAAAATTAATTTTATGAATTAAATAAAACAATTGTTATAAATAAAAAAATAAATAAAAGAAAAGAAATAAGAAAGAGAGAGAAATACAAACAAGAGGGGGTTGTAGACCCAATTATGGAGGTTTGTGGACAGCAATTAGGCCCATTGATTCTTGGCCCTTTTTTACTTTTCAAGGATGCGTGTGGACCTGTTGACCAAGGCGTATGGTAGGCTGCTTGTGATGGCCCTCAGATTAAGCTTCAGTGACATGTGGCAGGCTTTGGCGCTGGGGAACTTGGTGGACTTCTGGGCATATTATGTACCTAATCATGTTATAAGAAAAAATAGAAGGAAATATGGGGGACCTGGGAATCGAACCCAGGTCCCAAGGCTTGCCAATCAGGTTCCCAACCACCACACCATTCCAACGCATTTGTATATATCATAACAAACAAATATTATAAAGAATAATTCACGCTAATGATATTTAATCACAAAAACACGCAGAAAATTCAAATGGTCCAACCAAGATAGGACACGCAGGCTTCGTCCTCGTTGTGCCTGTAACAGAAAAAGAGATAGCGGGGGTTTTAAACCCCCACTAAATGTACCCTACGAAAAATAGCGATTAGAGTATCGTTGCTCATAAATTGGGCGCGATAGGATGACTGGATTCGTCTGAAGATCACGAGTTTAGTGGTATAGGCCTTGTTGTCCAATTTTTCCCTATGAAAGAAGCCCTAATTTTTGACCTCTGAAACCCTAAAGAGCTTCCATGGTAACTTTGCGTACAGGCCATGAAAACTTAATTAAAATACATCATTAGTTTCAGGGAATGCATATTAGTGTAAATCAAACATTTAAATGTATGGAAAAGGCATATATATCAAAACACGATTATGAAAAAAGTTTCAGAAAAATAGACTTTGTTCTACCACTTCTTTATGCGTGGGGAATGGAAAAAGATTGGGTGACATTCAGGAAGTCCTCAGAAAGCCTTTGGAATGGTTATCTTGCCTTGAAACGCACTGAAACTGTGTTTTCAGTTTTGGAACTTTCTTGAAAAAATGCAAAGTTAGTTTTAGGTCTGAGGCGCAGCTTTCCGGTTCTCCTTGATTAGGTTTGCATTGTGTATGTATATGGGACGAATTAGGGTAGAAATTTGAGTCCATAAACCTTTGCATTGATGAATCAAATATTTGATTTCCATGGAATCTTTTCCAATCTTTTCCATGCCCTTTTGATATCAATCATGGCCAAATCTTTCCAAATTGAATGTGCACGAAATCTTGGAGTTATGATAGACCTATTAGCTGCATAAAAAGATTTAAAATGCATGCTTGAGTATTTTTGTCATATTTTATTTAATTAAATGAATTAATGGTGATAAAAACTCAAATAAATAATAAAAAATAATGAAATAAATCCCCTTTTGGTCAAATGGTCGTGCATAGCTCTTGGATGATGATTCTTGGAAGAAAATGTGGCCCATTAGCAATTTTGAGGCATTTGAAGCAAAGTTGACTTTTCAAAATTCCCAAAAATTTCCCAACTTCCACAAGGCATATCTTGCTCAATTTTTAAGCTTTGATCATGTTCTTGGACATTTTGGAAAGGTCTTGAAGTCCTCTAACCAATGCCTTTGGTCCCATGTCATTTTGATTTACCAATCTCAAGTTATGGTCTTTGACTTAAAGTGCCTTTTTGTTGACTTTTGAAAATGACCTATAATGTTGAGATTGATAACTTTTTGTGAGAGCATTTCTTGGACTTGAAGTGTGAAGAGGAGTTGTAGGAAATGTCTTTCTCTTAAAAATGAGCTTTGGATGGAATTTTTCTGATAAACCATGTGGAAGTTATGCCTTGGTCAAGTTACAGTTGACTTTTTCAACTGTCCAAATATGGAAACTTTTGCATCTTGAGACTTTTTGAGCCATGCCTTGAGAATCATGATCAAGCATTGATCAAATGATGTTTGTGGCTTCAAAATAAGATATTGACCAAAAATTTGAACTTTTGACTGTCAAATGACCATTTTGCCCCTGCAGTTGACTGTTGAGCAATTAGGGTTTTTGACTGTGCAATTTTGTGCTGTGAGTCTTGAAACTTGACATATGGATGCTTGACAATGTTTATAGACATGTGGGACTTGATTGGACCCTTGGAAACTTTAACTTCTTTGCCAGAATCAAAACCCTAGTTTTTTGACTGTTAGGAGGCCATTGAATTGTGCAACCCTTGGGGAGATTTTGAAGCATGTTCTTTGCAAATTTTGAAGAATATGGGAGGGCAAATTTTGGGGTACAACACCATGGGACAGCTTTATCAGACTTGTAGGGGATGGGCCCCGGAACAGTAATGGTTATAGGAGCAATCTTGTGAACAGGCATAATTCGGACAGGCTTCTTTGAAGGAGCCTTGGAAGGGTTGTTGAAAATGGTAACAATTGAAACTTCTTCAACAGGGGCAGCAGGAACGGAAATCTTCTTGAACAAGATCTCTTTACTATCCATCAGGTTTTGGACGCCTGACTTCAGCAAAGGACAACCAGCAGGTGAATCAGCACATAAATGGCAACCTTTGCTACATCCCGGAAATAAACCGGCTAGCAACAGGTTCCTCTTGACGGTCAGCAGCGGAGTAGCAACATCATCCACAGAAGCTACATACAAATCCTCCTCAACAGCATTCACTCCATGCTGGGGCATGGGAGCGGTCATAACATTTGGCCTTTCGGGCGCCTCGAACTGTATTTCCTTGGCATCAATAAGGTCCTGAACCTTATTCCTTAGGGCCCAACAATCATCAGTAGAATGTCTCGGGCTATCAGAGTGATAAGCGTAACGGGCGTTGGGGTTGTACTTCGGAGATGCTGTGTTCACCACCTTCGGAGCTTCCTTGACAATTACCAGGCTAGTTGACAGCAGTTGCGGTAGGATCTGAGAGAGAGTCATGCTGAGCCGAGTATACTGCCTTTTGGGCCTCTCAGCTCTTGGCTGGTTGTATTGCTGAGGAGCAGCAGCAGGCTTAGAAATAACCACCGCGTTGACAGCTTGGCGGCGTTCTGGTTTGTTCTGTCTCCTGGGACCATACACGACGCTGGCCTCCTTCTTGAAGGGCTTCTTTTCAGTATTTGAGGAGGCACCCTTCTGTATCTTCCCCGATTTTATACCAGCTTCGATCCTCTCACCAGTCAGGATCAGGTCTGTAAACCCAGCAGAGGAATTACCAATGAGATGATTGAAGAATGGACCAGATAGGGTCCCCAAGAACATGTCCACTAGTTCACGATCCGTCATTGGTGGTTGCACCCTGCCAGCCAGGTCTCTCCATTTATGTGCGTACTCCTTAAAACCTTCTCCCGATCCTAGCGACATACCCTGGAGTTGGGTACGCGTAGGAGCGAGGTCGGAATTGTACTGATACTGCTTGTAAAAAGCAGTAGCCAAATCCTCCCAGTTATGAATGTTGGTTCCATCCAGCTGATAGAACCATTCGAGATGAGTCCCTGAAAGACTCTCCTGGAAGAAGTGGATCCATAAGTTCTTGTCTGCTGTGTAAGGCTGGATCTTCCTTACATAAGAACGGAGGTGCATCTTAGGACAGGAAGCCCCGTCATACTTCACAAAGGTCGGCGCCTTGAACTTGTGTGGGATCACCACCCTAGAAGATAACCCCAAGTCTCCGAAATCCAACCCAGGCACACGTTGAATCTCCATAGCATTTAACCTATCCTCCAGCTGTTTGTACCGGTCCTCAGCAGGAGGGTATTGTTCATCGTTGAAATCTGTCTCAGTGTCAGAGACCACGGGACTAGGAACCTCTCTCCCTTGGTGGCTGCCTTCCCCCACAGATGGAGTAGTCCTCTCAGCTTCATTTTGCAATGTATTCCCGAGACTGCGCCCAGTGTTGAATAGCACAGTCCTCTTCTTCTTCTTCTTCTTCTTCAGGAGCAAAGCCTTCAACTCCTGTTATCCTTGGGCCAAGTTCATGACCATCTCCTGAAATTGGGCGTTCTGGGCCTGGAGGGCCTTGATAGCTTGCTCGGTAGTGAGTTCAGGATTCATGATGCTGAGTGCTGAAATAAACAGCGAAGAAGATTAAGCAACCTGTAGAAAAAGGGTACCTATGATGCATATGATGAATGAAATGCATATGAATTATGTTTTCAAAGACAATCGGGAATCAACTTTGTAAACAAAAGGAACACACTTTATTAGATTTAAACTTTGGAATTTAAATTGTTCAACAAATTGCCCTTAGGCGTTTACATGAATGAAAATACTGAAAAAGGAAATAAAAGCTGTAAAGGAAACATCCAAAGCCCATCAGTGCTCCCATGGCCTCCTCTTCTCAGTACGGATGTAGTCATTCATAATCCGCTCGTTCTCCAATTGCTTGGTCAACTTCTGGATCTTCTGTTCCTGTTCGTTGAACTTTTCCCGATAATAATCCCGCTCTTCCTGTAGTTGCGCCCAAGACCTCTTTAGGGTATCAACATCAGTGGGTATCTGAGGAGGGAGTATGGTTGGAGGAACCCCGTCTCCATCAGGAATTTCAAGAATGATAGGCCTGACAGCTTCATATGGCATACCTAACTTCTGAGCACGGATGCGGACCCACTTGTAATAGGGTTCCATTGGTAGAGAAGTCTTCAGTCCCAATTCATGTGGGTCAGCTTTGTGAATTCTGTCCCAAGCTTTGATGAATCTACGGTGCAATTCGTCACTATCTTCCTGAAACTCAAAACTGATGTGAGGCACCAACATCTCATGAGGCCCTGCTCTTCTGGCTCTTCCAAACTGACGGAGAGCTAAACATGGATTATAAGAGATTCCGCCCTGAGTACCAATCAATGGAACATTAGGATACTCTCCGCAACGATCAATAACAACCACCTCATCTAAACCTCTGAGAGTCCAAATGATGTCATTATCAGTGAGAGACATTAACCTATGAGCCCAGCCTTTTCCTTCTTGGTTCTTCAGCACGAACTTGGGGAGGTGCGAAATAAACCACCTCACTAACAAAGGAGTACAACACCACAGTGTTCCTCGTCTTCGGGCAGTACGAGCAAAGAGTTGTTGCAGGATATCACCCAAGAGAGTGGGTACAGGGTTCCGAGACATGAAGATCCTTATGGCATTGATATTGACAAAGTTATCAGGATTTGGAAACAATACTAGACCGTAGATTAAGAGAGCCAGAATGTCTCCGTACGCCCTGAAGTCTAAATCATTCCAGAAACTGTTAGCTTTACTAATCAGAAACTTAGCCAAGAAGCCCTTAACTCCGCTTCTAGTCACCCAGTTGTCCATTACCTCCTTGTTGGTCAAAGGAAGGGCTGCTGCAATCTCCTCAAGTCTAAGAGCCTTTTCCCAGCCAGTGAATGGAGTCTGATCCAAGATAAGGATACCAAGCAAATCAGAGAATTCTTCCAGGGTAGGGACCAGCTGGAAGTCTTGAAAGGTGAAGCAATTGTACAAGGGATCATAAAACTGGGTCAAGACACTCATCAGTTGTTGGTCCCACTTTGAAGTGACTAAACCGAGAAGAGAACCATGCCTCTGGATGAAGGAAGCAGTGTTTGGAATTCTGTCAACCAACTCTTTAAGCAAATCAGGTGGGTGAACAAAATTGAGCCGGATAGTGTTCCTTCGCACAGGCATCATGATGTCCTACAAAACAGAGCAAAGGTGAAACCCTCTTGTCTTTGAAATAGGTCAGTCCTTATGCAGGATGCATGCAATGTTATGATGGTATGATGTTATGATAAAGCACGCCACAAATATTCACATAGGCAAACATGATAAGGCACACAAGTCACATCACAACCCTTAGAGTTTAGGCCATCATGAAGTTCAGGTACTACCCTCTTTCAGTTTATTGGTTAAGACCTGTCCTATCAAAAGTAACCGGGTTCTAGAGGATCCCAATATCACTGACTACCCTCAATCGGTCATAACTCCAGCATCGCAATCTTTTCTTGCAGCCAGAACCATCGCGAGAGTTTAGCCTCAATGGGTGTAGCATACTGCTACTGTTCTATGGCCAAGTTGGGTCAAATTAGGGTTCTAAGGTCGGTTGGTGCTTAATGACTCCTCAGAAGACCCATATTCTCCTCGTTGCAACACAAGGGATATCGGTACAGACCAAGGTGCCACACCAACGTAGCCACTGCTTCACCCGTGTCGGTCTATGCTGGACAGGTCCCTCACAACTTATGCTACTTAACAGGGTATCCCCAGATCTGGGTTAGGATCTATGAAACTCCAAGACAATGCCCACAATAATAAAGCAAACAAAACATTCAATTGAAAACATAAGTATGATCTATCCTAAGGTACACCTCACTTTAAACAATCCCCAGCAGATTCGCCAGTTCTGTGATCGGTGGAAATAGAACTGACTATTTTTTAAGCTGTTTTCGCGAAATGTCGCGGTAAGCAAGAGTCGCCACCGTCTTTTATGTTCTCCAACATGGAAAGGACAAAAGCACAGCAAAATTCCTTATTCGAGATGTTTCTCGGTTCGGGAGGTAGATTTATAGAAAGGGAAGGTGTTAGTACCCTTTCTATCCATGGTTATCCATGGGCTCTTAGGTACTTGCTCTTATGTTTTCAAAAGATTGTTTGCTTTTCAAGTGTGTGTGGGTTTTGAAAAAAAGTTTCGTTTGAAAAATTTCTAAGTAACTCTTGTATCTGTCCTCAAGAGTGTATGAAATATTTGTTTGAAAACCTTTTGAAAGTGTGAGGTGTGAAAAGTTGTTTTGTTTGTTTGAAAAGAGCAAGTACCCAGGAGAATCTACCTACTCTAAGGAATTAGGCTGTGTAAGAGTCCTTTAGATAGTGCTATCCCACCATTGAGAGGTAGGTAGCACCATCGTTGGAGGTATTCGGGTCAATTCGATTATCGGGACAGTGTGGTCACCGAAGCAATAGTAGGACACCTTAGAAGTAACCCTAATGTCCTAGATCCTTTGTATCTGAGGCAACCGTTTCGAGGCAACTGGATCTTTTGGACAGAAGGGCGACCTCTAAGACACCCTATACTTGATGACCACGTTTCGAGGCAACGAGTGAAGCGTACCCTAGGAGTGGCATGTGTTTTGTGTGTTGTTTTTCAGTTAATGTTTTTGTACATGTTATTTGTGAGCTACGGGTTGTTTTAAATTTACATACATTCTTTCATGCATTTAACAGTTAGGGGGTGCAGAAAGTAAATTGCGGAAACATAAATTCTACGCTATTACAAGGCGCGGGTCTATACATCGCCAAAAATACAAAGACCCGTTTTGATAAAGCGCGGAAAATAAATTGAAAGCAGTAAACCTAGTTACTATTACATTCTTGAAAGCAATTACATAATAATCAAACTAAAATGCGCGCGAATAAAAATTAAATCGAGAATGACCTAAGGGGTTTTGACCCTTTTAAGAAAAGAAATTGAATTTTTTTGTCTTTTTTGTGATAATGCAATTAATTAAATAAAGCCTAATCTAATTAATTAATTTATTAAAAGAAAATATTTTTTGTGTTTTTTATATTTTTTATGAAAAAAATAAAAGTAAAAGAAATTAAAATTCTAAGTTAACCTAATTCTAAATTATTTTAGTTATTTAAAAAGAAGTTAAAATGGCCTAATTAAAGCTAATTCAATTATTTAATATTTATTTACAAAAAAAAAGATAAAATGAAATTAATGATATTAGTTCTTTTTTTTTATTTGATTTTTTATAAAAAAATATTAGTTGGTTAATTGTTAATAAGAAATAAAATAAGGCAAATAAATAAAAAAGGAAAATGACAAAAAAAAAAGAAAAGGAAGAGTAAACCCAAGGGGGGGTGTGGGCTGGAATTTGAGGGTGTTTGATTGAGATTTGAGGCCCATTTGAATCCAGCTTGTTTGACTTCTTGGATTGAGTGGAGTGCTGTTGACTCCTGAGCATGGTGCTCCTCACTTCTTGGCCCTTGGATCTGCACTGATGGACACTTGGCTGACTCTTGGATGAGGTGTATGATATGCTTCCTTTTGAATGCTGCACAAGAAAGTGTTAGAAAAAATAATATTGGAATTATGGGGGGACCTGGGAATCGAACCCAGGTCCCAGTGAATACCAAGTACATAGCCAACCACTGAACCAAACGCGTTTGTTTGTAAACATAATAGGAAAAAAAGAATATATGAAATAAGTGCACTATATGCTGAAACGCGCGCGCCAATTTGAATTGACCACTCCCTGGTTGCCACGCCCTTCGTCTTCTTCATTCCTGCAAAAACATAAAACACATAGCGGGGGTTTTAAACCCCCACAAAATGCAAGCATATGAAAATAGCGATTAGGCGCTCGTTACATATAAAAAGGGCGCGAGGTATCCATCAAGTTCGTCTCATCCTGCTGATTTCAACCATGCCTGTTTGGAGTTTTAATTTTACAGCATGAGAAAAACCCCAATTTCAAAGCTCTGAAAACCCTAGGAATCGCTAATGGTAGTTTCCAATCCAGGGCATTATAATCAAATTGAATTATATGGAAAGCTTCGTATGGACCCTGTGAGTACAATGCAATCAATAAAAAGAGTTAAAAATGCATAAATGTATGACTGTGATTTTGAGAAAGAATGTAAACCGTGTGACTTGTGTGGCGTGATTTCTTGAGTGATTTGGCTTGTTTGTGCTTGCAAAAGGTTCCTGGCAATGTAAGGAACGTGTTTGGATCAAAAAGAAAGCTTGAATTGTGTTGGAAAATGGTTTTTAGTTTCACACTTTTCCTTTGAAATTTTGAAATTGCTTTTTGCTGTATGTGAGAGTTCTAGCTCGTGTCTGTATTGCCAAGGCTTGCATATACGTTTTGTAATGAGAATCAATCAGAATAATGGACATTAAACCAATTGAATGAAGTTTTTGATTTTGCCATAAACTCCATTGAAGAAAACTTGCCTTTTGTGTCCAATTTTGAATTCCATGCTCATAATAGGATGTACACGAATTTGGAAGGTGTTTCATGATGCATCAAAGCAATTCAAGCCACAAAATATCCCCTAATTAATTTTTTTGATTTTCATTTGAATTTTAAAGATTTAAAATGAATTAAATCAAATAAAATTAAATAAAAATAGAAAAATTAATTTTTAAACTTGAAATAAATCATGGGACACGTGGGAGGCATGGCAAAGCTGAACCAAGTGGAAAAAGTGGGCCCCTTTTGTCAAAAATGAAGTTTCAAGGATAGTTGACTTTGGCCAATTCACAAAAATTTCCCAACTTCTCCAATGCATATCTTGCTCAATTTTGAAGCTATGAACATGTTCTTGGACATTTTGGAAAGGTCTTGAAGTCCTCTAACCAATGTCTTTGGTCCCATGTCATTTTGATTTACCAATCTCAAGTTATGCTCCTTGACTTAAAGTGCCTTTTTGTTGACTTTTGAAAATGATCTATAATGTTGAAATTGATAACTTTTTGTGAGAGCATTTCTTTGACTTGGAATGTGAAGATGAGTTGTAGGAAATGTCTTCCCCTTAAAGATGAGAATTGGATGGGATTTTTCTGATGAACCATGAAAAAGTTATGCCTTAGTCAAGTTACAGTTGACTTTTCAGCTGTCAAAAAATAGAAACTTTTGACACCTTGATGTTTTTTGAGCCATCTTTGTGGAATCATGATCAAGACTTGATCAAATGATGATTGTCGCTTCAAAATAAGATGTTGACCAAATTTTTTGACTTTTGACTGCCAAATGACCATTTTGCCCCTACAGTTGATTGTGAGGCAATTAGGGTTTCTGACTGTGCAGCTTGACCTTGTGAGCCTTGAAACTTGACATGTAGGTGCTTGACAATGTATATGAGCATATGGAACATTGATTGAGCCCTTGAAAACCTCAACTTCCTTGCAAGAACCAAAACCCTAATTTGACTGGCTTAGGAGAGTGGTTGACTGTGTAGCCCTTGAGTAGACTTTGAACCATTTGAGGTGATGCTTGGCAAAACTTTGAAGAATATGGGAGGGCAAATTTTGGGGTACAACATACTGTAACATACATTTTGAACATATGTCCTATGAAGAAGCTAGAAGGAATCCAGACGAATGTTGGTCTGGTGTGAAGCCTAGATTGAGTCATCTGAAGGTATTTGGATCTATTGCACATAGACATGTGCCAAATCAGTTGAGAAGAAAACTTGATGACAAGTCGAGTCAAATGATTCTAATTGGATATCATTTGAAATGAGGTTACAAGTTGTTCGACCCAGTAAATAAGCAGATTGTGATCAGCAGGGACGTGATTATAGATGAGTTTAAAGAATGGGATTGGACTGAAAATGTCAATAAAGATTCAGTGGGAATCCTACTTGAAGAACTAGAAACTCAAGTCGAAAGAGAAGTTCGACAAGAGGAACCAGCAGTTATAGATCAACCAAGTACAAGCAGACCTCAAAGAATAAGACGTATGCCTGCAAGATTGCAAGATTGTGTGATTACATCAGATGATGTGATAGATAATGTAGGCGAGTTGGTACATTATGCTTTTTATGCAGATGTAGAACCTGTCAATGCAGCTGAAGCATTAAAGGATTCGAAGTGGGTGAAAGCAATGAATGAAGAAGTGAAGTCTATCAAAGACAACAACACTCGGTCACTTGTCGGATTGCCTCAAGACAAGAAGGAAATTGATGTCAAGTGGGTATACAAAGTGAAGATGAATCCCAAATGGGAAGTAACTCGACACAAAGCAACACTTGTGGCGAAAGGATTTCTACAAAAAGAAAGAATAGACTTCGATGAAGTTTTTGCACCTGCTGCTAGGATCGAAACAATCAGGTTGGTTGTTGGTCTAGCAGAAATAAACATATGGTATATATGTCAGATGGATGTGAAGTGTGCATTCCTGAATGGACCCGTAGATGAAGAAGTTTATGCTAAACAACCAGTTAGGTTTGTGAAACATGACGAAGAAAGAAAGGTGTACAGGCTGCATAAAGCCATGTGTGGATTGAAACAAGCTCCAAGAGTTTAGAATAAGAAAATTGATAGTTTTCTAAGAGAGAAGGAATTTGTGAAGTGCACAATTGAACATAGGGTATATGTAAGAAGAAGCAATAGTGAATTGCTTATGCTATGTCTTTATGTCGATGATTTATTGATAACATGTAGCTTCAAAAGTGAGATCAAAGACTTCAAAGGTGATCTCAACAAGGAATTCGAAATGTTTAATTTGGGTGAGATTTCATATTTCCTTGGCATCGAATTCTACAAGAGCAGTAGAGGTTTGATGATGCATCAAAGAAGATATGCAGGAGAAATTTTCAATAGATTTGAGATGGAAGAATGCAACTCAACTTCGAAACCTGCAGAACAAAGACTGCAACTGTCAAAATATGCAGATGAAGATGATGTCAACCCAACCCAATACAAAAGATTTCTTAGGTCATTAAGATGCCTTTGTCATATAAGGCCTGACTTAGCATATAGTGTAGGTATGGTAAGTAGATTCATGCAGAAGCCAAAGGTATCACATCTAGCAGCGGTGAAAAGGATACTAAGGTATCTCAAAGGAACTCTCGACTATGGCATTTTGTTTCCTGCAACTGATAAAGGAAAAAAATGCAAGTTAGTGGAATACACTGATTTGAGTTGGTATAGTGATGCTGAAGATCGAAAATCAACAGCAGGATATGTGTTTATATTAGGTGGTGCACCAGTTGCTTGGAGTTCAAGAAAGGAACCAGTAGTGGCATTATCATCATGCGAAGCAGAATACATAGCTGCTTCTCTTTGTGCGTGTCAAGCAACTTGGATGGTGAACTTGGTCGAAGAGATAACAGGGAAAGATCATGGAGCAATTGCCATGAAGATCGACAACATGTCAGCTATCAATCTGGCGAAGAACCCGATAGCACATGGTCAGAGCAAGCACATCAAAATGAGGTTCCACTATCTTTGAGAGCGGGTAGCAGATGGGAAGATGAATTTGGAATACTGCAGAACTGAGAATCAGATTGCAGATATCATGACGAAGAATGTGCAGGTCGAAGTATTTCGAAGACTAAGAGCTATGGTGAATATAGACAGTTTAGACACAATGAATTAGGTGGTGTATTAAATTGTAATTCGATTATGTCGAAACAATGTGTGTATCAAAGGGAGGTTGCCCAGTCGAAGAGTTTGTGGATCGAAGCAAGCTACACACATATTTGATTTATTTTACATTTAGATAGATTTGATTAAGATCTAAAATAGATAGATTTGATTTAGTACCAAAATAGGTATTTTAGGCTTTTATAGTTTTGGACTTTGGCTTAGGAGCAAGCTAACCTAAATTTATAAATAGAGGGAGTAATTCCTAATTTTAAATTAATCCAATTCATTGTAATCACAGAAATTGCAGTTGCAAGTGATTAATAAAGTTTTCCACAATTTGTGGGCAGAGAGAAACTCTGCAGAAAATAATTATCTTCTTTCTTTTCTTTTCTTTTCTCATGATTTATTGTCATTGTGTGGTGATATCAATCTTGTTCATCAAGATTGGTAGAAATTCATCATAGATATTTGATGGATTTCCAACAATTTATTGATAAAGTGCACCAAAACAAGAAACTCATGTTGAATATACCGATAGTTATGTGTGACGTTTTGATATAGCATGCAACAACAACTACTACAACATGCAACCTATTCAAAAAATTAAATTGGTGTTTATTTCCTCTATTCAGAGATACATTTCATAAAAAAATATAGAAAAAATTATTAAGAGGAGATCACAAACAAAAAATTAAGGGGGTAAAAATAAATCTCGCTAATTTGACAGGGAATATGATATAATTAACTCTTAAAAATATTCAAAAAATAATTAGTACCTTTAATGAATTCCACACAATAAGAACTCACACTCTCTCCTAGAGTTAAGCAACACTCGTACTCGCCAATAGTGTCTAGTGTTTGAGGTAGAAGATGAAGTTTTAGAAAATCTCATACAAATTAAAATTTTCTCGCTCAAGAGAAAAACGAATGTGTGAGTAATAAACAACAAAAATTATTAAATGTTTAGAGATAAATAGTTTATATATGTGCTAGAGAATAGATACACAAACATCATAAAAATTACCATTTAATTCGAGTCAATACTTATGATTGAAATAAATCTAGTGAGAGAATGAGTCGAATGAAGTGAATAAGATACTCAAATTTTATTTCTATGGTTTGAGTCATGATTTGAATCATGTGATTCAGATCACACTCAACCATGATTTTAATCAAGAATCCATAACTGGTCTAAAAAAAATAGTTCACCCATAATTCTAATCACGACAACGCATAATACAATCAAAACTACTTATGATTCAAATCAAGTATGGATGTGATTCGAATTAACTATGGACGTGATTCAAATCACGTTTCTAAAGACAAAATTCTAATTTCACAATCTTACTCATGATTCAAAGATTTATTTTATGCATACAAAGCCATTTTTAAAAATGTGCAACAAAACTTATTCTGTTTTGATTTATGTTAAAGCTTTATCTAAATATAATAGGTTTGTATGTTGATAGTAGGTGTTATAAAATAGACCTTTTTGAGAAACATTCACTCTTACTACTTAATTGAATTAAAGTGTTGTAGCATTTAAATTGGAAAAATATTATTGTTGAGATTCTTCAATAATGGAATGCATTTAAGATTTATTTTAAATATTGGAATGTGAGAGGTTAAATTTAAAATATAAAGGATAATATAATAGGTCGTCTCTCTCCTTAGATTGCTATATTTGAAAGGTTCCATTTACTTCATTTTCATTTTCAATTTCCAGATCCATTCGAGTAAGTAATGATTCATGATTACATAACAATGTATATCATCATATTTATGTTCTTTCTCACACAAAGAGATGAAAACTCCAATAAAAATAGAAATTATAAAAAATATTCCTTTCTCACACACATGAGATTAAACAAAATTCCAAATCCACTTGGTTTGGTTAAATATCACGCACAAGTTGGAAGACATTAGAACACAATTATATATACTAAAATTCTCATATCCAAGTTTTTCAACTCACTCTCACTTGGTAAATTGGACTTCATAGACTAAAGGAAACTTCAACTCACTCTCACTTGGTAAATTGAGCTTTAGAGACTAAAGGAAGCTTTAACTTCACTGGTACGTGAATAAATATTCTCATCCAAATTAACTTTCTCACTTGGTAGTATTCAATTACTACTATTCATTCATCTTCTTCACCATGTCTTCTTCTTTGTTATTGTAATACCATATTTTAACCCAAGTATGTAATGTCACTACTTAGTAATATTAGTAGTTGATTTTGGACTAAGTGGTAATTTTGGAGAACGGGAAAATGGGAATTTTGTGCAAGTTGAAGGGCATTTGGTCCTTTTCCTAGAAAGAGCTTTGCTAGTAAAATCTTAACAAGTCTTTCTCATGTTTCTTTTTCTAAATCTCATAAATTTAAACAAAAAGAGAAAGAGAGATAAAAAAGGAGGACACGGAAAAGAAAGAAAGGGTGAGAAAAGAACTTTTTGTAGGAAATTTTAAACCTTGGATGAAATTCTGGCACACACAATATCAGAATTTAAAATTGATGTCTCAACAACGCGCAATGTCACGACAACTGTTATAACATCTGCTAATAAAAAAGCAGACTTGTTAAAAATAGAAAGATTGTACAGAAAAGTAAATTGTAGAAACTTAAAGAACACAATAAATTGTTAACCCTGTTTGGTGCATCTCACTTACTTTGGGGCTACCAAGCTAGGAAGGAAATCCACTATCAGTCGTATCAATTTGAAGCTAAACAGTCTCAATTCACACTTCTCATTTAATCCCTACCCAATTCAACTTTTACCTAGGCACCTCCTAGATATGAGAATCCCTCTCACTCCTAATCACTGCAGTGATATAAAACAATCTCAGTTCTAGGGAATGTTTCAAGAAACCAAAAAGAAGAACACTCTTTTAAAACAAAATACTTAATTTGCTTAAAAGTTTCACTAAGAACAATACTCAACTCTTTTCTTAAAAGCTTAGATGAGAATAATAACTTGATAAACAAGTAACAATCAGTCAACTCAAATACATCAAAAGATACATGAGGATGTACAAAGAACATAGAGAGAACCTAAGGAACTATCAAACCCTAAACCCTTATTTTTCACAAGGTTTTACAATAAAACTATGCTACTTAAAAACTAGGTATTGGACGACTTCTTATATAGATTTTTGCAGTTGGTTTTGGACTCTTCAATCAAATATAATCTTTATCTCTAAATCCTTTTTATGAAACAAATCCGTTAGTACTATGTTTTATGGATTGCCATAATTTTTGCTAAAACATGGTTTGCCATAATAGGATTGTTGTTATGTGTTTTTAGCCAGATGTCGAAGACAATATCACGACATCTTAGTCTGATGCAGGTGGTACTGCAATTTGGTTTATTCTTGACAAATCATTAATTGATTCTGTGAGATTTAAGTTGTTTATATCTCACTAATTTATTGCAGGTCAAGAATTTTATATATGGGACAAATAATATATCCAGTTGTGCACATGTTGCTATAATTGGTTGATTCAGACTAATTAGGAAATCTTATGTTTTGTTCCAAGAACCATGGAGATTTTTCTGCGCTGATTTGTGCAGCTCTCAGCATGGACAACAAGAAATATCTGGGCGAAGATTCAAGGCCCAAGGGTTACTAAAGAGTATTTAAAGAAACTACCTAGACCTAAGAGAATTAAGAACTTAGAAAAAAAAGGGGAAGCCGTATTTTCTCACTCTTGGGTTTGAAGGTTCTTCAAGGGAGTTTATATTTTTGTGTACGTCCTCATGTATCTCCGATACATTTGAGTTGACTGATTATTGCTTGTTCATCAAGCTATTGTTCTTCTCGAAGCTGTGAAACAAGAGTTGAGTGTTGTTCTTCGAGGAAGCTTTTAAGCAACTCCTAGTATTTGATTTGGAAGTGTGATCTTACTATTTTTATTGTTCAGGTTGCTATGACTGTGACCTGTTTATAGATAGTCCCTGTGACTGGGATATGTCTTTTATCACTACGGTGATTAGAAGTG
The DNA here is from genome assembly GCA_948472305.1 of Vicia faba. Lineage (NCBI taxonomy): Eukaryota > Viridiplantae > Streptophyta > Magnoliopsida > Fabales > Fabaceae > Vicia > Vicia faba. Next base: position 930,191,850 of record OX451738.1, on the reverse strand, counting down.
GAATGTCAATTTCTCATATCTAGGAAGGACTTAGATAGGAGTTGCATTGGGTACGAATTAGGCGCGAAGTTGTAAGATTGAGATTAGTTTAGCTTCAAAATAATACTACTAATAATGGATTTCCTTCTTGGCTTGGTAGCCCCCAAAGTAGGTGAGTTAGCACCGAACTGGGTTAACATATCATTGTGTTCTTTAGTTTTCTATAACTTTTATTTCTGTACTTTTACTATTGTTGTTGTTTTGTCAGCAGCTGTTATAACACATGTCACAACATCGCTTTTATGTTAAAACATCAGTCTTGACATATTAGGTGTACGTTCCAGAATTACAATTGGCATCAAGAGCAGGCATCCTATTCTGGTTACTGGGTGAGATCCGAGGATATATTTTCTGGCACTATGGAGAAAGAGTGGGGTTATAATAATGGACCACCCATGTTGAATGGTTCTAACTATGACTGGTGGAAAGTTCATATGATAGCTTCTGAGAGTTATGGACAACAAAGCATGGAAGGCTATTTTGAAAGGATGGAAGCATCCAGTTGTTAATATCATTGATAAAGATGGGAAAGAGATTGAAACTATTACAATAAAACTCGAAGAACAATAAAGTCTGCAATTGTTTCTAAAAATCATTGATTGATTGTGCCTTATGAGTACTAGAAACCTCCAAAATCTCATATTTTTCAATCAAATCTTCAAGGATATTATCTAGCTACAATGACATGATGTTCTGTTGCAACATATTACAACATTTGATAGAACATCTGTCAAATAAGTACCAGTAGACTCTGTTGTATCAGCTGATTAAGATGCTACAATATCTTGCTTAACATTAGGGTTTAATACACATTTTTTACAATGAAACATGTTTTGATAAAATTGTTGTCAACTCCTTGTTTTACCAAAATTGTTTCCAACAATAAAATCACAGACCTAACAATCTCCTCCTTTGGAAAATTTTGGCTAAAACAACCAAAGGCCAATTAACCAGGAGACAGGAATAAAACCACAAACACAAGTTACATGAAACCATGTAAACTCTGTAAACACAACACAAATTATAAGCGTGTACAATCAGAGAGGTACAATACTCCCCTTGTTATACACAATCAAATTTCCCCCTCAAATAAAAAAAACCCAAATCAGAGCACACGCAACAAAAGACACATCATAATCAGCAGCAACAACTCTAGCACAACCAACACAACTAAGCATAACCAATCATGACCCCCCTGAATAATTGTATAAGCAATCACAAACATGTACTCTTCTAAGAACAGTAACACACATTCATATCACAATGCTAAATAAACATGTCAATACATGTGATATAACATCAGGACACAATACTTTACTCCCCTTTTTTATCCAAAACATTGACAAAAAGCAATAGAGTAAATATACACAATGGAAACACAGACTACAAGAGAACATATTTCACCCAGGCAATACCATATATAGAAACAAATATGATAACAACCAATCATGAGCACTATATGGAAACAAACAGATGGAAACACAACCTTTTGGCCAACTTCAGGTTGTCTTCCCACTCCTGCTTCCGTCAAAAATCCCCCCCCCCTGTCAAAGATCCTCATGCATTCCTTGGTGTTTTAGACAATCCCATTTTCTTGCGGAATACCTTCCTTCCATCTCTTATTATAAGCAATTTGTTTGGGCATGTCATGCCTCAGAGTATAGAGGAAAGATGCAACATTAGTTGCATTCCTCCTTTTCTGTAATTGTTATAACTCCTTAATAGTATAAGTTTCGATCCCACTGTTTTTGAAAACAACAAGTTGTTCCTTGTTGTCCATTTTCTCTAGAGTTATAACCTTCTATTTAATGAGATTCTTGATCAATTTTTTATAACTACCAAGATCATTGTTCTAGTCATGTTGAATGAGATATCTGAAAGAGTCCAGATCTTCACCATAAATGTCATGATATCTCTCACGACATCATGTTTCTTCAACATGAGCTCATAGAAACTTTCTCTTGTTTCCCTACCTTCATCTTCATTAGTATACCAATAAGCACATTCCTGCTCCTTACTAACCCAGAAACTCAAACTATTTCTTAAGGCAAAACATCCATCATCATTTGATATCTTCACATTTAATTTAGTGATATTTCCTTTATCAGAGTGAGTTGTAGTTAGTTCCTTGGATTGTTCTATCTGTCCTTTAGTAGATAGACCTTTGCTGGATTGAGAGTTCACTTATTGAGTGCTTGTGAATTCACAAATTTGCTCCCTAAGTGCTTCATCAGTTTGCATACAGGATGTTTCAACATTCTCTGACATCCATCTTCTCTTTAGTAATTGAATCATAAATTTTCACATTGATAGATTCTATTGTCATTCCAGTTCTGGGGATAAAAACTCTATAAGATCTTCTGCTTGTCCAATAGCCTAGAAATATTCCTTCATCCCCTATGGAATCCTTCTTGTCCACTTGATCTTTGTTAGTAAAGATCAGGCATTTACTTCCAAATATATGAAAGTATTTAACTTTAGGTTCCCTTCCTTTCAATACCTCATAGAGAGTAGTAGTAGTACCTCCTCTGGACGTGACCCTATTATGAATATAGCATGCAGTATTCATAGCTTCAGCCAAAAACTCAAATGGGAATTGCTTAGCAGTAAGCATGACTCTAGCTGATTCTTGAATTGCTCTAGTCTTTTTTTTCAACAATTCCATCTCCCTGATTTTTCCAGGAATAAGAGAACTCATGGCTTATTGCTTAAGAATCACAAAATTAAAAAAAATTGCATTCATAAACTCCTTGTTATTGTCACCTCTGACTTTGACAATCACACTCATCTTTTCCTCTTGAATGCTTTGACACAGACTTTTGAAGACTTCAAAAGTATCTGATTTTTCTCTAAGAAAATTCATCCAAGTATATCCAGAAAAGTCATCTACAACCATAAAGACATACCTTTTTCCTCCTAGGCTATCTACTCGTAACAGTCCCATTACATCCATATGAAGAAGTTTTAGCACTTTGGAAGTAGTCTGATGTTGCAACATTGAGTGTGACATCATGATTTGCTTATTATTTTCACACTTATCACAGACTTTTCCTTCTTCAATCTTGAGCGCTGACATATCTCTAATGGCTCATTTAAATATGACTTTATTCATTCTTTTGAAATGAAGATGTCCAAGACAATTTCACTTCATCCTCATTATTTTTTGAACATGTGGAAGAGTAAGAAATTATTTGAGATTCCCACAAATAAAAATTATCTTTGGACCTTATTCCTTTCATTAGAATGATTTTTTTCCTTCATTTTTGACCAAACATTCTGATTTTGAGAAGTTGACTAATAGACCTTGATCACACAATTGACTAATACTAATAAGATTAGCAGTTAATCCTTTCATAAATAACACATCTTTTAACCTAGGACAACCATCACACATCAGGTTTCCAACTCCTTTGATTTCTCCTCTAAACATATCACTAAATCCTACAAAACCTGTGGGATGAGGCTTGACATCTACCAACATCTTATGAACCCCTGTCATATGTCTAGTGCACCCACTGTCAAAGTACCAGTCTTCATTGGTCAAGTTTCTCAAGGAAGTATGAGTTATAAGGTTAATATCCCTATTTTTAACACTTCTCTTTTTGTTCACTATATTAGCCTTGGAACGAACTGAAGATTTTTTATTTCCATACAATTTGAAACAGAAAGGCGTTATATAACCAGACTCACCATAGTAGTGACATCTCCAAGCAGATTGAGGTTGATTTGAAGATTTATCATATTTTCCAGGATGTTGTAACATGTGTTTAGACATGTTGATCTTTTTCTTCTTTTCAGAAGGAAATAACTTCTCTTATGTCACTCTTCTTAGTTTATTATCAGATTGATAATGAAATCTAGCATTTTATTCATCTTTTAACATATTTATGGAATCTGTCAAGTTATCAAGCTTGGAATTTAAGCGTGTTACTTTACTTTATAGACGAGACACATTACTTAAGAGTGGCTTCATCTCATTCTCCAAGTCAGTAATTATTTTCCTTTGTTCTTCCTCTTTCTTGAGGCTCTCATCACACCTGTCACACGTCTCCTTGTAGGACACATCCAGGTCTTCATAAATATCATTCTCATAGCAAGCTTCAACTTCATCTTCCCATCTGCTAGATAGGGCAAACACAAGTTTGGCAGTCTAAGAATTATCTTCATCTTCTAACTTATCATCATCAGACCAAGATGCAGTGAAACCTTTCTGCTGTTTCTTGAGGAATTTAGGACATTCAGGTCTAATATGACCATATCCTTCACATTTAAAACATTGGATTCCTCTACTTTGACTTGACTTCTCTTTTGAGAATCAAGATTATACTGATGTCATATGAAATGTTCTTGACATCTTGTCTCCCTCTTCTATCTAATCTTTTTAATACTCTATTGAATTGATTCCTAAGTAGCACAATAGTATTAGACTGATCCTCATCAGTGTCCAGCTCATCTTTACCTTTCTTATCTTCAACACTGGATACAAAAGTTATGCCTTTGTTCTTTTTCTCAGTCTTATCACCAATAGCCAATTCAAATGTTTGAAATGACCTAATAATCTCATCAACTCTCAAATTGTTGATATCCTGAGCTTCTTCAATAGCTGTAACCTTCATGTAAAATCTCCTAGGTAAGGACCTAAGAATCTTTCTAGTTAATTTTGCTTCTGATATTTTCTCTCCCAAGTCACTTGATGCACTAACAATTTCACGAATCTTCATCTGATATTTCTGAATTGTCTCGTCATCCTTCATCTTCAAGTTCTCAAATTTAGAAGTGAGAAGATGAAGTCTTGAAAAAATATTCACTTTAGAGGTACCTTTATAAGTTGTCTTGATAATCTCCCAAGCATCCTTGGCTACAATACATGTATTAATCAACCTGAAAACATTTTTGTCTGCTCCATTGAATAGAGCATTCAAAGCCTTGGAATTTCCAATGACTTCTTTATCATCATTTTCATCCCATTCTTCTTCAGGTTTTATATATTATTTTCCATATTTGTCCTTCACAACCGGATGCTCCCATCCTTTTAAAATAACCTTCCAAGCTTTACTATCCATATATTTCAGAAAAGCTACCATTCTGACCTTCTACTAGTCATAGTTTGAACCATCCAACATGGGTAGTCTGTTGTTATATCCTCCTTCTTTATCCATAGTGCCAGAAAGTATATCCCTGGATCTCACCCAATAAACAAAATAGGGTGTCCGATCTTGATTCCAATTAAAATTATGGCAAACATAATATTATAATTTAAGACTGGCGTCTCAACAACATACAATGTCATGACAAATGTTATAACATATGCTGCCAAAAAAATAGACTTGCTAAAAATAGAAAGATTATGCAGAAAAGTAAATTGCAGAAACTTAAAGAACATATCAATTGTTAACCCAGTTCGGTGCAACTCACCTACTCTGGGGGATACTAATCCAGGAAGGAAATCCACTATCAGTAGTATCAATTCAAAGCTAAATAGTCCCAATTTACACTTCTCACTTAATCCCTACCCAGTGCAACTTCTACCTAGGCACCTCCTAGATATGAGAACCCCTTTCACTCCCAATCACCAAGTGACATCAGAAAATCCTAGTCCTAGGGAATGTTTCAAGAAACCAAAAAGAAGAACACTCTTCCAAAACAAAATACTTAGTTTTCTTAAAAGCTTCACTAAGAATAATACTCAACTTTTTGCTTGAAAGCTTAGAGGAGAACAATAACTTGATAAATAAGTAACAACCAGTCAACTCAAATACGTCAAAATATACATGAGCACATGCAAAGAACAGACAGAGAACCTAAGTAACTATCAAACCCTAAACCCTTATTTTTCATAAGGTTTTACAATAAAACTACGCTACTTAAAAACTAGGTCTTGGACGACTCTTTATATAGACTTCTGCAGTTGGGATTGGACTCTTAAATCAAATATAATCTTAAACTCTAAATCCATGAATAATCTTCTCCATAAAAATAGAAACAAAAAACAAATCTTTCAAATATTTCCTAAAACGTCTCAAAGATCCTTTTTATGAAACAAATTAAATCTGCAATTGTTCCTAAAAATCTGTGATTGCCTGTTCCTGTTATGAGTATTATAAATCTCCAGAATCTTAAATTTTTCAATCAAATCTTCAAGGATATTATCCAGTTGTACTGTTATGATGTTCTATTACACCATGTTACAATATCTGATAGAACATCTATCAAATAAGTACCAGCTGACTCTATTGTACCATCTGGTGAAGATGTTAAAACATCTTGCTTAAAATTAAGCTGCAATACATGTTTTTCCCAATGAAACATGTTTTGATAAAATTGTTTTCAACTCCTTGTTTTACCAAAATTGTTGTCAACCATAAAATTACAGACCTAACATTGAAGAATCATCGAAGTCAGCCCCAATATATACCAAATTTGAATTTCCATGTTCTTTTACAGGCGGGGTTCTAGTAGTTAAAATGGTTTTAAAACTGATTTGTGATTTTAAGCATGTTTGGGGAAATTTGGGTTTTCATGAGAGAGTTGTTGTTTGTGAAAAACATGTTTAGGATTGTTGATTACATGTTTGTTTTTAAATTTGAGAATATGTTTTGTTGTGTTGTTGTAAATTTCTATTACAAGTATTTAGTTATTGATTCATGATCTGAATATGTTAGAATAAGTTTGGCTTTTGTGTTAGAGATTTTGTTTTTCTACAGAAAAATCTTGTTGGGTGAGTATATGGGGTATAAACGGTCTAGAGGAGGGGTGAATAGACCCTGATAAAAATTTTGACCGATTTTCTAAAATGGATTATTAGATGTTTTTCAAAATGCAAGCGAAAGTCTTAAAGCAAAAATAGAGATATTATACTCTTATTGGAATTTAATCACGTGAAAAAATACAAAATTCACAAAACTCACAAATTGTTCAACAATGAATAATTGAATGATTGTATGTTAAACGAGATGTATCCTATACGATATTTCAATTATGATCGGATTCTAACATCACTAGTTTTCCAGAATTTAATCACCACTAAAGTTGAATTAGGTATCAATTATAACAAAACCTAAACATATATAATAAATCACTACCAACTGAATTAAACGATAAACTACGCTAAGATTTGAAAACCTAAGAATACAATATCTTACGAAAATTAAATGCAAGAGTAAGAGTGAGAGAGTGATAGGGGGAGACAGTACACCGAGATATATAGTTGTTCAACATTTGTTCTTACTTTGCCTACTCCACTCCTCAATGGTTTTCCATTAGAAGTTGCTTTGTTCCTTTTTGTTTTTGACAAATATTACAAGAGTTCTTACAATCCCTAATCCATAATAATGACGAGAAAAATAAATCTTCTATCTTGATCTTGACTTGTATACAACGTAATGCCAAACTCTTATGTGTAATTTTTACTTGATTCACACTTCTTAAATCTTCCAGATTCACTAATCTTCTCAAAATCTTTGTGTGGGGGCAATCACCCCTGATGCCGCCAATTTCTTGAGCGATGATTGTCTGAAGATTTGAGAAGAAATCTGCCTTGTCTATAACCTTCCACACAGTCACTACCAAGGCCATCTGAAGAGAAGAACCTCCTTCTTTTCACTGGAATTTGTCACAATTAACCGAGATAACCTAAATCCTGCAAGCTTCTTGAAAATCTTTAACAAACCTTCAAGAACGGTTAGTTTCAAGAAAACACCTCCCTCAACAATAATAAATATTCATAATCAAGATCTGAAATCAAACTAGAGGTTGAAGATGAAATAAATTTTGTTTGCTAATTGTTGTATCCCAAAATTTCCCTCTCACTTCTCAAGATATTTACTACGAAGATCTTCAATACCTCAAGTTTGCACAAGTACCGACTAGGTCAAATAATCTCCTCAACACTGATGCCTCAAATTAGGGTTTGAGTTTGTACAAAGGCAGTTGGATTTCTAATGTTTCAACTGACTTTCATTAATCATTATGGATCCTCGAGATTTATTTTTTTGAAGTTTCAAGTCTTGGATCACAATTTTCCAAGAAGGTCATTCAAATTACAAAAAGGGCAAAATGAGCAAAATTAGGGTTTTTGACTGAAAATGACCAAACTTTGATTTTTGACCTAATACCTGGTTTATTGGTTGGAAGCATGATCTCAAGGATCCGAGCGCGTCATTTTGTCCTAATTTCGCACTTCAATTCATCTCCCGAGATCAGTGGATTGATAGACAAAATTCGATCAACTGATGGGAAAAGTCATATGTACACTAAAAAGTCAAACTTTGACTTTTTGACCAAAGTTGAGTCCTAAAAATTATATTTCATCAAGACATCCAAAATATGAAATTTGATCATCAAAAATCAAGAAAGTAAAAAATCCAACTTTTGCAAGACTTTAAAATTTTTCTAAGTTAAATTCATTGCTTCATGACATGTTGTCACTACAATTCAAAATAGTTCAAGATGTTACAAATAATTCAAGTTATTAAAAAATGGAATTTTTGCAAGTTTAAAAATCCTAAAATTTGTATTGTTTGGACTTTTTTCTTTGACTCAAAACCTTGCCATAATACTTTGTCTTTGATACAATTTGCATAAATTGCTCCACAAGCCAAACTTGTTTCATGTTGCAAACTATGTTGTCCAAATTATTGCTGAACAAAGTATGATATGCTACTTCTATACATTTCCACAACACTCCAAAAACACTGCTCCATTGTTGTCCTACAAAAAACCTTATGCTATGTGTTGTACCCCAAAATTTTCCCTCCCATTTCCTCAACATTTTCTCATCACAAGACCCTTGAAGATCAAGATCCAGTTAGGGTTTCCTCTGCTCAAGACTTCTCCTTGCACTGTTGACCCAGATTAGGGTTTGTGTTTGCACAAAGATATTTTGACCCAAAATGCCTAAGATGACTTTCATGCTTCATGTTGGACTCCAAAGTTTATCCATACCAAGTTTCAAGTCTTGATTCCAAATTTTGCCCAGTCAATTGGACAGTTGACCTAGAAATCAACTGTATTGGGGAAAAAGTCAATTGTGGCCAATTGACAGTCAAATCTCATGAAAATTGACCCACATCAACATTATGAACTCACATGGACCATTTGATCAATTTTGGATCACAATTCCACAAGAAATTTGATCAGATCATCAAAAGGGCAAAATGGTCATTTTTAGGGTTTTGACTGCACAAAGGCAATTTTTGACTGTTTGACCTAGCCAATGGCAAACCAAGCTCACATATGGACTCAAAGACCCCATGGAATTATCTTGACATGCTCAACATATTCAAAAGATCCCAAATACACAAGATTGACAGTTGAATTTCCCAGTCAATTGATCAATTTTGACTGTATACTGAAAAGTCAAACTTTGACTTTTTGGTCAAAATCAAGGGTCAAGATTCATTTTTCATCAAAACATGCCAAATCATGAAACTTGTCCATCAAGAAATCAAGAAATGCAAATTAGGGTTTGAAATGAAGATTTTTCATAACTTAGAATTTTTCTAAGTTATGAAAAACCCTAATTTTTCCTAACTTTGCCCCACTTTCTCACCAAGATTCATTTGGATTCACGCAAAAGTCAAAACATGAAAGTTGTAGCCTATTGCATAATCTACAACTTTGATTCACAAAGTTTCCCCAAAAGAAGCTTGTATCTCAAGTTACAATTTTTGGAACAAGGGTACCAAACCATTCTTAACTTAGTGAAATTTGACCTATTTTAGGCAAGTTTTTTTACCTAACTTCAAGACCATTTTTCATACACTTCCACTTGGAATTTCAATTTGCATTTCAAAGATGGATTGTAGTACACATTCCAAGCTTTCCAAAATGTCCAAGAACTTCTCAAACAACCTTATGGTTAGGGAGAATCGAATTTGACAATATGGGAAAAACTCACTTTTGAATTGGCCAAGTTACATGTTCATAACACTATGCATTTTCAATCTCAGCTTGCACAACTTGATTACAGGTCTTTTATCTCAATTACACTCATAAATTTAATGCCAATCCTTTGTGCCAAGACCATGTTCTATGTGTTCAAGCATTTCCTAAAGGTTTAATCCCAAATTGGAAAAAGCATTATATCCATTTTTGCAAAAGTTACACTTTATGTCAATTGGTAAATCAAGAAGGTACAAAGGAAATCTCTTTGGCACAAGTTTATGAGTTAATCACACTGATCAAGGGGAAGTTTGGCAGCATAGTATGGGGGCCTGTACAGGCTAGAAACACAACTTGGCCATTGCTTGCTTAAAGTTTAAGAAACATTGCATATGACATACCAACTCTCATATCAGTTAACCAAGGCTTAGAGAAAGTTATCAAACACATTCAAGACATTCATCCTAAGCTGAAGCACGACCCTAAGATCCCAAATACCTTCCCATTCCCAGAATCACCTTCAAACTGCTCAAAACAGGGCATCCCTGCAGTTTGAATCCCATAGCTCAAACCTTCCATGCTTTCTTGCTAAAAACACATCAAACACATTCCATAACATCTCTTGAAGCTAATCAAAACCTAAGACACGACCTGTAACACTCCCAGGCATCATCACCATTTTCATTTTCTTGTTTTGCAGTTGAAGTTCTCTAGCACGATTCAAAAGGTTTCAAGACAAAGTAAAGCTTGGAATAGCATCCCTGGACATCAAGGAAGTTGTACCAATCATCACCTTGCTTTGAAGACACCTCAATCACCAGATACAACTTCAACTAAATAGGTAAGTTCATGAACACGAATCTCTTTATCCAGGCATTGTTAGCTTTAGGTTTGTGAAGAAAACATGTCACATTCATAGCCCTGAACATGCCCATATAATTAGATTTCATTTATATTATGTATGCTTAGAGAATTTGATGTCTGAACTTTGAACAAAAATTAGGTTAAGAATTGGGGGAGAAGAAATTCTCTCTCATTCCCGAGACTTAAAACATGTTCTTTATATGTGTGAATTCGTGAGAAGATGCTTAACATTTTTGATGTTGTAAGTTTTTGCTAAAACTCAAAGAATCAGGACCTTGCAATGGAAGAAAGAGGCGCGTGTTTTTTGTTCAAACAGAAGTCTGGAGGTTGAAGAAAGACTTGGTGGGCTGGGCTTGTGTTGACATTTCTTTTTACACACTCTTATTACTTTTACACCCCCTGAGCCCATTTTATTTATTTTAATGATTTTTGGAATTTTTCTTTTTTGGTTTGACTTATTTATTTTTTCTTATGATATTAAAAATATAAAAAATATTTTTCTCACCATTTTCCTATTTATTAGATATTTATTTGTTTAGATTAGTTTTTTGAACATAAATAAATAAATAGATATACTTTTATTTGAAAAATGTTAAAATAGTGCAAATACATTTTATTTTCCATTTTATTTTACTTTATCTTCTGAAAATATTTTATATAAAAAAATACTTTTTTTTATAAATATTAAATATTATTATTTGTATATATAATACATATTCAGAAAATAATACATATGTATATATATTTGTTAGTGTATTTAGGGTAAAATACAAAATATACACACTTTTATTTTTCTTATTAATATTTAATATAAAAATACCTTTTGACAAATATACTTCATCTTTATTTTATTTTTGTATATAATAAATAAATATTATACATAATAAATAAATAATACATTTTATTTAATAAAATTAGGGTTTTGCCCTAAACATGAAAAAACTCCAAAAAATAATACTTTTATTTTTGTTTATTTTGACATGTAAAAATACTTTTTTTCCATACATACAAAAAACCATTTTTTGCATCTTGTATATTTATTCTTATTTTATTTAATTTATGCAATTAAATTATCTTGTAAATAATTCAATATTGATGTAATAGTTTAGGTTTAAATTCCTTGTCAAAATCTCCATTTGAACATTTGTACCCCCCTTCCCATATATTGTGTTGTAATAGCTTAGTAAATTTATTTTTCGCACTTTATTGCTTTCTAATTATACCATGTTAGAATTAGGGTTTGTATGCGAATTAAAAAACGACAAAAATAGTTTGACCTAATTTCAAGATAAACAAGCATGAAAATGGACAACACTTATCACACTTGCACCCCTAGGGTATTCCACTTGTTGCCTTCAATAAATGGGCCATATTGCATGTTAGGTCTCTTTGGGCAAAACAAACACAAATCAAATGATCATAGTCCCTCGATGACGCTTTCAAAAGTTGCCTAAACAAATGATCAAGTCCCTTAAGGAAAATTGCCCAAAGATACTTGGCACCATTGCAATTATGGTCTAAACGATGACCCGCGCCCGTCCCTTTCACATCCTAACATGAGATTGTCCACCAAATACAATGGTGGAACAAACTTGTTAAAAGGGTTAAAACATAGCAATAATCCTTGAGAAAATTTAGGAGTAGATAACCTCTTAGTTACTTGAATCAAACTTGCAAAAACAAAACACTTGCCTATTTTCTAAAACCACACCTCACAACACTTTCAAAACAAACTTTCAAAAACAAATGAAAACCTTTTCAAAAGACATATATCTTTGTATACATCCCAACATGGATCATTACAAAGGTCGCCACCACATTGGCTTCTTTTCAAAACATTTTCAAACCCACACACACGAGCACCATTTCAAACAATTGAAAATTAAGGCAAGTTGATCTAAGCAAGTAACTAAGAGCCCATGGATAACCATGGATAGAAAGGGTGCTAATACCTTCCCTTTCTATAATATACTCCCCGAACCCAAGAAAACATCTCAAAGGTTTTTGCTGTGCTTTTTAAACCTTTCCTTAGGATAAAAAAAAAGTCGGTGGCGACTCTTGCTCAACCGAAACATTTGCGAAAACAAACACAAAACCATAGTCAGTTCTCCCACCGTATCACAGAACTGGCGACTCTGCTGGGGATGAAATTAAAAGTGGAGTAACCTTAGGGCTTAGATCACCTTTGTTTTCAATTGTTTGCTTTGTTTGCTTTTATATTTGTGGGCTTTGCATCGGAGTTTCATAGATCCTAACCCGGATCTGGGGAATACCCTTTTTAGGTAGCATAATCTGTGAGGGACCTGTCTGGCGTAGACCGACATGGGTGAAGCAGTTGCTACGTTGGTGTGGCACCTTGGTCTGTACCTATATCCCTTGTGTTGCAATGAGGAGAATATAGGTCTTCTAAGGAGTCATTAAACACCAACCGACCTTAGAACCTTAAATTGACCAAACTTGGCCATTAGAACAGTAGCAGTATGCTACACTCATTGAGGCTAAACTCTCGCGATGGTTCTGGCCGCAAGAAAAGATTGCGATGCTGGAGTTATGACCGATTGAGGGTAGTCAATAATTTGAGATCCTCTAGAACCCGGTTACTTTTGATAGGACAGGTTTTACCCAATGAAACCAAAAGAGGGTAATACCTAAACTTCATGCTGGCCTGAAACCTAAGGGTTGTCTTGTGTGACTTGTATGCCTTATCATGTTTGCCTGTGTGAATACTTGTGGTGTGCTTTATCATAGCATCATGCCATCATACCATTGCATGCATCCTGTATAAAGGACTAACCCATTTCAAAGACAAAAAAGTTTCATCTTTGCTCTGTTTTGTAGGACATCATGATGCCCGTGCGTAGGAATACTGTCCGGCTCAACTTTGTTCAACCACCAACTTTGCTCAAGGATTTGGTTGGTAGGATTCCAAACACTTCTTCCTTCATCAACAGGCATGGTTCTCTCCTTGGCTTGATCACTGCAAAATGGGACCAACAACTGATAAGTGTCCTGACCCAGTTTTATGACCCCCTGTATCATTGTTTCACCTTTCAAGACTTCCAGCTGGTTCCTACCCTGGAAGAATTCTCTTATTTGCTTGGGATCCCTGTCTTGGAGAAAACTCCATTCACTGGTTTAGAAAAGACTCTTAGGCCTGAAGAGGTTGCTGCAGTTCTCCCTTTGACCAAAGAAGAGGTATTGGCTAACTGGGAAACTAGAAGTGGAGTTAAGGGCTTTTTGGTCAAATTTCTGGTTGGCAAGGCTAATGATTTCTGGAATGACTTGGACTTCAAGGCGTACGAAGATATTCTGGCTCTTTTAATCTATGGTCTGGTATTGTTCCCAAATCCTGACACCTTTATCAGTATTTATGCCATAAGGATCTTCATGTCTCGAAATCCTGTACCCACTCTTTTGGGTGATATCATGCAACAACTCTATGCTCGTACTTCCCGAAAACGGGGAACTCCGTGGTGTTGTGCTCCTTTGCTGGTGAGGTGGTTTATTTCGCACCTTCCTAAGTTCGTGCTGAAGAATGAAGAAGGAAAGGGTTGGGCTCAGAGGTTAATGTCTCTCACTGATAATGACATCACTTGGACTCTCAGAGGTTTGGATGAGGTAGCTGTTATTGATCGATGCGGAGAATACCCTAATGTTCCATTGATTGGTATCCAAGGAGGAATCTCTTATAATCCATGCTTAGCTCTCCACCAGTTTGGAAGAGCCAGAAGAGTAGGGCCTCATGAAATGTTGGTTCCCCACTTCCATTTTGAGTTTCAGACAGACAATGACAAACTACGCCATGGATTCATTAAGGCTTGGGACAGAATTCACAAAGCTGACCCACATGAGTTGGGACCAAAGACTTCTCTACCAATGGAACCCTATTGCAGATGGGTCCGCATCCGTGCTCAGAAGTTAGGTATGCCGTATGAAGCTGTCAGACCTATCATTCTTGAATCTATTGATGAAGATGGGGTTCCTCCAACTGTCCTCCCTCCTCAGATACCCACTGATTTTGACACAATGAAGAGATCTTGGGCGCAGCTAAAAGAAGAACGGGATTTTTATCGGGAAAAGTTCAACAAACAGGAACGGAAGATCTAGAGGCTGACCAAGAAATTGGAGGAAGAGCGGGTCCTGAATAACTACATCCACACTGAGAAGAGGAGGCCATGGGAGCACTGATGGGCTTTGGATATTTCCTTTTACAGCTTTTATTTCCTTTTTAGTATTTTTCATTCCTGTAACGCCTAAGGGCAAGTTGTTGAACAATTTAAAATTTGAATCTAATGAAGTGTGTTTCCCTTTTGTCTACAAAGTTGAATCTTGTTTGTCTTTGAAAACATAAAACATACGCATCTCATTGCACCATATGCATAACAGGTACCCTTTTTTACAGGTTGCTTAATCTTCTTCACTGTTTATTTGAACAGTCATCATGAATCCAGACTCATCCAGTGAGCAAGCAATCAAGGCCCTTCAGGCCCAAAATGCCCAGTTTCAAGAAATGGTCCTGAGCCTGGCCCAAGGTCAGCAAGAGTTGAAGGCCCTACTCCTGAAGAAGAAGAAGAAGAAAAAGAGGATTGCGTTATTCAACACCGGACGCAGGTTTGGGAACACACTCCATAATGAAGCTGATCCAACTACTTCTTCTGCTGAGAAAGACAGTCCCCAAGGGGGAGGAGCTCCTAGTCCGGCAGTCTCTGACAACGAGACGGACTATAATGACGAACAATACCTACCTGCTGCTGACAGATACAAGCAATTAGAAGACCGCTTGAGCGCCATGGAGATTTAGAATGTGCCGGGGTTGGATTTCGGAGATTTGGGGTTGTCTTCTGGGGTAGTAATCCCACACAAGTTTAAGGCGCCTGCCTTTTCCAAATACGACGGGGTTTCCTGTCCAAAGCTGCACCTAAGGTCGTACGTAAGGAAGATCCAACCTTACACGGCGGATAAGAACCTTTGGATTCACTTCTTCCAAGATAGCCTTTCGGGGTCACAGCTTGAGTGGTTCTATCAACTAGATGGAACTAGTATCCGACATTGGGAAGATTTGGCTACCGCATTCTACAGACAATATCAATACAATTCTGATCTCGCTCCTACGCGTACCCAACTTCAGGGTATGTCTCTAGGAACGGGCGAAGGGTTCAAAGAATATGCACAAAAATGGAGAGATTTGGCTGGCAGGGTGCAGCCTCCATTGACTGATCGTGAGCTGGTTGATATGTTTCTAGAGACTTTGTCTGGTCCATTTTTCAATCATTTGGTTGGTAACTCCTCCGCTGGGTTTACGAATTTGATTCTGACGGGAGAAAGAATTGAAGCTGGCATCAGGTCAGGAAAGATACAAAAAGCTGCCTCCACAAGTACTGAGAAGAGGCCTTTCAAGAAAGAAGCAAGTGTCGTCTATGGTCCTAGAAGACAAGTCAAGACAGAAAGTCGCCAAGTCGTCAATGCCTTGGTCATTTCAAAGCCTGTTGCTGCTCCTCAGCAATACAATCAACAAAGAGGTGAAAGGCCCAAGAGACAGTATACTCGGTTGAGTATGACCTTGTCACAAATCTTACCACAACTATTATCAACCAACTTGGTGACCATCAAAGAAGCACCGAAGGTCGTGAATACTGCATCTCCTAAGTATAACCCAAATGCCCGTTGTGCTTATCATTCCGATAGCCCCGGGCATACTACTGATGATTGCTGGGCCTTGAGAAATAAAGTGCAAGACCTTATCGACGCAAAAGAAATTCAGTTTGAAGCGCCTGAGAGGCCAAATGTTGTAACTGCTCCTATGCCCCAGCATAGAGTAAATGCCATTGAGGAAGAGTTGTATGCTGTTTCGATGAATGATGTTGCTACCCCTCTATTGACTGTTAAGAGGAACTTACTACTAGCCGGTTTATTTCCGGGTTGTAGCGAGGGTTGCCTCCTGTGTGCTGTTATCCTTACCGGTTGTCCACTGCTGAAATCAGGCATCCAAAGCCTGATGGACAGCAAAGAGATTCTGTTCAAGAAAACTGTTGTTCCATTTGTTTCCGCTGAAGAAATATCTGTTGTCACAATTTACAATCCTGCCAAAGCTCCCCCGAGGAAGCCAGTCCAAATTATGTCTGTTACACCCGTTACTATTACTGTTTCGGGGCCTCTCCCCTATGAGTCTGATAAAGCTGTCCCATGGCATTATGGGGCCGACGTGTATGTGCTTGGGGTGAAGCAGGAGTTCAACACCAATACCAGTATCAGTAACATCACTGGTCCCGCCAAGATTACCCGCAGTGGCAGGCTCTTCTCGCCTGACATTGCACCACCAGTTATCCGAAAACCTCTCATCATCACACCCGCAAGTGTGCATGTTCCAAATCAAGTTCATGTGTCTACTACTGCCGCCGAGTCCTCTGATGCTCGGGGCAAAGAAGTTGCTACCGATTTGCCTGCCAGGACGGAGGCACCAAAAAAGACTGCTGTTGAAGCCTCCCAACAAGAGATGGAGGAAATCCTTAAAATCATTAAAAAGAGTGACTTCAATGTTGTTGAACAGTTGGGGCATACCCCCTCCAAAATCTATATGCTATCATTGCTGCTATGCTCAGAGGCCCATGCAAAAGCCCTGATTTCATTTCTGAAAACGGCCCATGTGCCGCAAGAGACCTCTGCAGATCAATTCACTGACTGTGTAGCTAATTTGACAGCTGACAATGGATTGGGGTTCTCAGATGCTGACCTTACCGCCAAAGGGAAAAATCACAATGATGCCCTGCATGTTTCCATAGAATGCAGGGGCACTACTCTCGCACACGTGTTAGTGGATACCGGCTCTTCCCTGAATGTTTTGCCCAAGAAGGCATTGGATCGCTTGGATTGTGAGGGCCTGGAATTGAAACCTAGTAACATCATTATTAGAGCTTTCGACGGTTCTAAGAGGATGGTGCACGGCGAAGTAGACATTCCTATTCGGGTGGGTTCCCAAGTCTTCGACTCAATGTTATATGTAATGGATATTCGTCCATCTTATTCCTGCTTGTTGGGTCGACCCTGGATTCACAAGGCTGGGGCAGTAACATCCACTCTACACCAAAAGCTCAAATACCCTGTCAAAGGGAAGATTGTTACTGTGCAGGGTGAGGAGGAATACATGGTTAGTCACTTGAATTCATTCCGGTATATCGAGATGGACGGGGAGTTTATTGAAACCCCCTTTCAGCATTTTGAGGAGGTACCTCCAACGTTGGCATCAGCTGAAACAGTGGTTGAAGAAGACTTTCCGTTGAAGATGGCGTCCTTGAAGGATGCCCGGGCTGTAATCGAGAAAGGCAAATGTGCAAACTGGGGTCAGCTTCCTGACTTCACACAAAAGAATGACAAGTTTAGGCTGGGCTTTACTGCAGAGGCTCAGAGGGCTGTGCGCAAGGAAAAGATCAAAAAGGCTCCGGTGTTTATCTCCTACCCAAGGGTGAATGCTATCGAGGAGGACGTAGAGGAAGCAGAGTTTGACAGTTGGATCTATCCAACCACCAGCAACGGACCAAGTAACTGGACGGCAAAGGATTTTACACCTATCACATTTGTCACGCAGTAATTAACTCTTTTGATTTTCAATTTGTAACAAACAATATGTTACAACTTTGTTGGCTCGGTGTCCTACCCGGGGCATCGTAGCTCCATTTGTGAGGGCTTTTTGTATGACATTTCCATATATCATCAATCAAAACATTGGACGTTTGTTGCATTTCAAATCTTGCGCTCTCTTTTCTTTCTGTGTTATATATTGCAAAACAGCTATATTTACACACACTCACTTATACAGGTTTCAATCCACTCTGGATCTTACTGGTAACAGCTCTGCTACCACCAGTTATGACTTCGAGAATCTGATCAACTTGGCCGAAGATGATTGTGAAGTGCCTGGCGAACTCGCAAGACTGCTACTCCAAGAAGAGAGGGCTATTCAACCACATGAAGAGCCGGTGGAAACAGTGAACCTGGGTACGGAGACAGATAGGAAAGAGGTCAAGATTGGGGCCAATCTAGAGCTCAGCGTGAAGTAACGATTGATCCAGATGCTACATGATTACATGGAGATATTTGCTTGGTCCTATGAAGACATGCCTGGTTTGGATGCCGACATTGTAGTTCATCACCTGCCAACCAAGGAAGACTGCCCTCCGGTAAAGCAAAAGGTCCACCGTATGCGCCCAGAGATGTCCGAAAAGATCAAGGCTGAGGTTATGAAGCAATTCGATACCGGGTTTCTAGCAGTGACCTCTTACCCTCAGTGGGTTGCCAATGTGGTGGCAGTACCTAAAAAGGATGGTAAAGTCAGAATGTGCGTCGACTACAGGGATTTGAATAGGGCGAGCCCCAAGGATGATTTTCCTCTACCTCACATCGACGTTCTTGTTGAAAATACTGCTCAACACAAGGTGTTCTCCTTCATGGATGGTTTTTCAGGGTATAATCAGATCAAGATGGCTCCGAAAGATATGGAAAAGACTACCTTTGTGACTCAGTGGGGCACCTTCTGCTACAAGGTCATGCCGTTCGGGTTGAAAAATGCTGGGGCAACCTACCAACGTGCCATGGTTGCTTTATTTCATGATATGATCCATCATGAGATTGAGGTATATGTTGATGACATGATTGCGAGGTCCCAAACTGAGGAGGAGCACCTTGATCATCTGCGGAAGCTGTTTGACCGATTGAAGTTATACAAGCTGAGGTTAAATCCCAACAAATGCACCTTTGGGGTGAGGTCTGGAAAGTTGCTAGGTTTCATTGTGAGCGATAAAGGTATTCAGGTGGACCCTGCCAAGGTAAAAGCCATACAAGAGATGCCAACTCCAAAGACAGAGAAAGAAGTCAGAGGCTTTCTGGGATGACTGAATTATATTGCCCGATTCATCTCACATCTAACCGCTACTTGTGAGCCAATCTTCAAATTACTGAAGAAAGATCAAGTAGTACGTTGGAACGATGAATGTCAGGGTGCTTTTGAAAAGATAAAGGAGTACCTCCAAGAGCCACCCATTCTTATGCCTCCAGTGGAAGGAAGACCTCTGATACTATACTTAACAGTGCTTGATAATTCAATGGGGTGTGTGCTGGGGCAGCATGACGAGTCTGGCCGAAAAGAGCACGCTATTTATTACCTGAGCAAAAAGTTTACCAACTGTGAGTCTCGTTACTCACTGCTCGAGAAAACTTGCTGCGCTCTGGTATGGGCTGCTCACCGGCTGAGACAGTATATGCTGACTCACACTACTCTGTTGATTTCAAAGATGGATCCCATCAAGTACATATTCGAAAAGCCTGCTCTGTCTGGAAGAATAGCAAGATGGCAAATGATCTTGACAGAATATGATATCCAGTATACAACTCAGAAAGCAATCAAAGGAAGTGTACTGGCAGATCATTTGGCACACCAACCTGTGGACGATTACCAATCATTGAACTTTGAATTTCCGGACGAAGACATCATGGTGGTAACTGATTGTGAAGTGCCTGGACCGGATGAAGGACCTGAGGAAGGATCCCGATGGTCTATGCATTTTGACGGAGCCTCCAACGCTTTGGGTAATGGTGTCGGCGCTGTAATCATATCTCCCAAAGGAACTCATACTCCACTCACCGCCCGATTGTGTTTCAACTGCACCAACAACATGGCAGAATATGAGGCATGTATCATGGGTCTGCAAGCTGCAATCGACCTAAGGATCAAATTTCTGAGTGTCTTCGGAGATTCCACTCTCGTGATCAATCAGATCAAAGGCGAGTGGGATACGAAACACCCAAATCTTATTCCTTACAAGGAGTATGTGTTGACTTTGCTTCCCCACTTTGAAGAGATAACTTTTGAGCACTTCCCAAGAGAGGAGAATTAGCTAGCGGACGCACTGGCTACGATGTCTTCAATGTTCAAAGTCAAATGGGACAATGAAGCTCCCCGGATCATCATCTGGAAATTGGACGAACCCGCATACTGCTGCGATCTTGAGGCCAAAGAAGTGACTGAAAAACCCTGGTATCATGAGGTGAAGAGATACTTGGAAGCTCAGGTATACCCTGAAGGTGCATCTGTCAATGACAAGAAGTTCATGAGGAGATTTGCTGCAAAATTCTTCCTCAGCAACAACATTCTCTACAAACGGAATCATGATTCAACTCTACTACGTTGTATGGATAAGGCTGAAGCAGAGAAGATCATGATAGAACTGCATGAAGGTACATTCGGAACACATTCCAATGGACACACCATGGCAAAGAAAATCCTTCGGGCAGGGTATTTCTGGTCCACAATGGAAGCCGATTGTTACCAACACTCTCGAACTTGTCATAAATGCCAGATCTATGTTGACAAGGTGCACATCCCTCCAGTTCCTCTGAACGTCCTGACGGCACCTTGGCCTTTTGCAATGTGGGGCATTGATATGATCGGTGAGATCCGACCGACGACATCCAACGGGCATCGCTTCATCTTGGTGGCGATCGATTACTTCACGAAGTGGGTTGAGGCAGCTTCCTACGCCACGGTAACAAAGAGCGTCGTGGCATGTTTCATCCGGCATAACCTGATCTGTCGGTACAACGTCCCGGAAAGAATCATTACGGACAATGGTACCAATCTCAATAACAAAATGATCACTGAGCTCTGCGAGCAATTCAAGATACAGCACCACAACTCTTCTCCTTACCGGCCGAAGATGAATGGGGCTGTAGAAGCAGCCAATAAGAATATCAAGAAAATTGTGCAGAAGATGACAGTGACCTATAAAGATTGGCACGAGATGTTACCGTTTGCTCTTCATGGGTACCGTACCTCAGCAAGGACGTTAACCGGGGCAACACCCTTTTCCTTGGTCTATGGCATGGAGGCAGTCTTGCTGATTGAAGTCCAGATACCCTCTCTCCGGATAATGAAGGATGCAGACTTGAGCGAAGATGACTGGATCCAGACTCGACTTGATCAATTAAACCTGATTGACGAGAAAAGACTCACCGTTATCTGTCACGGTCAGACGTACCAAAAACGGATGATCAGGGCATTTAACAAGAAAGTCAGACCGCAAGAGTATCAAGTTGGGGACCTGGTGATCAAGTGCATCATCCTTCCTCAAAGTGATCCCCGGGGCAAATGGAACCCTACGTACGAAGGGCCATTTGTGGTTAAACATGTATTCTCAGGAGGAGCCATGATTCTAACCACTATGGATGGTGACGACCTTCCTCACCCCGCCAATGCAGACAAAGTAAAAAGATACTACGCATGAATAAAAGACCCACTAGGTTGACACATCTAGGAAAAAATAAGGGCTTCCCGGCGAACCAAAAGAGTTCGGGCAAAAATAAGGGATGAAATGAAAAAGAATCTGTACACCCGGCAAGTCGGAAACCTGAAAAGGCGGCTTGGGCAAAAATGGGTATCCCGGTGGACTGAAAACTCGAAAGGGCGGTCCAGGCAAAAGTTAGGGATAAAGCGTAACACTATGTCTCATTGGATCACCTTGCATCCAGAATTCGGCATCAACTATCTGGCTCAGACTTCGGCATCGACCAATCAGCTTCATCTTCAACTAAGCAGCAAAGTGATGAGACGCTTGAAGACATAAAGGCGATAGCGGAGTTGGAACCCAGTGGGATTGTTCACATAGCTGTTTTGTTTCCTTTTTAAAATTGTATAAACTCTATGTTATTCGGCGGTATTCTCCTACTAGGATGTCAGCCTCTTGTACAAAAAACGCCTATTCACAGGCCAATTTCAAAATCAATACAAATTCACTTTTTCATACAAATTGCCATTGTTTTTCCTTTTTCTGTTTTGTCTTGCGAAGAACGTCCAATGTTCATTTTTGATATATGCATTTGACATTAAATTTCTTATTCATAAATATTTGCATATGAAACAAAAGACTAATTACAGGTGACATCAGAAACAGGGGCAACGTAGAGTTGTTTAATGCAGTCTGGTTGCTTTGTCCGCCAAGGTACCAAGGTAGATTCTAACTGAAGAATGTGACTAAATCATCTCAACTCCCCGCAAAGTAAGACAAGATTCAGCAATACTTTCCCCAAGCAGAGTTGGTTCCCTGTCAATCCTGAAAAGGCACAACATTCCCCAGCGGAGTATAGGCATTCATCAGCAAGCATCCCCAGCAGTCTTGATCTAAGATTGTTCCCCGGCGGAATACAGACACCCCAGTAGAACCATTTACCGGTACAATTCCAAAAGTTTCCCCAGGAAAGTGGAATTCTTATCCCCAGAAGGTCTTAAAGCTTATCCCCAGTAGATTCTGGAAGCTTATCCCCTGCAGAGTACGGACGTCTCTCCCGAGCTTTATTCAAAGTTATTCCTCACAAGGGCTTATAACTGGGTTATCCTCAGCTAATTGCCACGGAAGATCGCCCTCGGCGAAATTCTTCCCATCCCCAGCGAAGTTCATCAAAGTTCCCCAACCTAACTTATCAACACAATCCCCAGCGGAGTTTATCTTCATTATCCCCAGCGGAATCCACCATTGAAATCCTCAGCAGGCCTCTCATCAAAACTTCAGCAAAGTATCTCTTCCACGGAGCAATTCCCCGGCCGGTCGTCAAGGATTTATTTTCCTGAGACGAAAATACATTCATAAACACTTCATATTTCATACGTCTTGCTTACATACATGATAAAGTGCATACAACACTATCTCATGTTGAACATCACGACATCATGCATTTCATACATCATGACATTGCATACAACTGATGTTTTTGCCTTTCCAGGGAAAAAGACAATCCCAAAGACAACTACCTTCAACTGTCACAATTCCAGATTCGATACCTGTATCTAGCCAGGGCACATCTGAGAGTGATCAGTTTCCAGACTCGATTCCTGTATCTAGCCAGGGCACGTCTGAAGAGTTCGAAGATTCGATTCCTGTATCCAGCCAGGGCATATCTAGCAACTATCACAATTCCATATTCTATTCCTGTATCTAGCCAGGGCACGTCTGAAGAGTTCGAAGATTCGATTCCTGTATCCAGCCAGGGCATATCTAGCAACTATCACAATTCCAGATTCGATTCCTGTATCTAGCCAGGGCACGTCTGAAGAGTTCGAAGATCCGATTCTTGTATCCAGTCAGGGCATATCTAGCAACTATCACAATTCCAGATTCGATTCCTATATCTAGCCAGGGCACGTTTGAAGAGTTCGAAGATTCGATTCCTGTATCCAGCCAGGGCATATCTGTTGACGACTATTTCCAGATTCGATTCATGTATCCAGCCAGGGCACATCTGTGAGCGACCGATTGTAGATTCGACACCTGTATCTAGCCAGGGCATATCTGCATAAGGAGATTGAAGATCAAACACTTGTAACAAGCCAGGAAAACATCTGTCTTTCTCAAATACACAAGCTCTCGCTAAGGAATCTCTTATGTGATCAACGCTTCCAAATGGCATCTATAAGCCCATTCCCGACAAGGTTCGGTCACATCTCCAGATGGCATCTATAAGCCCATCTCCCTATCCACCATCTCTCCAAATGGCATCTATAAGCCCATTCCCGACATCACATTGCTGATACTCTGACATGCGAGTGCAAATTTCCGGGCACCCTAGTGTCCAATCTCGTTTTACCCTCGAGTCACGAAAGGCAAACTTGCCAATCTAACTCTTCAGGTTCAAGAAGATTGAACAGGGGCAACTGTTGTACCCCAAAATTTGCCCTCCCATTTCCTCAACATTTTCTCATCACAAGACCCTTGAAGATCAAGATCCAGTTAGGGTTTCCTCTGCTCAAGACTTCTCCTTGCACTGTTGACCCAGATTAGGGTTTGTGTTTGCACAAAGATATTTTGACCCAAAATGCCTAAGATGACTTTCATGCTTCATGTTGGACTCCCAAGTTTATCCATACCAAGTTTCAAGTCTTGATTCCAAATTTTGCCCAGTCAATTGGACAGTTGGCCTAGAAATCAACTGTATTGGGGGAAAAGTCAAATGTGGCCAATTGATAGTCAAATCTCATGAAAATTGACCCACATCAACATTATGAGCTCACATGGACCATTTGATCAAGTTTGGATCACAATTCCACCAGAAATTTGATCAGATCATCAAAAGGGCAAAATGGTCATTTTTAGGGTTTTGACTGCACAAAGGCAATTTTTGACTGTTTGACCTAGCCAATGGCAAACCAAGCTCACATATGGACTCAAAGACCCCATGGAATTATCTTGACATGCTCAACAAGTTCAAAAGATCCCAAATACACAAGATTGACAGTTGAATTTCCCAATCAATTGATCAATTTTGACTGTATACTGAAAAGTCAAACTTTGACTTTTTGGTCAAAATCAAGGGTCAAGATTCATTTTTCATCAAAACATGCCAAATCATGAAACTTGTCCATCAAGAAATCAAGAAATGCAAATTAGGGTTTGAAATGAAGATTTTTCATAACTTAGAATTTTTCTAAGTTATGAAAAACCCTAATTTTTTCCTAACTTTGCCCCACTTTCTCACCAAGATTCATTTGGATTCACGCAAAAGTCAAAACATGAAAGTTGTAGCCTATTGCATAATCTACAACTTTTATTCACAAAGTTTCCCCAAAAGAAGCTTGTATATCAAGTTACAATTTTTGGAACAAGGGTACCAAACCATTCTTAACTTAGTGAAATTTGACCTATTTTAGGCAAGTTGTTTTACCTAACTTCAAGACCATTTTTCATACACTTCCACTTGGAATTTCAATTTTCATTTCAAAGATGGATTGTAGTACACATTCCAAGCTTTCCAAAATGTCAAATAACTTCTCAAACACCCTTATGGTTAGGGAGAATCGAATTTGACAATATGGGAAAAACTCACTTTTGAATTGGCCAAGTTACATGTTCATAACACTATGCATTTTCAATCTCAGCTTGCACAACTTGATTACAGGTCTTTTATCTCAATTAAACTCATAAATTTAATGCCAATCCTTTGTGCCAAGACCATGTTCTATGTGTTCAAGCATTGCCTAAAGGTTTAATCCCAAATTGGAAAAAGCATTATATCCATTTTTGCAAAAGTTACACTTTATGTCAATTGGTAAATCAAGAAGGTACAAAGGAAATCTCTTTGGCACAAGTTTATGAGTTAATCACACTGATCAAGGGGAAGTTTGGCAGCATAGTATGGGGGCCTGTACAGGCTAGAAACACAACTTGGCCATTGCTTGCTTAAAGTTTAAGAAACATTGCATATGACATACCAACTCTCATATCAGTTAACCAAGGCTTAGAGAAAGTTATCAAACACATTCAAGACATTCATCCTAAGCTGAAGCACGACCCTAAGATCCCCAATACCTCCCCATTCCCAGAATCACCTTCAAACTGCTCAAAACAGGGCATCCCTGCAGTTTGAATCCCATAGCTCAAACCTTCCATGCTTTCTTGCTAAAAACACATCAAACACATTCCATAACATCTCTTGAAGCTAATCAAAACCTAAGACACGACCTGTAACACTCCCAGGCATCATCACCATTTACATTTTCTTGTTTTGCAGCTGAAGTTCTCTAGCACGATTCAAAAGGTTTCAAGACAAAGTAAAGCTTGGAATAGCATCCCTGGACATCAAGGAAGATGTACCAATCATCACCTTGCTTTGAAGACACCTCAATCACCAGATACAACTTCAACTGAACAGGTAAGTTCATGAACACGAATCTCTTTATCCAGGCATTGTTAGCTTTAGGTTTGTGAAGAAAACATGTCACATTCATAGCCCTGAACATGCCCATATAATTAGATTTCATTTATATTATGTATGCTTAGAGAATTTGATGTCTGAACTTTGAACAAAAATTAGGTTAAGAATTGGGGGAGAAGAAATTCTCTCTCATTCCTGAGAGTTAAAACATGTTCTTTATATGTGTGAATTCGTGAGAAGATGCTTAACATTTTTGATGTTGTAAGTTTTTGCTAAAACTCAAAGAATCAGGACCTTGCAATAGAAGAAAGAGGCGCGTGTTTTTTGTTCAAACAGAAGTATGGAGGTTGAAGAAAGACTTGGTGGGCTGGGCTTGTGTTGACATTTCTTTTTACACACTCTTATTACTTTTACACCCCCTGAGCCCATTTTATTTATTTTAATGATTTTTGGAATTTTTCTTTTTTGGTTTGACTTATTTATTTTTTCTTATGATATTAAAAATATAAAAAATATTTTTCTCACCATTTTCCTATTTATTAGATATTTATTTGTTTAGATTAGTTTTTTGAACATAAATAAATAAATAGATTCCATTTTATTTTACTTTATCTTCTGAAAATATTTTATATAAAAAATATTTTTTTTTATAAATATTAAATATTATTATTTGTATATATAATACATATTCAGAAAATAATACATATGTATATATATTTGTTAGTGTATTTAGGGTAAAATACAAAATATACACACTTTTATTTTTCTTATTAATATTTAATATAAAAATACCTTTTGACAAATATACTTCATCTTTATTTTATTTTTGTATATAATAAATAAATATTATACATAATAAATAAATAATACATTTTATTTAATAAAATTAGGGTTTTGCCCTAAACATGAAAAAACTCCAAAAAATAATACTTTTATTTTTGTTTATTTTGACATGTAAAAATACTTTTTTTCCATACATACAAAAAACCATTTTTTGCATCTTGTATATTTATTCTTATTTTATTTAATTTATGCAATTAAATTATCTTGTAAATAATTCAATATTGATGTAATAGTTTAGGTTTAAATTCCTTGTCAAAATCCCCATTTGAACATTTGTACCCCCCTTCCCATATATTGTGTTGTAATAGCTTAGTAAATTTATTTTTCGCACTTTATTGCTTTCTAATTATACCATGTTAGAATTAGGGTTTGTATGCGAATTAAAAAACGACAAAAATAGTTTGACCTAATTTCAAGATAAACAAGCATGAAAATGGACAACACTTATCACACTTGCACCCCTAGGGTATTCCACTTGTTGCCTTCAATAAATGGGCCATGTTGCATGTTAGGTCTCTTTGGGCAAAACAAACACAAATCAAATGATCATAGTCCCTCGATGACGCTTTCAAAAGTTGTCTAAACAAATGATCAAGTCCCTTAAGGAAAATTGCCCAAAGATACTTGGCACCATTGCAATTATGGTCTAAACGATGACCCGCGCCCGTCCCTTTCACATCCTAACATGAGATTGTCCACCAAATACAATGGTGGAACAAACTTGTTAAAAGGGTTAAAACATAGCAATAATCCTTGAGAAAATTTAGGAGTAGATAACCTCTTAGTTACTTGAATTAAACTTGCAAAAACAAAACACTTGCCTATTTTCTAAAACCACACCTCACAACACTTTCAAAACAAACTTTCAAAAACAAATGAAAACCTTTTCAAAAGACATATATCTTTGTATACATCCCAACATGGATCATTACAAAGGTCGCCACCACATTGGCTTCTTTTCAAAACATTTTCAAACCCACACACACGAGCACCATTTCAAACAATTGAAAATTAAGGCAAGTTGATCTAAGCAAGTAACTAAGAGCCCATGGATAACCATGGATAGAAAGGGTGCTAATACCTTCCCTTTCTATAATCTACTCCCCGAACCCAAGAAAACATCTCAAAGGTTTTTGCTGTGCTTTTTAAACCTTTCCTTAGGATAAAAAAAAAGTCGGTGGAGACTCTTGCTCAACCGAAACATTTGCGAAAACAAACGCAAAACCATAGTCAGTTCTCCCACCATATCACAGAACTGGCGACTCTGCTGGAGAGTGATCAGTTTCCAGACTCGATTCCTGTATCTAGCCAGGGCACTTCTGAAGAGTTCGAAGATTCGATTCCTGTATCCAGCCAGGGCATATCTAGCAACTATCACAATTCCAGATTCGATTCCTGTATCTAGCCAGGGCACGTCTGAAGAGTTCGAAGATTCGATTCCTGTATCCAGCCAGGGCATATCTAGCAACTATCACAATTCCATATTCGATTCCTGTATCTAGCCAGGGCACGTCTGAAGAGTTCGAAGATCCGATTCCTGTATCCAGCCATGGCATATCTAGCAACTATCACAATTCCAGATTCGATTCCTGTATCTAGCCAGGGCATGTCTGAAGAGTTCGAAGATTCGATTCCTGTATCCAGCCAGGGCATATCTGTTGACGACTATTTCCAGATTCGATTCCTGTATCCAGCCAGGGCACATCTGTGAGCGACCGATTGTAGATTCGACACCTGTATCTAGCCAGGGCATATCTGCATAAGGAGATTGAAGATCAAACACTTATAACAAGCCAGGAAAACATCTGTCTTTCTCAAATACACAAGCTCTCGCTAAGGAATCTCTTATGTGATCAACGCTTCCAAATGGCATCTATAAGCCCATTCCCGACAAGGTTCGGTCACATCTCCAGATGGCATCTATAAGCTCATCTCCCTGTCCACCATCTCTCCAAATGGCATCTATAAGCCCATTCCCGACATCACATTGCTGATACTCCGACAAGCGAGTGCAAATTTCCGGGCACCCTAGTGTCCAATCTCCTTTTACCCTCGAGTCACGAAAGGCAAACTTGCCAATCTAACTCTTCAGGTTCAAGAAGATTGAACATGGGCAACTGTTGTACCCCAAAATTTTCCCTCCCATTTCCTCAACATTTTCTCATCACAAGACCCTTGAAGATCAAGATCCAGTTATGGTTTCCTCTGCTCAAGACTTCTCCTTGCACTGTTGACCCAAATTAGGGTTTGTGTTTGCACAAAGATATTTTGACCCAAAATGCCTAAGATGACTTTCATGCTTCATGTTGGACTCCCAAGTTTATCCATACCAAGTTTCAAGTCTTGATTCCAAATTTTGCCCAGTCAATTGGACAGTTGACCTAGAAATCAACTGTATTGGGGAAAAAGTCAACTGTGGCCAATTGACAGTCAAATCTCATGAAAATTGACCCACATCAACATTATGAACTCACATGGACCATTTGATCAAGTTTGGATCACAATTCCACAAGAAATTTGATCAGATCATCAAAAGGGCAAATTGGTCATTTTTAGGGTTTTGACTGCACAAAGGCAATTTTCATAAAACTCTGCTTTCACT
Source organism: Vicia faba (assembly GCA_948472305.1). Lineage (NCBI taxonomy): Eukaryota > Viridiplantae > Streptophyta > Magnoliopsida > Fabales > Fabaceae > Vicia > Vicia faba. Next base: position 930,161,930 of record OX451738.1, on the reverse strand, counting down.
CACAAAACAAAAAAAAAATCCTCAAACCATTATTTTACAACCTTTCAAACTCTCCCATAAACCCTATAAACACTTCACATCATATAGATATTGTTCAAGCACAAGAACAATTTATGTAGTGCCCTTATTCTCAACTTCTAAACAAAAGACAGTACTGCACAAACTTGAATGTTTGGACTTGGTTCAGCAACCTTCAACACAAAGGGAGGTCTAGCAACTTCCTAGAGTTTCATAAAGGTCCACACAACATATTGAAGGGTATTCAGACTCAAAACCTAAAGTGCAGTTTCAAGGTAAGTGATCATAACCTTGCATTTTCCATACATCATTTTGGTTTATTTCTGAAGACAAGATGTAGCAATCACTGCTCTTGAAGTTAATCATTTACTTGCTGTTCATTTTTATCATTTATATATTGAAAACTAACTGATACATTCAAAAGAATGGTGATAGAGGCAAAAAACTGCAACATGAGTCGATACATACCCACATGGGTCGACTCATTCTAGTGGCAAAACAAAGTATGAGTCGACACATGGCCTTATGCATCGACTTATACTGCTATCCAGGTTCCAAAACAGAAGGGTGGAAGGTGCATAAGTCGATACAAAACGCGTATGTGTCGATACAAGCAGGAAATGAGTCGACACATCCCATTATGCATCGACTCATACTGAGTTGATTTGGTTTGGCAGGGGCAAGGAAAGTAATGTGTCGATGCATAACAGCATGTGTCGACACATAATAGTTCAAAATGTAGTTTTTCCTTTTTTACACTATTTTTGCATCATATATATATATATATATATATATATATATATATATATATATATATATTCTTCATTACTGTCCAATTATTCGATATGGTTGTAATAATTAGGCACCTATTTTATCCCCATTTTCAAATTGTATCCCCATCCCCCTAATGATGTAATAGCTTAGGATTTTAATTTCTGCAAGTTTACCTCTTTTCATATAATTTCTAGTAAGATAGGGTGTGTATGATAAGATAAAATCAACCGTTAGCAAAACCTAATCTCAAAGACTAAATGCATGCAATCAAACACACTTCACACATATGCACCTCTAGGGTAATCTCACTTGTTGCCTCAAAAAATAGTCATGTCCCTCGAATATGGGCGTTTTAGCAAAGACCCTCGATAAAAGATCGTAGTCCCTCGATGTCCCTCAATGTTGCCTTCGGTAAACGATCTAGTCCCTAACGAAATTGCTAAACGTCTCATAGGTTGCCTTCTATGACTATACAATTGACCCACGCCCGTCCCTTCATATCCAATGACGGGGCTTCTTATCAATCAATGGTAAGATAGCCACATATAAAGGAGGAAGGAAAGCACATTAGACCTTATGAGTAGGTAGGACGCTCGTAGTTGCTTGCTCTTAAACTAAAATCATTTTCCACACTTACACTTTCAAAAACATCTTCAAAAACAAACATCTCTTTGAACTATTTTCAAAACCAACACTTTGTACGCATTCTTATAAATACGAGAATCATTACAAAGTTCGCCACAACAAAGTCGTTTTGAAAAATACTTTCAAAAGCCACCACAAGCACACTTTCAAACAAAAGCATTTTTGATCTAGCAAGCAACTAAGAGCCCGTAGATGACTACGGATGAAAAGGGTGATAACACCTTCCCTTTTCATAACCTACCCCCCGAACTCAAGAAATGATCTCAAAGGTCTTTCTTGTTCTTTTCACCCTTGCCTTATTGGATAAAAGAAAAGCCGATGGCAACTCTTGTTATCCGCAACAATTGCGATCAAACGCAAAACAACCAAGTCAGTTCTCCCACCGTATTACACTAATGTTTTTGATTTTTCAAAAGTGAGACGATGTTGATTTCATAAAATCACAATGTAGATTATGAAATTCACATTTTGAAAAATGATGACAAAATGAATTTATATGTGCTTGAGATTAAGCATAAAAATGGATGGAAATAGTTAGTTAGATTCAAGTCAAGATCATTTCATGATTTAAGTCAAAAGAGCAAGTGAAGATGAATAAGAAAACATAAAGGTTTTGATCCATTTCTCGTGTGATTCGAATCAAGTACAAAGCCTGATTCGAGTTACAACGCTCGTGATTCAAATCAAGTGCAAAGTCTGATTCAGGTCAATTTGGACAAATCCAAACAAGGAAATGTTAAAAATGGACTGATTCGAGTTAGGTGTAAAGTCTGATTCGAATCAAATGAAGAAGAGGTGACCCAAATCTGTTTGATTCGAATCAAGTGCAACTTGTGATTCGAGTCACAAGGCTGCCTAATTCAAATAAAGTTAAAACACAGATTAAAGTTAGATTTTTGAAAAAGTTTGGTTTGCATTTTTTTAATTTGTTCGAGTCAGTATATGTGCATTATTTGAGTCATGCACACAAAATCTCAATTTTTCATAATTTTCAAAATACTTTGAGATTTTTCTTTCCATCTAACTTGAACCAATAACACACATATGATTCTTATTCCAATGACTCATGGAATTGATTAAAAACATCATAATCAAGCTCAAATGTAATAATTGATTTATGCATGCTAAAAATGAATTGATTTAAACTTGATTCGGAGATGTGCAATTATGAAGGAGACTTAATAAACAATAATAAACGAAACACAAAAGTGATAAGACAAGCAAAAAACCGTATTGGGGTTTTCCCCAAAATTTATTAGGGACATGCAAGTTCAAGTTTCACTTGGAAGCAATGACGACCATCATCCCTGATGATAGGCTAACCGTCACACTCCAAAGCCTAAATGGCGGGCGTGATTCTTGTGACGACCATCAAAGCTAGATGAAAGATGATCTTCCTAGATGATGAGCATTAGAGTTGGATGACACATGACCTCTACTGGGCATCACCAGGTAACATTGTCATGGCCATGATGGCCAATTCGTCACCTTGGTTGTGTGAGCCCCGTTTTGCATGGAGAATTTGATTCTTGGAGCAGTTTTATCCCTCCGATGGTTAGTGCAAAGCCAAAATCATACCATTTGAAAACTTTCCTTTTACATAATTCCTTTCCCTTTTTAAACTTGCATGAACCTAGACGTGTTTTACAGACTGCGGCATGATGCATTGGGCTTGCAAAAGGCTGAAATCAACAGGCCCAAAACCTCACACATTATTTGTCATTTTCTTTTGATTTTATCTATTTTTTAAATTAATAAAATTCAAATAAAATTAATAAAAATTAATGATATGTGTGAGTTCTTTTTTATAGGTCCTATAATATTTTATAAACATGTTTGAACATCAAAAAATTAGGCTCATTAGTTCAAAATTGCAATTTTGCTCAATTTGCATTTCATGACTTTCTTCAAAATTTCCCAACTTGTACAACTCATAACTTACTCAATTTTCATCTTTTGAAGATGATCTTGGACATTTTAGAAATCTCATGATGTACTCTACAATCTCTATGTTGATCATTTTTTTTCTTTTGAAGACATTATCTTGATGTAAGTTGCCTTGACAAAAAGTGTCTTTTGTTGACTTTTGAAAATGACCTATAATGTTTTAGCTCATATCTTTCAAACAAAGCATTTTTTGGACTTGAGCATAAAAACAAAGATGTAGGGAATTGAATTTTATTCAAAAAGTGATTTATTTAGGGGAAATTTTATGAATTATGTGAAAGTTATGTCTTGTCAAAGTTCAGTTGATTTCTCCTAAGGAAACCTTAATTTGGCAATTTTGGACTTTTGATGATTCGAGAGCTTTCCTTGGGGAATAATGATAAATCCTTGATAAAATGATGAATATCACTTAAAAATGTTTATGTTGACCAAAAGTATTGAAGTTTGACTGTATGTTGACCATAATTGACTTTTTGGCCAATACAATTGATTTTCAATCATCTGAGCCATTGACTGGGCAAACTTGTGATGTAGGACTTGAAACTTGACATGAACCTTATTGAGGACCTATGGATAACCATGAAATACACTTGAGACCTTTTCAACTCAAACTTCTTTGAGGAACTCAAAACCCTAGTTGTAGACCCCTTGCTTAAGAGGAGGTTTGACTGGTCAACCCTTGAGTATCTTGAGAACCTTTGAAAGCATGTCTTGAGAAAAATGGGAGGGGAAATTTTGGGGTACAACAGGGATTATCCCCCTTATAGACATGCAACTTTGGCCTTAATCGTGGTTGTTTTGTAGGGATAGGTTTCAAACCCACCAAAGAAGACAACCAGAAAGTTGACTTCGATGGACTGACTCTGGTGGCCTGGGTGTCATCTTTTAAATGGCCCATTCAAATTCATCAGCGCATGCGTGTTTTAGAATAAAAAGGATCTAGTTTCATAATATATTTATTCATTTATATCTGAATTAACGAATGAACAACTGACCCAGTGGTAGCATGCATGCCTCTAAGTCACTCATGTACAAGGGTGTGGGTTCGGGCCCGCCCCTTTGTATTTTTATCTATATTTTCATGTTTTACAGGATCCTGTGTAGCGCGCCCCATCATCAGATCAACGCCATAATGCTTCTCACCATCAGATCATCCCAGGCCTGATCTGACGCTTCCAAACGCGCATTCCATGATAGACTCATGGAGTAACAATGCATTGAATCCAGCGCTAGCTCAGTGGGCCTGAATTTCAATTGTAATCTACACCCCTCATTTTGCTTCAGTCAAGCCCAAATCTCTTTTTTTTTTTACTTTTTATTTTTACATAATTCAAATTAAGTTTTTTTTTATAAAAATTGAAATTAATTTAGATTTTAGTTTTTTTAGACTCAACTAACCTTTTTATAATTAAATTAAAATTAATCTTCTTTTAATTAAAATCAAATAAAAAATTAGATTTAAGATTTAATTAATTAACTTTTTTTCTACAATAAAATTAACTAATTTAAATCATTTTGAGATTATTTTTTAATTAAAATTGGTTAGAATTAGATTTATTATCATAAAGTTTTTTTTTAACAACAAATATATTTTCTTACTTAGAATTTCTTTAGGGGTTTTAGATATTCCCCTTTTCCATTCTCCGCGCGTTAATTTACATTTTCGCATTATTATTTTTGTAATTGCCCATAATTTGTAACAGCTAATTAGGACATTTACATTTTCCCCCATTTTTATTTGTATTCCTCCATCCCGAAGCGACGCAATAACGTAGTTTAATTCCCGCACTTTCATTTTCTGGCTCTTATGTATATATTTAACTGCTAGATGTATGATAATAGGTTTGTATGACAAGATTTAAAAGCAAACGCTAAATAACCTAACACTCAAGATAAATATAACTAAAACACAACACACTTCGCACATGTGCACCTCTAAGGTACCTCCACTTGTTGCCTTCGGAAAACAAACAGTCACGTCTCTCGAACGTGAGAAGTTTTAGCAAAGACCTTTTTGTCAAAAGATCATAGTCCCTCGATGACCCTTCGACGTTGCCTTGGTAAATGATCTTAGTACCTTAGGGTAATTGCTAAAATGTCTAACCAGTTACCTTCGTGACTGTATGATGACCCTCGTCTGTCCCTCAAAACATCCAATGATAAGGCTACCTACTAATTAATGGTAGGATAGCACTATCTAAAGGAAAAGAGGAAAAGAACAAAGATCTTTCGAGTAGGTAGACAACTTGTAGTTGCTTGCTCATAAAACAAAACAAATTTCTCACACATGCACTTCTTTTTTTTCTAAATATTTTTAAAAGACAAAGAAAACTTTGTATGCATTCTCAATGATACGAGAATCATTACAAAGTTCTCCATACTAAGGCGTCTTTTCAAAAATATTTTCAAATAAACTTACACAAAAAAATCATTTTTAAAATGAGCTAGCAACTAAGAGCTCGTAGATAACTACAGATGAAAAGGGTGCTAACACCTTCCCTTTTCATAATCTACCCCCGAACTCAAAATCTCTAAAAAGTTCTTTTCTGTTCTTTTCACACTTTCCCTTGTTGGATAAAAGAAAAGTCGGTGGTGGCTCTTGCTAAATGCAACATTGCGATAAAATGCAAAACCAGTAAAGTCAGTTCTCCCACCGCATTACAATCCCAATACAATTTTGTTATTTGTCTCTTAAACTTTCATTTTGTTATTATAGTTTATTGAGTCTCCTTTTCAATTACACATATTTGGATTAAGTTTTGAATCCACTCATTTTAGTAGGCATAATTCAAGTATTTTTATTTTAGTATGATCATAATGTTTTAAGTTAATTAGTTGAGTTATTGGAACAAGAACCATATTTGATGTTGGTTCAAGTTATGTGGGAAATGGAATCTCAAATTATTTTGAAAATTTTGAAAAATTGAGTTTTAGTGTGTGTGACTCGAAACTGTCACAAACTATGACTCGAATCAAATCAAATAGAGGAAAACATGAAGAATTTTGCCTTTGTGACTCGAATAACAACTTTCACCCGATTTGAATAATGCAACACTATGACTTGAATCACAAGTTGCACATGATTCGAATTACCACTTGCACGTGACTCAAATCACACAATTTTTCACCTTTTCCTATTTGGCTCTGTCCAAATTGATTTGAATCACACTTTATACATGACTAGAATCATGACCTTTCATGACTTAGATCATGGTTATAACCAGACTCGAATCACAGGAAATGAGTCACTTCTTTTATGTTGATCTTATTCCACTCTACTTGTTCTTTTAACTCAAATCAACAAATGTTCTTGAGTCAAAGCTAACAACATTTTCACATATTTTTGAGATTAATCTCCAACACATATAAATTCTTTTTGTTATCACAGAACTAACAACATAACAACAACAACTTCCATTTTTGAAAACTCAAACCTCTTGCAAACGAAATTCTTTCATCTTCAACCTCATGTTTGTGAATTCAGATTTTGATTGAGATGATGTGTAATTGTTGAGGAAGACTTGTCTTGGAACTAACATTTCTTTGAAGATTGTGTAAAGATTTCAAGAGGCTTGCAAGATTGTGTTTTTTATGACTGATGGTGACAAACTCTAATGAAAAGAAGAAGGTTTATCTCTCCAAGTTTACCTTGGTAGTGCTTTATTGAAGCCTACAAAAAATGTAGGAGTTTTTCTCAATCTTTGGACAACTCATCGCTCAAGAAATCAAAGGGATCACAGGGATTTCCACATACGATTGCTTGGAGCATATTGGTGAAGCTGGAATATTCAAGAAGCGAGAATCAAGTAAAGATTTTGCAGAGAGTTCAGCATCAAAGTTGTATACAAGTCAAGATCTAGATAAGAGATTTATTTTTTTTAGCATTACTATGGATTCTATGATTGTATGAACTCGTGTAATATTTGTCAAAAAATATTGGAAGAAAAAATTTCAATAGGAAACTATTGGAGAGTGGAGTAAGCTCCTACGAAGACGATAGAGCCAAACCACTATACATCTCAATGTACACTCTCTCTCTCTCTCTCTCTCTCTCTCTCTCTCTCTCTCTCTCTATATATATATATATATATATATATATATATATATATATATATATATATATATATATATATATATATATATATATATATATATATATATATATATATATATATATATATATATATATATATATATATATATATATATATATATATATATATATTGCATTTTGATTTTCGTAGGTTATTGCATGTTTAGGTAATCGTTTCTTAGTGTATATTATCGTTAATTCTTGTTAATAGCAATTAATTGCATAAGTTTAGGTTTTGTTAGAATCAGAACCTATTTGTGTTTTAGTACTAATTAAAATCTGCAAATTATGGTGTTAGAATCCTATAGAAATTGGATTTTGTAAATAACATATCTCGTGTAATTTGCAAAGTGTCAACTCATTATAGTTTGTAAATCTTTGAATATAATCTCTAATCAATCTAAGGATGTTGTTGATTGTGTAACTGTATTCATGATTAATTTCCAATTCAAGCATAAAGTCTCTATTTTTCCGCTATAAGACTTCCGCATCAAAAAACTTTGATATTTCATTTTTAAAATTCGTCAAAGTTTTAAAAGGGTCTAATCATCTCTTTAGATCGTTTCTCTACTCCATATTATCTCCCAACACACTATGGTTGAATCTTCAATCAATATGTAGCTATGGTTGACTTCTCAATCTATATATAGCTATGGTTGAATTCTCAATCAATATGTAGCACATGATATTGATCAAGATAGGCGGTATGCTATGAACGAATAATATCAATCGATAATGTGAGCCTAGTAACTGTTATGTGCTCACTAGATTGTTGATTATGTGGCATTCATATTATGGCAGAGATAGGTATGTTATGGTACACCAATGACGTGACTTTATTTGTTATTGATACGTTGAAAATAAATGATGCTTTTTACTTTGTTTTTAACAAACCGACTGCAGTTGAAGGTGTCCATGCATGGAGGGGGGGGGGGAGCTGAAAGAGTATTTAGATATCCCGATGCCACGTGAGATCAGGGCGATTATTGATGATTGATGTCTCTTTTCACTAGTGAACTATTTTTTTATTAATATTGTTGTGAATTCAATGCCAATAACAAAGTATAGAATAAGGGAGGAATAAGGAACAAGGAAGAAGAAGAACACAAGAATTGGTTATAACTGCTATTCTTTACTTTCTCTTAGAAAACAAGATTACAAGTTTACAAGAATAACAAATAACCCTCTCACCCTAAATTAGGATTTGCTGTGTGTTGCAATGATGAGAGACTAGTATGCTATTTATAATAAAACCTAACATACTAACTAATGGGCTTTTTCCACAAGGCCCATTATACAAGCTAACTTAATAAACAAGCTAACTTAACAAATTAGGGTTTAAACACTAAAACCTAATTTAACAAGCATTTTCGACAAATACATGCTAGACCCTTCTTCGACTACAGCATGTACTTCGATCATACTAGAGTTTGATCCAAAATCCCACAAATCTCCACCTTGGACCTAACTCTACAGCATCAAGAGACACTAACTAGCTTTCTTCATGCAGCTTTATCAACTGCATACAGTGGAAAAACTTGCAACTTGGCAATGTTTTGGTGATCATATCAGCGGCATTGTGATCTGTCGAGACCTTCAGCACTTGGACTTCTCCATGCTCGATTACCCCTCTGACGAAATGCAGCCTCACATCTATGTGCTTGGTTCGCTCATGATAGGCTGAGTTCTTCGACAGGTGTATTGCACTTTGACTATCACATTTAACAGTGATACCTTGACCTTGAAGTTTCAGTTCCTTTGTAAAACCTTCAAGCCACAATGCTTCTTTCACAGCTTCAGTTAGGGCAATATATTCTGCTTCAGTAGTTGATAAGGCAACAACCTTCTGAAGAGTTGCTTTCCAACTAATTGTTGTACCAAACATAGTGAAAACATATCCAGAAATAGATTTTCTGGAATCCATACAGCCTGCATAATCGGAGTCAACATAGCCTTCGACAGCTGCTTTACTACCTTCACCCAAGGCTCCACCATAAATTAAGACTCTGTTCAGAGACCCATTTATGTACCTTATAATCCACTTTAACGCTTGCCAGTGAGCCTTTCCAGGATTCACCATGTACCTGCTTACAAGACTTACTGCATATGCTATGTCGGGTCTAGTACAGACCATAGCATACATCAAAGAACCAACTATATTAGCATATGGGATGCTGTTCATATAGGTTCTTTCAACATCAGTACTGGGACATTGATTAATGCTCAGCTTGAATTGAGGGTTTGTTGGAGTCACAACAGGCTTTGAATTCGACATACCAAACTTGTCAAGAATCTTTCGTAGGTATGCCTCTTGAGATAAGCATAATTTCGACTGCTTTCTATCTCTTCGAATGTCAATTCCAAGAATCCTAGATGCAGCTCCCAGATCCTTCATGTCAAACTCCTTATTGAGTTCAGCCTTCACCCTCATTACATCTTCGACATTGTTGCTTGCTATCAGAATATCATCAACATAGAGCAACAAAATAACAAATGAATTTTCAGGGCGAAATCTGGAGTAAACACAATGGTCGAACTGACTTCTAATGAAACCTATGTGTTCCATGAACTTGTCGAATCTCTTATTCCACTGTCGAGGAGATTGTTTAAGTCCATATAAAGATCTCTTCAGTTTGCACACATAATCTTCTTTCCCCTTTTCGACATACCCTTCAGGTTGCCTCATCAGGATTGTTTCATCTAAGTCACCATACAAGAACGCAGTCTTCACATCCATTTGTTCCAGTTCAAGGTCGAACTGAGCCACCATCGCAAGTAACATTCGGATGGATCTGTGCTTCACAACAGGGGAAAATACATCATTGAAGTCGACACCTTCTTTCTGAGTGAAACCCCTTGCGACTAATCTTGCCTTGTACCTCTTCGACATTACTCCTTCAATTCCTTCCTTAATTTTGAAAATCCACTTACAGCTGACTAACCTTGCCCCAACAGGTTTCTTGATTAGTTCCCAAGTGTGATTATCATGAAGAGATTTCATCTCATCATGCATGGCCTTTAGCCATTCAGTCTTCATTCGACTCCTTATAACTTCCTTATAATCTCTAGGTTCTTCGTCTAGAACTTCACTTGCAGAGATTAAGGCATAAGCTACAAGATCTGCATATCCAAGTCTCTGAGGTGGTTTTATGACTCTTCTTTGCCTATCTCTCGACAATAGGTAGTCATCAACAGTTTCCTCAACATCATCAGAATCTTCTGTTTCTCTTTCGACTTCATCTGGGATACGCATTTCAGCATCAACATGCTCCACCTCAACAGGAATCTCTACCTGTTCCAGCTCTTCGTCAACATCATCAGTCTTCTTGAAAGCCATTTCAGTTTCATTGAAAACTACATCTCGACTGATGATACACCTCCTGTGACCTGGCTCTAGGCACCATAGCCTATAAGCTTTCACTCCTTCAGGGTATCCCATAAACATGCATTTCAGAGCTCTAGGTTCGACCTTGTCTTGCCTAATGTGAGCATAGGCTACACATCCAAATACTCTTAGTTTGTCGAGATCTGGTGGATGTCCCGACCAAACTTCTTCAGGTGTCTTCATATCTAACACTGTCGAAGGACATCTGTTTATCAGATATGCTGCTGTCGAAACAGCCTCAGCCCAAAACACCTTCTTTAATCCCGCACTAGTCAACATGCATCTAACTCTCTCCAAAATAGTTCGATTAAACCTTTCAGCCAAACCATTTTGTTGTGGAGTACCTGCGGTAGTTCTGTGCCTTGCAATACCAGAGGCAACACAAAAACTGTCGAACGCCTCATTGCAAAACTCAAGGCCATTGTCGGTTCTCAACCTCTTTACCTTTCTGCCAGTTTGATTTTCGACAAGAGTCTTCCAACTTTTGAAATTCTCAAAAGTTTCATCCTTAGTCTTCTGGATGAATACCCATAACTTTCTGGAATAGTCATCTACTATGGATAGAAAATACTTTGCTCCTGAATGTGATGGACACCTTGCAGGCCCCCAAAGATCAGCATGGATGTAATCAAGGGATCCATGTGTTCTTTGTTTGCCTTTGTTGAACTTCATTCTACAGGACTTTCCAAGTACACAGGGTTCACAAAACTTCAGCTTTTCGACTTTATCTCCACCAAGCAGATTTTGTTTCCCTAATTCAACCAGACCCCTTTCACTGACATGGCCCAATCTCATGTGCCAAATTTCTGTCTTCGACAAAGGTTTCGTGGATGCAACATTTGTCGAACCACTTACAACTTCAGCCTCAAGGGTATACAAGCCTTGTTTCTTCACGCCTCTCAAGACTTCCTTCGACCCTTTCATGACTCTCAGGATACTTTTCTCTCCTTGAAACACATATCCTTTCTTGTCGAATTCACCAAGAGAAATCAAATTTCTCTTTAAATCAGGTACATACCTGACTTCAGTCAACAATCTTATTGACTCATCATGGAGCTTGAATCTCACAGATCCAACGCCTGCAATCTTGCAAGCTTTGTTGTTTCCCAGCAATACAGATCCACCATCTTGATCACATAATTCCTCGAACAAGTCTTTGTTTGGAGTCATGTGCCAAGTGCATCCAGAATCCATAATCCACTCCTTCGACGAGTTGTTGCTTGAAACCACAAGAACATCAGATGATTCGAAATCATCTTGGACAATAGCTGCGTTGCCATTATCCTTACCTCCATGATCTTTCAGGCGTTCAGGGTACACTTTTCTTGTGTGACCTACTTTCTTACAGTGATAGCATCTAATACCAGATGCATCACCACTATAAGACTTCGACTGATTTTTACCTTTCCTCTTGTCGAATTTTCCTTTAACAGCCAAGCCTTCACCAACCGTCGAAGGTTTATGCTCCTTACGTTCGTTCAAGTCCTTATAGTATAAAGCTGATTGAACTTCTTCAAAGGTCAGGGACTCTCTTCCATACAAGAGGGTTTCTTTGAAGTGAGCATGTGATCTGGGCAAAGCGCACAACAATAACAGCGCTTGGTCTTCATCATCAATCTTTACATCAATATTTTCAAGATCAAGAATCAGTTTGTTGAACATATCCAACTGCTCAGCCAACACTTTGTCTTCAATCATCTTGAATGAATACAAAGCTTGCTTCAGGTAGAGTCGATTTACCAGAGATTTGGTCATATACAAACTTTCAAGTTTCACCCATAACCCTGATACCGTCGTCTCCTTTGATACCTGTCGAAGAACCTTATCACCAAGGCTCAACAAAATTGCGCTGTGTGCTTTCTCGATCATGGCCGTCTTCTCTCTTTCTGTTAACGCAGCGTCCATCGCCGTCGCTCCCTTCAACGCTTCCAAACAACCCTGCTGAACCAGTAGGGCTTTCATCTTTAAGCGCCATAGACCGAAATCATTCACTCCGGTGAACTTTTCAATCTCATACTTTGTTGAAGGCATCTTCTCCACGCTCACCGCACCAATTTGTTGTGAATTCAATGCCAATAACAAAGTATAGAATAAGGGAGGAATAAGGAACAAGGAAGAAGAAGAACACAAGAATTGGTTATAACTGCTATTCTTTACTTTCTCTTAGAAAACAAGATTACAAGTTTACAAGAATAACAAATAACCCTCTCACCCTAAATTAGGATTTGCTGTGTGTTGCAATGATGAGAGACTAGTATGCTATTTATAATAAAACCTAACATACTAACTAATGGGCTTTTTCCACAAGGCCCATTATACAAGCTAACTTAATAAACAAGCTAACTTAACAAATTAGGGTTTAAACACTAAAACCTAATTTAACAAGCATTTTCGACAAATACATGCTAGACCCTTCTTCGACTACAGCATGTACTTCGATCATACTAGAGTTTGATCCAAAATCCCACAAATATGATATGTTGTATTAATTTATTATTCGACAGTACTTATTTTTTAATAATATTTATTAGTTTAATTTAATCTATTTAGTTTCATTATTTCATTTGTTTAAACCATAATCAACCATTCTCATTTTGTAATATTATTTTTAAATATACTATATGTTATATATTATATCAAATCTCTTATTTATTAGCATTTTTCAATATATTAATAAAAAATGTAATTTATAATTTGGATATCCAAAAATCGATATAAATTAAATCACACGAAATTGAATCAGATCAAATTTTTTAAATCAACAATCCAAAACTGAACCGAGAGTAAATTTGTTTTTACATTTGATGAGTTTTTACCCTAAAATTGATCCAAATTGCATCTCGAACAACCTTAGGAATATGTTAGAGATTTAGTGCATCAAAGTACGTATGAGCCAACCGCCAGTGTATAAATGCTACATATTGTAGGAAGTACTATCTTAGGGGATAAGTCTCATGCATATATCGATGTGAAGTACATGTGGTTGTTTAGTCGCCTTGGGCATGTTAGATGGGCATGAGTGTATGTTGCACTGACTGTTCTATATGTTGCACTTGGAAAGGCGACTTTCTTTGAAACGAGGCAACTTGCCGGTTATATGAATCTATTTCAGGTATAAAAAATTATTATTTCTTATTATTTTATTTCTTTTTATGATATTTCATGATTTGTCTATGCTATTATGCAGTGTTGGATATACGAGCATTTCCCTTCTATTCGTGAGAGGCGGGTTAATCCTACCACAGTTGGCTTCACACGGGCTAAGATATGGAGGGGCAGGTATGCAGACCCAATAGGTGTTGTTGAGTATAGGAAGAGGATTGACACGCTGACCTTATACGATGTCATATGGATACCCTACACATACCATGGAGTACATCGGAAGCTCGATGACACTTCCTTTTTTCTTCTTCTTCTAGTTATCTATAATGGGAGACTTCAATGGCTAGACACTTACCTGATAGGTATATGCGCTAGTTTGGATATGTCTAAGATATTCGAGGACCAATCCATGCTATTCCATCTGAGGGCACTAATAGATGGTTTGTTAGTCACGTTATCAGCTCGACACGTGCCTTTAGAGATCATGCAATGGAGGTTCATTTCTCGGTGCAGTGTGTGGATAGGTACTTCAAGTGGTACCTTATTATATATCACTCCCTCGCATAATCCCACCTAGGCATCATGTAGATGTTGTTGAACCTTCTCATGATGAGGGACCTTCTAATTACGTGCCACTGCCTCTATATGGTGTGGAGGACACTTAACGTATGTAGATGATGGTAGTCATTATGAATAACCTCATGGGTTTGGTAAACCTAGATGGTGAGATTTATACTTTGACATCGTAGGCAATACATTATCCCATGGGGAACCTATTTTGACCTTATTATCATTTTTGTATTATTTGTATATTAAGTGTAGTATTACTCAGGCAATTGCACAACATAATTTATTAGGTAACATTTTGAAACTTCCATTATTCCATGATGAGCATAACTTAAAATTTGACAAACGCTTACATAAATTAGACAGACAATTACATAACTTAACAAAACAATAATAAATAAGAAAACTTAAACACTATCAGATGATTATAGATGTTTCAACATCTTGATTATGTTTTCGACAGATCTAGAAATTGTTGCATCAAAATCGATAGGTCCCTTAGTTAGCCTAGGGTGATATGTTCTTCACATAATCTTCAAATCTCCATCTCTCTCTAACTCAATACAATCATATTTCACACTTCCATTAGTATCAAACCATGGTACAAGAAACTCAATCTTATTAACCTTTCTGTTCTCGGTGTGAGGCAATATATTATTCAACTCGGATCTCAGAAGAGCGAGACATGTGGTGTCCTGCGGGAGCCCAAACTCAACAGGAGATTTCACATTGCTGAAATACACTTCTGCCTTAAGCAAATAGTGAGGCATTGTAAGATGTTTTTCTTAACAACACATGACCCTTATTTATACAACTTTGAATTCATCATGAATCAAACAAAACGACCGATGTAATTACAATCATACAAAACTGTCTGTAAAATCTCAACCCTTGAATTTACACTACCAGATTTTTAATAGACCCATTAAAGATCCATATATGAAGGATGATTTTGAAAAAAATGTTACTTTCTAAACTATCAAAATTTTCAACGTTTAGCAAAAAATCAGATAAAAATAAGTATTTTTTGAAAATCCAACTTGTTTCACCACATACTGGGTTTTTGAAATACCTGAGATACCGGAATTTTAATACACACCACCAAATTTTTTAATTTGTACCAGATATTTTACTTGTTCTACCGAATTTTTCGTACAATTTTTTTAATAAATTTTGACATGAATGATATGGTTATTATGGAACTATGAGGGGGGTGTCAGATCAAACTTTAGGGATAGCAGAATAAGTTCTCGTAGATTTCTCCTATTGCACGTATTGTTGGGTTTAGGCCTTTTTGGAGTTCTTTCAAGTTTGATCCAATATACCAACAACAATATTACAAATACTTTTATTGCATGAGTTTATTTGATTTAGTTTTGTAGAAGTGTTTTTTAATTTTTAAAACTTTAAAATAATTAAATTTATTTGATTATTTAATTTTACAAAAGTGTTTTAAAAAACTATATTTTTTATTTATAAATTTTGAAAACAATTTTAGAAGTATGTAATGGATTTTGATGTATATAATTGATTATGCTTTTAGAATGATTTTATTTGGAATTAAAAATTATATTTTTAATTTAAATATAATTTTAACATTGAAATTTCATATTAACTCATTTATGCTGAAACATATCAAAACATAATTCATTTTACTTATAATTTATTTTTAATTAGAATCAATTCTATAAAATCACGCATAAGTTTATATTATAAAATGCGGGATGATTTTGAAACATGAGGAATACTTATTTTTAATCATATACTTATGTTTCTTCATATTTATAAACATATATTTAAAAAAAATTACAGATGATATATTTCCGCACACTTCACATAAATATATAAAAAGATCTATGAAAAAGGTGAAATTGTTTTGAGACATACTAAATGGTTTTTTATTTATACACTTATTTGTGGTGCAAATTGACCTCATATTTAATATAAATACAGATGTTATACTTATACATATTTTAAGTGAATATATGGTAAATATATAAAGTTTATATTGCATTTTTTTAATGTAAACATGCAATAATAAAAAAATAATTTTTTTTAGTAACAAATGTTTTTAAAAAAATATTTAAATAATTATGTTTTGAAGAAATTTAGGTAAATAACCATATTTTTTTTAAAAAATGAATTAAAGAAGATGCGCGCCACTTAAATTGATGTCTCCTATATATTTTTTGAACTTTTTCAATTATCTGTGGATTTTCATGTAGATTTGATATTACCTGCAGAGTTATCTACAGATTTTACTAAGAATTACGTGTGAGAAAATAATCCGTTGATAAATCTGCAATTAAATTCGTATGAAACGTCAAATATGCAGGAAAATCTACAGGTTAATAGAAAAATTTGAAAAAAATTTAAAAGATGGTTAGACGTCATCTCACTTAACGTCTCTTTTTAAAAAATCAATATATACGCCATCTAAAATAACTACTATATTATAATATTTTCTGAAATATAATTATTTGCGTAAATTTCTAAAAAAAAAATATGATTATTTATATTTTTTTTTTCAAAATATAGTTATGACTAAAACATATTCAAAAAAAAAAAGTAAAATAAAAATCATCCTATTTATTTATAAATTAAAAAGGCATTATGGTCAATTAACTTAAAATGTGGAGATGAGGGAGTATAGGGGTGTGGGTCGGTGCTATTCTCCCTGTTTGGACTTTCTGTACTTTGCAGATTTTGGCTCTCTTGGGCTCTATTCCCTTTCTCTTAATCACATAGGTTTATGGGCTTATTTGATTAAACTTTTTTTAAAATGATTTTTTATCATGTTACACAATTTTGTTGTGTAAAAATATTTACAAAGAAATTTTTTATAAAAATTTCAAATAATTTTTTTAGGTATTTTATCATTTTATCAAAAAAAAAATTTAGATATCAAAATTTTAGAAAATCATTTAATTTTGAAGTTATTTCAACACTAAAGCATCAACACTTATCTAAACCTTATAGGAGCTACTTATTCATACTAGAGGCTTGAAAATGTCTTGTTGTATGAGCAACTGTCAAAACACATTGGCGTGAAGGAGAGCTCAATCACTAGTCGAATAAGTCCCTTACCATTAAATAGGTATGTTTTATGCATAATTGGTCATTTTTCAGCCACCACCATTAAAAGTGAGAAGAATGATAAGATGCAGAAGCTTAACAATTATGATTCTACGGGGATGAATGTGAAATGATAAAATTTTAGATTTAGAGTTTTGAGAATAAATTTCTCACTTATAGGGTTTGTTTTGACTAATTGACTAATGATAATCTTAGTAATTGACCAAATATATCCCTAACAAATATTTCATGTGATAGTAATAAAGTATAAGAACTTAATCATACATCTCTAAAGAATATGAAAGAGTCATTTTCTCACTAATGCACTTATCTACTTAACATATATCATGTAATACTACTCTAAATATATACTATTATTTTTTCATTTTACTAGGATCTTACGTTTTTTATTACGATCTTATGATTTAAGATCTTGTTACCCCCCCTCTCGATCTTACAATAATAATTGAGTAGGATCTTCCGATCTTAACTACGATTTTATATTTTATGATCCTTTTATTCTCTCTCAATCTTATGTAAGATTTCGGTCTTGACAACATTGATCATTAGTGTTTGAATGTCTTTTAAAATTATAAGATTACTTTGCACACTACTCTCTTAATTCCGAGTTTCAATTCACATTTAGATTTTTTATTGTATCTTTTGTGAATACAATGTCCGAATATAATAATTAACAACAACAAAAAATATACTTCTAGTGATGGTTAAATTATATCTGTATGTAAATTGTGAGTGTAGTGTTTTTTTTTTTTTTAGTATATTTTCGATTGGTCTATATACCATTAAAAGGTATAAATTTAAGTTGTTTATATATCATACAAATAGTAATTATATAATATATAATTGATTTGTTTTATTTTAAAAATGTTGTGGTTGAGGGACTGTTTTATATAATTTTAAATATTATCGTTAACTATTTTCTAGAGAGCAATATAATTTACCTGATAATTTCTACCGTAACAATTTTTAAAAAAAATTGTAAAACAAAAAAAAAAGTTGAAATAGCAAACAATTGATAGAGTGAAAGTAAAATAATAATAAAATGGTGTGTTGATACGTCTTGAGCAAAGCAGCAAACAAAGATGGATAAGAAATACATTTATGATAAGGTTGTTGGTTATGGTGGCAAGATAAAGACATTTATGTGGATGAGAGATTTTTTTTATCAAAAGACAACCTAACATAAATGATAAATGTTGATGAGGTAGCTGATTGTCAATTAAGTTTTAAGGTTTATTATTAAATTTTTATTATATAAAATGAGAATGTATTTGTAGAGAATGAGAATGAGAATGAATGATAATATAGTTTAGAATGCGACACATCATCATGTGCGTGACGTGGAACAAGAAAAAGATGTGACGTGAATAAAAGAGATGAATTGTTTGAATTAGTTTGGATAAACATTACTCTTTTGTTCTTTATTATAAATAATTTTTTGTCTTTTAAATTTAACAAATAATTGATATATAAAAACTGAAAAAATTATTTGTTATTATGAGTAATATTAAATAGACGTTGATGTCCATTTTTCTTTGTATCTATATTCTTTAATTTCTATGAGTTAATTTTCTAACATTTGTGTTTCCCTTTAGGTAATGATTATTATTCATCATGGAATATAAATAAAGTCTATGATATAATATTAATTGAACTTGAAGATAATAATACAAGATTATTTTCTCTCTTTTTCTTTTTTTATTCATCTCTATATTGTTTTGGTTAATTTCTCTTATTTAGTGAAGTGAAAGACCGATGGTAATATTATATCTAGAACTTCAAAAATAATTGAAGACTCTGAAAAAGCCAGTGTATTGTTATGTGTTATGTGGAGGAACAATATTACACATTGATAATGTACTACATTCTTTTAAGTTTCATATGAATTTATTAAGTTTCAAAGGTATTCACCTAAATTGATACCATATTTGAAAGAAGAGATGATAGAGGTATTTAATATCTTTGTATTATAAAACATAATTCGGACACAAAATGTGTAATAGAAAAACTACCATCTTTCTCCTCTAACATGTACTACACTTATATTAGTACCATTTATTGAGAATCAAGTGTGAGGAAGAAGTCCCACATTGATTATAAAACGGAAGATTGAACACTTATAAGTGAGAGAACCTACTCATCTATCACCTTAAGGTTTTAGATGGACAAGTGGTGTGTCTCTCACAAAGGTGTGTCCCAAGTAAAATGCTCTCTCCTCGGAATTGCCCCTACAGTGGTATCAGAGCCTTTGGTTTCAAGATAGGGACCAACTTACTTGTATCAAGCGGTGGTACAAGTGTATGTGGAAGAGAGTCATTCCACATGAGGGAGAGCATTGTGACTCACACTTGAGGGGGAGTGTTGAGAATCAAGTGTGAGGAAGAAGTCCCATATTGATTATAAAAGGGAAGATTGAGCACTTATAAGTGAGAGAACCCACTCATCTATCACCTTAAGGTTTTAGATGGACAAGTGGTGTGTCTCTCACAAAGGTGTGTCCCAAGTAAAATGCTCTCTCCTCGGAATTGCCCCTACACCATTGAAACAAATATCATTGTAAATTAGAAGTTTACAAATAATAACAAATTTATAATTTGGCATGACCGGTTGGGCCATTTCGGTTATATAATGATGCGAAAATAATTGAAAACTCATGTGGTCATCAATACAAGAGTCATAAAATTATTCAATCAAATAAATCATCATGCAACTCTTGCTCGAAAGGGAAGTTGATAATTCAGTCATCACCGATAAAAATTGGAAATGAATTTGTCAATTTATTTTAGAGCGTATTCATGGTGATATTTGTGGTTCAATACACCCATCATGGAAACCATTTTTTGATGTGCAATTTATGTTCTAATTTTTCTACCACACCGCACCAAGATGGATCCTGAAGGGAGGATGTGAATATATGTTTGGATATGACTATCCATCTATTATAGAGTCCCTGGAACCAACAACGCAATATTTATTCACTGCTCGATTTACCGATTGTTATTTTGATGAATTAAATTTTTCAGCATTAGAGGGAGAGAATAAGAAGCTGGAAAAAGAGACCAGTTGGAACAAATTATCATTGTCTCATCTTGATCTTCGAACAAAACAATGTGAACTAGAAGTTCAAAAGATAATTCAGTTGCAAATCTTAGCAAATCAATTACAAAATATATTCACTGATCCAAAAAACGTGACTAAATCATATATATCAGTAGCTAATGCTCCCATAAAAATAGATGTATCTGTTGGACAATCTAACGAGTCTCAACCGCGCTTGAAGTGAGATAGAATAATCGATTCCAAAGATAAAAATCTTCAAATAAGAAAGAGAGCTAAGAATAAAGATGGTCTGAGTGAGGATATAGAAAACTTTAAAGAATATTCAGACATAATAAACATTTTAGCTCCAGAAGAGGCTGATAAGGTACCTGAAATTCATGAAAATAAAGAGATCTCGACAAATTATGCCTATAATGGAATACAATGGAACCGATAAGAAGTCGAAATTGATGATATTTTGCATACAATATAGCACAAAATGTGATAAATGAAAAGGAGGATCGTGAGCCAACATCTATTAAAAATTGTAGATAAAGTGAAGATTGACCAAAATGGATAGATGCAATTTAAGTAAAATTAAACTCACTTTGCAATAGAGAAGTTATTGTACTTGTAGTCCGAATACCTCAAATGTGTGAATCCAGTTGGATACAGATGGGTTTTCGTGCGAAAATGAAATGAAAATAATGAAATTGTGAGATACAAAGCCCAACTAGTAGCTCAAAGATTTTTGCAAAGACCTGCAATTGATTTTGATGAGATATATTCACCCGCAGTAGATGCAAGTACTTTTCGATATTTAATAAATCTTGTAGCACATGAAAGGCTTAATTTTCACATGATGTATGTTGTGACAATTTATTTATTTGTATGGCTCACTTTCTGAAAGGTTCAATATACCAGATGCACATAATTCTAGATTTCGAGAAAGCTACTCCATCAAATCGAACAAGTCTATCCACTACAAGAAATGTATTTCCCAGCGACATGAAGTTGTGACGTGATTATCACGTGGCTAAAAAAAAGTTATTGCGACGTGATAATCATGGCGCTATAACTTTATATATTAAAAAAATAAAAATAACGTTCACATTGAGGGATGCTGATTTTTTTTTAAAATAAAATTATTTGCGACGTGGGATTCACGTCGCTATAAAAAAGTTAATATAAAAAAAAGGCTTTAAGGTTCAGATGAAGGGATTTTTAAAAAAAATTAAAAATTTAGTTGTGACGTGTTTTTCACTTCACAATATTTAAGGGAAAAAATATTTGTTTTTGACTTGACATGGTTCAGTGTTGTGCAGACTGAACGAATACTTTTAAGACCGTTAGGTGTGTTATAACGTGAAAATCACGTGGCAAGATTGTGACGTGATTTTCACGTTGTTACGTGGCATATATAGAAAAAGCGTGTACAGATCTATCCATATCTCTTATGTTTCTTCTTCTTTAAAAAATTTCTCTTCTCTGTTTCTTCTCAAATCTTCCAGCCTTGCTTATATTTCCACAAAAAAATTTCAAAGCTACAATTTTATTGATACTGATAATTGTGTTATATAATTTAATTTCAATATATTGATATAGCTTTGTTTATTGTTTATTATAGTTTCTAATATTAATTTTGGTTTAATTTGTTTTGTCAAAATTGAAGAACATTGAAGAGTTTATAAAAATATTGAAGAAGAAGGTTGTTTGAAGGAGATTGAAGAAGAGATATTTATACAATTTTAATTTTAATTTTATTTTATATATAATTTAGGTTTTATTTTGTTTATAACATTATTATAATTTTTTATTCTATTAATTTATAAACTATTTTAATTTTTATATATAAAATTGATATATATATATATATATATATATATATATATATATATATATATATATATATATATATATATATATATATATATATATATATATATATATATATATATATATATATATATATATATATATATATATATATATATATATATATATATATATATATTATATATATATATATATATATATATATATATATATATATATATATATATATATATATATATATATATATATATATATATATATATATATATATATATATATATTATATATATATATATATATTAAAAAAAACGAAAAATTTATTTAATATTAATTTAAGTTTATTCTATTTATATATATAAAGAAAATAAAGAATTTATTTAATGTGTCTATACATATTAAAAACAGTATTTTTATAATATTTTTATATTTTTATTATATTTTATTTATAATTCTATTTTTAAAAATTAATAATATTTCTTTACTATATTCTGTTTTATTTTTCTTACAAAATATACATAATTTTTTTTATATATTTAAAAAATAGTTTTTAATATGTATAGACACATTAAATAAATTCTTTATTTTCTTTATATATATAAACAGAATTAATTCATATGTAATAAAAAGGTCTTATATCATTGGTGACACCTCCATGGATGGAATATCTCTCAAGTGTAATTAAATTTTTTCTTGCCATGATGTCTTTTCTTTCCATGATGTTTGTCATGATGTTGAGACATTTGATTCGACATCTTTGGTTTAGACTTGGCATAAGTGGAATCTGATGAAGGTTCTTCTTATAAGTTTCCTTTTTATCATTAAACCCTAGACCACTCTTGTCTCCTATCACTCTTCCCCACTTGAATAATTTCATCTAATGTGTCAGACCCATTATTCGACATCTTAAAAGTAGAATATATTATATATGTGTATTTAAAATAAAATAAAATAGAATATAATTATATTTTATATTTCTTAAAAGAATAATTCAATATGTTATATATATATATATATATATATATATATATATATATATATATATATATATATATATATATATATATATATATATATATATATATATATATATATATATATATATATATATATATATATATATATATATATATATATATATATATATATATTCAAAATAGTTAGAAAATTTAATTAATAGTTACTATAGTTAAATATTTATTTATAGTTAATAATAAGATAATGATTGTATAAATATGCAGTATGAAATTTTATCGGTATGGTCGTAGTTGGATGTACGATAGATTGTATTCAGGAAGACGTGCACTTAAACTCCATTTTATAGAAGGAGTTAATGAGTTTATCATGTGGGCGTTTGCTCAAGAATGTTGTCGAAGCGAAAGAGGAGTTAGGTGTCCCTGTCTTAAATGTAAATGTAGACCAATAATTAGTGATCCGGAGGAAGTAGCACATCATTTGCAATAGAAGGGGTTTCATTGAAAATTATTGAGTTTGGACGTATAATGATGAAGAAACGCCGAGTAACGTACCAGAGACTAGCAACACACATGCTTCAAGTACTCGGTCTCCTATGGAATATGAGGAAAACTTTAATCTGGTCGGTGAAATGGTTGAGGATGCTTTTGGTGTGAAAGTGACATATGATCAACCTGAAGATTTTGACGGGGAAGAGTTGCCGAATAAGGAAGTGTAGAGATTTTATCAGTTGTTGAATGAGATGAATACACCTTTGTTTATCAATGTGTGTGAGATTATTAGCCGCCAAGTCAAATTGGAATGTTCCTAATCAGTGTTTAGAATATTTCACAAAAATGATGTTGGACTCCACCGCAACGAAAGACAACTTGCCTATAAGTTTTTATGATGCAAAGAAGTGGGTGTCGAAGTTGAGTTTAAAGTAAGAAAGATTGATTGTTGCATTAGTGGTTGCATGTTGTTTTATGACAATGAGTTTAGTAATCAAGATAGATTGTTGGAGGAATGCAAGTTTTGTAAGAGTCCAGATATCAAGTGCGCAGTAGAGCCATTAACAGCAAGCAAAAGCGCGTAGCAGTAAAGTCCATGTTTTATCTTCCGATAATACCAAGGTTAAAAAGAATCTTTGCTTCAATGCACAGCGCAAGTCAAATGACATGGCATCATAAAAACCAAACAAGTTTAGGCACTATGCGACATCCATCTGATGGCGAGGCATGGAAGCACTTTGATCGGATATATCTTGATTTTGCCGCAGAATCTAGAAATGCCGGGCTTGGATTATGATCTGATGGTTTTGCCCCATATGTGCAAGCGTCAAAAAGTGTGTGTTCTTGTTGGCCAGTTACTGTAACTCCTTATAACCCCCCTCCTAAGATGTGCATGACAAAACCATACATGTTTTTGACGTGCGTGATTCCAGGGCCGTCCAGTCCAAAAGCCGGAATTGATGTGTACTTACAACCTTTAATTGATGATTTTAAGAGGTTGTGGATTGGAGAATGGACTTATGATATATTCCGTAAACAAAACTTTACTTTGCAAGCTGACTTGATATGGACAATTAATGACTTTCCAGCATATGGCATGTTATTTGGTTGGGGTACACATGGAAAAACTGGTTGTCCGCATTGCATGGTATACACCAAAGCATTTATGTTGGATAAATGGGGGAAAGCTCGTGGTTTGACTGTCGCCGTAGATTCCTACCAACAAATCATCCCTATATAAGAAACAAGACAAATTTTAAAAAAGAAGAACGAGTAACAAATCTACCTGCGCCTCGATTGTCACCAGGTGATATATGGAACCAAGCTTGTGAACTACCAAAATTTACAGATACTGGCAAAGCATGTAGAATTGAAGGATATGGAGTCACACACAATTGGACAAAAAGAAATATATTTTGGGACCTCCCGTATTGGAAAGATAATTTGTTGCGCCATAATCTTGATGTTATGCATATTTAGAAGAATTTTTTTTGATAATGTATTTAACACAATGATGGATGTTAAAGACAAAACAAAAGATAATGAGAAGGTTAGACAGGACATGAAAATTTAGTGTAACCATAAAGAGTTGGAGTTGAAACCTCAACCGAATGAAAAATTATTAAAACCCAAGGCTTGTTTTAGTCTGACTTCCCAAGAAGCTAAAGAGGTTTGTCGATGGTTAAAATATTTGAGAATTCCAGATGGGTATTCTTCAAATTTAGCAAGGTATGTTGACACTGACACTAGGAAGTTGCATGGCATGAAAAATCATGATTGCCACGTTTTTATGGAACAATTGCTACCAATTGCGTTTGGTTCACTACCCAAACATGTGCTTAATCCACTAACTGAAATTAGTCAATTTTTTAGAAATATTTATGCATCAGCTTTAGGAGTGGATGACATCATTAAGTTGGACCGAAACATTCCAAATATTCTCTATAAGTTGGAACAAGTATTTTCGCCTGATTTTTTTGACTCCATGGAACATCTGCTTGTGCATCTTGCATATGAACCTTATATTGGTGGACCTGTTCAATATAGGTGGGTGTATCCATTTGAAAGGTTCATAGGTGATTCAAAGCGATAAATGAAAAGTAAAGCTAGAGTTGAAGGATCTATATGTGCACATTACTTGCATCGGGAAACATCACATTTTTGCAGTCATTATTTCAATCACTTGATGTTAACTCCTAGAATCATACGTAATCCTATAAATGTCAACGAGAGGAGTCAATTCACCTTATCAGTCTTCGGCCTTCCAGGCCGTCCCTCTGGAAAGAAGGGTGTGCATTGGTTGACCCAAAAATAAATGCAATCCGCGCATGTCCATGTCTTGATCAATTGCATTGAAATTAAACCATATCTTGAGTAAGTATACCCCCAACTGTTTAATTTTCTTTGTAGTGTTAATATAAAACTTATTATTTTGAAACTTATAGTGTGTTTCTTTTTAGGGAATTTAACATCGCCTATTTTCATAGCGCCGGTGTACAATCAACATCCGGTGTCATTCATGCTCAATTTCCAGCATGGTTCAAGGAGATGTTGTCTAACATTGTTGCACTAATTAGAAATACTCCATTTGAGAAACTTGTCTGAGGGTCATGTTTAAAGCGCAAATGAATGGCACACATACTTCGTGAACGAATATAAATTTCACACTGAGACATGGACTGAAGGTAAAAAACCATAAACAATGGTGTATTTGTAAAAGGAGTTACATATGACAGTGAAGATAACTTCCATGGCTTTATTAAACATATCTATAAGTTGGTATACATTTATTTGGACTCAAAATAAAGTTGTCTTGTTTTATTGTGAATGGTATGGTCCAACTAGAGGCACAAAAATAGATAAGTCATATGGTATTATTGAGATTCAAATGGATCGGAGGTACAAAGAGCATGACCCTTTCATAATGTCACATATTGTTAGGCAAGTTTATTATGTTCCTTATCCTTCATTTGTACCACGTAAACGAGGATAATGTGTTGTAATAAAAACAAAACTGTTGGGTCATATTGAAACTGGCGATCTAGTGGAAGATGCTGCTTACCAAGTTGATGAAGTTGAGCAAATTAATGATGTGATTCCAGATGAATAAATTACAAGTTTGTATGATACAATGGTTGATGGACATCACGTTTATACATCTATATTATTGGTTGATAATGATATGGATGAAGAGCATGATGAAGAGTTTTAATCCGAGGACAATATTACATCAGATGATGAGAATGATATAGATGACGAGCATGAAGATTTAGAATAATGAACTATTTATTGAATATGTTAATGAATATTTATTGAATGTGTTAATGAATATGTATTGATGAGAATAATGAATTATCTATTGAATATGTTAATGAATATATATTGAAGAGAATGTATTTTTCAAATTTAGTATTTTTGTTGATGAATATACATATTAACTATGTATTCTATATAAATAGGTAAAATTCCACCTCGAACTGACAAGAGTAAGGATAGTGGTAAGAAGTCCAAACGCCCGAGGTTAGTAACATGTGAGGCACCTCAGTCAGCCACGTGCCCTCCCCCGCAGAGTCAGGTCGATCATATGTTTATGACCAGTACTCAGCTTTTTATGTCATTACTCTCCTATCAGAATATGCCATTCCCATATGTAAGTTCTTCTTTTATTAGCCCGTATGGGGTACCATCTTTTGTTAGGCCACCTGGTTTTCTTTTTCCGCAGACGCAGATGCCCTTATCCTTCCAGAATATTGGAGGACCCATTTTTCCACATCTCACACAGATTCCCTCATTCTTCCAGCAGACTGGAGGATCTAGCACCCCACATCCCACACATGTGCCCTTATCCTTCCAGCAGATTAGAGGATCCAACACCCCACATCCCACACAGATGCCTTTATCCTTCCAGCAAACTGGAGGATCCAGCACCCCACATCCCACACATACTGGAGGATCCCGCACCCCATATCCCCCACATGTACCTGCATGTGAGGATGATCATACGCAACCGGATGATGATGATGATGATCATATGGATGAGGATGATGATGTGTTGGATGGAAATGATCTTCGAGGGAATGATGATCCGAGTTAGATTCATGTTATTGACGGGAGATTTTGGATTTGTCCTGAAGGAAACTCGTAAGTTTCTTATTTATAAATTTTTATTTAAGAATACATTTTCATTTTTAATATAAATTTATATTTAATATTTCCAATTCAAATTATCGTTGTTTAGTTTCTCGCTGATTCGTACTGCTGCCAAGGTTATAAATTATATAATTCAACAGATGTATAAACAATTTTAGAAGACCTTCAAAGATGTAAAAAAAAAAGAAGAAGTTTGGTTTAACAAATTTAAGGTATAATTAATTTATTTTTTAGTTATTGTTATTTAAATGACCTTTTCATTATAATTATCTAACTATTCATTTTAATGTCATACAATATTGCAGGAAAAGTGTGTGTGGGACCCATTGAATGAGAAGATGATAAAAAAATTATTATGGGAGAACCTCGAGATGACTTTCTGACATAATGCGGCGTGTTAGAGAGCGTTGGGAACTCCAGGTTATCAGTCTCAATTGGATAGGGAAAGAGGTTTTTGAGGAACTTCTTAAATATTGGGAGTCACCCGAATTTCAGATTAAATCTGAAAATTTTAAGAAGATGAGGGCATCTGAAAAAGGGGGTTGCGTTAATGCAGTTGGAAGTATAAGTACCGCAGAGCATGTTCGACGCGTGGTAAATATTACCACTTTTTGAAGTTATGTTTTGATTCATAATATATTTTATTAATTAATATTAATTTTATTATTTAGACCAAGCATTTGGGGAGACCTCCATTGATGATTGACTTTGTTAAAAAGACTCGGACAAAGAAAACCAGGGATTTTGTTGATAAACGCACTCTAAAATCTTTCGTAAGTTATTTAATTTACATTGTTGTTTATATTTTTTTTAGGGTTAAATATGTTTTTGATCCTTATAAATATCTTAAATTTTATTTTTAATACCTATTAAAAAATAATAAATTTTGGTCCCTAAAAAATTTTTGTTCATCCAGTTTTAGTCCCTGGTATTTTCTAAAAATTTAAAAACTGTTTAGTTATCCTTAAACTTTTAAATTTTTAAATAATATTTTTCATACGTGTTTAGAATACTATAAAGTGTTTCTTTATCAAATTTTAGAATTTTTTAAAATGAAAATAATTAAATATGTTTTTTTTAATTTCAAAAGATATTGATAAAAATAATGAAAATCTCGACTTAGAAATCAAATTTTGAATTTCTTTTTTTTCAAGGAACTTTTTATAACGTTCTAAACAAGTCTACAAAATAATCATTCAAAAATACACCTTGATTTAATAACATGGACTAAAATTACGTGCATAATAATTTTGTAGGGACTAAAACATATCAATATTTTAATAAGGACTAAAAATGAAATTTGGGACCAAAAATATATTTAACCTTTTTTTATTTAATGACAATTTTGTGTCATGATTTTCACGTGGCAACTGAGAAACCGTGACGTGAAAATCATGTGGCAATTGAGAAGTCGTGGCGTGAAAGTCACGTGACAACTTTTTAAATATAATTTAATTTAATTTAATTTAATTTATTAAGTATTTAACTTAGTTTTTTTATTGAATGTATAGGAGGATTATCAGACATTGCTCGCAAATTTTCTGATTCATAATCTTCAATATACTTCGGAAGAGGGAAAACCGCTTCACCCAGATGTGGATTTTTATATTTGGGATCAAGTCATTGACGGAAAAGGCCCTAACAGTTGTTTTTTTGGTGGTGGAAATTTGGCAGGCACCTTGAGAAGTGTGGATAAAACTTTATTTCAAAGAGTTAGAGACAGAAAAGAGGGGTCATGTCAACCAAATTTGAAACCATAACAACTTGAAACAGTAAGACAATTGGCGTTAAATGAGGCGAGACGCGAGTCAGCGCAACGTGAGGCGACAATGAAAGCCCAAATGGAGGCCTAAATGGAGGCCTAAATGGAGGCAATGAGGTAAGAGCAACAACGACAAATGGAGGTCATGGCGAAGAGGCAAGCTGATATGGAGCAACAAATGACATAATTTATACAAGGATTTGATGGAAATCAAAACTTTCATGGTCAAAAGCCGGAGGACAATGGAAACGAAGATAATTTTGACATTGACAATTATACCAACCAAGATGACCCGTAAACTTAATTTTTTTATTTAACTTTCAAATTTAAATTTGTGTACCATACTAATTAATTAAGCCTACTAATTAATTCTTAAGTTTATAATTTTAGTTTATTAATTTTATTATATTAAATTTAATATATTGAATTTATTATATATTGAATTTAATATATATTGAATTTATTAATTTAATTTATTATATATTGAATTTATTAATTAATATTATTAATTTAATTAATTATAAAAGAAAAACAAATTTCATTTATTAAATTTTAAAAAAAAAAGAAAAACATTAATAACGTGATTTTCATGTCACAAGTTTTGATGTGAAAATTAAGTCGCAACCTCATTGTTATATATATAAAAAATAAAAGTTAAAGACAAAAGGTGTATTAATTGTAATGATTTAGTGAAGTGATTTTCACGTCACTAATTTGTGACATGAAAATCACGTGGCAAATAAAACAACTTTTACTTTGCTACGCCTGCTTTTCCTACAACATTGTCATTCCTATAAAAGTATATTGCGACGTGATTTTCACGTCACAACTTTGTGACATGAAAATTACGTTGCAAACAATTTGCCACCCGCTATCCAGTCATGTGATCGTGCACCTCACAAATAAATTGTTATGACATGATTTTTCAAGTTGTGACGTAAAATTCACGCCGCAAATGAGAGTATTTTTGTAGTGATCTATAGACTGAAAAAATCTGGATGCAGGTGTTATAACCATCTCAGTGAATATTTTTTAAGGGAGAGATATACAAATAACTCTATCTGTCCTTGCATTTTTAAAAAAAATATTTGGAAAATTATTTGCTATAATATATGTCTACGAGGATGACATAAATATTATTGGTACTCCTGAAGAGCTTCTAACAAGTATAATTGTTTAAAGAAATTGTTTGAGATGAAATAATTGGGAAAGATAACGTCCTTACTAAGTGAACATTTGGACAATAGAAATTTGTACACTAATAAGTTTATATAAAAAAATTGATTACGTATTTCTATACGGGCAAGTCTCAATTTTTGTCTACCTCGATGATGTTAGATTATTGGATTTGGATAGAATTATTTTAGACCTCGAGAAGACGATGAAGAACTACTTGGTCCAAAAGTACCTTATCTTAATATAATTCAAGCACCGACATATCCTGCTAAGTATACACGCCATGATAATACCAATTTCTTGTAATCTATTAGCAAGATATAGCTCTTTACCTACAGAAAGACGTTGAAACAAAGTCAGACAAATACTTTGTTACCGTAAAGTTGTAAGTTACTTATCAGATCTTTATAATGGTAGATCAAAAATATGTCACTTGTTTACTTGTGGAG
This sequence comes from Vicia faba, assembly GCA_948472305.1. Lineage (NCBI taxonomy): Eukaryota > Viridiplantae > Streptophyta > Magnoliopsida > Fabales > Fabaceae > Vicia > Vicia faba. The sequence continues at coordinate 930,130,429 of OX451738.1, read as the reverse complement.
GTACAACATTTTCATAGAGATCTATGAAATAATTCATAGCAACAACTTCATCAAATTATGCACTACATGAAGTCACTTCAAAGAAGAACTTTTAAGCAACAACTACAAAGAATATCGTCTCACATATAAATGTATACATGAGGGGGGAAAATACATATGTTTTGCACTCTTTTTTCCTTCACAACACTTATAATAAAAAATAGAGAAAATATTTCTTTTGACTTTAACTAAAAAAAGTTATAAATTTGAAAACATCATTTATTAAAAAAAATTATAATTCTAAAATAGTTTGTGAATTCACAGTGGATATGAATATTTTTAATACATAATTTATCAATATTTATGTAAATACTATTTGAGTCAATTTTACTTTGCATCATATTGGCTTTTGTAGTAATTTCATTTTAGATCAATTTTCACAAGTCTTTTTAAGGAATTGAGTTATGTCACGCCTGTTAGATTTAATCTAAATTTTAGGAATATCTTTTGGATATTAATCTATATTTTAGGAATATATTTTTAGAGGATATTATTATATTTTTTTATATCTTTGTTAGAGGATATTTAGGATTTTATTTTGTGTATAAATAACCTAGTGAGGTAACTCAATATAATTTCATTGTATATCATTATTCCTTATTTTGTAGCCATCGTTAAATATATTCCTTTTGCCTTTCATCTCTTCTTTGTGCACCAACAATTGGTATCTAGAGTTCCGGTTAGAAATCCACGGGAAACACGGGAGAACAATGAGGTGTTGTGATAATAGTTTTTTCTGATTCTGGGGATTTGGGAAACACATCTTTATTAATTTTCTGCATAAATTTGCACAAGGTAGAAGATGAACAGAAACGGTGGCGATATCCATTCCAAGCTTCTAATATTTGATGGCAAAAACTGGAATTGTTGGAAGATCCATATGCGCGTGTTATTTGGTTCTCAAAATGTGTTAGATCTTGTCACCGATGGATATGATCTGTTAGAAGCAGACGCAACAGAGGCACAGAAGATAACACATAAGGAGCTAAGGAAGAAAGATCAGAAGGCGTTGTTCTATATCCACCAATGTATGGATGCGAACGTATTTGACAAGATTGTTGATTCTAAAATAGCAAAGGCTGTGTGGGACACACTAGTCAGATGTTACGATGGTGACACATCAGTGAAGAAGGTGAAGCTTCAGTCTCTCAGAAAGCAATATGAGAATATCATCATGAAGGACAACGAGAAGGTTTCTGAGTACATCTCTAGAGTGATTCTGATCACTAATGAGATGAAATCTTATGGAGAAACCATTCCTGAACAAGTAATCATTGAGAAGATCTTGAGATCTTTAACTTATCAGTTTGATTACATTGTGGTAGAAATTGAACATTCCAAAGATCTGAGCACCATGAGAGTTGAAGAGCTACAAAGTAGTCTAGAGGCGCATGAGTTACGTACTGCGGGAACTTCTGAGAGGGAAGTAAAGCAGCAGGCTCTGAATGTAATTTCTGGTAAGAAGTATCAGAAGAAGACTTGGTCAGAAGCCATGAAGAAAACTAAGGGTGGTGAAAGGTCATAAGATTGATACTCTAATAGACAGAAGAATGTCCAGAAGGGAAAGGAGAAGTCTGACAATAAGAATGTTCAGTGTTACTGTTGCAAGAACTTTGGTCACTATGCCAAAGATTGCTGGTCAAACAAAGAAAGGAAGTCAGAAGAAGAAAATATAGCCAGAGGAGAGTCAGATGATGAACCTGTGCTATTGTTAGCTTCTGAACCTGATGATCTGAATTCATCAGAATGATGGTATATAGACACAGGGTGTTCAAACCATCTTACTGGAAACAAGAAGTGGTTGATTGATTTTGACTATGGGAAGAGTACATAGATCAAATGTGCTGATGATAAATACCTCAATGCAGAAGGTATGGGAAATGTCAGAATCACTCTAAAAAATGGGAAAGCAACAGTGATCCAGAATGTATGGTATGTACCTGGCATGAAAAGCAATCTGATGAGTGTGGGATAACTGATTTAGAAAGGTTTTTTAGTTACCATGAAGGACAATCTTCTTAAGCTGTATGACTGTAATCATAAGCTGATTATAGAGTTAAAACAGGGAAGGAACATAACATTTAAGGTGAATGTTAGAACTGCAAACTCTGAATGTCTTAGTGCAATACGTTTTGTCAAGGAGAGTGAGCTCTAGCACATAAGATTTGGTCATCTAAATTTCAGAAGTTTAGGGCATCTGAAATCAAAGAATCTGGTACATGGAATTCCTACAATCAAGAAGCCTGAAAAGTCATGCAAGGTGTGCATGGAAGGGAAGCAACCAAGATTACCATTTGCATCAGAAGTAGCTCCAAGAGCAAAGCATGCCTTGGGAGTAGTACACTCTGATGTGTGCGGTCCATTTCCAATAGCATCGATTGGAGGGAATAAATATTTTGTGTCATTTGTTGATGAGTTCACCAGAATGACATGGTTATTTCTCATAAAGTTCAAACACAAGGTGTTTAATGAATTCAAGAAGTTCAGACTGAAGGCTGGGAATCAGAGTGGTCAGACTCTGAAGATTCTTAGAACTGATGGTGGTGGTGAGTATAACTCTACATAATTTAGAAGTTTATGTAAGGAGAATGGAATTGAGTATGAGGTTACTGCTCCCTATATTCCTCAACACAATGGTAATGCTGAAAGAAGAAATCGTACTTTGCTTGATATGGTGAGAAGCATGCTGAAAGAGAAGAAGCTTCCTCATGCTCTGTGGGGAGAAGCTGTTGCCACTGCATGTTATATGCTCAACAGATGTCCAATGAAGAAATTGAAGGAAATAGTTCCTATTCATAAGTGGACTGGAGATAAGCAAAGTGTTAGTCATCTGAAGGTGTTTGGTTTTGTATGTTACAAACATGTCCCAGAAGCCATAAGACAAAAGTTGGATGATAGAAATAATGTTACTGGTGGGGTATCACAATACATGTTCGTACAAACTTTATTATCCAGAAACTAACAAAGTTGAGTTCAGTAGAGACGTCATTGTAAAAGAATCAGATGTTTGGAATTGGGAAAGGTCTCGTCCTGACTTTGATGAGAGAACTCCTGAAGAAAAATCAGAAACACATGTTTCTGAAGCTGGTAAAGACTCTGACTCTGAAGAAGATACAAAAGGAGAAGATTTTGACTCTGACTCCGATGGTGATCCAGACTTTGAAGACAGTCAAAGTTCTGGAGAAAGTCCAATTTCTGAAGCAAGCACTTCTGAAGGGGAAAGTTATGGTGTCAAAAGTTCTGAAGGTCCAGTTCAGAGGCAACAAAGAGTCAAAAGCATCCCAAGAAGATTTGCAGAGTTTGACATCTTGCAAGACACTGATGTAGACTCTAAAGGAGAAGTTATTTAGTGTGCAATGTTAGTAGACTCTGAACCCTTGAGTACAAAAGAGGCTCTTAAACAGGAAGTTTGGTTACAGGCAATGAAAGAAGAACTTGATGCTATAGAGAGAAATAAGACTTGGAAGCTGACAAAACTTCCAAAAGATAAGATAGCCATCATTGTCAGATGGGTTTTCAAGCAGAAGCTAAAGCCAGATGGATCAATTGGAAAACACAAAGCAAGATTAGTAGCAAGAGGCTTTCTACATAAGCTTGGGCTGGATTACTTTGAAGTGTTTGCACCTGTAGCGAGACATGATATAATCAAACTAGTGATTGCAATAGCTGCTAATAGGAATTGGCCTCTGATGCATTTAGATGTAAAATCTGCATTTATGAATGGTATATTACAAGAAGAGGTATACGTATCACAACCTCCTGGATTTGAGAAAAAGAATCAGGAAGGGATGATGTTCAAGTTACACAAAACCTTGAATGGATTGAAGCAAGCGCCCAGAGCTTGGAATTTGAAGATTGATTCACTTTTTAAGGAACAAGGGTTTCAGAAGTGTGATATGGAGTATGGTGTTTATGTTCAGCACACTTCAGAAGATAATATGATTCTGGTTTGTTTGTATGTTGATGATGTATTACTCACAGGAACTTCTGAACAAGAGATATCTGAGTTTAAGAAAGTTATGATGAATGCATTTGAGATGACAGATCTTGGGAAAATGAGTTTCTTTCTAGGGATGAAATTTATGTACTATGAGAAAGGAATCATTTTGCATCATATGAAGTATGAACTAGAGCTTTTAAGTAGATTTGAGCTAGAGAATTGCAAAGTTGCTATCACACCCGCTGATACGAATCAGAAGTTGGACTCTGACTCTGATGGAGAGGATGTGGATGCTACAACCTTCAAACAAATGGTTGGTTCTCTGAGGTATTTGTGTAATACCAAACCTGATATTTGCTATGCAGTTGGAATGATTAGCAGATTTATGAGTAAACCAAAATGGTCTCATTACCAAGTTGTTGTCAGGATTCAGAGGTATGTGAAGGGAACTCTGAAGTATGGAGTGTTATTTTCGTCTAGAATAAAGATTGAATTAAAACTTCTGAGTTATTCAGACTCTGATTGGTGTGGAGATAGAGTTGATAAAAGAAGTACTTCTGGATAATTATTCAAATTTCTGGGAGGTCCTATTTCTTGGTGTTCTAAGAAATAACCTGTTGTTACGCTGTTAACCTGTGAAGCTGAATATGTTGCAGGCGCTCTGACTGCATGCCAAGCTGTATGGATTCTGAACTTGCTGAAAGATCCGAAGATTGAGGTAAATAAACCTCTGAAGCTGATGGTTGATAACAAGTCTGCAATCAATCTTGTCAAGAAACCAATGCTGCATGGGAGAAGAAAGCATATTAAGACCAAATATCACTTTCTGAGGAATCAAGTTCAGAGCGGAATATTAGAAGTTGTACACTGTAGCATCCAGAAGCAGCTGACAGATATTCTAACAAAGGCTATCAAGACTGATCAATTTCTTCGCTTGAGGGATGGAATTGGTGTTGTCAGTTTTGGATAAAATATAAATTAAGGGATGGTGTTAGATTTAATCTATATTTTAGGAATATCTTTTGGATATTAATCTATATTTTAGGAATATCTTTTTAGAGGATATTATTATATCTTTTTATATCTTTGTTAGAGGATATTTGTGATTTTATTTTGTGTATAAATAGCCTAGTGAGGTAGTTCAATGTAATTTCATTGTAAATCATTATTCTTTACTTTGTAGTCATCGTTAAATATATCCCTTTTGCCTTTCATCTCTTCTCTGTGCACCAACAACGCCTTCTACTAAATTAGATTAGACGAGCTTAGGGGTGTACATGGGTCGGTTTGGTTTGAATTTAGCTGAAATCATAACCTAACTCATACTTCATATATCAGTTTGAGTGAGGTAAAATAACCACCCACGATATTAATGGGTCGATTTGGATAAAATCACAAATTTGTGGGTTGGATAGTGGATTATCTAATTTTTTTCCTGCTTATATAATTATTAATGATGTGTCTCATTTTTTATTAATAAATAATTTAATACATTACCACTATTTTTTTAAACATCAAATATCTAAATGCTCGATAAAATTCATCATAAACATATTTGCAAAAACCAAAATTACATTACAATAGTATCTAGAATTGCATAAAATAGTTGCAACTAACAAAAATTAGCATCAAAATAATTCAAATGTGGCCTCCTAAATAAGTTAAAATCATTACTAGAAAAATACAATATGTTTAAAAGATTGAAATTGAAGCAACCAAAAATAAAAATATCAAAGTCTTCACTTATCAAATTACAAAAAATAGTCACTCAATAATCCATAAATTTTGTAGGTTGGGTGTGGGTTTACCCATAACCCAATTATTTTGAATGAATTTTCATTTCTGAAAATCGTATTCACCCAATAATCAAACCCAACCCACTCTTTTGGGTCAGTTTAGATGAGTTTTACTGGGTTTATTGAGTTTAGCCAACCCATATACACCCCTCGACAAACTTGTTATTCCGAACACTAATACTTTGTATGTTTGTCTTACTTTTACTTTGTAAACTTGTTATTTGGCACATTACCTAGTTTATTTGGTTTGACAAACATACCGTAAATTTTTATAATTATAATAATTATTTTTTTTTTATCAAAAGAAAAAAATGTATTCCAAAAAATAAGAGAGTACAAAGTTGATCAAAATGATCCAGACGCCTAAGTGACTACAATCAGACAAAGAAAACAAAAAGATCAAACGGCCACTATATTACAAATTCTATCTAGCTTCATATTATTTTTTGCTCTCGTGCGAATAATATTTATCACTGCCATGCTGTAGAGGGAGTTACAGGACTTTTTTTTTGAAAAATTGTATTGTTTCTAGTTGTCCATATAGCATAAGTAATCTCTGCTATAGAAATTTTAATGAGCCTACCTTTAACACCTTTTCCACGAGTCACCTGACAAACCCAATCAAGATCAAACTTTCAATTACCTGGAGTATGTATGACGTTAATCCACTTAAGAGTCTCCATCCAATTTTTTTTAGTAAAGTTACACTCGAAGAATAGATGATTACCACTTTCTTGAAGTCCATAGAACACACACTTACCATCAGTAGCGATACCAAAGCAAAGCAGTCGATCTTTGGTGGATAATCTACTTTGGCAAGCTAACCACTAGATGAATTTAGCTCTAGGTACCATAGAAGAGCTTTCTCCAAGGCACTTTCAATTTTGGACCTCTCACTATCTAGTAAATTTTTCTCGTAACATATTTACTTGTAGAATGAAACTCATTCCACTCTATAGATTTCATGACGGCATCTCGATGTTTGAACATTGCTTTGAGGGTCCACGAACTATGGTTATCGGGGCAGAAGGTCGCATGCGTAGCGCCCTTCAAGTAGTAGGAGTGAATCCACTAAATCCATAACTTATCTTTCTTCTCACAAACATTCCACAAGAGCTTACCAATTGTAGCTTTATTCCACTCGAAGAGGGAGATCAAATTCAAACCACCACCAGATATAGGATCATCGATATGATCCCACGCAACTAGAGCTTTTTTGGTTACATTGTCTTTACCAAACCAAATAAAATTCCTGCAAAGTCTGTTAATGTGTGATATAACTTTTTAGGGAGAGAAAAAATTTACATCCAATAATCAGCAATGTAGAAGATAACACTTTTCAGGTGAAGGACTATGCCTGCATAAGAAAGAAATCTCATGCTCTAGTGTTTCAACCGAATCAACGTTTTATCTATTAACTATTGACATTGCGATACCGTCAATTTCTACTAGCGAGAGGAACTCCCAGATACTTGAAAGGCATAAAATCTATAGCAAAACCCGTTTCCCGTTGGATGAGGTTGGTAGTCGTACTATCCACACCGCCAAAGTAGTTTTTACTTTTAAGAATACTAATCTTCAGACCTGTAGCCGTTGGGAAGTTTCTTACTTTGTTCGTGATTAGTTTTATAGATTCAGTGTCTCCTCTCACAAAAAGCAGAATATCATCCGCAAAACAAAAATTGATGGTTTTCAATCTCTCACACTTCAGATGAAAGTTAAAATTGGGGTCTTGATTTAAACCTTAAAGTATCCGATGAAAGTATTTCATAATAAGAACAAACAAGAGAGATAATATAGGATCTCCCTCCCTGTTTGAAACCACGTTTAGCCTTAAGGATCTTTGAAGGAATTCCATTAATAGAAAACCTATATGATACTATTGTCACACAAGTCTTAATCTAATTAGTATAGATTTATGGAAACCTAACTCAATTATAATATGATGGAGGATCAACCATTCTACATTATCATTTCTGAATATCCATTTGAACCATAAATATAAATATTTATAAACAAGGTGGGAGAGTATTAATATTATTCATGAAAGTGTGGTTGTTGTTTCTAAATATTGATATGATTATTTTTACACGCGCACTCTCATGCATGTGAGAGAGTTTAGAAGTTTAAAAGGACTACCCATACATGTGATAGATCAATCTTAAGTTAAAGTTAAATGGTAATGCATAACCAATTGGCCAAAACTGAGTTGGACTGTGGTTTTGTGGGGCAGTACTTTGTTTTTATTAAACATCAAAACCTTCTTCTGGCAAAACAAAGTCATCCAATTGGCCAAAACTGAGTTGGACTGTGGTTTTGTGGGGTAGTACTTTGCTTTTATTAAACATCAATACCTTCTTCTGGCAAAACAAAGTCATCCTCAAATCGTTGCCAAGGGATACTTCTTACTTCTTACAAATAGTTTTTAGTATTGTCTCATTTCAGCCACATATTTAATTAACTAATTATCAATAATCCTTATTGTAAAATACTAAAAGAATCTAACTATTAAATTTAATAGTGGAGGAGATAAAAAGTTAAATGAAAAATTTGATAATGAAAGAGAGAGAAAGTTGCATTAAATCTACTTTTATTATAATAACTAATAAAATATTTGTATTATCGCATGAATTATGTCTGAATTTATATTACCAAACAATTATTTATAAAGTATGAATTTATTATTCAATTGATTAACATTCACATTCACATAGTTGTAAACATACTATAAAAAAAATTCTCAATTGTGACTTGAAATTCACGTCACAAAAGTGAAAAATCACAACACAACTCCTAATTTGCAACATGAGCAATCACGTGATTGGGGAGTTTGTGATGTGAAAATCACGTCGCAACATGCTTGCATAGAAATTCAAGTTTTGCATAAGAAGCAGGCACAGCAGGAGTCAAGTTAGAAAAAACATTTTATTTGTCACGTGATTTTCCCGTTACAAATTAGTGACGTGAAAATCACGTCACTAATTAATAACGTTTAACACCTCTCCTTGTATTTAATTTTTGTTTTTTTAACATAAAATTTTTTTGTGACATGAAAATCACGTCACTAGTTTATTATAATACACGTTCAGTTTTGTTTCTTTATTGAATAAATTAAGTTGCAACGTGATCTACATGTCACAAAGTTGTGCATTGGAAATCATGTCACTAATTTTTTTTTTAAATTTATTTACTGAAATTTATTTTTCTTTTATAATTATTAAATTAATAAAATTAATTAATAAATTTAATATATAATAAACTAAATTAGTAAATTCAATATATAATAAATTCAATATATAATAAACTAAATTAATAAATTCAATATATAATAAATTCAATATATTAAATTAATATAATAAAATTAATAAACTAAAATTATAAATTTAAGAATTCTTAATTTAATTAAAAAAATTAAATTACACAAATTTAAATTTGAAAGAAAAATAAAAAAATATATAATTCTACGGATTATCTTCGTTTCCGTCATCCTCCGGCTCTTGACCACAAACATTTTGATTTCCACCAAACCCTTGCATAAATTGTCTCATTTGTTACTTCATATCAGCTTGCATCTTCGCCATGACCTTCATTTGTCGTTGTTGCTCTTTCCTCATTGCCTCCTGTTGTACCCTAAAATTTGCCCTCCCATTTTCTTCAAGACATTCTCATGAGGTCCCCATTTGCTCAAAACTACTCAAGGGTTGACCAGTCAAACCTCCTCCTAAGCAAGGATCTTCAACTAGGGTTTGGTATTTCTCAAAGAATATTGGGTTGCAAGGATCTCAAATGACTTTCATGGTTCATCATAGATCTTCAATAATGCTTATGTCAAAGTTCAAGTATTGCATCACATATTTGCTCAGTCAATGGCTCAGATGATTGAAAATCAACTGTGTTGAGTAAAAAGTCAAATGTAGTCAACATACAATCAAACTTCAAGATTTTTTTATCAACATCAACATTTTGAGGTGATTTTAATCATTTGATTAAGGGTTGATAATGATTCCTGAAGGAAAGCCCTCAAATCATCAAAGGTCAAAAAATTGCCAAATTAGGGTTTTGATTGAAGATGACTGATCATTGACTTTTGGCCTAGTGCATGACCTAATGTTTTAAAGCATGATCTCAAGGATTCAAATACAACATCTTGACCTAATTACATAGCTCAAGACATTTCTAAAGATACAAGTGATTGACAGTTGAAAATTGAATCAATTAATGAAAAGTCAACAGTCACACAAAAGTCAAACTTTGACTTTTTGGTCAACACGAAAATTCAAAAATCAAGAATCATCAAGATATTCAAAACTATCAAAGTTGATCATCAAGAATAAAAAAAGTCAACAAAAGTCAAAAGTTGGAAAATTTTCCAACACTTAGAAATTTTTTTAAGTGTTTTGATCTTAATAAAATCACCACTTCATGGCCATTTTTCACCAAGATCCAAGTTTATTCAAAGAAAACTTTCAACATGAAAGTTGTAGGGATTGATGAATTCTACTACTTTGTTAATTTTGGATGATCCTAAAAAAGTGCTTGGATTAAGAGATATGAGCCCATGAAGTTGTGATATTTTTATCTAACACTTAGAAAAATTTTCAACAAGTTTTGGTCAATTTTTCATCTCAACTTCTTGGCCAATTTTCACCAAGTTCTCATTTTATTTAGCCAAAATGGTCAACATGAAAGTTGAATATCATGTTTCAAGCTTTCCAAAATGTCTAAGAGCATAAAAAGATCATGCTTGAGCTAGGAGATTCGAAGACATGAAGTTGGCATTTCATTCTTGAATTATAGGTCATTTATGTGACGAACTCATAACCAAATCTCACACCATGCTTAGAGATATCACTTTGCAGGCCTCTAAACTTGTAAATCTATCTATAATCATAACATTACACAAGATTTTGAGCTATGATCCATTTTATTCAAGCATTATCCAATCCATTTTGCCATTAAGGGAAGAAAGCTAACACTTCCATTCTTGTAAAGTGACTTTAATCACAAAGTCCACTCTCCTTGAGCTTCTAACTTTTTTCCTCTGCATACACTCAACCTAAAAAGTCAGGTGACCATGCTTGAAGTATCTAACAACTCTATGGGACAAAGTACAATGCATTGGAACCATGTTCTTCAAGGTTACTTCATAACTAAGCTTCCAAGCCATAACATGCTATCTTGAAAATATGGTTATTTAAGTCTTCAAAACCTCTTGCCTATAAATAAAGAGGTCATTAGCAAGCCATAGCATGATTTGACAACTTTAGAAACACCTTTAATCTCTCTCAAATCAGAATTGGCCAAAACCTCCAATTTTTAAGCTTTTGAAACCTTAACTTCGAAACTCACCACTCTTGCAACTTTTGTCCAAAAAAATCACCCAAACACTTCATATAGATCATGTATAAGTTATCCAAAGACCTGTTTCATCATTGTAACATCAACTTCATCATCCACCATTTTCACTTTTCATACTTGCATGTTGACTTGGTCAGAGGTATCCAGAGGTTCTCAACACCAAGTGAGTATCCAAACAGCTTCCTCAGGGTCCAAGCAAGCTCACTGAATCATCATTTCACCTCTGGAAGTCGTGTAGATGGCATTGGATTTTCACTTCAAGAGGTAAGTTTTCCAAACTGTGATATCTTGATATAAGCATCTTTAGTGCATACATTTTAAAGAAAAAATATAAATATCAATGCCCTGAAGCTAACCATGTCATTAGTTTTCCTTAATTTTTCTTGTGGAGTGAGAATCGAAGCTCTAACCAGTTAGGATTCATTTTTGGTACCGAGTAAAATTCTTTCTATTCTTTGAGTGTTAATTAAAGTTATTGGCATGGTTGAATTCATGGAGAAATTTAGAATAACTTCCATGTTTACAGTTTTTAAAATGGTTGAGAAATGGAAGAGTTTGATATTTGAAAATGGTGATGTTGTTGTTCTGGCGCGAGGAAGAAGATGAAGTTCATAAATTTGAACTTATGAACATGTTTTATAATATATTTAATGGGTGTTGTTTCATAACCGAATGAAATATCCACCCTAGTGGCAAGCGTGTGTGTGTGTGTAAGGCGTTCGTATGCCAGGGAAGAGGTTCGATCCCTTCCTATGGAATTTTATTTTCTAACATTTCTCTTGGAGATTCTATGCTATGCAATCCAATACGCGCACCATGCATCCTCATATCTTGACCATCAGATCTCATAACTCCAAATCTAGCTCTTCAGAAAGCCATCCCCATGATGCACTTCCTGAGTTCATCCTCACTAGATCAATACAAGTGTCTGGGCTCATTATCTTGGGCATAATGTTTTATTCTTTTCACACCCCAAATTCCTTTCATAACACAGGCCCATTTTACTTCTTTTTTTTAATTAACTTTTTCTTTTCTAAAATCATTTTTATTTAATAAAAAAAAATCAAAAAAAGTTTAGATTTTAGATTTTGATTAATTAATTTAATTTTTATAAATAAAAATGAATTTAATTTAATCACTTTGTTTTATTTTGTTAATTAATTTGTAAAATAATTAGAATTAGGTTTTGTTATTATTTTACACTATCAATTTTTTTTCTAAACAAAAACAATAAAATATTTTCTTAAACACTTAGAAATATTTTAGGGTTTCTTAAACATCTTTTCCTTTTTCACCACCTTCGCGCACTTTATTTTCGCATTAGTATTTTTCAATATTTTAACTGTTCAATGGTCTATAATAGCTTTAATTAGGGTTTATAATTTTTCCCCATTCATAAATTTGTACCCCTATTCCTGAAGCGTTGTAATAGCGTAGGACATTTAATTTCCACAATTTACCGCTTTCCATATTACTGTTAGTAATTAGGGTTTGTATGGCAAGATTAAGATCAATCATTAGAAAACCTAATCTCAAGACAAATAGTTGAAATCAAAACACTTCGCACACGCACACCTCTAGGGTGACTGTGATACGGTGGGAGAACTGACTTGTGTTTTGCGTTCGTATTCGCACTTGTGCGGTTGAGCAAGAGTCGCCACCGACTTTTTATTTTATCCTAAAGGAAAGGTTAAAAAAGCACAGCAAAAACCTTTTGAGATATTTTGTGGGTCCGGGGGGTAGATTATGAAAAGGGAAGGTGTTAGCACCCTTTTCATCCATGGTTATCCATGGGCTCTTAGTTACTTGGTTTTTTTAGATCACTTGCCTTGTTTTTCGATTGCTTTGAAAATGGTGCGTGTGTGGGTGCTTTTTGAAAATGTTTTGGAAAAAGATGCCTTGTCTTAGGCAACTAATGTATTTGACTCGTGATTGAGTGTTTTACAAAAGTGTGGATCTTTTCGAAAAGATGTTTCAAAATGTTTTTGAGAGTTTGTTTGAAAGTGTTGTGGATTGTGGTTTTTTGAAAAGAAGGCAAGTGTTTTTGCAAATTGATCTCAAGTAACTAAGAGTTTTGTCTACCCTATTGTACTCAAAGGTTTTTGTTATGTTTTAACCCCTTTTAGCGATTTTGTTCTACCATTGAAATTGGTAGACAATCTTGTGTTTAGGAAGTTTATTCGGGACAGGCGCGGGTCATCGTATGGACCATGAATGCAATGGTGCCAAGTGTCTTTGGCAATTTGCTTTGAAGGGACTATGATCATTCCGTTTAGGCAACACTTTGAGACTTATGATCATTTGATTTTGTTTTGCCAAAGATACTCGACGTGCAAGCATGGCCCATTTTGGAAGGCAACAGGTGGGATTACCCTAGGGGGTGCAAGTGTGATTGTGTATTGATTACATGTATTTGTCTTGTATTAGGTTATCTAGCGTTTGATTTTATGTACATACAAACCCTAGGTCTAACCATGGTATAATTGGAAAACTGTAAATTGCGGAAATGTAAAATCTACGCTATTACAAAATAGTATCCGGGAGTGGGGGTATAAATGTACAAAGGGGATGAGACTTATAGTATCCAATAAGTTAAAACCAAATCGAATGCGCAATCAAATGTAAATATCGAATATACAGATATAATATAAAAAAATGTGTATGGGGCAATGTGAATGTATTTGTGTAAGTGTACAAGTGTATATGTATATGAATTGCGTAATTATGTACAAGCGCGATATGTGAACTTGAAGCGTATTAGGATTTTTGACCTAGACATATATTTTAATCTTGTATTTTTGATTTATATGTTTAATTATGTACAAAAGAAAATGTTTTAATTAAATGGTATGTTCAAATTTTAATTAAATTGTATTATGTAAAAAAAAAGAAAGTATTTTAATCAAATATTTGTGAATGTTAATATTAGAGAAATGATGTATTTAAATTGTTATGTACAAAAGTATATTAATTAAAAGAAGATGTTTTCAAATTTAATTATATGATAAAAGGTATTTTATTATTTTATATACAAATATCTATCTAAAAAAGATGTTTTAACCATATGATAAAAAATGTATTTTAATTAAGTTAGTATTTTACAAAGAATAAAAAAAGTAAACATTGTTTATAAAATAAAATAAAAAAAGTTAGTATTTTACAAAGAAAAAAGAAGTAAATATTGTTTATAAAATAAAAAAGGGTTAGTGTTTAATGTATGTTAAAAGAAACAGAAAGGAAGCATCTTTAATGGGCTTTAGAGAGACTTAGAGACGGGTCAGGCCCATGTTTAACTTGAACGAATTTTAGGGTTTTGAGACGGCGCCGTGTTCGCTGAGTTCCGTTCATCGTTCTTCTTCCATCCCTGAATGCTTCTTGGTCATGGCTACTGAGTTTATTTTTATGCATGTCCCGGTACCTCCTTCCGTTCGAGGCCACCGGCGCCACCCATTTTCCTCCTCTTCACCCTAGCTGGATACAGGAATCGAATCTGGAAATAGTCGTCAACAGATATGCCCTGGCTAGATACAGGAATCGAATCCTCGAACTCTTCAGACGTGCCCTGGCTAGATACAGGAATCGAGTCTGGCAATAGTCGTCAACAGATATGCCCTGGCTGGATACAGGAATCGAATCCTCGAACTCTTCAGACGTGCCCTGGCTAGATACAGGAATCGAGTCTGGAAATAGTCGTCAACAGATATGCCCTGGCTGGATACAGGAGTCGAATCTGGAAATGTTGTAGTTGATTTGTTGAACACTTTTGACATTCGAATGCCCCAAGTGGTGAAGAAGGAGTCTTGAATCAGATTACTCTGCATATTGAGAGATTTCTTGAAATCTTGACTGGACTGCCCCAGGTTAATTGGATTTTGACATGTCATGCCCCTTGTTGATAAGGAGATTTGATGGAAGTGTTATCCTCATGAAGTGATTTCGATTTACTGAGAGAGTTTTCGTTCCTCCGAACATTCGCTGTATGAATTTCTTCGTTGTCAAATAAAAGGGTCAAATGCAGACAGTGATATTCGAATAATGCAAAGTTTATGTTTGTCTCGAAGTTTTGAAAAATGCGTTTTTAGCAGAAAACTTTTTATAAGACAAATCAACACAAGATTTAGAGCAAAGCCCTACAGGAGTCAGAATACCTTTTGTAACAGTATGCTTTCGAACTAACCCATGCTTCAATTAGGACTTTTGAAGGGTTGTAACGTGGCCTGGTTCACGGTTTAAGAAACAAAGGATATAGGCTCAAAGTATATTTGTACCCACCCGCTCTTCGTGATGTTCTTCAACCTAAGCTCAGTTAACTGTGCGTCACACTCTGTTTTGAGTTTGGAACGACTTTTGGGCGATGGTTCACCAGTTTGAATTTGGGAGACAGTCATCATCTCCTTTTTCTTTTCCAACACTTTTCATGTTGTTGAGGAGTTTGTAATGACCTCACTATTTTGATTTTGATTTGTTATCCCTAACTTTTGACTGACTGTTACCGTTTTCCGGGATTACTGTCAGCGGGATGCCCCAGCTTTCTTAAGCCTCCTTTATAGGTTTTGGCTTGGTGGGCTTTTCTCTTTTGAGAGATTGACTGTCTATGTGATAGGGAACCACCCTTGTCTTTTGATTCCAAAGGAACGCTTTCTCTTTTTTGACGTCGTTCGTTGTATTACGAACTGAGAGTTCGCGACTTCAACGCGCATTTTCTCTTGAATTAACTGAGATACTACCCTGCCCCGGGTTTACATCAAAAGGTTTCGATTGTTTAGAACAGGAAACTCCTACTTCTTTGGCTCGAAGGGGTTGACTAGGGATTAACTTCCTTATAACTCCAGTGTTTGGGAATTGAAAGAAATGCCTGTACATCATCAGCACGGTCCGTTCAAAAGCATACTGTATAAGATCATGGTATTGTTTCGTCATCCTCCCTCTAAAGGCTTACAACTTTTTATCAAGAGTCAAATATCATAAAGAAAAGCATAAGAGTAGTGAAACAAATGGATGAATTCAAGACAAACATATGCAATGCATTAATGAAAACAGAGTTTAACATCAACAGATAATTGTTTGATAGCAAAAGAAATTACAACTTTGAAAATTCAAAAAGAAGCAAAAGTCTTTCAGCTTCGAGCTTCGTCACTTCAAGCGGAGAACCCTTTAACGGAAGATCTTCATCTCACCGTCTGGCATGAATTCCAACACCCCAAAGTCAATCAGATCTTGAATCTTGTTCTTCAAGGCCCAACAGTCGTTGGTGCTGTGTCCCAGGCTGTAGGAGTGGTAAACACAGAATGCGTCGGGATTAAAGTGAGGAGAGAAGATATTGAGCTTCTGAGGAGGGTCCTTTATGGTGAGCAAATTGACCTCCAACAGGCGCTTCAGTATGAAGAATGATGGTATTTCAGTCTCCGTAAACTGTCTTCCCGACTTTTCTTGTTTACGCCGATTTCCCCGTTGACGCTGGCGAGGTTGTTGATGGGTTTGTGACCCTGAAGCTAGCAAAGGAGCTTTCCCCTTGTCTTCTTGAGTGGATGGAAGTTGAGCGGTGACTTGCTCTTCGACCTCAGATGTTTGCCCCAGTTGGTTGTTTGGAAGCAGTTGGCGGACAAGAACTCTGAGTTCCTCTTGTCTTTGGGATAGGTCTTGGATGAGAGCCATCTGGCCCACCAACTGTCCCATCATTTGAGTCCTCAGTGTTGTCAGATCAAACTGCAGCTCCGCAATCTGATCACTCCTGGCATTGTTGGAACTCCCCAGGCCTTTGGTGAGGAAAGCTTTCATCTCTTCTTGCCCCAAAGACAAGTTCAGGAACATCTCCTGCAGCTGAGCAGTCTGGTCTTGGATGTCTTTGACAGACCTTTCTAGAGCCATCTCTTGCTGAAATAAACAGCAGGAGAGTAAGGAAACCTGAAAAAGGAAAGACTGTCAAAATGCAATGCATGATATGTGGATGCATGCTTTCAAGAATCTCTTGGGGTAAACACAAGAAAATGTTAGAGGTTGAACTCTGCTCTTGGATTGGAGATCTCTGCACCGATGGACGTCTTTCCACGAGAATCAAGCTCACCATGTCAAGTGGGTCATCGCCACTGATTCAAGTTGTTGTTCTTGATCTTTGTTTGGAGAGCTTTGTATCGGTGGATGTCCTTCCACGAGAATCAAGCTCACCATGTCGAGTGGGTCATAGCCACTGATTCAAGTTATTGTACTTGAACTTTGATTGGAGAACTTTGTGTCGGTGGATGTCTTTCCACGAGAATCAAGCTCACCATGTCAAGTGGGTCATATCCACTGATTCAAGTTGTTGTACTTGAACTTTGATTGGATTGGTTAGAGGAGAAACCCCCTTGCCCCTTGATAGACGTCTGGTTCAACGTAACCCTGCATCAAAAGAACCCTCGAGATCCTTGAAATGGTTATTGAAAATGCTAAAATGCTATGGTATGATGTTATGTGCATGTATGCACAAGCAAGTAAGTGTATATACAGGCAAACAATATTCACACAAAGCAAACAAGTCCTTAGGTTTAGGCTTGCATGAGGTTCAGGTACTACCCTCTTTCAGTTTGTTGGTTAAAACCTGTCCTATCAAAAGTAACCGGGTTCTAGAGGATCTCATATCATTGGCTACCCTCAATCGGTCATAACTCCAGCATCGCAACCTTTTCTCGCGGCCGGAACCATCTCGAGAGTTTAGCCTCAATGAGTGTAGCATACTGCTACTGTTCTAATGGCCAAGTTGGTCAATTAGGGTTCTAAGGTCGGTTGGTGCTTAATGACTCCTTGGAAGACCCATATTCTCCCCGTCTTACGCGAGGGATATCGGTACAGACCAAGACGCCACACCAACGTAGCCACTGCTTCACCCATGTCGGTATACGCCGGACAGGTCCCTCACAGATTATGCTACCTAAAAGGGTTTCCCCAGATCCGGGTTAGGATCTATAAAACTCCGATACAAAGCCCACAAATGTAAAGCAAACAAAGCAATCAATTGAAAGTAAAGGTGATCTAAACCCTAAGGTAACCCCACTTTTAAAAGTATCCCCAACAGAGTCGCCAGTTCTGTGATACGGTGGGAGAACTGACTTGTGTTTTGCGTTCGTATTTGCACTTGTGCGGTTGAGCAAGAGTCGCCACCGACTTTTTATTTTATCCTAAAGGAAAGGTTAAAAAAGCACAGCAAAAACCTTTTGAGATATTTTGTGGGTCCGGGGGGTAGATTATGAAAAGGGAAGGTGTTAGCACCCTTTTCATCCATGGTTATCCATGGGCTCTTAGTTACTTAGTTTTTTTAGATCACTTGCCTTGTTTTTCGATTGCTTTGAAAATGGTGCGTGTGTGGGTGCTTTTTGAAAATGTTTTGGAAAAAGATGCCTTGTCTTAGGCAACTAATGTATTTGACTCGTGATTGAGTGTTTTACAAAAGTGTGGATCTTTTCGAAAAGATGTTTCAAAATGTTTTTGAGAGTTTGTTTGAAAGTGTTGTGGATTGTGGTTTTTTGAAAAGAAGGCAAGTGTTTTTGCAAATTGATCTCAAGTAACTAAGAGTTTTGTCTACCCTATTGTACTCAAAGGTTTTTGTTATGTTTTAACCCCTTTTAGCGATTTTGTTCTACCATTGAAATTGGTAGACAATCTTGCGTTTAGGAAGTTTATTCGGGACAGGCGCGGGTCATCGTATGGACCATGAATGCAATGGTGCCAAGTGTCTTTGGCAATTTGCTTTGAAGGGACTATGATCATTCCGTTAGGCAACACTTTGAGACTTATGATCATTTGATTTTGTTTTGCCAAAGATACTCGACGTGCAAGCATGGCCCATTTTGGAAGGCAACAGGTGGGATTACCCTAGGGGGTGCAAGTGTGATTGTGTATTGATTACATGTATTTGTCTTGTATTAGGTTATCTAGCGTTTGATTTTATGTACATACAAACCCTAGGTCTAACCATGGTATAATTGGAAAACTGTAAATTGCGGAAATGTAAAATCTACGCTATTACAAAATAGTATCCGGGAGTGGGGGTATAAATGTACAAAGGGGATGAGACTTATAGTATCCAATAAGTTACAACCAAATCGAATGCGCAATCAAATGTAAATATCGAATATACAGATATAATATAAACAAATGTGTATGGGGCAATGTGAATGTATTTGTGTAAGTGTACAAGTGTATATGTATATGAATTGCGTAATTATGTACAAGCGCGATATGTGAACTTGAAGCGTATTAGGATTTTTGACCTAGACATATATTTTAATCTTGTATTTTTGATTTATATGTTTAATTATGTACAAAAGAAAATGTTTTAATTAAATGGTATGTTCAAATTTTAATTAAATTGTATTATGTAAAAAAAAAAAAAGTATTTTAATCAAATATTTGTGAATGTTAATATTAGAGAAATGATGTATTTAAATTGTTATGTACAAAAGTATATTAATTAAAAGAAGATGTTTTCAAATTTAATTATATGATAAAAGGTATTTTATTATTTTATATACAAATATCTATCTAAAAAAGATGTTTTAACCATATGATAAAAAATGTATTTTAATTAAGTTAGTATTTTACAAAGAATAAAAAAAGTAAACATTGTTTATAAAATAAAATAAAAAAAGTTAGTATTTTACAAAGAAAAAAGAAGTAAATATTGTTTATAAAATAAAAAAGGGTTAGTGTTTAATGTATGTTAAAAGAAACAGAAAGGAAGCATCTTTAATGGGCTTTAGAGAGACTTAGAGACGGGTCAGGCCCATGTTTAACTTGAACGAATTTTAGGGTTTTGAGACGGCGCCGTGTTCGCTGAGTTCCGTTCATCGTTCTTCTTCCATCCCTGAATGCTTCTTGGTCATGGCTACTGAGTTTATTTTTATGCATGTCCCGGTACCTCCTTCCGTTCGAGGCCACCGGCGCCACCCATTTTCCTCCTCTTCACCCTAGCTCCAACGGCGAAATGAAAGGTACGACTTTATTCAACGCATTAGGGGTCTCGTGCTTTGTATGCTTAGTTTTCTGCTTATTAATTCGGGTCTATGTGTTTTTTTTTGTTGATTATGCGAAGGGGAAAGGAACTGTACCTTTCTGAGGAGACGGAGGAGTGACGGTGGTGGAGGCGCCCAGGAGGCCGGAACGAGCGGAGGGGGAAGGAGAACGCGATGCTGATGAACTTGATGTCCCTGGTATTCTTGTATATTTCTTTTGCTTATTAGGTTTTATGATGCTTTACACTGAAAACCTTTTCCCTTCTTTCTTCTTCTTCTATGTCACTGATGCTTTGAATTGTTGCCTGAGTTTGAAATGTGATGCTTTGGGAATTTGTATGTTTTTTGAATCGTTGTTGCTGGCCCTCTGAGATTGATATGCATGGTTGAAATGCTTACTTGCTTTTGAACGAAATTTCTCTCTTCTTCTTGAACGCTGTATTATTTGTTTGTATTGCCCAGTGATGAATCCAAGATTCTGAAGGACTTGGGGGGTTGGTTTGAATATTTGGATATGCTTGAGGGATTTGGATTTTGTTTATCAGGTTTGAAAGCTAGGCCATGTTTTGATGGTTAGGCTTTTGAGGTTAAGGCAGGGTGTTGGTTTTATCAGTTTTATCTTTTCACTTCTCTATCCTTCTTGAACTGTGTTGTGTTTATTCTGGTTTTTTGGATGGGTTTGAGGCATCAGGTTATGGTAGTGCAGGTTCACAGTTTGAAGCTTGGCTTTGTGACTTTGGGCTTAAGCTGGTTTAGTTCACATGTTTTTATGTTCCACAGGTTTGAGTTTGTGAGATTATGACAGCATGTTATGTGAGGTTTCCTACTGATGCAGATTTTGAGTTCGTATGTTTATGCTTTAGGGGTTCAGGCTTGACAGTGGTGGTGCTTTCTTTTGATTAGGCAGGTTATGGCATTTTCAGGTTATGTGTTTTGTTTGTTCAGTTTTGAGTTTTGATAGGTGTTTTTGATGGCCTTGAGGGTGAGGCTTTGAATGGTTTTTGTGTTTAAGGCCAAGGTTTCGGGTGTTTGAACTGGACAGTAGGCAGGTTATGATGCTGGTATGAGGTTTGGGTTTGTGAGACTGATGCAGGTTGATGCTTGCAGAAGGTTTTGTGTGTTTTTGTTCTTGTATATTTTTCTTCTATCTATCCTCACTTCTGAACTGTCTTTTGGATTATCTTTTTTCTGTCTTGTTATACTGCCTCTAGCCTAAAACCTGCCTATGCTTCTTTATTTCTCTTCTTTTCTCCAAAGTACAGTTAATATATTATTATATGATTTATGTTGTACTTTGTTCTGAAGGGGCCTATGGGAAATGATGATTTAAGATCCAAGTTGCTTGCATAACACATTTTCTGCATCTTCTTTATCTCTCTTTTGACAGCTTTGTGTGCTGACTTTGCATTGACATCTTTCTCAAATCCTTCTTTGACAGTTTGGATAGATTTTCTGTTTTGACAGTAAATTGCCTTTTG
Organism: Vicia faba; assembly: GCA_948472305.1. Classification (NCBI taxonomy): domain Eukaryota; kingdom Viridiplantae; phylum Streptophyta; class Magnoliopsida; order Fabales; family Fabaceae; genus Vicia; species Vicia faba. Next base: position 930,108,831 of record OX451738.1, on the reverse strand, counting down.
GGTAATCTTTGAGTAAACTTAGGCATTTTGTCAGTAACTTCCCTTTAGCTTTGGATAGAAAGTGGAATTGGATTTTTCAGTTTAGTTGGAAGTTTGCAGTTTGAATTTTTTTAGAAATTATGCATTTTGACATTCATGAATAAAAATCTTCCCTCTTTGTGAACCGGGAGAAATCCCGTGATTTGCAGAGAGGGTCAACTGATCCCAGTCAGTGGCCCCTAATGATGAGCAACTTTAACTGTCTTTAATTAACTGCTTTCTGACTTTTCTTGCTTCTTTTTGCAGATAAAAAATGGAGCACCAGAGCGGAGTGAAGAATGAAGAATATTAGGAATAGGATAGTTTTTATTTTATGTAATATTTAAATTAATGTATATTATTGTTCATAATTTAAATTATAAACAACAATTTGTACAAATAATTCAAATATTAATAAAAATCTAAATTATCCAATCAATTCTAATTTTCTTTATTGTTTATTTATTTATTCAAAATTCTTAGAATTAAAACAATTGAAAAATAAATTTCAATCATTCAATTTTTAGAATAATAAATAACTTAAATAAAAACAACATTGATCAATTAAACCCGTCTTATTCAAAATCCAAAGCAAAGCAGCAGTCAATCCAAATAGACTGATCAAACGCAATCCTTCTTCACTGATTTGCCATAAACACTGTGAATCCAATACTGCATATTGTATCTGACTGGCTCAAAGAAAACAACATGAATTCAAACCACTGTCTCTTTCACTGATTAAATCAAGATAATGCGAATTTAACCCGAATCTCGGAATAAACTGCAAAGTGCTGTGGAATTTAAATTCCTCTGAGAATATGCCCATAAAACTTTAATTCTTGATTAAATGCCGAATAACACTCGCCTGATCAAAACTGAGCCAAAATCAACCAAAACCCTAAGCCAACTGTATGAAACAATCCAGAGCTCTGAAAATCAGTAAAAACCCTAATTTTGCTTGACTGTCAAGAAAAGTCCGCTTGTCCGATTCTTGAGCCAGTTTGAAAAGTCAGGAAATGTCTGAAGCTGAGATTTCTTGTGGAAAAGCGCGAGGGCAAATTTTGGGGTACAACAGTTTCCCCTGTTCAATCTTCTTGAACCTGAAGAGTTAGATTGGCAAGCTTGCCTTTCGTGACTCGAGGGTAAAAGGAGATTGGACACTAGAGTGCCCGGAAATTTGCACTCATCAAAGCACTGGATGCGGGAATGGGCTTAGAGATGCCATTTGGAGATGGGCTTAACGATGCCATCTAGGAGAGTGACAGAAACTTGTCGGGGATGGGCTTAAAGATGCCATCTGGAAGGGAACATTAGGAAAGTGTCCAAGCTTTGGACCATTTCTGAATTGGGGGTCTGAACAAGCAATAGGTTGACATCCGTTGTTGGGAGGAACCTGCAAGCTGTTTTCAGGAAGTCGCATCTAAACAAGTTGATAGATTAACATCCGTTACTTGGGAAGAATCCATGAACCGTTTTCAGAAGTCTGGAAGAAGAAACTGAACAAGTGACAGGTTAACATCCATTTACTTGGAGAAACCGTGAACTGTTTTCAGAAATCTTGAGATTGAATCAGCAATAGAGCAGCATCCGTTGTTGGGAAGCTTCCGTAAACTGTCTTTAAGAAATTGCATCTGAACAAGTTGATGGATTAACATCCGTTACTTGGGAAGAATCCATGAACTGTTTTCAGAAGTCTTGAGAAGAATCTGAACAAGTGATAGGTTAACATCCGTTTACTTGGAGAACCCGTGAACTGTTTTCAGAAATCTTGAGATTTGAATGATTTTAGTCTGTCGACTGATCTTACCTGAAAAGGCAAAGAGTTAGTTGTATGCAATGCTATGATGCATGATACAATGTATATTTTGTGCTATGAATGTAAATGGATGTGCATGTAAGCTGGAGAGCTGTCTTGCACAGGATAGATGAATCCGGGATAGCGGAAGATAGAAGTATCCTGACTGCTGCCGGGGAAGATAAGTCCTGGGTCGTTACTGGAGAACCTGGAGCTTGGGTTGTATACCAATCTTCTGGGGAATTCCTGAAGTCTTCTACTGGGGAGTACCAAACTAGTGGACTTAAAGCTGGGGAGGCCAGATTGAGAATCTTCAGCTTGGAGAGAAGTATCTCTGGAGATTTCACTGGGGAACTCAAGATTTTTCTTCCTAAACTCCGTGGGGAGAAGGTTCAATGGTCTGGATCCGCTGGGGAATTTTGATGAACTTCGCTGGGGATAGGGAAAATTTTGGCGAGCGCGATCTTCCGTGGTGGTTAGCTTGAGAAGAATCTGAACAAGCGATAGGTTAACATCCGTTACTTGGAGAACCCGTGAACTATTTTCAGAAATCTTGAAGTTGAATCAGCAATGGAGCCGCATCCGTTGTTGGGAAGCGTCCGTAACCTAATTTCAAAGGTTGAGAAGAGTCTGAACAAATTGGTAGATTGACTTCCGTTGTTGGGAAGAATCCGTAAACCGTTTCAGAAATCTTGAAGAGGAACCGGTGTAGGGCTTCCTGATGATGAGCTTGTGTAAAACAGCATCGGGTTTGAACACTTTTGACATTCGAATGCCCCAAGTGGTGATGTAGATAAATTCCTGGCTTATTACAGGTGTTGGTCTACCATCGGTCGTTCACAGATGTTTCCTGGGTTGTTACAGGTGTTGATCTGGAATTCTTCAGACATGCCCTGGCTGGATACAGGAATCGAATCTGGAAAGGTGATAGTTGATAGATGTGCCCTGGATGGATACAGGAATCGAATCTTCAAACTCTTCAGACGTGCTCTGGCTAGATACAGGAGTCGAGTCTGGAAATGTTGTCAACAGATATGCCCTAGCTGGATACAGGAATCGAATCTGGAAATAGTCGTCAACAGATATGCCCTGGCTAGATACAGGAATCGAATCCTCGAACTCTTCAGACGTGCCCTGGCTAGATACAGGAATCGAGTCTGGCAATAGTCGTCAACAGATATGCCCTGGATGGATACAGGAATCGAATCCTCGAACTCTTCAGACGTGCCCTGGCTAGATACAGGAATCGAGTCTGGAAATAGTCGTCAACAGATATGCCCTGGCTGGATACAGGAGTCGAATCTGGAAATGTTGTAGTTGATTTGTTGAACACTTTTGACATTCGAATGCCCCAAGTGGTGAAGAAGGAGTCTTGAATCAGATTACTCTGCATATTGAGAGATTTCTTGAAATCTTGACTGGACTGCCCCAGGTTAATTGGATTTTGACATGTCATGCCCCTTGTTGATAAGGAGATTTGATGGAAGTGTTATCCTCATGAAGTGATTTCGATTTACTGAGAGAGTTTTCGTTCCTCCGAACATTCGCTGTATGAATTTCTTCGTTGTCAAATAAAAGGGTCAAATGCAGACAGTGATATTCGAATAATGCAAAGTTTATGTTTGTCTCGAAGTTTTGAAAAATGCGTTTTTAGCAGAAAACTTTTTATAAGACAAATCAACACAAGATTTAGAGCAAAGCCCTACAGGAGTCAGGATACCTTTTGTAACAGTATGCTTTCGAACTAACCCATGCTTCAATTAGGACTTTTGAAGGGTTGTAACGTGGCCTGGTTCACGGTTTAAGAAACAAAGGATATAGGCTCAAAGTATATTTGTACCCACCCGCTCTTCGTGATGTTCTTCAACCTAAGCTCAGTTAACTGTGCGTCACACTCTGTTTTGAGTTTGGAACGACTTTTGGGCGATGGTTCACCAGTTTTAATTTGGGAGACAGTCATCATCTCCTTTTTCTTTTCCAACACTTTTCATGTTGTTGAGGAGTTTGTAATGACCTCACTATTTTGATTTTGATTTGTTATCCCTAACTTTTGCCTGACTGTTACCGTTTTCCGGGATTACTGTCAGCGGGATGCCCCAGCTTTCTTAAGCCTCCTTTATAGGTTTTGGCTTGGTGGGCTTTTCTCTTTTGAGAGATTGACTGTCTATGTGATAGGGAACCACCCTTGTCTTTTGATTCCAAAGGAACGCTTTCTCTTTTTTGACGTCGTTCGTTGTATTACGAACTGAGAGTTCGCGACTTCAACGCGCATTTTCTCTTGAATTAACTGAGATACTACCCTGCCCCGGGTTTACATCAAAAGGTTTCGATTGTTTAGAACAGGAAACTCCTACTTCTTTGGCTCGAAGGGGTTGACTAGGGATTAACTTCCTTATAACTCCAGTGTTTGGGAATTGAAAGAAATGCCTGTACATCATCAGCACGGTCCATTCAAAAGCATACTGTATAAGATCATGGTATTGTTTCGTCATCCTCCCTCTAAAGGCTTACAACTTTTTATCAAGAGTCAAATATCATAAAGAAAAGCATAAGAGTAGTGAAACAAATGGATGAATTCAAGACAAACATATGCAATGCATTAATGAAAACAGAGTTTAACATCAACAGATAATTGTTTGATAGCAAAAGAAATTACAACTTTGAAAATTCAAAAAGAAGCAAAAGTCTTTCAGCTTCGAGCTTCGTCACTTCAAGCGGAGAACCCTTTAACGGAAGATCTTCATCTCACCGTCTGGCATGAATTCCCACACCCCAAAGTCAATCAGATCTTGAATCTTGTTCTTCAAGGCCCAACAGTCGTTGGTGCTGTGTCCCAGGCTGTAGGAGTGGTAAACACAGAATGCGTCGGGATTAAAGTGAGGAGAGAAGATATTGAGCTTCTGAGGAGGGTCCTTTATGGTGAGCAAATTGACCTCCAACAGGCGCTTCAGTATGAAGAATGATGGTATTTCAGTCTCCGTAAACTGTCTTCCCGACTTTTCTTGTTTACGCCGATTTCCCCGTTGACGCTGGCGAGGTTGTTGATGGGTTTGTGACCCTGAAGCTAGCAAAGGAGCTTTCCCCTTGTCTTCTTGAGTGGATGGAAGTTGAGCGGTGACTTGCTCTTCGACCTCAGATGTTTGCCCCAGTTGGTTGTTTGGAAGCAGTTGGCGGACAAGAACTCTGAGTTCCTCTTGTCTTTGGGATAGGTCTTGGATGAGAGCCATCTGGCCCACCAACTGTCCCATCATTTGAGTCCTCAGTGTTGTCAGATCAAACTGCAGCTCCGCAATCTGATCACTCCTGGCATTGTTGGAACTCCCCAGGCCTTTGGTGAGGAAAGCTTTCATCTCTTCTTGCCCCAAAGACAAGTTCAGGAACATCTCCTGCAGCTGAGCAGTCTGGTCTTGGATGTCTTTGACAGACCTTTCTAGAGCCATCTCTTGCTGAAATAAACAGCAGGAGAGTAAGGAAACCTGAAAAAGGAAAGACTGTCAAAATGCAATGCATGATATGTGGATGCATGCTTTCAAGAATCTCTTGGGGTAAACACAAGAAAATGTTAGAGGTTGAACTCTGCTCTTGGATTGGAGATCTCTGCACCGATGGACGTCTTTCCACGAGAATCAAGCTCACCATGTCAAGTGGGTCATCGCCACTGATTCAAGTTGTTGTTCTTGATCTTTGTTTGGAGAGCTTTGTATCGGTGGATGTCCTTCCACGAGAATCAAGCTCACCATGTCGAGTGGGTCATAGCCACTGATTCAAGTTATTGTACTTGAACTTTGATTGGAGAACTTTGTGTCGGTGGATGTCTTTCCACGAGAATCAAGCTCACCATGTCAAGTGGGTCATATCCACTGATTCAAGTTGTTGTACTTGAACTTTGATTGGATTGGTTAGAGGAGAAACCCCCTTGCCCCTTGATAGACGTCTGGTTCAACGTAACCCTGCATCAAAAGAACCCTCGAGATCCTTGAAATGGTTATTGAAAATGCTAAAATGCTATGGTATGATGTTATGTGCATGTATGCACAAGCAAGTAAGTGTATATACAGGCAAACAATATTCACACAAAGCAAACAAGTCCTTAGGTTTAGGCTTGCATGAGGTTCAGGTACTACCCTCTTTCAGTTTGTTGGTTAAAACCTGTCCTATCAAAAGTAACCGGGTTCTAGAGGATCTCATATCATTGGCTACCCTCAATCGGTCATAACTCCAGCATCGCAACCTTTTCTCGCGGCCGGAACCATCTCGAGAGTTTAGCCTCAATGAGTGTAGCATACTGCTACTGTTCTAATGGCCAAGTTGGTCAATTAGGGTTCTAAGGTCGGTTGGTGCTTAATGACTCCTTGGAAGACCCATATTCTCCCCGTCTTACGCGAGGGATATCGGTACAGACCAAGACGCCACACCAACGTAGCCACTGCTTCACCCATGTCGGTATACGCCGGACAGGTCCCTCACAGATTATGCTACCTAAAAGGGTTTCCCCAGATCCGGGTTAGGATCTATAAAACTCCGATACAAAGCCCACAAATGTAAAGCAAACAAAGCAATCAATTGAAAGTAAAGGTGATCTAAACCCTAAGGTAACCCCACTTTTAAAAGTATCCCCAGCAGAGTCGCCAGTTCTGTGATACGGTGGGAGAACTGACTTGTATTTTGCGTTCGTATTCGCACTTGTGCGGTTGAGCAAGAGTCGCCACCGACTTTTTATTTTATCCTAAAGGAAAGGTTAAAAAAGCACAGCAAAAACCTTTTGAGATATTTTGTGGGTCCGGGGGGTAGATTATGAAAAGGGAAGGTGTTAGCACCCTTTTCATCCATGGTTATCCATGGGCTCTTAGTTACTTGGTTTTTTTAGATCACTTGCCTTGTTTTTCGATTGCTTTGAAAATGGTGCGTGTGTGGGTGCTTTTTGAAAATGTTTTGGAAAAAGATGCCTTGTCTTAGGCAACTAATGTATTTGACTCGTGATTGAGTGTTTTACAAAAGTGTGGATCTTTTCGAAAAGATGTTTCAAAATGTTTTTGAGAGTTTGTTTGAAAGTGTTGTGGATTGTGGTTTTTTGAAAAGAAGGCAAGTGTTTTTGCAAATTGATCTCAAGTAACTAAGAGTTTTGTCTACCCTATTGTACTCAAAGGTTTTTGTTATGTTTTAACCCCTTTTAGCGATTTTGTTCTACCATTGAAATTGGTAGACAATCTTGCGTTTAGGAAGTTTATTCGGGACAGGCGCGGGTCATCGTATGGACCATGAATGCAATGGTGCCAAGTGTCTTTGGCAATTTGCTTTGAAGGGACTATGATCATTCCGTTAGGCAACACTTTGAGACTTATGATCATTTGATTTTGTTTTGCCAAAGATACTCGACGTGCAAGCATGGCCCATTTTGGAAGGCAACAGGTGGGATTACCCTAGGGGGTGCAAGTGTGATTGTGTATTGATTACATGTATTTGTATTGTATTAGGTTATCTAGCGTTTGATTTTATGTACATACAAACCCTAGGTCTAACCATGGTATAATTGGAAAACTGTAAATTGCGGAAATGTAAAATCTACGCTATTACAAAATAGTATCCGGGAGTGGGGGTATAAATGTACAAAGGGGATGAGACTTATAGTATCCAATAAGTTACAACCAAATCGAATGCGCAATCAAATGTAAATATCGAATATACAGATATAATATAAACAAATGTGTATGGGGCAATGTGAATGTATTTGTGTAAGTGTACAAGTGTATATGTATATGAATTGCGTAATTATGTACAAGCGCGATATGTGAACTTGAAGCGTATTAGGATTTTTGACCTAGACATATATTTTAATCTTGTATTTTTGATTTATATGTTTAATTATGTACAAAAGAAAATGTTTTAATTAAATGGTATGTTCAAATTTTAATTAAATTGTATTATGTAAAAAAAAAAGAAAGTATTTTAATCAAATATTTGTGAATGTTAATATTAGAGAAATGATGTATTTAAATTGTTATGTACAAAAGTATATTAATTAAAAGAAGATGTTTTCAAATTTAATTATATGATAAAAGGTATTTTATTATTTTATATACAAATATCTATCTAAAAAAGATGTTTTAACCATATGATAAAAAATGTATTTTAATTAAGTTAGTATTTTACAAAGAATAAAAAAAGTAAACATTGTTTATAAAATAAAATAAAAAAAGTTAGTATTTTACAAAGAAAAAAGAAGTAAATATTGTTTATAAAATAAAAAAGGGTTAGTGTTTAATGTATGTTAAAAGAAACAGAAAGGAAGCATCTTTAATGGGCTTTAGAGAGACTTAGAGACGGGTCAGGCCCATGTTTAACTTGAACAAATTTTAGGGTTTTGAGACGGCGCCGTGTTCGCTGAGTTCCGTTCATCGTTCTTCTTCCATCCCTGAATGCTTCTTGGTCATGGCTACTGAGTTTATTTTTATGCATGTCCCGGTACCTCCTTCCGTTCGAGGCCACCGGCGCCACCCATTTTCCTCCTCTTCACCCTAGCTCCAACGGCGAAATGAAAGGTACGACTTTATTCAACGCATTAGGGGTCTCGTGCTTTGTATGCTTAGTTTTATGCTTATTAATTCGGGTCTATGTGTTTTTTTTTGTTGATTATGCGAAGGGGAAAGGAACTGTACCTTTCTGAGGAGACGGAGGAGTGACGGTGGTGGAGGCGCCCAGGAGGCCGGAACGAGCGGAGGGGGAAGGAGAACGCGATGCTGATGAACTTGATGTCCCTGGTATTCTTGTATATTTCTTTTGCTTATTAGGTTTTATGATGCTTTACACTGAAAACCTTTTCCCTTCTTTCTTCTTCTTCTATGTCACTGATGCTTTGAATTGTTGCCTGAGTTTGAAATGTGATGCTTTGGGAATTTGTATGTTTTTTGAATCGTTGTTGCTGGCCCTCTGAGATTGATATGCTTGGTTGAAATGCTTACTTGCTTCTGAACGAAATTTCTCTCTTCTTCTTGAACGCTGTATTATTTGTTTGTATTGCCCAGTGATGAATCCAAGATTCTGAAGGACTTGGGGGGTTGGTTTGAATATTTGGATATGCTTGAGGGATTTGGATTTTGTTTATCAGGTTTGAAAGCTAGGCCATGTTTTGATGGTTAGGCTTTTGAGGTTAAGGCAGGGTGTTGGTTTTATCAGTTTTATCTTTTCACTTCTCTATCCTTCTTGAACTGTGTTGTGTTTATTCTGGTTTTTTGGATGGGTTTGAGGCATCAGGTTATGGTAGTGCAGGTTCACAGTTTGAAGCTTGGCTTTGTGACTTTGGGCTTAAGCTGGTTTAGTTCACATGTTTTTATGTTCCACAGGTTTGAGTTTGTGAGATTATGACAGCATGTTATGTGAGGTTTCCTACTGATGCAGATTTTGAGTTCATATGTTTATGCTTTAGGGGTTCAGGCTTGACAGTGGTGGTGCTTTCTTTTGATTAGGCAGGTTATTGCATTTTCAGGTTATGTGTTTTGTTTGTTCAGTTTTGAGTTTTGATAGGTGTTTTTGATGGCTTTGAGGGTGAGGCTTTGAATGGTTTTTGTGTTTAAGGCCAAGGTTTCGGGTGTTTGAACTGGACAGTAGGCAGGTTATGATGCTGGTATGAGGTTTGGGTTTGTGAGACTGATGCAGGTTGATGCTTGCAGAAGGTTTTGTGTGTTTTTGTTCTTGTATATTTTTCTTCTATCTATCCTCACTTCTGAACTGTCTTTTGGATTATCTTTTTTCTGTCTTGTTATACTGCCTCTAGCCTAAAACCTGCCTATGCTTCTTTATTTCTCTTCTTTTCTCAAAAGTACAGTTAATATATTATTATATGATTTATGTTGTACTTTGTTCTGAAGGGGCCTATGGGAAATGATGATTTAAGATCCAAGTTGCTTGCATAACACATTTTCTGCATCTTCTTTATCTCTCTTTTGACAGCTTTGTGTGCTGACTTTGCATTGACATCTTTCTCAAATCCTTCTTTGACAGTTTGGATAGATTTTCTGTTTTGACAGTAAATTGCCTTTTGGGTAATCTTTGAGTAAACTTAGGCATTTTGTCAGTAACTTCCCTTTAGCTTTGGATAGAAAGTGGAATTGGATTTTTCAGTTTAGTTGGAAGTTTGCAGTTTGAATTTTTTTAGAAATTATGCATTTTGACATTCATGAATAAAAATCTTCCCTCTTTGTGAACCGGGATAAATCCCGTGATTTGCAGAGAGGGTCAACTGATCCCAGTCAGTGGCCCCTAATGATGAGCAACTTTACCTGTCTTTAATTAACTGCTTTCTGACTTTTCTTGCTTCTTTTTGCAGATAAAAAATGGAGCACCGGAGCGGAGTGAAGAATGAAGAATATTAGGAATAGGATAGTTTTTATTTTATGTAATATTTAAATTAATGTATATTATTGTTCATAATTTAAATTATAAACAACAATTTGTACAAATAATTCAAATATTAATAAAAATCTAAATTATCCAATCAATTCTAATTTTCTTTATTGTTTATTTATTTATTCAAAATTCTTAGAATTAAAACAATTGAAAAATAAATTTCAATCATTCAATTTTTAGAATAATAAATAACTTAAATAAAAACAACATTGATCAATTAAACCCGTCTTATTCAAAATCCAAAGCAAAGCAGCAGTCAATCCAAATAGACTGATCAAACGCAATCCTTCTTCACTGATTTGCCATAAACACTGTGAATCCAATACTGCATACTGTATCTGACTGGCTCAAAGAAAACAACATGAATTCAAACCACTGTCTCTTTCACTGATTAAATCAAGATAATGCGAATTTAACCCGAATCTCGGAATAAACTGCAAAGTGCTATGGAATTTAAATTCCTCTGAGAATATGCCCATAAAACTTTAATTCTTGATTAAATGCCGAATAACGCTCGCCTGATCAAAACTGAGCCAAAATCAACCAAAACCCTAAGCCAACTGTATGAAACAATCCAGAGCTCTGAAAATCAATAAAAACCCTAATTTTGCTTGACTGTCAAGAAAAGTCCGCTTGTCCGATTCTTGAGCCAGTTTGAAAAGTCAGGAAATGTCTGAAGCTGAGATTTCTTGTGGAAAAGCGCGAGGGCAAATTTTGGGGTACAACAGTGACCCTCACTTATTGCCTCAGATTTAAACAGTCATGTCCCTCGAACATGGGACGCTTTAGCAAAGACCCTCGGTTAAAAGATCGTAGCCCCTTGATGACCCTTTGATGCTTCCTTCGGTAAACGATCTTAGTCCCTTACGACAATTTCTAAAGCGTCTTACAAGTTGCCTTCTATGACTGTACGATGACCCGCGCCTGTCCCTCACATCCAATAATATGGCTTCCTACTAACTAATGGTAGGATAGTACTATCTAAAGGAGGAGGAAGAGAACAAAGACTTTTGAGTAGGTAGATCGCTCGTAATTGCTTGCTCACAAACTAAAACAATTTTCAAACCTCACATTTACAAAACAACTACTTTCAAAATGCTTTAGAAACACCCTTGAGGACTGATACAAGGGTTATTATAAAGCAAATTGAATTACATTGGCATTTTCAAAACATCTTTCCATAAAACAACACTTTCTTTCGATAAATATTTTCAAAACAAATATTTTGTATACATTCTCAACGATACGAGAATCATTACAAAATTGCCGCACTTAGGCATTTTCAAAATATTTTCAAACATACATAAACACAAAGCATTTCGAAGTAAGCTAGCAATTAAGAGCCCATAGATAACTACCGATGAAAAAGGTGCTAACACCTTCCTTTTTCATAACCTACCCCCCGAACTCAAAAAAAAAAAAACTCAAAGGTCTTTCCTGTTCTTTTCACCCTTCCCTTTATTGGATAAAATAAAAGTTGATGGAGACTCTTGCTATCCGTAACATTTGCGATAAAACATAAAACCCTAAAGTCATTTCTCCCACCGTATTATAGAACTGGCGAATCTGCTGGGGAGAATCAAACTAAAAAGTGGGGTTACCTTTAGAGCTAGCTCACATTTAAATGCTTTCATTGTTTGACATGTCTGCTTTACTTTTAAAGGGTTGTTTGGGTTTATTTACTGTATAGATCCTATACCCGGATCTGGGGGCATTTTAGGTAAGTAGAAATAGATCATGAAAACTGTAGGGCATAAACCGATATGGTTGAAACGATGGCTACATTAGTGCGACACATTGGTTGGTGCTGGTGTCCCTTGAGTCAGTCAAGAAGAATGTTGGGTTGCCGCATGGTGTCATAAGCACTAACTGACCTTAGAACCTTAATTGGAATAACTTAGCCATTATAAAGTAGTGAGATGGCCAGCTTTAGTATAGACTGAAGTTGGTTGATACTCAATACTACACTCATTGAGATCAGACTTTCAGGATATTTCGGTCGCAAATCAGATGCTTGTGTTGAAACAATGCCTGGCAGAAAGATCAGTGATATTGAGGCTCCTAGAACCCGATTACTTCTTTTAGGACAAGTTAAGCCAACTAAAACTTCAAGAGGGTACTTACCTACAAACTCCATGCAAGCTTAAACCTAAGGACTTGTGTGTTTTATTTGTGTTTAATCAATTGTTCTAACATGACATCATGACATCATACCATATAATTTTCACTAACCATTTCAAGGACCTAGGGATTTATCTTTGTTCTGTTTTGTAGGTTATGGCCTCCGCTCGTAGAAATACTATCCGGATAAGTTTTGTGAAGATACCTTCTCAACTTAAGGAGTTAGTCTCAAGGGTTCCCGAAAGTTCTCCATTCATCAAAAGGCATGGTCGACTACTCAGTTTGGTTACCTCGGGTTTTGAAGAAGATATGATGAGTGTTCTCTTTTAGTTATTTGACCCTGCACATCACTGCTTCACCTTTCGTGATTATCAGTTGGTACCCACAATGGAGGAGTTTTCTCAATTACTGGGAGTACATGTTCTCAATCAAATACCTTTCACCGGTTAAGAGAAAGATCCACAACATGAAGAAATTGCAGCAGCCTTACATCTGAAGCGGTCCGACATTGTATCAAATTGGGAAATAGGGAGTGGAGTCAAGGGTTTTCTAGCTAAATTTATGTTAGAGAAGGCTCGACTGTTTTTAGATGCTATGAGTTTTCAAGCTTTCGAGGAACTCTTAGATTTGTTGATCTATGGTTTGGTGCTTTTCCCTAATCTAGACCAACTCATAGATATGAATGCTGTCAAAATTTTCCTCACTCGTAACCCTGTGCCTACTTTGCTTGGAGATATTTTGCATTCTCTTCACACTCGTACTATGAGGAAGCGAGGAACTCTTATGTGTTGCATACCTTTTCTATCTAGGTGGTTTATTTCGCACCTTCCCTGATCAGTATTGAAGAATGAACAAGGTTTGAGGTGGTCTCAAAGAATGATGTCGCTCTCTCATTCAGATATCTATTGGTGTGCCCGATCTCTAGAAGATGTTACTATCATTAACCGCTATGGGGAATTCCGTAATGTTCCACTCCTTGGCATTAGGGGAGGTATTGCTTACAACCCTTCTCTGGCTCTATGACAATTTGGTTATGCTTGAAGAGATGGTCCTCATGACGCGCTTATCCAGGGTATCGTGTTCAATTACGAGAATGATTTTTCAAGGTTATCGTGGAAGGTTTATACGTGCTTGGGGCATGGTAAACAAGGTTGATAGCAAAACTTTAAGACAAAAGAATTATATCCCTTTGGAGTCCTATCTCAAATGGGTACGAGCTCGCGCTTAAAACCTTATGATGCTATATCTAATTGTTCTACCAGTGATCTTAGAGCCTGTTGTTGAAGGAGACGTTTCTCGCATCATCCTCCCTCCAGACATGCCCACTGACCTCGAAGAATTGCAGAAATCCTGGATTCAACCCAAGGAAGAACTGGACACCTTTGAAGCTCAATTCTATTCAAGTGAAAAGAAAGTGTTGGAGCTCACAAAGCAACTTCATGAGGAACAAATCCTTAATGAATACATCGACACGAAGAGGAAGCGTCTCTGGGAGATTTGAGTTTTAGGTTTTAGGAGTTCATATTGTTGTCTCTTTGAGACTCTTTTGCTTTTCATTGTAAGCTTAAGAGGCAATTGTAATTTTGAACTTACTCATGAAGTATTTGTTTTTGTTTCCTTTTGATTAGAAAATTTAAATCTCTTAAAGGTCCTTGAAAACATTGCATATATATATCATGCATAATTTCATAAACATATTTTCCAATATAAGTTTCCTCATCTATTTACTGGTTACTTCAGTATAAGATGACCCTCGAACATACTGTCAAGAATCTGCAAACTCAGCATGAACAATTTCAAGAGACTCTTCTGAATCTGGCCAAAGGGCAATAAGAGATGATGGAGTTCCTCACCACAAAAAATAAGACTAAGAAGTGGGTTGTTATCCTCAATAGCTAGGGAAAACCCCATCCAAAATCTCCATTCTATCTTTACTACTGTGTTCTGAAGCCCATACGCATGCTTTAATGAAATTTTTGAAGACTGCTCATGTACCACAAGAGATTTCTGCCGATCAATTTAGAAGTTATGTTTCTAGCTTAATAAATGACAATGGATTAGGTTTCTCCGAGCTTACCTGACTCCAGAGGGGAGAAATCATAATAGGGCCTTGTATGTCTCCATTGAATGCATGAGCACTATGTTGGCTCATGTGTTAGTTGATATTGGCTCTTCTCTGAATGTTCTGTCAAAGGGTGCTCTGGACAAACTGGATTGTGAAAGGGTTATGCTGAAACCCAGTGAAATTATAGTTCGAGCCTTTGACGGGTCCAAAAGAATGGTACATGGAAAAGTGAATCTTCCTATCAAAGTGGGTTCACAGATCTTTGAATCCACCTTCTATGTGATGGATATCCGACAGCTTATTCTTGTCTATTGAGACGCCTCAGGATCCATGGGGCAGGTGTTGTTACCTCCATCTTGCATCAGAAATTAAAGTATCCTGTGAAAGGGAAGATTGTTACTGTCTGCGGAGAAGAGGAGTACATGGTCAGCCATCTGAATTCATTCTGATACGTGGAGATGGATGTGGTATTCATCGAGACTCCCTACCAAGCTTTTGAAGTGATTTCCTCTACTGCTATTAAAGATGTTTCTGCCATTCTAAAGACTACCAGGGTTTCGCACAAGATGGATTCCTTGAAATATTCCAAAGCTACTATAGAAGAAGGTGGTTTTACTATTTGAGGTCAACTTCCTGACATCCCCTACAAATCTGATAAGTTTGGTTTGGGCTTTACTGTAGAAGGTCAAAGGGTTGTTTGTCACGCTCGAGCTGGGAGACCTCCGTTTCATATCAACAACAACAGAGTCAATGCTATAGAGGATGCTGACAGTGATTGTGATTTCAACAAATGGATATTCTCTACCATTTGTGATGGACTCAACAATTGGAAAGCAGAAGACGTTATCCCTATCTCCTTCAGTCAAGAGTAATAGCTATTTCTGTTTTATTTCTTTAAGAATTTTGGTTATGTAATTTATTTTAAAAACAATGACTTTAAACCTCGTGTCTTGCCCGGGGCACAATGGTCCATTTGTTAAGGGTTGTCATTTCATATGTCATATTTTCATTTAATCAAAACATTTGACGTTTTGCATTCAAATTTTGTGCTCTTTATCTTTATTTTACTTTATTGAACTTTAAAATAGCTATGTGTTCTTACACACACCCACACACTATATTGCAGATCCCCATCCACTTTGGATCTCGTTGATAACGATCCTGCTATTGCCGCTTAAGACTTTGAAAATCCGATCTATCAAGCCGAGGATGAAGGTGAGGAAGATTGTGAGATACCTAGAGAACTTTCCAAACTCTTAATACAAGAATAAAAGGCTATCCAACCACATGAAGAGCCATTCGAAGTGGTAAACTTGGGTTCTAAGACAGATAAGAAAGAGGTCAATATAGGCGCCAACTTAGAGGACATTGTCAAGAACAGATTGATTCAAATGTTGCACGATTATGTTTAGGTATTCACTTGGTCATACGAGGACATGCCAGGGCTCGATATTGATATTGTGGTTCATCGTTGTGATACAGTGGGAGAACTGACTTGAGTTTTGCGTTTGTATTCACACTTGTTCGGTTTAGCAAGAGTCGCCACTGACTTTTTATTTTATCCTAAAGGAAAGGTTAAAAAGCACAGGAAAAACCTTTTTGAGATGTTTTCTTGGGTTCGGGGAGTAGATTATAGAAAGGGAAGGTATTAGCACCCTTTCTATCCATGGTTATCCATGGGATCTTAGTTACTTGCTTAGATCAACTTGCCTTGATTTTCAATTGTTTGAAATGGTGCTTTGTGTGCGTGGGTTTGAAAATGTTTTTGAAAAGAGGCCATTTGTTGTGGCAACCTTTGTAATGATCCATGTTTGAATGTATACAAAGGTGTGTATCTTTTGAAAAGTTTTCAATGTTTTTGAAAGTTATCTTGAAAATGTGTTGTGGAGTGTGTTTTGAAAAATAGGCAAGTGTTTTTGTTTTGCAAGTTGGCAAATAACCAAGAGCTATCTACCCTAAATTTCTCAAAGATCTTTGCTATGTTTTAACCCTTTTTTAACAATTTTGTTCCACCATTGTATTTGGTGGACAATCTTGTGTTAGGATGTGAACGGGACAAGCACGGGTCATCGTTTAGACCATGATTGCAATGGTGCCAAGTGTCTTTGGGCAACCTTTCTTTTAAGGGACTTGATCATTTTTAGGCAACTTTCGAAAGCGTCATCGAGGGACTATGATCATTTGATTTGTTTTGTTTTGCCAAAGACACCTAACATGCAACATGGCCCATTATTGAAGGCAACAAGTGGAGTAACCCTAGGGGTGTTAGTGTGCAAGTGTGTTTTATTGCATACAAGAGTTTATCTTTGAATTAGGATTTTCTATTTCATTGATTTTATCTTGCCATACATATCCTAATTACTAGCAATAAGAAGCGAAAATATTAAATCCTACGCTATTACAACAATTAGGGAGTGGGGATACACATTTGTACATGGGGGGTTCAACGAGAAAAATAGACAAAAAAGAAAATAGCAAAAAAACAAGATAGAGAGAAAGAAAGAGAGAGCCAGCACGCTGCTGAGAGGTCATCAGAAGTTCTGACTCAGACCCGCTGCCAGATGATCAACCTTTTGGTTAAACTGTATGAGTCAGAACTTCTGACTCTGGCACCTGCAAAACAGAAACCTGTTAGTGGGGATATCAGAAGTTCTGACCCCCCTGCGCTGCAAGACAGAAGTTTGTTAGTGGGGAGACCAGAAGTTTTGATCCTGTTAGAAATACCATAACTCTCAGAAGTTCTGATATTATTGTCAGCAAAGTAGGCTTCAGATGTGCTAACGTCAAAGTCAGCACTTGGCTCCTCCCTGTGCTAATCAGAACATCTGCAATTTTGTTATTATTCCACAAAACAGAAAACATATTTGGAGTAGCTCCAGCAAATGTCAAAGTGTTTCAGAGGGCAGAATCATCAGGGTCACAGGCAGGTTCTACACTGGCTCAGAACGTTCTGAGGTACAAAAATCCTCAGAACACAAACAACAACAATATGATATTTACATTATGTTTATTTGAGTATGCACAGCTGATGATGCTTAGCAGCGTGATGAAGGTCAGCAGGTGCTTACCTGGCTGTTGGAAAAGTTTGTGGATGTGAGCTAGCTTTTGGCTCTGATAGTATTCTGGACAGATTCTTTTTGAAAAGGGTAGATGAAGGTGTGTGCGTATGTGGGGTCAGAAGTTTGAAAAGGGTGTTTTTTAGTTCACACAGAAAACTGGGTATTTGATGAAGTTTGAAGGTAAGAAATTCAAAGTTATGAAACACTGGAGGTTTTGGCAGAGTTTCACAGCACTTTCTTGCTAAAGATTTCTGTTTTTCTTCTAGCAATTTTTCTGTTTCTTGGACGCCCTTTTTCAGTGGACAATGGTTCTCTATTTATAGGCAAAGCTCTTGTGGATTTCTTGGTCATTAAAGGCACCAACAGAGTTTGAATTGTTCTTTGACAGAAATTCCTGGGAAGTTATGATAACAAATAACCTTCAGCCTAGGTTGCAGCAGCAGGCGTGGATTGGGGAGAAGTGACCTCTTAGGTGGACGGTGGCGTGTAGACCCATGCCAGAACCTGCATAAAGGCGTTTTCCCAGCCACACGTGAAGGGATTACTTGGATGAATGTTCAGGAGTGGTTGGGAGCATTAATGAGCATTAAATGGTGATGAGACTCATCAACACCAATGTTCTGGTGATAGGAAACTTGAACCAGCAGTTCTGTTTTACCAAAAACAACGTAAACCATGCTCTGGTCTTGGCCTCCTGTTGTCTTAGCAAATTCTGGGGATTCTCCTGATTTTCTGACACGTTCCTTGGATTTGCTTCTGGAAATCCTGGACTTAGAGATTCCGTACCAGTGTAACACCCACTCTTCTGACCTTTTCATCTTCTGATTTCAGCATGTTCTGTTTTCAACATGTTCTGTTTGAGGCTTACGTGTTGAACCACGTTTGCAACTTCTGACTGAGTTGATGTAGCTGCTGAAGAGCCAACTTCTGACTGTGTTGAGCCAAACTTGCAACTTCTGACCGTTTCCATCTAGAGTTGGTCCAGAAGTTCTGAAGCACTGATTTCTCCTTAAAACACTCATTTTTTAGAGAAAAATTCCAAATGCTTAGAATTTAATTTTTCTCAAGATAAAACATTGCCTTTAGAGCTTGTGTGATCATTTTGCTCCTGTCAATGGTTTGCTTGGGCAAAAATGGACAATTCAGGACTTGGATTTGTTTCAGAGGGACTCTGTGAATCCAAGATGATTTCCTGAAGAAGGAGAGGGAAAATTTTTGGGTACAACAGTTGCCCCTGTTCAATCTTCTTGCACCTGAAGAGTTAGATTGGCAGGCTTGCCTTTCGCGTCTCGAGGGTAAAAAGGAGATTGGACACTAGAGTGCCCTTAAATTTGCACTTGTCAAAACAATGGATGCGGGAATGGGCTTAGAGATGCCATTTGGAGATGGGCTTAAAGATGCCATCTGGAGGGGTGACAGAATCTTGTCGGGGATGGGCTTAAAGATGCCATCTGGAATGTTTGTTGAACTGCAATGTGACTGGTCAGGAGAAGGAGGATCAAAATGGTATCCGTGTCTGGAATGCATTTGAACTGTATCTGGAGGCTGAGTTCGTATGAGCAAAAGAATGGCCTCCGTGTCTGAGGCGTATCTGAGCTGTAACTGTGCTTGAAGGTAGAATGAATATCAGAATGACTGTCGTGTCTAGAGTGTATCTGTATTGTATCCGGGTAACAGAGAAATATCCGTATGGAGCAACTGCGTGCTGGGGACAAATTCTGAATGAGTGACAGAGTGGCAACCGTGTCTGGAGCGTATCTGGACTGTATCTGAAGTTGAGATTTTGTATGAGTTAGCAGAATGACTTCCGTGTCTGGAGTGTATCTGAAACTGTAACTGGGATTGAGATCCGTATGAGTAATAAAATGACTTCCGTGTTTGAAGTGTATCTGAAACTGTAACTGGGATCTACATAAATGATAGAGTGACTTCTGCGACGAACGCACTGGGGAGAATCAAACTGTTGTGGTAAGGGTCAGAATGGTATCCGTGCTTGGAATTCATTGAACCTTGAGGTGGATAAGTGAATCTGAATGAGAGATAGAATGGCTGCCGTGTCTGGAGCGTATCTAGTCTGTATGAATGAGTATTAGAATGACCGCCGTGTCTGGGGTGTATCCAAACTGTATCTGAACTGATATTCTGAATGAGTAATAGAATGACCGCCGTGTCTGGGGTGTATCCATACTGTATATGAATAATTGTTAATGATAGCCTCTTAATCTTATCCTGAAAAGGATGAAATATTAGCTAAAACACAAAGTTATGTTGCATGATATGTATGATGCAATATATATGTTATATCAATGTTTATGATATGAATGTAAATGAATGCGCATGTAAGCTGGAGAGCTGTCTTGCTGAGGATAGATGAATCCTGGATGGCTGGAGATAAAAGAATCTTGACTACTGCCAGGGAAAGTGAATCCTTGACTGCTGCTGGGGAATTAGGAGTTTGGGTTGTATGCCAATCTACTGGGGGATTCCTGTCCTGAGGAGATCTTCACTGGGGAACATCTGAATATCCTGTGAGGAACTGAGAATGAGAGTCTTCACTCTGCTTGGGGAATGCAAGATCTTCAATTGTTGAGAGATCTCAGGTCCACTGCTTGGGATTGGAATTCCTTGGTGACTTGTGGGGAATGAGAATTTCTGATGGTCTCTACCGGGGAGTTCAAAATCTGGTAGACTCAAGCTGAGGAGGTATGACTGAGACTCTTCAGTTTGGTGGGAAGTATCTCCGTGGGGAGAAGTTTCACTAGCCTGGTTCAGTTGGGGATTGATGGCAGGAAATCTTAGCTCCGTCGGAGATTGGATTTTCAGATTTTTGAGGCTCCACTGGGGATACTGAAACTCTGAGGGGAATTGAGTTCTGGAAGGCCCTCTGGTTGGGGAGATTAGTTTTGAGAAAAACTTTGTTCTGCTGGAGATCCTGAAGTTCAATTCTGTTTGGGGGACTTGGAAGGCTCGCCGGCCGGGGAATTTGGATTTTAACTCTGTTGAGGATTCCCTTTGAAAGGGCATCAAGATGTCTATCTGTATCTTCAACCTATCAGTAATCATCTTTCTTGATTTGTAAGGAAAATGATTATGTTCAAATGCATATGCCTATTTAACAAAACATTGGACGTTTCTCAAATAAAACATAAGTGCAAAAGAAAAGAGAAAAGGAAGACAACGCAAATTTTTGTATTTGGAAAAGCATTTGTATTAACTTTTTATGAGTATATTTGTACAGAGGAGACAGTCATCCTAGTAAGAGGATGCCGTCGTAAAAATTGAAAAATTTATACAAAAGAAAGATGGCTATGTGAAACAATTCCATGGGATTCTATTCTGTTGTAGCCTTCACAACTCTGAATATCTGTCCATTC
Organism: Vicia faba; assembly: GCA_948472305.1. NCBI lineage: Eukaryota > Viridiplantae > Streptophyta > Magnoliopsida > Fabales > Fabaceae > Vicia > Vicia faba. Next base: position 930,087,996 of record OX451738.1, on the reverse strand, counting down.
AATGCTTTGTCTGTCGATGACTGGATTGATTAGAAGCTCGGAGCTGGTTGATGAAGAGATTGTCCTTAAAGTGATCCGACGAGACATAATCATACGCTTTAATTCCCTAACTTTTGCCTGAATCGCCCTTTCGGGTTTTCGATCCACCGGGAAACCCCTTTTTGCCCAAGCCGCCCTTTCGGGTTTTCGACTTGCCGGGTGTAAAGATTTTTTTGTTTTATCCCTAATTTTTGCCTGAACCGCCCTTTCGGGTTTTCGGTCCACCGGGATGCCCATTTTTGCCCAAGCCTCCCTTTCGGGTTTTCGACTTGTCGGGTTATCTTATGCGTAGTATCTTTTGACTATGTCTGCGTTCGCAGGGTGCGGCAAATCGTCGTCGTCCATGGTGGTCAGAATCATTGCGCCACTAGAGAATATGCTCTTGATCACAAATGGTCCTTCATATGTAGGGGTCCATTTGCCCCTGGGATCACTTCGCGGAAGGATAATCCGCTTGATTACGAGATCCCCGACTTGATATATTTGACGTATGACTTTCTTGTTGAAGGCCTTGATCATCCGCTTTTGATACGTTTGACCATGGCAGACAGCAGCGAGTCGCTTCTCGTCGATCAAATTGAGTTGATCAAGTCGGGTCTGAATCCAATCATCTTCACTCAAACCAGAGTCTTTCATAATCCTTAAAGAAGGAATCTGAACTTCCAGGGGTAGGACAACTTCCATACCATATACCAAAGAAAACGGGGTTGCTCCGGTTGAAGTACGTGCTGTCGTACGGTATCCATGTAGAGAAAACGGTAACATCTCATGCCAATCCTTGTAAGTGACTGTCATTTTCTGAATGATCTTCTTAATGTTTTTGTTCGCAGCTTCAACAGCACCATTCATCTTCGGCCGATAAGGAGATGAATTGTGATGATAAATCTTGAACCGTTCGCACAATGCGATGATCATAGTATTATTCAGATTTGTACCGTTGTCTGTGATGATCCTGTCCGGAACACCATACCAGCATATGAGGTTTTGCTTGATGAAGCGGGCAACCACGTTTTTAGTGACAGAGGCGAAAGAAGCTGCTTCGACCCATTTGGTGAAGTAGTCAATGGCAACCAGGATGAAGCGATGTCCGTTGGAAGTCGTGGGCTTGATCTCTCCAATCATGTCAATGCCCCACATTGCGAATGGCCAAGGAGCTGTCAGCACGTTGAGAGGAACCGGAGGAATATGAATCTTGTCAGCATAGACTTGACACTTGTGGCAAGTACGGGAGTGCTGATGGCAATCTGCTTCCATGGTAGACCAGTAATAGCCTACCCTTAGGATCTTTTTAGCCATAGTATGCCCGCTCAAATGGGTGCCAAATGTACCGCTGTGCATCTCTGTCATGATTAACTCCGCTTCAGCTTTGTCAACACATCAGAGTAAAACACAATCATGGTTGCGCTTATAGAGAATACCATTGCTCAGGAAGAACTTGGCAGCATATTTCCTTAGGAACTTCTTGTCATTTACGGAACCTCCTTCGGGGTATTCTCTAGTCTGGAGATACCTTTTGATTTCGTGAAACCAGGGTTGTTCCACTACTTCTTCGATATTAATCTCGTGACAATGTGCAGGTTCATCCATTCGCTCGATGGTGATTTGGGGAGCCTCGTTATCCCAGTTGAGTTTAAACATAGAAGACATTGTTGCCAGAGCATCTGCTAGCTGATTCTCTTCTCGCGGAAAATGCTTGAAGGTAATTTGCTCGAAATGAGGCAACAATGTCAGGACATGTTCTTTGTATGGGATAATATTAGGATGTTTGGTATCCCACTCTCCTTTGATTTGACTGATAACCAAAGCCGAGTCCCCAAACACGATCAAAGATTTGATCCCCAAGTCCATAACAGCCTTGAGACCAAAGATGCAAGCTTCATATTCCGCCATGTTGTTTGTGCAACTGAAGCAGAGTCGAGCCATGAAAGGAGTGTGACAACCTTCCGGGGAGATGAGTACCGCACCGATACCGTTTCCAAGTGCATTTGAAGCACCATCAAAGTACAGGGTCCATCGGGATCCCTTTTCGGGTCCGTCATACGGTCCGTTACCTTCAATGTTGTCCAAATTCATGATGTCCTCATCTGGGAAGTCAAATCTCATGGTTTGATAATCTTCGATAGCTTGATGGGCTATATGGTCAGCTAGTACACTCCCTTTTATAGCTTTTTGGGTGGTGTACTGGATGTCATACTCAATTAGGATCATTTTCCATCTAGCTATTCTTCCAGATAAAGCAGGCTTCTCGAAGATATACTTGATATGATCCATTTTGGAAATCAGCAAGGTGGTATGAGTCAACATATACTGCCTTAGTCGGCGAGCAACCCATACCAAAGCGCAACAAGTTTTCTCGAGCAGTGAGTAGCGAGTCTCACAGTCGGTAAACTTTTTGCTAAGGTAATAAATAGCATGCTCTTTTCGACCAGACTCATCATGCTGGCCCAAAACACACCCCATTGAGTTATCCAAGACGGTTAGATACATGAGCAATGGTCTTCCTTCGACGGAAGGCATCAGAATAGGAGGTTCTAGCAAATACTCCTTGATCTTGTCAAAAGCAGCTTGGCAATCGTCGTTCCATTCGACTACCTGATCTTTCTTTAATAATTTGAAAATTGGCTCACAGGTAGAAGTCAGATGAGAGATGAATCTGGCAATATAGTTCAAGCACCCCAAGAACCCTCTAACCTCCTTTTCAGTACGGGGAGCAGGCATCTCTTGTAATGCTTTTACTTTTGCTGGATCGACCTCAATGCCTTTGTTGCTGACAATAAACCCTAGAAGTTTACCAGACCTAACTCCAAAAGTACACTTTATTGGATTCAGCCTGAGTTTGTACTCTTTCAACCGAGCAAACAGCTTTTCCAGGTGTTCAAGGTGTTCCTCCTCTGTTTGTGACCGAGCTATCATATCGTCTACGTAAACTTCGATCTCGTGATGTATCATATCATGAAATAAAGCTACCATGGCGCGTTGATAAGTTGCCCCTGCGTTCTTCATTCTGAACGGCATCACCTTGTAACAGAAAGTACCCCATTGTGTAACAAAGGTTGTTTTCTCCATGTCCTCGGGGGCCATTTTAATCTGATTGTAGCCCGAGAATCCATCCATGAAGGAAAACACTTTGTGCTGAGCTGTGTTGTCGATCAAAATGTCAATGTGCGGTAGCGGAAAATCATCTTTGGGGCTGACCCTATTCAAATCCCGGTAGTCTACGCACATCCTGACTTTGCCATCTTTTTTAGGAACTGGCACGATGTTAGCAACCCATTGTGGATAGGATGTAACAGCCAGAAAGCCAGTGTTGAATTGTTTCATCACTTCTGCTTTAATCTTCTCAGACATGTCGGGCCTCATTCGGCGGACTTTTTGTTTGATCGATGGACAATCCTCTCTCGTAGAGAGACGGTGAACCACGATGTCTGTGTCTAAACCCGGCATGTCTTCGTAAGACCAGGCGAAGACTTCAACGTACTCATTTAACAGCTGTATCAGGCGTTCCTTGACACTTGGTTCCAGATTGGCACCCACTTGCACTTCCTTCCGGTCTTCCTCTGTTCCTAAGTTGACAGTTTTCGACGACTCTTCGTGAGGCAAGATGGCCCTTTCCTCTTGCTGTAAAAGTCTGGCTAGCTCTCCTGGTACTTCACAACCTTCGTCATCTTCATACTCAGCCTGATTGATCAGATCTTCAGAGTTACTGAAGGATATAGCAGAATAGTCACCCATAGAATCCAGAGCGGATGGATACCTGCATTTGTAAGCGTGAGTGTGTGTAAGGGATAGCCATCTTTGAACAAAAATGCAAAAGGAAAGAAAATGAACACAGTAGTTTATCGATGAAAAACGTCCAATGAATCATTAAACATGGCATATGGATATGAAGATAATCAAAACCCTTACAAATGGACCTACATGCCCCGGGCAAGGCATGAGGTGAAAAAGTAGTGCACGGATTGTTCAAAAGTAATTATTACAGACCATAGGAAATGTTTGACAGATAATTACTGATTGACAAAAGTAATGGGGACAAAGTCCTTTGCCTCCCAGTTGCGTAGTCCCCCTTCGATGGTTGGGTAGATCCAATCTTCAATGTTGGCATCTTCGTCTTCACCTTCCAAAGCATTGATCCCATAAGGAGAGATCTTGATGGGTGCTCTTTCAACCTTTGAATGGCGCATAGCCTTCTGCCCCGCAGCAGTGAATCCTAAACCAAACTTGTCTATTTTGTGAGGAATCTCCGGCAATTGCCCCCATGTTGAGCTCTTCCCCTCCTTCATTGCGGCCTTCGCGTCTTTTAGAGATGCCATCCTGGCCACCTGCTTTAGTACCTCAGCTACCACTTTTGCTACTTCCACCTCAGGAGAGACTTCCTCGAAGTGCTGGAATGGCGTCTCAATGAATTCACCTTCTACCTCTACATATCGGAAAGAATTCAGGTGGCTAATCATGTACTCCTCTTCACCGTGGACGATTATGATCTTTCCTTTGATAGGGTACTTCAGCATTTGATGTAGGGAATAGGTGACTGCCCCAGCATTGTGTATCCATGGTCTCCCCAATAAACAAGAGTATGACGGACGAATGTCCATCACATAGAAAGTTGAGGGGAAAACCTCTGTGCCAACCTTAATGGGAATGTCGACCTCCCCATGTACCATTCTCTTTGACCCGTCAAATGCCCTTACAATGATATTACTTGGCCTTAACTCCAAGCCTTCACAGTCTAAATGGTCGAGGGCCTTCTTAGGCAGCACGTTCAGAGAAGAACCAATGTCGACTAGAACATGGGCCAGAGTAGTCCCTTGGCATTCTACTGACACATGTAACGCGTCGTTGTGTTTTCTTCCTTTTGAGGTTAGGTCAGCATCAGAGAAACCTAAACCGTTATCTACTGTAAGACTGGCTACACAGTTTTGGAATTGGTCGGCAGAGGTTTCCTGGGGTACATGGGCTATCTTCAGGAATTTTATCAATGCTTTGGCGTGCGCCTCTGAACAAAGCAGCAATGCTAACATGGAGATTTTCGAGGGGGTTTGCCCCAGCTGCTCTACCACGTCATAATCACTCTTTTTAATTATCTTCAAGATCTCCTCCATCTCTTTCTTAGAGGTTTCCGGGATGACCAAAGGTTGAGCCCTCGTCCTGACGAGCTCATCTTGGATCCCTTTACCCTTATCAGCAGAAGTAGGAGGAACAACAACAGGAACAACAACATCTTCAATTAATGGGGTTCTAGCGGAAAGTTTTATTGGTGCAGGAATAACTTTGGCGGCAGATGAGGGTCCTAAGATTGCCTTTGGGGGGGCAATCTCTGGAGAAAATATTCTCCCACTTCGGGTGATCTTGCTTGTGCCGACAATGTTTCCAATGCTGGCATCTTCTTCATCAGAGCTTCCTTAAGTTACTTCCACTTGTTTAATACCATGGTAGTAGATTTCTCCACCGTAATTCCATGGTATTGACTTTTCAGAACTGTAGGGGACAAGCCCTGGCATAGTTATTTTCAGAGGAACATACTTTGTAGCAGATGTAATCTTAACAGGCTTTCTGACGGCCTTGGAAAGATTGGCGTGAATGGTGATAATTGAAACATCTTCAGTAGGGGTTGGAATAGCAGGAACTTTTTCAAACAGAATTTGTTGACTGTTCACCAGGCCTTGGATGCCTTTCTCCAGTAATGGGCAGTCAATTGGCAGAGAGTAACAACAGTAGCAATCTTCTTTGCATCCCTGGAAAATCCCGGCCTTTAATAGATTTAACTTGATGGTTAACAGCGGAGTTATCAGGTCATTGACATCAGAAACATACAAATCCTCCTCTATAGCATGGACATTTCGACCGTGCTTCGGCATCGGAGCAGATATCACGTTTGGTTTCTCTGGAGCATCGAACTCCACCTCTTTTGCATCTATCAAGTCTTGAATTTTATTTTTCAGCGCCCAACAATTGTTCGTGTCATGTCCGACGCTATCGGAATGTTAGGCGCACTTAGCATTGGCATTGTAGGCTGGTGAGGTCGTATTCACATTTTTCGGCGCTTCTTTGATATTTGTAAGATTCAGCTTTAACAAGTGTGGAAGAACTTGCGCGAGCGTCATATTAATGCGGGTGAACTGCCGTGGTGGCCTTTCTCCCCATTGCTGTTTAGTTCTGGACGGGTTATTGCGAGGCTGGTCATTTGGTGGATTTTGGATCATTACGGCCCCCACAGTCGGCCTGCGCTCACTTCTTCCTACTCCTCTTTGAGAATACACAACAGCTGTTTCTTTCTTCGCTGGAAATGATTTCTTAGCAATTGTAGATGCAGAGGCATCCTTCTGAATCTTCCCATTCTTGATACCGGCTTCTACCCGCTCGCCAGTCATAATTAATTCAGTAAACCCCGAGGAAGAGCTACCGATCAGATGATTAAAGAATGGACCAGACAGGGTCCCAAGGAACATATCAACAAGTTCTCTATCAGAAAGAGGTGGCTGCACCCTTCCAGCCAGATCGCGCCACTTTTGGGCATATTCCTTAAATCCCTCACCTGAGGCCATTCCCATACTCTGTAGTTGAGTGCGGGTTGGTGCCAGGTCAAAATTGTACTGATGTTGGCGATAAAAAGCAGCTTCCAGATCCTCCCAACTACGTATCTCCGACCTTTCCAGTTTGTAAAACCAGTTTAGCTGAGTGCCAGACAGGCTATCTTGAAAGAAATGTACCCAAAGGTTTCTGTCAGATGTGTGAGGTTGGATTCTTCGGACATATGACCTTAGGTGCATTTTTGGGCAGGACAACCCGTCATATCTTGCAAAAATAGGCACTTTGAACTTCAGGGGGATCACAACTCCAGCAATTAATCCCAAATCTTCGAAATCTAAGCCTGGAACTCTCTGCAGCTCCATAGCTGCTAACCTGTCCTCCAAACTTTTGTACTTGTCATCAGCCGGCGGATATTGTTGTTCCGAGTAGTCTTCATCTTCTTCAGCCTCTTCTTCTTCAGCTTCAGATTCGGAAGGTACCGCAACCCCTTTTCCTTTACTGTTTTCTTCTTCGGATGCGGAAGGAAATTCAAGAACCCTTATGGCTTCACCCTCAAACCTTCTCCCCAAGGTAGCCACCCCGACTCTCTTCTTCTTCTTTTTTACTTGGTCTTTGTTCCCAAGCAGGGTCTTCAGATCCTCCTGACCTTTAGCCAAGGTCATCAGAAGTTGTTGAAACTGTGCGTTCTGAGACTGCAAGTCCTTGACCGTTTGTTTGAGATCCATCTTACTGAAATAAACAACAGAAAGATAAGGAAACCTGGTGTGGAGACCTGCTTATGCACATGATGAATGGTATGCTTATGTATGCAATGCATTCAAGGATTCAGAAAGTTCAAAATTGTTGTAAACAAAAAGAACGCACGTCATATTAATAAGAAGAAATTTGTCAGTACATAAATGCCCCATGGGCCAAATATTACAAAAACTTCTCAAGGTAAAAATACGTTGCGCATCCTCTTTGGTGCGATGTAGGTGTTAAGGGTATCTTCCTCATGGAGTCGGCGGGTAAGCTCTAAAACCTTCTTCTCACTGGCGTAGAAGCTGGCCTCAAAAGTGTTCCGTTCCTCCTTGAGTTGGATCCAACTCCTCTGCATCTCCTCCCACGATGTAGGCATGTCAGGATATAGGATGGTGTAGGGAACCTCTCCTTCCTTAACGGGCTCTTTAATCACAGGGAGAACATAAGGATAAGGCATCATTAGACTCTGGGCTCGGGTTCGTACCCACTTGAGATAAGGCTCAAGAGGGATGGAGTTCTTGTGCCCCAGTGTCTTGCTGTCTACCTTGTTAGGCATCCTCAAAGCTCTGATGAATCTTTGGCGAAGTCCTTGCGCATCATTGTCGAAGTCAAAAACTAGGTCAGGAATCAACATGTCATGAGGGCCATCCCTCCGTGCATATCCAAATTGTCTCAAAGCTAGACAAGGGTTGTAGGTAATGCCTCCTCTAATGCCAAGCAATGGAACATTAGGGAACTCTCCACAACAATCGACGATGATGACATTTTCTCTGGATCGAGAACACCAGTGTACATCAGAGTGAGTAAGGGTCATCAACCGTTGTGACCACCTTAGGCCTTGGTCATTCTTCAAGACGGATTGTGGAAGGTGCGAAATAAACCACCTTGCAAGGAGAGGAGTACAACACATGAGAACACCCCTCTTTCTCATTGTTCGAGTGTAAAATGAGTGAAGAATGTCCCCAAGCAATGTTGGTATTGGATTTCTGGATAAGAAGATTTTGACGGCGTTGACATCTACAAGCTGGTCAGGATTTGGGAACAAGACCAACCCATAAATGAGGAGTGCCACAATTTCTTCAAAGGCTTGTAGGTCCATTGAATTCCAACACTCTTGTGCCTTCTCAAACAAGAATTTTGCTAAGAAGCCTTTGACACCGCTTCTAGTTTCCCAATGCCCCTTGATGTCAGATGGTTGTAGATGTAGTGCTCGAGCAACATCTTCAGGCTTTGGTTCCTTTTCCGTACCGTTGAAAGGTAGTTGATTAAGGATAGGAATTATCAGGAGTTGAGAAAATTCCTCCAAAGTGGGCACCAACTGGTAGTCGGGAAAAGTGAAACAGTGGTGAAGAGGGTCAAAGAACTGGAATAGCACCTTCATCATGTCCTCTTCAATGTTGGTGTTGACTAAGCTGAGCAGTCTACCATGTCTTTCATTGAAGGGAGAGCTTTCCGGAATTCTTGATGTGAGCTCCTTGAGTTGAAGAGGGATCCTCACAAGGTTGACTTAGATGGTTTTCCTGCGAGGAATTTCCATGACCTACAAAACAAGAACAGAGATGAAAATCTAAACCCTTGAATTGGTTAGTGTATGCATATGATGCTTTATGATGTTCATGATGTATGCACAAAACATATGTACAAGCAAATCACACCAAACCCTAGTTTCAGGCTTGCATGAGGTTTCATAGGTAAGTACCCTCTTGAGTGTAGTTGGCTTAAAAACCTGTCCTATAAATAGTAACCGGGTTCTAAGGAGCTCAATATCACTGGATTGTTTTCACTGTTCATTGTTTTGGTTTAGCCACTTAACTAGAAACCAAAATATTCCAAGAAAACAACCCTCAATGAGTGTAGTATCGAGTATCTACCAACTTTGGACTGCACCAAAGCTGGTCATCTCACTACCCCTAATGAAAGGCCAAGATGGTCAAGTAAGGTTCTAGGTCATTAGTGCTTAGTGACATCACTCAGCGGCCCCGTACTCTCCTTGATTGAACTCAAGGGTTACCGGTACTCACAAATATGCCGCACTAATATATCTATTGCTTCAACCGTGTCGGTATACCCCGCATAGTTTCCACAACGTATTGCTATCTATGAAGTATTCCCCAAATCCGAGTGTAGGATTGTAAACCCAAACAAGAGAGCCAAGATGTAAAGCAATCAAAGCAAACAATTAGTCATGCAAGAGGGTGATCTAAGCTCTAAGGTTACTCCACTTTAAAGTTTTCCCCAGCAGAGTCGCTAGTTCTGTGATACGGTGGGAGAACTGACTTGAGTTTTGCGTTTGTATTCGCACTTGTTCGGTTTAGCAAGAGTCGCCACCGACTTTTTATTTTATCCTAAAGGAAAGGTTAAAAAGCACAGGAAAAACCTTTTTGAGATGTTTTCTTGGGTTCGGGGAGTAGATTATAGAAAGGGAAGGTATTATCACCCTTTCTATCCATGGTTATCCATGGGCTCTTAGTTACTTGCTTAGATCAACTTGCCTTGATTTTCAATTGTTTGAAATGGTGCTTTGTGTGCGTGGGTTTGAAAATGTTTTTGAAAAGAGGCCATTTGTTGTGGCAACCTTTATAATGATCCATGTTTGAATGTATACAAAGGTGTGTATCTTTTGAAAAGTTTTCAATGTTTTTGAAAGTTATCTTGAAAATGTGTTGTGGAGTGTGTTTTGAAAAATAGGCAAGTGTTTTTGTTTTGCAAGTTGGCAAATAACCAAGAGCTATCTACCCTAAATTTCTCAAAGATCTTTGCTATGTTTTAACCCTTTTTAACAATTTTGTTCCACCATTGTATTTGGTGGACAATCTTGTGTTAGGATGTGAACGGGACATGCACGGGTCATCGTTTAGACCATGATTGCAATTGTGCCAAGTGTCTTTGGGCAACCTTTATTTTAAGGGACTTGATCATTTTTAGGAAACTTTCGAAAGCGTCATCGAGGGACTATGATCATTTGATTTGTTTTGTTTTGCCAAAGACACCTAACATGCAACATGGCCCATTATTGAAGGCAACAAGTGGAGTAACCCTAGGGGTGTTAGTGTGCAAGTGTGTTTTATTGCATACAAGAGTTTATCTTTGAATTAGGATTTTCTATTTCATTGATTTTATCTTGCCATACATATCCTAATTACTAGCAATAAGAAGCAGAAATATTAAATCCTACGCTATTACAACAATTAGGGAGTGGGGATACACATTTGTACATGGGGGGTTCAACGAGAAAAATAGACAAAAAAGAAAATAGCAAAAAAACAAGATAGAGAGAAAGAAAGAGAGAGCCAGCGCGCTGCTGAGAGGTCATCAGAAGTTCTGACTCAGACCCGCTGCCAGATGATCAACCTTTTGGTTAAACTGTATGAGTCAGAACTTCTGACTCTGGCACCTGCAAAACAGAAACCTGTTAGTGGGGATATCAGAAGTTCTGACCCCTCTGCGCTGCAAGACAGAAGTTTGTTAGTGGGGAGACCAGAAGTTTTGATCCTGTTGGAAATACCATAACTCTCAGAAGTTCTGATATTATTGTCAGCAAAGTAGGCTTCAGATGTGCTAACGTCAAAGTCAGCACTTGGCTCCTCCATGTGCTAATCAGAACATCTGCAATTTTGTTATTATTCCATAAAACAGAAAACATATTTGGAGTAGCTCCAGCAAATGTCAAAGTGTTTCAGAGGGCAGAATCAACAGGGTCACAGGCAGGTTCTACACTGGCTCAGAACGTTCTGAGGTACAAAAATCCTCAGAACACAAACAGCAACAATATGATATTTACATTATGTTTATTTGAGTATGCACAGCTGATGATGCTTAGCAGCGTGATGAAGGTCAGCAAGTGCTTACCTGGCTGTTGGAAAAGTTTGTGGATGTGAGCTAGCTTTTGGCTCTGATAGTATTCTGGACAGATTCTTTTTGAAAAGGGTAGATGAAGGTGTGTGCGTATGTGGGGTCAGAAGTTTGAAAAGGGTGTTTTTTAGTTCACACAGAAAACTGGGTATTTGATGAAGTTTGAAGGTAAGAAATTCAAAGTTATGAAACACTGGAGGTTTTGGCAGAGTTTCACAGCACTTTCTTGCTAAAGATTTCTGTTTTTCTTCTAGCAATTTTTCTGTTTCTTGGACGCCCTTTTTCAGTGGACAATGGTTCTCTATTTATAGGCAAAGCTCTTGTGGATTTCTTGGTCATTAAAGGCGCCAACAGAGTTTGAATTGTTCTTTGACAGAAATTCTTGGGAAGTTGTGATAACAGATAGCCTTCAGCCTAGGCTGCAGCAGCAGGCGTGGATTGGGGAGAAGTGACCTCTTAGGTGGACGGTGGCGTGTAGACCCATGCCAGAACCTGCATAAAGGCGTTTTCCCAGCCACACGTGAAGGGATTACTTGGATGAATGTTCAGGAGTGGTTGGGAGCATTAATGAGCATTAAATGGTGATGAGACTCATCAACACCAATGTTCTGGTGATAGGAAACTTGAACCAGTAGTTCTGTTTTACCAAAAACAACGTAAACCATGCTCTGGTCTTGGCCTCCTGTTGTCTTAGAAAATTCTGGGGATTCTCCTGATTTTCTGACACGTTCCTTGGATTTTCTTCTGGAAATCCTGGACTTAGAGATTCCGTACCAGTCTAACACCCACTCTTCTGACCTTTTCATCTTCTGATTTCAGCATGTTCTATTTTCAGCATGTTCTGTTTGAGGCTTACGTGTTGAACCACGTTTGCAACTTCTGATTGAGTTGATGTAGCTGCTGAAGAGCCAACTTCTGACTGCGTTGAGCCAAACTTACAACTTCTGACCGTTTCCATCTGGAGTTGGTCCAGAAGTTATGAAGCGCTGATTTCTCCTAAAAACACTCATTTTTAGAGAAAAATTCCAAATGCTTAGAATTTAATTTTTCTCAAGATAAAACGTTGCCTTTAGAGCTTGTGTGATCATTTTGCTCCTGTCAATGGTTTGCTTGGGCAAAAATGGACAATTCAGGACTTGGATTTGTTTCAGAGGGACTCTGTGAATCCAAGATGATTTCCTGAAGAAGGAGAGGGCAAATTTTGGGGTACAACAATCGTCTACCAATGAAAGAGGGTTATTCTTCGATTAAGCAGAAAGTTCGTCGCATGCGTCCCGAGATGTCAGAGAAGATCAAGGCCGAGGTTATGAAACAATTCAACGCGGGTTTCTTAGCAGTGATGTCTGTTGTACCCCAAAATTTTCCCTCTCATGTTTTCCAAGATCTTCCCTTGCATGCGTGGTTACAAACACTTGCTTAAAGAAAATAAATTTTTTGAAGATGGTCAAGTGTCTTTCGATTGACACCTTAACAAGGTACTTCGATTGGGCATCTAAAATCCTTCGATGCAAGCTTGTCTCACCAGTCTTCGATTGGGCATTTGGCCTCCTTCGATGCAGGCCTGATTCACAAGCTTCGATTAGGCGTTGAGCCCCCTTCGATCAAGTTCAATTCACAAGGATTCAACTGCACATTGGCTGCTTCAGGCTTGCCTTCAATTCACAATATAAGAACCCCATACAAGTTTTCTTCGATTCACCAGTAGTGGCCTCCTACATGTTTATTTTGATTCACAAAACAGTGGTCTCCTGCATGCAAGCTTTGTTTAGGAAAAGACTTCTTCAGACTTGCCTTTGATCCACAAGGCAAAGGCCTATTCAGGCTTGCCTTTGATACACTAGGCAAAATCTTCCTCATGCTTGAGTTGGATTCACAAGGCAAAGGCTTCCTCAGACTTGCCTTTGATCCACAAGGCAAAAGGCTTCTTTAGACTTACCTTTAATCCACGAGGCAAAAGGCTTCCTCAGACTTGCCTTCGATCCACTAGGAAAAAACCTTCTTTCATGTGTGCTTCGACCCACAAGGAAATGACTCCCTCTGTAAGTGCCTTCAGCGTACAAGGCAAAGGCCCCTCAACTTGCCTTCGACCCACAAGGAAAAATGCCCCTTTCAACTGACCTTCGATTCACAAAGCAATGGCTTTCTACATGCAAGATTCGACAAAGCAATGTCTATCTTCAGGCATACTCTGACTCCACCTCTAAAAACCTTCAACATACAGTTTTCCATACTTTGACACAAATGATGGTCCCTTCCAAAGAAGCATTCAAAGGCCCATTCGAAGGACATACAAGTGGTGCCTTCGAAGGACATATATTTGGTCTATTTGAAGGACACACAAATGGTGCCTTCGAAGGACATACATTTGGTCCATTTGAAGGACATGCAAATGGTGCCTTCGAAGGACATACATTTGATCCATTCGAAGGATACACAAATGGTGCCTTCAAAGGACATGCATTTGGTCCATTCGAAGGACACACAAATGGTGCCTTCGAAGGAGATACACATGGGGCATTCAAAAGAGCCAGGGGGAAAAACATGTCCAGATTCACTCAAGATTTCAAAATGGCAAGAATAATCCAAATATAGCCAACTTTCAATATGTTGGATTTTTGTCTCATGGCCTTGAAATCCTTTGTCTCTTGTAATACTTTCTCTCCTCACACCCCTATAAATACAAGGCCAATGGCACATTACCAAGGGGACAAAGAAAAGAAAATGAAAAAAGGGAGATACATACTACATCACAGAGAAATATTTCCATCATATAGAAACATTCCTGCCTATACACGCATTATCCAGGAAAAAACCTTGCATCCAGGAGTCCACACCAGCCCTTATGCTAGCAATTCCACACCCAAGTTCACAGATCGAAGCATCTCCTATTGGTAAGGGCTTGCAAAATCGAAACTGCACATTCAGGCCATTTAAATATATATCGCGCATACTTTCGTGTTACTGATAATATTTGCGTTTGAATGAATGTCTTATATGCAAGCTAAAAGTGCAGGGATGAGATCGTTCCATTGTTGGGGCACGATCTAAGTTTCTTTCAAATTTCATGACTTAGGATGTTTCAGGCCAAACAAACCCAGATTCGAACACAAGGGGTTCGAATTAAGGGAGGGTCGAATTAAGGGAAAGGACCTGGGTTCGACACCCAAGTCATGCTTTTATTTTTGATAACATTTTTCTTGCAGATTCAGTGCCCTCCACAGGCAATCCATCAGATACCTCCAACAATATCCTCTGCTGGACCGAAAAACACATCCTTCCCTGGATCAAAGGATAACATCCTTCATTGGATCGAAAGCCATCTCTTTCTTTGGATCGAAAGACCTTTCTTTTTGTATTTTTATTTTTGTGTTACTCATTTATTTTAATGGTTTCCCTCTTTAAATCAACATATAAATAAAAAAATCACAAAAATTAGGTTCTAGTCCTTTTTTATTAAAATTAATTTCGTTAATTAATTATTAATTACTTCAACATTTTTATAAATTAAAATCAAGTAGATTTAGATTTAGATTTTTTATTTTTGTAAAATAAAAAAAAACAATTTTTTTTTCTTTTAACTTAATAATTTCTATGGTTTTAGACGTTATTTCCATTACGCACGCATTTATTCACTTTCACACTTTTTCATATTATTGTAACTGCCTAATGGGTGGTAATAGTTAAAATTAGGACTTTATTTTCTACTTTTTATTTCTCCCCAATTTTTTGGACTATGTAATTAATCCCCCTCCCCGAAGCCATGTAATAGCGTAACTTTAATTTCCGCATTTTAATTTCCCGTACATATTATCTGTTAGATGTATGGTAATAGGATTGTATGGCAAGAAATTAAAAGCAACGTTAGCAAACCTAACATCCAAGAGAGAAATAAATGAAAACAAACACACTTGCACATATACACCTCTAGGGTACTCCCATTTTGGTTTCCTTTCGGAAAAATAGTCACAACTCTCAAAATGTGAGAAATTTTAGTGGCTACCCTCTGGTTCAAAGATCATAAGTCCCTCGATGACCCTGTCGATGTTGCCTCGGTAAAAAATGATCTTAAAACCCTAGGGTAGTTACTAAGGTTTCTCGCCCAATTGCCTTTGTGACTATAAAATGTACCTTCGAATGTCCTCAAAGATCCAACGGTAGGGCTACCTACTCACTAATAGTAGGATAACACTGTCTAAAGGAAGGGAGGAAAAGAACAAACCTTTCGAGTAAAAGTAGATAGTTGTTAGATGCTTGCTCAAAAACAAACTTTCACACTTACACAAAACAACTTTCAAAACATTTTCAAATTCTTTATCAACACTCTTGAGGACTAATACAAGAGTTATCATAAAGTAAATCGCCATACTAAGGCATTTCAAAATACTTTTCAAAACACACAAAAAGCACAAGGTATTTTCCAAATGAGCTAAGCATCTAAGAGCCCATAGATAACTACGGATGGAAAGGGTGCTAACACATTCCCTTTCCATAATCTATCCCCTTACTCAGAAAACTCTCGAAAGGCCCTTTTTTGTTCTTTTCAGCCTTTCCTTGGTTGGATAAAAGAAGAGTCGGTGGCGACTCTTGCTTACCGCAACATTTACGAACATAAACGCAAAACTAATATAACAGTCGTTTCTTCCACCGTATCATAATGTCATATCCTCAATGGGTTTCTAATGTTGTTATGGTACCAAAGAAAGATGGCAAGGTACATATGTGTGTAGATTACAGGGATCTGAATAGGGCAAGCCCCAAAGATGAGTTCCCACTTCCACATATTGATGTCCTGGTCGACAACACCGCTCAACACAAGATATTCTCCTTCATGGATGGTTTCTTGGGTTATAATCAGATCAAGATGGCACCCGAAGACATGGAGAAAACTACCTTCGTCACACAATGGGGCACTTTCTATTACAAGGTCATGCCTTTTGGGTTGAAGAACACCGGGGCAACATATCAGCGTGCCATGGTAGCCTTATTCCATGACATGATTCATCACAAGATAGAGGTGTATGTTGATGATATGATAGACAAATCTGTTGTACCCCAAAATTTTCCTTCCCATTTTACTCAAGACATGCCCATTGAGATTCCTAATTGCTCAAGGATGACCAAGAATTGACCAGGCAAATTCTCCTCCTAAGGCAATGAACCTCTAATTAGGGTTTCAATTTTCATCAAGATGTGTGAACTCCAAATGTCTAAAATGTTTTTCCATGGTCCTAATATGTCTTCAATATTGTCCATGGCAAATTTCATGCCTTGCACTACAAGTTTGCTCAGTCAATTGATCAAATGCTTGAAAATCAATTGTACTAGGTCAAAAGTCAACTGTGGCCTATATACAGTCAAAATTTAAGTTTTTTGGTCAACCTCAACATTTTTAAGTTATATCCATCTGTAATACGGTGGGAGAACTGACTAGGTTGTTTGCGTTTGATCGCATTTGTTGCGGATAGCAAGAGTCGCCACTGACTTTTCTTTTATCCAATAAGGTAAGGGTGAAAAGAACAGGAAAGACCTTTGAGATTATTTTCTTGAGTTCGGGGGGTAGGTTATGTAAAGGGAAGGTATTATCACCCATTTCATCCGTAGTTATCTACGGGCTCTTAGTTGCTTGATACATCACTTGATTTTGTTTGAAAATGTGCTTGTGATGTGGGTTTTGAAAGTATTTTGAAAAAACGTCTTTGTAATGGTTCTCGTTTCTATAAGAACGCGTACAAAGTGTTAATTTTAAAAATAGTTCAAAGAGGTGTTTGTGGAATGTGTTTCTGAAAGTGATTTTGAAAAGTGTCTTTGTAATGGTTCTCGTTTCTATAAAAACGTGTAAAAAAGTTTTGTCTTTTGAAAATGTTTCAAATGAAAGTGTTGGTGTATAAAATGTTTTTGTTGTGAGCAAGCGAGCAACTAGGAGCATCCTACCTACTCAAAAGGCCTAATGTTCCTTTCCTCCTCCTTTAGATGTTGCTATCTTACCATTGATTTGGTAAGAAGCCCCCATCATTGGATGTGAAGGGACGGGCATGGAACGTTTGTATAGCCATAGAAGGCAACCTGTTGTACCCCAAAATTTGCCCTCTCATATTTTTCCAAGATTTTCCTCTTGCATAGGTGGTTACAAACCTTTGCCTAAAGACAAAGAAATTTTTCAAATGATGTTTCTAAGTTTCCTTCGATTGGTCTGTTAATGAGGCTCTTCGATTGGCAGCTGCGGAGTGACTTTCAATTGGCATCTCCAAAGTGCCTTTCGATTGGCATCTCCAAAGTGCTTTTCGATTTCCATATACATAGCGTCCTTCGATTGACAGTTACAAAAGGAATTTCGATTGGCCTCATGACAAGCCTTTCGATGGGCATGGTGTCAAAGTCTTTCGATTGGCATGGCAAAGGATCCTTCAATTTAGCATTGTGTCAAAGCCCTTCGATTGGTATTTGGACAAAGGCCATTCTAAGAACTACTTCCAGGCCATTCGAAGGAGGCCATCAAGATGGAAATCGGAAAATATATCCAGGCCAAATTCTTGCCTTGTTTGGTAACAATTCCATAAGAGCTGATTCGACCAGGGAACTCTCTTCAAAAGGGCAGGAAATCGAAGCAAAGGGTGGTCCAAACGAAGGAGTCTTAGTATTGAAGCTGGCACAATTCTACTCAGAACCATAAAGGAAAACAAGGCTCTAATAAGGAAAGTCCTGATTGGTTCGAATTGGAGTTTAAGGCTGACAAGGGAAGGCAGATTCGAAGGAGGGAAAGGGATTTGTTCCAAAACAAGCCAGAAAGCCCATAATCGAAAGAAGATTTTCCCATCAAAGGAAGAATGAAATAGGCTGGCAAATCAAATAAAATGCATTGGAATAAAAACATAAAGATTTAGCCATTTTAGAAACAAAATATACAAGACAAATCAAATCTTTTCTCACTCAATCTTCAAGATTCAGTTCAATTTTATTAACCTAATTCATTCTACTATATATGCATAACAAACCCTGCTCATAAAAGAGGGAATTGGCCGTGTAGAACACCCACAAGACAGCTCAAAATTTTGACAAAAAGTGTTGATCGAGTTTTACTCTAGATGGAGATTCAAGGTGTTTCAAATACTACAATCCATTCTTGGGTGTATTTGGAAACTATCTGGACCACTCTCACGCATCAACACATCCAAAATCAGTATACACAGGTATCACGGTTTTCTCTTTTACTTGGATTTGCTTTAGACTATACACACATGAGAAGTGGATTCTAAATATATATTTATGTTTGTATAATCGTTTAGAAAATGTCTGCATAATTAATTGTGTGTTTTGATGCGTATTTGACTGAATGCCATTGTTAGGGTTTCAAGGTTCTTTTTAGGGTCTTTCGTTTCAGGCAAAATTAGGGCAAAAGATGAGCACCACTGTACTCACAAGATCAAACCCAGTTGATCTGTGTTCTTGGATTAAATTTTCATTGCGTGATTATGATTTTTGAGATATGCAGGTTTATAGTTACAACATCTGTCCGTAGGTAAAACCTCTTGCCTAAAACGACAGTCCTAACGAGGAAGACGATGGCGTGTCCAAACCTGAGTGGCCCATTTGAATTTTGCGTGTTTTATTTATTACACTGACTTTTTATCACATATAATATATGTTGTTTGTTTATATTAACGATTGAATGATTGGCTCAATGGCAAAGGGAAAGGTTTTCAAAGCGCGCGCGTGTATAAGGTCAGGGGTTCGATCCCTGCCTCCTACATGTTATTTTTCTTAACAATTCCTTGCAGATCCCATGCCATCCTTCCCAGCATGCACACCATAGGCCTCCAGATCCTCATCCTTGGGTCAATCAGTGCCTGGATCCAATGCCTCCAATGAAGCTCGCCAAGGTGGACATTCCTGGCACAGTCACACTGGATCCCACATTGCTATGGGCCAACTGGATTGGGCTTTGGAATAGAAATTCAGCATGCACCCTCCAACTTGGGTTTACACCCCTCAGGCTTACTCTATTTCCCTTTCAATTTTGTTTTATTTAAATTAGTTTATTTATTTTGTTTAAATCAATTTTTCCATAAAGTCATAAAAGCAACATCACAAAAAATAGGATTTAGCTTTTTTCAATAAATTAATCTTTCTAAATTAATTAATTTCATCAACTTTAATTTGTTTCATTAATTAAAATTAATTAGGAAAACTAGGTCAAACTTCATATCTTTTTTTCACAAAAAAATCCCAAAGATATTTTCAACGATCAAATTGGGGTTTTTTAGGGTTTCAAATTTTTTTCAATTTTTTACTCTCACGCGTAATTATTTTGGCCGTACGATTAATTTTTACCATTGACGTAACTGTTCCCGGTTTGTAATAGCTAATTAGGGTTTTATTTCTGCATTTTCGCTTTTAGTCAACTCTTTATGTATCTACACCAAAGCCATGTAATAACTTAGGGCCTTTATTTCTCGCTTTCATGTTATATGCTTGTATATAATTGTTAGCAACCTAGGCGTGCATGCTTAATCAATCAATCTTAGATCACTAAAATTCAAGATAAATATATCTGAAAAATCACACTTTTGCACACATGCACCCCTAGGGTATTTCCCACTTGGTTTCCTCAGAAATAGTGGTCATGTCCCTCGAACGTAGGGATACCCTTGGCAAAGACCCTCATTTCAAAATCTTCATAAAGATCATAGTCCATAAATGTCCCTCGAGTTGCCTACGAGAAATGATCTTATGATGATAGTCCCTTCGAAATGCTAAGGTATCCTTACACGTTGCCTTCAATGACCATTACGTCCCTTTCGATAGTCCCTCAACATCCAACGACTAGGGTTACCTACTCACTAATAGTAGGATAACACGGTCTAAAGGATACGAGGATAAGAACAATCTTTTTTCGAGTAGGTAGATAACTGTTAGGTACTTACTCAAATAATATTTTTACACACTTTCAAACACTTCTCAAACAAAGTCTTCAAAAACACTTTATCACACTCTTGAGGACTGATACAAGAGTTACCATAAAGTGAATTTCCGCACTAAGGAATCTTTAAAAGCTTTTCAAACACACAAACACAAGAAATTTTAGAAAATGAGCAAGTACCTAAGAGCCCATGGAAAACCATGGATGAAAAGGGTGATAACCCCTTCCCTTTCCATAATCTATTCCCCTTACTCAGAAATCTCGAAAAAAGGTCTTTTTCTGTTCTTTTCACCCTTTCCTTTTTAGATAAAAGAAAATTAGGTGGGGACACTTGCTTATCACGACATTTGTGAACAAAAAATGCAAACCAGTATTAACAGTCGGTTCTGCCACCGTATCACAGAACTGGCGACTCTGTTGGAGACTAAATATATAAAGTGGGGTTTACCTTAGGATCTAGATCATTTTAAATTGATTTCTTTGTTTGCTTTGATTGCTTTACTTTAAAGGTTTGTTGGGGTATTCTGTTATAGATCCTATACCCGGATCTGGGGACACTTTTTAGGTAAACAACAATAGATCGTGGAGACTGTACGGCATAGACCGATATGGTTGAAGCGATAGCTGTGTTGGTGTGACACTTTGGTTGGTCCCAGTATTCCTTGTGTCGAATCTAGGAGAATACGGGGCCACTGCTTGGTGTCGTGAAGCACTAACGAACCTTAGAACCTTAGTTGAACAAAGTTGGCCATTAGAAAGTAGTGAGATAGCCGGTCTCGGTGTAAAGCTAGGAATTGGTTGATACTCGATACTACACTCATTGAGATCAGACTTTCGGGATTTTTCGGTCGCAAGAAAAGATTGCTAAGCTGAAATAATGCCGATAAAGAAAGATTAGTGATATTGAGACTCCCTAGAACCCGATCACTATTTCTAGGACAGGTTTGAAACCAACTAAACTTCAAGAGGCTATTTACCTATAAACCCCATGCGAGCGTAAACCTAAGGTCTTGTGTGCTTTGCTTGTGTGTGATTAATTTGCTTAAACATGACATCATGCATCATAAACATTCATTCTTCATTACACTAACCATTTCAAGGATTAGGGGAATTTATCTTTGTTCTGTTTTGCAGATCATGGCTTCCCCTTGTAGAAATACTATCCGAATCAGCTTTGTGAGAATACCTCTTTAACTCAAGGAGCTAGTATCTAGGGTTTCTGAGACTTCTTCATTCACCAAGAACCATGGTCGGTTCCTCAATCTTGGTACCTCGGGTTTTGATGAGAAGATGATGAGTGTGATCTTTCAGTTCTTTGACCCTAAGCATCATTGATTTACCTTTCCAGACTATCAGTTGGTACCCACTATGGAAGAGTTCTCTCAGATATTGGGTATACCTATTTTGGATCATTTGCCTTTCACCGGCTTGGAAGAAGCTCCGAAGCCAAAGGTCATTACAGCAGCTTTACACCTGAAACGGTCTGACGTTGTATCCAACTGGGAAATAAGAAGCAGAGTTAAGGGTTTTCTAGCCAAGTTGCTAATAGAGAAGGCTCAGCTGTTTTGGGATGATTTTGACTTCCAGGCTTTTGAGGAGGTCTTGGCCCTTCTCATATATGGGTTAGTACTGTTCCATAATCCCGACTTATTCATAGATATGAATGCTATTATGGTCTTCCTTTATCGCAACCTTGTGCCCACTTTACTCAGATATATCTTGCATACATTTCACACGCCACCAAGAAAAGATGGATCCTTATGTGATGTGTGCCATTGCTTTCGAGGTGGTTTATTTCTCACCTCCCTAAAACAGTACTGAAGAATGAAGAAGGTTTAGGTTGGTCACAAACGATAATGTCACTTTCTCACACGGATATTCTCTGGTATTCCTGATCTATGGGAGATATTTCTATTATTGACCGTTGCGGGGAATTCCCTAATCTCCCACTA
The DNA here is from genome assembly GCA_948472305.1 of Vicia faba. Classification (NCBI taxonomy): domain Eukaryota; kingdom Viridiplantae; phylum Streptophyta; class Magnoliopsida; order Fabales; family Fabaceae; genus Vicia; species Vicia faba. Next base: position 930,065,964 of record OX451738.1, on the reverse strand, counting down.
CTTGGAATTAGGAGAGGCATAACCTATAATCCTTCTCTGGCTCTGTGACAATTTGGTTACGCTTGAAGGGATGGTCCTCACGAGATGCTTATCCAGGGCATTGTGTTTAATTATGAAGATGATGTTCAAGGGTATCGCCAGAGGTTCATACGAGCTTGGGGCATGGTAAACAGATTTGACGTCAAAACTTTGGGGCCGAAGACTTCCATTCCTATGGAACCTTATCTCTAATGGGTACGAGCTCGTGCTTATAATCTTATGATGACATATGTAGCCATATTACCAGTGATTGTGGAGCCCATTACTGAAGGGGATATTCCTTATACGGTTCTTCATCCTGATATGCCCACTGATCTTGAGGAATTACCGAGGTCCTAGATTCAGATGAAGAAAGAGCGGGATACCTTTAGAGACCATTTCTATGCCCATGAGAGAAAAGTTTTAGAGCTCACGAAGCAACTTCATGAGGAAAGAAGCCTCAATGTCTATCTCAGCGCGAAGGGGAAGCGCCCATGGGAAACCTGATTTTGTTTTAAGTTTTTTTGAACTTTCAATTGAAACGCCTAAAAGGAAATTGTACTTTGAATTCTACTAATAAAATCTTTGTTTCATTTTGGTTCGCAAATTTAAACTTCCCGAAATCCTTGAAATCATTGCATACACATGTCATACAGATCATTGTATAAACAGGTTTCATAGCAGGTCTCTCATCTTCTTCGCTGTTTATTTCAGCCGTAAAGAAATGGCTCTCGAACAAACTGTGAAAGACTTACAGACTCAGAACACACAATTCCAACAGATGATCATGGCTCTAGCCAAAGGGCAGGAGGAACTGAAAGCCCTGATTGTTAAAGACAAGACTAAGAAGCCAAGGAGGACAAATGGTGTGGTAAATCTGGAAAGGAGGTTCAAGGGACCGTTAAAGCAAGTGGTTGATATGACATCTTCATCCAAAGAAGGAGATAACTGTGAGGGTGAAACAAGAGAGGAAGACCCTAGTCCGGGGGAATCTGATAATGATACTGATTACAATGAAGAGCAGTATCCTCCGGCCGACGAAAAGTACAAACAACTGGAAGAGCGTCTGAGTGCAATGGAGATTAAGAAAGTGCCTGGGTTGGACTTTGAAGAGCTGAGTTTGGTGTATGGGATTGTCATTCTGCCAAAGTTCAAGGTGCCAGTGTTTGTCAAGTACGATGGGGTTTCATGTCCCAAGATGCACCTCCGATCTTATGTAAGAAAGATACAGCCTCACACTACTGACCAAGACTTATGGGTCCATTTATTTCAGGATAGTCTATCCGGAAATCAGTTAGATTGGTTCTATTAGCTAGAAGGAGCCAACATCCATAATTGGGAAGACCTAGCCGCTGCTTTCTACAAGAAGTATCAGTATGTGATCGGTGGGAATAAGAACTGACTGTTTTGGAATGCTGGTTCGCGTTTTGCGTTTGTTTTCGCCAAATGTCGCGGTAAGCAAGAGTCGCCACCATCTTTTATTTTATCCAACAAGGAAAGGACAAAAGCACAGAAAAATTCCTTTTCGAGATGTTTCTCGGGTTCGGGAGGTAGATTATAGAAAGGGAAGGTGTTAGCACCCTTTCTATTCGTGGTTATCCACGGGCTCTTAGGTACTTGCTCATTATGTTTTCAAAAAAATTTCTTTTCTTTGTGTTTGTGGGTTTGAAAAGAAGTTTTTGTTTTAAAGAGAGTGTAAGTGCGAAAAGTTTTATTTTTGTTTTCAAAAGAGCAAGTACTTAAGAACATCTACCTACTCAAAAAGGAATTAAATTGTGCAAATGTCCTCTAGACAATGGTATCCTACTATTGAGGAGTAGGTAGCATCGTCGTTGGAGTTTTCGGGTCAATTCGATTAAGGGACGTGTGGTCACTAAAGCAATGTTAGGATGCCTTAGCGGTAACCCTAATGTCTTAGATCATTTTTATCCGAGGCAACTGTTTCGAGGCAACTTATGATCTTTGGACAAGAGGGCGACCTCTAAAACTTCCTATACTTAATGACCATGTTCGAGGCAACCAAGTGAGGTGTACCCTAGGGGTGGCATGTGCAAGTGTGTTAATTTTCAGTTATATTATCTTTACATGTCATGGTGAGCTACTGTTGATTTTAGATTAAAGATTATCTTGTCATGCATTGCCTATTATTCAAACATCTAACAGTTAATGGTTGCGGAAATTAAATTGCGGAAAAATAAATCTAAGCTATTACAAGGCGTAAGGTATTTACATCGTCAAAAACAAACCCTTAAAAATTAAATTGCAAAAAGTAAATAAAAGCGATAAATAAATAAATAAAGTCCTAAATTAAAAGCTATTACATCCTCGAAGCAGTTACAATATTGATCAAAGGTTAATCGCGCGCGAGTAAATTAAATCGGAGTGTCTTTTAGGGTTTTGACCCTTTTTATTAAATAAAGCAAATTTTTGTTATTTTTGAATTAAAATGGAATTGAACCTAAACTAAATATTGATTAATTAAATAAAAATATTTTTGGTTTTTTATTATTTAAGGAAATAAAATAAAATTGATTAAAGTTATTAAAAACCTAATATTCTAAATTGATTTTAATTTATTGTAAAATATATTGTTATTAAACCTATTTAAACTAAATAAATTAATTAATGGTTTATTTACAAAAATAAATAATAAAATTATTGGAATTAAAGAAAATTATTTTTTGTTTTCTGATTTTTTTTTCATGAAAAAAAAGAAGTTAATTGGTTAATTAATTAATCAAAATAATAATAATAATAAAATAGAAATAGAAAATAATGAAAAGAAAAATAAAAAGAACAAACTCAATGGGGGTGTGTGCCTGATCTGAGTGTATGAATTGCAATTTTGAGGCCCATATTCAATCAGCCTTGTTGACTTTTTCAGATTCCCCATGGTACGTTTGACTAGAGTGCAGGATGGTCGCTCAATCTTTGCCCTTGGATTTGATTTGCAGGCCACTTGTCACTTGAGATCTGGAGGCATTTGGTGAACCACGCTGGGAGCATATCACATGAATACCTAAAGAACAAAATCAAATAAATGTTTGGGGGACCTGGGATTCGAACCCAGGTCCCAATGGTACCACACACTAACGCCTTGCCAGCTGAGCCATTGATGTTTCCTTTTATTGGGATAGACAACAAATATTATATAAAAAACAAAGTGTTAAGCCTGAAAATAATAAAAAAATGCGCCACTGATTTGAATAGACCAATGGCACTAGGACACGCCATCATCTTCCTCACAAAAGCCTGGTTCGTTTACCTGCGGATTTTCATCCGCAGGAAGATTCATAGGGTCTTTCAAACATCTCTCTCAGGCCACGAAAATGCCATCCAAGAACATATACGTGTTCGTCTCTGCCTCCTAATCGCTCCTATACCAATTATTGGATCCAATTTTCACTGTAACTCAAATGCCTAAAAACAACATATATGAACCCTAGATTCGGGCATCGTTATACAGGTCATGAAAATCAAATTGGATAATGCCAAAATGTTCTAAATCAAATAACAATCACAAATATGCCAAGATTTTAAAGAAAAGATGCAAGAATTGGAGATTGGAATTCCATGTTCAGAGCAAGGTTCGTGGTGACTTACAGGGCGATTTAGGCAATGGGAATGCTTGGTTTTGATCGCTATAGCTTCACAGGATATCAGGCAAGGGGGTAGCGTTGAGTTTTTGGTCTGAAAGTGCCTCCAATATCGTTTTCGATCTCACACTTTTCAAGCTTTTTCACCAAATTGGTATGGCTGTTTCTGCAAGGTTTTGTGCGTGTTCTAGGTCTGTGTGGCTTGCTTATGTGAGTGTTATAGAGTGGATTATGGTTGGTCTTTTGATCTGAAATCAAGTGCATTCAAGATTGAAGATTGGATTTGATCACCATTGAAAAGCTTTCCAAAAATAGGCCAAATATGATTTTTTGTGCTTGTTTTAACTTGATACGAATTGGTTGAGTGTCACATGGCATTTGCAAGCTGTACAAATCACAAAGATACCATTTCATTAATTTTTGGATTTTATTTGAATTAATATAGATTTAAAATGAATTAAATCAATAAAAATTAAATAAAATAGAAAAATAAATGTTTGGTCATGAAATTAAAGATGGGACACGTGTGTGGTGTGATAAGACCAAATCAAGTGGAAAAAAGTGGGACCTTTTGTCAAAAATTGGAGTTTTGAGGATAGTTGACTTTTGGCAATTTTAGAAAAATGCCCAACTTCAACAATGCATAACTTCTTCAATTTTGAAATTTTGGATGTGTTCTTTGAATTTTTAGAAACCTTGAGATGTCCTCTAACCAACCCTTTTGGTATCATCTCATTTTGATCTTCCATTCTCAAGTTATAAGCTTTGGCAAAAAAGGTGTTTTTGTTGACTTTAAAAAATGACCTATAATGTCCAAATTTGTAACTTTTTATGAGAGCATTTCTTGATCTTGGAGTGTGAAGATGGACTGTAGGAAATTGCATCCTATTCAAAATGAGCTTTGGATGGGTCATTTCTCATAAAGTATGAGAAAGTTATGCTTGGTCAAAGTTGAGTTGACTTTTCCTACAAAACCCTAATTTAGCAACTTTTGAATCTTGATGAATCTTGAGCAATCCTTGATGAATCATGATCAACCCTTGATCAAATGATGAATTATCCTTCAAAATGAGAATGTTGACAAAAAATCTTGAGGTTTGACTGTATTTGGGACACAGTGGACTTTTGCCCTAGCACAGTCGATTTTTGGGCCTTTTGAGCAATTGACTGACCAAACTTTCTCTGCAAGGCTTGAAATTTGACATGGATGAATTTGAGAACATATTAGGACATTGTGGAGAATTTGAGGCCATTTGGATGTAAGTACCTTGATACACCACAAAACCTTAATTTTGAATTGACTGCCTTTGACTGTCCAACCCTTGAGCCAACTTGAGCAACTTGAAGATTATTCTTGACAAGTCTTGAGCAATATGGGAGGGCAAATTTTGGGGTGAAACAATTGCCCCTGTTCAATTTTCTTAAACCTGAGGATATAGATTGGCTTTTGAGCCTTTCGTGATCCAAAGGTGGAAGATAATTGAACACTAGAGTGCCCAAAAATTTGCACTCACATAGTGTAGTATCAGCTTTGTGATGTTGGGAATGGGCTTACAGATGCCATTTGGAGATTGTTGGTAGGAGGATGGGCTTACAGATGCCATCTGCAGGAGTGTCGATCGCATAAGAGATTCCTTAGCGAGAACTTGCATGCCTGTTGTTGTAAAAGATTCCGCTGGGGAAGTCTAACCTTTGTTGAGATTTGAGGAACTTGCTTATACTACAACTGAGAGAATGCTTCAGCTGAGTTTTAAGAACCTGTCCATAATTCAATTGGGGGGAAACATCTTCATCAAGATCTAGGAACTGTCTCGTGCTCAATGGAGTATACCGTTGAGGTTATAGAACTTGTCCACACTATGACGGAGGAAAACATCAAGATCTAGGAACTGACTCGTGCTCAATGGAGTATACCGTTGAGGTTATAGTACTCGTCCACACTATGACAGAGGAGAACATCAAGATCTAGGAACTGACTCGTGCTCCATGGAGTATACCATTGAGGTTATAGTACTCGTCCACACTATGACGTAGGGGAAACATCTTCATCAAGATCTAGGAACTGTCTCGTGCTCAATGGAGTATACCGTTTGAGGTTATAGAACTTGTCCACACTATGACGGAGGAAAACATCAAGATCTAGGAACTAACTCGTGCTCAATGGAGTATACCGTTGAGGTTATAGTACTCGTCCACACTATGACATAGGGAAACATCTTCATCAAGATCTAGGAACTGTCTCGTGCTCAATGGAGTATACCGTTGAGGTTATAGAACTTGTCCACACTATGACGGAGGAAAACATCAAGATCTAGGAACTGACTCGTGCTCAATGGAGTATACCGTTGAGGTTATAGTACTCGTCCACACTATGACGTAGGGGAAACATATTCATCAAGATCTAGGAACTGTCTCATGCTCAATGGAGTATACCATTGAGGTTATAGAACTTGTTCACACTATGACGGAGGAAAACATCAAGATCTAGGAACTGACTCGTGCTCAATGGAGTATACCGTTGAGGTTATAATACTCGTCCACACTATGACGTAGGGAAACATCTTCATCAAGATCTAGGAACTGTCTCGTGCTCAATGGAGTATACCGTTGAGGTTATAGAACTTGTCCACACTATGACGGAGGAAAACATCAAGATCTAGGAACTGACTCATGCTCAATGGAGTATACCGTTGAGGTTATAGTACTCGTCCATACTATGACGTTGGGGAAACATCTTCATCAAGATCTAGGAACTGTCTCGTGATCAATGGAGTATACCGTTGAGGTTATAGAACTTGTCCACACTATGACGGAGGAAAACATCAAGATCTAGGAACTGACTCGTGCTCAATGGAGTATACCATTGAGGTTATAGTACTCGCCTACACTATGGCGTAGGGGAAACATCTTCATCAAGATCTAGGAACTGTCTCGTGCTCAATGGAGTATACCGTTGAGGTTATAGAACTTGTCCATACTATGACGTAGAGAAACTGTCGAGATTGAGAACCTTATCTGAAATTCAACTGAGGATAATTCAATTGAGATTTAAGAACTGGTCAGATCTTCGACTAGCTGGGGATTTAATTGCATCTTTCCTGAAAGGTAAAATGTCAGTCAAATGCAATGCATGAGATGGATCAAGCAATGATGTTCTCAACATAAACGAGATTGCATGGTATGATGCATATATGCATGTATCATGATGTATGGAAATGTGATGTTTTAGCTGGGGAAAATAAATCCCAGAGTTGCTGGAGAATAGAACTGAGTTCTTCGTTTCCGCTGGATGATGAACAAAGATGATAAACCTGTAGGAGAGAAGAACTCCGTTGGGGGAATAAACTGATGAAGAGATTACTCCGAGGGGAAATACTCTGTGGGGAAGAGGCGCTCTGCTGAAGATTTTAACGATAACTCCGTTGGGGATTCTGTTGATAAGCTCTGTTGGGGATTTTAATGATGAACTTCGCTGGGGATAGAAATACTTCGCAGGGGATGATCTTTCAGTTGCAACTTGCTAAGGATAACCCAGTTAGACTCTTGTGAGGATAACCTTCTGAATTTGGCTGGGGAGATGTATTTGTGCTCTTCAGGGGATAAGCTTCCAGAATCTACTGGGGAAGATGATTCAACTCTGGCGGGGAAGCCCTTTTTTAGACTGCGCTGGGGAAATGACTCCACTGAGGTATCTTGTATTCCGCCGGGGAACATTCTTATATTCTGTTGAGGAATATTAAGACTGCCGCGGATGCTCTTACACTTGCTGGGGAATGTCTTTATACTCCGCTGAGGAATATTAAGACCTTCTGGGGATACCCAACCTTTTCAGGGCTGATGGTAGATTAACTCTTCTTGGGGAGAGTATTGCTGATTCGTTCATAGTTGCAAGTCTCAGTGGGGAGAGCTACCATTACTGTTTTATTCTGCGGGGAGTGAAGGCATCATAGCCATATTCTTCAGCTGAATATATACCTTGGTACCTAGTGGACAGAGCAATTTGTACAGTTCGGACAATTCTTATTTGCCCCTGTTTTTGCGGGAGAAGGTGCCTGCGGAGGCCCTGTGGATCGAGTATTATCCCCACCTATGAGGTGCTTGGTATCTTTCGGTCAAAATGACAAGTCTTCTTCTGGTAGGCCAGTGACGAGATGACGAGACATAGTCGTACGCTTTGATCCCTAATTTTTGCCTGGACCGCCCTTTCAGGTTTTCAGTTCACCGGGATACCCTCTTTTTGCCCAAGCCGCCTTTTCAGATTTTCGACTTGCCGGGTGTACAAATTTTCATTTTCATCCCTTATTTTTGCCCGAACCCTTTTGGTTCGCCGGGAAGCCCTTATTTTTGCCTAGGCCAGTCGACCTAGCGGGTCTTTGATTATGCGTAGTACTTTTTTTTTGACTATGTCCATGCTCTCAGGATGTAGGGAGGTGCCATTGTTGGTAGTGTTGTGTTACCATACTACCAGAATATCTTCGTTTGATCGTGCAAGATTCGTTGTTGGAATTCACGTCCAATGCCCCAATTGATTCAGATGGAGATTTGCCCCTGGCTATTTGGCATTTTGAGAGATTCCTTGAATCTTGACTTAACTGCCCCAGATGATGGACAATGCTCATGCCGTGCCCCTGGATTGGAAGTGTTTTTTCCACTTGAGGTGACCCTTTTTTATTGAAACGGTTTTTTGTTCACTAGATATTCGTCGTGCGAATTTCTCTGCTGTTTGAGCAAATAGTCATATGCAAACAATGTTATTTTAAGAATGCAAAGCTTAGGTCTGTTTTGAAGTTCTTTGAAAATGCAGTTTTTAATAAAACAAGTGAATTTTTGTAAAATGTGATGTCAACTCAGGATTTACAGTAAGCCCTACAGGAGTCAGGATACCTTTTGTAACAGTATGCTTTCGAACTAACCCATGCTTCAGCTAGGACTTTTAATGGTTATAACGTGGCCTGGTTCACAGTTTAAGAAACAAAGGAAAAGGCTCAAAATTTATTTCTACCCACCCGCTCTTCGTGATGTTCTTCGATCCTAAACTCAGCTAATCGTGCATTTAGATCCCGTTTGAGTCTTTGCTCTGATATTTCAGTGATGGTTCGGATACTGACAATTTATTTTGAACACAGTCATTTTGTTGAGAGTTTGCAGGATCTCTTTCTTTTTGATTTTATTATCCCTGTCTTTTGCCTGAACTGTTTCTTTTTGTGACTATAGTCAGCGGGATGCCCCAGTTTTTCTAAAGTCTCCTTCATAGGTTTTGACTTATTGGGCTTTTATTTCGAAAGATAATGACTGTCTGTCTTTACAATTATACGGAACCAACACCGTCTTTTGTTTCAGAAGGACTTTTTTGATGCCATTCATTATGCACCTGGATCAACTGAGAAAACTACCCTGCCCCAGGTTATAATTAAGGGTTTTTAATTTGTGAAAAGAAAAACTCCAACTTCTTTGGCTCAAAGGGGTTGACTAGGGATTATCTTCCTTATAACTCCATTGTTTAGGATTTGAAACAATGCCTGTACCTCGTCAGCGGGGTCTCTTCAAAAGCATACTGTAGAGATTTTGATATCGTTTTCGTCATCCTCCCGCAAAAGGCTTAGAATTTTTTAATCGAGAGTTGAACATCACAAAAAAAATGAAAGCAATTTGAATATAGTGAATACGAATGGATTGATTCAGAACAGACATATGCAATGCATTGATAAAGTAATAAAGTTTGACATGATAATAATTGTTTGAATAAGCAAAGAAAGATACAACTTCAGAATTTAAATGAACAAAAGTCTCTTAATTTGAACTAGTCATCTCAAGTGGAGAACCTTCAGCGGAAGATTTTCATCTCGCCATCCGGCATAAATTCCAGCACTCCTCCGTCAATCAAGTCTTGGATCTTGCTTTTCAAAGTCCAACAGTCGTCGGTGTCATGTCCAGGACTATGGGAGTGGTATACACAAAATGCATCGGGACGATAGCCAGGAGTAGAGGTGTTGGGATTCCAGGGAGGATCCTTTAGAGTAATCAGATTGACCTCCAACAAGCGTTTCAGTATTAGAGATGATGGTATATCGGTCTCAGAGAAATGTCTTCCAGACGTATTTTGCTTACACCGACTACCCCGTTGATGCTGGCGAGGTTGATGCTGGGCTTGTGACCCTGAAGCAAGCTGAGGAGTTTTTCCTTTGTCTTCTTGCCCCAAAGGTGGTTGGATGATGACTTGATCTTCAACCCTAGTTGTTTTCCCCACTTGGTCACTTCGAAGTAGTTTGTTGACGAGGACCCTAAGCTCTTCTTGTCTTTGAGCCAGGTCCTGAATGAGAGCCATCTGGCCCACCAACTGTCCCATCCGCTGGATCTTCATTGTTGCCAACTCAATTTGTAGCCCTTCCAACTGATCATTCCTGATGCCGCCTGGATTCCCTAGGACCAAGCCCCTTGTGAGGAGAGCTTTTATTTCTTCTTGCCCCTGGGATAGGTTCAAGAACATTTCTTGAAGTTGGGCATTTTGAGCCCGGAGATCTTGGTCGTTTTGTGGGAGAGCCATTGCTGAAATAAACAGCGGGAACATGAGAGACCTGTACTGGATGACCTGTTATGCAATGATATGTATGATATATGTATGCAATGTTTTCAAGGATCTCGCGGGGTAAACAAGAAACTGTTAGAATTTGAATCTGGTAGCTTGATTGAAGGAACTTCATGTTACTGAGAGTCCTTCTTCAAGAGTCAAGCTCACCATATCGAGTGGGTCATAGCCCCTGACTCCAGTTATCGTGTTTTGATCTCTAAACAACCTTGGCTAGAGGAAAATAAACCCCCTTTGCCCCTTTCTAGATTTTGATTTACCATAACCTGCATCACAGACCCTTGAGATCCTTGAAATAGTTAAAGAAATGTTAAGGCATGATGTTATGATGTGTATGCTATGCGTTTAAGCAAAAGTGTGAAGCGATGTCAGTAAATCCTGCAATAAATCCAAATTATTGGATAAGGACTGTAAACAAAACCTGCAAGGAACTCATGTTGTCAGATAACAAGAATGTGCAAGTAGTTCAAGTTTTGAAGACACACAAGTCACACAATAGCCCTTAAATTTCAGACTGGCATGGAGCTTAGGTACTACCCTCTTTCAGTTCAGTGGGTTAAAACCTGTCCTAAAAATAGTAACCGGGTTCTAGAGGATCTCAATATCACTGACTACCCTCAATCGATCATAATTCCAGTTTAGCAACCTTTTCTTGCGGCCGGAATCATCGCGAGAGTTTAGTCTCAATGAGTGTAGCATACTGCTACTGTTCTATGGCCAAGTTGGTCAATTTAAGGTTCTAAGGTCAGTTGGTGCTTAATGACTCCTTAGAAGACCCATATTCTCCTCGTTCCAACACAAGGGATATCGGTACAGACCAAGGTGTCACACCAACGTAGCTACTGCTTCATCCGTGTCGGTCTACGCCGGACAAATCCCTCACAGTTTATTGCTACTTACCTAAAGGGTATCCCCAGATATGGGTTAGGATCTATAAAACTGCGATACAAGCCCACAAAATTAAAGCATACAAAGCATACATTTGAAAACATAGTGATCTAATCCTAAGGTACACCTCACTTATATAAGAATCCCCAGCAGAGTCGCCAGTTCTGTGATCGGTGGGAATAAGAACTGACTGTTTTGGAATGCTGGTTCGCGTTTTGCGTTTGTTTTCACAAAATGTCGCGGTAAGCAAGAGTCGCCACCATCTTTTATTTTATCCAACAAGGAAAGGACAAAAGCACAGAAAAATTCCTTTTCGAGATGTTTCTCGGGTTCGGGAGGTAGATTATAGAAAGGGAAGGTGTTAGCCCCCTTTCTATCCGGGGTTATCCACGGGCTCTTAGGTACTTGCTCATTATGTTTTCAAAAAATTTGCTTTTCTTTGTGTTTGTGGGTTTGAAAAGAAGTTTTGTTTTGAAGAGAGTGTAAGTGCGAAAAGTTTTGTTTTTGTTTTCAAAAGAGCAAGTACTTAAGAACATCTACCTACTCAAAAAGGAATTAAATTGTGCAAATGTCCTCTAGACAATGCTATCCTACTATTGAGGAGTAGGTAGCATCATCGTTGGAGTTTTTGGGTCAATTCGATTAAGAGACGTGTGGTCACTAAAGCAATGTTAGGATGCCTTAGCGGTAACCCTAATGTCTTAGATTATTTTTATTCGAGGCAACCGTTTCGAGGCAACTTATGATCTTTGGACAAGAGGGCGACCTCTAAAACTTACTATACTTAATGACCACGTTCGAGGCAACCAAGTGAGGTGTACCCTAGGGGTGGCATGTGCAAGTGTGTCAATTTTCAGTTATATTATCTTTACATGTCATGGTGAGCTACTGTTGATTTTAGATTAAAGATTATCTTGTCATGCATTGCCTATTATTCAAACATCTAATAGTTAATGATTGCGGAAATTAAATTGCGGAAAAATAAATCTAAGTTACTACAAGGCGTCGGGTATTTACATCGCCAAAAACAAACCCTTAAAAATTAAATTGCAAAAAGTAAATAAAAGCGATAAATAAATAAATAAAGTCCTAAATTAAAAGCTATTACATCCTCGAAGCAGTTACAATATTGATCAAAGGTTAATCGCGCGCGAGTAAATTAAATCGGAGTGTCTTTTAGGGTTTTGACCCTTTTTATTAAATAAAGCAAATTTTTGTTATTTTTGAATTAAAATGGAATTGAACCTAAACTAAATATTGATTAATTAAATAAAAATATTTTTGGTTTTTTATTATTTAAGGAAATAAAATAAAATTGATTAAAGTTATTAAAAACCTAATATTCTAAATTGATTTTAATTTATTGTAAAATATATTGTTATTAAACCTATTTAAACTAAATAAATTAATTAATGGTTTATTTACAAAAATAAATAATAAAATTATTGGAATTAAAGAAAATTATTTTTTGTTTTCTGATTTTTTTTTCATGAAAAAAAAGAAGTTAATTGGTTAATTAATTAATCAAAATAATAATAATAATAAAATAGAAATAGAAAATAACGAAAAGAAAAATAAAAAGAACAAACTCAATGGGGGTGTGGGCCTGATCTGAGTGTATGAATTGCAATTTTGAGGCCCATATTCAATCAGACTTGTTGACTTTTTCAGATTCCCCATGGTGCGTTTGACTAGAGTGCAGGATGGTCGCTCAATCTTTGCCCTTGGATTTGATTTGCTGGCCACTTGTCACTTGAGATCTGGAGGCATTTGGTGAACCACGCTGGGAGCATTGCACATGAATACCTGAAGAACAAAATCAAATAAATGTTTGGGGGACCTGGGATTCGAACCCAGGTCCCAATGGTACCACACACTAACGCCTTGCCAGCTGAGCCATTGATGTTTCTTGTTATTGGGATAGACAACAAATATTATATAAAAAACAAAGTGTTAAGCCTGAAAATAATAAAAAAACGCGCCACTGATTTGAATAGACCAATGGCACTAGGACACACCATCATCTTCCTCACAAAAGCCTGGTTCGTTTACCTGCGGATTTTCATCCGCGGGAAGATTCATAGGGTCTTTCAAACATCTCTCTCAGGCCATGAAAATGCCATCCAAGAACATAGACGTGTTCGTCTCTGCCTCCTAATCACTCCTATACCAATTATTGGATCCAATTTTCCCTGTAACTCAAATGCCTAAAAACAACATATATGAACCCTAGATTCAGGCATCGTTATACAAGTCATGAAAATCAAATTGGATAATACCAAAACGTTCTAAATCAAATAACAATCACAAATATGCCAAGATTTTAAAGAAAAGATGCAAGAATTGGAGATTTGGATTCCATGTTATGAGCAAGGTTCGTGGTGACTTACAGCGATTTAGGCAATGGGAATGCTTGATTTTGATCGCTACAGCTTCACAGGATATCAGGCAAGGGGGTAGCGTTGAGTTTTTGGTCTGAAAGTGCCTCCAATATCGTTTTCGATCTCACACTTTTCAAGCTTTTCACCAAATTGGTATGGCCGTTTCTGCAAGGTTTTGTGCGTGTTCTAGGTCTGTGTGGCTTGCTTATGTGAGTGTTATAGAGTGGATTAGGGTTGGTCTTTTGATCTGAAATCAAGTGCATTCAAGATTGAAGATTGGATTTGATCACCATTGAAAAGCTTTCCAAAAATAGGCCAGATCTGATTTTTTGTGCTTGTTTTGACTTGATACGAATTTGTTGAGTGTCACATGGCATTTGCAAGCTGTACAAATCACAAAGATACCATTTCATTAATTTTTGGATTTTATTTGAATTAATATAGATTTAAAATGAATTAAATCAATACAAATTAAATAAAACAGAAAAATAAATGTTTGGTCATGAAATTAAAGATGGGACACGTGGGTGGTGTGATAAGACCAAATCAAGTGGAAAAAAGTGGGCCCTTTTGTCAAAAATTGGAGTTTTGAGGATAGTTGACTTTTGGCAATTTTGGAAAAATTCCCAACTTCAACAATGCATAACTTCTTCAATTTTGAACTTTTGGAGGTGTTCTTGGACTTTTTAGAAACCTTGAGATGTCCTATAACCGACCTTTTTGGTCTAATCTCATTTTGATCTTCCATGCTCAAGTTATAAGCTTTGGAAAAAAAGTGTTTTTGTTGACTTTCAAAAATGACCTATAATGTCCAAATTTTTAAATTTTTATGAGAGCATTTCTTAATCTTGTGGTGTGAAGATGGATTATGGGAAATTGCATCCTCTTCAAAATGAGCTTTGGATGGGTCATTTCTCATAAATTATGAGAAAGTTATGCTTGGTCAAAGTTGAGTTGACTTTTCCTACAAAACCCTAATTTAGCAACTTTTGAATCTTGATGAATCTTGAGCAATCCTTGATGAATCATGATCAACACTTGATCAAATGATGAATTATACTTCAAAATGAGAATTTTGACAAAAAATCTTGAGGTTTGACTGTATTTGGGACACATTGGACTTTTGCCCTAGCACAATCGATTTTTGGGCCTCTTGAGCAATTGACTGACCAAACTTTCTCTGCAAGGCTTGAAATTTGACATGGATGAATTTGAGAACATATTAGGACATTGGGGAGAATTTGAGGCCATTTGGATGTAAGGACCTTGATACACCACAAAACCTTAATTTTGAATTGACTGCCTTTGACTGTCCAACCCTTGAGCCAACTTGAGCAACTTGAAGATTATTCTTGACAAGTCTTGAGGAATATGGGAGGGAAAATTTTGGGGTGCAACACAGTATAATGAGGACCTTTCTCCCACCCGTACTCAACTCCAAAGTATGGCTATGGGTTCGAGTGAAGGCTTCAAAGACTACACTCAGAAATGGAGGGACTTAGCAGGAAGAGTCCAGCCTCCCCTGTCTGATAGGGAGTTAGTGGATATGTTTCAGGGAACCCTGTCTGGTCCATTCTTTAATCACCTGATTGGAAGTTCCTCGACCGACTTTATTGAATTAATCTTGATAGGGGAAAGAGTGGAAGCTGGAATTAAAAGTGGTAATATCCAAAAGGAAGCATCCTACAGTGCCGTAAAGAAGCCATTTGCTGGAAAGAAAGAGGTTAGTGTTGTGTACAATACAAAGAATCAGGACAGAACTGAACATCGTCCAACGGTAGGGGCTGTCATTATCCCTATGCCTGCACCCACTCAACAGAGGAATAATCAACAAAGAACAGAAAGGCCGGTAAGACAATTCACCTGTATAAACATGACTTTATCCCAAGTTTTGCCTCGTTTGTTGAAGTCTAATATGGTAACCTTGCGGGAAGCGCCAAAGAATCCCAACACTACATCTCCCCACTACAATCCAAATTCCCGCTGTGCTTATCATTCGAAAAGTCCAGGTCATGATACAAACGACTGCTGGGCTTTGAAAAACAGGGTACACGACCTTATCGAGGCGAAGGAAATTGAGTTTGACACCCCTGAAATTTCAAATGTTATCACCGCTCCTATGCCAAAGCACGACCATGGTGTTAACGCTATTTAAGATGATATGTTTGTTACTATTGTTGAAGAGCTTGTTACTCCTCTCTTGACTGTTAAGTGGAACTTATTGAAGGCCGGTTTATTTCCGAACTGTGGCGAAGGTTGCCACTTCTGTTTATCTCTACCGACTGGTTGTCATTTGTTGGAGGCAGGCGTTCAGCGCCTGATGGATGATAGAGAGATTTGGATTGAGAAGAATCCCGTCTCGACTATTGCTTGCAGAGATGTTTCAATAATAACCATTTCCATCAATCCTCCCAGGGTCTCGACCAAAAGACCCGTCAGGATTACATCTGCTCCAAAGGTTACTCCGTTGATAATTACTGCGCCAGGGACAATCCCATACTCCTCAGATAAAACTGTTCCGTGGAGCTATGGAGGTGACGTCTACTACCACGGCATCAAGCAAGATTGACTGGCTGATGAAGACCAGGTTTCCGAGAAGGCTGACCCCGACATTGGAAACATTGTGGGAACCAGAAAAATAACCAGAAGTGGAAGAGTGTTCTCCCCTGAGATTTCTCCTCTGAAAGCTGTTAATGGTCCTGTGATCATTCCTACTTTCATTCCTGCTGATACTACTACTACAATCCCTGTGATTACCCCTTCTGACACCCCTATCACCGAGTCGACCGAGACTCGGGGAAAAGACATATTATTTGAGCCTGTCTAGACGAAGGTACATTCGGTATCTATCCCAGAGGATTCCAAGCAAGAAATGGAAGAAATTTTGAGAATTATCAAGAAAAGCGACTACAACATGGTTGAACAGCTGGGGCAGACCCCTTCAAAGATCTCTATGCTAGCCTTGTTGTTATGCTCTGAAGCTCATGCGAAGGCTTTGGTGAAATTCCTGAAAACTGCCCATGTGCCCCAGGAAACCTCTGCTGACCAATTCGAAGATTGTGTGGCTAGTTTAACGGCTGATAATAGTTTGGGCTTTTCTGATGCTGATTTGACTCCTAGAGGGAAGAAGCACAATGATGGATTACATGTCTCTGTCGAATGCAAGGGCACTACTTTGGCCCATGTCCTAGTGGATACTGGTTCATCATTAAATGTGCTGCCTAAGAATGCTATGGATAGACTAGAATGTGAAGGTTTGACTTTGAAGCCCAACAATATTGTAGTGAGAGCTTTTGACAGTTCAAAGAGAATGGTGCACGGGGAGGTAGACGTCCCTATCAAGGTTGGTTCTCAGGATTTTGACTCTACCTTCTATGTGATGGATATCAGGCCATCTTATTCTTGTTTGTTGGGTCGCCCTTGGATACATGGTGCTGGAGCTGTTACATCCACTCTACATCAGATGATGAAATACCCGGTCAAAGGTAAAATGTTCAATGTACACGGCGAAGAAGAATACATGGTCAGTCACCTAAATTCCTTCAGATATGTGGAAATGGATGGTGAGTTCATCGTGACTCCGTGCCAGAATTTCAAAAAGGTACCTCAGACTATGGCTGCAACTGAAACTGTTACCAATACGCCGAAGATCACCAGACCTCCCTTGAAGATGGCTTCTCTCAAGGATGCAAAAGCGGTTGTTAAAGAAGGTGGGTCTACCATTTGGGGTCAGCTCCCTGATATTCCATACAAGTCTGATAAGTTTGGTTTGGGTTTCTCTTCAGGGGCTCAAAGGGCTGTTTGACGTGCTCGTGCTGGAAGACCTCGCCTACGCATCAACAATCATGGGGTCAATGCTTTAGAAGATAGAGACGATGACCGTGACATGGATAGCTGGATCTTCCCTACTACCAACAGTGGACTCATTAACTGGACGGAATATTTTTTTATACCGATTACTTTTGTTCAGAAGTAATTGTCTTTCTTGTTTTTTCTTGGATATGTAATAAACAATATAACTTTATAGCCACGTGTCTTACCTGGGGCACATCAGTATATTTGTGAGGGTTATCATGTTTCACTTTCATATGGAATTAATAAAGCATTGGACGTTATGCATACAAATCTTACACTATCTGTTTTTCTTTTCTACTTTCACTTTGTCTATACAGCTATGCTCTTACACACACTCACGTATCAAACTGTAGATCCATATCCACTCTGGATCGCATTGATAATAGTTCTACTATTTCCAGTTATAACTTCGAAAATCCGATCAACCAAGCTGAGGACGAAGGTGAGGAAGATTGTGAGGTACCTGGAGAGCTTGCTAGGCTATTGCAGCAGGAAGAAAAGGCTATACAGCCTCATGAAGAGCCAGTTGAGATAATAAACTTGGGCACAGGGGTAGACAGAAAAGAAGTCAAGATCGGCGCAAATCTGAGGCTTAATGTCAAATAGCGGTTGATACAAATGTTGCATGATTATGTCAAGATCTTCGCCTAGTCATATGAAGACATGCCAAACTGGATACGGATATTATGGTTCACCGTCTGCCAACTAAAGAAGATTTCCCTCAGGTAAAGCAGAAGGTCCTTCGTATGCACCCTGAGATGTCAGAGAAGATCAAAGCAGAGGTTATGAAACAGTTCAACGCTGGTTTCTTAGCCATCACCTCTTATCCCCAATGGGTGGCTAACGTAGTTCCGGTGCCTAAAAAGGACGGTAAGGTACGAATGTGTGTGGACTACAGAGATCTGAACAGGGCAAGCCCCAAAGATGACTTTCCACTCCCCCACATCAACATTCTGGTTGACAACACCGTGCAGCACAAGATCTTTTCCTTCATGGATGGTTTCTCTGGTTACAATCAGATCAAGATGGCACCCGAGGATATGGAGAAGATATCCTTTTTCATGTAATGAGGAACTTTATGCTACAAAGTGATGCCGTTTGGATTAAAGAATGTCGAGGTAACCTATCAGCGAGCCATGGCCGCCTTATTTCACGACATGATTCACCATGAGATAAATGTATATGTGGATGACATGATATCCATGTCTCAAACTGAGGAAAATCACCTTGATCATCTACAAAAGTTGTTTGATAGGTTAAAGACGTACAAGTTGAGGTTGAATCTAAACAAGTTCTCCTTCGGGGTAAGGTCTGGTAAACTGCTAGGTTTCATTGTCAGTGACAAGGGCATTCAGGTAGACCCTGCAAAAGTAAAGGCTATACAAGAGATGCAGGCTCCTTGCACTGAGTAGGAGGTCAGAGGCTTTTGGGACGCCTAAATTGCATTGCCAGCTTCATTTCCCATTTAACAGCTACTTGTGAGCCAATCTTCAAACTCCTGAAGAAAGATCAAGTGGTAAAGTGGAATGACGAATGACAGACTTCCTTCGAGATAATCAAGGAATACCTTTAAGAACCACTAATTCGGATGCCTCCGATTGAAGGGAGACCTTTGATAATGTACTTAACAGTGTTAAATAACTCAATGGGGTGTGTGCTGGGGAAGCATGACGAGTCCGGTCGAAAAGAGCATGCGATATACTATCTTAGCAAAAAGTTTACCGACTGTGAAACAAGATACTCACTGTTCGAGAAAAATTGTTGCGCTTTGGCATGAGCTGCTCACCGACTGAGACATTATATGTTGACCCACACTACTTTGTTGATATCTAAGATGGACCCGATCAAGTACATCTTTGAGAAGCCCGCTCTCTCCGGAAGAATAGTGTTGTACCCCAAAATTTTCCCTCCCTTTTCTTCAATATTTTCTCACCACAAGACCCTTAGAGCTCAAGATCAAGTTAGGGTTTACTCTGCTCAAGACTCCTCCTTGCACTGTTGACCCAAATTAGGGTTTGAGTTTGCACAAAGATGTTTTGACCAAAAGTGCCCAAAATGACTTTCATGCTTCATATTGGACTCTCAAGTTTACCCATACCAAGTTTCAAGCCTTGATTCCAATCTTTGCCCAGTCAATTGGATAGTTGACCTATAAATCAGCTGTATTGGGGAAAAAGTCAACTGTGGTCAATTGACAGTCAAACCTCATGATTTTTGACACACATCAACATTATGAACTCATATGAACCATTTGGTCAAGTTTGGATCACAATTCCACAAGAGATTTGATCAGATCACCAAAAGGGCAAAATGGTCATTTTTAGGGTTTTGACTACACAGAGGCAATTTTTGACTGTTTGACCTAGCCAATGGCAAACCAAGCTCACATATGGACTCAAGGACCCCATGGAATGGTCTTGACATGTTCAACAAGTTCAAAAGATCCCAAATGCACAAGATTGACAGATGAATTTTCCAGTCAATGATCAATTTTTGACTGTATATTGAAAAGTCAAACTTTGACTTTTTGGTCAAAATCAAGTGTCAAGATTCATTTTTCATCAAAACATGTCAAAATATGAAACTTGTTCATCAAGAAATCAAAAATCACAAATTAGGGTTTGAAATGAAGAATTTTCATAACTTAGAAATTTTCTAAGTTATGAAAATCCCTAATTTTTTTCTAACTTTGTCCCATTTTTTCATCAAGATGCATTTGGATTCAAACAAAAGTCAAAACATGAAAGTTGTAGTACATTGCAAAATCTAAAACTTTGATTCACAAAGTTTCCTCAAAAGAAGCTTGTAGCTCAAGTTATGATTTTTGGAACAAGGGTGCAAAACATTCTTAACTTAGAAAATTATTGACCTATGTTAGGCAGGATTTTTGCCTAACTTCATGGCTACTTTTCACATGCTTCCACTAGGAATTTCAATTTGCATTACAAAGATGGATTGTAGTACACATTCCAAGCTTTCCAAAATGTCCAAAAACTCATCAAACAACCTTGTGGTTAGGGAGAATCGAATTTGGCAATATGGGCAAAACTCACTTTGTTCATGGCCAATTTACATGTCCATAACTTTGCATTTTTGGACTCAGCATGCTCTAAGCTAGATTACAGGTCCTTTATCTCATCCACACTCATAAATTTAATTCAAACCCCTTGTGTTAAAGCCTTATATTATGTGTTTAAGCATTACATACAAGATTGAGCTATAATTAAAAAAAGCAATATATCCATTTTTGAAAAGTGGAACTTTATGTCAAATTTGCAAATCAAGAAGTACAAGGCAAATCTCTTTGGCACAAGTTCATAAGCATGTCACACTGATCAAGGGGGATGGTTGCAGCACATTAGAGGGGCCTGAACAAGCTTGTAAAACCAACTTGCCATTTCTTGCTTAAGTGAGAAGTAACTTGGCATAACTTAAACCAACTTTCATTTCTGCCAACCGAAGCTAAGACAAACTTGTTGTACACCTTCCAAACATCAAACCTAAGCTAAGGCACGAGCAAAACACCCTCCAAACATCATCAAACCTCAAAACACCCTCCTACTGCAGAAAACAGAGTCACCTCTGCAGTTGGACTTCCATAACTCAGTCCACTCGTGCATTCTTGCTAAGACCAGTTCATACACATTCCATACCACATATACAAGATATCCCAAGCATTGGACACGACCTATAACACCTCTAACCAACTTCACCATTTTCATTTTTTCTGTTTTGCAGGTTGATTGCCATAGCTTGATTCAGTTGGTTTCAAAGCAAGTTAAAGGTTGAAATAGCATCCCTGAACTTCAAGCAAGCTGTACCAATCCTCACCTTGCCTTGAAAGTGCCTACATTGTCAGACACGATCCAAGCTGAACAGGTAAGTTCATGGACTTCTATCTCTCAATATAGGAAGAGTTAGCTCTAAGTTTATGAATGAAAAATGTTCTATCCATGGCCCTGAAGCTATACCTATCCTCACTTTCCATTTATATTGCATATGCTAAGATTATTTTAAACCTGAACATTGACAAAAACTTAGGTTAAGAATTAGGGATGGAGAAATTCTCTCTCATTTTTGAGAGTTAAGTTGAGTTTTTTATATGTATGGAATCGTGGCTTGATGCTTGACATCTTTCATGTTATAAGTTTTTGCTAAAAGTCCAGGAATCAGGAGATAGAAGGAATCACGTGTTGCTCTGTTTTGTTGTTCAGAGGTTGAAGACAACCTTTCATGGGTTGGGCCTGTGATATTTTTCCTTTTTACACCATGATTTTACATTTACACCTCCTTGGCCCATTGCATTTTATTTTCATTATTTTTGACTTTTGATTTTTTGTTTCTGACTTATTTATTTTTGACAAAGCATAAAAAATATTAAAATTATTTTTCCCATATTTTTTGCATTTATTTTGATATTTATTTGGCCTTATTTAGTTTTGTGTATAAATAAACATAAATATACTATTATTTAAAATAACCAAAAAAAATAATACAAACATATTTTATTTCTGATTTTTATTTTATGTTATCTCTTGAAAACATTTTATAATAAAAAATATTTTTTTTAATAATATTAAATATTTTATTTTTGTACATATAATATATATTTAATAAATAATGTAAAATACTTATATATTTATTAGTATATTTAGGGAAAATACAAAGAATTAATACATTTTATTTTTATTAATATTTTGACCTCAAAAATACTTTTTTTACAATATACCTTCTTTTATATATTTTTTGTACATAATTAATAAATATTGCATATGTTATATAATTAATACATTTTGTTTAATAAAATTAGGGTTTTGCTCTAAATACCTAAAAAATACCAAAAATTAATTCATTTTAGTTTTGTTATGAAAAATACCTTTTTACATACATATGAAAACCATTTTTTCATTTTGCATATTCATTTTATTTTATTTAATTATTGTGCAATTAAATCCCTTGTAGAATTTCAATTTGGATGTAATAGTTAGGTTTAATTTCTTACTAAAATATCCCCATTTGAACATTTGTACCCCCCATCCCATGTATTGTGTTGTAATAACATAGGACCTTTTATTTTTCGCATTTAAAAGCTTTCCAATTATACCATGATAGAATTAGGGTTTTGTATGCAAAATTAACCAAAAATAGTTTGACCTAATTTCAAGATAAGCAAGCATGAAAATGGACAACACTAATCACACTTACACCCCTAGGGTACTCCACTTGTTGCCTTCAATAATGGGCCATATTGCATGTTAGGTGTCTTTGGCTAAACAAAACAAATTCAAATGATCATAGTCCCTCGATGACGCTTTCAAAAGTTGCCTAAAAATGATCAAGTCCCTTAAAGGAAAAATTGCCCAAAGATACTTGGCACCATTGCAATCATGGTCTAAACAATGACCCGCGCCCGTCCCGTTAACATCCTAACACAAGATTGTCCACCAAATACAATGGTGGAACAAAATTGTTAAAAGGGTTAAAACATAGCAAAGATCTTTGAGAAATTTAGGGTAGATAGCTCTTGGTTACTTGCCAACTTGCAAAACAAAAACCCTTGTCTATTTTTCAAAACACACATCACAACACATTTTCAAAATAACTTTCAAAAAACATTGAAAACTTTTTCAAAAGACATACATCTTTGTATACATCCCAACATGGATCATTACAAAGGTTGCCACTACATTGGCCTCTTTTCAAAACATTTTCAAACCCACACACACAAAGCACCATTTCAAACAATTGAAAACAAGGCAAGTTGATCTAAGCAAGTAACTAAGAGCCCATGGATAACCATGGATAGAAGGGGTGCTAATACCTTCCCTTTCTATAATCTACTCCCCGAACCCAAGAAAACATCTCAAAGGTTTTTGCTGTGCTTTTTAACCTTTCCTTAGGATAAAATAAAAAAGTCGGTGGCGACTCTTGCTCAACCGAAACATTTGCGAAAACAAACGCAAAACCCAAGTCAGTTCTCCCACCGTATCACAAATAGCAATATGGCAAATGATCTTGACCGAATATGATATCTAATACACAACCCAGAAAGCAATCAAGGGAAGTGTACTAGCTGATCATTTGGCTCATCAGGCCGTGGATAACTACCAGTCCATGAATTTTGAGTTTCCAGACGAGAACATTATGCTAGTGACTGACTATGAAGAACTTGGACCGGATGAAGGACCTGAAGAAGGATCCCGATGGATTATGGTTTTTGACGGAGCCTCGAATGCACTTGGAAATGTCATTAGTGCTGTAATTATATCTCCCAAAGGCTGTCATTCTCCTTTCACCGCCAGATTATTTCAACTGTACCAACAACATGGCAGAGTATGAAGCATGCATCATGGGTATCAAAGCTACTATTGATATGAGGATCAAGCTCTTGAGCATTTTCAGGGATTCAGCCTTGGTAATAAGTCAGATCAAAGGAGAGTGGGATACAAAGCACCCAAATATCATCCCGTACAAAGAACACATGCAGTCATTGCTTCCACACTTTGAAGAGGTCACCTTTGAACATTTTCCATGAGAAGAGAATCAGTTAGAGGACGCGCTAGCTACCATGTCATCTATGTTCAAGGTCAAGTGGGACAACGAGGCTCCTCGGATCACTATTGAGAGGTTGGATGAACCAGCATACTGCTATGAAATTGACACTGAAGAAGTAGCAGACAAACCTTGGTTCTATGAAGTGAAAAGGTACCTCGAGGGTCAAGAATATCCCGAGGGGGCATCTGTCAATGATAAGAAGTTTCTGAGAAGGTTCACCTTAAATTTCTTCCTCAGTAATGGAATCCTCTACAAACGCAACCACGACTCTACTTTACTTTGGTGCATAGACAAGAGCGAAACAGAGAGGATTATGACAGATCTAAACGAAGGTACCTTTGGAACCCATTCGAGTGGACATACCATGGCTAAAAAGATACCACGAGCAAGATACTATTGGTCCACTATAGAAGCAGACTGCTACCAGCATTCCTGAACTTGTCATAAATGCCAGATCTATGTTGATAAGGTGCAAGTACCTCCGGTTCCTTCGAACGTCTTGACGGCTCCTTGGCCCTTTGCAATGTGGGGCATTGACATGATCAGAGAAATTAGCCTACCGCTTCCAATGGGCATCGCTTCATCCTGGTAGCCATTGATTACTTCACGAAGTGGGTTAAAGCTGCCTCTTTTGCTAATGTTACCAAGAACGTTGTGGCGGGTTTATCAAGCATAACCTGATTTGTCGGTACGGTGTGCCAGAGAGAATAATCACTGACAATGGTACAAATATCAATAACACGATGATCACCGAACTCTGTAAACAGTTCAAGATCCAGCATCATAATTCTTCCCCTTATCGACCGAAGATGAATGGTGCTGTGGAGGCTGCTAATAAGAATATTAAGAAAATCATACAGAAGATGACGGTGACATACAAAGACTGGCATGAGATGTTACCATTTGCTCTTCATGGGTACCGCACCTCCGCACGAACGTCGACAGGGGAAACACCCTACTCTCTGGTATACGGTATGGAGGATGTCCTGCCTATTGAGGTCCAGATCCCTTCTCTAAGAATCATGAAAGATGCGGGTTTGAACGAAGATGATTGGATACATGCTCGACTTGATCAACTGAATTTGATTAAGGCTTTCAACAAAAAGGTCAGACGCCAAGTATATCAAGTCGGGGATCTAGTGATCAAGCGCATCATACCACCGCAAGGTGATCCCAGGGGAAAATGGACTCCTACATACGAAGGGCCATTTGTAATCAAAAGCATATTTTCTGGTGGAGCCATGATTTTGACAACCATGGATGGTGACGACCTTCCTCACCATGTTAATGCGGACATAGTGAAAAGATACTACGCATGAATAAGACCCGCTAGGTTGACTGGCCTAGGCAAAAATAAGGGCATCCCGGTGAACCAAAAGGGTTTGGGAAAAAATTAGGGATGAAAACAAAAAATATTTGTACACCCAACAAGTCAAAAACCTGAAAAGGCGGCTTGGGCAAAAAAGGGTATCCCGGTGGACTGAAAACCCGAAAGGGCGGTCCAGGAAAAAGTTAGGGATTGGAAGCGTATCACTATGTCCCATTGGCTCACCTTGCGACCAGACTTCAGTATCAACTATCAAGCTCAAGCGACACCGATCAATCCATTCAGCTTCGAACGAGTAGCAAAGTGATGAGACGCTCGAAGACATAAGGGCAATAGCAGAATTGAAACTCAATGGGATTATTACACATAGCTGTTTTCTTCTCTTTGAACACTATTTTGTATAGTCTTCACTCTCACAGCGGTGTTCTCCTACTAGAATGTCAACCTTTTTGTACACAACGCCTGTTATAGGTAGACTTCAGAAATTAATACAAGTCATTTTTACAAAACCATTTGTTTTCTTTTTCTGTTTTGTTTTGAAAAAACGTCCAATGACTTATTCTTAACATATGCATTTGAATATGATTGTTATTCATAAATATTTGCATATGAAATAGAAAGACAGATGCTCATGACTTAAGGAATGAGGCAAAATCTAAAAAACATTTCAATCCCGACAGTTACTCTGTTCAGCAGGTATAGGGGCAGAGACAGTTCTGAGACTAAGTCACCATTACACATGACCCCCTGACGTTTATGCTCCCCGCAGAGTAGAGGCAACCAAGAGTTTTGATCTCTGCTTCCTCAAACAGGAGTTACTTTCCTCAGCAAAGTTCCTTCAGAGAGCCGATACCTATATTACCCAGCCAAGTTTTATAATCGCAAATGGTTTATAAAGTTTTCTCCCGAGCAGAGTTTATTTCTCTGAATACGGAAGCTCAATCCCCAACAGAGTTTATTCCTCCAGCTACGGAAGTCCATCCCCTAGCGGAGTTTATCTCTCTGAATCAGCAAAATATTATAGAAAAGCATCTCCTCTCGCAAACAGAGTTATTCCCCCCGCAAAGTTATTCTAAGGCAGAGTCTCTTCCCGACAGAATATTCGCAAACAGAAAAGAGTAAATCCCCAACATAGACATATCCATTCACCATCCCCAGCGGAAATGAAGAATCCAGCTTCCTAATACTTTTCAGCAGTAGTCCAGGATTTATTTTCCCCGACTAAGAAATACCGCAATAGCATCCCATATTCATATATCACGGCATGCGCATACATATTGCATACAACACAATCTCATTTATTTTGAGAAAATCATCATAATGAATTTCATACATCATGACATTGCATACGACTAACCCTTTACCTTTCAGGGAAAATATTAAATCAACAGCTACGTCTAACCAAGGACTATTCCAGGATTTTCCTCAAAAGAATGTCCTCACAAGATTTTCCCTGGGTCAGACAGATCGACGCTAAGCTCTCTCTAATTACTATTCCAGTTGAAGATACTCCAAGACTTTCGTCTGGGTCAGTTGAATCGCTACTAAGATTCTCTTGATTACTATGCCAGTCAAAGTTAACCCAAGATTTACCCTGGGTCAGACATGTTGACACTAAGATCTCTCTGATTACTATGCCAGTGGAAGATATTCCAAGACTTTCTTCTGGGTCAGTTGAATCGCTACTAAGATTCTCTTGATTACTATGCCAGTCAAAGTTAACCCAAGATTTACCATGGGTCAAGCAGGTCGACACTAAGATCTCTCTGATTACTATTCCAGTTGAAGATACTCCAAGACTTTCGTCTTGGTCAGTTGAATTGCTACTAAGATGCTCTTGATTACTATCCCAATCAAAGTTAACCTAAGATTTTCTCTAGATCATCCAGATCGACACTAAGATCTCTCCGATTACTATGCAAGTGGAAGATATTCCAAGACTTTTGTTTGGGTCGATTGAATCGCTACTAAGATTCTCCTGATTACTATGCCAGTCAAAGTTAATCTGAGACCTTTCTCTGGTTTAGTCAAATCGATACTAAGATTTCTATCCCAGTTGAAAATAATCCAAGACCTTTCGCTGGTCCAATCAAATCGATACTTAGATTTCTATTCCAGTTAAAGAAGCTATGAAGCCCAGAAACTGACTGGATAATAGTCAATCAACAATTCAAGACACTGCGAAGCCTGGATCCTGACCAGATAATAGTTTAATCTCATCTCCCCAGTAAGTCACTGTGAAGCCTGGAGCATGACCAGATAACAGTTAGCCTTATTATCCTCAGCAAGCCATTGTAAAGCCTGGATTCTGACCAGATAGAAGTTCACTTCCATCTCATCAATTAAGTGATGACTCCCCAGTAGAGTAACGGACAACTAAAGCTCCTTAAACTCTATGTTCCAAGACATAGACCAACATTCCTCAGTGGAGTCCTCTGTAACAGCAAGAGTAGGAATTCCCACAAAGGGATATCTCATGAAATCATCATTGTTCTGGATGGCATCTTTAAGCCCATCTCCGACGACTCTCTGTCATATTCTGATGGCATCTTTAAGCCCATCTCCGACGATCTTCCGTCATCTTTTCCAAATGGCATCTATAAGCCCATTCCCAATACTATCTACACAGTCAAGTATCATCTCAGACGAGTGCAAATTTCTGGGAACTTTAGTGTTCAATCATCTTCCACCTTCCGATCACGAAAGGCGGACCAGCCAATCTACATCCTCAGGTTTAAGAAGATTGAACAGGGGAAGCTGTTGTACCCCAAAATTTCCCTCTCATGTTTTCCAAGATTTTCCTCTTGCATAGGTGGTTACAAACCTTTACCTAAAGACAAGGAAATTTTTCAAATGATGTTTCTAAGTTTCCTTCGATTGTCCTGTTTCTAAGTTTCCTTCGATTGGCCTGTTAACGAGGCTATTTAATTGGCACCTACAGAGTGCCTTTCAATTGGCATCTCCAAAGTGCCTTTCGATTGGCATCTCCAAAGTTCTTTTCGATTTCCATATACACAGCGTCCTTCAATTGACAGTTGCAAAAGGCCTTTCGATTGGCCTCATGACAAGCCTTTCAATGGGCATGGTGTCAAAGCCTTTCGATTGGCCTGGCAAGGGATCCTTCGATTTAGAGTTGTGTCAAAGCCCTTCGATTAGTATTTGGACAAAGGCCATTCGAAGAAATCCTTCTAGGCCATTCGAAGGAGGCTATCAAGAGGGCAATCGAAAAATATGTCCAGGCCAAATTCTTGCCTTGTTTGGTCACAATTCCACAAGAGCTGATTCGACCAGGGAACTCTCTTCAAAAGGACAGGAAATCGAAGAAAAGGATGGTCTAATTGAAGGAGTCTTAATATTGAAGCTGGCACAATTCTACTCAGAACCATCAAGGAAAATAAGGCTCTAATAAGGAAAGTCCTGATTGGTTAGAATTGGAGTTTAAGGCTGGCAAGGGAAGGCAGATTCAAAGGAGGGAAAGGGATTTGTTCCAAAATAATCTAGAAAGCCCATAATTGAAAGAAGATTTTCCCATCAAAGGAAGAATGAAACAGGCTGGAAAATCAAATAAAACGCATTGGAATAAAAACATAAAGATTTGGCCATTTTAGAAACAAAAGATACAAGACAAATCAAATCTTTTCTCACTCAATCTTCAAGATTCAGTTCAATTTTGTTAACCTAATTCATTCTACTATATATGCATAACAAACTGTGATCATAAAAGAGGGAATTGGCCGTGTAGAACACCCACAAGACTGCTCAAAATTTTGACAAAAAGTGTTGATCGAGTTTTGCTCCAGAGGGACATTCAAGGTGTTTCAAAGACTGCAATCCATTCCTGGGCATATTTGGAAACTATCTGGACCACTCTCACACATCAACACATCCAGAATCAGTCTACACAGGTATCACAGTTTGCTCTTTTACTTGAAATCAGTTTATACTATACACGCATGATAAGTGAATTCTAAATATATATTCATGTTTGTATAATCGTTTAGAACATGTCTGCATAATTAATTGTGTGTTTTGATGCTTATTTGACTGAATGCCATTGTTAGGGTTTCAAGGTTCTTTTTAGGGTCTTTCGTTTTAGGCAAAATCAGGGAAAAATATGAGCACCAATGTACTCACGAGATCAAACCAAGTTGATCTGTGTTCTTGGATTAAATTTTCATTGCGTGATTATGATTTTTGAGATATGTAGGTTTATAGTTACAACGTCTGTCCGTAGGTAAAACCTCTTGCCTAAAACGTTAGTCCCATCGAGGAAGACGATGGCGTGTCCAAACCTGAATGGCCCATTTGAATTTTGCGTGTTTTATTTATTCCACTGACTTTTCATCACATATAATATATGTTGTTTGTTTATATTAACGATTGAACGATTGGTTCAGTGGCAAAGGAAAAGGTTTTCAAAGCGCCCGCGTGTAGGAGTTCAGGGGTTCGATCCCTGCCTCCTACATGTTATTTTTCTTAATAATTCCTTGCAGATCCCATGCCACCCTTCCTATTGTGCACACCATAGGCCTTAAGATCCTCATGCTTCGATCAATCAGCGCCTGGATCCAATGCCTATAATGAAGCTCCCCAAGGTGGACATTCCTGGCACAGTCACACTGGATCCCACGTTGCTATGGGCCAACTGGATTGGGCTTTGGAATATAAATTCAGCATGCACCCTCCAACTTGGGTTTACACCCCTCAGGCTTACTCTATTTCCATTTCAATTTTGTTTTATTTAAATTAGTTTATTTATTTTGTTTAAATCAATTTTTTCCATAAAGTCATAAAAGCAACATCATAAAAAATAGGATTTAGCTTTTTTCAATAAATTAATCTTTGTAAATCAATTAATTTCATCAACTTTAATTTGTTTTATTAATTAAAATTAATTAGGAAAATTAGGTCAAACTTCAAATCTTTTTTTCACAAAAAAATCCCAAAGATATTTTCAACGATCAAATTAGGGTTTTTTAGGGTTTCAAATTTATTTCAATTTTTTACTCTCACGCGTAATTATTTTGGCCGTACGATTAATTTTTACCATTGATGTAACTGCACCCGATTTGTAATAGCTAATTAGGATTTTATTTCTGCATTTTTGCTTTTAGTCAACTCCTTATGTATCTACACCAAAGCCTTGTAATAACTTAGGGCCTTTATTTCTCGCTTTCATGTTATATGCTTGTATATAATTGTTAGCAACCTAGGAGTGCATGCTTAATCAATCAATATTAGATCACTAAAATTCAAGATAAATATATCTGAAAAAGCACACTTTTGCACACGTGCACCACTAGGGTATTTCCCACTTGGTTGCCTCAGAAACAGTGGTCATGTCCCTCGAACGTAGGGATACCCTTGGCAAAGACCCTCAGTTTAAAATCATCATAAAGGTCATAGTCCCTAAATGTCCCTCGAGTTGCCTAGAAGAAATGATCTTATGATGATAGTCCCTTCAAAATGCTAAGGTATCCTTACATGTTGCCTTCAATGACCATTACGTCCCTTTTGATAGTCCCTCAACATCCAACGACTAGAGTTACCTACTTACTAATAATAGGATAACACGGTCTAAAGGATAAGAGGATAAGAACATTATTTTTTCGAGTAGGTATATAACTGTTAGGTACTTGCTCAAACAATCTTTTTTACACACTTTCAAACACTTCTCAAACACTTCTCAAACAAAGTTTTCAAAAACACTTTATCACACTCTTGAGGACCAATACAAGAGTTACCATAAAGTGAATCTCCGCACTAAGGCATATTTCAAAGCTTTTCAAACACACAAACACAAGCAATTTTAGAAAATGAGCAAGTACCTAAGAGCCCATGGAAAACCATGGATGGAAAAGGGTGCTAACACCTTCCCTTTCCATAATCTATCCCCTTACTCAGAAATCTCGAAAAAAGGTCTTTTATGTTATTTTCACCCTTTCCTTTTTAGATAAAATAAAAGCTGGTGGCGTCTTTGCTTACGGCAACATTTGCGAACAAAAAACGCAAACCCGTATTAACAGTCGGTTCTGCCACCGTATCAAACAACCTATGGGACATTTTAGCAATTTTTGTTTAGGGACTAGATCATTTACCGAAGGAAACACTAAGGGTCATCGAGGGACTACTATCTTTTATCGAGGGTCTTTGCTAAAATACCCATATTCGAGGGACATGACTATTTTTCCGAGGCAAAAAGTGAGATTACCCTAAGGGTGCATGTGTGTATAGTGTGTTTGGTTTGCATGCATTTTTTCTTTGAACTTTAGGTTATCTACTTGTTGGTTTTTATCTTGCTGTAAATCCTAATTACTAACGTTTGTATAAAAGTAATAAAAATGCAGAAAAATAAATCCTACACTATTATAGCCATATTGAATAGCAAGAAAATGTAAAGACAATAAAATAAAGCAAGGAAAATGGGCTTTTCGATTTGGGAAGCAGAAACCTTCGACTCTGCTTCTCTGGCTCCCTTCGATTTGGTAAGGAAGTAGTGAGGGCATGCCTTTCGATTGGGCCTGGAATCAGCATGAGATGTAGTCTGCCTTTCTTCTTCCTTCGACTGGGGCCTGGAAGTCAATGTGGGCGTGCCTTTCGATGGGCCTAGAATCAGCATGAAGTGCACTCTTCACCTTTTTGCTTCCTTCGACTAGGGCCTAGAAGTAGTGAGGTGTAGCCTGACTTTCTATTTCCTTCGATTGGGGCCTGGAAATTAGTGTGGCTATCCTTCTGGCTTCCTCTTTCATTCAGACCTGGAAGTTAGTATGGAAGCCTAAGGCTTCGTTTCATACTTTCTTCCTCTTGTTTCTTTCGTTTGAGATTTTAAATAGTAACATGGTCTGAGGCCATGCTAGCATTGTCTTATAGCCAGGTTAGTTCTTAAAGCATATTTGAAAAATCAAGAAACAAAACCAAAAGGATTAGCCATGAAAAACAAATTAAAAGGGTGGAAACGAAAAGGAAAACAAATGCTATGTACATGCTTCAAACGAAGGAAAGATTATTCACATGTTATGTTAGAAATGAAAGGTTCAAGTTTATGAGTGACTTACCTTGCTTGACGCTGGAACGTGTGCTGGACCTTGAGTGGCTGCCCTGAGTGCTTCTGGATTCGAAGGGAAGAAACATGTGTTATGCCTTTAGTGCTGGTTTCGAAGGTCAGGAGATGTGAAGGATAGTTTCAGATTCGAAAAAGAAAAAGAAAACAAAGGTTATGTTTCTTTAGATTCGAAGGACCAAGGAAACAGGTGTAGTGTTTCTTCTGGATTCGAAGGGTCAAGAAAAAACAAGTGTTGTGTTTCTTCTGGATTCTGGGTTTGAATATGTGTTTAAGTGTTTGGGAGTGTTTGAGTTCTTTTTCTTAAGAGTTTTTGAGAGTTTGATGATTGAAGATTCATTCCACCCCAAATGTCCTCCTTAGCTTGCAAATGTTTCTCTATTTATAGAGAAAAGGTTGAAGGTGTTTTGAAGTAACCAGGTTTGTAGGATAACAAACCATGGTTTGGTTGAAAATGAAACAATTTTAATCCCTTTTCGTTGATCCCAAGTTTCCAGTACAAGTGGGGGCCTGCTGGTAGGAGATTGGACTTGTGCTTCTGGCACTATTTTTTGTTCAGACACAAATCAGGTTGGGAGCTGATTTTGTGATAAAAGTACTCTTTATGAAAAAAGGGTATGTAGCCTTTTGCTATTTTAACCAAGAATGGTATTATCCAGTAGACAAAGCTTCAAACCTTTGTGTAAGCCTTTGATCATGTAAAGATTTGGAAGCAACATAGCCTGACAAGTAGGGTAAGGCTATGAGATTTGCTCAAAGTTCTTTAAACAAACTTTCTTCGAAGGGTCCAGAGTTGGGTTCGAAAGATGCTGATTCGAAGGGAATCAAAGTTCCAATTGAAGCCTTGTGTGAAGGTGGTTTTTGTCCAGTCGAAGGCTTGCCTGCCAGATGTCACATGGCCAAACAAAAGGGTGCATGCAGGAGGTCTATGCTTTAGGGCGCTAGCACAAAGGGGAAATTCCGCCTTGAGAGTTTGGCAAGCATGAAAAACCAAAGGCTTCTGAGTCGAAGGAGAATTGCAGGAGGCCCTCGCTTTGTGACTTCAAACAAAACATGCAAGAGGCCTTTTCTAAAATGAAAGCTTTCCTGCCAAAGGTCCATATAGCCAAACGAACTTGCATTTGAAGGAAACCACAAGCCCATACGAAGAATGTAAACCCAAGCTTGTATTGAAGAAAGTTGTATGCCCAAACGAAGAAAGCATGCAGGAGGTAAAGGGCACAAATGAAGCTTGCAAAAAAGGGGGCCACATGCCCAAACGAAAGAGGCATGCAGGTAGCAAAGATGCACAGACGAATGAGGCATGCATGAAGCAATTGTGCAATCGAAGGATGCTAAAAGGAGGCCTTTTGCCTTGGAATCAAAGGAGGCTACATGAGGCTCTTGCCTTGTGCCTACTGGCCTGGTGGGCACCTCTTGCACGCAAGAAGGGAGCTATGGATCAATCAAAGACTGCATGCAACCATCCATTACTTTGTGGATCAAAGCAACATGGAGAGATAAAATGTTCAAACGAAAAAGGCATGCAGAAAACCATTGCCCTGTGAACCATGTGAGGCCAATGGTGTAGTCGAAGGTTGCATGTAGGAACTCCTGTTTTGTGAATCAGAGCCAGCATTCCATAGGCCAATGCACAATCGAAGGATGCAAGCCAAACTTGCATTGAAAGAGACCAAAAGTCCAATCGAAGGATGTGGATTCGAAACAAACATTTGTCTTGTCGAAAGGCACATTAACATCCTCAATTTTTTTATTTTTTTTATTTATCTTTAAATAGGTGTTTTATAACCACACTTGTGAGAGGAATCTTGAGAAAAATGAGAGGGAAAATTTTAGGGTATAACAGCTGCCCCTATTCAATCTTCTTAAACCTGAAGAGTTAGATTGGCGAGTCTGCCATTCGTGACTTGAAGGTGGAAGATGATTGAACACTAGAGTGCCCAGAAATTTGCACTCGATGATATGGTGGTTGATTGTGCATGGAATGGGCTTAAAGATGCCATTTGGAGAGATGATGGAGAGTTGTCAGAGATGGGCTTACAAATGCCATCCAAAAGTGATTGGTGGCAAAAGTTTGAAGAAGTATCAGAATAAATCTCTGGTTGATTTATACTGAAATAGTAGATGTAGTGGGATGAGTATTAGAATAATATCTATAAATGGATTGTATCTGACCCGTATCTGAAAGATGTAGTGAATGAGCGTCAGAATGACATCCGTATCTAGGGCGTTCTGAACTGTATTTGAAAGGTGTGCTAAATGAGTGTCCTAATGACATCCGTATCTGGACCGTATCTGGACTGTATTTGAGAAATATGTTAAATGAGTGTTATAATGACATCTGTATCTGGACCGTATCTAGACTATATTTGGATGGCATATTTAAGCTCATCTCTGACGAATCTCAGACATGTTTTCCAAATGGCATTTGTAAGCTCATTCCCGACATCATCAACCATCAGTGTTACTTCATACGAGTACAAATTTCTGGGCACTCTAGTGTTCAATCATCTTTCACCTTCAGATCACGAAAGGTAGACAAGTCAATCTAAATCCTCAGATTTAAGAAGATTGAACAGGGGCAGCTGTTGTACCCCAAAATTTTCCCTCCCATTTTACTCAAGACATGCCCATTGAGATTCCCAATTGCTCAAGGATGACCAAGAATTGACCAGGCAAATTCTCCTCCTAAGGCAATGAACCTCTAATTAGGGTTTCAATTTTCATCAAGATGTGTGAGATCCAAAGGTATTAAATGTTTTTCCATGGTCCTAATATGTCTTCAAGATTGTCCATGCCAAATTTCATGCCTTGCATTACCAGTTTGCTCAGTCAATTGATCAAATGCTTGAAAATCAACTGTACTAGGTCAAAAGTCAATTGTGGCCTATATACAATCAAACTTCAAGGTTTTTAGTCAACCTCAACATTTTGAAGTGATATCAATCATTTGATCAAGGGTTGATTATGATTCCTCAAGAAATGGTCCTAATTCATTAAAAGTCAAGAATTGCTAATTAGGGTTTCTATAGGAAAAGTCAACCAAACTTTGACCAGGCATAACTTTCACATACTTCATCCATTTTTCCCCAAACAAAGATTACATTGAAGAGAATATCATTCCCTACAACTTCTCTTTTGTCCTCAAGATCAAGAAATGCACCATTTGAAAGATACAAGCTCATACATTACAGGTCATTTTCAGAAAGTCAACAAAAGTCACATTTTGTCAAGACCTTTTACATCAAGATAAAATGTTCAAATGCTAAATTGATCAAAATAAGGATTGAATTAGACTTCTTGGGCTTTCCAAAAATTCAAAGATCATCACCATGAGATGCAAATTGAGCAAGTTATGACTTGCACAAGTTGGGTAATTTTCAAGAAAATGCATGGAGTCAACTTTGGGCAAAATCATTTTTCAAGCTAATAAGCCTAATTTTTAGGGCCTAAATATGTTCATGACATGTCTAAGGACCCCTAAGACCATTTTTGCATAGTCTTGATCTTATTTGCATTTTATATTAATTTTATTTAATTTAAAATCAAATAAATCAAAATTAATGCAAATAATATGGGCCATTAGTGCTTAGGCTTGGTTTGATGCATGGAAGGGCCCTATATTTCGTGTCCAGCCTGGCTAGCATGTCCAAGTTCATAGAAAATTCAAAAAGGGACAAGAATGCATACTTTTTGCAATTTTTCAAATATTTGTTTATGGCCTTAAAACACTACCTTAATGGTTGATTCTTGTCATAACATCTTGTCCCCTCCTTCTACTCTATATAAGCAGCATGTTTGCAAGCCTTACACACGCCTAAACACTGTTAAGAGAGTCACGAAAAATTGCAAAAAAATTTCAAAATTGTGAAATTCAGAACTGAATTTCCAGCCATCATCCGTCCAAACCAAGCGTGCCATTCTCTTCTTGAAGGTCTCAGGATTCAATCCCATCCCTCATTCACGCCGTTCCACGCCCATAAGTGCCCAACTAAATCATCTCCATTGGGTAAAATTTTGCATCTTTGATCTTTTAGTGTATGCATTTTAAACAAATTTGAAACACATAATCATGTTTGTTTAGTCATTGTGAAGCTTTCTAACATTTTACATGTAAAGATAAGTCCATGGATTGCAGGTCACCATTTCTAATGTTCTAGAATGGTTAAGCTTCAAACTAGGATTGCATGGCAAGACTAAAAACAAAAACGTTACCAAACCTAAATGCGCAAGATAAATACTTGAACTAAACACAATCGCACATGCGCACCTCTAGGGTATCCCAATTCAGTTGCTTTCAGAAAACAGTCACGTCCCTCGAAACGGGGACGCTTTAGTAAAGACCCGTAAAATAAAAGATCATAGTCCGTCGATGAACCTATAGTTTCCTCACGGTAAATGATCTAGTCTCTAAACAAAATTGCTAAAGCGTCTCCATATATTTCCTTTATGACTGTACGTCCCTTCGATTATCCCTCATAAATCCAACGATAGGGCTACCTACTCACTAATAGTAGGATAGCACTGTCTAAAGGATAGGAGGAAATGAACAAACTTTTCGAGTACAAGTAGATAGTTGTTAGATGCTTTCTCAAAACAAACTCTTTTTACACTTACACATTTCAAAAACAATTTTCAAAAACATTTGCTTTGTCAACACTCTTGAGGACTGATACAAGAGTTAACGCAATGCAAATCGCCGCACTAAGGCGTTTCAAAACATTTTTCAAAACATACAAAGTGTTGTACCCCAATTTTTGCCCCTAATATCCCTTCACCATACCATGTTGATTCCATTACAATAAGATCACACTAGGATTCTTGGTTCCCCTCCCTATATTTAGCTTTGCACTTTGAGGAATCACCAAGCACCTTAACTTGTGTTCTTTTATGATCATGCATAATTTTTGTCTTGATTTATTATTTTAATTAATAAAATGCAATGTTGGTTTGTCTTGCTTGTTATCCATGTAGGTAAAGGCAATGAGATTTAACAAGTTTCCCCATGGGTTCGTGAGTTTATTTCCATGCCCTAGTAAATAAAGCTTGAGAAGTTCAAGCCTCACCATTGAAGTTGTTTTGGAAAAAATGGAATGGAAAGCTTATTTTGGTTCACCACATTTCAATATTATCAAATTTGATCCAAAAAGTACAAGGGGTTGATTGAAAAATAGTCATGTTTGGACAAGATTTTATTCCTTTTGGTCACAAGTGCATGTTCCTCTCAATTCTCAAGATATGGAAGTGGTTGTGGTTGCTATTAGTTATAAGTATCATCCTCAACAACTTATATTTACAAATAATTTGTTTTGGTACAAGAAGTTTATTCAAAATTGTCAAAGTTCCTCAAGGCATGTTTCTTAACCTATGAGCTAGGGTTTTGAACTTCAAAGGAGTATATCTTGCTCATATTTTGGTATTTTTGAGTGATTCCAAAGACATCATTATATTCAAAGGGTTATTAACAAATCACTTCAAAAGTTCCAAGGAGTTTTCATGTGGAAGAAACTTGATGAGGAAGAAAGATTACAAGTCCTCCAGATGAATCCCCAATTTTCCATGTATGACTCCAAATGATCATAACTTGGTCAATTTTTATCACCTTAATCCCACTCTTTTTATATAATGATCTTGAGGATGTGAAATTTATGCCTTCTTTTATATGCAAAGTTAGAAAATGGATGTAAATTTCCCTAAGGATACAAAAGATTATAGGTCATTTCATGATTTTTTACAACTTCAACAATTCATAACTCTCTCAATTTTTGGAGATTTTGAATGGTTAAAGTTTCAAAATGTCATTCAAGAGATATAATTCATGCCATATTTTTTGGTCAAGAGCAAATTCCAAGTGGAAGGCTATGTTTGGATGCAAGACATTTTAGGTCACTTTTGAAGAAAAATTTGAAATATTTCTAAATATGGAAAGTCAACATTTTTTCTCCAACTTTGACTCAACACAACTTTCAGCTCAAGCTTCCATTTGATTCCATTATTTTTCCATTGCAAAGCTTGTAACCTCATCTTTCTAAAGCATCAAGAATCATGCCTTAAGACCCCTTGAGCTGAGAATGCCATTGAATTGAACTTGGTAACTTGGAACTGAAGTTTCTCCATAAGTCAGAATTTGAAATCCTTATTTTGGCTTCTAATCACAAGTTTTCCACGCGTTTTTTCCTCTAAACATGTTTAGTGAACTTCCAAAATTGATTAGCACAACAAAACACACGTTTTGGATGAGTTTTGATCAAATTGGAAGACACACTTTTCTTGTTTGTAACTTCACACAATTTCCCTCCAAACTTCATTATTTCACACGCTTGGACATTCCATTTGATTCCCTATAAATAGAGCGTCATTCCCCATTCATTTCCTCAAGCATGGATAGCTAGAATCACCCTGCCAAACTTGTTCCATAACTCATAATTCAGCAACTTCGAAATCCATACACAAGCCTGTTTCAATCCAATTTTTTCATCAATTTACCTTCCTTGATCATCCCTGAAGTTAACCATATAATTACATTCAAGAATCGTGCCCCTCCATAGAAGTCCAGTTTCAGAGATCTGCAACTTAACTTTAATAGGTAGACTCCTTCATCAATTCTTCAAAACTCTGATATCATTGTGATGCTCTCGTTGCCCTGGTTCTAGTTGCAACACTTGCTTTTTACTGGA
Source organism: Vicia faba (assembly GCA_948472305.1). Lineage (NCBI taxonomy): Eukaryota > Viridiplantae > Streptophyta > Magnoliopsida > Fabales > Fabaceae > Vicia > Vicia faba. The sequence goes on along the minus strand of OX451738.1, from coordinate 930,027,021 downwards.
AACACGTTTTGACCATGAAATTTCAAATCCATTTTCAAAACTTTCTTTCCAAATTTCTTGAGCTACAATTTATATAAATTTGGCACGAGGGTGTGGTTGTCTTCGTCTTGAAGAGACAAAGCGAATGTCATAGGTCTGAGCTTCTGATTTTACAGTTTGAGAGACCTGCAATTCACGTTAGTTGGAGGTTGAAGATGACCAACGTGTCATCTTCCAACCAATGATGGTGTGCCACTTGTTTTTTTTGAATTCTGATTTTATTTTTGATTCTATGCTTTATTCACTAATGACCATGATATGCACAACGCGCCAGATCCTTTGGATCTTATTACTAACGCGTTTTGACTCTCATCCAATGGTCCACATATTTTTGACTTTTATTTTATTTTCTGATTTTTATATTTAATTGTTTTAAACTTAAAAAAATCATAGAAAATTCATTTTAAGTCCAAAAAATCTGAATTTTTTTTTGATTATTCTCTTTCTGATTTTTGTTTTTTCACAATTTAATTTTGTGTTTTGGTATTTTTTTATAAACTTACACTTTATTTGAATTGTTTTAAATGTTTAAAAATAATTTTATTAATTTTTAAATTCTAAAAAAATTATGGAATGATCCAATGATATTGTGACAAATATTTATGACCTTATTTTATTTTTGTTTCTGACTTTGTTATTTTTTATCATTTTTGTTTTATTTTACCCCTTTATTTTAATTTTAAAAATAGTTTATGACTTTAAAAATTTACCAAAAAATTTATAAAATCATTTTAGTTCATTTCTGATTTTTCTATGGTCTTACTTTTTATTTCTTGATTAATTTGAACATAGTTGATATTTTTCTCTTTTATTTCTAATTTTTTTAAACATTATTTTTAAACCTTTTTGTATATATATTAAAATATAATATTATTTTGTGACTATTTTCTGGCTGATCTTGGATTAAATTTTTTATCATGAACTTTATTAATATCATTGGATTCATGGTGTTGAGTCTAACTCCACAAAAATGAATGAATGATTTTAATAATAGTTTGATTAAATTTAATCCAAAAGTGGTTTGTATATTCTCTCCCACCCCTATTCATCTCATCTCCTTCTTATTGCACTAAATGTTGTTGGAGCATGATATCTATATCATGTCTCAAAACAAATGGTGCATAGATTGCTATTGACCGGTCTCAAAATAGGTGCGACTTCTATATAAGTCCACTTACGATTGCTTAACATAGCGCTAAATTTTGTCCCGATTCGAATAAATTTTATGCACTATTTAATTTTAGCTTTTACATTTCATGCCATTTTCATTTTTGCTCATTTGAGTATTTACTTTCTTGTCATTTTTATTTTTGCTCACTTGAGTTTTACTTTTCTTTTTAAAAAACACCTAATAATCAAAACAAACCCTAAAAATATTTAATGATACTTGGACTATTTGGTTACTATCCTTGGCATTATGGAGCATTGGACTTTTGGACTTAGGATTAGAAACCTTGGCCTATGATTGGAGACCCTGTGATCTTATCTGATTATTTTTTCTGGAGCTCTTGAGGTTTACCTCAAGACATTGGGTTGTTTGTTTATTTTGTGTGCAGGTTATTGTGATTACACTCTTTGTTTGTAATATGGAATTCACCCGTATACAGCCGTTACCCTGTCCAATTTTTATGAAGACTTAATACACTTGAAGTTTGGTTCTCTCAAGAGGTCTAGTATTTTTGCTTGTTTGGTTTCAAATCCAAAGAATGAGAATTCTATCTTGGCTCATAGTGTCAAGTATTGGCTTCTTGTTGGTTAGATGGTTCTTATCCATAGCTTTTACCTTATGCTTTAGGATAGCCTTTTCTTCTCCTCCCATCTTCTTTAATTTCAAAAATCTTCTCCCTCCTTTTTAAAACTCTTCTTGTTTTAAACTTGAACCACTTTCATAATAAACTTGGACTTAGGTCCATGCATTTTCAAACATTTTCATAAGTAAACTCCAATAAAATTAATAATACTTTGACATCCTTTTTGTGAGAAGACTAAAAGTCAATCAATCTCATTCAAACCATTTTGCCACCTTGGCTTTCATCTTTAAACTATTCTAAAAAAGATTGGACTCTTGTCAATCCTTGTAGTGATGCAAACAACTATACTTCTACAATATGTAGTGAAGATATATATTTTCCACTTGGGTGTTGAGTGAGGCATTGTTGATTTTAAAATCCAAGCCATATCCTCCACTTTGAGATGATACAAATTCTCCTTTCTCATGATTGTATGTAGTAAGTATGTTTTCCACACGGACAATGACGATGATGTCTTATCTCATAAAATTTACCAACACACTTGTGTTTTAAAATTTTTAAAAGAGGAACTACGTGTACCCTGATTCCCTATTGCACAGAAGGTGGTACGTAGGCACTAAAGGTTCACAACCGCGGCGGGTGCAAAAACCATTAAAATATATATTTCTTTTCTCACCTCCACCATCCATTTTTTTTACAATATTTTTTATAGCCAAAATATACAGATTTTACAAAGAGGTTCATGCGGAGTACCGTAGATGTTTAGGGTGCTAATACCTTCCCTTTGCATAAGCAACCCCCTTACCTAGAATCTTTCCCCCTCTTTTTAGGTTATTCACTCTTTTCCCATTCCTTTGGAAATAATAAAGCATGGTGGCGATTTTTATTTTGATTTGTATAAGTCTAGTCAATCCAATGGCTTAGTCTTAAACTTTTCCACCGCTACAGAAAAATAGCGACTTCACTGGGGAAAGATTGACCTCTTGCTGGTCCATCCCTAAGTGGGTTGAGCCTATCTTTGTTTATATATGTATATGTGTTATTATTGTTTTTGTGTTATATGTTGTATATATGTTTGTCTGGATTTTCCTGGTTTTCAGGGTGCTTGGTGATTACTCATAAGTCCTATACCCAGACTTGGGAAAACTTTAAGATAGGACGGGAGGTATAGTCATGTTAACTTTGAGAGAGTAATCCCAAAAAAGGAGGCATGAGATCCCCCACTCAGTGGAGGCCCCTTTGACTGTAGTGTCGTTTACTGAGTAATCGAGAAGACATACTGCTTTCGACCTGAGAGCCTACTGAAACTGAGGACCGTAGAATACCAAACCCATCTTGGCCTTTTAGGTGTAGTGTGAAAGCTATGATAGAGTAATCCAGAAATAGTTGTCACGTGATGCTACGCTCAGACGAGTCTTTCTTGAGAATATTACTAATTACCGAGTTAATCGGGAAGTTGGTAATATCCGAAGGAAGGATGTAGACTCTGGGAACCTCTAGAACCTTGTTCGGCAGGTGATAACTTTTAGACCAACACCTTATGGGTAGTACCTTCGACCTCATGCTCGTGACGTTGAACCTATGAACCCTATATGTGTGATCTTGTGTGTGATTGCTGCATCATGCATCCATGCACTCATAAGCATCTTTTTGAGAGATCTTATTTTAAGGGATTTAAAAGTTGACCATTTGTGAATATCTCAGGTACTTTTTAAACATGGATTTTGGAAAGGGAAAGACCGGGAAATACAGTTTCAAGGATCCTAAGATAGATGAGTTGATCAGTCTAATTCCTGAGATTGAGTGTTCAGCAGATTTTCGGAAGAAGTATGGATCCATTATTCCTCTCATGAAGCTGAAGATGAAGGAGGGTATTCTCTCGACCTTGGTCCAGTTATATGATCCGATGTATCATTGCTTTACTTTTCCCGACTATCAGTTGATGCCCACACTGGAAGAGTATTCTTATCTATTGGATTTACTTGTTATCGATCGTGTTCCTTTTACTGGTTTGGAGGGTGAGCCAAAACCACATGAGATTGCTGCTTTGATTCATCTGGGGAAGTCTGAGGTGGAAGCCCATATGACTACTAAAGGAGGGATTAGAGGATTACCAGCTCAGTTCTTATTGGAGAAAGCTCGTTACTTTGCCAGGATGAAGAGTATAATCACTTTTGAGGCCATCTTTGCTCCACTTGCTTACGGGTTGTTCTTATTTCCTAATGTGGACAAGTTTGTTGACATTAATGCTATCGGGATCTTCATGATTGGAAACCTAGTTCGTACCTTGTTGGGTGATGCTTATTACTCTATTCATCTTCAGAATTCTTATCATGGGGGAATGATTATCTGTTGCATGCCTCTGTTGTACTGGTGGTTTATCTCTCATATGCCTCAGTCTGATGCTTTTTGGGATGTCAAGAAGGAACCCAGTTGGGCTCCTAAGATCATGGCACTTACTCACTCGGATATTGATTGGTATCATCGAGCTTCAGGATATAGAGATTATTGACAACTGTGGTAGTTTCCCCAATGTACCTCTTCTTGGTACAAAGGGAGGAATTAACTATAACCATGTTCTTACACGACGACAGCTTGGTTATCTGATGAGGGATAAACCAAATAGTATTCATTTGAGTAGTTTCTTTCTGAATGAGGGAGAATACCATAGGGAAGCTAGGGAGCAGATTGCAAAGGCCTGGCGTCACATTCATAAGAAGTGTAGGAAAGTCTTGGGACCTAGGGGAGCTGTTTCTTTGGAGCCATATCTTCAGTGGGTCCAAGAGAGGGCTATTCAGTTGAAGATGCCGTATTCGTGGGAAACACCTATGCCTGATTTGTTTGTGAAGACCACTCCTCCCTTATTAGATGATATAGAAGAGTTACAACTTTCTTTGGTCAGGATGAAGCAGGAAAATGATGCTTGAAAGAACAAGTGCCAAACTTTAGAGATTTTCTATAGAGCAGACTTGAAGGAGAAAGACGACTTGATTGAGATCCTTGAGAGTCGAGCGATGGAATCTATGGAGAGGCAAGTGGATTTATTTTCTCCTAAGCCTCAATCAAATGCTAATTACTCACTTCCTGATTCAGGTGATTGGAAGGAGGTTGCCACCAGATATGCGGAAGAAAACCAAAGGTTGAAAGCTCAAATTGCCAGGCTCACGGGGAAGTTTCAGCGTATAGAGTGATCCGTTTTACTTCTCACGGTTTTAGATTTTATTTTCATCTTGTACTTGGGATCATTGAAACTTGTAATCCATCTTGGAGTTGTTATAATGGAATTTTCAGTATTTTCAAATACGTTATTACCTTGATATTTGCAATATGTCCATAAATTTTAAATCCCTTGAAATATTAAATAAAATAAATCATGTGCACCACATATCATGCATCATATTGCACATATTTCTTGCATTTTTTATGCATATCCAGGTGTCTTACCAAGATTTTACTTTGTTCAGCAAGCTGACTCACTACTACAACACTCGGGATAATTTCATAAAGAAGATGGACAACTTAGAACAAGAGAATCTCGAGCTGCGCGAGGATGTTCCTGCTTTGAAGGCCGGTATGTCCAATCTGACTTCTCTGATGGAAGCTCTGGTGGCTGCTCAGAATCAGCCACCGAGTGTCCAACCTCAACCAACAAGGGCAACTACTGAAGCTCCGACTGTTCCTGTATCTGCTACTCCAGCTGTTGTTCAGAATCGCATGCCTCAAGGTTATCCAAGGGGAATGCTAGAGAATTTTGCACCTGAAGGTTTCAATCCTTGTCCTCAAGATACTCCAGTTGTTCAGACTATTATTACTCCGACACCTCCTGTGGTGCATGCTGCTCCTTCTGCGCCTCCTTCGGTGAATATGGTTTTGTTTATTACTGATGATGTATGCCGTCCTTTCCCTCCATCGAGTGAAGACTTGGGTCTTTATGACAGAATGGATGATTTTCAAGAGCATTTTGACAAGATGCCAAGAGAGATGAAGGCCCTCAGGGGAAAAGAGCTATTTGGTCAGAATGTGAATGAGTTATGCTTGGTCCCAAATGTTAAGATACCTTATAAGTTTAAGGTCCCGGAGTTTGAGAAGTAAAAGGGCAACAATTGCCCTCGTTCTCATCTGGTGATGTACATGAGGAGAATGTCTACCCATACTGATGATCAGCGTCTGCTGGTTCACTTTTTCAGGATAGTTTGACCGGTGCTGCACTTAAGTGGTATATGAGTTTGGACAACGTCAATATACATACTTTCAATGATTTGGGAGAAGCATTCATCAAACAATATAAGTACAACGTGGACATGGCACCTGACTGTGATCAACTCAGGGCCATGGTTCAGAAAGACATTGAATCATTCAAATAATATACACAGAGATGGCGTGAGGTAGTCGCCCAAGTGATTCCTCCATGGAAGAGAAGGAGATGACTAAGATTTTCTTGAAAACTTTGGGTGCTTTCTACTTCGAGAGTATGTTAGCAAGTGCGCCAAGTGACTTTACTGAAATGGTAGGAATGGGTATCTGCTTAGAAGAGGTTGTAAGAGAGGGTCGTTTAACGAAGAGTGAAAGTTCTGGAGGTGTGAAGAAGCCATCTTATGGGTTTACCAAGAAGAAGGAAGGGGATGAAAATGTTGTTATGTAAGAGAGGAGGGTTAATAATCCTAGAAGGAATTATCAACGTCATCAGTAAGTCGCCTCAATTACTCCAGTTATGGGTGCAGCTCCAACTACCGCTGCTTATCAAAGACTGTCCCAGCAGGGGAATCAAGGGTATAATCAGAGAAGGGAGAGTTATGACCCTATTCCTATGAGCTATATAGAGTTACTACCAGCATTGATTCAGAAGAAGTTGGTTCAGACCCGATCACCTTCCACTGTACCATCACCATTGCCTTGGTATTACAAGGCAGACCAAACATGTGCTTTTCTTCAGGGAGCACCAGAGCATAATGTTGAGAATTGTTATCCTTTAAAGACTGAGGTGTAGAAGTTGGTGAATTTTGGTATTCTATCTTTCAAGGACGTGGGACCTAATGTGAAAGACAATCCTCTACCCAAGCATGGGGGAGTAAATGCTGTGAATATGGTGGCCGGTTATCTAGGAGACTTCCGAATTTTTGATATTAATCTGGTTAGAGGAGATTTGGTGAAAATGCATGCAGACCTTTGTGAATTTAGCTACTATACGCATGACCATGCCGGTTGTGCTATTTGCAGTATAGATATATAGGGTTGTGATAAGATAAAGGCTGATTTACAAGAGATAATGGATGAGGGCTTAATCCACATAATCAGGCCTAGGGCAGAGTATGAAGAGGAGGTGAATATGGTTTCTGGATGTCCTGGAGAACTCAGAATTTTTGATGTAGAGTATATGAACGAGGACCTTGTGTAGTTGCATGCTACTTTCTACCATATGGCTGGTCAAGTGGAACACCAATATGGATCTTGCTGAGTTTGCTATCGAGATTCCCGAGGATGTTTAATCGTGAAGAAGGGTGTTCAGTTGTTGTTAGATAATGGAATTATCAATGTTACAAGTCAAAGGGATGATTACCATGAAGTTGATATGGTTAAGGTTTGTTTGACTGAAGAAGAGTCGGATGAAGAGTATGCCTCCGTAGATGAGTATTTATCCCCAGATGAGGATTTGTTTTCCAGAAATGACTCAATAATGACTGATTATGTTGAAGAAGGGGTAAACGTCATTGTACCATATTTTAGGGCACCCGCCCATGTTGAAGTTGAGTATTATAGCAAGCCAGTTGTTACCCCATTGGTGATTAGTTTGTCGGGTCCTATCCCCTACAAGTTAGATAAGGTTGTGGCTTACAAATACAATGCTACAATCTTAGAGGATGGAGTGGAAGTTCCTATCCAGCCAATTCTTGATGTCAGGAATATTGCTGAAAATAGCAGGGTGACCCGCATCGGTCGTGTGTTTGCACCAGTTGTTCGAAGAGATGTTAGTACTGGAAAGAAAATTGATGAGAATGTTGAACCCAAGAAGGCTACGGGTGAGACTAGTGGGGATGCATTAGAGAAAGAAGTGGATGGTATTTTGAAGATAATCAAGATGAGCGACTACAAAATTGTAGATCAACTACTGCAGACTCCTTTAAAAATATCTATCTTGGCGTTATTGATGAACTCTGCTCACAAAGAATCCTTGATGAGGGTATTGGACCAAGATTTTGTGGAGAGTGATATGCCCATATACCAATTCAGCATTGTAATAGGGAGCATTACGTCATGTAATAACTTGAGTTTCTGCGATGATGAATTACCAGATGAAGGAAGGAGTCACAACCTGGCCCTCCACATCTCTATGAACTGCAAGAATGATTCACTATCCAATGTGCTGATTGATAATGGATCCGCTTTGAATGTTATACCGAGGAGTACGCTCATAAAGTTGAAATATCAAGGAACACCTATGCGCCCGAGTGGCATCATTATGAAAGCGTTTGATGGATCAAGGAAATCTGTTATTGGTGAAGTGGACTTGCCTATTCATATAGGACCACATTTGTTTCAGATAACCTTCCAGGTCATGGATATTGTACCCACTTATAGATGTTTGCTAGGAAGACCGTGGATACATGAGGCAGGGGCTGTCACTTCAACTTTACACCAGAAACTGAAGTTTGTACGTGAAGGGAAAGTAGTGATCATAAATGGGGAACAAGCATTATTGATATCTCATTTGTCCTCTTTCAGCATTGTGGAGAAGGATGAAGCTGCTGTTGGAACCCATTTCCAAGCCTTATCCATTGACAACATAAGAGGAAATGATAATTCCATGGTTTCACTTAAGGACGCGCATCTGGTTGTGCGTAAGGGTCATAGTGAAGTATAGGGACAGATCATGGATCCACCCGTGAACAAGAACAGAGCTGGCTTGGGGTTCTCTTTGAAGAATGAGAAAGGAAAGGGCATGAAGCTGAAGTCTGCTGCGAGCAAGTATTAAGACATCTTCTGTAGCACGGGTTATCTTCATCCAACTGTCTCTGAGATTAATGCCATTATGGAAGATGAAGCAGAGCAGGAAATGCCAAATCATGTGACACACGAAGTTAGGGTTCAGAACTGGATCACCATTGGTGTTCCCTCTTTCATACATGTTTCAAAGTAATTTGTTTTGTTAATCTTTTTGAAAAAAAGCTTTCACTCTGCCCAAGGTGGAAGTATTAATGTTGTAAGGCTTATCTGTTTGTTGTGACTTTTAAAATCAATAATAAAAGTTGTCTTTGTTTCCCAAATTGTGTCTTTATTTTATGCTTTTTCTTGGAAAATGGTAATAAAAAAAACCCTTCAAATAAATAATAACTGAAATTCAATCTGCATGATCACTTGTTATATGTGTCAGTTTCTAAAAGCTATCATAAATCATATGTGCAGATTAATTAAAAAACCCATTGAATACAATGACCCTGCACTATCTCCCAACTTTGAATGTCCTGTGTATGGGGCTGAAGAAGAAGATCATGATGAGATTCCAGAAGAGGTCTCACGGTTGCTTGAGCACGATAAAAATACCATTCAGCCATATAAAAAGCCATTGGAAGTGATCAATTTAGGTTTAGAAGAAGATCCGAAGGAAGTCAAGATTGGAGCATTGCTGCATCTCGATGTGAAGAGCAGGTTGATTGAACTATTGAAAGAGTATGTGGATATTTTTGCTTGGACTTATCAAGATATTCCATGTCTAGATACAGATATTGTAGAGCACTGTTTTCCGTTGAAGCCAGAGTGGTCGCCAATTAAACAAAAGTTGAGAAGAACTCACCCAGATATGGCAGTGAATATCAAAGAGGAGGTTCTAAAGCAGATTAATGTTGGTTTTCTTGTGACATCAGTGTATCCACAATGGATTGCCAATATTGTCCCAGTACCAAAAAAAAGACGGAAAAGTCCGCATGTGCGTAGATTACAGAGATCTAAATAAAGCTAGTCCAAAAATGATTTTCCATTGCCACACATTGATATGTTAGTGGATAGCACAACAAAATTCAAAGTATTCTCGTTCATGGACGGATTTTCAGGGTATAATCAAATAAGAATGGCTCCGGAGGACATGGAAAAAACAATGTTTATCACACCCTGGGGAACATTCTGTTACAGAGTGATGCCCTTCGGGTTCAAGAACGCTGGTGCAACGTACCAGAGGGCTATGACAACCCTATTCCATGATCTGATGCACAAGGAAATTGAAGTGTATGTTGATAGTATGATTGCCAAATCCCAGACTGAAGAAGGGAATGTAGAAGATTTGTTGAAGTTGTTTTAGCGTTTGAGGAAGTATCATCTCCGCTTGAATCCAAATAAATGAACCTTCGGTGTTCGATCATAAAAATTGTTGGGTTTCATTGTTAGCCAGAAAGGAATTGAAGTTGACCCTGATAAAGTCAAAGCAATTCAAGAGATGCCAGCGCCAAGAACTGAAAAGCAAGTAAGAGGGTTCCTCGGGCGTTTGAATTATATTTCCAGATTCATTTCCCACATGACTGCAACATATGAACCGATCTTTAAGTTGTTAAAGAAATATCAAGGTTGTGTAAGGACGGATGACTTCCAGAGAGAATTTGAAAGTATTAATGAATATCTTCTTGATCCTGCTATCTTGCTCCCTCCTGTCGAAGGAAGACCGTTGATTGTGTATCTGACAGTGTTAGATAAATCCATGGCTTGTACTCTGGGACAATAGGATGAAACAGGGAAGAAGGAGTTCGCCATTTATTATCTCAGTAAAAAATTCACTGTTTGTGAGTTGCGGTATTCCATGCTGGAAAAGACATGTTGTGCTTTGGCCTGGGCGCAAAAGCGTTTGTGGCAGTATATGTTGAATCACACTACTTGGTTAATCTCCAAAATCGATCCAATCAAGTACATTTTTGAAAAGCCTGCTCTTACTGGGAGAATTGCCCACTGGCAGGTGTTGTTATCTGAATATGATATCAAATACCGCACTCAAAAAGCTATTAAAAGCAGTGTGTTGGCAGATTATCTTGCTCACCAACCATTGGAGTATCACCGGTCTGTAGAATATGATTTCCCAGATGAGGATGTGATGTTCCTGAAAGTGAAAGATTATGATGAACCATTGCCTGAGGAAGGTCCTGACCTCGAATCTCGTTGGAGTATGATATTTGATGGAGCTGTGAATGCTTATGGTAAAAGAATTGGTGCTGTGATTGTCACTCCACATGGATCACACATTCCTTTTACTGCAAGGTTGACCTTTGATTGTACTAATAATATGGCAGAATATGAGGCTTGCATCATGGGTCTCGAGGAAGCTATTGATCTCAGACTTAAAATTCTAGATGTGTATGGTGATTCAGCTTTGGTAATAAATCAGATTAAAGGAGAATGGGATACTCGTCACCCCGGCTTGATCCTTACAAAGATTATGCTAGAAGATTGTTACCCTTCTTTAACCAAGTTGAATTCCATCACATTCCTAGAGATGAAAATCAAATTACGGACGCTCTAGAAACTCTGGCTTCTATGTACCATGTAAATACTTGGAATGATATACCTCGAAGTACGATTCAACGTCTGGATAGGCCCACTCATGTGTTTACAACAGAGGAGGTAGCAGATGAAAAACCTTGGTGTCATGACATCAAGCATTTTCTTCAGACTCAGGAATACCCGTTTGGTGCTTCGAAGAAAGAAAGAAAGACAATGAGAAGATTGGCTGGAAGTTTCTTCCTCAGTGAAAATGTGTTGTATAAGAGAAATTATGACACGTTCTTGCTCAGATGCATGGATAGACACGAAGTAGACATGTTGATGCATGAGGTTCACGAAGGTTCATTTGGCACTCATGCTAATGGACATTCGATGGCTAAAAGGATGCTAAGGGCAGGTTACTATTGTCTGAAAATAGAATCTGATTGTTACAAATTTGCAAAGAAGTGTCATAATTGCCAGATTTATGCAGACAAGGTCCATGTGCTTCCGACACTTCTTAATGTGATTTTCTCCCTATGGACTTTCTCTATGTGGGGTATTGACTTGATTGGGATGATAGAAACCAGAGCTTCGAATGGACACCGTTTTATCTTGGTAGCAATTGATTACTTCACCAAGTGGGTGGAGGCTGCTTCATATGCTAATGTTACCAAGAAAGTGGTTGTGCGCTTCATTAAGAATAATCTTATATGTCGGTATGGTGTGTCGAACAGAATTATCACTGACAATGGCTCGAATCTGAACAACAAGATGATGATAGAACTTTGTGAGGAATTCAAGATGTTCTATCACAATTCATCTCCGTACAGGCCGAAGATGAATGGGTCTGTTGAAGCTGCTAATAAGAATATCAAGAAAATTATCCAGAAAACGGTTGTTACTTATAAGGATTGGCATGAAATGCTCACTTTTGCTTTGCATGGATATCAAACATTTGTCCGCACTTCAATAGGAGCAACCCCATTCTCCCTGGTGTATGGAATGGAAGTTGTACTCCCAGTCGAAGTTAAGATTCCCTCTTTGCGTGTGATAATGGAAACCAAGTTGACATATGATGAATGGGTCAAAAACCGGTTTGACCAATTGAATCTGATCGAAGAGAAGAGGATGACAGCTTTATGTCATGGACAGTTATATCAGAAAAGAATGAAGAAAGCTTTTGATAAAAAGGTCAAACCTCGTGAATTCAGAGAAGGCGACCTCGTGCTTAGGAAGATCATGTCTTTCAACACTGATTCTAGGGGCAAGTGGACTCCCAATTTTGAAGGCCCATATGTTGTCAAGAAAGCCTTCTCTAGAGGTGCATTAATTCTTTAAAATATGGATGGCGAGGAGTTCTCACGTCCCATGAATGCTGATGTAGTCAAGAAATACTTCGCCTAAAGAAATAAAAGAACAACTCGCTAATTTGAAAACCCGAAAGGGCGGCTTAGGAAAAAAAGAGCGTCCCGGTAGGCCGAAAACCTGAAAGGGTGGTCTAGGCAAAAATTAGAGACATAAACATAATAAATTTCCCGCTAAGCTGAAAACCCGCAAGGGCAGTTTAGGCAAAAGTTAGGGACTTTCTTGAAAAGTAACTACATCAGACAAGACTTGATCATTGGAGCAACAATCTTCTCGGATTCTCATCACACTTTAACAGAAGTTGCTACTCGGGATTTCAAAAGTTGTTAGAGGGGATAGTGGTCATTGTATCTCAATGTATCTTTTTCATTATATATTACCATTTTCCGAACTTTGTAATTATCCATGGAGTCTCGCCATTCGCAGACTACCATTCTATTAATGAAATTTGAGCTTTTACCCAATTCTTTGTATTTATTATTTTATTTAGGTTGGAAAGACTCCATTTATTATTGATTATAACTTTCAAAGCAAAAAGATTAAATAACAAAATCGATTTTTCAAAAAGAATTTACAATTTGCTTTTACTTTGGAATTTGTGATGAAATAATGACAACAAAAATAGTGATCCCAGGAATGGAAAAGCTCCATTTGTTTTAAGAAGTTTTTTGTTCCCCTTGGTAAGGTTCACTCAGGATGATTCCCCGTATTGGGTTCGTGACTCTGGTATCCTCAGTCAAGTTTGGATTCATTTCTCCTCTTTTTTGAGTTTTCATGATGTAAGGTTTCAATCCGAGATTTCTCCAGTGAAGTTTTCATTCGGTCCAATGGAAGTTCTTTTTCCAGAGAAGTTGGTACCATAACCACTCTTGAAGAACGCAGGTCCCCGATTTCTCTAGTGAAGAACGTATTGTGGTTTTCCCTTTAAGGATATGGTGATTAACCTCCCCAATAAAGTGGACCTGAATTCCCCAGTGAATGTTTTGATGATTTGGTGTCCATCTACTTTGCTTGAAATTGGTTTTGCAATCCCCAGTAGAAGTGTTACTTTTGAAAATATTTGTTTCCCCGGTGAAGCCTGGAAAAGGATGTTCTACCCCTGTATCTGTACTATTCTGTCACTTTGTTTTATTTACTTCCTGATTGTGTTTCTCCCCAGTAAAGCTAAAGCAGTCAGTAGGTTTTGTTTCCTCAGTTGGCATTTACTTTTTCTTTGAATGATCATCTTGGATGTGATTTAGCCGAGTGTTGTTTGTGCCCGAGGTGGTTTTGCCTGGTTACTCCCAGTGTTGTATATCTGTTTTGTCAGCATACGCACGATAACACTCATACATTCATACATACATCATGCATAGCTAAAATTGGAAAATCATTGTTCATTGACATTTGTTAATATTTTTTGTTGACATATCACCCTGTTTTGCAGAGTTACATTGTCCTCTCTTCAATAGAGTGTTGGCCTTAAGCAGAAAGCGTATATTCTTTCAATTTCCCCACTGAGTTGTCCCTCGTGGAAGATTTTTGCTTTATCCTTCCTGTACAGCTCCTTGTTTGGATGGATTTGGTTTTCCCTGTTGAGTTTATTTCTCAAAGGATGTATTTTAGTTAACTGTTTCATTCCAGTTTATTTCTGGTTTGAATCTTTGGTTCCACAACAATATTATTTACTTTGGATTTCTGAAAGCTTCGAGTTTTGGTTTGTGCATTTATTTTGCACAAGAAGACTTTATCTCCTCAGCAGGAATATAGTGGCATTTCCTCAGGAAACCATACTATGCTCCCCAAAAAGTCATTTCTTTTTACAATCCTCCATAACAACAAGTAGTCGGTCTCTTTATTTGAGCAACTTGTACTTCCCCGTAAAAGTCCACGTTACTTTTTTTTGGTATCTTCTCTATGAGTGGATAGTTTGCAGTCCGTCGTCAGTTTACGCCAGTGGATGGCAAGACTTTCAAATTCGCAGAAACAACTCGTTGTGAAATCTTTGCAAGTGAAAGTCTCTTTATTTGAGACAACTTACATATTACCCTTTCCCGGCAAAGTGCCTTGGTTAAAGAAGAAGTTAAGACCCGTTCTAGGAAAAATGCCAGAATTTTAGGGAAACTTGTTATCTTTTTGCTACCCTCAGTGAACGTTGGTAGTTCATCATCAGTGAACTAAGGTGTTATGATGCATTTTCCTTCTACCTTCAGTGAAAGTTGGTAGGTCATTGGAAGTGAACGTCAATGATTGTTATCTTTTTGCTACCCTCAGTGAACTTTGGTAGTTCATCGTCAATGAACGGCGGTGCTATGATATATTCTCTTTCTACCTTCAGTGAAAGTTGGTAGGTCATTGGCAGTGAACGTCGATGATTGTTATCTTTTTGCTACCCTCAGTGAACATCGGTAGTTCATCGTCAATGAACGACGGTGTTATGATATATTCTTTTCTACCTTTAGTGAAAATTGGTAGGTCATTGGCAGTGAACGTTGATGATTGTTATCTTTTTGCTACCCTCAGTGAACGTTAGTAGTTCATCTTCAATGAACGGAGGTGTTATGATATATTCTCTTTCAACCTTCAGTGAAATTTGGTAGGTCATTGGCAGTGAACGTCGATGATTGTTATCTTTTTGCTACCCTCAGTGAACGTTGGTAGTTCATCGCCAGTGAACGGCGGTGTTATGATATACTCTCTTTCTACCTTAAGTGAAAGTTGGTAGGTCATTAACAGTGAACGTCGATGATTGTTATCTTTTTTCTACCCTCAGTGAACGTTGGTAGTTCATCGTCAGTGAACGGCGATGTTATGGTATATTCTCTTTCTACCTTCAGTGAAAGTTGGTAGGTCATTGGCAGTGAACGTCGATGATTTTTATCTTTTTGCTACCCTCAGTGAACGTTGGTAGTTCATCGTCAGTGAACGATGGTGTTATGATATATTCTCTTTCTACCTTCAGTGAAAGTTGGTAGGTCATTGGCAGTGAACATCGATGATTGTTATCTTTTTGCTACCCTCAGTGAATATTGGTAGTTCATCTCCAGTGAACGAAGATGCTATGATATTTATCTTCCTTCTACCTTCAGTGAATGTTGGTGGCTCACCCTCAGTGAACGTTGGTGTTGTTATTTCTTTCCTCTTTCTACCTTCAGTAATCGTTGGTAGCTTTACCTCCAGTAGGAGTCTGTGTGTCCTTTGACCATTTTACCATCCTCCCTGAGTCAGGTCTTTTGATCCACCAATGATTTATTTTCCTAGTAGGGTTGCTCTCTTGTTTATTTATTATTGTTACATCCCCAATGGTGTTTTACGTCTCTTCGGTCTTGCTCATATGCATTCATGCTCATAAACATTGCATGGCATCTTAGGGCCAAAAATAGTTTTTTTTTTTATATTTAAGTATCTTCGATCGCGTCGACACGAAGATTTTTAACCTTCATATCTCCGGATAGAAGAAACTTAAATAAGGGTAGCTGTTGTACCCAAATTTTCCCCCTAAGATCCCTTCATCATACCATGTTGATTCCATTACAATAAGACCACACTAGGATTCTTGGTTCCCATCCCTATATTTAGCTTTGCACTTTGAGGAATCACCAAGCACCTTGACTTGTGTTATTTTGTGATCATGAATATTTTCTGTCTTGATTTCTTGTTTTAATTAATAAAATGCAATGTTGGTTTGTCTTTCTTGTTATCCATGTAGGTAAAGGCAATGAGATTTAACAAGTTGCCCATGGGTTCATGAGTTTATTTCCATTCCCTAATCAATAAAGCTTGAGAAGTTCAAGCCTCACCATTAAAGTTATTTTGGAGGAAATGGCATGGCAAGCTTATTTTGGTTCACCACATTTCAAGATTATCAAATTTGATCCAAAAAGTAAAAGGGGTTGATTGAAAATTAGTCATGTTTGGACAAGATTTTATTCCTTTTGGTCACAAGTGCATGTTCCTCTCAATTCTAAAGATATGGAAGTGGTTGTGGTTTCTATGAGTTCTCATTATCATCCTCAACAACTTATATTTATAAAGCATTTGTTTTGGCACAAGAAGTTTGTTCAAAATTGTCAAAGTTCCTTAAGGCATGTTTCTTAATCTAGGAGCTAGGGTTTTGAACTTCAAAGGAGTATATCTTGCTCATCTTTTGGTATTTTTGAGTGATTCCAAAGACATCATTCTCTTCAAAGGGTTATTAACAAACCACTTCAAAAGTTCAAAGGAGTTTTCATATGGAAGAAACTTGATGAGGAAGAAAGATTACAAGTCCTCCAGATGAATCCCCAATTTTCCATGTATGACTTCAAATGATCATAACTTGGTAAATTTTTATCACCTTGAGCCCACTCTTTTTATACAATGATCTTGAGGATGTGAACTTTATGCCTTCTTTTATATGAAAAGTTAGAAAATGGATGGAAATTTCCCTAAGGATACAACAATTCATAACTCTCTCAATTTTTGGAGATTTTAAATGGTTCAAGTTTCAAAATTTCATTCAATAGATTTACTTCATGCCATCTTTTTTGGTCAAGAGAAAATTCCAAGTGGAAGGCTATGTTTGAATGCAAGAAATTATAGGTCACTTTTGAAGAAAAATTTAAAATATTTCTAAATATGGAAAGTCAACATTTTTTCTCCAACTTTGACTCAACACAACTTTCATCTCAAGCATCCATTTGATTCCATTTTTTCCCTTGCAAAGCTTGTAACCTCATATTTATAAAGCATCAAGAATCATGCCTCAAGACCCCTTGAGCTGAGAATGCCATTGAATTGATCTCGGTAACTTGGAACTGAAGTTTCTCCATAAGTCAAAATTTGAAATCCTTGTTTTGGCTTCTAATCACAAATTTTCCATGCGTTTTTGCCTCTAAACATGTTTAGTGAACTTCCAGAATTGATTAGCACAACAAAACGCGCGTTTTGGAAGAGTTTTGAGCAAATTGGAAGTCACATTTTTCTTGTTTGTAACTTCACACGATTTTCCTCCAAACTTCATCATTTCACACGCTTGGACATTCCATTTGATTCCCTATAAATAGAGGGTCATTCCCCATTCATTTCCTCAAGCTTGGATAGCCAGAATCACCCTTCCAAACTTGTTCTATAACTCAGAATTCAGCAACTTAGAAATCCATACACAAGACTTTTTCAATCCAATTTTTTCATCAATTCACCTTCCTTGATCTTCCCTGAAACTAACCATATAATTACATTCAAGAATCATACCCTATATTGCTCCATAGAAGTCCAGTTTCAGAGCTCTGCAACTCAACTTCAATAGGTAGATTCCTTCATCAATTCTTCAAAACTCTGATATCATTGTGATGCTCTCATTGCCCTGGTTCTAGTCGCAACACTTGATTTTTACTAGAAACACGTTTTGACCATGAAATTTCAAATCCCTTTTCAAAACTTTCCTTCCAAATTGCTTGAGCTACAATTTATATAAATTTGGCGCGAGGGTGTGGTTGTCTTCGTCTTGAAGAGAAGAAGTGAATGGCATAGGTCTGAGCTTCTGATTTTACAGTTTAAGAGACCTGCAATTCACGTTGACTAGATGTTGAAGATGACCAACGTGTCATCTTCCAACCAATGATGGCGTGCCACTTGTTTTTCTTGAATTCTGATTTTATTTTTGATTCTATGCTTTATTCACTAATGACCATGATATGCACAATGCGTCAGATCCTTTGGATCTGATTAATGACGCGTTTTGACTCTCATCCAATGGTCCACATATTTTTTACTTTTATTTTCTTTTCTGATTTTTATATTTAATTGTTTTAAACTTCAAAAAATCATAGAAAATTCATTTTAAGCCCAAAAAATATGAAAAAATTATGAAAAATATTTTTGATTATTCTCTTTCTGATTTTTATTTTTTCACAATTTAATTGTGTTTTGGTATTTTTTATAAATTTACACTTTATTTGAATTGTTTTAAATGTTTAAAAAATACTTTTATGCATTTTTAAATTCTAAAAAAATTATGGAATGATCCAATGATATTGTGATAAATATTGGTGACCTTATTTTATTTTTGTTTCTGACTTTGTTATTTTTTTTTTATCATTTTTGGTTTATTTTACCCCTTTCTTTTAATTTTAAAAATAATTCCTGACTTTAAAAAATTACCAAAAAATTTATAAAATTATTTTAGTCCATTACTGATTTTTCTATGGTCTTGCTTTTTATTTTTTGATTAATTTGAACATAGTTGATATTTTTCTCTTTTATTTCTATTTTTTAAACATTATTTTTAAACCTTGTTGTATATATTAAAATGTAATATTATTTTGTGACTATTTTCTGGCTGATCTTGGGTTAAATTTTTGATCATGAACTTTACTAACATCATTGGATCCATGGTGTTGAATCTAACTCCACAAAAATGGATGAATGATTTTAATAATAGTTTGATTAAATTTAATCCAAAAGTGGCTTGTATATTCTCTCCCACCCCTCTTCGTCTCATCCCCTTCTTATTGCACTAAATGTTGTTGGAGCATGATCTCTATATCATGTCTCAAAATAAATGGTGCATAGATTGCTATTGACCGGCCTCAAAATAGGTGCGACTTCTATATAAGTCCACTTACGATTGCTTAACATAGCCCTAAATTTTGTCCCGATTCGAATAAATGATCACTCGTGGCCTAAACTTATGTTTGCAAGCCCAAGTATGTTAATTTGATCTCTTTGATCCAATAACCTTGAGATTCATTGTGTGGAGGCTTTGGTTCTTCCAATCCTCTAATGGATCTACAACACCTTTGGTCAACGCGGATCACTTAAACATCGTTGATCATTAAATGGTACTTTTAAGGATTCCAAATGGATGATATACTTGACAAAAAGCAAATGCAACTTGTTTTGTGGAGGCTTTGGTTCTACCATTCCTCTAATGAGTTCCAAATGCAAGTTTCAAGATGATCATCCAACTAACCACTAATCACTAATAATTGACTTTATCCTTTATTCTTTAATTATATGCCCCTTTTATTTTTAAGCACTATTTACTTTTAGCATTTACATTTCATGCCATTTTCATCTTTACTCATTTGAGTATTTACTTTCTTGTCATTTTTATTTTTGCTCACATGAGTTTTACTTTTCTTTTTAAAAAACACCTAATAATCAACACAAACCCTAAAAATATTTAATGATACTTGGACTATTTGGTTACTATCCTTGGCATTATGGAGCATTGGACTTTTTGGACTTAGGATTAGAAACCTTGGCCTATGTTTAGAGACCCTGTGATCTTATCTGATTATTTTTTCTGGAGCTCTTGAGGTTTACCTCAAGACATTGGGTTGTTTGTTTGTTTTGTGTGCAGGTTATTGTGATTACACTCTTTGTTTGTAATCTGGAATTCACCTGTATACAACCATTACTCTGTCCAATTTTTGTGAAGACTTAATACACTTGAAGTTTGGTTCTCTCAAGAGGTCTAGTATTTTTGCTTGTTTGGTTTCAAATCCAAAGAATGAGAATTCTATCTTGGCTCATAGTGTCAAGTATTGGCTTCTTGTTGGTTAGATGGTTCTTATCCCTAGCTTTTACCTTATGCTTTAGGATAGCCTCTTCTTTTCCTCTCATCTTCTTTAATTTCAAAAATCTTCTCCCTCCTTTTTAAAACTCTTCTTGTTTTAAACTTTAACCACTTTCATAATAAACTTGGAGTTAGGTCCATGCATTTTCAAACATTGTAAACTCCAATAAACTTAATAATACTTTGACATCCTTTTTGTGAGAAGACTAAAAGTCAATCAATCTCATTCGAACCATTTTCCACCTTGGCTTTCATCTTTAAACTTTTCTCAAAAAGACTGGACTCTTGTCAATCCTTTTAGTGATGCAAACAACTATACTTCTACAATATGTAATGAAGAGAGATATTTTCCACTTGGGTGTTGAGTGAGGCATTGTTGATTTTAAAATCCAAGCCATATCCTCCACTTTGAGATGATGCAAATTCTCCTTTCTCATGATTGTGGGTAGTAAGTATGTTTTCCACACGGACAATGACGATGATGTCTTATCTCTTAAAATTAACCAACACACTTGTGTTTTAAAATTTTTAACAGAGGAACTACGTGTACCCTGATCCCCTATTGCACAGAAGGTGGTACGTAGGCACCAAAGGTTCGCAACCGCGGAGGGTGCAAAAACCATTAACATATATATTTCTTTTCTCACCTCCACCATCCATTTTTTATACAATATTTTTTATAGCCAAAATATACAGATTTTACAAAGAGGTTCATGCGGAGTACCATATATGTTTAGAGTGCTAATACCTTCCCTTTGCATAACCAACCCCCTTACCTAGAATCTTTCACCCTCTTTTTGGGTTATTCGCTCTTTTCCCATTCCTTAGGAAACAATAAAGCGCGGTGGAGATTTTTATTTTGATTTGTATAAGTCTAGTCAATCCAATGGCTTAGTCTTAAACTTTTCTACCGCTACACAAAACACAAGCAACTTTCAAAACATGAGCTATCATCTAAGAGCCTGTAGATAACTACAGATGGAAAGGGTGCTAACACCTTCCCTTTCCATAATCTACCCCCCTTACTCAGAAAAATCTCGAAAATGTCTTTTTCTGTTCTTTTCACACTTTCCTTAATTTAGATAAAATAAAAGTCGGTGGCGACTCTTTCTTACCGTAACATTTGTAAACACAAACGCAAAACCAGTATATAAGAGTCGGTTCTTGTAACACCCCAATTCTACCCCAAGCAATTTACGGAAAATCAGAGTATAACAATTTCCAAAATAATCAGGATGCTACACATTCAACAGAGACACATAAACCTGCCATACTTTTAGAATAGATACATAACACTTAAAAAAAAGGAATGAACATAACTCATGAATATAGTCTTCATAACATAAACCAACTTTGATTAATCACGCATCAGATTCGTATTAATTCTCCATGTGAGACATAGCATCTTTTGAATCATAAAACAACATCAATACGATAACTCCTCAAATAACAACATAAGGTTTGATAATTAAACAACAAAATAAAACAAGCATTCATTTTCCCCCGAGTGCTACGTATCAGAGCAAATAACCCCAAACTTGAACTAACAACGCTAACAACTACTCCTCTTGGTTACCTGCACGTTACCAACAAAGGGTAAAATTCAAACAGAAGGGGTCAGATATCGAATACTATAATAGAACATATGATAAATAATATATCGAAATTAGTTTATGTAAAATCACCACTTCATACCAAATCAACATAAAACAATACCATTCACCAACACCTTAATTCAACTTATAACATTACCGTGCGTAAACAACACTTCAAATAAGCAACAAATCAACGACTCCAAATGTGACTCAATTATGCAAATGCACGTGGTACCGTTGGAGCAGAACTCCCAACTTAGAATGTGCCAGTTTACCGAGGCATAAGGCATAAGCCCTCAACATAAAATCTTGCCAATAAAGGCCAACGTGGTGAGCATTCGCTCCAACTTAGAACATGCCAATCTAGGCCAACTTTAATGTTATGATATGCTATGGGATGATATAAACAACCACAACTTGGCAACGCAACAACGACCACAATATAATAAAGGTCAACATAACAACAATTCACACCTTCAACATTGGCCAAAGGCCTATATCACCGTTATTACCAATTAATCAAGGGTAAATCACAACATTTACTTACTACAGAGATATCAAAACAAAACGACATTTTGGTCAATTCACAAAATACATCAATATACCAACATACCGAATTAATCAACTCATTTCCAATTATTTACCAACTTAATCAATTAATCTCATTTCTAAATTATTTTCATCACTAATAAAATACTAATTCAACCATTTAAAATATATATAGTCCACTGTTATTTATTCTCCATAAAATTGCTAACTTATTATACAACTAATGGGTGTGGCATTCTTCCATATAAAACTAGCTTTTAGCAACAACATTTAATTTACTGCTACTGAATACAATGACATTCATATATACTGCTACTAGCTATTACTGATATTATTTGAGAATTATGCAGCATAGTACCTTAGAAGGACAAGCAGAAAAACAAAGAAAACAGAGAAAACAAGTGTCCCTGCCTCACAGTGCCAAAGTGGCACTTTCCTCCACCTACTACACTAGTGCCAATCGGCACCTCTCCCTTTCCCAAAGGTTGCCGAACGGCAACCCCCCATATACAAAAGTGTCGGACGACACTTCCACTTCCAGTTTCGTTTTCATTCCTTCTTCTTATTTCCTATACTTAATTTCTATGCGTAGTTCCTATACTGCTTCAGTAATTCTTCTGTCTCCTAATCCAAACTCAACCAAGACAAGTGTTTAACACATCAACCCACATATTTTCCTTGACAT
This sequence comes from Vicia faba, assembly GCA_948472305.1. Lineage (NCBI taxonomy): Eukaryota > Viridiplantae > Streptophyta > Magnoliopsida > Fabales > Fabaceae > Vicia > Vicia faba. The sequence continues at coordinate 930,004,038 of OX451738.1, read as the reverse complement.
TTCTATAAATAAAACAATATTAATCAATTACTATCACAACATCATAAGCCAAACACAAGTCAATAAAACAGTAACAATTTCACATGTAAATTTCCACATACAAAATATCATATACCCCATTATAGTATAAGAAACCCACCCTTACCTCGTTTGATTTTGAAAATAATCAAGGAAGCTTCAATGGAATTTCTGGAAACTAGCCCTAGCAGCAGCTTCCTCGTTCTTTTCCTCTTCTCACAAAACCCTATTCTCTTTTCTCTTCTTATTTTATTTTTCCTGATAACACCACTTTCTCTCTTTTCTTCTATTTTCTAATAAAATATTATTATTTAACCCTTAGTAACTTAAATGGGCCTAAACAAAACACCCCCCTTTATTACCTCGCGACACCATACTTAAGCCCAACATCAATTCTAAACTTACTAGTAAAATGATACCTTAACTTATTTATACCTATATAAACCTGATTAAATTATTATTCCAACTTAATAAAATAATTCCGACTTCGACGATAAAAAAATCGAATTAAAATAAAATAATCAAAACAATATTTAATTAAATAAATAATTAAATATCGGGGCGTTACAACTCTCCCCCACTTAGAATATTTTCGTCCTCGAAAATAAAAGTTTACCTGGTTCAAATAACTCAGAGTAGGAGTCTCGCGTCTTGCTCTCCAACTCCCAGGTCATACTCTCTCCAGCAGCTCCTAACCAGACAACTTTCACCAATGCAATCTCCTTCCACCTTAGAATCTTCATCTCGCGATCCGTGATTTGCACAGGCATCGTCTCCACCGTGAGATTATCCCGTACTTTTACATCGTCCATTTGAATCACATGGGACGGATCGAGAATATACTTCCGAAGTTGCGATACATGAAACACGTCATGCAAATTAGCAAGGTTTGACGGTAACGTCACTCGTTAAGCAACCTTCCCAACTTGATCCGATATCTGATACGGACCAATAAAACAAGGAGTGAGCTTCTTAGACTTTAGAGCTCGCCCAACACCAGTCACAAATGTGACTCTCAAAAACACATGATCACCAGCTTGGAATTCTAAATCTTTCCTTCTCTTGTCATGGTAACTTTTTTGTCTACTTTGAGAAACATTCATCTTCTCTCAGATAAGCTTCACTTTCTCAGTAGTCTCTCGAACAATATCAGGTCCAAGTACCACACTTTTATTAGATTCATGCCAACACAACAGAGTCTTACACCTCCGACTATACAACGCCTCAAAAGGATCCATCCCAATTCTAGAATGGTAACTGTTATGATAAGTGAACTCAATCAACACAAGATATGTATCCCACGAACCTCCCGGTTCAAGAACACATGCTCTCAACAGATCCTCCAACGACTGAATAGTCCTCTCGGTCTGACCATCCGTCTGAGGATGATACGCCGAACTCAATCTCAACTTAGATCCCAACGCCTCTTGCAAACTTTTCCAGAAATCAGAAGTAAATCTCGAATCTCTATCCGACACAATACACAAAGGAACACCATGCAACTTCATAATTATTCTAGTGTAAATCTCTGCCAACTTCGAAATCGGATATGTGATGTTAATAGGTATAAAGTGTGCCGACTTCGTAAGCCTATCAACAACCACCCATATCGAGTCATGTCCTCTCAAGGTACTAGGTAATCCCATTACAAAGTCCATCAAAATGCTATCCCATTTCCATTTTGGAATCTCTAACGGTTGTATCAACCCCGCAGGCTTCTGATGCTCAACCTTCGACTTCTGACAAGTCAAACAAGCATACACAAACTGTGCCACATCACGCTTCATACCAGGCCACGAAAACAAACCTTTCAAATCTTGATACATTTTAGTAGCTCCTGGATGAATACTCAAACTGCTTATTTTCCTCAAGAATCACTTTCTTAATCTGTTCATCATCAGGAATGCAAATATGATCTCAGAATCTCAACACACCTTGCACATCTATCTTGAAATCATCATTCTCAGATTGATCGATTCCCATCATCATATCCACCAACTTCACATTTAGCTTTTGAGCCTTGCTGATACTGTTGAGAAAGTCATTATTAATCTTTAACATTCCCAACATAACACTCTGCGGTGTCACTTCACAAACTAGACTTAAATCTCGGAATTGCTCAATCAACTCCAACTCTCTAACCATCATTGCCGATATATGCAACGTCTTTCGGCTTAAAGCATCGGCCACAACATTAGCTTTTCCTAGATGATAATTCAAACCGAAATCATAATCCTTCAGCAATTCTAACCACCTTCGCTACCTCATATTCAACTCTTTCTGATCAAAAAGATACTTCAAACTCTTATGGTAACTAAACACTTCGAATCTAGAACCATAGAGATAATGCCTCCATATTTTCAACACAAAGACAACTGCAGCCAATTCTAAATCATCCGTAGGGTAATTCTTTTCATGAGTCCTCAGTTGCCTCGACACATAAGCAACCACTTAACTATTCTGCATGAGTACATCACCTAATCCCATCAGACAAGCATCAAAGTACACCACCTAACCCCATCAGACAAGCATCGCAATACACAACAAAAGGTTCCCCCGGATTAGGCAAGGTCAAAAATGGAGCCGACGCCAACCTCTTCTTCAACTCGGTAAAACTTTCTTTACATCGACTATCCCACACAAAGGCTTTACCCTTACAAGTCAACTTTGTCAACGAAAGTGCCAACTTAGAAAAACCTTCTATAAATCGTCTATAGTAACCGACTAATCCCAAGAAACTTCTAATATCAGTAGCCGACTTTGGAGCTTCCCATTGCAACACAACATCAACTTTAGAAGGATCCACGATGATGCCACTACCAGAAATGACATGACCAAGGAAACTAACCTCATGCAACCAAAATTCACACTTGGACAATTTTGCATACAACTTCTTCTCTTTCAAAACTTGTAATACAACTCTTAGGTGCTCTTCATGTTCTTCTTCCAACTTAGAGTAAATCAAAATGTCATCAATGAATACCACCACAAACCGATCCAAATAAGTATGAAAGATACGATTCATGTACTCCATGAATACTCCCGGTGTATTGGTTACACTGAAAGGCATCACCGAATACTCGTAGTGTCCATACCGAGTCCTGAAAACGGTCTTCTGAATATCATCTTCTTTCACTCTAATCTGGTGATATCCTGACCTCAAATCAATCTTAGAAAACACACTTGCACCCACCAATTGATCCATCAACTCATCAATCCTCGGGAGAAGATACTTGTTCTTAATCGTCACTTTATTCAACTGCCTGTAATCAACACAAAGCCTCATACTTCCATCTTTCTTCTTTACTAATAACACAAGCGCTCCCCACGGTGATACACTGGGTCTTACAAACTTTTTCTCGAGAAACTCTTCCAGCTGCTTCTTCAATTCGGACAATTCAGATGCAGACATCCTGTACGGTGCCATAGAAACAGGTCTGGTACCAGGTACAAGATCAATCGCAAATTCAACCTCTCTCTGGCGGTACATCAGGAATTTCATCAGTAAATTCTCGCACCACCTGTAACTCATCAATCCTAACTTGGTTCTCCATTGATAGCGACGCCATCAACGTGAACACCTGCGCTTCGTCTTACATAAGCTGCCTCAACTGTTTACCGGTCAATAAACCAACTCTTTCCTCTTCTGGAGTAGAAAACCTCACAGACTTGTTATAGCAATTGATATGAACATAGTTATACTCTAACCAATTCATACCTAAGATCACCTCTAACCCTCTTAATGGCAAACAAATCAAATCAACAGCAAAGTATTTGCCATTTATCGATAAAGGACAACTCAAACACACACGAGAAGTAGTCACCGATCCCTTAGACGGGGTCTCGACGACCATTTCTCCATCCATAGAAGACAACACAAGACCCAATCTTTCAACACAATCAACAGTAATAAAACAATGAGTAGCATCAGTATCAATAATAGTAATTAAAGGAGTACTATTAATGAAACATGTACCTTTGATGAGTCTGTCCTCACTAGTTGTCGAAGTCCCAGGAAAAACAAACACCTTGCCACTAGTTTGTGCCTTCTTTGGTTTCAGACAATTACTACCAATGTGTCCTTCTCCACCACAGTTGAAACAAATCATCTCCCTATGCTTGCAGTCAGATATCGTATGCCCAATCTTACCACAACGGAAACACCTCTTCCCATCAGCAGTAGTGCACACATTACTCTTGTGACCAGGTTGCCCATATTTGAAACATACAACTCTACCAGGAGCATCTCCCCCACTAGTCCTCTGACCATGAGCAACTCTTTGTTTACCTCTACCATCATCATAAGGCTTGCCACAGTTCTGTTGATTCTTGCCTCTCTTATCACTAACAATCTTGTGATGAGCATTTCTATCCTCTTCAAAGATCCTGCAACTATTAACCAAATCAGAAAAGACGCGAATCTTCTGATATCCAACAACCTTCTTGATTTCCGAGCGCAACCCATTCTCAAACTTGATACACTTAGAAAATTCAGCACCTTCACCATCAAAATGCTGATAAAACTTAACTAGCTCAATGAAGTTAGCAGCATACTCAGTGACAGATTTGTTCCCTTGGTTCAACTCGAGGAACTCAATCTTTTTCTTACCCCGAACATCTTCAGGATAATACTTCCTTAGAAACTCCCTACGCAACACAACCCAAGTGATTTCCTCACCTGCAGCTTCCAACCTTGCACGCATTTCTAGCCACCAGTCATTAGCTTCAACTGCTAGTATGTGAGTGCCATACCGAACCTTCTGTGTCGGGGTACAATCCATCACACGGAAAATCCTCTCGATTTCCTTCAACCAATCTAGTGCTCCATTAGGATCATGCCTACCCTTGAACACCGACGGATTCTCCCTTTAGAAAGTCGCCAAGCTACGAGATCTGGCATTCTCGTTCATAATTGGCTGATTCCGTATAGCCCGAGCCATCGCTTGCAGAGCAGCAACAATCACAACATCGTTCCTCCCAGCCATCTTATCTTATCACTGCAACACAAACAACGGTTAAGAAAACTAACAATAGTCGATTGTTACACAACTACAACTTGATAACTTGACCGGACGGACCGATCTGCTCTGATACCACTAATGTAACACCCCAATTCTACCCCAAGCAATTTACAGAAAATCAAAGTATAACAATTTTCAAAATAATCAAGATGCTACTCATTCAACAGAGACACATAAACCTGTCATGCTTTTAGAATAGATACATAGCTCTTAAAAAATGGAATGAACACAACTGATGAATATAATCTTCATAACATAAACCAACTTTGATTAATCACGCATCAGGTTCATAATAATTCTCCATGTGAGACATATCATCTTTTGAATCATAAAACAACATCAATACGATAACTCCTCAAATAACAACATAAGGTTTGATAATTAAACAAAAAAATAAAACAAGCGTTCATTTCCCCCCGAGTGCTATGTATCATAGAAAATGACACCAAACTCGAACTAACAATGCTAACGACTACTCCTCTTGGTAACCTACACGTTACCAACAAAGGGTAACATTCGAACAGAAGGGGTGGGATATCGAATACTATAATAGAACATATGATAAATAATATATCGAAATCAGTTTATGTAAAATCACCACTTCATACCAAATAAACATAAAACAATACCATTCACCAACACCTCAATTCAACTTATAACATTACCGTGCATAAATAACACTTCAAATAAGCAACAAATCAACGACTCCAAATGCGACTCAATTATGCAAATGCATGTGGTACCATTGGAGTAGAACTCCCAACTTAGAAAGGGCCAGTTTACCGAGGCATAAGGCATAAGCCCTTGTTGTACCCCAAAATTTTCCCTCTCATTTTACTCAATACATACTCCTAGAGATCCTCAAGTTGCTCATGTTTGCCCAAGAGTTGACCAGACAAACTCTCTCCTAAGGCAGGGTGTCTCAAATCAGGGTTTCCATTTTCATCAAGATAGGTGGACTCCAAAGACCTAATATGATATCCATGGTCTTAATTTGTTCTCAAGACCCCACATGTCAAGTTTCATGCCTTGCACAAGAAGTTTGCTTAGTCAACTGCTCAGATGCTTGAGAATCGACTATATTAGGTCAAAAGTCAACTGTGACCCACATACAGTCAAACTTCAATATTTTTGGTCAACGTTAACATTTTGAAGTGAATTTAATCATTTGATCAAGGGTTGATCATGATTCCTCAAGGAATGCTCCAAATTCATCAAAACCCAAAAGTTGCTAAATTAGGGTTTCTTAGGAAAAGTCAACCAAACTTTGACCAGGCATAACTTCCACATGCTTTATCATAAATTTTACATCCAAGGCTCATTTTTAAGAGGATTCAATTTACTACAATTCATCTTCAGCCCACAACTTCAAAATATGCACTCATAAAAAGATATGAATTTCTACATTATGGATCCTTTTGAAAAGTCAACAAAAACACCTTTTGGGTCAAAGCTTCTTACATGAACATGGAAGACTCAATTGAGATGAGACCAAAAGGGTTACTTAGGGGACATCCTAAGATTTCTAAAAAGTCCAAGAACACCTCTCTAGGGTTATAATTGGAGGAGATATGCCTTGTCAAAGTTGACCATTTTTGCAAAATTGCCAAAAGTCAAATGTGCTCAAAATGCATTTTTTTGCCAAATGGGCCAAACTTTTTATGCTTCCACCTCACTTATAACATTTTCCACGACCCAAATATTCATCCACACATTATTTTCTTCATTTTTAAATTTATTTTGATTTTTTATTAATTAAAAATTGAATTAAATCAAATAATTGGTGAATAATAGCAAAGATATGTTTTGATTTGGTTTTTGGACAGGTTGACAATCAAAATATGCTGAGATATCAAGACCAAAATGAATCAAGCATAATTGGCACAAGAACAGGATGATTTGGCTCAAAATAGCAAGTTTACATGTAGCATGGAAATCAAATCAAATCTCTCATAATTGCAAAGATTCAATCCAATTTTATAACCCTAATTCATTCTTAGATATATATTGGACATGTACAAGGCACGAGACAAGAGGGCAGTCGTGAAAGGAGGCAGAACAAAACTTCAAAATTTCAAAGAAAATTGGTGATTTGATTTCTATTCTAGAGGCCAAGTCAAGCCGTTCTAACATTACCAATAGCTTGTTGGACATCCCATGAATGTATCCCAATCAATTGCAAGCCGCCACAGGTCCAAAATCATCACATAGCAGTCACACGGTTTGCCTTGTTTTTCTAAATTCGATTACTGTGATTCACGCATCATGAACATGTTTTAATGGCATATATGTGTTTGTTATCATTTTTGTAACGTATTGGTTATGTTTAATTAATGTATTAGCGCATATGCTGACAATTTCCATGGCTAGGGTTTAAAGCCATGTTTTGAGGCTTCTTGATACAAGAAAAATTAGGCCAAGAATTGGATACTGGGATGATCGTGGCATCAAGACCAATCGATCCCTGGTCTTTGAATTCATTTATCATGTATATTTTTGATGTTTGAAGCACGCAGGTTGTAGCAACGGACATGGTCTGTAGGTATAGGTCATATACCTAAGACGACGGGCTGGAGGTAGAAGAAGGTGATTTGGCATCACCCTATTGGTTCATTTGAAAATAATGCGCGTGATTTTTTTTTTGTTTCAGCCTCCTGGAATTTGTTTTGATATATTGGGCATTATTCTTATTCCTTTAACAACTAAACCATCATAGCCCAGGTGGCAGAGGCGTGTTGTTGGCAAGCATAAGGACCTGTGTTCGTTCCCAGGTCTCAACGTTTCTCTTTATTTTATTTTCTCTCAATAGATCATGTGTAGCTCTCATCCAGATGTCTACCATACGTCACTAACATCCAGCCACTTGATCAGCCTAGTATGAGATCTAACACACTTCAGATGAGAGATCATGGTGCACCATCAGAAGACCAGCACATAGGATTCAACGCAGGGGTTGGGCCATCAGCCTTGGGCCCAAAATTAATTCAGATTTACACTCCCAATTGTTAACCACATACCGGCCCAGTTTGTTTTTATTTCTATTTTTTTTTATTTCTTTAATTATTTCCTTTAATTGTTTTAATTAATTAACTCAAAAAATTATTTTTAAACTAAAAACAATCACAAAATGCATAATTAAATATTATTTATTCAAATTAATTTTTTTTTGAAAAATAAATTAGGTTAATTAGTTTTATTTGATTATTCATTTTAATTAAAATTAATTAGAAACTAGGTTTCAAATTTTGTAATTAAATTGTTTCTTTTCTCAAATAAAAACCACAAAAAAATGCATAAAATCTTTTTTATAAGATATTTTCTTGAATTATTTAATTTAGTTTAAATTAGGTTAATTTCAATTTCTTTTATAATTAAAAATAATTAGAATTAGGGTTTTAGTTGTACATAACCTAATTAAGTCCTTTCCCAAAAATAGTTTAAATGTTTTTTTAATTAGATTTTAGGGTTCTCAACTTCTCTCGCACTTAATTTGCCGCGTGCATTTTAGTTCGTTTTATTATTAATAATATTGTAACTGTTTCGAGGATGTAATTGTAACTAGGGTTTTAAACTTCCGCATTTTTATTTTCCATCAAGATAATTATGTAACTGTCAAAGCCTTGTAATAGCTAGGTTTATTTTTTCGCACTTTAAATTCCTGCAAATATTTAACTGTTAGATGCATGCTAATAGGATTGTACAGGAAGAATATCTTGAAATTAAAACGGTAGATCACCTAATGTGCAAAGACTAATTAACTGGACAATTCACATGCACATATTCACTCCTAGGGTTTACCTCACTTCGGTTGACTTCGATAAACAGTCATTAAGCATAGGGGATTTTAGTGGTTGCCCTCTAGTCTAAAAGATCAAAATGTCCCATTCGAATGTTGCCTCAGAAATGATGCCTCGAAAATGTTGCCTCGGAAAGATCTTAAGACTTTAGGGTTACTACTAAAGTTTTCTAACTATTGCTTTAGTGATTGTACTTGTCCCTTTCGAATGTCCCTTACAACTCCAACGACGGGGCTACCTACTCCTTAAATAGTAGGATAGCGTTGTCTAAAGGAAACAAGAACGAACTATATTTTTTCGAGTAGGTAGAATCTTAAGTGCTTGCTCAATAAAAACTTTTCACACAAACACCTTTCAAAACAAACTTCGTCACATCCTTGAGGACTGATACAAGGGTTATCACAAAGTAAAACATTTTCAAGAACAAACAAGCACACACACAAGCAATTTGAAAAATGAGCAAGTACCTAAGATCCCATGGAAAACCATGGATAGAAAGGGTGCTAACACCTTCCCTTTCTATAATCTACCCCCTGTACTCAGAAATCTCGAAAAAAGGTTTTTTCTGTTCTTTTTTCCTTTTCCATGATTGGATAAAATAAAAGTCGGTGACGACTCTTGCTTACCGTGACATTTTGCGAACAAAAAACGCAAAATGCAAACCAGTATAACAGTCGGTTCTGCCACCGTATCACAGAACTGGAGACTCTGCTGAGGACTAAATAAGTGGGGTATACCTTAGGATCTAGGTCATTAAATTACTTCTCTTGATTGCCTTGATTGCTTTACTTTTGAGGGTTTGTTTGGGGTTACTATAGATCCTACACTCAGATCTGGGGGCACTTTTTAGGTAAACAACAATAGATCATGGAGACTGTATGGCATAGACCGATCTGGTTTAAGTGGTGGCTGTATTGGTGTGGCACTTTGGTTAGTACCGGTATCCTTCGTGGGGAAAAGAGGAGAATATGGGGCCGCCGCATGGTGTCGTGAAGCACTAATGGACCTTAGAACCTTAGTTGAACTAACTTGGCCGTTAGAAAGTAGTGAGATAGTCGGCCTCGGTGTAAAGCTGAGGATTGGTTGATAATCGATGCTACACTCATTGAGATCAGACTTTCGGGATATTTCAGCCGCAAGAAAAGATTGTTTGAGCTGAGACAATGCCCGATAAAGGATGGTCAGTGATATTGAGATCCTCTAGAACCCGATTACTTTTAAGACAGGTTTGAAACCAACTAAACTTCAAGAGGGTACTACCTTTAACCTCATGCAGGCCTTAAACCTGAGGACTTTGTGTGATTTGACTGTGTTTGCTATACCAATGGTTTCTCATGACATCATGCGTCATAACATAACATCCATTCTTATTGCACTAACCATTTCAAAGACCAAGGGAAATTATCTTTGTTCTGTTTTGCAGATCATGGCTTCCGTTCGTAAAAACACTATCTGAATCAGCTTTGTGAGGATGCCTTCCCAACTCAAAGAGCTAGTATCAAGGGTTTCTGAAACTTCTGCGCTCACTAAGAGATATGGTTAACTTCTTAACCTGGTTACTTTAAACTTTGATGAAAATATGATGAGTGTACTTTTTTAGTTCTTCGATCCTAAGCACCACTGCTTCACGTTTCCAGACTATCAGTTGGTTCCTACCTTGGAAGAATTCTCCCAGCTATTGGATATACCCATTCTTGAACAGTTACCCTTCACAGGTCTAGAAGAAGTTCCTAAGCCAGAAGTCATTGCCTCAGCTTTGCACCTGAAATGGGCCGATGTGGTATCTAATTGGGAAACCAGAAGCGGAGTCAAGGGTTTTCTAGCTAAGTTTCTGATATACAAGGCCCAACTATTTTGGGATGATATGGATTTTCAGGCTTTTGATGAGGTTTTGACTCTTCTAATCTATGGGTTAGTCATATTCCCTAATCTGGACTCGTTCATAGATGTGAATGCCATCAAGATCTTCCTCTCCTGCAACCCCGTGCCTACCTTGCTCGGAGATATTTTGCACACTCTCCATACTCGTACCATGAAGAGAAGAGGGGTTCTTATGTGTTGCATGCCCTTGTTGTTGAGGTGGTTTATTTCTCACCTCCCTAAGTCCATACTGAAGAATGAAGAAGGTTTAGGTTGGTCGCAAAGGATAATGTCACTCGCTCACATGGATATTCTTTGGTGTTCTCGAGCTATGGAAAACACTGCTATTATTGACCGCTGCGGGGAGTACTCTAATGTCCCATTACTTGGTATCAGAGGGGGTATAACCTACAATCCTTATTTAGCTCTGCGAAAATTTGGTTACGCTCGAAGGGATGGTCCCCATGAGTTACTTATCGAGGGCATTATATTCAATTATGAGGATGACACTCACGAGTATCGCCGAAGGTTCATATGAGCTTGGGGCATGGTAAATCGATCTGGCGCCAGGGCTTTGGGGCCAAAGACTTCCATTCCTATGGAACCTTACCTCCAGTGGGTACGAGCTCGTGCCCAGAAACTTATGATGCCCTATGTGACCGTTTTACCAGTGATTGTGGAACCTACTAATGAAGGGGGTATTCCTTATACGGTTATCTATCCTTATATACCCACTGATCTTGGGGAATTACAGAGGTCTTGGATTCAGTTGATGAAGGAGAGGGATACTTACAGGGATCAGTTCCATGCTCAGGAGAGGAAGGTTTTAGAGCTCACAAAGCAACTCTATGAAGAAAGAGAACTCAATGATTATCTCGGCACAAAGAGGAAGCATCCATGGGAATTTTGATTTCTTTTCTAGTTTTAGATTTGTTTTTTGTAACGCCTAAAAGGCATTTTGAATCTTCAAATTCAGCTAATAAAATCTTTGTTTATTTTGGTTTGAAAATTTAAATTTCCCGAAGTCTTTGAAATCATTGCATGCGCATCCCATTCATAGCATTGCATGTACATGTACCATTACAGGTTTCTCATCTTCTTCGCTGTTTATTTCAGCAGAAATGTCTTCCGAGCAAACCATCAAGGACCTTCAGGCACAGAACGCCCAGTTCCAACAAATGTTCATAAGTCTGGCAAAAGGGAAGGAGGATCTGGAAGCCCTTATCCTAAAAGAGAAGAAGAAAAAGAAGAAGGTTGCTGGTATTCTGAACATGGGAAGAAGGTTTGGAGAGCGGTTAAAGCGACAAGCCGATCTCACCTCTTCATCTAAGGAATGGGAGAATCAGGAAGAAGAGAAGGACCCCAGTCCTGCAGTTTCTGATAATGATACTGACTACAAAGATGAGCAATATCCTCCTGCTGAGGATAGATACAAACAGTTGGAAGATCGTCTGAGTGCCATGGAAGTTCAGAAGATACCTGGACTGGATTTTGAAGAATTGGGATTGGTGTCGGGAGTGGTCATCCCGAAGAAGTTCAAAGCTCCAGTTTTTGCTAATTATGATGGGGTGTCCTACCCAAAACTCCATCTCCGTTCTTATGTCAGAAAAATCCAGCCCCACACCGCTGATAGAAATTTGTGGGTTCATTTCTTTTAAGATAGTCTGTCAGGGACTCAGCTTGAATGGTTCTATCAGTTGGAGGGAACCAATGTCCAAAATTGGGAAGATTTGGCTGCTGCTTTCTACAAGCAGTATCAATACAACGCCAACCTTTATCCTACTCGTACTCAACTCCAGAGTATGTCCATGGGTGTAAGTGAAGGCTTTAAAGATTATACACAAAAATGGAGAGACTTGGCTGGGAGAGTTCAACCCCCGTTGTCTGATAGGGAGCTGGTTGATATGTTTCTGGGGACGCTATCTGGTCCATTTTTCAATCATTTGATCAACAACTCATAACCTGGTTTCACCGATCTGATTCTAACCGGAGAAAGGGTAGAAGCTGGGATTCGGAGCGGTAAGATACAGAAGGATGCCTCATCAAGCTCAGTAAAGAAGCCTTTTGCTGGTAAGAAGGAAGCCAGTTCCATCTATATCCCGAGGGGCCAAAACAGTGCTGAACATCGTCAGACAGTAAGTGTCGTGATGATACCTAGGCCTACAGTTGCTCCACAATGCAACAATCAACAAAGGGTGGAAAGACCACAACAGCAGTTTACCCGAATCAACATGACATTGGCTGAAGTGCTACCTCATCTGCTGAGATCCAACTTGGCAACCTTGAAAGAGGCTCTCAAGAATCCAAATACTACATCTCCCCGATATAATCCGAATGCTCGGTGTGCCTATCATTCTGAGAGTCCTGGCCACGATACAAATGATTGCTGGGCTCTGAGGAATAAAGTACAAGACTTGATTGAAGCCAAGGAAATAGAGTTTGATGCTCTGGAAAAGCCAAATGTCATAACTTCTCCCATGCCTAAACACGGTTGTGGAGTTAATATTGTGGAAACTGATTTGTTCGTTACCTCTGTTGATAAAGTTTCTACTCCTCTCATGATTGTCAAGAAAAAATTTTTGTTGGACAATTTATTTCCGGGTTATGGTGAAGGTTGCCACATGTGTTCGTTTCTACCTTCTGGTTGCTGTTTGCTGAAATTAGGTGTTCAACGCCTGATGGACATCAAATAAATTTTGTTTGAGAAAATTGTGGTTCCCGTTGTTCCATCTGAAGACATTTCCATTATAACCATTTCCGCCAATCCTTCCAAGGTCTCCTCGAGAAGACCTGTTAGGATTACATCTACTCCGATAATTGCTCCACTGATAATCACTGTTCCTGGTCTTATCCCATATGTCTCGGACAAAGTTGTCCCCTGGCATTATGGTGCTGATATGTACTATCATGGCATCAAACAAGATTTGAAAGATGAAGAGGCTGATCCTGATGTTGGTAACATTGTTGGAACCAGCAAAGTTACCCGAAGTGGAAGGGTTTTCTCTCCCGAGATTTCCCCTAATACTGTCAACAAACCTATTTTCATTCCATCTACTGTTCCTGCTAGTACATCAACTACAGTCCCTGTTCTCACTCCAGTTATTACCCCTGTCGGCGAATCATCTGATACCCGCGACAATGAAATTATAGGTGAGCCTGCCCGGACGGAGGCGCCTAGGAAAATTGTTGTGGAAGCCTCTAAGAAAGAAATGGAGGAAATACTGAAAATCATTAAGAAGAGCGACTACAATGTCGTCGAGCAGCTGGGGTAGACCCCCTAAAAGATATCCATGTTGTCTCTGATGTTGTGTTCTGAAGCCAATGCGAAGGCTTTGATTGCATTCCCCAAGATTGTGCATGTGCCGCAGGAGACCTCAGCTGATCAATTCAAAGATTGTATGGCCAGCCTGACTGCTGATAATGGGTTGGGTTTTTCAGATGCAGACTTGATACCAAAGGGAAGGAAGCATAATGATGCTCTACATGTCTTGATCGAATGCAGGGGCACCACTATGGCTCATGTGCTAGTAGATACTGGGTCTTCACTGAATGTTCTGCCGAAGAAGGCGTTGGACCGGTTGGATTACAAGGGTTTGACTCTAAAGCCTAGTAACATTGTGGTAAGGGCTTTTGACGGATCGAAGAGAATGGTGCACGGGAAGGTGGACATCCCTGTCAAAGTGGGTTCTCAGACTTTTGGGTCCACATTCTATGTGATGGATATCAGGACGTCGTATTCTTTTTTGCTGGGTCGCTCTTGGATCCACGAGGCTGGGGCAGTTACTTCCACGCTACACCAAATTTTGAAGTATCTGGTGAAAGGAAAGATTGTCACAGTGCAGGGTGAAGAAGAGTATATGGTGAGCCACCTCAATTCCTTCCGCTACGTAGAGATGGACGGGGAATTCATAGAAACTCCTTGTCAGAACTTCGAAGAGGTCTCTCAGATCTTGGCATCAATCGAAACTACTAGCAACAAACCTCTTCTGAAGATGGCTTCCCTCAAGGACGCCAGGGCCGTGGTTGAAGAAGGTGGGTGTGCCAATTGGGGTTAGCTCCCTGATTTTACTTACAAAACTGACAAATTTGGTTTGGGCTTTACTACAGGAGCTCAAAGGGCTGTTCGACGTGCCCGGGATGGAGGACCTCCCCTACACATCAGTAATTGGGGAATTAATTCCATTGAAGACAGCAAGGAAGACTCAGACATTTACAGGTGGATCTACCCAACTACCAACGGTGGACCGAGTAACTGGACAGCTAGGGACTTTATACCAGTTTCTTTTATTCCGCAGTAATTGTCCTACTTGTTTTGAGATTTATAATAAACAATTTAAAACTTTACGGCCTTGTGCCTTGCCCGAGGCACATTGGATTTTTCTTGTGAGGGCTATTATTTGTCATTTCATATATCATTAATAAAGAATTAGACGTCTATGGCATACAAATTTTGTGCTCTCTGTTGTTCTTTTCTACTTTCACTTTATCAAAACAACTATTCTCTTACACACACTCACGTATCATAATGCAGATCCCTATCCACTCTGGATCCCATTGATAACGGCTCTGCTATTTCCAGTTATGACTTCAAAAATCCGATCAACCAAGCCCAGGATGAAGGTGAGGATGATTGTGAGGTTCCTGGAGAACTTGCTAGACTGTTACAACAGGAAGAAAGGGTCATACAACCCCATGAAGAGCCGACTGAGACAGTGAACTTGGATACTGAGGAAGACATAAAAGAGGTTAAAATAGGTGCAAATCTGGAGCTTAGCGTCAAACAGAGGTTAATACAGATGTTGCACGACTATGTTGAGATCTTCGCCTGGTCCTATGAAGACATGCCTGGTTTGGACACTGATATTGTGGTACATCGCCTTCCGACTAAATAAGATTATTCTCCTATTAAACAGAAGGTCTGTCGTATGCACCCTGAAATGTCTTAGAAGATCAAGGCAGAGATCATGAAACAATTCAATGCCGAATTCTTAGCTTTCACTTCATATCCACAGTGGGTTACCAACGTCGTCCTAGTACCTAAGAAGGACGGTAAGGTACGGATGTGCATAGATTACAGAGACCTGAACAGGGAAAGCCCCAAGGATGACTTCCCGCTTCCTCACATTGACGTTCTGGTCTACAACACCGTGCAACACAAAATATCTTCCTTTATGGATGGTTTCTTTGTCTACAACCAGATCAAGATGGCTCCTGAAGACATGGAGAAAACAACCTTCGTTACACAGTGGGGCACCTTCTGTTACAAGGTGATGCATTTTGGGTTGAAGAATGCTGGGGTAACTTATCAGCACGCCATGGTCGCTTTGTTCCATGATATGATTCACCATGAGATCGAAGTTTATGCTGATGACGTGATAGCCAAGTCTCAGATTGAGGAAGAGCACCTTGATCATATCCAAAAGTTGTTCGACAGGTTGAAGATATATAAGCTGAGGTTAAATCCGAACAAGTGCACCTTCGAGGTAAGGTCTGGTAAGCTTCTGGGTTTTATCGTCAGTGACAACGGTATTCAGGTAGATCCTACCAAGGTAAAAGCTATACAAGAAATGCCAGCTCCCCGTACAGAGAAGGAAGTTAGAGGTTTCTTGGGACGCCTGGATTATATCGCCAGGTTCATTTCACATCTGACTGCTACTTGTGAGCCAATCTTCAAGCTTCTGAAGAAAGATCAAGTGGTAAAGTGGAATGATGAATGCCAGACCACTTTCGAAAGAATCAAGGAATACCTTCAAGAACTTCCAATTCTGATGCCTCCGGTTGAAGGAAGAACTTTGATATTATACTTAACAGTTCTAGACAATTCAATGGGGCGTGTGCTGGGGCAGCATGACGAGTCTGGTCGAAAAGAGCACGCAATATACTACCTTAGCAAAAAGTTTACCGGCTGTGAGACACGATACTCATTGCTCGAGAAAACTTGCTGCACTTTGGCATGGGATGCTCGCCGACTGAGACAGTATATGCTCACTCACACTACCTTGTTGATATCAAAGATGGATCCGATCAAGTACATTTTCGAGAAGCCCGCTCTCTCTGGAAGGATAGCAAGGTGGAAAATGATCTTAACTGAGTATGAAATACAACATACAACCCAAAAAGCAATCAAGGGAAGTGTATTGGTTGATCATTTGGCTCATCAGGCCGTTGATGACTACCAGTCCATGAATTTCGAGTTGTCGGATGAGAATATTATGTTGGTGACTGATTACGAAGAACCTGGACCGGATGAAGGACTTGTGGAAGGATCCCGATGGTCTATGTATTTTGATGGAGCCTCAAACGCACTAGGTAATTACATTGGCGCTATAATTATATCTCCTGAGGGCTGTCATACTCCGTTCACTGCCCGATTATGTTTCAATTGCACCAACAACATGGCGGAGTATGAAGCCTGCATCATGGGTCTTCGAGCTGCTATTGACCTAAGGATAAAGTTCTTGAGTGTATTCGGGGATTCCGCTCTGGTAATAAGTCATATCAAAGGCGAGTGGGATACGAAGCACGCGAATCTCATCCCGTACAAAGAGTATGTACTGACACTACTGCCACATTTTGAAGAGATAACCTCCGAACATTTCCCACGAGAGGAGAACCAGTTAGGGGACGCGGTAGCTACCATGTCTTCTATGTTCAAGGTTAGGTGGGACAATGAAGCTCCCCAAATCATCATTGAGAGGTTGGATGAACCAGCACACTGTTGTGAGATCGATACCGAAAAAGTGGCAGGAAAACCCTGGTTTCACGAAGTCAAAAGGTATCTTGATGCTCAAGAGTATCCCGAAGGCGCATCTGTCAATAATAAGAAGTTTCTGAGAAGGTTCGCTGTAAAGTTCTTCCTCAGTAATGGAATCCTCTATAAACGCAACCATGACTCCACACTACTACGGTGTGTAGACAAGAGCGAAACAGAGAGGATCATGACAGATCTACATGAAGGCACCTTCAGAACCCATTCCAGTGGACACACCATGGCTAAGAAGATCCTACGGGCAGGATACTATTGTTCCACTATGGAAGCCGATTGCTATCAACACTCTTGAACTTGTCATAAGTGCCAAATCTACGCTGATAAGGTGCATGTACCTCCGGTCCCCTTAAATGTTTTGAAAGCTCTGTGGCCCTTTGCAATGTGGGGCATCGACATGATCGTAGAAATATGACCCACCGCCTCCAATGGACATCGCTTCATCTTAGTAGCCATTGATTACTTCACGAAATGGGTTGAGGAATCCTCTTTTGCTACAGTAACCAAGAACGTCGTAGTGAGGTTTATCCGACATAATCTGATTTGTCGATATGGTGTGCCAGAAAGAATTATTACTGACAATGATACGAATCTCAACAACACGATGATCACCGAGCTCTGTAAATAGTTCAAGATACAACATCATAATTCTTCCCCTACCGGCCGAAGATGAATGGCACTGTTGAAGGCACTAACAAGAACATCAAGAAGATTATACATAAGATGACTGTGACATATAAATACTGGAATGAGATGTTACAATTCGCTCTTCATGGGTACCGTACCTCAACACGGACGTCGACAGGGGCAATCCCCTATTCTCTGGTATATGGTATGGAGGCAGTCCTACCCATCAAAGTCCAGATACCTTCTCTCAGGATTATGAAGGATACGGGTTTGAACAAAGATGACTGGATCCGAATCCGACTTGATCTGTTAAATCTCATTGATGAAAAGAGACTTACTGCTATCTGCCATGGTCAGACGTATCAAAAGCGAATGATCAAGGCTTTTAACAAGAAAGTCAGGTGTCAAGAATATCAAGTCGGGGATCTAGTGATCAAACGCATCATACTGCCGCAAGGTGATCCCAGGGGCAAATGGACCCCCACGTACGAAGGGCCATTTGTGGTTAAGAACATTTTCTCGGGAGGAGCTATGATTCTAACCACCATGGACGGTGACGACCTTCCTCACCCTGTCAATGCAGACATAGTGAAAAGATACTATGCCTAATCAAAGATCCGCTAGGTCGTCTGGCCTAGGAAAAAATAAGGGCTTCCCGGCGAACCAAAAGGGTTTGGGCAAAAGTAAGGGATGAAAATGAAAAAATCTGTACACCCGACAAGTCGAAAACCCGAAAGGGAGGCTTGGGCAAAAAAGGGTATCCCGGTGGATTGAAAACCTGAAAGGGCAATCCAGAAAAAAGTTAGGGATTGAAGCGTATCACTATGTCTCATTGGATCATCTTGCGACCAGACTTCGGTATCGACTATCAAGCTCGGACGACGCCAACCAATCTGATCAACCTTCGACCAAGTAGCAAAGTGATGAAACGCTTGAAGATATAAAGGCAATAGAAGAGTTGGAACCCAACGGGGTCGTTTCATGTAGCTGTTTTTCTTTCTTTTACACAAATTGTATAAATTCTATCTTTCAGCGGCGTTCTCTTATTAGCGCGTCAGCCTCTTTGTACAAAAACGCCTATTACAGGCCAACTTCAAAAATCAATACAAATCATTTTCACAAGAAACTTCAATTCGTTTTTCTTTTTCGGTTTTGTTTTGCAAGAACGTCCAATGATTTATTTTTGATATATGCATTTGAAAATGATTGCTGCTCATAAATATTTACATAAGAAACAAAAGAAAATTACTCGTAATTCAAGAAACAGGGAAAAACAAGAAGTGCCAAACCCTACAGTTACTTTGCCCAACAGGTACCGGGATAGGGCCAGCTTGAGAACAAAATTATTGGTACATACACTTCCCACGGAGTAAAAGTATCCAAAGGCATTGATGTCAGCTTTCCCGCAACAGGACGTAACCACCCGAGCTGAGGTTCATAGTCACGGGCGAGTCAGTAAATTTCATCCCCCAAGCAGAGTTTGTTTCTCCAGATACAGAGGCTCAATCCCCGACAGAGTTCATCGCTTCAGCTACATAAATACATTTTCTAAGTTCATTCCCCGCAAAGTTTATTCTCAAGCAGCATCTCCTCCCGACAGAATATTTAGAAATCTCTAGCAATTGTCAGAGATTTATTTACCCAGACGCAAGCATACCCCGATAGCATTTCATGAACATACATCAGGACATACGCATACATATCATATACAGCATAATCTCATTTATTTTGAGAACATCATCTCACCCTACATTTCATGCATCACATATAACTAACCCTGATATCTTTCCAGGAAAAGAGGATTAGCTTCAACAAATTCAGCAGTTATGCAAGTCACATCTGCAGACGACTAACAAAAACTCAATTCCCGAAACCAAACGGGTCAATTAATCTACACTATCACTTCGAAGTAACCCTACGACCTAGGTTCCTTCTCACAGCCCTACTATCCAGGCTTTCATATCGAAGTAACCCTACTATCCAGGTTCCTTCTCATAACCCTACTATCCAGGCTTTCATATCGAAGTAACCCTACTATCCAGGTTCTTTCTCACAGCCCTACTATCCAGGCTATCATATAGAAGAAACCATACTATCCAGGTTCCTTCTTACAGCCCTACGATCCAGGCTTTCATTTCGAAGTAACCCTACTATCCAGGTTCCTTCTCACAGCCCTACTATCCAGGCTTTCATATCGAAGTAACCCTACTATCCAGGTTCCTTCTCATAGCCTTATGATCGAGGCTTTCATATCGAAGTAACCCTACTATCCAGGTTCCTTCTCATAGCCCTACTATCCAGGCTTTCATATCGAAGTAACCCTACTATCCAGGTTCCTTCTTATAGCCCTACTATCCAGGCTTTCATATCGAAGTAACCCTACGACCCAGGTTCCTTCTCACAACCCTACGATCCAGGCTTTCATATCGAAGTAACCCTACTATCCAGGTTCCTTCTCACAGCCCTACTATCCAGGCTTTCATATCGAAGTAACCCTACTATCCAGGTTCCTTCTCACAACCCTACTATCCAGGCTTTCATATCGAAGTAACCGTACTATCCAAGTTCCTTCTCACAGCCCTACTATCCAGGCTTTCATATCGAAGTAACCCTACTATCCAGGTTCCTTCTCACAACCCTACTATCCAGGCTCTCATATCGAAGAAACTCTATTATCCAGGTTCCTTCTCACAGCGCTACGATCCAGGCTTTCATATCGAAGTAGCCTTACTATCCAGGTTCCTTCTCACAGCCCTACCATCCAGGCTTTCATATCGAAGTAGCCTTACTATCCAAGTTCCTTCTCACAACCCTACTATCCAGGCTTTCATATCAAAGTAACCCTACTATACAGGTTCCTTCTCACAACCCTACTATCCAGGCTTTCATATCGAAGTAACCCTACTATCCAGGTTCCTTCTCACAGCCCTACGATCCAGGGTTTCATATCGAAGTAGCCCTACTATCCAGGTTCCTTCTCACAGCCCTACTATCCAGGCTTTCATATCGAAGTAACCCTGCTATCCAGGTTCCTTCTCACAACCCTACTATCCAGGTTCTTTCTCACAGCCCTACCATCCAGGATTTCATATCGAAGTAACCCTTTTATCCAAGTTCCTTATCATAACCTTACGATCCAGGTTCCTTCTCTCTTATCTCCAGACAGAAGTCCACAACACTGTAAGACCAGGACCCGATCAAACACGATTGGTCTCGCAGTTCCCCAATAAGTTGTTGTATAGCCTGTACACCGACCAGATATGCAGTTCACTTCCGCTTCCTCAAGTCGGAGTTAATTCCCCAGTAGAGTAACGGAAAACTGAAGCTCCTAAAATTCTATTCTCCCAAGACAGATACAAACAATCCTCAGCAGATTCCTCCTCAACGACAGGAGCAGGGACTCTCATCAAAGGAATAACTTGGGAAATCAACATTCTTTAGATGGCATCTTTAAGCCCATATCCGACGATTTTCCATCACATCTAGGATGGCATTTTTATGCCCATCTGAGACAATATTCTATCATCAACCTCCAAATGGCATCTATAAGCCCATTCCCGATATCACAAATCAAGTATTACTTCATGCGAGTGCAAATTTCTGGTTACTCTAGTGTTCAATCATCTTCCACCTTCAGATTACGAAAGGCAGACAACCAATCTACATCCTCAGGTTTAAGAAAATTAAACAGGGGAAGCTGTTGTACCCCAAAATTTTCCCTCTCATTTTACTCAATACATACTCCTAGAGATCCTCAATTTGCTCATGTTTTCCCAAGAGTTGACCAGACAAACTCTCTCCTAAGGCAGGGTGTCTCAAATCAGGGTTTCCATTTTCATCAAGATAGGTGGACTCCAAAGACCTCATATGCTCTCCATGGTCTTAATATGTTCTCAAGAGCCCACATGTCAAGTTTCATGCCCCGCACAAGAAGTTTGCTCGGTCAATTGCTCAGATGCTTGAGAATCGACTATATTAGGTCAAAAGTCAACTGTGACCCACATATAGTCAAACTTCAAGATTTTTGGTCAACATTAACATTTTTAAGTGGAATTCATCATTTGATCAAGGGTTGATTATGATTCCTCAAGGAATTCTCCAAATTCATCAAAACCTAAAAGTTGCTAAATTAGGGTTTCTCAGGTAAAGTCAACCAAACTTTGACCAAGCATAACTTCCACATGCTTTATCATAAATTTTCCATCCAAGGCTCATTTGGAATAGGATGAAATTCCCTACAATTCATCTTCATCCCACAATTTCAAAATATGCACTCATAAAAAGATATGAATTTCTACATTATGGGTCCTTTTGAAAAGTCAACAAAAACACCCTTTGGGTCAAAGCGTCTTACATGAACATGGAAGACTCAATTGAGATGAGACAAAAAGGGTTTCTTAGGGGACATCCTAAGATTTCTAAAAAGTCCAAGAACACCTCTCTAGGGTTAAAATTGGAGGAGATATGCCTTGTCAAAGTTGACCTTTTTTGCAAAATTGCCAAAAGTCAAATGTGCTCAAAAATGCATTTTTTTGCCAAATGGGCCTAACTTTTTATGCTTGCACCTCACTTATAACATGGTCCAAGACCCAAATATTCACCCACACATTATTTTCTTCATTTTTCAATTTATTTTGATTTTTTACTAATTTAAAATTGAATTAAATCAAATAATTGGTGATAATAGCAAAGATATGTTTTGATTTGGTTTTTGGACAGGTTGGCAATCAAAATATGCTGAGATATCAAGACCAAAACGAATCAAGCATAATTGGTACAAGAAAGGGATGATTTGGCTCAAAATAGCAAGTTTACATGTAGCATGGAAATCAAATCAAATCTCTCATAATTGCAAAGGTTCAATCCAATTTTATAACCCTAATTCATTTTTAGATATATATTGGACATGTACAAGGCATGAGACAAGAGGGCAGTTGTAAAACGAGGCAGAACAAAACTTCAAAATTTCAAAGAAAAGTGGTGAATCGATTTCTATTCTAGAGGCCAAGTCAAGCCGTTCTAACATTACCAATAGCTTGTTGGACATCCCAGGAACATATCCCAATCAATTGTAAGCTGCCCCAGGTCCAGAATCATCACGTAGCAGTCACACGATTTGCCCTGTTTTTCTAAGTTCGATTACTGTGATTCACGCATCATGAACATGTTTTAATGGCATATATGTGTTTGTTATCATGTTTGCAACATATTGGTTATGTTTAATTAATGTTTTAGCGCGTATGCTGACAATTTCCATGGCTAGGGTTTGAAGCCATGTTTTGGGGCTTCTTGATACAAGAAAAATTAGGCAAAGAATTGGATACTGGGATGATCGTGGCATCAAGAGCAATCGATCCCTGGTCTTTGAATTCATTTATCATGTATATTTTTTATGTTTGAAGCACACAGGTTATAGTAACGGACATGGTCTATAGGTATAGGTCATATACCTAAGACGACGGGCTGGAGGTAGAAGAAGGTGATTTGGCATCACCCTATTGGTTCATTTGAAAATAACGCGCGTGATTTTTTTTGTTTCAGCCTCCTGGAATTTGTTTTGATATATTGGGCGTTATTCTTATTCCTTTAACAACTAACCATCATAGCCCAGCTAGCAGAGGCGTGTTGTTGAAAAGCATAAGGACCTGGGTTCGATCCCAGTTCCCTGCGTTTCTCTTTATTTTATTTTCTCTCAACAAATCATGTGTAACTCTCATCCAGATGTCTACCATACGTCACCAACATCCAACCACTTGATCAGCCTAGTATGAGATCTAACGCACTCTAGATGAGAGATCCTGGTGCACCATCAGAAGAACAACACATGGGATCAACACAGGGGTTGGGCCATCAGCCTTGGGCCCAAAATTAATTCAGATTTGCACCCCCAATTGCTAACAACATACCGGCCCAGTTTGTTTTTCTTTCTACTATTATTTTTTAATTTCTTTAATTATTTCCTTTAATTGTCTTAATTAATTAACTCAAAAAATTATTTTTAAACTAAAAAATCACAAAATGCAAAATTAAATATTATTTATTCAAATTAATATTTTTTTTGAAAAATAAATTAGGTTAATTAGTTTTATTTGATTATTCGTTTTAATTAAAATTAATTAGAAACTAGGTTTTAAATTTTGTAATTAAATTATTTCTTTTCTCAAATAAAAACCATAAAAAAATGTATAAAATCTTTTTTATAAGATGTTTTCTTGGATTATTTAATTTAGTTTAAATTAGGTTAATTTCAATTTCTTTTATAATTAAAAATAATTAGAATTAGGGTTTTAGTTGTACATAACCTAATTAAGTCCTTTCCCAAAAATAGCTTAAATTTTTTTTAATTAGATTTTAGGGTTCTAAACATCTCTCGCACTTAATTTGCCGCGCGCATTTTAGTTCGTTTTATTATTATTGTAACTGTTTCGAGGATGTAATAGTAACTAGGGTTTTAAACTTCCGCATTTTTATTTTCCGTCAAGATAATTATGTAACTGTCAAAGCCTTGTAATAGCTAGGTTTATTTTTTCGTACTTTAAACTCCTGCAAACATTTAACTGTTAGATGCATGCTAATAGGATTGTATGGGAAGAATATCTTGAAATCAAAACGGTAGGTCACCTAATGTGCAAAGACTAATTAAATGAACAACTCACACGCACATATTCACTCCTAGGGTTTACCTCACTTCGGTTGCCTTCGATAAACAGTCATTAAGCATAGGGGATTTTAGTGGTTGCCCTTCAGTCTAAAAGATCAAAATGTTGCATTCGAATGTTGCCTCAGAAATGTTGGCTCGGAAATGTTGCCTCATAAATGTTGCCTCAGAAAGATATTAAGACTCTAGGGTTACTACTAAAGTTTTCTAATGGTTGCTTTAGTGATTGTACTTGTCCATTTCGAATGTCCCTTACAACTCCAACAATGGGGCTACCTACTCCTTAAATAGTAGGATAGTGCTGTCTAAAGGAAACAAGAACGAACAATCTTTTTTCGAGTAGGTAGAATCTTAAGTGCTTGCTCAATAAAAACTTTTCACACAAACACCTTTCAAAATAAACTTCGTCACATCCTTGAGGACTGATACAAGGGTTATCAAGAAGTAAAACATTTTTAAGAACAAACAAGCACACACACAAGAAATTTGGAAAATGACCAAGTACCTAAGAGCCCATGGAAAACCATGGATAGAAATGGTGCTAACACCTTCCCTTTCTATAAACTACCCATCGTACTCAGAAATATCGAAAAAAAGGTTTTTTCTGTTCTTTTTTCCTTTTCCATGATTGGATAAAATAAAAGTCGATGGTGACTCTTGCTTACCGCGACATTTTGCAAACAAAAAATGCAAAACACAAACCAGTATAACAGTCGGTTCTGCCACCGTATCATAACCCTTAACATAAAATCTTGCCAATAAAGGCCAACATGGTGAGCATTCGCTCCAACTTAGAACATGCCAATCCAGGCCAACTTTAATGCTATGCTATGCTATGCGATGATATAAACAGCCATAACATGTCAACGCAACAACGACAACAACATAATAAAGGTCAACATAACAACAATTAACACCTTCAACATTGGCCAAAGGCCTGTATCACCGTTATTACCAATTAATCTAGGGTAAATCACAACATTTACTAGCTACAGAATATCGAAACAAAACGAAATTTCGGTCAATTTGCAAAATACATCAATATACCAACATACCGAATTAATCAACTCGTTTCCAATTACTTACTAACTTAATCAAATAATCTCGTTGCTAAATTATTTTCATCACTAATAAAATACTAATTCAACCATTTAAAATATATATAGTCCACTGTTATTTGTTCTCCCTAAAATTGCTAACTTATTATACAACTAATGGGTGTGCCATTCTTCCATATAAAACTAGCTTCTTGCAACTAAATTTAATTTACTGCTACTGAATATAGTGACATTCATATATACTGCTACTAGCTATTACTGATATTATTTGAGAATTATGCAGCATAGTGCCTTAGAAGAACACGCAGAAAAACAGAGAAAACAGAGAAAACAAGTGCCTCTGCCTCACAGTGCCAAATGGCACTTTCCTCCACGTACTACACTAGTGCTGATCGGCACCTCTCCCTTTCCGAAAGGTTACCGAACGAAAACCCCCCATATACACAAGTTCCGGACGACACTTCCACTTCCAGTTTCGTTTTCATTCCTTCTTCTTATTTCCTATACTTAATTTCTTTGCTTAGTTCTTATACTGCTTCAGTAATTCTTTCGTCTCCTAATCCAAACTCAACCCAGACTAGTGTTTAACATAACAACCCACATATTTTCCTTGACAGTTCTATAACTAAAATAATATTAATCAATTACTATCACAACAACACAAGTCAAACACAAGTCAATAAAACAGTAACAATTTCACATGTAAATTCTCACATACAAAATATCATACACCCCATTATAGTGTAAGAAACCCACCCTTACCTGGTTTGATTTTGAAAACAATCAAGGAAGCTTCAATGGAATTTCTGGAAACTAGCCCTAGCAGCAGCTTCCTCGTTCTTCTCCTCTTCTCACAAAACCCTATTCTCTTTTCTCTTCTTATTTTGTTTTTCCCTGTTGTACCCCAAAATTTTCCCTCCCATATTCTTCAAAGTTTTGACAAGCATCTTCTCAATTTGCTCAAGTCTACTCATGGGTTGCACAGTTCAAACACCCTCCTAAGCCAGTCAAATTAGGGTTTTGGTTCTTGCAAGGAAGTTGAGGTTTTCAAGGGCTCAATCAAGTCACATATGCCTATATACATTGTCAAGCACCTACATGTCAAGTTTCAAGGCTCACAAAGTCAAGTTGCACAGTCAAAAACCCTAATTGCTTCACAAACAATTGCAGGGGCAAAATGGTCATTTGGCAGTCAAAAGTCAAAATTTTTGGTCAACATCTTATTTTGAGGCCCCAATCATCATTTGATCAAGTCTTGATCATGATTCCACAAGAATGGCTCAAAAATCATCAAGGTGTCAAAAGTTTCTATTTTTGGACAACTGGAAAGTCAACTGTAACTTGACCAAGGCATAACTTTTTCATGGTTCATCAGAAAAACCCCATCCAATGTTCATTTTGAAGGGGATGACATTTCCTACAAATCATCTTCACATTCCAAGTCCAAGAAATGCTCTCACAAAAAGTTATCAATTTCAACATTATAGGTCATTTTCAAAAGTCAACAAAAAGGCACTTTAAGTCAAAGACCATAACTTAAGATTGGTAAATCAAAATGACATGGTACCAAAGGCATTGGTTAGAGGACTTCAAGACCTTTCCAAAATGTCTAAGAACATGTTCATATGATCAAAATTGAGCAAGATATGCATTGGAGAAGTTGGGAAATATTTGTGAAATGGCAAAAGTCAACTATCCTTGAAACTTCAATTTTTGACAAAAGGGCCCACCTTTTTCCACTTGATTCATCCTTGTCATGCCACCCACGTGTCCCATGATTAAATTAAAGATTAAACATTAATTTTTCTATTTTTATTTAATTTTATTGGTTTAATTCATTTTAAATCCATAAAATTCAAATAAAAATCAAGAAAATTAATTAAGTGATATCTTGTGGTTTGAATGACCTTGATGCATCATAAGTCACATACCAAATTCGTCCCAAGCCTATTATGAGCATGAAAATTCAAATTTTGAACAAACATGGCAAGTGCTTTAATGGTGGTAAAGAGGAAATCCAAAACATCATTGCATTGGTTTTAAGGCTCCTAATGTCACTTGATTACATTCATACACATATATGCAAGCCTCTCATACCTCAGACACGACCTAGAAACCTCTGAAGCGGCAGAACCAACTTCAAAAAATTGGAAGAAAAATTGAAAACTGAAATACATATTCCAGTACAATTCAAACACTTCTCTTGATCCAAACGCATTCCCAACCCTCCCAGGAACGATTTGCAGCCAAGAACGAGCCTTAACCCTCCAAGAATCGCCTCAATACAGTCACACGGTTCATCATTTTTTTCATAATCGAAATCCATTTTTTACGCATCATTAATACATTTTGATTACTGCTTTACATTTCTAACATTGTTATGAAGCTTTTGATATAATTTAATTTGATTATGGTGCTCTAAAATGAAAGTTGTCATTGTTAAGTTCTAGGGTTTCAGAGCTTTCGAATTGGGGCTTTGCACATACTGTAAAATCAAACCTCCAAACACACATGGTTGAAACCAGCGTGATGAGACGAACATGTTGGACACCTCGCGCCCTTTTTATATAGTTCAGGGGCCTAATTGCTATTTTGGACATTGGAATTTTGTGGGGGTTTAAAACCCCCGTTATTTGTTTGTTTTTTTTGTTTCAGGAACGAAGAAGATGATTACGTGGAAGAATGTGGGTGGCCCATTCAAATATAATATGCGCGCTTTCTTGTTTTAGCATATGCGTGTTGTTTTTCATATTATTTTCTTTACCCACTATAATAACAAGATACAACGCTTGGCTCAGTGGAGAGGAACGTGGCTTGCAATCGTTGGGACCTGGGTTCGATTCCCAGGTCCCCCCATAATTCCATGTTATTTTTTCTAATGCTTTCTTGTGCAGTGTTCCAAGGATGGCGCACCATATACCCTCACAGATCAGCATGCCAAGTGTCCCAAGCGTCCATCCAAGGGCCAAGAGGTGAGGAGCACCATGCTCTCAGTCAACAAGCATTCCAGGCAATTCCAAAAGTCAGCAAGAGGCTTGATCACTATTCGGCCCAGATTGTTTCACTTAACCCCCTTTTTTGGTTCATCCCTTTTTCTTCTTATTTTATATTTCTATTTTGTTTGTTTATTAATTAATTTTTCTAATTATCACTAAATTAACATAAATAACTTTTCCCATAAAAAACCAAAAAAGAACTAATATTATTATTATTATTAATTTCATTTTATTTGTGTAAACAAATACTAATAAATTGAATTAGTTTTAATTAGGCAACCTATACCTTTTTCTTAATAACTAAAATAAATTTAGAATTAGGTTTTTTATTAACTTTTAATTTCCTTTTTTTTATTTTATTAAAAACATAAAAACACAAAAATATTTTTCTTTTAATTAAATTAATTAATTAGTTATTAATTTTAATTTCATTAATTACAAAAAAAGGGACAAAATTCAATTCTTATTCAAAAAGGGTCAAAACCCTTAGGACGTTCCCGATTAAATTTCCATTCGCGCATTTTCATTTCTTTTGATTATATTTTTGTATCTGTACAGAGGATGTAATAGTAATTAGGATTTTATTGCTTTCTTTAATTTTCTCGCACTTTATTTTACAAAACGGGTCTTTGTTTTTTGGCGATGTATAGACCCGCGCCTTGTAATAGCGTAGAATTTATCTTTCTGCAATTTATTTTCCGCATTCCTAACTGTTAAATGCATGAAAGAATGTATGTAAATAAAATTAATCCGTAACTCACAAATAACATGTACAAAGACAATTAACTGAAAAACAACACACAAAGCACATGCCACTCCTAGGGTACGCTTCACTCGTTGCCTCGAAACGTGGTCATCAAGTATAGGACGTCTTAGAGGTCACCCTTTGTCTAAAGATCCAGTTGCCTCGAAACGGTTGCCTCGGATAAAAAAGGATCTAGGACATTAGGGTTACTTCTAAGGTGTCCTACCGTTGCTTCGGTGACCACACTGTCCCAATAATCGAATTGACCCGAACAACTCCAACGATGGTGCTACCTACCTATCAATGGTGGGATAGCACTATCTAAAGGACTCTTACACAGCTTAATTCCTTAGAGTAGGTAGATTCTCATAGGTACTTGCTCTTTTCAAAACAAACAAAAATACTTTTCACACCTCACACTTTCTAAAAGATTTCAAACAAATTGTTCACACACTCTTGAGGACTGATACAAGAGTTACTTAGAAATTTTTCAAACGAAACTTTTTCAAAACCCACACACATTTGAAAAACAAACAAATTTTGAAAACATAAGAGCAAGTACCTAAGAGCCCATGGATAACCATGGATAGAAAGGGTGCTAACACCTTCCCTTTCTATAAATCTACCTCCCAAACCGAGAAACATTCTCATAAGGAATTTTGCTGTGCTTTTGTCCTTTCCATGTTGGAGAACATAAAATACGGTGGCGACTCTTGCTTACCGCGACATTTCGCGAAACCAGCTTAAAAAACAGTCAGTTCTATTTCCACCGATCACAGAACTGGCGACTCTGCTGGGGAGGCTTAAAAGTGAGGTGTACCTTAGGATTAGATCATACTTATGTTTTCAATTGCTTTTCTTTGATTGCTTTATATTTGTGGGCTTTGCATCGGAGTTTCATAGATCCTAACCCGGATCTGGGGATACCCTTTTAGGTAGCATAAGCTGTGAGGGACCTGTCCGGCGTAGACCGACACGGGTGAAGCAGTGGCTACGTTGGTGTGGCACCTTGGTCTGTACCGATATCCCTTGTGTTGCAAAGAGGAGAATATGGGTCTTCTGAGGAGTCATTAAGCACCAACCGACCTTAGAACCCTAATGTGACCCAACTTGGCCATAGAACAGTAGCAGTATGCTACACCCATTGAGGCTAAACTCTCGCGATGGTTCTGGCCGCAAGAAAAGATTGCGACGCTGGAGTTATGACCGATTGAGGGTAGTCAGTGATATTGGGATCCTCTAGAACCCGGTTACTTTTGATAGGACAAGTCTTAACCAACGAAACTGAAAGAGGGTAGTACCTGAACTTCATGCTGACCTAAACTCTAAGGGTTGTCTGGTGTGACTTGTGTGCCTTATCATGTTTGCCTTTGTGAATACTTATGGTGTGCTTTACCATAACATCATACCATCATACCATTGCATGAATCCTGCATAAGGACTGACCTATTTCAAAGACAAGAGGGTTTCACCTTTGCTCTATTTTGTAGGACATCATGATGCCTGTGCGAAGGAACACTATCCGGCTCAACTTTGTTCACCCACCTGATTTGCTTAAAGAGTTGGTTGAAAGAATTCCAAACACTGCTTCCTTCATCCAGAGGCATGGTTCTCTTCTCGGTTTAGTCACTTCAAAGTGGGACCAACAACTGATGAGTGTCTTGACCCAGTTTTATGATCCCTTGTACAATTGCTTCACTTTTCAAGACTTCCAGCTGGTCCCTACCCTGGAAGAATTCTCTGACTTGCTTGGTATCCCTATCTTGGATCAGACTCCCTTCACTGGCTGGGAAAAGGCTCTTAGGCTTGAGGAGGTTGCAGCAGCCCTTCCTTTGACCAACAAGGAGGTAATGGACAACTGGGTGACTAGAAGCGGAGTTAAGGGATTCTTGGCTAAGTTCCTGATTGGTAAAGCTAACAGTTTCTGGAATGACTTAGACTTCAGGGCGTACGAGGACATTCTGGCTCTCTTAATCTATGGTCTAGTATTGTTTCCAAATCCTGGTAACTTTGTCAATATCAATGCCATAAGGATCTTCATGTCTCGGAACCCTGTACCCACTCTTTTGGGTGATATCCTGCAACAACTCTATGCTCGTACTGCCCGAAGACGAGGAACCATGTGGTGTTGTACTCCTTTGTTAGTGAGGTGGTTTATTTCGCACCTTCCCAAGTTTGTGCTGAAGAACCAAGAAGGAAGAGGCTTGGCTCATAGGTTAATGTCTCTTACTGATAATGACATCATTTGGACTCTCAGAGGTTTAGATGAGGTGGCTGTTATTGATCGTTGCGGAGAATATCCTAATGTTCCATTGATCGGTACCCAGGGCGGAATCTCTTATAATCCATGTTTAGCTCTCCGTCAGTTTTGAAGAGCCAGAAGAGCAGGGCCTCATGAAATGTTGGTGCCTCACATCAGTTTTGAGTTTCAGGTAGATAGTGACGAACTGCGCCGTAGATTCATCAAAGCTTGGGACAGAATTCACAAAGCTGACCCACACGAGTTGGGACCAAAGACTTCTCTACCAATGGAACCCTATTACAGATGGGTCCGCATCCGTGCTCAGAAGTTAGGTATGCCATATGAAGCTGTCAGGCCTATCATTCTTGAAATTCCTGATAGAGACGGGGTTCCTCCAACCATACTCCCTCCTCAGATACCCACTGATGTCGATACCCTAAAGAGGTCTTGGGCGCAACTACAGGAAGAGCGGGATTATTATCGGGAAAAGTTCAACGAACAGGAACAGAAGATCCAGAAGCTGACCAAGCAATTGGAGAACGAGCGGATCATGAATGACTACATCCGTACTGAGAAGAGGAGGCCATATGAGCACTGATGGGCTTTGGATGTTTCCTTTACAGCTTTTATTTCCTTTTCAGTATTTTCATTCCTGTAATGCCTAAGGGCAATTTGTTGAACAATTTAAATTCCAAAGTTTAAATCTAATAAAGTGTGTTCCTTTTGTCTACAAAGTTGATTCCCGATTGTCTTTGAAAACATAATTCATACGCATTTCATTCATCATATGCATCACAGGTACCCTTTTTTCTACAGGTTGCTTAATCTTCTTCGCTGTTTATTTCAGCACTCACTCAGTCACCATGAATCCTGAACCAACTACCGAGCAAGCTATCAAGGCCCTCCAGGCCCAGAACGCCCAGTTTCAGGAGATGGTCATGAACTTGGCTCAGGGACAACAGGAGTTGAAGGTTTTGCTCCTGAAGAAGAAGAAGAAGAGGACTGTGCTGTTCAACACTAGACGCAGACTCGGGAATACACTGCAGAATGAAGCTGAGAGGACTACTCCATCTATTGGGGAAGGCAGTCACCAAGGGAGAGAGGTTCCTAGTCATGTGGTCTCTGACACCGAGACAGACTTCAATGATGAACAGTACCCTCCTGCTGAGGACAGGTACAAATAGTTGGAGGACCGACTAAATGCTATGGAGATTCAACGTGTGCCTGGGTTGGATTTTAGAAACTTGGGTTTATCTTCTGGGGTGGTGATCCCACACAAGTTCAAGGCGCCTGCCTTTGTGAAGTACGACGGGGCTTCCTGTCCTAAAATGCACCTCCATTTCTTCCAGGAGAGTCTTTCAGGGACTCATCTCGAATGGTTATATCAGCTGGATGGAACCAACATTCGTAACTGGGAGGATTTGGCTACTGCTTTTTATAAGCAGTATCAATATAATTCCGACCTCGCTCCCACGCGTACCCAACTCCAGGGTATGTCACTGGGAACGGGTGAAGGTTTTAAGGAGTACGCACAGAAATGGAGAGACCTGGCTGGCAGGGTGCAGCCACCGTTGACGGATCGTGAACTAGTGGACATGTTCTTGGGGACCCTATCTGGTCCATTCTTCAACCATCTCATTGGTAATTCCTCTGCTGGGTTTACATACCTGATCCTGACTGGTGAGAGGATCGAAGCTGGTATCAAATCGGGGAAGATACAGAAGGGTGCCTCCTCAAATACTGAAAAGAAGCCCTTCAAGAAGGAAGCTAGTGCTGTGTATGGTCCCAGGAGACAAAACAAACCAGAACGCCGCCAAGCTGTCAATGCAGTGGTTATTTCTAAGCCTGCTGCTGCTCCTCAACAATATAACCAGCCAAGAGTTGAGAGGCCCAAAAGACAGTATACTCGGCTCAGCATGACTCTCTCTCAGATCCTGCCGCAACTGCTGTCAACCAGCCTGGTAACTGTCAAGGAAGCTCCGAAGGTGGTAAACACAGCATCTCCGAAGTACAATCCCAACGCCCGCTATGCTTATCACTCTGATAGCCCGGGGCATTCTACTGATGATTGTTGGGCTCTAAGGAATAAGGTTCAGGACCTTATTGATGCTAAGGAAATACAGTTTGAGGCGCCCGAAAGGCCCAATGTTGTGACTGCTCTCATGCCCCAGCATGGAGTGAATGCTGTTGAGGAAGACCGGTATATAGCCTCCGTTGATGATATTGTTACCCCACTCTTGACTGTTAAAAGGAACCTGTTACTAGCCGGTTTATTTTCGGGATGTAGTAAAGGTTGCCTTCTGTGTTCTGTTTCACCTGCTGGTTGTCCTTCATTGAAGTCAGGTATCCAAAGCCTGATGGATAATAAGGAGATCTTGTTCGAGAAGATTGTCGTTCCTGCTTCCCCTGTTGAAGAAGTTTCAATTGTCACCATTTTCAACAACCCCCCTAAGGCTCCCTCAAAGAAGCCTGTCAAAATTATGCCTGTTCACGAGATTGCTCCTATAACCATTACTGTTCCGGGGCCCATCCCCTATAAGTCTGAAAAAGCTGTCCCGTGGCACTATGGGGCAGATGTTTATGTTCTGGGAGTAAAACAAGAGTTCAATACTAGTACCGGTGTCACCAACATCACCGGGCCTGCTAAAGTCACTCGTAGTGGAAGACTGTTCTCACCAGACATTGCACCTCCAGCAATTCAGAGACCTCTTGTCATCACACCTGCCAGTGTGCCTGTTTCCCCTCCTGATCAAGTTTCTACCCCTGCTGCCGAGTCATCTGACGCTCGGGGAAAGGGGATTGCTACTGATGTGCCTTCCCGGACGGAGGCACCGAAGACCACTGTTGAGGCTTCCAAGCAAGAGATGGAAGAGATCCTCAAAATTATCAAGAAGAGTGATTTCAACATCGTTGAACAACTGGGGCACACCCCCTCTAAAATCTCTATGCTATCACTGTTGCTGTGTTCAGAGGCCCATGCCAAGGCCCTGATTGCTTTCCTAAAGACGGCCCACGTACCACAAGAAACGTCTGCTGATCAATTCACCGACTGTGTGGCCAACTTAACTGCTGATAATGGTTTGGGTTTCTGTGACGCTGATCTGACGGCCAAGGGGAAGAACCATAATGATGCCCTGCATGTCTCCATTGAATGCAGGGGCACTACTCTTGCCCATGTGCTGGTTGACACTGGTTCTTCATTAAACGTACTACCCAAGAAAGCTCTAGACAGGATAGACTGTGAGGGTTTAGAGCTCAAACCAAGTAACATTGTTGTCCGGGCCTTTGACGGGTCCAAAAGGATGGTACATGGCGAGGTTGACATCCCAATCAGGGTTGGTTCACAAGTCTTTGATTCAAAATTCTATATGATGGATATCCGACCGTCCTACTCTTGTTTGCTGGGTCGTCCTTGGATCCATAAAGCTGGAGCTGTGACCTCAACATTGCATCAGAAGCTGAAGTACCCGGTCAGAGGGAAGATCGTAACAGTGCAAGGGGAAGAGGAATACATGGTCAGCCACCTCAACTCCTTCAGGTACGTGGAAATGGATGGGGAGTTCATTGAGACCCCCTTCCAACACTTTGAAGAGGTGCCTCAGACATTGGCAGCAGCAGAAACAACGACTAAAGAAGACTCTCCTTTGAAGATGGCTTCCTCGAAGGATGCCCGGGCTGTGGTTGAGAAGGGTGAGTGCGCAAACTGGGGTAGGCTTCCTGATTTCACTCCAAAGACTGACAAGTTTGGCTTGGTTTTCATTGCAGAAGCTCAGAAGGCTGTGCGCAAGGCAAGGATTGGAAGACCTCCTGTGTTCATCACCAACCCGGGAGTAAATGTTATTGAGGACGAAGTAGAGGAATCCGAGTTCGACAGCTGGATCTACCCGACAACCAACGGTGGACCAAGTAATTAGACGGCGAAAGACTTTACACCTATTACTTTTGTCACTCAGTAATGAACTTCTTTGTTTTGAATTTGTAACAAACAATAATTTGAAACTTTATGGCCCGGTGTCTTACCCGGGGCATCGTGGCTTCATTTGTGAGGGCTTTTATTTGTCACTTTCATATATCATGAATAAAAGCATTGGATGTTTTTTACATTTCAAATCTTGCGCTCCCTTTCTTTCTTTATATATTGCAAAACAACTATATTTACACACACTCACTTATACAGGTTCCAATCCACTCTGGATCTCACTAGTAACGACTCTGCTACTGCCAGTTATGACTTCGAAAATCCGATCAACTTAGCCGAAGACGAAGGTGAAGATGATTGAGAAGTGCCTGGAAAACTTGCAAGACTGCTACTCCAGGAAGAGAGGGCCATTCAGCCACATGAAGAGCCAGTGGAAACGGTAAATCTAGGTACTGAGACAGACAGAAAGGAAGTCAAGATTGGTGCCAATCTGGAGGCCAGTGTGAAACAACAGTTGATTCAGATGCTGCATGACTACGTGGAAATCTTTGCCTGGTCCTACGAAGACATGCCTGGGTTGGATACCGACATTGTGGTTCATCACCTGCCTACCAAGGAAGACTGCCCTCCGGTAAAACAGAAAGTCCGCCGTATGCGTCCAGAGATGTCCGAGAAAATCAAAGCTGAGGTTATGAAACAATTTGACGCCGGTTTTCTTGCAGTGACTTACTACCCTCAGTGGGTTGCTAACGTGGTTCCAGTGCCAAAGAAAGACGGTAAGGTCCGAATGTGTGTTGATTACAGGGATTTGAACAGGGCCAGCCCTAAGGATGACTTCCCTATGCCTCACATTGACGTTCTGGTTGACAATAATGCTCAGCATAAGGTATTCTCCTTCATGGACGGGTTCTCCGGTTATAATCAGATCAAGATGGCTCCTGAAGACATGGAGAAGACCACTTTTGTTACTCAGTGGGGCACCTTTTGCTACAAGGTCATGCCTTTTGGGTTGAAAAATGCTGGGGCAACCTACCAACGTGCCATGGTTGCTTTATTTCATGACATGATCCATCATGAGATAGAAGTATATGTCGACGATATGATTGCAAGGTCCCAAACTGAGGAGGAACACCTTGACCATCTACAAAAGATGTTTGACCGTCTGAAGTTGTACAAACTGAGGTTAAACCCGAATAAGTGTACCTTCGGGGTAAGATCTGGAAAATTGCTAGGCTTCGTCGTAAGCGACAAAGGTATTCAGGTGGACCCGACCAAAGTGAAAGCCATACAAGAGATACCAGCTCCCAAGACAGAGAAAGAAGTCAGAGGCTTTCTAGGACGTCTGAATTACATTTCCCGGTTCATCTCACATCTAACTGCTACCTGTGAAGCAATCTTCAAGCTACTGAAGAAAGATCAAGTAGTACGTTGGAACGATGAATGTCAGGCCGCTTTCGACAGAATCAAAGAGTATCTCCAAGAACCATCCATTCTTATGCCACCGGTTGAAGGGAGACCTCTAATCTTATACTTGACAGTACTTGACAACTCAATGGGGTGTGTGCTGGGGCAGCATGACGAGTCTGGCCGAAAAGAGCACACCATTTATTACCTTAGTAAAAAGTTTACCGACTGTGAGACCCGATACTCACTGCTCGAGAAAACTTGCTGCGCTTTGGTATGGGCTGCTCGCTGGCTGAGACAGTATATGTTGACTCACACTACTCTGTTGATTTCAAAAATGGATCCAATCAA
Organism: Vicia faba; assembly: GCA_948472305.1. Taxonomy (NCBI): domain Eukaryota; kingdom Viridiplantae; phylum Streptophyta; class Magnoliopsida; order Fabales; family Fabaceae; genus Vicia; species Vicia faba. The sequence continues at coordinate 929,966,576 of OX451738.1, read as the reverse complement.
GTACATCTTCGAAAAGCCTGCTCTGTCCGGAAGAATAGCAAGATGGCAGATGATCTTGACAGAATACGACATCCAGTACACGACTCAGAAAGCAATCAAGGGAAGTGTATTGGCAGACCATTTGGCACACCAGGCAGTGGACGACTACCAGTCTATGAACTTTGAATTTCCAGACGAGAATATCATGGTAGTGACTGATTGTGAAATACCTGGACCGGATGAAGGACCTGAGGAAGGATCCCGATGGTCTATGCACTTTGACGGAGCCTCAAACGCTTTGGGTAACGGTATTGGAGCTGTGATCATATCCCCAAAAGGCATTCATACTCCACTCACTGCCCGGCTATGTTTCAACTGCACCAACAACATGGCAGAGTATGAGGCATGCATCATGGGTCTTCAAGCTGCAATTGACTTAAGGATCAAGTTTCTGAGTGTCTTCGGAGATTCCGCTCTCGTGATCAATCAGATCAAAGGCGAGTGGGATACGAAACACCCAAATCTTATTCCTTACAAAGAGTGTGTGTTGACGTTGATCCCCCATTTCACGGAGATAACTTTTGAACACTTCCCAAGAGAGGAGAATCAGTTGGCGGACGCGTTGGCTACGATGTCTTCTATGTTCAAAGTCAAATGGGATAACGAAGCTCCCTGGATCATTATCTGGAAACTGGATGAACCTGCATATTGCTGTGATCTTGAGGCTGAAGAGGCAACTGAAAAACCTTGGTATCATGAAGTGAAGAGGTACTTGGAAGCTCAAGAATACCCCGAGGGTGCATCTGTTAATGACAAGAAGTTCCTGAGAAGATTCGCTGCAAAGTTCTTCCTCAGCAATGGCATCCTATACAAGAGAAACCATGATTCAACCTTACTGCGTTGTGTGGATAAGACGGGAGCAGAAAGAATCATGACAGAGCTACATGAAGGTACCTTCGGAACACACTCCAGTGGACATACCATGGCGAAGAAAATCCTTCGGGCGGGATATTTATGGTCCACAATGGAAGCCGACTGTTACCAACATTCTCGGACGTGTCACAAATGCCAGATCTATGCTGATAAGGTGCACGTTCCTCCAGTTCCTCTGAATGTTTTGACAGCACCTTGGCCTTTTGCAATGTGGGGCATTGATATGATCGGTGAGATCAGACCTACGGCATCCAACGGGCATCGCTTCATCCTGGTAGCAATTGATTACTTCACAAAGTGGGTTGAAGCAGCTTCCTACGCTACCGTAACCAAGAACGTCGTGGCACGGTTCATTCGACACAACCTGATCTGTCGATACAGTGTACCGGAAAGGATCATTACGGACAATGGTACCAATCTTAACAACAAGATGATCACTGAGCTCTGCGAGCAATTCAAGATACAGCACCACAACTCTTCTCCCTACCAACCGAAGATGAATGGGGCTGTCGAAGCAGCTAATAAGAATATCAAGAAGATTGTGCAGAAGATGACAGTGACGTACAAAGATTGGCACGAGATGTTACCGTTTGCTCTTCATGGGTACCGTACCTCGGCAAGGACGTCAACAGGGGCAACTCCTTTTTCCTTGGTCTATGGCATGGAGGCAGTCCTACCTATTGAAGTCCAGATACCCTCTCTCCGGATAATGAAGGATGCAGGTTTGAACGAAGATGACTGGATCCAGACTCGACTTGATCAATTAAACCTAATTGACGAAAAGAGACTCACCGCTATTTGTCATGGTCAAACGTACCAAAAACGGATGATCAGGGCATTTAACAAGAAAGTTAGACGACAAGAGTATCAAGTCGGAGACCTGGTAATCAAGCGCATCATTCTTCCTCAAAGTGATCCCAGGGGCAAATGGACCCCTACGTACGAAGGGCCATTTGTGGTTAAACATATCTTCTCAGGAGGAGCTATGATTCTAACCACCATGGACGGTGACGACCTTCCTCACCCCGCCAATGCAGACATAGTAAAAAGATACTACGCATGACTAAAGACCCGCTAGGTTGAAACACCTAGGAAAAAATAAGGGCTTCCCGACGAACCAAAAGGGTTTGGGCAAAAATAAGGGATGAAATGAAAAAATATGTACACCCGGCAAGTCGAAAACCTGAAAAGGCGGCTTGGGCAAAAATGGGTATCCCGGTGGACTGAAAACCCGAAAGGGCGGTCCAGGCAAAAGTTAGGGATAAAGCGTAATACTATGTCTCATTGGGTCACCTTGCATCCAGAATTCGGTATCAACTATCAGGTTCAGACGGCACCAATCAGTCAGCTTCATCTTCAACTAAGCAGCAAAGTGATGAGACGCTTGAAGACATAAAGGCGATAGCAGAGTTGGAACCCAGTGGGACTTTTTCACATAGCTGTTTTGTTTTCCTTTTCACAAAAATTGTATAAATTCTAATATTCGGCGGCGTTCTCCTACTAGGACGTCAGCCTCTTGTACATAAACGCCTATTTACAGGCAAATTCAAAAATCAATACAAATTCACTTTCCAGACAAATTGCCAACTGTTTTCCTTTTTCTGTTTTGTTTTGCAAAGAACGTCCAATGTTCATTTTTGATATATTCATTTGACACTAATTGCTAATCACAAATATTGGCATACGAAACAAAGGATTAATTACAGGTGACATTAGAAACAAGGGCAATAATGAGTTGTCTAAGCGATCTAGTTGCTCTGTCCACCAAGGTACCAAGGTAAGTCCGGCTGAAGAATGTAACCAAGATGTCTTCACTCCCCACAGAGTAAGACAAGATTCAACAGTACTCTCCTCCGAGCAGAGTCGGTCTCCCATCAGCCCTGAAAAGGCACAGTATCTCTAGCAAGTCAGCAACACTCTCCCCAAGCAGAGTTAGCCTACAGTCAACCTTATGGAAGTTGGGTATCCCCAGAAGATCTCAATATTCCCCAGCGGAGTATACAGATGTTCCTAAGCAAGCATCCCCGGAAGTCTTGATCTAAGATTGTTCCCCGATGGAATACCAGACACCCCAGTGGAGCCATTTCCCAGTACAGTCTCAAAAAAAAAAATCTCCCCAGGAAAGTTGAATAAATCTCCCCAGTAGGAAGCTTATCCCCAGTAGATTCTGGAAGCTTATCACCTGCAGAGTACGAACGCGTCTCCCCGGCTCTATTCAAAGGTTATTTCCCACCAGGGTATAACTGGGTTATCCTCAGCTAATTGCCACGGAAAGATCGTCCTCGGCGAAGTTCTTCCTATCCCCGACAGAGTTCATCAATTCCTTAACAAGCTCATCAACAGAGTCCCCAGCGGAGTTCTCATCAAAACCTCAGCGAAGTATCTCTCTCCCCACAGAGTAATTCCCCGCAGAGTATCTCTCCAACAAGTTTATTCCCCAACGGAGTCCTCTTCTCCTACCGGTTTATTCTTGCAACCATCATCCCTAGTGGAAATGAAGATCTTCACTCTTCAACATCAGCCCAGGATTCAGCTTCCTGGCATTCGTCAAGGATTTATTTTCCTAGACGAAAATACATTCATAAACATTACATTATCATACACCATGACGCATGCATATACGCATCATAAACACACAATCTCATTTATTTTTGAGAACATCATGACATCATGCATTTCATACATCATGACATTGCATACAACTGACGTTTTGCCTTTTCAGGAAAAAGGTCAATCCAAAGATAATTACTATCCACTGTCGCAATTCTAGATTCGATACCTATATCTAGCAAGGGCATATCTGTGAGCGATCAATTCCAGATTCGATTCATGTATCTAGCCAGGGCACGTCTGAAGAGTTTGAAGATTCGATTCCTGTATCCAGCCAGGGCATATCTGTTAACGACTAATTCCAGATTCGATTCCTGTATCCAGCCAGGGCACGTCTGAAGAGTTTGAAGATTCAATTCCTGTATCTAGCCAGGGCATATCTGTTGACGACCAATTCCAGATTCGATTTCTGTATCCAGCCAGGGCACGTCTGAAGAGTTTGAAGATTTGATTCCTGTATCCAGCCAGGGCATATCTGTTGACGACTAATTCCAGATTCGATTCCTGTATCTAGCCAGGGCACGTCTGAAGAGTTTGAAGATTCGATTCCTGTATCTAGCCAGGGCATATCTGTTGATGACTAATTCCAGATTCGATTCTTGTATCCAGCCAGGGCACATCTGAAGAGTTTGAAGATTCGATTCCTGTATCCAGCCAGGGTATATCTGTTGACGACTAATTCCAGATTCGATTCCTATATCCAGCCAGGGCACGTCTGAAGAGTTTGAAGATTCGATTCCTGTATCCAGCCAGGGCATATCTGAAGAGTTTGAAGATTCGATTCCTGTATCCAGCCAGGGCATATCTGTTGACGACTAATTCCATATTCGATTCCGGTATCCAGCCAGGGCACGTCTGAAGAGTTTGAAGATTCGATTCCTGTATCCAGCCAGGGCATATCTGTTGACGACTAATTCCAGATTCGATTCCTGTATCTAGCCAGGGCATATCTGAAGAGTTTGAAGATTCGATTCCTGTATCCAGCCAGGGCATATCTGTAGATGACTAATTCCAGATTCGATTCCTGTATCCAGCCAGGGCATATCTGAAGAGTTTGAAGATTCGATTCCTGTATCCAGCCAGGGCATATCTGTTGACGACTAATTCCAGATTTGATTCCTGTATCTAGCCAGGGCATATCTGAAGAGTTTGAAGATTCGATTCCTGTATCCAGCCAGGGAATATCTGTAGATGACTAATTCCAGATTCGATTCCTGTATCCAGCCAGGACATATCTGTGAGTAACTGATTGTAGATTCAACGCCTGTATCCAGCCAGGGCACGTTTGTAAGCAACCTTTTGAAGTTCCAGATTCGATACCTGTATCTAGCCAGGGCATGTCTGTGAGCGACTGAGTGAAGATCAACACCTGTAACAGGCCAGGAAATTATCTTTCTCAGGTACGCAAATTCTCGCTAAGGAATCTCTTACGCGATCGACACCCCCGATGGCATCTTTAAGCCCATCTCCACAACTATCCATCACACTTCTAAATGGCATCTATAAGCCCATTCCCGACAAGGTCCTGTCACATCTCCAGATGGCATCTATAAGCCCATCCTCCCATACCATCTTTCCAAATAGCATCTGTAATCCCATTCCCGACATCACACTGCTGATACTCTACTATGTGAGTGCAAATTTCTGGGCACTCTAGTGTTCAATCATCTTCCACCCTCGGATCACGAAAGGCACACAAGCCAATCTACATCCTCAGGTCTAAGAGGATTGAACAGGGGAAACTGTTGTACCCCAAAATTTGCCCTCCCATATTCTTCAAAGTTTTGACAAGCATCATCTCAATTTGCTCAAGTCTACTCATGGGTTGCACAGTTCAAACACCCTCCTAAGCCAGTCAAATTAGGGTTTTGGTTCTTGCAAGGAAGTTGAGGTTTTCAAGGGCTCAATCAAGTCACATATGCCTATATACATTGTCAAGCACCTACATGTCAAGTTTCAAGGCTCACAAAGTCAAGTTGCACAGTCAAAAACCCTAATTGCTTCACAAACAACTGCAGGGGCAAAATGGTCATTTGGCAGTCAAAAGTCAAAAATTTTGGTCAACATCTTATTTTGAGGCCACAATCATCATTTGATCAAGTCTTGATCATGATTCCACAAGAATGGCTCAAAAATCATCAAGGTGTCAAAAGTTTCTATTTTTGGACAACTAGAAAGTCAACTGTAACTTGACCAAGGCATAACTTTTTCATGGTTCATCAGAAAAACCCCATCCAATGCTCATTTTGAAGGGGATGACATTTCCTACAACTCATCTTCACATTCCAAGTCCAAGAAATGCTCTCACAAAAAGTTATCAATTTCAACATTATAGGTCATTTTCAAAAGTCAACAAAAAGGCACTTTAAGTCAAAGACCATAAATTGAGATTGGTAAATCAAAATTACATGGGACCAAAGGCATAGGTTAGAGGACTTCAAGACCTTTCCAAAATGTCCAATAACATGTTCATATGATCAAAATTGAGCAAGATATGCATTGGAGAAGTTGGGAAATTTTTGTGAAATGGCAAAGTCAACTATCCTTGAAACTTCAATTTTTGACAAAAGGGCCCACCTTTTTCCACTTGATTCATCCTTGTCATGCCACCCACGTGTCCCATGATTAAATTCAAGATTAAACATTAATTTTTCTATTTTTATTTAATTTTATTGGTTTAATTCATTTTAAATCCATAAAATTCAAATAAAAATCAAGAAAATTAATTAAGTGATATCTTGTGGTTTGAATGACCTTGATGCATCATAAGTCACATACCAAATTCGCGCCAAGCCTATTATGAGCATGAAAATTCAAATTTTGAACAAACATGGCAAGTGCTTTAATGGTGGTAAAGAGGAAATCCAAAACATCATTGCATTGGTTTTAAGGCTCCTAAAGTCACTTGATTACATTCATACACATATATGCAAGCCTCTCATACCTCAGACACGACCTAGAAACCTCTGAAGCGGCAGAACCAACATCAAAAAATTGGAAGAAAAATTGAAAACTGAAATCCATATTCCAGTACAATTCAAACACTTCTCTTGATCCAAACGCATTCCCAACCCTCCCAGGAACGATTTGCAGCCAAGAACGAGCCTTAACCCTCCAAGAATCGCCTCAATACAGTCACACGGTTCATCATTTTTTTTCATAATCGAAATCCATTTTTTACGCATCATTAATACATTTTGATTACTGCTTTGCATTTCTAACATTGTTATGAAGCTTTTGATATAATTTAATTTGATTATGGTGCTCTAAAATGAAAGTTGCCATTGTTAAGTTCTAGGGTTTCAGAGCTTTCGAATTGGGGCTTTGCACATACTGTAAAATCAAACCTCCAAACACATATGGTTGAAACCAGCGTGATGAGACGAACATGTTGGACACCTCGCGCCCTTTTTATATAGCTCAGGGGCCTAATCGCTATTTTGGACATTGGCATTTTGTGGGGGTTTAAAACCCCCGTTATTTGTTTGCTTTTTTTGTTTCAGGAACGAAGAAGATGATTACGTGGAAGAATGTGGGTGGCCCATTCAAATATAATACGCGCGCTTTCTTGTTTTAGCATATGCGTGTTGTTTTTCATATTATTTTCTTTACCCACTATAATAACAAGATACAGCGCTTGGCTCAGTGGAGAGGAACGTGGCTTGCAATCGTTGGGACCTGGGTTCGATTCCCAGGTCCCCCCCATAATTCCATGTTATTTTTTATAATGCTTTCTTGTGCAGCGTTCCAAGGATGGAGCACCATATACCCTCACAGATCAGCATGCCAAGTGTCCCAAGCGTCCGTCCAAGGGCCAAGAGGTGAGGTGCACCATGCTCTTAGTCAACAAGCATTCCAGGCAATTCCAAAAGTCAGCAAGAGGCTTGATCACTATTGGGCCCAGATTGTTTCACTTAACCCCCTTTTTTGGTTCATCCCTTTTTCTTCTTATTTTATATTTCTATTTTGTTTGTTTATTAATTAATTTTTCTAATTATCACTAAATTAACATAAATAACTTTTCCCATGAAAAACCAAAAAAGAACTAATATTATTATTATTATTAATTTCATTTTATTTTTGTAAACAAATACTAATAAATTGAATTAGTTTTAATTAGGCAACCTTAACCTTTTTCTTAATAACTAAAATAAATTTAGAATTAGGTTTTTTATTAACTTTTAATTTCCTTTTTTTATTTTATTAAAAACATAAAAACACAAAAATATTTTTCTTTTAATTAAATTAATTAATTAGTTATTAATTTTAATTTCATTAATTACAAAAAAAGGGACAAAATTCAATTCTTATTCAAAAAGGGTCAAAACCCTTAGGACGTTCCCGATTAAATTTCCATTCGCGCATTTTCATTTCTTTTGATTATATTTTTGTATCTGTACAGAGGATGTAATAGTAATTAGGATTTTATTGCTTTCTTTAATTTTCTCGCACTTTATTTTACAAAACAGGACTTTGTTTTTTGGCGATGTATAGACCCGCGCCTTGTAATAGCGTAGAATTTATCTTTCTGCAATTTATTTTCTGCATTCCTAACTGTTAAATGCATGAAAGAATGTATGTAAATAAAATTAATCCGTAGCTCACAAATAACATGTACAAAGACAATTAACTGAAAAACAACACACAAAGCACATGCCACTCCTAGGGTACGCTTCACTCGTTGCCTCGAAACGTGGTCATCAAGTATAGGACGTCTTAGAGGTCACCCTTTGTCTAAAGATCCAGTTGCGTCGAAACGGTTGCCTCGGATAAAAAAGGATCTAGGACATTAGGGTTACTTCTAAGGTGTCCTACCGTTGCTTCGGTGACCACACTGTCCCGATAATCGAATTGACCCGAACAACTCCAACGATGGTGCTACCTACCTCTCAATGGTGGGATAGCACTATCTAAAGGACTCTTACACAGCTTAATTCCTTAGAGTAGGTAGATTCTCATAGGTACTTGCTCTTTTCAAAACAAACAAAAATACTTTTCACACCTCACACTTTCTAAAAGATTTCAAACAAATTTTTCACACACTCTTGAGGACTGATACAAGAGTTACTTAGAAATTTTTCAAACGAAACTTTTTCAAAACCCACACACATTTGAAAAGCAAACAAATTTTGAAAACATAAGAGCAAGTACCTAAGAGCCTGTGGATAACCACGGATAGAAAGGGTGCTAACACCTTCCCTTTCTATAAATCTACCTCCCGAACCGAGAAACATTCTCATAAGGAATTTTGCTGTGCTTTTGTCCTTTCCATGTTGGAGAACATAAAAGACGGTGGCGACTCTTGCTTACCGCGACATTTCGCGAAACCAGCTTAAAAAACAGTCAGTTCTATTTCCACCGATCACATTCCCGATAACACCACTTTCTCTCTTTTCTTCTATTTTCTAATAAAATATTATTATTTAACCCTTAGTAACTTAAATGGGCCTAAACAAAACACCCCCCTTTATTACTTCGCGACACCATACTTAAGCCCAACATCAATTCTAAACTTACTAGTAAAATGATACCTCAACTTATTTATACTTATATAAACCTGATTAAATTATTATTCCAACTTAATAAAATAATTCCGACTTCAAAGATAAAATTTAGAATTAAAATAATCAAAACAATATTTAATTAAATAAATAATTAAATATCGGGGCGTTACAGTTCTGCCACCGTATCACAGAACTGGCGACTCTGCTGGGGATTTTGTAAAAAGTGGGGTTACCTTAGAGTCTAGTTCATTGTAAATTGCTTTACCTTGTATGCCTTGTTTGCTTTACTTTTGAGGGCTTTGTTTGGGTTACTATAGATCCTACACCCGGGTCTGAGGAACCTTTTAGGTAAGTAGCAATATATTGTGGAAACTGTGCGGGGTATATCGACACGGTTAAAGCGATAACTATGTTGATGTGACACTTTGGTTGGTACCGGTAGCCCTTGAGTAGTCAAGGAGAATACGGGGCCGGTGTGTGGTGTCATGAAGCATCAACTCACCTTAGAACCTTTAATTGAAAAACTTGGCCATTAGGAAGTAGGGAGATATCCGTCTTTGTTGTAGCCCAAAGGCGGTTGATACTCGATACTACACTCATTGAGATTTGACTCCCGAGTTTTGTTTGGTGGCAAGTCAGTTGTCGATCGGAATGAAACTTATGGGAAAGATCAGTGATATTGAGATCCCTTAGAACCCGATTACTTTCTAGGACAGGTTGAACCAAATAAACTTCAAGAGGGTACTTACCTGAAAACCCATGTAAGCTTTAAACTTAAGGTCTTTGTGTGATTTTCTTATGCTTGCTATATTGGTGTTTTCTTAGCATAATCATGATATCATAACACCATAACATGGCATATCATACTAACCATTTCAAGGATTTTTAGGACTCATCTTTGTGTTGTTTTGTAGGACATGGCATCCACTCACAGGAATATTATCCAAGTCAATCTCATAAGGGTACCTCCTCAACTCAAGGAATTAGCATCAAGGGTTCCTGAGAGCTCTCCTTTCAATGAAAGACATGGTCGACTTCTCAATCTGGTCACCTCAATCCCTAATGAAGAAATATTGAATGTGCTCTTTCATCTCTTCGACCCTTTACATCACTACTTCACGTTTCCTAATTACCAATTGGTGCCTACCATAGAGGAGTTCTCTCAGTTATTGGGGGTGCCCATTCTTGATCAATTACCCTTAAATGGTATGGAAAGAGACCCAAAACCTGAAGAGATTGCTCATGCTATGTCTTTACAACAGTCCGATGTAGTGGCAAATTGGGAAACAAGAAGAGGCGTCAAAGGGTTTCTAACTAAGTTTCTATTTGAGAAGGCTCACCATTTTTGGGATACCCTGGATTTACAAGATTTTGAAGAAGGGTTGGCCTTTCTCATCTATGGGATGGTACTATTTCCTAATCTGAACCAACTCATAGATGTGAATGCGGTCAAGGTTTTTCTGTCTCATAATCCGGTGCCTAATTTACTTGGAGACACCCTACACTCTCTGCATACACGCACTGTAAAGAGAAGAGGGACCCTGTTGTGTTGCAATCCTCTATTGGCTAGGTGGTTTATTTCACACCTGCCTCAATTTGTGTTGAAGAATGAGCAGGGCCTGGGATGTTCTAATAGGTTGATGTCCCTCACACATTCGGATATTCATTGGTGTCCTCGATCCTTGGAGAATGTTACCACCATTGACCTCTATGGGGAATTCCCTAATGTCCCTCTCCTAGGCATTAGGGGAGGAATCACTTATAATCCTTGTTTGGAGTTGCGACAGTTTGGTTATGCTAGGAGGGATGGTCCTCATGATACACTTGTCCAAGGAATCGTATTCGAATATGATAATGATGTTTAGGGTTATCGTCATAGGTTCATAAGAGCTTGGGGCATGGTGAAAAAAGTTGATAGCAACACATGGGGCATAAGAACTCCATTCCTTTGGATCCTTATATTAAGTGGGTACTAGCCCCTGCTCAAAGTCTCAGGATTCCTTATGAGGCTATTCTACCGATTATCATAGAGCCAGTTACTGAGGGAGACACTCCTTACATTGTTCTTCATCCTGACATGCTGACTAATTTCGAGGAGTTACAAAAATCTTGGATTCAACTCAAAGAGGAACGGGATACCTTTGAAACCCAATTCTATACCAGCGAGAAGAAATTTTTAGATCTCACCAAGCTACTTCATGAAGAGAAGAGTACAAATTCCTACATTGCACCAAAGAGGATGCGCTTGTGGGTAGCTTGAGTCCCTTTTTGCTTTGAGAGTTCATTTTGCTTTGTTACTTCCTTTGTAAGCCCAAGAGGCATCATTGTAACCGCTTAAACTTCTTAATGCAATTAACGTTTGTTTTCCCTTTGGCTAAGCAAATTTATGTCTTAGAAATCCTTGAAAACATTGCATACATATATCATACATATCACTGCATAAACAGGTTTCAAGACAAGCTTCTTATCTTATTTGTTGTTTATTTCAGCAATGGCTCTTGAACAAATAGTTAAGAAGCTTCAGGCACAGAATGCTCAATTCTAAGAAATGTTCCTGAATCTGGCTAAGGGACAAGAAGATTTGAAAGCTCTGATTCTCAAGGACAAGAAGAAGAAAAAGAGGCCAGTGGGTGTTCTGAATATGGGAAGAAGGTTCAAAGGACTAGTGAGGTAAGTTTCAGAGCTCGCAACTCCATCGAAAGCGAGAGACAATAAGGAAGGATAGCCAAGAGAAGAAGACCACAATACATAAGAGTCTGAAGAAGATGAGGCTGATTACACCGATGAACAATACCCTCTGGCTGATGATAAGTACAAACAACTGGAAGACCATCTCAATTCCATGGAAGTTCAGAGGGTACCTGGCCTGGATTTCGAAGAGCTAGGGTTGGTTTCTGGAGTGGTTATCTCGAAAAAGTTCAAAGTTCCCGCATTTGCTAAATATGATTGGGTCTCATGTCCTAAGCTGCATCTCAGATCTTATGTCAGGAAGATCCATCCACACACTACTGACAGGAATTTGTGGGTGCATTTCTTTCAAGACAGTCTATCAGGGACTCAATTAGAGCGGTTCTATCAGCTGGAGGGAACCAACATCAATAACTGGGAAGATCTGGCTACTGCTTTCTACAAGCAGTACCAATATAATGCTGACCTCGCTCTAACCCGTACACAACTTCAGAGTATGTCTATGGGTTCTGGCGAGGGCTTTAAAGATTATGCCCAAAAATGGAGAGACCTTATAGGAAGAGTCCAACCTCCATTGTCTGATAGGGAGCTGGTGGACATGTTCTTGGGCACATTATCTGGGCCATTTTTCAACCATCTGATTGGAAGCTCTTTAGCTGGGTTTACTGAGCTGATCTTGATAGGAGAAAGAGTGGAAGCTGGTATTAAAAGTGGTAAGATACATAGAGATGCATCCTATAGTACTACAAAGAAACCATTCACAGGGAAGAAGGAGGTCAGTGCTGCTTATGGCCAAAGAAATCTTAACAAAACTGAGCGTCGTCCAACGGTAGGGGCTGTTATGATTTCCAATCTTGCATCAAACCAGCAACAGAATAATCAATCCAGAACAAATAAGCCAAGAAGACAGTTTACGCGGATTAATATGACTTTGTCTCAAGTTTTGCCACATTTTTTGAAATCCAATCTGGTTACCCTGAGAGAGGCTCCCAAAAATCCCAACACTGCATCTCCTCACTACAATTCAAATTCTTGGTGTGCTTACCATTCTGAAATTCCAGGCCATGATACAAACGACTGTTGGGCTCTGAAGAACAAGGTGCAGGATTTGATTGAGGCAAAGGAGATTGAATTCGACACTCCTGAGACTCCTAATGTTATAACTGCCCTTATACCCAAGCACGACCGCGAGGTTAATGCTATTGATGATGACATGTTTGTTGTTTCTGTTGATGAACTAGCTACTCCACTCCAGACTGTCAAAAGGAATCTCTTGCAAGGCAGTTTATTTCCGGGTTGTCGTGTAGATTGCCACATATGTTTCTCTCTACCTAATGGTTGCCATTTGTTGAAGGAAGGTGTTCAACGCCTGATGGATGATAAAGAAATTATGTTTGAGAAAAACTCTAGTTACAAGTGCTCCGTGTGAAGATGTTTCTATCATTATCATTTCTGCCAATCCTCACAAGGTCTCCTCCAAAAGACCTGTCAGGATTACATCTATTCCGAAAGTTGCTCCGTTGATAATTACTTTTCTTGGACCTATACCATATTCCTCGGATAAAGCTGTTCCCTGGAATTATGGGGTGACGTCTATTACCATGGCATCAAGCAAGACCTGTTGGCTATTAAAGACAAAGTTGCTGAAAGTACTGAGCCTGACATTGCCAATATCACCGGGACTAGTAAGATAACAAGAAGCATAAGAGTTTTATCTCCCGAGATCTCTCCAAAAACTGTTTCTACTCATGTGATCATCCCCATTGCTCTCGTTAATACTCCCATTACTACTCTGGTGATTATTCCTGTTGTTGCTCATGTCAATATTCCCATGGCTACTCCTGCTGTTAGTCCTACTGTTATCCCTGCTATCGGGTCGGCCGAGACTCGGGGAAAAGAGGTATTGGTTGAGCCTGTCCGGACGAAGGCACATCCAGAAGCCATTCCCGAGGCTTCTAAAAAGGAGATGAAAGAGATATTGAAAATAATCAAGAAAAGTGATTACAATGTCATAGAACAATTGGGGCAGACCCCTTCAAAAATCTCAATGTTGGCCCTACTACTGTGCTCTGAAGCCCATGCCAAGGCTTTAGTAAAATTCCTAAAGTTCGCCCACGTGTCTCAAGAGACCTCCGCTGACCAATTCGAGAATTGTGTGGCTAGTTTGAAAGCTGACAATGGCCTAGGATTCACTGATGCAAACCTAACTCCCAAGGGAAGGAAACACAATGATGCCCTACATGTCTCCATTGAGTGCATGGGCACTACATTAGCCCATGTTCTGGTAAATACAGGTTCATCACTAAATGTCTTACCCAAGAACGCCCTAAACAGGTTAGACTGCGAAGGGCTCACACTGAAGCCCAATAACATTGTGATGAGGCACTTCGACGATTCTAAAAGAATGGTGCATGGGGAAGTGGACATCCCTATCAAAGTTGGTACTTAAACTTTTAATTCCATTTTATATGTGATGAACATCCGCCCATCTTACTCCTGTTTATTGGGTCGACTTGGATCCATAGGGCTCGTGCTATGACTTCCACCCTACATCAGATGCTGAAGTACCCATTCAATGGGAAGATAATCACAGTTCATAGGGAGAAGGAGTACATGGTGAGCCACCTGAACTCTTTCAGGTACGTTGAAATGGACGGTGAGTTCATTGAGACCCCGTGTCAGAACTTTGAGGAGGTTCCACAGACTGTCGCTGCCACCAAGACCACTGCCAGTGTTCCAAAGATTACCATGCCTCCGCTGAAAATGGCTTCTCTCAAGGATGCCAAAGCAGTAGTTAAAGAAGGTGGGTGTATAATTTGGGACCAACTTCCAGATATTCCCTACAAATCTGACAAACTTGGTTTGGGTTTTACTTCAGAAGCCCATGAAGATGTTTGTCGTGCTCGCACCGGGGGACCACCCTTACAGATCAGCAACCATGGAGTCAATGCCCTGGAAGACAATGATAGTGATCATGACCTGGATAAGTGGATCTTCCCAACCATCAGCGGTGGACTCAGCAATTGGGAGGCTAAAGATTTTATGCCCATTACTTTTATTCAAGAGTAATTTGTCTTTTTGTATTGAGGAAATGTAATATTTGAACAATTGAACCATTAAAGCTTTGTGTCTTACCCGAGGCACAATGGTCTATTTATGAGAGTCATTACTTCATTTTCATATGTCACCAATAAAACATTGGAAGTTTCACATATAAATTTTACGCTCTTTGTTTTTCTTTTCTTCCTCTTTACTTTATCAAAAATATACAACTATGCTCTTAAACACACTCACATATCAAATTGCATATTCACGTCCACTATGGATCCCATTGATAACGATTCTGCTATTGCTCATTATGACTTTGAAAATCTGATCAACCAAGCCGAGGACGAAGGTGAGGAAGATTGTGAGGTACCAAGAGAGCTTGCCAAACTGTTACAACAGGAAGAAAGGAC
The DNA here is from genome assembly GCA_948472305.1 of Vicia faba. Taxonomy (NCBI): domain Eukaryota; kingdom Viridiplantae; phylum Streptophyta; class Magnoliopsida; order Fabales; family Fabaceae; genus Vicia; species Vicia faba. Next base: position 929,951,404 of record OX451738.1, on the reverse strand, counting down.
AATACAACCTCATGAGGAACCAGTTGAGACAGTGAACTTGGGTACTGAAGAGGATAAAAAAGAAGTCAAGATAGGTGCTGATCTGGAGCATAGTGTCAAGAAGCAGTTAATACAGATGCTACATGACTATGTTGAGGTTTTTTCCTGGTCGTACAAAGACATGCCAAGACTTGACACCGATATTGTGGTTCATCGCCTACCTACAAAAGAGGACTGCCCTCCAGTGAAACAGAAGGTTCGTCGTATGCGGCCAGATATGTCAGAAAAGATCAAGGCTGAAGTCATGAAATAGTTTAATGCTGGTTTCTTAGCCGTCACCTCTTATCCATAATGGGTTGCTAACGTGGTTCTACTACCGAAGAAGGATTGTAAGATGCGTATGTGTGTGGATTACAGAGACCTGAACAGGGCAAGCCCCAAGGATGACTTTTTGCTTCCCCATATATATGTTTTAGTTGACAACACCACACAACATAAGGTATTCTCCTTCATGGATGGTTTCTATGGATACAAACAGATCAAAATGGCACCTGAGGACATGGAGAAGACGACCTTTGTCACACAGTGGGGCACTTTCAGCTACAAAGTTTTGCCATTTGGACTAAAGAACGCCGGAGCAACCTATCAACGTGCCATGCTAGCTTTGTTTCATTATATGATCCATCACGATATAGAGGTATACATGGATGATATGATAGCCAGGTCTCATACTAAAGAGGAACACCTTGATCACCTACAAAAGCTATTTGACAAGATGAAGAAAGACAAACTGAGGCTGAATCTGAATAAATGCACCTTCAGAGTAAGATCAGGTAAGCTCTTAGGCTTCATTGTCAGCGGCAAAGGTATTGAGGTAGACCCTGCAAAGGTCAAGGCTATACAAGAAATGCCGACTCCTTGCACTGAGAAGGAAGTTAGGGGATTCTTAGGACGACTGAACTACATTTCCAGATTCATTTCGCACCTGACCGCTACTTGTGATCCAATCTTCAAATTACTGAAGAAAGATCAAGCAGTGAAGTGGAATTACGATTACCAACATGCCTTTGACAAAATCAAGGAATATCTCCAAGAGCCTCCAATTTTGATTCCACCAGTTGAAGGAAGACCTCTGATCACGTACTTAACAGTATTAGAGAACTCAATGGGGTGTGTGCTGGGGCAGCATGACGAGTCTGTTCGAAAAGAGCATACAATATACTACTTTAGAAAAAAATTTACTGACTATGATACAAGATACTCACTGCTCGAGAAAGCTTGTTGTGCTTTGGCATGAGCTACTCGCCGACTAAGACATTATATGTTGACTCACATTACCTTGTAGATATATAAAATGGATCCTATCAATGACATCTTTGAGAAGCCCATTCTCTCCAGAAGAATAGCCAGATGGAAAATGATCCTGAGCGAATACGACATTCAGTATACAAATCAGAAAGCAATTAAGGGAAGTGTACTAGCTAATCATTTGGCTCATCAGGCTGTGGACGACTACCAATCCATGAATTTTGAGTTCCTGGATGATAACATCATGTTAGTAACTGATTGTGAAGAACCTGGATTGGATGAAGGACCTAAAAAAGGATCCCGATGGACTATGGGTTTTAATGGAGCTTCCAACGCTCTTGGCAATGGCATCGGATCTGTGATCATATCTCCTGAGGGTTGTCATACTCCTTTCACTACTAGGATATGTTTCAACTGTACCAACAATATGGCTGAGTATGAAGCATGTATCATGGGTCTCAAAGTTGCAATCGATTTAAGGATCAAGTTCTTAAGTGTGTTTGGAGACTCGTATTTGGTAATCAGCCAGATCAAAGGGGAATGGGACACGAAGCATCCTAATCTTATCCCATACAAAGAGCATGTGTTGACACTAATCCCATACTTTGAAGAAATCACCTTTGCGCATTTTCCACGAGAGGAAAATCAACTAACGGACGCGCTAGCTACAATTCATCCATGTTCAAGGTCAGGTGGGATAATGAGGCTCCTCAGATCACCATTGATAGGATGGACGAGCCAGCATACTGTCACAAGATTGGTACTGAAGAAGTAGTGGACAAGCCTTGGTTCTATGAAGTCAAAAGATATATCGATGCCCAAGAATACCCTGAGGGAGATTTAGTTAATTATAAGAAGTTCCTAAGAAGGTTCTCTGCCAAGTTCTTCCTCAGTAACGGGATCCTCTACAAGCGCAATCATGACTCTACCTTGCTTCGGTGTGTAGACAAGAGTGAGGCAGAAAATATTATGGCTGAGTTGTATGAAGGTACCTTTGGCACTCATTCCAGTGGGCACTCAATGGCTAAAAAGATCCTATGGGCAAGTTACTACTGGTCCACTATGGAGGCAGACTGTTACCAACATTCACGAACTTGCCACAAATGCCAGATCTATGTTGATAAGGTGCATGTGCCCCCGGTTCCTTTAAATATCTTGACTTCTCCTTGGCCATTTGCAATGTGGAGGCATCGATATGATTGGGGAAATCAGACCTATGGCTTCCAATGGGCACTGCTTCATCCTGGTTTCCATTGATTACTTCACAAAGTGGGTCGAGTCAGCTTCATTTGCTTATATTACCAAGAACATTGTGGCTCAATTTATCAGACATAACATTATCTATCGGTATGGTATTCCAGAAAGAATCATTATAGATAATGGTACCTGTTGTACCCCAAAATTTGCCCTCCCATATAACTCAAAACAAATCAAAACTTCTTTTTCACACCGACACCTTTCAAAAAGCTTTCAAAAAGCAATTTTTCAAACACTCTTGAGGACTGATACAAGAGTCAAACTGAAATTTTCAAAGAAACTTTTTAAACCCACAGTTGAAAAGCAAACAAACAATTTTGAAAACACAAATGAGCAAGTATCTAAGATCCCATGGATAACCATGGATAGAAAGGGTGCTAACACCTTCCCTTTCTATAAATCTACCTCCCGAACCGAGAGCAATCTCTATAAGGAATTTTTCTGTGCTTTTGTCCTTTCCATTTGGAGAAAATAAAAGACGGTGGCGACTCTTGCTTCCGCGACATTTTGCGAACCAACGTTAAACAGTCAGTTCCAGATCCACCGATCACAGAACTGGCGACTCTGCTGGGGACCTATTTAAAAGTGAGGTGTACCTTAGGATAGTTCAATAACTGTATTTTCAATTGTTTTGACTTGGTTGCTTTAAAAATTGTGGGTTGCATGGGAGTTACATAGATCCTAACCCGGATCTGGGGATACCCTGTTTAGGTAGCATAAGCTATGAGGGACCTGTCCGGCGTAGACCGACACGGTTGAAGCAGTGGCTACGTTGGTGTGGCACCTTGGTCTGTACCGATATCCCTTGTGTCGCAACGAGGAGAATATGGGTCTTCCAAGGAGTCGTTAAACACCAACAGACCTTAGAACCTTAAATGACACAACTTGGCCATTAGAACAGTAGCAGTATGCTACGCCCATTGAGGCTAAACTCTCGTGATGGTTCTGGCTGCAAGAAAAGATTGCGATGCTGGAGTTATGACCGATTGAGGGTAGTCAATGATATTGGGATCCTCTAAGAACCCGGTTACTTTTGATAGGACATGTATGAACCAACAAACTGAAAGAGGGTAATACCTAGACCTCATGCTGGCCTAAACTTTAAGGGTTTGTCTTGTGTGACTTGTGTGCCTTACCATGTTTGCCTTTATAAATATTTGTGGTGTGCTTTATCATAACATCATAACATCATGAGCATTGCATGCATCCTGCATAAGGACTGACCATTTCAAAGACAAGAAGGTTTCACCTTTGCTCAGTTTTGTAGGACATCATGAGGCCTGTGCGAAGGAATACTATCCGGTTCAACTTTGTTCACCCATCTGAGTTGCTCGAAGAGTTGGTTAGCAGGATTCCAAACACCACTTCCTTCATCCAGAGGCATGGTTCTCTTCTCAGTTTAGTCACTGCAAAGCGGGATCAATAGTTGATGAGTGTCCTGACCCAGTTCTATGACCCTCTGTACCAGTGCTTCACCTTTCAAGACTTCCAGCTGGTCCCTACCCTGGAAGAGTTCTCTGATCTGCTCGGTATCCCTATCTTGGATCAGACTCCCTTCACTGGTTGGGAAAAGACCCTCAGGCTTGAGGAGGTTGCTGCAGCTCTTCCTTTGACCCATCAAGAAGTAATAGACAACTGGGTGACTAGAAGCGGGGTTAAGGGTTTCTTGGCCAAGTTTCTGGTTGGTAAAGCTAACAGTTTCCGGAATGACTTGGACTTTAGGGCATATGAAGATATCTTGGCTCTCTTAATCTATGGGCTAGTCTTGTTTTCTAATCCTGACAACTTCATCAATGTCACTGCCATAAGGATCTTTATGTCTCAGAATCCTGTGCCCACTCTCTTGGGTGACATCCTGCAACAACTTTATGCTCGTACTGCCCGAAGACGAGGAACTCTATTGTGTTGTATCCCTTTGTTGGTGAGGTGGTTTATTTTGCACCTCCCTAAGTTCGTGCTGAAGAACCAAGAAGGAAGAGGTTGGGCTCATAGGTTAATGTCTCTCACTGATAAGGACATCATTTGGACTTTCAGAGGTTTGGATGAGATAGCTGTTATTGATCGTTGCGGGGAATATCCTAATGTTCCTTTGATTGGTACTCAAGGAGGAATCTCTTACAATCCATGTCTAGCTCTCCGTCAGTTTGGAAGGGCCAGAAGAGCAGGGCCTCATGAGATGTTGGTACCTCACATCAGTTTTGAGTTTCAGGTGGGCAGTGACGAGCTGCGTCGTAGGTTCATCAAGGCTTGGGACAGAGTTCATAAAGCTGATCCACAAGAGTTGGGGCCAAAGACTTCTCTACCTATGGAAGCCTACTACAAATGGGTTCACATCCGTGCTCAGAAGTTAGGTATGCCGTACGAAGCTGTCAGACCCGTCATTCTTGAGTATCTTGACAAAGATGGGGCTCCTCCAACTGTCCTTCCTCCTCAGATACCTACTGATTACGAGACATTAAAGAGGTCTTGGTTACAACTGCGGGAAGAACGGGATTCCTATCGGGAAAAGTTCAACGAGCAGGAATTGAAGATCCAGAAGCTGACAAAGCAGTTGGAGAATGAGCGAGCTCTGAATGACTACATCCGTACTGAGAAGAGGAGACCATGGGATCAATAAGGAGCTCTGGGTGTCCTTTTACAGTTTTATTTCCCTTTTCAGTATTTCCCTTTTATGTAACGCCTAAGGGCAATCTGTTGAACAATTTAAGTTTCAAAGTTGAATCTAATGAAGTGTGTTCCTTTTTGTTTACAAAGTTGATTCCCGATTGTCTTTGAAAACATAAATCATACGCATTCCATTCATCATGTGCATAGCAGGTATTCTTCTTTTCAGGTTGCTTACTGTTCTTCGCTGTTTATTTCAGCATCATGAACCCTGACTCATCATCAACCGAGATGTCTATCAAGGCCCTTCAGGCGCAGAACGCGCAATTTCAGGAGCTGGTCATGGGTTTGGCTCAAGGCCAAGAAGAGCTGAAGGCTTTACTCCTGAAGAAGGAGAAGAAAAAGAAGAAGAGAACTGTTCTTTTCAACTCGGGCCGAAGGTTTGGCAACACTCTGCAGAATGAAGAAGCTGGTTCTTCTGTAGGCAAGGGCAGTCCCCAGGGGGGAAAGGCTTCAAGTCCAGTAGTCTCTGACAACGAGACTGACTTTAATGAGGAACAATATCCTCTTGCTGAAGACAGATACAAGCAGTTGGAAGACAGACTGAATGCAATGGAGATCCAACAAGTGCCTGGGCTGGATTTCGGAGACTTGGGCTTATCTACTGGTGTGATTATTCCTCACAAGTTTAAGGCACCATCTTTCACCAAGTATGACGGGGCGTCTTGTCCCAAGCTACATCTCAGATCTTATGTGCGGAAGATTCAACCGTACTCAGTGGACAAGAACTTGTGGATCCACTTCTTCTAGGAGAGTCTTTCAGGGACTCATCTCGAATGGTTCTATCAGCTGGATGGGACAAAGGTTCGTAACTGGGAGGAGTTGGCTACTGCTTTTTATAAGCAGTATCAATATAATGCCGACCTTGCCCCTACATGTACCCAACTCTAGGGTATGTCGCTAGGGTCAAGCGAAGGTTTCAAAGAGTATGCACAGAAGTGGAGGGATCTGGCTGGCAGGGTGCAGCCTCCGTTAACTGACCGGGAGCTGGTGGATATGTTCTTGGGGACCCTCTCAGGGCCGTTTTTCAATCATCTTATCGGTAATTCGTCTGCAGGGTTTATTGATCTTATTCTGACTGGAGAGAGAATAGAGGATGGAATGAAGTCCGGTAAAATTCAGAAGGGTGCATCGTCAAGTTCGGAGAAGAAGCCCTTTAAAAAGGAGGCCAGTGCTGTGTATGGGCCTAAAAGACATGATAAACCTGAGCGCCGCCAATCTGTCAATGCGGTGATGATTGCTAAGCCTGCTGCCGCTCCTCGGCAAACCAATCCACCCAGGGCTGAAAAACCCAGAAGAGAATTCACCCGGTTGAGTATGACCTTATCACAAATCTTGCCGCAGTTGCTATCCACCAATTTGGTGACTGTTAGAGAGGCCCCGAAGGTTATGAATACGGCTTCTCCCAAGTATAATCCGAATGCCCGCTGTGCTTATCATTCCGATAGCCCGGGGCATTCCACTGATGATTGCTGCGCCTTAAGGAATAAGGTGCAAGACCTTATTGACGCAAAAGAGATACAATTTGAAGTGCCTGAGAGGCCGAATGTGGTGACTGCTCCTATGCCCCAGCATGGAGTGAATGCCGTTGATGAAGATGTGTACGCCGTTTCTGTGAATGATGTAGCTACTCCCTTGATGACTGTTAAGAGGAACCTACTGCTGGCCGGTTTATTTCCGGGTTGTAGTGAAGGTTGCCTTTTCTGTGCCGTTTCCCTTTCTGGTTGTCCTTTGCTGAAGTTGGGCATCCAAAGCCTGATGGACAGCAAAGAGATTCTGTTCAAGAAGACTACTGTTCAGTTTGTTCCGGTGGAAGAAGTTTCTGTTGTTACAATCTTTAATAATCCAATCAAGGCTCTCCCGAGGAAGCCGGTTAAAATCATGACTGTCGCACCCATTGTGATTACTGTTCTGGGGCCTCTCCCCTATGAATCTGATAAGGCTGTCCCATGGCACTATGGGGCAGATGTGTATGTACATGGTATAAAGCAAGAGTTCAACACTGGCACCAGCATCAGCAATATCACTGCCCCAACCAAAGTTACCCGCAGTGGCAGGCTCTTCTCGCCTGACATTGCGCCACCAGCTATTCGAAGACCCCTCACTATAATACCTACAAGTGTACCTGTTCCCAGTTCTGATCAAGTTGTTTCCCCTGCCGCCGAGTCGTCTAATGCTCGGGGCAAAGGGATTGAAGATGAGCCTGCCCAGATGGAGGCGCCAAAATCTGTGAATGCTGAGGCCTCCCAACAAGAGATGGAGGAAATTCTTAAAATAATCAAGAAAAGTGACTTTAATGTTGTTGAGCAGCTGGGGCATACCCCCTCCAAGATCTCCATGCTCTCCTTGCTACTGTGCTCAGAGGCCCATGCTAAGGCCTTGATTTCATTTCTCAAGACGGCCCATGTGCCACAGGAGACATCTGCAGTCCAGTTTACTGATTGCGTAGCCAATTTGACAGCCGACAATGGTTTGGGTTTCTCGGATGCTGACCTTACTGCTAAGGGAAAGGACCACAATGATGCCCTGCATGTCTCTATTGAATGCAGGGGCACTACTCTTGCGCACGTATTGGTGGACACTGGTTCTTCCCTAAATGTGCTACCCAAAAAGGCCTTAGACCGTTTGGATTGTGAGGGCCTGAAGCTGAAACCTAGAAACATCATTGTCAGAGCCTTTGACGGTTCCAAGAGGATGGTTCATGGAGAGGTAGACATTCCTATTCGTGTGGGTTCTCAAGTACTCGACTCTACTTTCTATGTGATGGATATCCGTCCATCTTATTCTTGCTTACTGGGTCGACCTTGGATTCACAAAGCTGGGGCAGTGACCTCTACCCTACACCAAAAGCTCAAGTATCCCGTTAGAGGGAAGATTGTCAATGTGCAGGGAGAGGAGGAGTTTATGGTTAGTCACTTGAATTCCTTCAGATATATTGAGATGGACGGGGAGTTTATTGAAACCCCCTTTCAGCATTTCGAAGAGGTCCCTCCAACATTGGCAGCGGCAGAAACAGTGGTTGAAGAGGATGTTCCTTTGAGGATGGCTTCCCTAAAGGACGCCCGGGCTGTAATCAATAAAGAGGGTCAGAAGGCTGTGCGCAAGGCAAAGACCAGAAGACCTCCTGTGCTCATTACCAACCTAGGAGTGAATGCTATTGGGGATGAAGATGAGGTGGAAGAATCAGAGTTCGATAGCTAGATCTACCCGACGACTGATGGTGGATTAACCAATTGGACTGCTAAAGATCATACTCCTGTTACTTTTGTTACGCAGTAATAAACTCCTTTGTTTTCGTTATTTGTAATAAAACAATTAAAACTCTATGGCTCGGTGTCTTACCCGGGGCACTGTGGCTTCATTTGTGAGGGTATATTGATTGTCATTTCATATATCATGAATAAAGACCTTGGACGTTTTCTCGCATTTCAAATCTTATGCTCCTTTTCTTTCTTTCCTTCCTTTATATATTGCAAAACAGCTGTATTTACACACACTCACTCATACAGGTTTCAATCCACTCTGGATCTCACTGGTAACGACTCTGCTACTGCCAGTTATGACTTCGAAAATCCGATCAACTTAGCCGAAGACGAAGGTGAAGATGATTGCGAAGTGCCTGGCGAGCTTGCAAGACTGTTACTCCAGGAAGAGAGGGCAATTCAACCACATGAAGAGTCGGTGGAAACAATAAATCTGGGTACTGATACAGATAGGAAGGAAGTCAAGATTGGTGCCAACCTAGAGCTCAGCGTGAAGCAACGGTTGACTCAGATGTTACATGATTATGTGGAGATCTTCGCCTGGTCCTACAAAGACATGCCTGGGTTGGATACCGACATTGTGGTCCATCATTTGCCTACAAAGGAAGACTGCCCCCCGGTCAAGCAAAAGGTCCGCCGTATGCGTCCAGAGATGTCTGAGAAGATTAAAGCTGAGGTTATGAAACAGTTTGATGCCGGGTTTCTTGCAGTGACTTGTTACCCTCAGTGGGTTGCTAATGTGGTGCCGGTATCGAAGAAGGATGGTAAGGTCAGAATGTGTGTTGATTACAGGGATCTGAACAGGGCCAGTCCCAAAGATGACTTCCCCTACCTCACATTGATGTCCTTGTTGACAATACTGCTCAGCATAAGGTGTTCTCTTTCATGGATGGTTTTTCAGGCTATAATCAGATCAAGATGGCACCTGAAGACATGGAAAAGACTACCTTTGTTACTCAGTGGGGCACCTTCTGCTACAAGGTCATTCCTTTTGGACTGAAGAATGCTGGGGCAACCTACCAACGTGCCATGGTTGCTTTATTTCATGACATGATCCATCATGAGATAGAAGTGTATGTTGACGACATGATTGCAAGGTCCCAAACTGAGGAGGAACACCTTGATCATCTGCAGAAATTGTTTGACCGTCTGAAACTGTACAAGCTGAGGTTGAACCCGAACAAGTGCACCTTCGGGGTTAGATCTGGGAAGTTGCTAGGCTTCGTTGTAAGTGATAAGGGTATTCAAGTGGATCCTGCCAAGGTTAAGGCCATTCAAGAGATGCCAGTTCCTAAGACAGAGAAAGAGGTCAGAGGCTTTCTAGGACGCCTGAATTACATTGCCCGATTCATCTCGCATCTAACTGCTACTTGTGAACCAATCTTCAAGTTGTTGAAGAAAGATCAGGTAGTACGTTGGAATGATGAATGTCAGGCCGCTTTTGACAGAGTCAAAGAGTATCTCCAAGAACCACCCATTCTTATGCCACCGGTTGAGGGGAGACCTCTGATATTATACCTGACAGTACTCGACAACTCAATGGGGTGTGTGCTGGGGCAGCATGACGAGTCTGGCCAAAAAGAGCATGCCATTTATTACCTTAGCAAAAAGTTTACCGACTGTGAGACCCGATACTCACTGCTTGAGAAAGCTTGCTGCGCTTTGGTATGGGCTGCTCGCCGGCTGAGACAGTATATGCTGACTCACACTACTTTGTTGATCTCAAAGATGGATCCTATAAAGTACATATTTGAAAAGCCTGCTCTGTCTGGGAGAATAGCAAGATGGCAAATGATGTTGATAGAATACGACATTCAGTACACGACCCAGAAAGCCATCAAGGGAAGTGTATTGGCAGACCACCTGGCACATCAGGCAGTAGACGACTATCAGTCAATGAACTTCGAGTTTCCAGACGAGAGTATCATGATAGTGACTGATTGTGAAGTACCTGGACTAGATGAAGGACCTGAGGAAGGATCCTGATGGTCTATGCACTTTGACGGAGCCTCCAACGCTTTGGGTAACGGCATCGGCGCTGTGATCATATCACCTCAAGGCACTCATACTCCACTCACTGCCCGACTATGTTTCAACTGCACCAACAACATGGTGGAGTATGAGGCATGCATCATGGGTCTACAAGATGCGATCGACCTAAGGATCAAGTATCTGAGTGTCTTCGGAGATCCCGCTCTCGTGATCAATCAGATCAAAGGGGAGTGGGATACGAAACATCCGAATCTTATTCCTTACAGAGAATGTGTGTTGACCTTGATTCCCCACTTCACAGAGATAACTTTTGAACATTTCCCAAGAGAGGAGAATCAGTTAGCGGACGCGTTAGCTACGATGTCTTCTATGTTCAAAGTCAAATGGGACAATGAGGCTCCCCGGATCATCATCTAGAAACTGGACGAACCGGCATACTGTTGTGATCTCGAGACTGAATTGGTGACTGAGAAGCCTTGGTACCATGAGGTGAAGAGATACTTGGAAGCTCAGGAGTACCCTGAAGGTGCATCTGTCAACGATAAGAAGTTTCTGAGAAGGTTTGCAGCGAAGTTCTTCCTCATCAATGGCATTCTGTACAAGCGAAACCATGATTCGACCTTACTGCGTTGTGTGGATAAAACTGAAGCAGAAAGGATCGTGTAAGAGCTACATGAAGGGACCTTCGAAACACATTCCAGTGGACACACTATGGCAAAGAAGATCCTTCGGGCAGGGTATTTCTGGTCCACAATGGAAGCCGACTGTTACCAACACTCTCGGACATGCCATAAATGCCAGATTTATGCAGACAAGGTGCATGTTCCTCCAGTTCCTCTGAATGTCTTGACTGCACCTTGGCCATTTGCAATGTGGGGCATAGATATGATCGGTGAAATCAAACCTACGGCATCCAATGGGCATCGCTTCATCCTGGTAGCAATTGATTACTTCACGAAGTGGGTTGAAGCAGCTTCCTACGCGACAGTAACCAAGACTGTTGTGGCACGGTTCATTCGGCACAACCTGATCTGTCGATACGGTGTCCCTGAAAGGATCATTACAGACAACGGTACCAATCTTAATAACAAGATGATCACTGAGCTCTGCGAGCAGTTTAGGATACAACACCACAACTCTTCTCCTTACAGACCGAAGATGAATGGGGCTGTAGAAGCAGCAAATAAGAACATTAAGAAAATTGTGCAGAAGATGATAGTGACTTATAAAGATTGGCACGAGATGTTACCGTTTGCTCTACATGGGTACTGTACCTCAGCCAAGACGTCAACCGGGGCAACTCCCTTCTCCTTGGTCTACGGTATGGAGGCAGTCTTACTGATCGAAGTGCAGATACCCTCTCTCCGAATAATGAAGGATGCAGACCTGAGCGAAGATGATTGGATCCAGACACGACTTGATCAGCTAAATCTGATTGACGAAAAGAGACTTGCTGCTATTTGTCATGGTCAGACGTATCAAAAACGGTTGATCATGGCATTTAACAAAAAGGTCAGACCACAAGAGTATCAAGTTGGGGATCTGGTAATCAAGCGCATCATCCTTCCTCAGAGTGATCCAAGGGGCAAATGGACCCCTACGTACGAAGGGCCATTTGTGGTTAAGCATGTGTTCTCAGGAGGAGCCATGATTCTAACCAACATGGATGGTGACGACCTTCCTCACCCCGCCAACGCAGACATAGTAAAAAGATACTACGCATAAAAAAGACCCGCTAGGTTGACATACCTAGGAAAAAATTAGGGCTTCCCGTCGAACCAAAAGGGTTCGGGCAAAATGAAGGGATGAAATGAAAAATATATACACCCGGCAAGTCGAAAACCTAAAAAGGCGGCTTGGGCAAAAATGGGTATCCCGGTGGACTGAAAACCCGAAAGGGCGGTCCAGGCAAAAGTTAGGGATAAAGCGTAATACTATGTCTCATTGGATCACCTTGCATCCAGAATCCGGTATCTACATCAAGTTCAGACGGCATCGATCGATCAGCTTCATCGTCAACTAGGTCATCAAGTGATGAGACGTTCGAAGATATAAAGGCGATAGCAGAGTTGGAACCCAGTGGGATCATTCATTTCACACAGATGTTTTATTTTCCTTTGTACAAATCTGTATAAACTCTTTTGTTCGGCGGCGTTCTCTTACTAGGACGTCAGCCTCTTGTACATAAACGCCTATTTTACAGGCAAATTCAAAAATCAATACAAAAATCACTTTTCAGTTAAAATTGCCAATTGTTTGTTTTTCCTTTTTCTGTTTTGTTTTGCGAAGAACGTCCAAGGTTCAATTTGTGATATATGCATTGACAATAATTTGCTAACTCATAAATATTTGCATACGAAACGAAGGATTAATTACAGGTAACATTAGAAACAGGGGCAATAAAGAGTTGTCTAAGCGATCTAGTTGCTCAGTCCATCAAGGTACCAAGGTAGGTTCAGCTGAAGAACACAACCAGATATCTTAATCCCCGAGAGAATGAGCCAGCAAGTCAATGCACTCTCCCCCAGCAAAGCTATGCTATCAGCCTTAAGGAAGTTGGGTACCCCCGCAGATCTCAACATTCCCCAACAATATACGAATATTCTTAACAAGCATCCCCGGCAGTCTTGACCTAAAGATTGTTCCCCGACGGTACTAGACATCCAGCGGAACCACTTCCCCAGTGCAACCTCAAAAGCCTCCCCAAGAAAGTTGAATCAATCTCCCCAGTAGGAAGCTTATCCCCAGTAGATTCTGGAAGCATATCACCTGCAGAGTACGAACGCTCTCCCCCAGCTTTATTCAAAGGTTATTTCCCCACCAGGATATAACTGGGTTACCCTCAGCCAATTGCCACGGAAAGATCGTCCCCGACGAAGTCTTCCTATCCCCAGCGGAGTTCATCAGATCTTCCAACAAAGCTCGTCAATGGTATCCCCAACGGAGTTATCATCAACATCTCAGCAAAGTGCCTCTTTCCCCACAGAGCATTCCCCGCAGAGTATTCTATTCGCCAAGTTTATTCCCCAACGGAGTCATCTTCTCCTACCGGTATTCTTGCAACCATCATCCCCAGCGAAAACGAAGAACTCTCTTCAACATCAAGCCCAGGATTTAACTTCCCGGTATCCGTCAAGGATTTATTTTCCGAGACGAAAATACATTCATAAACATTACATCTTCATACATTATAGCATGCATACACATCATACAACACAAATCTCATCTATTTGTTTTGAGAACATCTTAAAATCAGGCAATTCATACATTATGACGTTGCATACAACTAACTTGTTACTTTTTCAGGAAAGAACGATCAACAGATAAAAGTCTTTACCTTTTGAAGTAGAAGACATCCAAGATTCCTTCATCATTCTGATGAGGTTGTATTCGCCTAAGATTCCTTCATCATTCTGCTGAGGTTGTAGTCGCCAAAGATTCTCTCATCATTCTGTTGAGGTTGAAGTCACCAAAGATTCTCTCATCATTCTGCTGAGGTTGTAGTCGCCTAAAGATTCTCTCATCATTCTGCTGAGGTTGTAGTCGCCTAAGATTCTCTCATCATCCTGCTGAGGTTGTAGTCGCCTAAGATTCTCTCATCATCCTGCGGAGGTTGTAGTCGCCTAAGATTCTCTCATCATCCTGCTGAGGTTGTAGTCGCCTAAGATTCTCTCATCATCCTGCTGAGGTAGTAATCGCCCAAAGGTTCTCTCATCGTCCCGTTGAGGTAGTAATCGCCCAAGGTTCTCTCATCGTCCCGTTGAGGTAGAAATCGCCCAAAGGTTCTCTCATCGTCCCGTTGAGGTAGTAATCGCCCAAGGTTCTCTCATCGTCCCGTTGAGGTAGTAATCGCCCAAGGTTCTCTCATCGTCCCGTTGAGGTAGTAATCGCCCAAGGTTCTCTCATCGTCCCGTTGAGGTAGTAATCGCCCAAGGTTCTCTCATCGTCCCGTTGAGGTAGAAATCGCCCAAAGGTTCTCTCATCGTCCCGTTGAGGTAGTAATCGCCCAAGGTTCTCTCATCGTCCCGTTGAGGTAGTAATCGCCCAAGGTTCTCTCATCGTCCCGTTGAGGTAGAAATCGCCCAAAGGTTCTCTCATCGTCCCGTTGAGGTAGTAATCGCCCAAGGTTCTCTCATCGTCCCGTTGAGGTAGTAATCGCCCAAGGTTCTCTCATCGTCCCGTTGAGGTAGTAATCACCCAAAGGTTCTCTCATCGTCTCGTTGAGGTAGTAATCGCCCAAAGGTTCTCTCATCGTCCCGTTGAGGTAGTAATCATCCAAGGTTCTCTCATCGTCCCGTTGAGGTAGTAATCACCCAAGGTTCTCTCATCGTCCCGTTGAGGTAGTAATCGTCCAAGGTTCTCTCATCGTCCCGTTGAGGTAGTAATCGTCCAAGGTTCTCTCATTGTCCCGTTGAGGTAGTAATCGTCCAAGGTTCTCTCATCGTCCCGTTGAGGTAGTAATCGTCCAAGGTTCTCTCATCGTCCCATTGAGGTAGTAATCGTCCAAGGTTCTCTCATCGTCCCGTTGAGGTAGTAACCGTCCCGGATTCATGCATCACATCATTATCAACAAAAACCTTTTAAAGTTCCAGACTCGATTCCTGTATCCTGCTAGGGCACGTCTGAAGAGTTCGAAGATCCGATTCCTGTATCTTGCCAGGGTGTATCTGTTGACGACTATATTCCAGATTCGATTCCTGTATCCAGCCAGGGCACATCTACATAAAGGGTTTGAAGATCAGCTCCTGTAACAGGCCAGGTAATTATTTTTCTTTCTCAGGTACACAAGTTCTCGCTAAGGAATCTCTTACGCGATCGACACCTAGATGGAATCTATAAGCCCATCCTCCTATCCATCAGTCTCCAAATGGCATCTGTAAGCCCATTACCCTCATCACACTGCTGACACTCTACTATGCGAGTGCAAATTTCTGGGCACTCTAGTGTTCAATCATCTTCCACCTTCGGATCACGAAAGGCACGCAAGCCAATCTACATCCTCAGGTTTAAGAAGATTGAACAGGGGCAACTGTTGTACCCCAAAATTTGCCCTCCCATATAACTCAAAACAAATCAAAACTTCTTTTTCACACCGACACCTTTCAAAAAGCTTTCAAAAAGAAATTTTTCAAACACTCTTGAGGACTGATACAAGAGTCGAACTGAAATTTTCAAAGAAACTTTTTAAACCCACAGTTGAAAAGCAAACAAACAATTTTGAAAACACAAATGAGAAAGTATCTAAGAGCCCATGGATAACCATGGATAGAAAGGGTGCTAACACCTTCCCTTTCTATAAATCTACCTCCCGAACCGAGAGCAATCTCTATAAGGAATTTTTCTGTGCTTTTGTCCTTTCCATTTGGAGAAAATAAAAGACGGTGGCGACTCTTGCTTCCGCGACATTTCGCGAACCAGCGTTAAACAGTCAGTTCCAGATCCACCGATCACAGTACCAATCTCAATAACACTATGATCGTCGAGCTTTGCACTCAATTCAAGATTCAGCATTATAAATCTTCATTTTATCGACCGAAGATGAATGGCGTTGTTGAAGTTGTTAACAAAAATATCAAGAGAATCATACAAAAGATGACAGTGACATACAAAGATTGGCATGAGACGTTACCATTTTCCCTTCATGGTTACGACAACATAATGCGTACATTAATAGGGGAAACTCCTTTCTCTTTGGTATACGGTATGGAAGTTGTCTCGCCCATTGAAGTCCAGATCCCTTCTTTGAGAATCATGAAGGATGCAGGGTTGAGCGAAGATGAATGGATTAAGACTTGATTCGACCAGTTAAAGCTGATTGAAGAGAAGAGTCTTGCGGCTGTCTGTCATTATCAGATGTACCAAAAACGTATGACCAAAGCTTTTAACAAGAAGGTCAGATGTCAGGTATATCAGGTTGGTGATCTGGTAATCAAACACATCATACTGCCACAAGGTGATCCCAGGGGCAAATGGACTCCCACATACGAAGGGCAATTTGTGATCAAGAACATATTTTATGGTGGAGCCATGATCTTAACCACTATGGATGGTGATGACCTTCCGCACCATGTAAACGTGAACATAATTAAAAGATACTACGCGTGAACAATGACCCGCTAGGTCGACTGGTCTAGGCAAAAATAAGGGCATCCCGATGAACCAAAAGGGTTTGAGGAAAAATTAGGGATATACATAAAAAATTTGTACAGCCGGCAAGTCGAAAACCTGAAAGGGAGGCTTGGGCAAAAACGGGTATCCTGGTGGACTGAAAACCCGAAAGGGCGGTCGAAGCAAAAGTTAGGGATTTAAAGCGTATAACTATGTCCCATTGGATCACCTTACAGCCAATCTTCAGTATCAACTAAGATAGTTGCTAATGACTTTAATAAACGAGACAATATCTAAGGGCCATCCACAAAATCCTCGCAGATATTTCCTCCAACAGATACCTTATCCGACAGGTAGAGAGGCGGATATATCCTACTACAATGACACTGCCATATTCTCAGCATGCAGCCTAATGGTATCAGATGTTCTCATATCCCCAGCGGAGCAAGAATCTTCAAACTACTTCTCGGACATCTAGGAAAATTCCCCAGTAAAGCCAAAACTTCTCGAGATTCCCCTGCATGATTTCAAAAAAATCTTCAAGCCGTTCAGGGAGCTTCCCTTCCCCAACAGAATTTATTTCTCTAACAGCGTAAGTTCATCTCCCAACATTTCAACTTCAACCAAAATCTGAAGACCTACATTCTTCACCCCCAGCCACAGTTAGGGATTTATTTTCCCTAGTTCAGTAATACAACAATGGAACAACTAACACGTTCATACATTGCATGCATACATCATTTCTACAAACATCATAGCATATGTAGCACAAATACATATATCACAATCTCATTTATTTTGATAGAATCATGCAATTCATACATCATGACATCGCATGAAACTGACTTTACCTTTCGGGTTAAATTATCAAAAAGACAAACACTATCAACTTATACAACAGGTCAAAGATTAATGCCGAAAATTAGACGGGAAAACTATCTACATGACCAAATGGTATGAATTCTCGAAGCAAGACAGGTTACCAACAACAATAGTAGGCCACAGATTAATGCCTGAAACCGGACAGGGATATTATCTATGTGACCAACAAAACCAAACTCCAGATTAATACCTGTAACAAGCCAGGAAAACCATCTGTGAACGACCAACTGTAGATTAATACATGTAAAAAGCCAGGAAAACTATCTAGATGAAGAGATTGAGGATTAATACCTATAACAAGCCAGGAAAACTATCTTTCTTTCTCAGGTCAGAGATTAATACCTGTAACTAGCCAAGAAAACCATCTTTCTTTCTCAGGTCAGAGATTAATACCTGTAACCAGCCATGACAACTATCTCAGTGATCGACAATTTTCAAGTTCCAGATTAACACCTGTAACAAGCCAGGAAAATCATCTGTGAAAGAGAGACTGTAGATTAATACTTGTAACAAGCCAGGAAAACTATCTACAATAAGAGATTGAGGATTAATACCTGTGACAAGCCAGGAAAACTATCTTTCTTTCTCAGGTCAGAGATTAATACCTGTAACTAGCCAGGAAAACCATCTTTCTTTCTCACGTCATAGATTAATACCTATAACCAACTAGGACAACTATCTCAGTGACTGACAATTTTCAAGTTCCAAATTAACACCTGTAACAAGCCAAGAGAACTATCTGTGTACGGAAGATTTTAGATTAATACCTATAACTAGCCAGGAGAACTATCTACATGAAGAGATTGAGGATTAATACCCGAAACCAGCAGAGAAAACTATCTTTCTTTATTGGGTCAGAGATTAATACTTGAAACCATCCAGGACAACTATCTCAACGACCGACTAATTTCAAGTTCCAGATTAATACCTGTAACAAGCCAGGAGAACTATCTGTGAATAGTTGATTTGTAGATTAACACTTGAAACCAGACAGGAAACTATCTACATGACCAGACAGGAAAACTATCTTCATGTAATGGTTAACTCCATTATCCCCAACAAGTTACTGTGAAGCCTGGATTTCAATCAGAAAACAACAAACTTTCATCTCTACAGAGGTAACTCTTCAAAATAGCCTTGGACAAATGAAGTTCCTAGACTCTATTCCCCACAGAGTTTTCCCCAGGCAGGGGAATAACAGAAAACTACATTCCCCAACAGACTCCTCCTCAAAATGCAAGAACATGAATCCCCATAAAGACCTCTTATAAAGTCAACATCTTCTTTGGATGGCATCTTTAAGCCCACCTCAAACGACTCTGATTCATCTTTTCCAAATGGCATCTGTAAGCCCAATCCCAACATCATCAACCATCGGTGTTACTTCATACGAGTGAAAATTTCTGGGCACTCTAGTGTTCAATCATCTTTCACCTTCAGATCACGAAAGGCAGACAAGCCAATCTAAATCCTCAGGTTTAAGAAGATTGAACAGGGGCAGCTGTTGTACCCCAAAATTTTCCCTCCCATTTTACTTAAGACATGCCCATTGAGATTCCCAATTGCTCAAGGATGACCAAGAATTGACCAGGAAAATTCGCCTCCTAAGGCAATGAACCTCTAATTAGGGTTTCAATTTTCATTAAGATGTGTGTGATCCAAAGGTCTCAAATTTTTTTCCATGGTCCTAATATGTCTTCAAGATTGTCCATGCCAAATTTCATGCCTTGCACTACAAGTTTGCTCAATCAATTGATCAACTGCTTGAAAATCAATTATACTAGGTCAAAAGACAACTGTGGCCTATATACAGTCAAACTTCAAGGTTTTTGGTCAACCTAAACATTTTTAAGTGATATCCATCATTTGATCAAGGGTTGATCATGATTCCTCAAGAAATGCTCCTAATTCATCAAAAGACAAGAATTGCTAATTAGGGTTTCTATAGGAAAATCAACCAAACATTGACCAGGCATAACTTTCACATACTTCATCCATTTTCCCAAACCAAAGCTCATATTGAATAGAATCTCATTCCCTACAACTTCTATTTTTTCCTCAAGATCAATAAATGCACCATTTGAAAGATACAAGCTCATACATTACAGGCCATTTTCAGAAAGTTAACAAAAGTCACTTTTTGTCAAGACCTTTTACATCAAGATAAAATCTTCAAATGCTAAATTGATCAAAATAGGGATTGAAGTAGACATCTTGGGCTTTTCAAAAGTTCCAAGATCATCATCAAGAGATAACAATTGAGCAAGTTATGGCTTGCACAAGTTGGGTAATTTTCAAGAAAATGCATGGAGTCAACTTTGGGAAAAATCATTTTTCAAGCTAATAAGCCTAATTTTTAGGGCCTAAACATGTTCATGACATGTCTAAGGACCCCTAAGACCATTTTTGCATAGTATTGATCTTATTTTCATTTTATATTAATTTTATTTAATTTAAAATCAAAATTGATGCAAATAATATGGGCCATTAGTGCTTGGGCTTGGTTTGATGCATGGAAGGGTCCTATAATTCGTGTCCAGACTGGCTAGCATGTCCAAGTTCATAGAAAATTCAAAAAGCGACAAGAATGCACACTTTTTGCAATTTTTCAAATATTTTTTTATGGCCTTAAAACACTACCTTAATGGTTGATTCTTGTCATAACATCTTGTCCCCTCCTTCTACTCTATATAAGCAACATGTTTGCAAGCCTTACACACGCCTACAGACTATCAAGAGAGTCATGAAAAATTGCAAAAAAAATTCAAAATTATGAAATTCAGAACTGAATTTCCAGCCATCATCCGTCCAAACTAAGCATACCATTCTCTTCCTGAAGGTCTCAGGATTCATTCCCAGCCCTCATTCACGCCATTCCACACCCAGAAATGCCCAACCAAATCATCTCCATTAGGTAAAATTTCGCATCTTTGGTCTCTTAGTGTATGCATTTTAAGCAGATTTGAAACACATAATCATGTTTGTTTAGTCATTATGAAGCTTTCTAAGGTTTTACATGTAAAGATAAGGCCATGGATTGCAGGTTACCATTTCTAAGGTTCTAGAACGGTTAAGCTTCGAACAGGATGTTGCAGGACTTTTCAAGCCAAACGGCCACCACCATTAAACTCGTAGCATGCAAAATAGGGGGGTAGATTTAATCTCGAGCCTTGATTTTTCTTTGTGAAGGTTTTAGGGTTTTGGATGGCCGAAGAAGGTGACCGGAGTTTGACTCTGGAAACTCTGAATTGTTGACTCCGGCAAGCCATTGTGCCTCTCTCCCATTGGCTTGTTTGAATAAACAACGCGCGTTTTTTTATTTATATTTTTCATATTTCTAACGGATTCTTTTATATATATATATTTATTGGTTTCTATAAATTAACGATTGATTAGCTGGTTTAGTTGGTAGGAGGGGACACATATAAAGGGAAGGACCTGGGTTCGAAACCCAGGTCATCCATTTTGTTTTTTTCTCATAATTATTTTACATATCCGGTGATGACACATCCCACGCATGCACCATACATCCCTTGATCTTCATCATGAGATCTCAATGCATCAATATCCAATACACCCAAACACGCAGAGTACCATGCGCTTTCCAGACCTCTCCTCACTGGATCCAGGAAGATCTGGGTTTTCCTCCTTTGGGCCAGCGAATTCAAAAACAGTACCCCACTAATTGCTTATAAAAACCCAGGCCCATTTTACTTTTTTTTGTCTTGTTTTAATTCTTCTTTTTTATTTCTTTTATTATCTATTTAACTAGTAAAATAATAATAAAATCACAAAAAAACATAGGATTAGATTTTATTATTAAATAATTAATTTCTGAAATTAATTAATTAATTAATTATAACCTTTTTTTTAAAATTTAAAATCAACTAGAACTTAGGTTTAATTTTATGTTAAATTTATTTTCTTTTCATAACAAAAAAATCAATAAAAAAGGCTTAGACTATTTTCTTAAATTAATTTTATTTTCTAAATAGGTTTTAGGATAATTTTAATTTAATTATTTTCTTAAATCAAAAGACAAACAAAAAAGATTTTCTTATTAGGTTTTTAGACAAACTTTCAACCTTCGCGCGTTATTTATTTTTTTCCGCATTTTTACATTATTGATGTAACTGTATATTGGAATGTAATAGTAATTAGGTTGTACTTTCTACTTTTAATTTCTACACTCCCAAGTTTTGTACATTGTAAGTATCCCCTCCCCAAAGCCATGTAATATCGTAGGGTTTATATTTGCACTTTACATTCTTCTGTACATATTAACCGCTAGTAAATAGGATTGCATGGCAAGACTGAAAACAAAAATGTTAGCAAACCTAAATGCGCAAGATAAATACTTGAACTAAACACAATCGCACATGCGCACCTCTAGGGTATCCCACTTCGGTTTCTTTCAGAAAACAGTCATGTCCCTCGAAACGGGGACGCTTTAGCAAAGACCCGTAAAACAAAAGATCATAGTCCCTTGATGACCCTACAGTTGCCTCATGGTAAATGATCTAGTCCCTGAACAAAATTGCTAAAGCGTCTCCATATGTTGCCTTTATGATTGTACGTCCCTTCGATTGTTCCTCATACATCCAACGATAGGTCTACCTACTCACTAATAGTAGGATAGCACTGTCTAAAGGATAGGAGGAAAAGAACGACCTTTTCGAGTACAAGTAGATAACTGTTAGATGCTTTCTCAAAACAAACTCTTTTTACACTTATACGTTTCAAAAAAAATTTTCAAAAACATTTATTTTGTCAACACTTTTGAGGACTGATACAAGAGTTAACACAATGCAAATCGCCGCACTAAGGCGTTTCAAAACATTTTTCAAAACATACAAAGCACAAGCAACTTTTAAAACGTGAGCTAGCATCTAAGAGACCATAGATAACTACGGATGGAAAGGGTGCTAACACCTTCCCTTTCCATAATCTACCCCCGTTACTCAGAAAAATCTCGAAAAGGTCTTTTTCTGTTCTTTTCACCCTTTCATTAATTTGGATAAAAGAAAAGTCGGTGGCGACTCTTGCTTACTGCAACATTTGCAAACACAAACGCAAAACCAGTATATAACAATCGGTTCTGCCACCGTATCACAAGATCACAGACTGAAGAAGAACATATTGATCATATGCACAAGTTATTTGAAAGGATGAAGAAGTACAAACTAAGGCTAAATCCGAACAAATGCACTTTTGGGGTGAGATCCGATAAACTCATGGGTTTCATCGTCAGTGTTAAAGGCATTGAAGTTTATCCTACAAAAGTTAAAGTTATTCAAGTAATGTCGGCTCCCCGTACTGAGAAGGAGGTCATAGGTTTCTTAGGATGACTAAATTACATTTCCCAATTCATTTCCCATCTGACTGCTACTTGTGAACCAATCTTCAAGCTATTAAAGAAATATCAAGTAGTAAAGTGGAAAGACGAGTGTCAAATAGGCTTTGATAAAATCAAGGAGTACTTACAAGAACCACTGATTCTAATGCCACCAGTTGAAGGAAGACCTTTAATCATGTACCTAACAGTACTAGAGAATTCAATGGGGTGTGTATTGGGGCTACATGACGAGTCTGATCGAAAAGAGCATACAATATACTACCTTAGCAAAAAGTTTACCGACTGTGAAACAACATATTCACTGCTCGAGAAAACTTGCTTCACTTTGGCATGGGCGGCTCGCCGACTAAGACAGTATATGTTGACTCATACTACTCTATTGATCTCTAAGATGGATCCCATCAAATACATATTTAAGAAGCCAGCTCTCTCCGGAAGAATAGCCCGATGGAAAATGGTCTTGACAGAATACGACATTCAGTACACCACTCAAAAAGAAATCAAAGGAAGTGTACTAGAAGATCATTTAGCGCATCAAGCTATAGACAACTACCAATCTATGAACTTCGAATTCCTAGATGATAACATCATGCTAATTACAGATTATGAGGAACCTGGACCGTATGAAGGACCTGAGCTAGGATCCTGATGGACTATGGTTTTCGATGGAGCTTCTAACGCACTTCGCAATGAAATTGGTGTTGTAATTATCTCTCCTCAAGGTTTCCATACACCCTTCACTTCCAGACTTTGTTTTGACTGTACCAATAATATGGATGAATACAAAGCATGCATCATGGGTATTAAAGCTTCTATTAACCTGAGAATCAAATTCCTGAGCGTATATGGAGATCCAGCCTTGGTAATCAGCCAGGTCAAGGGAGAATGGGATACGAAGCATCAGAATCTTATCCCTTACCGAGAACATGTGCTAACCTTGATTATGTACTTCGAAGAGATTACCTTTGAGCATATCCCAAGAGAAGAGAATCAGTTGGCTGAGGAATTAGCTACCATGTCATCCATGTTCAAGGTCAGATGGGACAATGAGGTTCCCAAAATTATCATTGAAAGATTCGACGAAACGACAAATTGCTATGAAATTGATACTGATGGAGTAGAAGAAAAACCTTGGTTTCATGAAGTGAAAAGCTACCTTGAAGCTCAAGAATACCCTGAAGGGGCATTAATTAATGACAAGAAATTCCTACGGAGGTTCTCGGATAAGTTCTTCTTGAGCAATGGAATTTTGTACAAACGTAATCATAATTCAACTCTGCTTCGCTGTATAAACAAGGAGGAAGCATAGAAAATTATGAAGGATATGCATGAAGGCATCTTTGGTACTTACTCCAGCGGTCATACTATGGCTAAAAAGATTTTGAGAGCAGGTTACTATTGGTCGACTATAGAAACCGACTATCACCACCACTCGAGAACTTGTCATAAGTGCCAGATCTATGCCGATAAGGTTCATGTCCCTCTGATTCCTTTGAACGTCATGACTGCTCCTTGGCCATTTGTAATGTGGGGCATTGATATGATCAGAGAAATTAAGCCTACTGCTTCTAACGGACATGGCTTCATTCTCGTCGCTATTGACTACTTCACAAAATGGGTTGAAGTTGCCTTGTTCGCCTCTGTTACCAAGAATGTGGTCGCCCGGTTCATAAGACATAATCTTATATGCCGCTATGGCATTCCCGAGAGAATCATTACGAATAATGGTACCAACCTCAACAACACTATGATCACTGAACTCTGCACGCAGTTCAAGATCAAACACCAAAAGTATTCTCCGTATCGACCAAAGATGAATGGCACAGTGGAAGCCGCCAACAAGAATATTAAGAAGATCATATAGAAGATGGTTGTGACTTACAAAGACTGGCACAAGATGTTACCATTTGCTCTTCATGGCTATCGCACTTCAACGTGAACATCATCTGGGGCAACCCCTTTCTCTCTGGTCTATGGCATGGAAGTTGTCCTACCTGTCGAAGTTCAGATTCCTTCTCTAAGGATTATGAAAGATGCATAATTAGACAAAGAAGAGTAGATTCAGACCAGGCTAGACTATTTGAATCTGATTGACAAAAAGAGGCCTGTGGTTGTCTTTCACAGTCAGATGTATCAGAAATATATGGTCAAGGCATTCAACAAGAAAATCAAACATCGGGTATATCAGGCTGGTGACTTGGTGATAAAGCATATCATTCTACCGCAAGGTGATCCCAGGGGCAAATGGACTCCCACATACGAAGGGAATTTGTTGTCAAGAAAGTATTTTCAGGTGATGCTATGATACTGACCACCATGGACAGTGAAGACTTCTTACACCCTGTGAACGTGGACATAGTTAAAAGATACTATGCATAAAAACGACCCGCTAGGTTGATTGGCCTAAGCAAAAATAAGGGCATCCCGGCGAACCAAAAGGGTTCGGGGAAAAATTAGGGACATATATAAAAGATTGTATACCCGACAATTCAAAAAACCTAAAAAGGTAACTTAGGCAAAAAAGGGTATCCTGATGGACTAAAAACCCGAAAGGGCGGTACAGGAAAAAAGTTAGGGATTAAAGCGTACGACTATATCTCGTTGGATCACTTACTGCAAGATTTATTATCAAAGTCAAAGTTCAAATGGTACAAATCAGTTCAATCAACTTCTTCCGACAACAAGGGATGAGATGTTTGAAGGCATAAGGGCAATAGCGAAGTTGGAACCCAACGAGATCATTTCCACATAGCTATATGTTTTGTTTTCAGTTTGTAATCTTATCATTTTGTGACAATTTCCTCTTACTAGGATTTACGTCTCTTTGTACGAAATTGCTTGTTTATGGGCAAACTATCAATACAAAGACACCCTAAAAATTCAAACGTTTGTTTTTCTGTTTTTTTTTTGAAAATTTCCAATGACTAATATTGAATGAACATATGCATATGAACACGATTAACTGTTAAAAAATATGTGCATAAGAACAGGAATAAGCATTTACTCAAAACTCTAGGAGTTGGGATAACGTCCAAGCCGTCCACAAATCCCCACAGAGCAACTTCCATGAGATTATCCCCACAGAGTAATCTTCACAAATTCATCTTCAATGAAGATACATTCCCTGGAATTTCCTCGGAAAATCTTTTTCCTGGAAATATATCCCACCTTCGGAGTTCCAATCAGTATAGTTCATGGAAGTTCTCTTCCTCAGCCGAGTTTATTCCTCCAAGACTGTAAAACCCCCTGCAGATTTCTTCTCTCCAACGGAGCTCATTTCATCAGCAAATGTGTTTCCTCAGCAGAGTAGTTCTCTGTCAACAAGGTTTATTTCCCCAACAAGGTTTATTTCCCCAACAGATTACAGTCTCCCCAACTTGAGTCTATTCCTTTGATAGATACGAATCACCGGAAAAATTCCTCTCCCCAGTGAAGTCGCCATTATCCATAGAGATTTGCTACAAAACCTGGAATAGGGCCAAATATCAGTCAACTTTATCCTCCCTAGACGAGTCAGGGGGTTATCCATCCCTTTCATCCCAAGTAGGGTATATAAGAATTAAATTCCTCAGACGAGTCGGAAGGTTATCCATCTCTTTTATCCCCAGTCAGGGTATATAAGAATCATCCTCCCCAGACGAGTCGAAGGGTTATCCATCTCTTTTATCCCCAGTTAGGGTATATAAGAATTAATTCCTCATACGAGTTGGAAGGTTATCCATCTCTTTTATCCCCAGTTAGGGTATATAAGAATTATCCTCCCCAGACGAATCAGAAGGTGTCATACCCCAATTTTTGACCTAAGATCCCATTTTTTATTTTTGCATTTTTAAACATAAGTCAAGGTCAATAAATACAGTTGGTTTTAACCTCTCACCTTCGAGCATTGATTATGCAGAAATTGTCAAGTGTTTTGAACATTCTTAGCCTATGTACCACTAACTTCTAATCAAGCACGAAATGTGTGTTTTTTTTTGTTTCTTTGATTTCATGTGCTGACAGGTCTCCTTCGATTCAGCCCGCTTCGACTGGACAAGTTTGCTGCCTGCAAGCTTGCTTCGACTGGACAAGTTTACTGCCTGCAAGCCTGCTTCGATTGGACAAGTTTACTGCCTGCAAACATGCTTCGATTGGGCAACATTGCTTCCTTCGAACACGGGCTTTCGATTGGGCAATATATTTGTTTCGATCCAAGATTCGTTTGGGCATGTGGCTCCCTTCGCACAAGTCTTTGTTTGAGCATTGACCTTTTTGTGTGCTTGCTTGGATTCACAAAGTTTAGACCTCCTCCATGCAGGCTTCGACTATGTTTGTACTAGCTTCGACTGGACAACATTTCTCTTTAGTATGCTGCATTTCCATCCTTGACAAACTTCAGCACATGGTTGATGGCACCCTCAAAAGACATATAGTGGTGGACTTGAGGGGCATACATATGAGTCCCTGTCGAAGGGTACGCCTTACTAGTCCATTCGAAGCACACATTTGGCCCCTTCAAATGATGCACACAGATGATTCGTTCGAAGGACACTTGTTGGAGGAAAGTCAAACAATGTGTTGAAAGAAGAATCTGGTCGAAGGAGGGTCAAAATAAAAGGATAAAATATTCAAAGATGCTTGCTGCCAAGTTCAGACATGGTACACTAGCAAAATACAACACTCCAAAAACCTGTTGTTGCTGCTCCAATGCCTGCTGTAAGATGCCAAAACAAAACAGAAAAACCTGCTACAAAACTGCTGCACAGTCCTGAAACACTGCCCCGTTCTTGCACCGAAATGGCAATAAAGCACTGTCCCTCAAAGGCTACAAAGAGAAGTTTACTCAAATTGTTCAAATTATTTTGTTTTCCCTCCAAAAGCTTCGGCCCACTTTGCCTATAAATAAGAGGCTCCAACACATGTTTAAGAGAGGATTTTTGGACCAGAGGAACGAATCCCCCAAATTTTCTCAAACACAATAAAACTCTCAAGTTCATCAACACTTGAGAAATCAAAAAAACCCAGAATCCCAAACACTCACCTCTTTCGATTCTGAAGAATATCCCACACATAGAAGTTTGTTCAAACAGTTAGACAACCTTGTGTGATAACCCTTCGAACCAAAAGCAACCCCCCTGTACCTTGTTACCATTCGAATCCAGCAGGAAGAACCTCACGCTTGTTATCCTCTTTCGAATCCAGCATCAAAGGCCAAACCCCTGGTCCCTCCCTTCAAATCCAGAAGCGCTCCAGGCAACCACCTTACTGCCCAGTAGACGTCCTAGCCTCAAGCAAGGTAAGTCATACTTAGCCTTGGATCCTTCATTTCGAGCACAACATGTAAATAAAATTCCTTTTCGTTTGAAACATGTACATACCATTGTTCATTTCGTTTCCACCTTTTTTAACATATTTTTTTTAGAGCTAAGCCTTTCGTTTTGCTTTCTGTTTACTTGAACTTGCTTTAACTATTAAACTGTTTACAAGACAAATACTAGCATGGCCTCAGGCCATGTTGTCGTTTAATGCTTGAAATGAAAGAAACAGGAAACAGGAGTATGAAACGAAGCCTCTGGTTTCCACACTGACTTCCAGGTCTAGCCAGAGACACGCTCACACTGATTTCACTGGCCCAATCAAAGAAGGCAACAAGGCAGAAAGGTCCAGCCAGAGGCACACTTACACTAAGTCTAGGATCAGACGAAAGGCACTCCCACGCTGGTGCCAGCCTCCAATCGAAGTACATGACCTGACTGGTGCCAAAGCCTAATCGAAAGACATGACTTTGCTGTTGCCATCCCCAATCGAAGGAGGCCAACAGAATGCAAATCGAAGGGTGCTACTGCCTGGGTCGAAACACTCATTTTTCTTACTTTTATCTTATTTTTTCCTTCATATTTTTTATGCCTTTCGATACGATTGTAATAGCATAGGATTTTATCTTTCTGCATTTTATTTACTTTGTACAAATGCTAGTAATTAGGCGTGTATGGCAAGATAAAATCAACAAGTAAACAAACCAAAAAAATCCAAAAACACTCTTTAATCCTTACTTGAATATATCTTAAAACCCGCAAAACACTCAACAAATTAAACTCCCCCCAAGGGCATGTTATCTTCGTTCTACCGCGATACCAGCCATGCCTATTGCTAGAATGCGTGTGTTAATGTCGCCCACTAAAAAACACAAACAAATCAACTTTTTTCTAGAGGAACTACGGTGTTTTGATTCCTTCATTGGATACGTAGGCAAAGGGTCGCGAAACCCTCACGAACGCAATAATAAAAACTCATTTTTCCCCTTAAGCAAACATAGTTGTAGATAAATACACCCTTGTATATAACAAACAATTTTAACCAAAAATAGATATTCCAAAAGGTTCCTGCGGAGTACCGCAGATGCATTGGGTGCTAATACCTTCCCATTGTATAACCAACCCCCGAACTTTAGATCTCTTTCAAAAACGCATTGTATCTTCATTACTTTTAAGTATTATTTTACATTTCATGTTTTAGGGTTTTATTCCGCTCTTTTCCCTTTCCCCTTGGAAATAATAAAGTGCGGTGGCGACTCTTGCTTTTGCGAGTCGAGTTAATTAATAGCTCGATCTCCGATTTTCACCGCTACAGAATTGGCGACTCTGCTGGGGAAAGATTGACCTTTTGCTGGTCCATCCCTAAGTGGGTTAAGCCTAATTTGTCATATTTGTTTTTTGTTATTATTACTTGTTTGTTTGATTATATGTGATATATTGTGATTATTTGGGTGTTGATAATATTTATAAAGGACAAGTCCTATACCCGGATTAAGTTACACTTAGGAATAGGACGGGCGGTATAGTCATGTTAACTTTGAGGGAGTAATCCCGAAGAAGGAGGCATGAAATCCCCCACTCAGTGGAAGCCCCTTTGAACGTAGTATTTGTTTACCGAGTAATCGGGAAGACATTATTGCTTTCGACCTGGGAGCCAGAGAAGCTGAGAACCGTAGAACCCTTAACCCATCTTGGCCTCTTAGGTGTAGTGCGGAGATTATAACGGAGTAATCCGGAAGTAGTTGTCACGCGATGCTGCACTCAGACGAGTTTCTCTTGAGAATATTGCTGATTACCGAGTAATTGGGACGTTGGTAATATCCGAAGGAGGAATGTAGACTCTGGGAACTTTTAGAACCTTGTTTTACAGGTGTGATTAAACCTTTAGTACATACCTTGGGGATGGTCTTTACCTTTGACTCCATGCTCGTGACATTGAACCTTTCGACTTTGTTTGTGACCTTGCTTGTGGTTGTTGCATAGCCATGCATTCATGCATCCATAAAACCCTTTTCACTTGACTTTCAAGGAATTTGGAAGCCTTTCTTTGTAAACATCACAAGTTTCGTCAAGCTCAATGGATCTTGGGTGTTGATAGGGTGAAAACCCTAATCCACCAAAATGGATGATTGATCTTGATGATAACTTGATCAACACTATGATCCAATTTAAAATTCATCTTCTATCTTCATACTTTGATGTTTACAACTTAATATCTTGAGTTCCTTGAAAGTCAAATAAAAACTCTCTTTTGCATATCATGCATCATTCTACATTTTTGGTTTCACTTTCAAAGGTCTTTTTCCAAGTCTTATTTTTCCTTTGGTCTCACCAGTACAACACTCACGCTAAGAGAACAATGGAAAATATCAAGCAAGAGATTTCTGAACTCCTGAGAAGATACATTGGTACTACAAAGCTGATTTGGCTTGTACCTTTCATCAAGGTGCTCCTGGGCATGACTTGGAGGGTTGCTTTGCTTTGAAGATCGAGGTTCAGAAGTTCGTCAGAAGTGGTATCTTTTCATTCAAGGACGTTGGTTTTGAAGTTCAAATCAAGCATGTCTCAAAGAGTAAACATGATTGATGGTCACTTTGAGTTTTGAAGGATGTTTTCAGTAATTCAAATCCAGATGGAAAGCCTTTCCAGATTATTAACTTATTCATGCTTTTTGTAACTTTTCTTGTTTATCAAAACATTGTTTGCATGAAAGAACTTGTTTTCATCTGAATGATTATCTTAATACAATGAGTATGTTTGTCTTGAAGAAATTCATTTGTTTCCCTCATATTTGTTTTCAAATTTTAAATTTATTTTTGCATTATGATACCAAATTGTTGCTTATTCTCTTGCCTATGCAGAGATTGAAGGGAGGATGATGATCTAAAGAACACAAAATCTCTGGTTGTGTGCTTTCTGAATAAAATCTTGCTGACGATGTACATGCATTGTTTCAAATCCCTAAACACCGGAGATATAAGGAAGATAATCCTTTGCTAACCCCTTTTGAGCCTTGAAGTATGAGTTTCTTTTCTATACGAAAAAAACCCTCAAATTTTAACCTGGGGCAGGGTAGTTTTCAGTTAATCTGATTGAGTGTTCAAAATTCATAAGGAAGATATTTCTGAAGAGAAACTACGAGGGCTATCCTTCATGTATAATGAATCCAGAAGATGTGGAACCACAATGTTATCCCTCATTCATCAAGAAACGAGGCAATCACAATCTTTTCAACAAGTTAAGACAAGCTAATGTCACACGTTTTGTTCAAAAAAAAAAAGAAAAAGAAAAAGCCCGCTAAGTCAAAAAACTTGAAAACAAGTGACTTAGGCAAAAATTAAGGCATCCCGCTGGACTATCAATTCAAAAGAATTAGTTCAGGCAAAAGTTAGGGAAAATAAAAATTGCAAAGAAAGGACTACAAAGAAAAGTCCTCAGCAAAGAACAAATTGGTGACTACAAACACGAAGACATAAGGGTGGTTGCAACTCTGAAAGCCTCGTCATTTCCTTAACCGTCACAAAATCCTTTTGAGAGATGAACGCTCATGTTGAATTAACTGAACATAGGGTTGGAGAACATCACGAAGAATGGGTGGGCACCTATAAATTTTGAGCCTTAAAAATCTTTTTCTAAAAACCATGAACCAGGCCAAGTTACAACCTTCAAAAGTCCTAATTGAAGCAAGGTTATTTTGAAAGCATATTACAATGAGATAGTGTTCTTGACTCCCATGAATGTTTGTTAAATAGTTATGTTGGTATCATATTCTTTTCCTACACAAAAATAAATGGTTCTCTAACTCGCAAAATTTGTGCGATATCTTTTCAAAATCTTCAAGACTTACATAACTGTTGCATTAGAATTTTCATTCTCATAATAAACTTTTTCTAACTGCAAAACATTTGTTTGATATCAAGGAAGCTCACATATAAGCACTAGTGATGAGTTTATTCTTTTAAGGCCTGAAACTCTGTTGAGTAATTAGAGAATCATTTCAAGAAAAAATCATATCAGGGGGAATGTCAGATGAAGACCTTAAGCACGAACATGTTGCTTCTCCTAGTTAATGCTTTCCCAACTTGTTTACTCTTTTGGGGCAAAATTTGAAGACTTTGTTGTGCCAACTACAGTCAATCCGGGGCAATCACGTCGAGATTTGATGAATCTCTCTAAGAGTTTGAAGACACCAGAGCATGGTGAATGCCAGGTCTTTTGTAAAATCCTCTTGAGATGATTTCTCCTTATCAACCATATATCTTGGGGAATTTTAGAAGTGAAGTTATTCGCAAGAATTGTCGTGCAACATGCAGCTTATCAGCAGTAAACTTGGGGCATCCAAAATTAGTCCCAGGGGCAACCCAGATTTGTTAAGATATGTGATATGTTTTGCACACATTATCAGAGGGTGGTGTTCCCAGTATCTCCAGCTAAGCATGACTTTTTCCAGCTGAAACATTGTTTGTGTTGTTATCCTTTCAATGGATTGTTTGCGATAGAAGACTGGACTTTGGGTTTTCTACCTGAAAAATATCTTCCTCTCCAGAGATATTTAAGCCTTGTAAAAGGACTTTGCTCCAATGATAGCTTTTGTTCCATCTCCAGTAATGTTCCCATCTTGTTGAGATTAGCTGAGTGTCGGGTTGTGCTGTGACGTCTTATCATCTTCTGTCTATCTCCTCTATTTGTTTTGTCAACATATACATGACATTCATTTATTCATTCACACTTCCATCATGCACACACATTGATATTTGTTGATGTTCTTGATCTGTATACTTTGGTTATCATATTTCCTCTCCCCAAATAGGGTGTCAACTTAAGCATAAAGTGCGCATCCTTTCTAATTCCCCACTAAGTTAACTCTCGTGGAAGAATCTTTCTTTAGCTTTCCTTTTCCATCTCTGGATAGGATAAATCCCCATTTGAGTTATTTCCTCATTGGGTGGAGTCTTGTTTGACTGTTTTTTCTCCAGTTTATTCCTGGATTGAGCTTTGTCTCTTGTGAATGA
The DNA here is from genome assembly GCA_948472305.1 of Vicia faba. Taxonomy (NCBI): domain Eukaryota; kingdom Viridiplantae; phylum Streptophyta; class Magnoliopsida; order Fabales; family Fabaceae; genus Vicia; species Vicia faba. The sequence goes on along the minus strand of OX451738.1, from coordinate 929,918,289 downwards.
CACCCTGTGGATCTCTCTAGGCTATGAAACCTAGATGGAGAATGCATTTATTTTGCAATTTAAATACCTGGTCTCCTCAGGAAGGATTTATTCATGGTTCCCCATTGAAGATGAACTTTATTCCCTAGTAGTGTTATCATAACATTCTTCTGGAATATCGACGTGACAACAAGCGATTGACTCTTTATTTGAGTAGTTTGATCATTTCTAAATTTCTTTATGACAAATGGCGGTCTATTCATGAGCAGTTTGTCCATCCCCAATGAAATTATTGATTCTCACCTCCAGCAATATCTTCACGATATTTTATGGGTATCTTTGAAAAAACAGCAAGCGGCGGTCTCTTCATGAGCAACTTGTATGTTATTGATACCTTTGAGAAAACAGCAAGCGGCGGTCTCTTCATGAGCAACTTATGTGTTATTGTTCTCTTGAAAAACAACAAGCGGCGGTCTCTTTATGAGCAACTTTTATGTTATTGATACCTTTGAGAAAACAGCAAGCGGCGGTCTCTTCATGAGCAACTTGTATGTTATTGATACCTTTGAGAAAACAGCAAGCGGCTGTCTCTTCATGAGCAACTTGTATGTTATTGATACCTTTGAAAAAACAGCTAGCGACGGTCTCTTCATGAGCAACTTGTGTGTTATTGTTCTCTTGAAAAACAGTAAGCGGCGGTCTCTTCATGAGCAACTTGTATGTTATTGTTACCTTTGAAAAAACAGCAAGCGGCGGTCTCTTCATGAGCAACTTGTATGTTATTGATACCTTTGAAAAAACATCAAGAGGCGGTCTCTTCATGAGAAACTTGTGTGTTATTGTTCTCTTGAAAAACAGCAAGCGGTGGTCTCTTTATGAGCAACTTGTATGTTATTGATACCTTTGAGAAAACAGCAAGCGGCGGTCTCTTCATGAGCAACTTGTATGTTATTGATACCTTTGAGAAAACAGCAAGCAGCGGTCTCTTCATGAGCAACTTGTATGTTATTGTCACCTTTGAAAACAACAAGCGTCGGTCTCTTCATGAGCAACTTGTATGTTATTGTCACCTTTGAAAACAGCAAGCGGCGGTCTCTTCATGAGCAACTTGTATGTTATTGTCACCTTTGAAAACAACAAGCGGCGGTCTCTTCATGAGCAACTTGTATGTTATTGTTATCTTTGAAAAAACAGCAAGCGGCGGTCTCTTCATGAGCAACTTGTATGTTATCGTTACCTTTGAAAAACAGCAAGCGGCGGTCTCTTCATGAGCAACTTGTGTGTTATTGTTCTCTTGAAAAACAGCAAGCGGCGGTCTCTTCATGAGCAACTTGTGTGTTATTGTTCTCTTGAAAAACAGCAAGCGGCGGTCTCTTCATGAGCAACTTGTGTGTTATTGTTCTCTTGAAAAACAGCAAGCGGCGGTCTCTTCATGAGCAACTTGTATGTTATTGACACCTTTGAAAGGAAGCAAGTGGCGGCCTCTTTATTTGAGCAGCTTGTATATCCCCAACAATAATGCGAACGACACCTCTTCGGAAAAGTTCCATGGGGAAATTTGTATTTTATCCTTTTCAAGCGATATCTTGGTTAAAGAAGAATTGTGTTACCGTTCTTGGTAAAATTCAGAAGTCAGAAATCATTTTCCAGTCTCAGTACTGATGCCAATCATTTGCCAGTCTCAGTGTTGATGTCAATCATCATTTGCCAGCCTTAGTGCTGATGTCAATCATTTCTTTTCCAGTCTCAACACTGATGTAAATCATTCAAGAGTCTCTCATTTGAAGTCTATGACTCTGTTTCCCCAGTGGAGTTATAATCTCTTCCCCTATGGGATTATTGTATAATGTACTTGGTTTCTCCAGTAGTAGTTTGTCTCATGCGGCATCATTCCTTGTTAAATTCAAAATCTTACATTCATACCATATCATAAACATAATTGCGGTATCTTAGAGCCAAAAATTGTGTATTCTATATTTAAGTCCCTCCAATCTCGTCGAAATGAAGATCCCAATCTTCATATCTCCAGATAGAAGAAACTTAAATAGGGGCAGTTGTCATACCCCAATTTTTGACCTAAGATCCCATTTTTTATTTTTGCATTTTTAAACATAAGTCAAGGTCACTAAATACAGTTGGTTTTAACCTCTCACCTTCGAGCATTGATTATGCAGAAATTGTCAAGTGTTTTGAACATTCTAAGCCTATGTACCACTAACTTCTAATCAAGCACGAAATGTGTTTTTTTTTGTTTCTTTGATTTCATTTGCTGACAAGTCTCCTTCAATTCAGCCTTCTTCGACTGGACAAGTTTGTTGCCTGCAAGCCTGCTTCGACTGGACAAGTTTACTGCCTGTAAGCCTGCTTCGACTGGACAAGTTTACTGCCTGCAAACATGCTTCGATTGGGTAACATTGCTTCCTTCGAACACGGGCTTTCGATTGGGCAATATATTTGTTTCGATCCAAGATTCGTTTGGGCATGTGGCTCCCTTTGTGCAAGTCTTTGTTTGAGCATTGACCTTTTTGTGTGCTTGCTTGGAGTCAAAAAGTTTAGACCTCCTCCATGTAGGCTTCGACTATGTTTGTACTAGCTTCGACTGGACAACATTTCTCTTTAGTATGCTGCATTTCCATCCTTGACAAACTTCAGCACATGGTTGATGGCACCCTCAAAAGACATATAGTGGTGGACTTGAGGGTCATACATATGAGTCCCTGTCGAAGGGTACGCCTTACTAGTCCATTCGAAGCACACACTTGGCCCCTTCAAATGATGCACAAAGATGATTCGTTCGAAGGACACTTGTTGGAGGAAAGTCAAACAATGTATTGAAAGAAGAATCTGGTCGAAGGAGGGTCAAAATGAAAGGATAAAATATTCAAAGATGCTTGCTGCCAAGTTCAGACATGGTACACTAGCCAAATACAACACTCCAAAAACCTGTTGTTGCTGCTCCAATGCCTGCTGTAAGATGCCAAAATAAAACAGAAAAACCTGCTATAAAACTGCTGCACAGTCCTGAAACACTGCCCCGTTCTTGCACCGAAATGGCAATAAAGCATTGTCCCTCAAAGGCTACAAAGAGAAGTTTACTCAAATTCTTCAAATTATTTTGTTTTCCGTCCAAAAGCTTCAGCCCACTTTGCCTATAAATAAGAGGCTCCAACACATGTTTAAGAGAGGATTTTTGGACCAGAGGAACGAATCCCCCAAATTTTCTCAAACACAATAAAACTTTCAAGTTCATCAACACTTGAGAAATCAAAAAAACCCAGAATCCCAAACACTCACCTCTTTCGATTCTGAAGAACATCCCACACATAGAAGTTTGTTCAAACAGTTAGACAACCTTGTGTGATAACCCTTCGAACCAAAAGCAAACCCCATGTACCTTGTTACCATTCGAATCCAGCAGGAAGAACCTCACGCTTGTTATCCTCTTTCGAATCCAGCATCAAAGGCCAAACCCCTGGTCCCTCCCTTCGAATCCAGAAGCGCTCCAGGTAACCACCTTACTGCCCAATACACGTCCCAGCCTCAAGCAAGGTAAGTCATACTTAGCCTTCGATCCTTCATTTCCAGCACAACATGTAAATAAAATTCCTTTTCGTTTGAAACATGTACATACCATTGTTCCTTTCGTTTCCACCTTTTTTAACATATTTTTTTTAGAGATAAGCCTTTCGTTTTGCTTTCTGTTTACTTGAACTTGCTTTAACTATTAAACTGTTTACAAGAAAAATACTAGCATGGCCTCAGGCCATGTTGTCATTTAATGCTTGAAATGAAAGAAATAGGAAACAAGAGTATGAAACGAAGCCTTTGGTTTCCACACTGACTTCCAGGTCTATCCAGAGACACGCTCACACTGATTTCACTGGCCCAATCGAAGAAGGCAACAAGGCAGAAAGGTCCAGCCAGAGGCACACTTGCACTAAGTCCAGGCTCAGACGAAAGGCACTCCCACGCTGGTGCCAGCCTCCAATCGAAGTACATGACCTGACTGGTGCCAAAGCCTAATCGAAAGACGTGACTTTTCTATTGCCAGCCCCAATCAAAGGAGCCCAACAGAATGCAAATCGAAGGGTGCTACTGCCTGGGTCGAAACACTCATTTTTCTTACTTTTATCTTATTTTTTCCTTCATATTTTTTATGCCTTTCGATACGATTGTAATAGCGTAGGATTTTATATTTCTGCATTTTATTTACTTTGTACAAATGCTAGTAATTAGGCGTGTATGGAAAGATAAAATCAACAAGTAAACAAACCAAAAAAATCCAAAAACACTCTTTAATCCTTACTTGAATATATCTTAAAACCCACAAAACACTCAACAAATCAAAACTTCCCCCAAGGGCATGTTATCTCCGTTCTACCGCGATACCGGTCGTGCCTATTGCTAGAATGCGTGCGTTAATATCGCCCACTAAAAAACACAAACAAATAAACTTTTTTCTATAGGAACTACGTTGTTTTGATTCCTTCATTGGATACGTAGGCAAAGGGTCGTGAAACCCTCACGAACGCAATAATAAAAACTCATTTTTTCCCCTTAAGCAAACATAGTTGTAGATAAATACACCCTTGTATATAACAAAAAATTTTAACCAAAAACAGATATTCCAAAAGGTTCCTGTGGAGTACCGCAGATGCATTGGGTGCTAATACCTTCCCATTGTATAACCAACCCCCGAACTTTAGATCTCTTTCAAAAACGCATTGTATTTTCATTACTTTTAAGTATTATTTTACATTGCATGTTTTAGGGTTTTATTTCGCTCTTTTCCCTTTCCCCTTGGAAATAATAAAGCGCGGTGGCGACTCTTGCTTTTGTGAGTCGAGTTAATTAATAGCTCGATCTCCGATTTTCACCGCTACAGAAGGTTATCCATCTCTTTTATCCCCAGTCAGGGTATATAAGAATTAAACTCCCCATTAGAACGATGAACGACTAATGTTCCTAAAACTTTCTCCCCAAATATAAGTCAACATTCCTCGGCGGAGTTTCCTTAAACAGCAAGCAGGAATCCCCAGCGGAAGCATTCTAAACATGGTTGAATATTACGCATATTCTTCATCTCCAACACCAGTCAGGGATTCATTTTCCCCAGCAAGATGTCATATGAAACTGTTGATACATTTCCAAAACATTTAACATTCATACATCATTTACCAATATCATATCGTATGCATACAAAATGCATATAGCACAATCTCATATATTTTGAGAACATCATTACACAATGCATTTCATACATCATGACATTGCATATATCTAACTCTTTACCTTTTCAGGAAAGATCAATCAACAGACAAACATCATTAACTATTTATATGACTCGGCAGTCTTCTCCAAGGCTACATCTGACAAAAGGCTATTTCAACAATTTCCTCAGAGGATCATTCTCAAAAAGACATCTTCTGGCTCAGATTAAATCGACCATAGACTTATTCTGATACTTCTTCTAGTAGACCTTTTCTGGCTCATATTAAATCAACCATAGATTTATTCTAATACTTCTACCAGTTAAAGACGAATGCAAACATCTTCTGGCTCATATTAAATCAACCATAGATTTATTCTGATACTTCTTCGAGTAAACCTTTTCTGGCTCAGATTAAATCAACCATAGATTTATTCTGATACTTCTTCCAGTTAAAAACAAAAAGACCTCTTCTGGCTCAGATTAAATCGAGCATAGATTTATTCTGATACTTCTTTCAGTAGACATTTTCTGGCTTAGACTAAATCGATAATAGATTTATTCTGATACTTCTCCCAGCTAAAGACGGACGCAGACATCTTTTGGCTCAGATTAAATCAAGCGTAGATTTATTCTGGTACTTCTTCCAGTAGACATTTTCTGGCTCAGATTAAATCAGCTGTAGATTTATTCTGATACTTCTCCCAGTTAAAGATGGACGCAAACATCTTTTGGCTCAGATTAAATCGACCATAGATTTAATATTATACTTCTTGCAGTAGATATTTTTTGGCTAAGGTTAAATCGACCAAAGATTTATTCTGATACTTCTCCCAGTTAAAGACGGACGCAGAGATCTTCTGGCTCAGATTAAATCAAGCGTAGATTTATTCTGATACTTCTTCCAGTAGACATTTTCTGGCTCAGATTAAATCAACTATAGATTTATTCTGATACTTCTACCAATTAAAGACAGGCATAGACATCCTCTGGCTCATATTAAATCAAGCATAGATTTATTCTGATACTTCTTTCAGTCGAAGTCAAGCGTAGACATAGTCTAAGTTCTATCAACAGTTACTTTGGATGGCATCTATAAGCCCGTTTCCGAAAACTCTCCATCACCTCTCCAAAAAGCATCTTTAAGCCCACTCACAGTATAATCAACCAACAACGATACTTCGTGCATAGGCGAGTGCAAATTTCTGGGCACTTAAGTGTTCAATCGTCTTCTACCTTCAAGTCACAAATGGCGAACATGCCAATCTAACTCTTCAGGTTTAAGAAAATTGAACAGGGGAAGCTGTTGTACCCCAGAAGTTTCCCTCCCATTTTCTTCAAGACATTCTCATAAGGTCCCCATTTACTCAAAACTACTCAAGGGTTGACCAGTCAAAGCTCTTCCTAAGCAAGGGTCTTCAACTAGGGTTTGGTGCTTCTTAAAGAAGATTTGGTTGCAAGGGTATCAAATGACTTTCATGGTTCATTATAGGTATTAAATAATTCTTATGTCAAAATTCAAGTCTTGCGTCACATGTTTGTCAATCAATGGCTCATATGATTGAAAATTAACTATGTTGAGTAAAACGTCAATTGTGGTCAACATACAGTCAAACTTCAAGTTTTTTTGTCAACTGTGATCGGTGGATCTGGAACTGACTGTTTAACGCTGGTTCACGAAATGTCGCGGAAGCAAGAGTCGCCACCGTCTTTTATTTTCTCCAACATGGACAGGACAAAAGCACAGAAAAATTCCTTATAGAGATTGCTCTCGGTTCGGGAGGTAGATTATAGAAAGGGAAGGTGTTAGCACCCTTTCTATCCATGGTTATCCATGGGCTCTTAGATACTTGCTCATTGTGTTTTCAAAAATGGTTTGTTTGCTTTTCAATTGTGGGTTTTAAAAAAAGTTTCTTTGAAAATTTCAGTTCGACTCTTGTATCGGTCCTCAAGAGTGTTTGAGAAATTGCTTTCGAAAGCTTTTTGAAAAGGTGTCGGTGTGAAAAGTATTTTTGATTTGTTTTGAAATTGGAGCAAGTATTTAGAGTCGTCTACCTACCCTAAGGAATTCGTCTGTGTAGATGTCCTTTAAAGTAGTTCCATCCCACCATTGAGAGGTAGGTAGCACCACCGTTGGAGGTGTTCGGGTCAATTCGAAGTTCGGGACATGGTGATCACCAGAGCAATGGGAAGATACCTTAGAAGCTACCCTCATGCCAGGTTCCCGGATCATGAGGACTTACTAAAACATCCTCTACTCGACGATCACCTTTCGAGAGGCAAGGCAACAGTGAGGCGTACCCTAGGGGTGGTGTGTGATTTGTGTGTCGTTTTCAGATATTTTTGTCTTGTTCATGTGATTGGTGATCTACGCTTTTGTTTTTATTTTGACATTCATTCTTGCATGAAAATTTATTAACAGTTAAAAAGTTGCGAAATTTAAAAGTTCCTAAACTATTACAAAGGCGCGGGTCCACATCGCCAAATTAAATCCAGGACCCGATTTGACATAAAATAAAGTAAAGTGCGAGAAATATAAATATCGAATTTACATGGCTTTACATAAAAGGAGGAAATAAAATAAATGCGCAAATTGGAATTACGATCGAATGCGAGGGCGTTGGACCCTTTTTAATGAAATTAAATTATGATTAACAAATTAGTTAAATTAAAGTAAAAAGAAAAGATTTTTGGATTTTTTTGTATTGAGTCAGGGGCTATGACCCACTTGATATGGTGAGCTTGACTCTCGTAGAAGGACATTCGACAATACGAAGTTTTTCAATCAAAGCTGCAAATCTCAACTTCTGACATTTTCTTGTTTACCCCGTGAGATCCTTGAAAACATTGCATACATATATCATACATATCATTGCGTAAACTGGTTTCAAAGTAGGTCTCTCATGTTCTCGCTGTTTATTTCAGCAATGACTCTCAAACAAGACAACAGAGATCTCCAAATTTAAGAGGCTCAGTTCATGGAAATGTTCCTAAACCTATACAAGGGGCAGGAAGAGTTGAAATCACTCTTGGCTGGGAACCTGGCCAAGAAAAACCCTGAAGACAATAAGGATGAATGGTTGGAACAACTGCAAGCCGAGGTTGAAGCAATGAGAACCCAAATGCTGGGGTAGATGGCTCTTATCCAAGGCCTAGCCCGAGGACAAGAAGAGCTGAGAACCATTATCAACAAACTTCATCAAGATGGATACAACCGTATGAAGCAAGCAGTCGAGGCTGGGGACCAAGTCATTGATCAACCTCCAAGAAGACAAGACTTTGGTTTGATGAAGAGTGGACATTTCGAAATTGCTACTACCTCACGGGTCCAACAACAACCTCGCCAAAAACAACGGGTTAATCAGAGTAAGCCAAATACACCCAAGAGGTAGTCTACCAAACTCAACATGCCACTGTATCAAGCTTTACAACACATGGTGAGGATGAATCTGTCCCAAGACTTATTCTCCTAACTACAATCCTGATGCAAGGTGTGCATATCACTCCAACAGTCCGCGGCATGATACTGATGATTGTTGGATGTTGAAATATAAAATTAAAAACTTGATTGATGAAGGAGTGTTGGAGTTTACACAAGATGGTCAGGCTGAGTTCTTCTTCCACCCTTCAAAGGCACATCATCTGAAGTGACAAGATCAGACGAAGAGGCCTTTGTTCATTAGAATTTTAAAATTTAAATTTTCTTTTGATTTGTTCGAACATATATTCATATCAAACCTTGTTATTTCATCAATGCATCGCGTATGTTTGTCTTGAATCAATTTATTTGTATTCACTATTTCAAAACTGCGTTCTTACTTCCTTTTTGTGATATTCGACTCTTGATTAAAAGTTGTAATCCTTTAGAGGGAGGATGACGAAAATGATACCACAATCTCTACAGTATGCTTTTGAACAGACCCCGCTGACGATGTACAGGCGTTGTTTCAAATCCCAAACAGTGGAGTTATAAGGAAGATAATCCCTAGTCAACCCCTTTGAGCCTAATAAGTAGGATTTTTCTTTTCACACAAATTAAAACCCTTAATCATAACCTGGGGCAGGATAGTTTCTCAGTTAATTTAGATGCGCATTCAGTCACAATATTTTACTTCATACATAACGAATGGAATCAAAGACGTCCTTCCAAATCAAAAGACGATGATGGTTCCGTATAATCATCAAGACAAGCAATCATTATCTCTCAAAATATAAGCCCGCTTAGTCAAAACCTGTGAAGGAGACTTAAGGAAAAACTGGGGCATCCCGCTGACTGTAATCACAAAAGAAACAGTTCAGACAAAAAAAAAGGGATAACAAAATCAAAAAAGAAAGAGGTCCTACCAATCCTCAACAGAAATAAGATTACAAGAAATGACTGCCTATTCAAAATAAACTTTCGGTATCCAAACCATCATCAAAACATCAAGGACAGTACCTGAGGACTCAACTGGGATTCTAAACCCGCAAATTAGTTGAGCATAGGACTGAAGGACATCATGAAGAACAGGTGGGTACAATTAAATTTTGAGCCTTTATCCTTTGTTTCTTAAACCGTGAACCATGCCACATTATAACCCTTAAAAGTCCTAGTTGAAGCATGGGTTAGTTTGAGAGCATACTGTTACAAAGGTATCCTGACTCCTGCAGGACTTGTTACGAATCCTGAGTTGATATCACATTCTTGCAAATTTTGTTTTACTACGCAAAACACATTTTCAAAAAAATTTCAAGACAAACATGAGTTTGCATTCTCTAAATGACATTGTTTTCATATGACTAGTTGTTTGACAACAGAGAAATCCACACGATAGATATTCAATGAACAGACATCCTCTTAATGGACAGAATCACCTCAGCAGGAAAGACACTTCCAACAACAGGTCTTCCATAAGAAAGGGGCATGGCATGATGTCTAGCACAACTGGGGCAGTCTCTTCATAAGTGCCAAATAACCAAGGGCAGATCTCCATCTGAATCACTTGGGGAATTACGCACGCATTCCAACAACAAATCATGTGCCATCAAGAAAACATCTTGACAGTACTACAACACAACACTATGTACGGTGACAACTCCCTACATCCTGAGAGCATGGACATAGTCGGAAAAGACCACGCATGAAAAAGACCCGCTAGGTTGACTGGCCTAGGAAAAAATAAGGGCATCCCGGCAAACCAAAAAAGGTTCGGGAAAAAGTTAGGAATATACATATGAAAAAATTGTACACCTAGAAAGTCGAAAACCTGAAAAGGCGCTTGGGCAAAAAAGGGTACCTCAGTGGACTTAAAAATTTGAAAAGACAGTCCAGGCAAAAGTTATGGATCAAAGCGTATGACCATGTCCCGTTATCTTGTCACTGGCCTATCAGTAGAAGACTTATCATTCTGACCTGCAGTTACCAAGCACCCCAAGAATCGGGATAACACTCAATCCACAAAGCCTCCGCAGGCACTTTCTCCAGTAGGTACAGGGGGCAGAAAAGTCTTGATGTGAAGTCATTTCCATATCCTCACCATACGATCCTATGACGTCTACACTCCCCACAGAGTACAGGCAACGAAAGCTTTGGCATTGGCTTCCCCAAATAGGTGTTACTATCCTCATCCAAGTCCCTTTAGAAAACCGACATCTATGTTCCCCAACCAAATTTTGTAATCGCAAGCGGTTTATATAGTTGTCTCCCGAGCAAAGTTTATTTCTCTGAATACAGAAACTCAATCCTCGACAGAGTTTCAGCTATGGAAGTTCATCCTCCAACAGAGTCATTCTCCCGCAGAGTTATTCTCAAGTGGAGTCTCTCCCCCCAACAGAATATCCGTAAACAAGGAGCAAATCTCCAGCATAATCATCTCCGTTCGCCATCTCCAGCGGAAGTAGAAGAACCACTTTTTCTACATCGGTCAGGAATTCAATTTTCGGTACTCTCCAGCAGCAGTCAGGGATTTATTTTCCCAGACTCGGACATGTCACAATAGCATTTCATGTTCATAGATCATGACGTGCGCACACATATCGCATACATCATAATCTCATTTATTTTGAGAACATCATCATACAATGCATTTCATGCTTCACATATAAATAATCATGTACTTTTTTCAGGAAATATGGTTATCATCAACAATTTCCATCAGGTCCAAGATTAGCTCCTGAAACTAAACAGAGTAAGTATCTGCGCGACCAAAGGCAGCTTTACACGGGTTCGTCATAAAGCAATCTTACACGGGTTTCTCCTAAATGCAGCTTAACACGAGTTTATCCTGAAAAATCTTACACGGGTCCCTTCTCATACATCTCCAAATAAAGTTTCACACGAACTCATCCCGAGGTAACCTTACCCAGGTTCCTCCTGAAGCCCTACACGGACTTATCCCAAAGCAACCTTACCTAGGTTCCTTCTCGGTTCAGATTAAGTTTTACCCAAACTCCTCACGAAGAAACCTTACCTAAGTTCCTTCTCGGTTCAGATGTAGTTTTACCCAAACTCCCCACGAAGCAACCTTACCTAGGTTCCTTCTCGGTTCAAATGCAGTTTTACCTAAACTATTCACGAAGCAACCTTACTTAGGTTCCTTCTCGGTTCAGATGCAATTTTACCCAAACTCCCCACGAAGAAACCTTACCTAGGTTCCTTCTCGGTTCAGATGTAGTTTTACCCAAACTCTTCACGAAGCAACCTTACATAGGTTCCTTCTCGGTTCAGATGCAGTTTTACCCAAACTCCCTACGAAGCAACCTTACTTAGGTTCCTTCTCGATTCAGATGTAGTTTTACCCAAACACCTCACAAAGCAACCTTACCTAGGTTCCTTCTCGGTTCAGATGCAGTTTTCCCCAAACTCCCCACGAAGCAACCTTACCTAGGTTCCTTCTCGGTTCAGATGCAGTTTTACCCAAACTCCTCACGAAGCAACCTTACCTAGGTTCCTTCTCGGTTCAGATGTAGTTTTACCCAAACTCCTCATGAAGCAACCTTACCTAGGTTCCTTCTCGGTTCAGATGCAATTTTACCCAAACTCCTCACGAAGCAACCTTACCTTGGTTCCTTCTCGGTTCAGATGCAGTTTTACCCAAACTCCCCACGAAGTAATCCTACGATCCAGGTTCCTTCCCATAAGCCCTACTATCCAGGCTTTCATCTTGAAGTAACCCTACTATCCAGGTTCCTTCTCACAACCCTATTATCTAGGCTTTCATTGCAAAGTAACCCTACGACCCAGGTTCCTTCCTATAAGCCCTACTATTGAGGCTTTCATCTTGAAGTAACCCTACGACCCAGGTTCCTTCCCATAAGCCCTACTATCCAGGATTTCATCTTGAGGTAACCCTACTATCCAAGTTCCTTCCCATAAGCCCTACTATCCAGGATTTCATTTCGAAGCAACCCTACTATCCAGGTTCCTCTTCACAGCCCTACTATCCAGGCTTTCATTTCGAAGTAACCCTACTATCCAGGTTCCTTCTCACATACCTACTATCCAGGTTCCTTCTCATCGCCCTACTATCCAAGCTTTCATTTTGAAGTAACCCTACTATCCAGGTTGCTTCTCACAGCCTTACTATCCAGGATTTCATTTCGAAGTAACCCTACTATCCAGGTTCCTTCTCATAGCCCTACTATCCAGGCTTTCATTTTGAAGTAACCCTACTATTAAGGTTCCTTCTCATAGCCCTACTATCTAGGATTTCATTTCGAAGTAACCCTACTATCCAGGTTCCTTCTCACAGCGTTACTATCCAGGCTTTCATTTCGAAGTAACCCTACCATCCAGGTTCCTTCTCACAGCCTTACTATCCAGGATTTCATCTCGAAGTAACCCTACTATCCACGTTCCTTCTCTTTTATCTCCGGACAATAGTTTACAACACTGCAAGACCTGGACCCGACCAGAATCAGTCGATCTCATGTTTCCCCAGTAAGCCGTTGTGCAGCCTGGAACCTAACCAATTAGGAAGTATGCTTCCACCTCCTCAATCAAGATTTAATTCCCCAGTATATTAATGGACAAACGAAGCTCCTATACTCTATTTTCCCATATGTAAATCAACATTCCCCAGCGAAGTCCTCCTCAATGGAAGGTACAAGAATTCTCGCAAAGGAACCTCTTATGCAACCAATATCTTTTCTGGATGGCATCTTTAAGCCCATCTCCGATAATATTTCTTCATATTCTTCCAAATGGAATCTGTAAGCCCATTCACGATATTACCTACACTACCAGTATCATTGCAGACGAGTGCAAATTTCAGGGCACTCTAGTGTTCAATCATCTTCCACCTTCAGAGCACGAAGTGCAGACCAACCAATCTACATCCTCAAGGTTAAGAAGATTGAACAGGGGAAGCTGTTGTACCCCAAAATTTTACCTCTCATATTACTCAACACATGCTCATTGAGATCCTCAACTTGCTTAAGGATGCCCAAGAGTTGACCAGACAAACTCTCTCCTAAAGCAATGAACCTCCAACTAGGGATTCCATTTTCATCAATATGGGTGAGCTCCAAAGGACTCATATGCTCTCTATAGTCCTAATATGTTCTCAAGACCATCCATGTCAAGTTTCATGCCTTGCACAAGAAGTTTTCTCAGTCAACTGCTCAAATGCTTGAAAATCAACGGTATTAGGTCAAAAGTCAAATGTGGCCCACATACAGTCAAACTTCAAGATTTTTGGTCAAAATCAACACTTTGGAGTGATATCCATCATTTGATCAAGGGTTGATCATGATTCCCCAAGGAATGCTCCTAATTCATCAAAATTCAAAATTTGCTAAATTAGGGTTCTTATAGGAAAAGTCAACTGAACTTTGACCAGGCATAACTTTCTCACGCTTTATTAGAAATTTCTCATCCAAGGCTCTTTTTTAAGATAATCCAATTCCCTACAACTCATCTTCATCCCTCAAGTTCAAGAAATGTACTCATGAAAAGATATAAATTCAGACATTATAGGTCATTTTCAAAAGTCAACAAAAACACCTTTTGGGTCAAAGCTTCTTACATGAACATGGAAGATCCAATTGATATGAAACCAAAGCGGTTGCTTAGGGGACATACTAAGCTTTCTAACAAGTCCAAGAACACCCTCATAGGGTTAAAATTTAGAGAGATATGCATTGTCAAAGTTGGCCAATTTTTGGAAAAAATGCATGAAGCAAATATTGACCAAACTTGGATTTTTTCCAAATGGGCCTATCTTTTCAAGTTTGAAACTCATTCCTAATATGGTCCACGACCTCTAAAACCACCCATGCATTTTCTACTATCTAAGCTATTTATTTTGATATTTTATTCATTAAAATTCAGAATTAAATAAATAAATATTAGAAATGATGTAAATTTTGATGTGAATCCATTTTGGGCAAGTTTTATGCTGGTTCATGTCAATTGATTTCGTGCAATAACCCTTCAAATATGTCCAGGTTCATCCACATGTGAAAATGGTATAAAATCATCAAATATGGCATTTTTTCAAATTTTGATCATGGTCTTAAAACACAACATTATGAGGGAGATTCTTTCCACGCTTTCTTGTCTCCTCATTCTTCTCTATAAATATAGAGCCATACAAGCTTGAAACACACGAAATTCCTCTCTAAAAAGCTCTCAAAAAGCTCTCCAAAAGCTCTTCAAAAAGCTCTCCAGAAATCAAAGAATTGGTGCAAGTCATATCTCGAGGTTCCAGTCTCTCTCGATTGACATCAAGCCTCAAACCATCCTCTTGAAGTCCTCAAGAGTCTTACAAGGCCCAAGAGCAATCCATCACACACCTAGCACGCCCCCAATTGACAACACCGATTTGGTAAAATTTTAAACTTCTAATCTCTAATTTTAATCACATTTCATGGCATGCTAACGTTTGTTTGAGTTTATATAGAACAATTATGGATGGTTGAATCAGAGGTTCCACGCAAGAATCTGAAAACACCATGGTTAGGACATGAAGCCTTCGAAGATTCAGGCCTAGGGATTTCTGATGATTGCACCCCCTGTTTACTTTTGCTACTATGCCCATCTTTATTTTCTTGTTTTATTCATTTCATTTATTTCTTTTAATCCCTTTGTTTATTTTAATCAATAAACAAATATAAAAATCACATAAAAATAGATTTAGGATTTTTCTTAATTAAATTTTAATTTTGGTAAATTAATTAACTAATCACTTTATCTTTTTTTTTTAAATTAAAATTAATAGAACTTAGGTTTAATTTCATTTTAATTCATTTTCCTTTTCGTAACAAAAATACCAAAAAAAACATAGAATTAATTTCTTTTATTTAAATTTCATGTTTCTTTAATAATTAACTTTTTTTTAAATATAGATCTAGATCAATTATTTTTTAACTTAAACCATTTTCATTAATTAAAACAAAAAACAAAAAAAAAAAATTTATATCTTAGGATTTTTAGACGTCTTTTCAAATTTGCGCGTTATTATTCTTTCGCACTTCATATTATTATTGTTACTGTATATTGGGATGTAATAGATGATTAGTAGGACCTTTACCGCTTTTATTTATTTTTCCCCCAGTTTTGGATATGTACATAATCCCCCTCCCCGAAGCCTTGTAATAGCTAGGTTTTATATCTCTGCACTTTTAAATTACTGCAATTATTAACGGCTAGATGTATGACTAATAGGATTGTATGGCAAGAATAATCAAACGTTAGCAAACTTATCACAATACTAAAATAAGTGAACATAAAATACCTTACACATATGCACCCTTAGGGTATACCTCACTTGGTTGCCTCGGAAAATAATGGTCATGTCCCTCAAACGTAGGGATGTCTTAGCAAAGACCCTTAATTCTAAAGTCATCATAAAGATCATGGTCCCTAACGTCCCTCGAGTTGCCTACGAGAAATGATCTTGTCCCTCGATGTTGCCTATATGATGACAATCCCTTCGAATGCTAAGATATGTTTACATGTTTCCTTCGATGACCATAGCGTCCCTTTCGATAGTCCCTCAACATCCAACGATAGGGCTACCTACTCACTAATAGTAGGATATCATTGTCTAAAGGAAACGAGAAAAGGAACAATCTTTTTCGAGTCGGTAGAAACTCTTAAGTACTTGCTCAAAACAATAAAAAATATTTTTTCACAAACACTTTCAAAACAGTTTTCAAAAACAACTTCGTCACACTCTTGAGGACAGATACAAGGGTTATCACAAAGTTAAACAAAAACTTTTCAAAACACACACAAGCAATTTCAAAATGAGCAAGTACCTAAGAGCCCATGGAAAACCATGGATAGAAAGGGTGCTAACACCTTCCCTTTCTATAATCTACCCCCCGTACTTAGAAAACTCTCGAAAAAGGTTTTTCTATTCCTTTTCCTTTTCCTTTGTTGGATGAAATAAAAGTCGGTGGCGACTCTTGCTTACCGCAATTTTTGGAAACAAAAAACACAAACCAGTATTAACAGTCGGTTCTGCCACCGTATCACACTAACCATGTCATTAGTTTTCATTAATTTTTCTTGTGGAGTGAGAATCAAAGCTCTAACCGGTTAGGGTTCATTTTTGGTACTGAGTAAAAAAAAATTTCTATTCTTTGAGTGTTAATTAAATTTATTGTCATGGTTGAATTCGTGGAGAAATTTAGAACAACTCCCATGTTTATAGTTTTTCAAATGGTTGAGAAATGGAAGAGTTTGATATTTGAAAATGGTGATGTTATTGTTCTGGCGCGAGGAAGAAGATGAAGTTCATAAATTTGAACTTATGAACATGTTTTATAATATATTTAATGGGTTCTATTTCGTAACACAATAAAACAGCCACCCCAGTGGGGTGGCAAGCGTGTGTATGTGTGTGTAAGGCATTAGTGTGCCAGGGCAGGGGTTCGATCCCTGCCTCTGGCATTTTATTTTCAAACATTTTTCTTGCAGGTTCCATGTTATGAAATCCAATGAGCACACCATGCATCCTCCCTCATATCTTGACCATCAGATCTCATAACTCCAAATCTAGCGCTTCAGAAAGCCAACCCCATGATTCACCTCCTGAGTTCATCCTCACTGGATCAATACATGCGCCTGGGCTCATTATCTTGGCACTAATGTTTTCTTCTTTTCACACCCCTAAATTCCTTTCATAACATAGGCCCATTTTACTTCTTTTTTTTTTTTAATTTTAATTAACTTTTTATTTTCTAAAATCATTTTTATTTAATCAAATAAAAAAATCACAAAAAATAGATTTTAGGTTTTGATTAATTAATTTAATTTTCATAAACAAAATTTTATTTAATTTAATCACTTTGTTTTATTTTGTTAATTAATTTGTAAAATAATTAGAATTAGGTTTTGTTATTATTTTACACTATCAAATTTTTTTTCTAAACAAAAACAACAAAATATTTTCTTAAACACTTAGAAATATTTTATGGTTTCTTAAACATCTTTCCCCTTTTCACCACCTTCACACACTTTATTTTCACATTAGTATTTTCCAATATTTTAACTGTTCAATAGTCTGTAATAGCTTTAGTTAAGGTTTATTGTTTTTTCCCCATTCATAAATTTGTACCCCCATTCCCGAAGCGTTGTAATAGCATAGAATACTTAATTTCCACAATTTACCACTTTCCTTATTACTGTTAGTAATTAGGGTTTGTACGGAAAGATTAAAATCAATCATTAGAAAACCTAATCTCAAGACAAATACTTGAAATCAAAACACTTCGCACACGCACACCTCTAGGGTGACCCTCACTTGTTGCCTCAGATTTAAATAGTCATGTCCCTCAAACATGGGACGCTTTAGCAAAGACCCTCGGTTAAAAGATCGTAGCCCCTCGATGACCCTTCGATGCTGCCTTCGGTAAATGATCTTAGTCCCTTACGACAATTGCTAAAGCGTCTTACAAGTTGCCTTCTATGACTGTATGATGACCCGCGTCTGTCCCTCATATCCAATGATATGGCTTCCTACTAACTAATGGTAGGGTAGTACTATATAAAGGAGGAGAAAATAACAAAGACTTTTGAGTAGGTAGATCGCCCGTAATCGCTTGCCCACAAACTAAAACAATTTTCACACCTCACATTTACAAAATAACTACTTTCAAAACGCTTTATAAACACCCTTCAGGACTGATACAAGGGTTATTATAAAGCAAATTGCCTTACATTGGCATTTTCAAAACATCTTTCCACAAAACAACACTTTCTTTCGAAAAAGATTTTCAAAACAAACATTTTGTATACATTCTCAACGATACGAGAATCATTACAAAATTTCCGCACTTAGGAATTTTCAAAATATTTTCAAACATACACAAACACAAAGCATTTCAAAGTGAGATAGAAATTAAGAGCTCGTAGATAACTACGGATGTAAAGGGTGCTAACACTTTCCCTTTTCATAACCTACCCCCCGAACTCAAAAACAATTCTCAAAGGTCCTTCCTGTTATTTTCACCTTTTCCTTTATTGGATAAAAGAAAAGTAGATGGCGACTCTTGTTATCCGCAACATTTGCGATAAAACGCAAAACCCTAAAGTCACTTCTCCCACCGTATTACAGAACTGGCGACTTTGCTGGGGAGAATCAAACTAAAAAATGGGGTTACCTTTAGAGCTAGTTCACATTTAAATGCTTTCATTGTTTTACTTGCCTGCTTTACTTTTAAAGGGTTGTTTGGGTTTATTTACTGTATAGATCCTATACCCGGATCTTGAGGCATTTTAGGTAAGTAGCAATATATTGTGAAAACTGTACGACATAGACCGATATGGTTGAAACGATGGCTATGTTAGTGCGACACATTGGTTGGTGCTGGTGTCCCTTGCGTCAGTCAAGGAGAATGATGGGCTGTCGCGTGGTGTCATAAGCTATAATTGATTTTAGAACCTTAATTGACACAACTTAGCCATTATAAAGTAGTCAGATGGTCGGATTTAGTGCAAACTGAAGTTGGTTGATACTCGATACTACACTCATTGAGATCGAACTTTCGGGATATTTTAGTCGCAAATCAGATGCTTGTGCTGAAACAATGCCTAAGAGAAAGATCAGTGATATTGAGGCTCCTAGAACCCGATTACTTCTTTTAGGACAGGTTGAGCCAGCTAAAACTACAAGAGGGTACTTACCTAACTCCATGCGAGCTTAAACCTAAGAACTTGTGTGTTTTGTTTGTTTTTGATTAATTATTCGAACATGACATCATGACATCATAACATATCATTTTCACTAACCATTTCAAGGACCTAGGGGTTTATCTTTGTTCTGATTTGTAGGTTATGGCCTCCGCTCGTAGAAATACTATCTAGATCAGTTTTGTGAAGATACCTTCTCAACTTAAGGAGTTAGTCTCAAGGGTTCCTGAAATTTCTCCATTCATCAAAAGGCATGGTCGACTACTCAGTTCGGTTAGCTCGGGTTTTGAAAAAGATATGATTAGTGTTCTATTCCAGTTCTTTGACCCTGCACATCACTACTTCACCTTTCCTGATTATCAGTTGGTACCCACAATAGAGGTTTTTTCTCAATTACTTGGAGTACCTGTTCTCAATCAAATAACTTTCACCTGTTTAGAGAAAGATCCATAAACTGAAGAAATTGCAGCAACCTTACATCTGAAGCGGTCCGACATTGTATCAAATTGGGAAACAAGGAGTGGAGTCAAGGGTTTTCTTGCTAAATTTTTATTAGAGAAGGCTCGTCTGTTTTTGGATGCTATGAGTTTTCAATATTTCGAGGAAATATTGGCTTTGCTAATCTATGGTTTGATGCTTTTCCATAATCCAGAACAACTCATAGATGTGAACACGGTCAAAAGTTTCCTCACTCGTAACCCTGTACCTACTTTTCTTGGAGATATTTTGCATTCTCTTCACACTCGTACTATGAGGAAGAGAGGAACTCTTATGTGTTACATACGTTTTCTATCTAGGTGGTTTATTATGCACTTTCCCCGATCAGTATTGAAGAATGAACAAGGTTTGAGGCGGTCTCAAAGGATGATGTCGCTCTCTCATTCAGATATCTATTGGTGTTCCCGATCTCTGGAAGATGTTACTATCATTAACCACTACGGGGAATTCCTTAATGTTCCACTCCTTGTCATTAGGGGAGGTATTACTTACAACCCTTCTCTGGCTCTACGACAATTTGGTTATGCTCGAAGAGATGGTCCTCATGACACACTTATCCAGGGTATCGTGTTCGATTACGAGAACAATTTTCAAGGTTATCGTCAAAGGTTTATACGTGCTTGGGGCATGGTGTTGTACCCCAAAATTTTCCCTCTCATTTTATCAAGATTTCCCCTCACCAGACTCTTTGGACTCCAGACAGGATTAGGGTTTGCTCTGCTCAAGACACCTCCTTGCACTGATGACCTGAAATTAGGGTTTGAGTTTGCATAGGGATTTTTGGACTTCCAATGCTCAAAGTTACTTTCATACTTCATGATGGACTTATAATATTTCTCATACCAAGTTTCAAGCCTTGATTCAAATTTGTGCCCAGTCAATTGGACAATTGACCTAGAAATCAACTGTATTGGGGAAAAAGTCAATTGTGTCCAATTTACAGTTAAACCTCATAATTTTTGATCCACGTCAACATTATAGACTCATATGAACCATTTGATCAAGTTTGGACCACAACTCCTTAAGAAATTTAATCAGATCATCAAAAGGGCAAAATGGTCATTTTTAGGGTTTTGAGTGTATAAAGGCAATTTCTGATTTTTTTTCACCTAGCCAATGGAAAATTGGGTTCAAGAATGGATTTAAGGACTCAATGGCATCATCTTGACCTATTCACAAGGTTCAAAAGATCTCAAGTGCATTGGATTGACAGATGAATTTTCCAGTCAACTGATCAAAAATCAATTGTACACTGAAAAGTCAAACTTTGACTTTTTGGTCAAAATCAAGTGCCAAGGGTCATTTTTTCATCAAGATATGTCAAAAAATGAAACTTGTTCATCAAGAAACCTAATTTTGAAAATTAGGGTTTAAGATTGAAAATTTTCATAACTTAGAAATTTTCTAAGTTATGAGATTTTCTTATTTTTTTCCCAACTTTGCCCAACTGTTTCACCATGATGCAATTGGATTCAAACAAAACTTCCAACATGAAAGTTGTATTCCTCCACAAAATCTACAACTTTTATTCACAAAGTTTTCCCAAAAGATGCTTTAATCTCAAGTTATGATTTTGTGAACAAGGGTCCATGAAACTTTTAACTTAGTGAAATTTTGCCCTAGTTTAGGCAGGATTTTGACCTATCTTCATGGCAATTTTTCACCTAGTTCCAATTGGAATCTAAAAATTAATTTCAAAAGTGTCCAAGAACTCTCCAAAATCATTTGTGGTTAGGGAGAATCGAAGGTTTGAATTTGGAAAAATGTCACTTTGATCCATGGCATTTTTCATGTTGCTACAAGTTGTAATTTCTGTCCAGCTTTGTTTGTACTTACTTACAGGTCCTTAAACCCTTCCACACTAAAAAATTGAATGCAAACTCATTGGATTAAGGCATTGTTCTGATCATTAGAGGTTTACACATTGAATTAATCCAAAAATGGCAAAAAGTTAACAATGCCATTTTGATAAAGTTGGCTTTATGTCAATTTGTTTCTCTTGAGCATGGCACCAAGTCTTTTGCAGCAAACAACATCCACAAATATCAGGGAAAGTACAACAACTTTGTGCATGCTTGAAGCTAGCCTGTACAGGCCTGGCCTTGGTCATTTCACACTTTTCTTCAAAACCAAGTCAACTTGCCAAAATCACATAACTCTTGTATCTGATATAACCAAGTGTTGTAACCATTCCAAACAAGTTTTGCATATTGCCTAAGGTCAAAAATACGAGCTAGCCAGTTCTCAAACACCCTTGTACACTAAAACACCAAAATCTTGCAAAACAGGGCAACTTCTGCATTTTGACATCCAAAGCAAAATCCACTCGTGTGTTTTGCTTGCAACCACTTCAAACACCTTCTAAACAACACACCTAAGCTATCCCAACCATTGGCAAGCAACTGTAACCTTGCTTTTAAGCTTCACCATTTTTGAATTCTGACTGTGCAGGTTGACTTCTACAAGCTTATTCAGGCAAGTTCAAAGCTAGCTAGGCATTGGGAAAGCTCAAAGGAACTTCAAGCAAGCTCACCAGCATCTCAGGCCTCACTGAAAACCCCTGCATTGCCATACTCGAGCTCAACTGAAACAGGTAAAGTTCAAACTTCTATCTCTCTATTTAGGAATCATTAGGCTTAGGTTTGTGAATAAAAAATGTAGTACTCATTGCCCTTGAGCTGTACATATGCATAGATTTCATTTAAGTTAACTGAGTTGGGAGAATTTGATTGATGAACTTTCTGAAAAAAACAAGGTTAGAAATTAGGGCCAGAGAAATTCTCTCTGGTCTTTGAGAGTTAGATTAAGTTTTTTACATGGTTAGAATCGTATGATCATGCTCTATAACTTTCATGTTGCAAGTTTTCATTTTTAAGCACAAATGCAAGAGATATGAATATTGAACATGGTGCGCGTTCTTGCTGTCACAAGGTTGAAGATGAAGGCCACTTGGGCTGGGCCTGGGATTTTTCATTATTTGCACTACTTGCTTCTCACACCCCCTTGGCCCATTTAATTTACTTTTATATATTTTTCTTTTTTCTTTTTAGTTTCTGACTTTATTTTATTTTTCTAAACATAAAAAAATATCAAAAATATTTTTCTTTAAATTTCACATTTTATTATATTTTTTTATTTTTATTATATTTTTTTATTTTTATTTTGGCATAGTATTTAGTTTATTAAGTTTAATATATTTATTTTCTTAAATAAAAACTTGTGAATAATACAAAAAATATTATATATTTTATTTTTATTATTTATATACCTAAATAATATTTTCTCACATTATTTTTATTTTTTTAACATTTGTATATATTTTTATTTATTTTATTGTACATAAATAATATAATTAATATATATACTTTCTTTAAACAAATTAGGGTTTCCACCCTTAATAAAAATAATATTTTATTTTATTATTTTTAATGCATTAAATAGTTTATTTTTACATACATAAAAATAATACAAAAACATTTTTTGCATATTTATAATATACTGCATATTTATTTAATCATCCATTTAAATATTTGCTTATTTATTATTTGAACAAAGAATTCAATATGGTTGTAATAATTTTAGGGTTTTTATTTCTTGCAAATATCCCCTATTCAAATTTGTATCCCCCTCCCCATAATCATGTTGTAATAGTTGCAGATTTACTTTTACGCACTCTATTGCTTTCAAATATGCCATGATAGAAATGTTAGGGTTTGTATGCAAAAATCCAAAATCAAACAAATAGTTAGACTAAAACAAGACAAAAATGCATGAAAATGACAACACAATGCACACAAGCACCCCTAGGGTTTCATCCACTTGTTGCCTTTAAAATGGCCATGGTATGCATGCTAGGTGTCTTGGCAAAACAAAATCAAAACAAAAAGATCATAGTCCCTCGATGACGTTATCTTGGTTGCCTATACAAAAATGATCTAGTCCCTCAAAAATTTGCTAAAGATACTTAGCACAATTGCTATCATGGTTATACGATGACCCGCGCCTGTCCCGTTTAACATCCAAACACAAGGTTGTTTACCAAATACAATGGTAAAACAACAATGTAAATGGGTTAAAAATGTGTAGGAAAGACTTTTGAGTAGGTAGGTAGATGCTCCTAGTTACTTGATCAACTTGCAAAACATCCTTGCTAATTTCAAAACACACAATTTCAAAACATTTTTCCAAAATAAAACTTTCAAACATTGAAACATTTTTCAAAAGACAAACACCTTTGTAAAACACTCAAACAAGAATTGTTACAAAGGTTGCCTAGACAAGGCCTCTTTTCAAAATATTTTCAAAACCACACAACAAAGCACCATTTCAAACAATTAAAAAGAAAAAGCAAATGATCTAAAACAAGTAACTAAGAGCCCATGGAAAACCATGGATGAAAAGGATGCTAGCACATTCCCTTTTCATAATCTACCCCCCGAACCCAATAAAACATCTCAAAGGTCTTTCCTGTGCTTTTTGACCTTTCCTTTGGATAAATAAAAAGTCGGTGGCGACTCTTGCTAAACCGAAACATTTGCAAACACAAACTCAAAACCTCAATTCAGTTCTCCCACCGCATCACAGAACTAGCGACTCTGCTGGGGAATAATCTAAAAGTGGGGTTACCTTAGGGTTTAGATCACCTTTACATGCTTACCTTATTTGCTTTGATTGCTTTACATTTGGTTCTATTGTTTGGGTTTGAATCCTCTACCCGGATTTGGGAAACATTCATAGGTAAATAGCAATACATTGTGGAAACTGTGCGAGGTATACCGACATGGTTGAAGCAATAGCTATATTAGTGCGACATATTTGTGGGTACCGGTAGACTTTGAGTTAATCAAAGAGAATACGGGGCCGCTGAGTGATGTCATGAAGCACTAATGAACTTTTAGAACCTTTACTTGACCATCTTGGCCTTTTTAGGGGTAGTGAGATGACCGGCTTTGGTTCAGTCCGAAGTTGGTAGATACTCGATACTACACTCATTGAGGTTTGTTTTCTTGGAATACTTCAGTCGCCAGTAAAGTGGCTAAACTGAAACAATGAACACCGAAAATAATCCGGTGAAATTGAGCTCCTTAGAACCCGATTACTATTTATAGGACAGGTTGAGTCAACTAACTTCAAGAGGGTACTTACCTATGAAACCCCATGCAAGCCTGAAACTAGGAATTTATGTGATTTGTTTGTACATATACTTGTGCATAACATCATGAACATCATGAAGCATCATATGCATCCACTAACCATTTCAAGGGTTTGGATTTTCATCTTTGTTCCTGTTTTGTAGGTTATGGAATCACTCCGCAGGAAAACAATCCAGGTCAACCTTGTGAGAATCCCTCCTCAGCTCAAAGAGCTTGCTTCCAAGATTCCAGAGAATTCTCCCTTCACTGAAAGACATGGTAGACTTCTCAACTTGGTCAACTCCAACATTGAAGAAGACATGGTGAAAGTTCTCTTCCAGTTCTTTGACCCCCTACACCATTGCTTTACATTTCTTGATTACCAACTAGTTCCTACTTTAGAGGAATTTTCTCAACTCCTGAGGATTCCTATTCTCCATCAACTACCCTACAACGGTACGGAAAGAGATCCAAAGCCTGAAGATGTTGCTCAAGCCCTACAGTTGCAACCATCTGATATCAAAGGTCATTGGGAAACCAGAAGTGGTGTCAAGGGTTTCTTGGCAAAGTTTATGTTTGAAAAGGCACAAGAATGTTGGAATTCTCTAAATCTACAAGCTTTTGAGGAGATTGTAGCACTTCTCATCTATGGTTTGGTCTTGTTCCCAAACCCTGATCAGCTTATAGATGTGAATGCTGTCAAGATTTTCATATCTCGGAATCTTGTGCCTACATTGCTTGGGGACATCCTACACTCATTTCACACACGAACAATGAGGAAAAGAGGTGTTCTCATGTGATGTACTCCTCTTCTAGTAAGGTGGTTTATTTCTCACCTTTCCCGGTCAGTCTTGAAGAATGAGCAAGGCTTGAGGTGGTCACAACAATTGATGACTCTTACACATTCAGATGTTCATTGGTGTTCTCGGTCCAGAGAAAATGTCATCATCATTGATCGTTGTGGGGAATTCCCTAATGTCCCTCTACTAGGCATTATGGGAGGCATTACCTACAACCCATGCTTGACTCTGAGACAATTTGGGTATGCCCGAAGGGATGGCCCTCATGACATGCTGATTCCAGACTTGGTTTTTGACTTCGACAATGACGCTCAAGGACTTCAACAAAGGTTTATCCGAGCTTGGAGGATGCCCAACAAGATAGACAGTAAGACACTGGGACACAAGAATTCCATCCCCCTTGAGCCTTATCTCAAGTGGGTACGAACCCGCGCCCAGAGTCTTATGATGCCTTACCCCTACATTCTCCCTGTGATCAAAGAGCCAGTTATGGAAGGAGAGGTTCCATACACCCTCCTACATCATGACATGCCAACATCACTTGAAGATTTGCAAAGGAGTTGGATACAGCTCAAAGGAGAGCGCGATACTTTCGAAGCCCAATTCTACGCCAGTGAGAAGAAGGTTTTGGAACTTACTCGCCAACTTCACGAAGAGCAGACTCTCAACACCTGCATAACACCAAAGAGGATGCGCAACGTATTTTTACATTAGAATTTTGTATGATTTTTCCCATGGGGTATTTATGTACTAACAAATTATATCTTATTAATATGACGTGTGTTCCTTTTTGTTTACAACGAATTTGAATTTCTGAATCCTTGAATGCATTACATGAATACACATCATTCATCATATGCATAAGCAGGTCTTCACACAAGGTTTTGTTATCTCTCTGCTGTTTATTTCAGCAAGATGGATATAGAGCAGACGGTCAAAGACTTACAAGTGCAGAATTCACAGTTCCAACAGCTACTCATGACCTTGGAAAAGGGTCAGGAGGAGCTCAAAGGTATACTAGAAAAGGAAAAGGAGAAAAAGAAAAAGAAAAGAGTTGGTGTGGCTACCATGGGAAGAAGATTTGAGAACCAAGCTAGGAGGGTCCTGGATTTCCCCTCAACATCTGATGAAGGGGTAGGACAAGGAAAGGGAGCTGCAGTGCCCTCCGAGTCTGAGGAAGAAGAAGAAGAAGAAGAGGATGAAGATTATTCTGAGCGGCAGTACCCTCCTGCAGACAACAAATACAAGAATATGGAGGAACGTCTGACAGCTATGGAGGTACAAAGAGTGCCTGGGCTGGATTTCGAGGAGCTAGGGTTGGTTGCTGGGATTGTGATTCCACCTAAGTTTAAGGTGCCTAAATTTGCCAAATACGATGGTTTGTCTTGTCCAAAGATGCACCTACGGTCTTACGTCAGAAAGATCCAACCTCATTCTTCTAATAAGGACCTGTGGGTTCATTTCTTCTAGGATAGTCTTTCGGGGACACAATTAGATTGGTTCTACCAGCTAGAGAGGTCTGATGTGCACAATTGGGAGGATTTGGCTGATGCGTTCTACAGACAATATCAATATAATATGGACTTAGCACCTACTCGTACTCAATTACAGAGTATGGGTATGGTCTCTAATAAAGGCTTTAAGGAGTATGCCCAGAAATGGAGGGACTTGGCTGGAAGGGTGCAGCCACCTTTGTCTGAGAGAGAGCTTGTGGATATGTTTTTAGGGACCCTGTCAGGTCCATTCTTTAATCACTTGATCGGAAGTTTGTCTGTGGGGTTCACCGAGTTAATTCTGACTGGTGAAAGAGTTGAAGCCGGAATCAAGAGCGGAAAAATTCAAAAGGATGCATCTGCTTCCGCTGCTATCAAGAAGACCTTTCCAGCCAAGAAAGAAGTCTCAATTGTTTACTCCCAGAGAAGTCAAGGAAGAGTTGAGCGCTGGCCAGTGGTGGGGGCTGTAATGATTCAGAAGACTGCAGCTGATCAGCCTAGAAACAATCAACCCAGAACCAACCAAGCAAGGGTGGAAAGGCCTGCACGATAGTTCACCCCGATCAATATGACACCTGCTCAGGTTCTCCCTCATCTGTTGAAGTTAAACATTGCAAGTTTGAAAGAGGCGCCGAAGAATCCGAATGCATCTTCTCCCTACTACCATTCAAATGCGAAGTGTGCTTATCATTCAGACAGCCTGGGGCATGACACCAACAATTGTTGGGCCCTCAAAAATAAAATCCAGGACTTGATAGATGCTAAAGAGGTGGAATTCGACGCCCCTGAAAAGCCTAACGTGATCTCTGCTCCAATGCAAAAACATGGTCACAATGTCCATGTTGTTGAAGAAGATCTTTTTGTTGCTACTGTTGATGATTTGATGACTCTGTTACCAATAATCAAGCTGAATTTGTTGAAGGCTGGGATTTTCCCAAGATGTGAAGAAGATTGCTGCCTTTGTTCCTCCTTACCAACCGACTTTCTGTTGTTGAAGTTAGGCATCCAGCGCCTAATGGATAACCAAGAGATACTTTTTGAAAAGACTCCTGTTACACCGACTCTTGTTAATGATGTTTCGATAATTACCATATCCGCCAATCTTTCCAAGGTCTCCAAAAGACCTATTAAGATTACATCTGATCCGAAGATTGTAGCTTTGAAGATCACTATGCCGGGGCCTATCCCATACAAGTACAACAAATCAATACCGTGGAACTATGGAGGAGAGATCTTCTACCACGGTATTAAGCAGATTGAATCAAATGAAGAAAGTTCCAATGAAGAGACTTCTGACATAGGAAATATTGCTGGAACGAGTAAAATCACCCGCAGCGGAAGAATTTTCTCTCCAGAGATTTGTCCTCTAAGGGTAATCTTCGGACCCTCAAATGCTCCTAAGGTTACTCCTGTGCCGGTCAACATATCTGGGCGAACTTCAGTTATTGAAGAAATTGTTACTCCCGTGGTTGTACCCTCTGCTGTTGCTGCTGATAAAGGTAAGGGGATCCAAGAAGCGCCCGTCAGGACGAGGGGTCAGCCTTTGGTCATCCCTGAGACCACCCAAAAGGAAAAGGAAGAAATTTTAAAAATAATTAAGAAAAGCGACTATGATGTTGTAGAACAACTGGGGCAAACCCCCTCAAAAATCTCTATGTTGGCCCTATTACTTTGTTCTGAAGCTCATGCTAAAGCCTTAATCAGATTCTTGAAGACGGTCGACGTGCCTCAGGAAACCTCCGCGGACCAGTTCCAAGAGTGTGTAGCTAGCCTAACCGTCGACAATGGTCTTGGGTTCGCCGACGCTGATTTAACAATCAAAGGGAGAAAGCATAATGACGCTTTGCATGTCTCGGTGGAATGCAGAGGGACTACTCTGGTACATGTTCTGGTAGACACTGGTTCTTCGCTGAACGTCTTACCAAAGAAGGCATTGGATAGGCTAGATTGTGAAGGTTTAACCTTGAAGCCCAGGAACATCATTGTCAGAGCCTTTGATGGTTCTAAACGGATGGTCCACGGGGAGGTGGACATCCCGATTAAAGTAGGTACTGAAACCTTCCACTCCATATTTTATGTCATGGACATCCGTCCCTCCTACTCTTGCTTGTTAGGAAGACCCTGGATTCATCATGCTGGAGCCGTTACATCTACTCTGTATCAGAAGCTTAAGTACCCTGTCCAGGGGAAAATTGTGACAGTTCGCGGTGAAGAGGAATACATGATAAGCCATCTTAATTCTTTCCGCTATGTGGAATTGGATGGTGAATTCATCGAAACCCCCTTTCAGCATTTTGAGGAGGTAGCTCAGGAAATTGCAGCAGTGCCGTCTATACACGTGATTACCCGACCTCCGCCTCGGATGTCATCACTCAAAGATACAAAGGCTGTGATTGAAGAAGGAGGAAGCAAAATCTGGGGGCAACTTCCCGATTTTCCTTTCAAGTCTGATAAATTTGGCTTGGGTTTCACTGCTGCTAGTCAGAAGGTTGTGCGTCGCTCCCGGGCTGGAGGGCCACCGGTAAAGATCACCCATCATGGAGTCAATGCTTTGGAGGAGGTTGAAGAGGAGGGAAACCTTGAAGACTCGATTTTCCCCACTGTTGAAGGAGGCTTATGCAATTGGGAGGCAAAGGACTTTATTCCCATTACTTTCATCAATCAGTAATTTATCTTTCAAATATTTCTGTTGGTTTGTAATAATTCCAAAACAATTCGTACACTTTTAACCTTGTGCCTTACCCGAGGTACATAGGTCCATTTGTAAGGGTTTGATTTTTCATCTTCATATGCCATTTTAATGAATCATGGACGTTTTCACATATAAACTTTTGTGTTCATTTTCTTTCTTTTTACATTTATTTGTTTAAAGGTGGCTATCCCTTACACACACCCACACTCACCAATGCAAGTACCCATCATTTCCGGATTCCATGGGTAACAATTCTGCTATGGCCTTCAGTGACTCTGAAGATATGGTCAATCATGTCGAATACGAAGGTGATGAAGACTGTGAAGTGCCTGGAGAGTTGGCTAGACTGTTGCAACAGGAAGAAAGGGTTATTCTACCTCACGAGGAGTTGTTAGAGACTATCAACTTGGGAACAGAGGAAGACAGAAAAGAAATTAGAGTGGGTGCCAACCTGGAGCCAAGTTTCAAAGAGCGCTTAGTTCCACTATTGAATGAATATGTTGAGATCTTCGCCTAGCCCTACGAAGACATGCCGGGACTTGATACAGATATTGTGGTTCACCGTCTCCCTACAAGAGAAGATTGTCCACCGATTAAACAGAAAGTCCGCCGAATGAGGCCTGACATGTCTGAAAAGATCAAAGCTGAAGTGATGAAGCAGTTCAATGTTGGCTTTCTTGCAGTTACATCCTATCCACAATGGGTTGCTAACATTGTGCCCGTGCCTAAGAAGGACGGCAAAGTTAGGATGTGCGTGGATTACAGAGACTTAAACAGGGCTAGCCCTAAAGATGACTTTCCACTACCGCACATTGACATCTTGGTTGACAATACAGCTCAACACAAGGTATTTTCTTTCATGGATGGATTTTCAGGTTACAACCAGATCAAAACGGCCCCTGAAGACATGGAGAAAACTACTTTTGTTACACAGTGGGGTACGTTCTGCTATAAAGTGATGCCATTCGGACTGAAGAATGTCGGGGCAACCTATCAACGCGCCATGGTGGCTTTGTTTCATGATATGATACATCATGAGATAGAGGTTTACGTGGACGACATGATAGCCCGTTCACAAACTGAAGAAGAACACCTCGACCATCTGCAAAAGCTATTTGTCAGATTGAAAGAGTACAAGCTCAGACTGAACCCTAACAAGTGCACTTTCGGAGTCAGGTCCGGTAAACTCTTGGGATTCATTGTCAGTAACAAAGGCATCGAGGTTGATCCTGCCAAAGTCAAAACTATACAAGAAATTCCTGCCCCTCGCACTGAGAAGGAGGTCAGAGGTTTCTTGGGACGCCTAAACTACATTGCAAGGTTCATTTCTCACCTAACATCTACCTGTGAACCAATCTTCAAGCTGTTGAAGAAAGATCAGGTGGTTAAATGGAATGATGACTGTCAAGTTGCTTTCGATAAAATCAAGGAATATTTGCTAGAACCTCCTATCTTGATGCCTCCCGTCGAAGGAAGACTGCTCATCATGTATCTGACTGTCCTAGAGAATTCAATGGGGTGCGTACTGGGCCAACATGACGAGTCTGGACGAAAAGAGCATGCCATTTATTACCTTAGCAAAAAGTTTACCGACTGTGAGACCCGATACTCACTGCTCGAGAAAACTTGCTGCACTTTGGTATGGGTTACTCGCCAGCTAAGGCAGTATATGTTGATTCATACCACTTTGCCGATCTCTAAGATGGATCTGATCAAGTATATTTTTGAGAAGCCTGCTCTATCTGGAAGAATTGCTAGGTGGCAGATGATCCTCACGGAATACGACATACAATACACAGCCCAAAAATCTATAAAGGGGAGTGTACTAGCCGATCATCTGGCCCATCAAACTGTCGAAGATTACCAACCCATGAGATTCGACTTCCCCGACGAGGACATTATGACCTTGGATAACATTGAAGAAAACAGACCGTATGACGGACCTGAACAAGGATCCTGATGGACCCTGTACTTTGATGGTGCCTCCAATGCACTTGGCAACGGTATCGGCGCGGTACTTATCTCCCCGGAAGGTTTCCATACACCTTTCACTGCGAGACTCTGCTTCAGCTGCACCAACAACATGGCCGAGTATGAAGCTTGTATCTTTGGTATCAAGGCTGCCATTGACTTGGGAATCAAATCTTTGATTGTATTTGGGGACTCAGCTTTGGTTATCAGTCAAATCAAAGGAGAGTGGGATACTAAACATCTGAACCTCATCCCTTACAAAGAACATGTCCTGACATTGTTACCACACTTAGAGCAGATCACCTTCGAGCACTTCCCGCGAGAAGAGAATCATCTAGCAGATGCGCTAGCTACAATGTCATCCATGTTTAATTTTAACTGGGATAATGAGGCTCCCTAAATCACCATTGAACGGATGGACGAACCTGCACATTGTCACGAGATTAATACCGATGAAGTAGTGGACCGACCTTGGGTTCATGACGTCAAAAGGTATCTCGAAGCACAAGAATACCCTAAAGGAGCTTCAGTCAACGATAAAAAGTTCTTAAGGAGGTTCTCAGCTAAGTTCTTCCTGAGCAATGGTATCCTATACAAGCGCAATCATGATTGTATTCTACTCCGTTGTGTGGACAAGGTTGAAGCTGAACAGATCATGGCTGAACTGCACAATGGTACCTTTGGCACTCACTCAAGCGGACATACGATGGCTAAGAAGATTCTACGAGCAGGCTATTACTGGTCTACTATGGAAGCTGACTGTCATCAACATTCTCGTACTTGTCATAAATGCCAAATCTATGCAGACAAGGTACATATACCTCCAGTTCCTCTCGATGTCTTAACAGCTCCTTGGCCATTCGCAATGTGGGGAATCGACATGATTGGAGAGATCAAGCCTACAGAATCCAATGGACACCGCTTCATCCTGGTGGCCATTGATTACTTTACCTTGTGGGTCGGAGCAGCTTCATTTTCCTCTGTTACAAAGAATGTGGTTTCCCTCTTCATCAAGAAGAACCTCATTTGTCGGTATGGTATCTGTTGTACCTCAAAATTTGCCCTCCCATATTTCTCAAAACATTTCAAGAAAAATGCACAAGTCCAACCCGGCGCGTCATATTTAGGTGTTCTTTCGCCAAGATATCTCTGATAACGTATTCTCAAATTCAGGTTCGGCTCAAGAGTCAATTCTTTAAAGAAGGTATCCGAATGTGTGAGTTTTCTCGAAGAAATATGGTGAAAAAGTGTGCTGAAAGTGCAGCTTTTACGCGCTAAAAAATTCATAACTTGAAGATCGTGGCTCGTTTTGAACCTGTTCCAGTGGCTAAAATTCCGTCTTGACATTATCTACGTTTTCATCTCTCACGGCTGGAAGCCAATTTCGATCAGAAGGTCTTCAAAAATGTGGATTTATCAAGTATTTTCGTACATAAAATTTGTGACAGAAGTTTATTTACATCATGTTCAGAAAATCATAACTTGGTCGATTTTCATCGTATCGAGCTGGTTCCGGCGCCAAAATTTCACAAATTGAGTTGGCTACATTTTCACAGAAGGTATTGAGTTCAAACGGTATTCAAAAGGCCTTCGTTTTTTGCTCAGAGTGCGTGACACGCTGAAAATCCTGAATGCTGAATATTATTTCATCTGGGCCGAAACTTCGAAAATTCATAACTCGGTCAATTTTTATCGGATTGGGCTCATATTTTTACACAAGGTCACTGACTCATAGATTTACAACTTTGCTTCAAAAGTCGAGACCGGATTATGCTCCGATCAATACCAGTTTTTTATTGAAGAACGTGTCAGAGTCGACACTGGAGCCCAAAATAAGTTTGTCTGAGCTGAAACTTCAAAAATTCATAACTAATTCACCGTTTATCCGATTGATCCGATTTTCGGAAAGGAGTTATTTCTCGATGTCGGCTACATTTTGTTTTCACATTTCAACTTCAAAAATTGCACTTAAGTCCCTGCGATTTAGCCTGGAAAGTGACGAACTCAAGTGAACATTGGAGGCCCAATTGCACATTCAAAGCCCATTTTCTTTACCCTAATTTCCATTATATAATCACATTCTTTTCACACAAACAAGAGAGGAGAGAAAAAAAAACCTGGCCACAACACTGTCAGAATATCAAATTCTTTCAAGAACCCTAAAACCTTGAAATCCTTATTACAAATCCCTCTCTCACTACAAACAAGTCATCTCAGTTACAAACCAACATCTCACTACTTCTTCAGTAAGGGTAAGGCTGGCTTGATTTCCATGATCAAAAGGGCATAAAAGCATTCATGTCACTATTTTTCCAGTAAGGGTAAGGTTGATTTGATCTCTATGATCAAAAGGGTATAATCATTCATACATGTCATATTGACCTAAACATTAAATTTCTTCATATATTGGCTTTATTTGTATTTTATGATATATAGTAATTTATTTAATGTGTTCATGAGATTCAACACTGCAAATTTAGACAGGATCCCATGCAAGTTCATTAAGGAACGTTGAGGCCAAAACACAAATGGCCAAAAGGCAAAACACAAATGGTCAAAACAAAACAGTTTACACATGACACCAATAGTTGTTTCACCCCTCCAATCAGGCTCGTATACTCCTAAACTCTCTCTCTCTATTTGTATTATGTTCCTTTAATTAATTAATCGTTATTATTTTTATTAATCAATAACCAATTAACATTTTTTCCTAATAAAATCAAAAACACAAAAAATATTTTATTTATTAAAATTAACTTCATCACTTTTATTTTTGTAAATAAATTAATTTAATCAGTTTACCTTTAATTAGATTTAACTTTTAATATTTTTTGCAATATTTAAAATCAATTTAGAATATTAGGTTTTTATTAGCATTAATTCAATTTATTTTATTTTTTTAAAAACTCAAAAATCCAAAAATATTTTCATTATTTAATTTAATTTAATTGTTCATTTAATTTAATTCCATTTAATTCAAAATAACCAAAAAATCACTTTCTTTAATAAAAAAAGGGTCAAAACCCAAAAAAACTCACATCCGATTTAATTTCCCACACGCGATCCATTTTATCATATTATTGTATCTGTTTCCCGGAATGTAATAGCGTTAATTAGGACCTTTTATCGTTTTTTTTTATTTTCCGTAATTTACTTTTCAAGGGTTGCTTTTGGCGATGTAAATACCCGACGCCTTGTAATAGCGTAGATTTACTTTCCGCAATTTACTTTCCGCAAACTATTAAATGTTAGATGTATGTTAATTATGCATGACAAGACTTGCCTGACAAATAAAATTAACTCGTAGCTCACCATAACCTGTACAAAGATAACATAAACTGAATTCAACACACATGCACATGCCACTCTTAGGGTACACCTCACTCGGTTGCCTTCGAACGTGGTCATTAAGTATAGGGTGTTTTAGAGGTCGCCCTCCTGTCTAAAGATCCAGTTGTCTCGAAACGGTTGCCTCGGATAAAAAAGGATCTAGGACATTAGGGTTACCGCTAAGTCGTCCTACTATTGCTTTGGTGACCACATGTCCCTATAATCGAATTGACCCGAATAACTCCAACAACGGTGCTACCTACTTCTCAATAGTGGGATAGTACTATCTAAAGGACTCTTACACAGCCTAATTCCTTAGGGTAGGTAGATGTCTCCTGGGTACTTGCTCTTTCAAAACAAAAAAAAAAACAACTTTTCGCACTCACACTTTCAAAAAGTTTTCAAACAAATACTTCATACACTCTTGAGGACAGATACAAGAGTTACCTAGAAGTTTTCAAAACGAAACTTTTTCAAAACCCACAAACACAAGAAAAGCAAACATTTTTGAAAACATAGTGAGCAAGTACCTAAGAGCCCGTGGATAACCACGGATAGAAAGGGTGCTAACACCTTCCCTTTCTATAATCTACCTCCCGAACCGAGAGACATCTCGAAAAGGAATTTTGCTGTGCTTTTGTCCTTTCCTTGTTGGAGAACATAAAAGACGGTGGCGACTCTTGCTTACCGCGACATACGCGAACCAGCATCAAAAACAGTCAGTTCTATTTCCACCGATCACAGAACTGGCGACTCTGCTGGGGATTTATAAGTGAGGTGTACCTTAGGATTAGACCACTCTTATGTTTTCAATTGAATGTTTTGTTTGATTTATATTTGTGGGCTTTGCATCGGAGTTTCATAGATCCTAACCCGGATCTGGGGAATACCCTTTAGGTAGCATAAGTTGTGAGGGACCTGTCCGGCGTAGACCGACACGGGTGAAGCAGTGGCTACGTTGGTGTGACACCTTAGTCTGTACCGATATCTCTTGTGTTGCAACGAGGAGAATATGGGTCTTCTGAGGAGTCATTAAGCACCAACCGACCTTAGAACCCTAAATTGACCCAACTTGGCCATAGAACAGTAGCAGTATGCTACACTCATTGAGGCTAAACTCCCATGATGGTTCTGGCCGCAAGAAAAGATTGTGATGCTGGAGTTATGACCGATTGAGGGTAGTCGGTGATATTGAGATCCTCTAGAACCCGATTACTATTTTCTAGGACAGGTTTTAACCAACGAAACTGAAAGAGGGTAGTACCTGAACTCCATGCTGGCCTAAAATCTAAGGGCTCTTTTGTGTGACTTGTGTGCCTTCATACTTGAACTACTTGCATACTTGTTATCTGACAACACGAGTTCCTTGCAGGTTTTGTTTACAGTCCTTAATTGGGACTCATTATAGGGCCTACTTACATCACTCCACGCATATCATAACATCATACCATCATACCATTGCATACATCTTGCATAAGGACTAATCCATTTCAAGGATCTCAAGGGTTTATGATGCAGGTCATGATGAATCAAAATGTCTAGCAAGGGGCAAAGGGGATTTATTTTCCTCTAGCCAAGGTTGTTCAGAGATCAAAACATGGTGACTTGAGTCAGGGGCTATGACCCACTCGATATGGTGAGCTTTGACTCTTGAAGAAGGGCTCTCAACAACATGAAGTTCCTTCAATCAAGCTACCGTATTCAACTTCTAACAAGTTTCTCTGTTTACCCCGCGAGATCCTTGAAAACATCGCATGCATACATACATATCATTGCATTACAGGTACCCCTTTGACAGGTCACTTATCTTCTTCGCTGTTTATTTCAGCAATCATCATGAATCCTGAATCATCCAATGAACAAGCTATCAAGGCCCTCCAGGCCCAGAACGCCCAGTTTCAAGAGCTGGTCGTGAGCTTAGCTCAGGGGAAACAGGAGTTGAAGACTCTGATACAGAAGAAGAAGAAGAAGACTGTTTTGTTCAATCCTAGACACAGATCTGGGAATGGATCACAAAACGAGGCTGATCTGGCTACTTCCTCTGTAGGGAAAGACAGTCCCCGAGAGAGAAGGGTTCCTAGTCCCGTGGTCTCCGACAACGAGACGGATTTCAATGATGAACAGTATCCTCCTGCTGAGGATAAGTACAAACAGCTCGAAGACCGGCTAAGCGCTATGGAGATACAGAAAGTGCCCGACCTGGACTTCGAAGATCTAGGTCTATCCTCTGGGGTGGTGATCCCACACAAGTTTAAGGCACCTGCTTTCGCAAAATACGACGGGGCATCCTGTCCTAAGCTGCATCTCAGATCATATGTGAGGAAGATCCAACCGTATACTGCAGACAAGAATTTATGGATCCATTTCTTCCAGGAAAGTCTTTCAGGGACTCAACTCGAATGGTTCTATCAGCTGGATGGAGCCAGTATTCATAACTGGGAGGACTTGGCTACTGCGTTCTACAAGCAGTATCAGTATAATTCTGACCTCGCTCCTACACGTACCCAACTCCAGGGTATGTCACTAGGGACGGGTGAAGGTTTTAAGGAGTATGCGCAAAAGTGGAGAGACTTAGCTGGAAGAGTGAAACCACCTCTGACTGACCGTGAACTCGTTGACATGTTCCTGGGGACCATGTCCGGTCCGTTCTTCAACCATCTGATTGGCAATTCTTCTGTAGGGTTTACACACCTCATTCTGACCGGGGAAAGGATAGAAGCTGGTATCATGTCTGGGAAGATACAAAAGGGTGACCCCTCGAACACTGATAAGAAACCATCCAAGAAAGAATCTAGTGTTGTCTATGGGTCAAAAGGGCAGAATAGGTCCGAGCACCGCCAAGCTGTCAACACGGTAGTTATTTCCAAACCGGCCAGCGCTCCTCAGCATCGCAACCAACAAAGGGAAGAGAGACCTAAAAGGCAATTCACTCCCCTCAGCATGACCTTGTCCCAGATATTGCCACAGTTGCTGGAGACCAATTTGGTAACTCTAAGGGACCCTCCTAAGAATCCCAACAGGACACCTTCAAGGTATAACCCCAACGCCCGTTGCGCTTATCATTCTGACAGCCCGGGGCATGCTACAGATGATTGTTGGACTCTGAGGAACAAGGTTCAGGATCTAATCGACGCAA
This sequence comes from Vicia faba, assembly GCA_948472305.1. NCBI lineage: Eukaryota > Viridiplantae > Streptophyta > Magnoliopsida > Fabales > Fabaceae > Vicia > Vicia faba. The sequence continues at coordinate 929,879,930 of OX451738.1, read as the reverse complement.
AGGAGGTCCATCTCGAAGCGCCCGAGACTCCCAATGTGATCACCGCTCCCTTGCCAAAACATGGCTAGGATTGAAAAAAAACTTTTGTTCATTCGAATGTTCAAGTTGTAATTTTCTTTTGATTGTTCAAACAATTATTGTCATAGCAAACTTTATTACTTTATCAATGCATCGCATATGTCTGTTTTGAATCAATATATTCGCATTCGCTATATTCAAACTGCTTTCATTTTTTGTGATGATCAAACTCTCAATTAATAATTCTAAGCCTCTTGAGGGAGGATGACGAAAACGATACCACAATCTACAGTATGCTTTTGAACAGACCCCGCTGACGAGGTACAGGCATTGTTTCAATTCCTAAACACTGGAGTTATAAGGATGATAATCCCTCGTCAACCCCTTCGAGCCAAAGAAGTAGGAGTTTTTCTTTTCACAAAAAAATTAAACCCTTAATCATAACCCGAGGCAGGGTAGTTCTCTCAGTTGATCCAGGTGCACAATGAACAACATCAAAGGAATCCTTCCAAAACAAAAGACAGTGATGGTTCCGAATAATTAAAGACGGGCAGTCATTACTTCTCAAAATAAAAGCCCAATAAGTCAAAACCTATGAAGGAGACTTACAAAACTGGGGCATCCCGCTGACTGTAATCACAAAAGAGACAGTTCAGGCAAAAAATAGGGATAACAAAATCAAAAAGAAAGAGGTCCTACAAACCCTCAACAAAAAAGAAATGACTGCCTATTCAAAATAAACTGTCAATATCCGAACCATCATTGGAATATCAGGACAAAGACTCAAACAAGGTCTAACGCACGATCAGCTGAGTTTAGGTTTGAAGAACATCACGAAGAGCGGGTGGGTACAAATAAAAATTTGAGCCTTTATCCTTTGTTTCTTAAACCATGAACCAGGCCACGTTATAACCCTTAAAAAGTCCTAGCTGAAGCATGGGTTAGTTCGAAAGCATATTGTTACAAAGGTATCCTGACTCCTTAAGGCTTGCTGTAAAATCCTGAGTTGACATCACATTTTACAAGAAAAAAAATTCGCTTGTTTTATTAAAAACTGCATTTTCAAAAAACTTCAAGACAGACATAAGCTTTGCATTTCTAAAATAACATTGTTTGCATATGACTATTTGTTCAAACAGCAGAGAAATTCACACGATGAATATCTTGTGAACAAAAACCTTTTCAATAAGAAGAGTCACATCAAGTGGAAGAAACACTTCCAATCAAGGGGCACGGCATGATCATTGTCCGTCATCTGGGACAATTAAGTCAAGATTCAGAGAATCTCTCAAAATGCAAGGGGCAAATCTCCGCCTGAGTCACTTGGGGCATTGGGCATGAATTCCAGCGACAAATCTGGTACGATCAAACATCTTCTGGTAATATGACAACACAACACTACTGACAGTGACACCTCTCTACATCCTGAGGGAATGGACATAGTCGAAAAAATATTGCGCATAATCAAAGACCCGCTAGGTTGACACACCTAGGCAAAAATAAGGGCTTCCCGGCGAACCAAAAGGGTTCGGGCAAAAATAAGGGATGAAAATGAAAAATCTGTACACCCGGCAAGTCGAAAACCTGAAAAGGCGGCTTGGGCAAAAATGGGTATCCCGGTGGACTGAAAACCCGAAAGGGCGGTCCAGGAAAGATTAGGGATCAAAGCGTACGACTATGTCCCGTCATCTCGTCACTTTCCTACCAGAAGAAGATTTGTCAATCGGCAGTCATCAAGCACCTCTACAGGTACCTTCTCCCACAGAAGCTGGGGCAATCAGAATTATCTGAACGGTACAAGCTGCTCTGTCCTCCAGGTACAAGGTAAATTCAGCTGAAGAACATGACCAAGATACCTTCACTCTCCGCAGAGTAGGACAAAACCCAGCAATACTCTCCCCTAGCAGAGTTGGTCTCCCATCAATCCCGAAAAGGCACAGTATCTCCAGCAAGTCAGCAACACTCTCCCCAAGAAGAGTTAGCCTACTGTCAGCCTTAAGGAAGTTGGATATCCCCAGAAAATCTTAACCTTCCCCAGCGGAGTATACAGATGTTCCTAAGCAAGCATCCCCGACAGTCTTAATATTCCTCGACAGAAATATAAGATTGTTCCCCGGCGAAATACAGACATCCCAGTGGAGCCTTTCCCCAGTGCAGTCCAAAAGTTTCCCCAGGAGAGTTGAATCAATCTCCCCAGTAGATTCTGGAAGCTTATCCCCAGTAGATTCTGGAAGCTTATCCCCAGTAGATTCTGGAAGATTATCCCCAGTAGATTTTGGAGGCTTATCCCCGCAGAGTACCAACGTATCTCTCCCCGACCATGTTCAGAGGTTATTCCCCACCAGAATCTATAACTGGGTTATCCTCAGCTAATTACCACGGAAAGATCGTCCTTGGCGAAGTTCTTCCTATCCCCTAGCGAAGTTCATCAAATCTTCCAACAGAGCTTATCAACGGTATCCCCAGCGGAGTTATCATCAAACCTCAGCGAAGTATCTCTTCCCACAGAGTAATTCCCCGCAGAGTAATCTCTTCGACAAGTTTATTCCCCAACGAAGTCATCTTTTCCTACCGGTTTATTCTTGCAACCATCATCCCCAGCGAAAACGAAGAACTCTCCTCTTCAGCATCAACCCAGGATTCAAGAAACTCCCGGCATTCGTCAAGGATTTATTTTCCCAGACGAAGATACATTCATAAACATCGCATTGTTATACATCATGATACATGCATATACGCATCATATCATACAATCTCATTTATGTCGAGAACATCACTGCTTGATCCATATCATGCATTGCATATGACTGACTCTTACCTTTCAGGAAGGATACAGTTAAATGATCATCCAGTCAAAAAAGACAAATTCAGTCAAAGAAGACAAATCCGGTCAAAGAAGATAAATCCAATTAAATCAATTCTTAAAGATCTTTCTAATGCAAACCCGTCATTATAGACACCCGTCGTCATAGACACCCGTCGTCATAGACACCCGTCATTATAGACACCCGTCAATATAGACACCTGTCATTATAGACACCCGTCAATATAGACACCCGTCGTTATAGACACCCGTCGTTATAGACACCCGTCGTTATAGACACCCGTCATCATAGACACCCGTCGTTATAGACACCCGTCGTTATAGACACCCGTTGTTATAGACACCCGTCGTCATAGACACCCGTCGTTATAGACACCCGTCGTTATAGACACCCGTCACTTTAGACAACCCGTCGTTATAGACACCCGTCATTTTAGACAAACCGTCATTATAGACACCTGTCAATATAGACACCCGTCGTTATAGACACCCGTCGTTATAGGCACCCGTCGTTATAGACACCCGTCGTTATAGACATCCGTCGTTATAGACACCCATCGTTATAGACACCCGTCATTATAGACACCCGTCAATGAAGACAAAATTACCTACCAACAATCTCCAGGTGGCATCTATAAGCCCATCCTCCTATCCATCATCTCTCCAAATGGCATTTGTAAGCCCATTCCCGACATCACATTGCTGATACTACACCATGCGAGTGCAAATTTCTGGGCACTTTAGTGTTCAATCATCTTCCACCTTCGGATCACGAAAGGCACGCAAGCCAATCTATATCCTCAGGTCTAAGAAGATTGAACAGGGGCAACTGTTGTACCCCAAAATATGCCCTCCCATATTTCTCAAAACATTTCAAGAAAAATGAACAAGTCCAACCCGGCGCGTCATATTCAGGTGTTCTTTCGCCAAGATATCTCTGATAACGTATTCTCAAATTCAGGTTCGGCTCAAGAGTCAATTCTTTAAAGAAGGTATCTGAATGTGTGAGTTTTCTCGAAGAAATATGGTGAAAAAGTGTGCTGAAAGTGCAGTTTTTACGCGCTAAAAAATTCATAACTTGAAAATCGTGGCTCGTTTTGAACCCGTTCCGGTGGCTAAAATTCCGTCTTGACATTATCTACGTTTTCATCTCTCACAGCTGGAAGCCAATTTCGATCAGAAGGTCTTCAAAAATGTGGATTTATCAAGTATTTTCGTACAGAAAATTTGTGACAGAAGTTTATTTGCGTCATGTTCAGAAAATTATAACTTGGTCGATTTTCATCGTATCGAGCTGGTTCTGGCGCCAAAATTTCACAAATTAAGTTGGCTACATTTTCACAAAAGGTATTAAGTTCAAACGGTATTCAAAAGGCCTTCGTTTTTTGCTCAAAGTGCGTGACACGCTGAAAATCCTGAATGCTGAATATTATTTCATCTGGGACGAAACTTCGAAAATTCATAACTCGGTCAATTTTTATCGGATTGGGCTCATATTTTTACACAAGGTCACTGACTCATAGATCTACAACTTTTCTTCAAAAGTCGAGACCGGATTATGCTCCGATCAATACCAGTTTTTTATTGAAGAACGTGTCAGAGTCGACACTAGAGCCCAAAATAAGTTTGTTTGAGCTAAAATTTCAAAAACTCATAACTAATTCACCGTTTATCCGATTGAGCCGATTTTCAGATAGGAGTTAGTTCTCGATGTCGGCTACATTTTGTTTTCACATTTCAAATTCAAAAATTGCACTTAAGTCCCTGCGATTTAGCCTGGAAAGTGACGAACTCAAGTGAACATTGGAGGCCCAATTGCACATTCAAAGTCCATTTTCTTTACCCTAATTTGCATTATATAATCACATCCTTTTCACACAAACAAGAGAGGAGAGAAAAAAAACCTGGCCACAACACTGTCAGAATATCAAATTCTTTCAAGAACCCTAAAACCTTGAAATCCTTATTACAAATCCCTCTCTCACTACAAACAAGTCATCTCAGTTACAAACCAACATCTCACTACTTCTTCAGTAAGGGTAAAGCTGGCTTGATCTCCATGATCAAAAGGGCATAAAAGCATTCATGTCACTATTTTTCCAGTAAGAGTAAGGTTGATTTGATCTCCATGATCAAAAGGGTATAATCATTCATACATGTCATATTGACCTAAACATTAAATTTCTTCATATATTGGCTTTATTTGTATTTTATGATATATAGTAATTTATTTAATGTGTTCATGTGATTCAACACTGCAAATTTAGACAGGATCCCATGCAGGTTCATTAAGGAACATTGAGGCCAAAACACAAATGACCAAAAGCCAAAACACAAATGGCCAAAACAAAACAGTTTACACATGACGCCAATAGCTGTTTCACCCCTCCAATCAGGCTCGTATACTCCTAAACTCTCTCTCTCTATTTGTATTATGTTCCTTTAATTAATTAATCGTTATTATTTTTATTAATCACTAACCAATTAACATTTTTTCCTAATAAAATCAAAAACACAAAAAATATTTTATTTATTAAAATTAACTTCATCACTTTTATTTTTGTAAATAGATTAATTTAATCAATTTAGCTTTAATTAGATTTAACTTTTAATATTTTTTGCAATATTTAAAATCAATTTAGAATATTAGGTTTTTATTAGCATTAATTCAATTTATTTTATTTCTTTAAAAACTCAAAAATCCAAAAATATTTTCATTATTTAATTTAATTTAATTGTTCATTTAATTTAATTCCATTTAATTCAAAAATAACCAAAAAATCACTTTCTTTAATAAAAAAAGGGTCAAAACCCAAAAAAACTCGCATCCGATTTAATTTCCCGCACGCGATCCATTTTATCATATTATTGTATCTGTTTCCCGGAATGTAATAGCGTTAATTAGGACCTTTTATCGTTTTCTTTTATTTTCCGTAATTTACTTTTCAAGGGTTGCTTTTGGCGATGTAAATACCCGACGCCTTGTAATAGCGTAGATTTACTTTCCGCAAACTATTAATTGTTAGATGTATGTTAATTATGCATGACAAGACTTGCCTGACAAATAAAATTAACTCGTACATAACCTGTACAAAGATAACATAAACTGAATTCAACACACATGCACATGCCACTCTTAGGGTACGCCTCACTCGGTTGCCTTCGAACATGGTCATTAAGTATAGGGTGTTTTAGAGGTCGCCCTCCTGTCTAAAGATCCAGTTGCCTCGAAACGGTTTCCTCGCATAAAAAAGGATCTAGGACATTAGGGTTACCGCTAAGTCGTCCTACTATTGCTTTGGTGACCACATGTCCCTATAATCGAATTGACCCGAATAACTCCAACGACGGTGCTACCTACTTCTCAATAGTGGGATAGTACTGTCTAAAGGACTCTTACACAGCCTAATTCCTTAGGGTAGGTAGATGTCTCCTGGGTACTTGCTCTTTCAAAACAATAAAAAACAACTTTTCGCACTCACACTTTCAAAAAGTTTTCAAACAAATACTTCATACACTCTTGAGGACAGATACAAGAGTTACCTAGAAGTTTTCAAAATGAAACTTTTTCAAAACCCACAAACACAAGAAAAGCAAACATTTTTGAAAACATAGTGAGGAAGTACCTAAGAGCCCGTGGATAACCACAGATAGAAAGGGTGCTAACACCTTCCCTTTCTATAATCTACCTCCCGAACCGAGAGACATCTCGAAAAGGAATTTTGCTGTGCTTTTGTCCTTTCCTTGTTGGAGAACATAAAAGACGGTGGAGACTCTTGCTTACCGCGACATACGCGAACCAGCATCAAAAACAGTCAGTTCTATTTCCACCGATCACAGTATCCCCGACAGGATTATTACTGACAACTGTACAAACCTGAATAACACTATGATCACCGCCCTGTGTGAACAGTTCCAGATTCAACATCACAATTCATCTCCCTACCGACCGAAGATGAACGGTGATGTCGAAGCTGCGAACCAAAATATCAAGAAGATCATATAAAAGATGACAGTCACCTACAAGGACTGGCATGAGATGTTACCGTTTGCTCTGCACGGGTACCGTACCACGGCACGGACATCAACTGGGGCAACACCCTTTTCTTTGGTATACGGCATGGAAGCTGTTTTACCTATCGAGGTTCAGATTCCCTCCTTAAGAATCATGAAAGATGCTGGTTTGAGTGAAGACGATTGGATTCAAACCCGACTTGATCAACTTAACTTGATTGATGAAAAGCGACTTACTACTGTTTTCCATGGTCAGGCGTATCAAAAACGAATGATCAAGGCTTTCAACAAGAAAGTCAGGCGCCAGGTATATCAAGTAGGGGATCTTGTAATCAAGCGGATTATCTTGCCGCAAAGTGATCCCAGGGGCAAATAGACTCCTACTTACGAAGGACCATTTGTGATCAAAAACATCTTTTCTGGTGGGGCAATGATCCTGACCACCATGGAAGGTGATGACCTGCTGCACCCTGTGAACGCAGACATAGTCAAAAGATACTACGCATAAACGACCCGACAAGTTGAAAACCCGAAAGGGCGACTTGGGCAAAAATAGGCATCCCGGTGAATCGAAAACCCGAAAGGGCGGTTCAGGAAAAATTAGGGATAAATAAAAAAAATATGTACACCCGGCAAGTTGAAAACCCGAAAAGGCGAATTGGGCAAAAAAGGGTTTCCCGGTGGGCTGAAAACCCGAAAGGGCGGTCCAGGCAAAAGTTAGGGAATTAAAGCGTATGACTATGTCTCGTCGGATCACTTTAAGGACAATCTCTTCACAGACAAGCTCCGGGCTTCTGATCAATCTAATCATCGTCGGACGAAGCAACAAATGGACAAGATATCCAGAGTTACGAAGGCTATAGCAGAATGGGAACCCCATGGAATTTTTACACATAGCCATCTTTCTTTGTATAAATTTTTCTCAATTTTTACGACAACATTCTCTTACTAGGATGTCTATCTCCTTTGTACAAAAAGCTTACACAAAGTTAATACAAAGATACCTCAAAGTGCAGAAAACTACTTGCCTTTTCCTTTTTCTTTATACTTGTGTTTTATTTGAAAACATTCAATGGTTTATTAAATGAGCATATGCATTTGAATATAATCACTGTTTACAAATAAACGAAAATGTGAAAGAATAATTACTGATGGGTTGAAAGGATAGGAAAACGTCTTTCGGCTATTCCAAGAGAAATCCCCTTCAATACATCATCTAGATCCCCAGTGGAGCTAAACCTTGAAATACATATCCCCAGCGGAATTACAATTTCAGAATCCTCGCCAGAGTCAAAATTTCAAACTCCCAATCCCCGGCGGAGTCATATTTCAAACCTTTAATTCTCATCAGATTTAAAATCCTCAGCGGAGCAAAAACTTTGGGTCATAAACCCCCAGCAAAGATGAAACCTTCTTCCCCATCAAAGTCAAATTTCCAACTACCAATCCACAGTAGAAACCATCCAGTTTCTCCAGATTCACCAGCAAGTTGTCTTAAAGTCTGAGAATCAACCAGATAACAGTTAACTTTTATCCCCAACTAAGGATAATTCCCCAGTAAATTGGCATACAACCCAAACTCCTGCACTTTTTCCAAACAGGAATAAACTTCTTCCCCCAGAGTCTTGAACTTACTTTCCAGCAGGATAGCTTACTCTCTAACAGTATAGCTACTCCCCAAAGAGTTTTACTCCCCAACTGAATGAAGATTCTCATTCTTAACTCCCCAATTTGAAGGCCCCAGGGATTTATTTTCCCCTAGCAGATTGAAGATTCTCAGTTTGAACTCCCCAGTGAAGTTACCTGAGTATTCATAACTCCCCAGCATGAGTTTGTCAGAGTTTTTAATCCCCTGCAGATCGAAGATTTTCATTCTCACTTCTCCAGTGAAGCCTCCAAGGTTTCAATCCCCCATAAAATTGAAGTTTCTCAATTTTAATTCCCCGCAGAAGCCATTACAGTTTTCCTTATTCTCCAGCAGATCAAGGTTTTCTTTCATCTAACCCCCATCATAGGTCATCAGAGTTTCCCTATTCCCCAGTCGAGTAAGGATTCCCATTAGTGTACTCCCCAGCTACAGTCATCAAAATTCTCAGGATTCCCCAAGCAGGTTTCTCAGCAGACTTGAAGGACCCCTATCCCCAGGAAAGTCATGAAGGATTCTCACATCCCTATAGAAGTTGTCAAAGTTCTTGTTAATCCCCACAAGTTGCCAAGGATTTTCTATCCCCAACAATGGTCCAAGGATCTCTCATCAATCAAAGATTTTGGAATCCCCAGCATCGGTCCAGGATTTATTTTCCCCAACAGCAGTCAAGGATTTTATTATCTCCAGCTATCAAGGATTTATTCTCCTCAACAAGACAGCTAATCAGCTTACATGCGCATACATTACATTCATATGTCATATACATTGATAAAGCACATTTTATTGCATCATACATGTCATGCAACATAACTTTGTGTTTCAGCTAACATTTTACCCTTTTCAGGATAAGATTAAAAGTTATCTTTAACAAATATTCAAAGATTTCAGATACAATACGAATACACTCCAAGACATGGAAGTCATTCTGCTATTCATTCAGATCTCTTATTCAGATACAGTTCAGATACACCCCAGAAACGAAGGTCATTCTATTACTCATTCAGAATTTAAAGTCAAGATACAGTACAAATACGCTCTAAACACGAAAGCCATTCTATTCCTCATTCAGATTTAACTATCAAGTTTAAGTCCAGATACACTCCAGACACTGAAGTCATTCTGTCACTTGTCCAGATCCCAGTTACAGTTCAGATACACTCCAGACACGGAAGTCATTCTGCTACTCATACAGATCTCAACTTCAGATACAATACAGATACACTTCAGACACTGAAGTCATTATGCTATTCATTCAGATTCAAATATAGTTACAGCTCGGATATGCTCCAAACACGGACGTCATTCCTTTGCTCATACAGATTCAATCTCCAGACACAACTCAGATACGTTCCAAATACGGATACCATTCTGATGTTCATTCTCCTGATTTTTAAAAAACATTCTTGGATGGCGTATTTAAGCCCATCTCCAGCAAGATTCTGTCACCTCTCCAAATGGCATCTTTAAGCCCATTTCCTCAACTGTATTTTGATGAGTGCAAATTTACGGGCACTCTAGTGTCCAATCATCTTTTACCTTCGAGTCATGAAAGGAAAGCTCGCCAATCTAACTCTTCAAGTTCAAGAAGATTGAACAGGGGAAGCTGTTGTACCCCAAAATTTGCCCTCTCATTTTATCAAGATTTCCCCTCACTATACTCTTTGGACTCTAGACAGGATTAGGGTTTGCTCTGCTCAAGACACCTCTTTGCACTGATGACCTGGAATTAGGGTTTGAGTTTGCACAGGGATTTTTGGACTTCCAATGCTCAAATTGACTTTCATACTTCATGATGGACTTATAAGATTTCTCATACCAAGTTTCAAGCCTTGAATCAAATTTTTGCCCAGTCAATTGGACAGTTGACCTAGAAATCAGTTGTATTGGGGAAAAAGTCAATTGTGGCCAATTTACAGTCAAACCTCATAATTTTTTATCCACATCAACATTATATACTCATATGAACCATTTAATCAAGTTTGGACCACAACTTCTCAAGAAATTTGATCAGATCATCAAAAGGGAAAAATGGTCATTTTTAGGGTTTTGACTGTATAAAAGCAATTTCTGATTTTTTTTTCACCTAGCCAATGGAAAATTGGGTTCAAGAATGGATTAAAGGACTCAACGGAATCATCTTGACCTATTCACAAGGTTCAAAAGATCTCAAGTGCATTGGATTGACAGATGAATTTTCCAGTCAACTGATCAAAAATCAACTGTACACTGAAAAGTCAAACTTTGACTTTTTGGTCAAAATCAAGTGCCAAGGGTCATTTTTTCATCAAGATATGTCAAAACATGAAACTTGTTCATCAAGAAACCTAATTTTGAAAATTAGGGTTTAAGATTGAAAAATTTCATAACTTAGAAATTTTCTAAGTTATGAGATTTTCTTATTTTTTCCCAACTTTGCCCAACTTTTTCACTATGATGCAATTGGATTCAAACAAAACTTCCAACATGAAAGTTGTAGTCCTCCACAAAATCTACAACTTTTATTCACAAAGTTTTCCCAAAATATGCATGAATCTCAAGTTATGATTTTGTGAACAAGGGTCCATGAAACTTTTAACTTAGTGAAATTTTGCCCTAGTTTAGGCAGGATTTTGACCTATCTTCATGGCATTTTTTCACCTAGTTCCAATTGGAATCTCAAAAGTCATTTCAAAGATGTATTGTAGAGCATGTTACAAGCTTTCGAAAGTGTCCAATAACTCTCCAAAATCATTTGTGGTTAGGGAGAATCGAAGGTTTGAATTTGGAAAAATGTCACTTTGATCCATGGCATTTTTCATGTTGCTACAAGTTGCAATTTCTGTCCAGATTTGTTTGTACTTACTTACAGGTCCTTAAACCCTTCCACACTAAAAAATTGAATGCAAACTCATTGGATTAAGGCATTGTTCTGATCATTAGAGGTTTACACATTGAATTAATCCAAAAATGGCAAAAAGTTAACAATGCCATTTTGATAAAGTTGGCTTTATGTCAATTTGTTTCTCTTGAGCATTGCACCAAGTCTTTTGCAGCAAACAACATCCACAAATATCAGGGAAAGTACAACAACTTTGTGCATGCTTGAAGCTAGCCTGTACAGGCCTGGCCTTGGTCATTTCACACTTTTCTTCAAAACCAAGTCAACTTGCCAAAATCACATAACTCTTGTATCTGATATAACCAAGTGTTGTAACCATTCCAAACAAGTTTTGCATATTGCCTAAGGTCAAAAACACGAGCTAGCCAGTTCTCAAACACCCTTGTACACTAAAACACCAAAATCTTGCAAAACAGGGCAGCTTCTGCATTTTGACATCCAAAGCAAAATCCACTCGTGCGTTTTGCTTGCAACCACTTCAAACACCTTCTAAACAACACACCTAAGCTATCCCAACCATTGGCAAGCAACTGTAACCTTGCTTTTAAGCTTCACCATTTTTGAATTCTGATTGTGCAGGTTGACTTCTACAAGCTTATTCTGGCAAGTTCAAAGCTAGCTAGGCATTGGGAAAGCTCAAAGGAACTTCAAGCAAGCTCACCAGCATCTCAGTCCTCACTGAAAACCCCTGCATTGCCATACTCGAGCTCAACTGAAACAGGTAAAGTTCAAACTTCTATCTCTCTATTTAGGAATCATTAGGCTTAGGTTTGTGAATAAAAAATGTAGTACTCATGGCCCTTGAGCTGTACATATGCATAGATTTCATTTAAGTTAACTGAGTTGGAAGAATTTGATAGATGAACTTTCTGGAAAAAAACTAGGTTAGAAATTAGGGCCAGAGAAATTCTCTCTGGTCTTTGAGAGTTAGATTAAGTTTTTTACATGGTTAGAATCGTATGATCATGCTCTATAACTTTCATGTTGCAAGTTTTGGTTTTTAAGCACAAATGCAGAAGATACGAATATTGAACATTGGCGCGCGTTCTTGCTGTCACAAGGTAGAAGATGAAGGCCAATTGGGATGGGCCTTGGATTTTTCATTATTTGCACCCCTGACTTGCTTCTCACACCCCCTTGGCCCATTTAATTTACTTTTGATATATTTTTCTATTTTCTTTTTAGTTTCTGACTTTATTTTATTTTTCTAAACATAAAAAAATATCAAAAATATTTTTCTTAAAATTTCACATTTTATTATATTTTTTATTTTTATTATATTTTTATTTTTATTTTGGCATAGTATTTAGTTTATTAAGTTTAATATATTTATTTTCTTAAATAAAAACTTGTGAATAATACAAAAAATATTATATATTTTATTTTTATTATTTATATACCTAAATAATATTTTCTCACATTATTTTTATTTTTTTAACATTTGTATATATTTTTATTTATTTTATTGTACATAAATAATATAATTAATATATATACTTTCTTAAAACAAATTAGGGTTTCCACCCTTAATAAAAATAATCTTTTATTTTATTATTTTTAATGCATTAAATAGTTTATTTTTACATACATAAAAATAATACAAAAACATTTTTTGCATATTTATAATATATTGCATATTTATTTAATCATCCATTTAAATATTTGCTTATTTATTATTTGAACAAAGAATTCAATATGGTTGTAATAATTTTAGGGTTTTTATTTCTTGCAAATATCCCCTATTCAAATTTCTATCCCCCTCCCCATAATCATGTTGTAATAGTTGCAGATTTACTTTTACGCACTCTATTGCTTTCAAATATGCCATGATAGAAAGGTTAGAGTTTGTATGCAAAAATCCAAAATCAAACAAATAGTTAGACTAAAACAAGACAAAAATGCATGAAAATGACAACACAATGCACACAAGCACCCCTAGGGTTTCATCCACTTGTTGCCTTTAAAATGGCCATGGTATGCATGCTAGGTGTCTTGGCAAAACAAAATCAAAACAAAAAGATCATAGTCCCTCGATGATGCTATCTTGGTTGCCTATACAAAAATGATCTAGTCCCTCAAAAATTTGTTAAAGATACTTAGCACAATTGCTATCATGGTCATATGATGACCCGCGCCTGTCTCGTTTAACATCCAAACACAAAGTTGTTTACCAAATACAATGGTAAAACAACAATGTAAAAGGGTTAAAAATGTGTAGGAAAGACTTTTGAGTAGGTAGGTAGATGCTCCTAGTTACTTGATCAACTTGCAAAAAATCCTTGCTAATTTCAAAACACACAATTTCAAAACATTTTTCCAAAATAAAACTTTCAAACATTGAAACATTTTTCAAAAGACAAACACCTTTGTAAAACATTCAAACAAGAATTGTTACAAAGGTTGCCTAGACAAGGCCTCTTTTCAAAATATTTTCAAAACCACAAAACAAAGCACCATTTCAAACAATTGAAAAGCAAAAGCAAGTGATCTAAAACAAGTAACTAAGAGCCCATGGAAAACCATGGATGAAAAGGGTGCTAGCACCTTCCCTTTTCATAATCTACCCCCCGAACCCAAGAAAACATCTCAAAGGTCTTTCCTGTGCTTTTTGACCTTTCCTTTGGATAAATAAAAAGTCGGTGGCAAATCTTGCTAAACCGAAACATTTGCGAACATAAACGCAAAACCTCAATTCAGTTCTCCCACCGCATCACATATGGTAAACAAGGTTGATAGCAAAACTTTAGGACAAAATAATTCTAACCCTTTGGAGCCCTATCTCAAATGGGTACGAGCTCGCGCTCAAAACCTTTTGATGTCATATCCAACTATTCTACCAGTGATCTTAGAGCCTGTTCTTGGAGGAGAAATTTCTCGCATCATCCTCCATCCATACATGTCCACTGACCTCGAAGAATTGCAGAAATGCTGGATTCAACTCAAGGAATAACGGGACACCTTTGAAGCTCAATCTATGCAAGTCAAAAAAAAGTGTTGGAGCTCACAAAGCAACTTCATGAGGAGTAAACCCTTAATGCATACATTGACACGAAGAGGAAGCGTCTGTGGGAGATTTGAGTTTTAGGTTTTAGAAGTTCATATTGTTGTCTCTTTGAGACCCTTTTGCTTTTCATTGTAAGACTAAGAGGCAATTGTAATTTTGAACTTACTAATGAAGTCTTTGTTGTTGTTTCCTTTTGATTAGCAAATTCAAATATCTTAAAGATCCTTGAAAACATTTCATATTGTTGTACCCCAAAATTTTCTCTCTCATTTATTAAGTAATCTCTCATAAGATCTCCTTTGGTTCAAGACTACACTAGGGTTGATCAACTCAAGACACCTCCTCAAGCACTGATGACTGAAAATTAGGGTTTGAGATTGCACAAGTAAAATTGGAATTTTAATGCCTCATATGACTTTCATGGATCATTTTGGACCTTCAAGTTTTCTCATGTCAAGTTTCAAGTCTTGGATCACATTTTTGCTTAGTCAATTGATCAGTCGACCTAAAATCAGCTATATCGGGGAAAAAAGTCAACCGTGGTCAATTTACAATCAAGCTTCATGATTTTTGATCCATATAAACATCATGAACCTATATATGTCATTTGATCAAGTTTGGATCATAATTCCTCAAGAAATTTGATCAGATCATCAAAGGGGCAAAATGGTCAAAATTAGGGTTTTAACTAAGAAGGTGCAATTTTTTTATTTTTGACTTAGAAAATGACTTATTGGTTTGAGACATGATCTCAAGGACTCAATTGCATCATTTTTACCTAATGGCATGGCTCAAAACATCTATCAAGTTCAATTGGTTGACAGTTAAATTTCAGTCAACTGATGAAAAGTCAATTATACACTGAAAAGTCAAACTTTTATTTTTTGATCAAAATCAAGTGTCAAAGATCACAATTCATCAAAACATGTAAAAATATGAAACTTGTTCATCAAGAAATCAAAAAGTCAAGATTTCATTTTGAAAAGTCAAAATTTCTAAACTTAGAAATTTTTCTAAGTGTTGAAAACTTCATATTTTTCACAACTTTGAACCAATTTTCCACCATGATGCAAGATGATTCAAAGGAAACTTCCAACATGAAACTTGTAGATCTAAATGAGATATAAAACATTGTAGAACAAAACTTCTTCTATAAATTCATATATTTCAAGTTATGATTTTAAGAATACATGTTCATGAAACTTAGAAACTTAGTGAAATTTTGGGCAGGATTTTGACCTAACTTTATGACAATTTTTCACATAGTTCCAAGAGGAATTTTCAAAAATTCCAACATAGAGGTTGTATAGGATGTTAAAAGCTTTCCAAAATATCCAAGAACTCATTGAGATCATGTTTTATCAAGGAGAATCGATGGCAAGAAGTTAGGGTTTCAAACTTGTTTTTCAAGTCATTTTCATGATGAACATTTGATTCAATCCACACCCATGTTGCATGAATCTTACTTTACAGGCTTCAAACCTCTAAATCTATCCATAATCAGAAGATTACACAACTATTTGAGCTATGATCCAAGTGTTTGAGTCATTGTCTAAGTGATTATTCCATTAATGGAACAAAGTTCACACTTCCATTTTGGAAAAGTGACTTTAATCACAAAGTCAATGCATAGAGCTCCTAACTTGTTTCATCTGAACACAAGCAATGTCAAAGGCAAAAGCCACATGTCTAGAGCCTCCCATAAAATCAGGTCATGCTTGTACTATACCTTGAAACCATGTTTTTCACTTTTCTTCAAAATCAAGTAACATAGCCATTACTCTATATCTCACAGATCTGTCAACTTCAAACCCTCTAACCTTTTTCATATAACTATACAAGTTATTTGCAAGCTAACACACGATTGGAAACACTCCCAAACTCCCTGAAAACTCAGATTGCACAGAAACTCTATTGTTGTGCATAACCTGACCAGAAACTCCCATCTCTCAAACTACTCGTGTGTTTCCTCTCCAAATCATCTCAAAAGCTTCCATACTTCAAATACAACTCATCACAATCCATGTTCCTAAACTGTAACACCATTTTCACCATTGTCCAAGCTCAAAAACAGAGCATTACAGTTAGGCTTCTCCAGGCCATTTCAACCACTCTCAACTCAATCTAAGCATTGCATTAGCTTCCTAGAGACTCAAGGAAACTAATATGATCATTGCAGCACCTTGAATCAAGCTCAAACTCATTTCACAATTTCCAGTTTTGAGGTATTTTTCTTGAACTTCTATCTTCTCATTTTGGCATTGTTAGGCTTACATTTGTGAAGATAAAGTGTAGACATCATTTCCCTGAAACTATACATGTCCATAGATTTAATTTATGTTGTTTGAATAGGGAGAATTTTGAGTTTGAACCTCTGGAAAAACTTAGGTCAGAATTTGGTACTGTTAGAAATTCATGCTCATCTTTGAGAATTAGCTTAAGTTATTTACATATTCAGAATCGTGAGGAAATTTCTAACAAGTTTGATGTTGGATGTTTTGTGAATGGATGAGAAATGAATAAGTTATAGGTCCTTTGGCTGGAGGTTGAAGATGAAGTTCATTCAGGGCAAAACTTATGTTACATATTTACTGTTTTGTTTAAGTTAACGGATGTATCACCACCCCAGTTATTAAAGCGCGCGCCTGTCACCTTAGGCACCTGGGTTCAAGCCCCAATGGTACCATTTTACCTATTTTTCATATTTTCTTTCCATTTTTTTGTTTGAAACAGGCGCTGGGCCTCTAAACAGATGGACTTTTCCTTTTTTTTTTTACTAACCCCTGACTACTTTTACACCCCTGGCCCATTTTTTCTTTATTATTTCAATTTTCTTTTTTATTTCATTATATTTTTATTTCCTTTAATATTTTTATTATTACTATTATTAATATTATTTTTATCTTTACTATTAAAAAAATCCAAAAATATTATTATTATTATTTTCACACCTTATTTATTTCATTTATAAAAAATAAAAAGACTAAAAAATATTTTCTTAATAAGTTTAACCTTTTTTTAATAATTAATATTTAGATAATTAGGTTTAATTATTATATTATTTTATTTTCTTAATTAAAATTAACTTAGAACTTAGGTTCCTTTTAATTAATTTTCATTTTATTTTTATTAACTTAAAACCTTCCATACAAAAAACCAAAAAAATCATTTTTAACTTATTTTCTTTGTTAATTAATTTAGGTTTTAAGTTTGTTAATTCTTAGTTATTTATTTTCTTAATTAGGTTTAGATTAAAACCCCTCTCATAAAAATCCAAACAAAAATCATGTTTCTTTTCCATTTGCATTTGTACATTATTATTTATTCAATTCTAGTACATTTATTCAATATGGTTGTAATAGATAATTAGATTTAATTTTCCTGCAAAATCCCCATTTGTAAATTTGTGTACCCCCTCCCCTAATGATGTAATAGCTTAGTATTTTTACTTTCCGCAATTTATCGCTTTATATAAATGCTAGTAAATTAGGGTTTGTATGGAAAGATGAAATCAACAAGTTAGCAAACTCTAATTCAAGATAAACAATGCATGTAAATCCAACACATTTGCACACTTGCACCCTTAGGGTAATTCCACTTTGCTGCCTTACAAAAATGGCCATGTTATGCATGTGGGATATCTTAGCAAAAAGAAATAAAAAATACAAGATCATAGTCCCTCGATGACGCTAGCAAATGTTGCCTTTCAAAATGATTTTAGTCCCTCAAAGAGAAATGCTAAGATATCTCACAACATTGCTATCATGGCTATACGATGACCCACGCCCGTCCCTTTACATCCAAAGATAGGGCTTCTTACCAATCAATGGTAAGATAGCAATATCAAAGGAAAGAAAGAAATGAACTAAGACTTTTGAGTAGGTAGATTGTTCCTAGTTGCTTGCTCAACTTAAAGTCAAACACTCTTGCTTATTTTCAAAACAAACACCAACATTTTCCAAACATGAAACATTTCCAAAAGATAAACACTGTGTATACGTTCTTACGAACGAGAACTATTACAAAGTTTTCCTAAACGATGGAGCCTTTTCAAAATACTTTCAAAAACCACACAAAACATATTTTCAAACAAAAGCAAGTGATCTAGAAAGCAACTAAGAGCCCATAGATAACTATGGATGAAAAGGATGCTAATACCTTCCCTTTTCATAATATACCCCCCAAACTCAAGAAACAATCTCAAAGGTCTTTCCTATTCTTTTCATCCTTTCCTTTTGGATAAAACAAAAGTCGGTGGCGACTCTTGCTAATGGCAACATTTGCGGTAAAACGCAAAACACCCAAGTCAGTTCTCCCACTGTGTCACACATATACATATCATGCATCATTTTCATAAACAGGTTTTTCAATACAGGTTTCCTCATCTATTTATTGTTTATTTCAGTATAAGATGGCCCTCGAACAAACTGTCAAGGATCTACAAACTCAACATGCATAATTTCAAGAGACTCTTCTGAATCTGGCCAAATGGCAACAAGAGATGATGGCTCTCCTCACCACGAAAAAGAAGACTAAGAAGCGGGCTATTATCCTCAACATGGGGGAGAAGAGTTAAAGGTCATGCTCAACCAATTTGAGTGAATGATGTTTCCTATGAGGAAGACGACAACCAAGAGGAGGATGGCAGAAGTGTCAGGGGTGAAGATAGAAATAATCAGGTTTCTGAGGATGAAGACTACTCTAACGAACAATATCCTCCTGTAAACGATAAGTACAAGCAGTTAGAAGTCCATCTCAAAGTTGTGGAAATCAAGAAAGTGCCTTGATTGGATTTTGGAGAGCTAGTTCTGATCTCGGGGGTGGTCATCCCTCACAAATTTATGGCCCTTATCTTTGCTAAATATGACGGAGTCTCTTGTTCCAAACTTCATCTGAGGTTGTATGTTCGAAAAATCCAACCTTATACTGGTGACAGGAAATTATGGGTCCATTTCTTTCAAGAAAGTTTGTCTGGTACTCAACTTGAATGGTTCTATCAGCTGGAAGGGACCAACATTCACACATGGGAAGACTCGTGTACAATTGCAAAATATGTCCATGGGCTCGAATGAAGGGTTCAAGGAGTATGCCCAGAAGTGGAGAGACCTAGATGGAAGGGTGCAACCTCCTTTGATTGATCGGGAATTGGCGGATATGTTCATGGGCACTCTGACGGGTCCAATCTCTAATTTGTTGATTGGGAGTGTAGCGGTAGAAATGTTCAATACTAAGCCATTGTATTGGCTAGACTTTATACAAATCAAAATAAAAATCGCCACCGTGATTTATTGTTTCCAAAGGAATGGGAAAAGAGCGAATAACCCAAAAAGAGGGGGAAAGATTCAAGGTAAGGGGGTTGGTTATGCAAAGGGAAGGTATTAGCACCCTAAACATCTATGGTACTCCGCATTAGCCTCTTTGTAAAATCTGTATATTTTGACTATAAAAAAATGTTTTATATATAAAAAAATGGATGGTGGAGGTAAGGGAAGAAATATATTTATTTTTATAACTTTTGCACCCGCCGCGGTTGCGAACCTTTAGTGCCTACTTACCACCTTTTCATGCAATAGGGGATCAGGGTACACGTAGTTCCTCTTTTAAAAAATTTAAACACAAATGCGTTGGTTAATTTTATGAGATAAAACATCATTGTCATTATCCGTGTGGAAAACATACCTACTACCCACAACCATGAGAAAGGAGAATTTGCATCATCTCAAAGTGGAGGATATGGCTTGGATTTTAAAATCAACCATGCCTCACTCAACACCCAAGTGGAAAATATCTCTCTTCACTACATGTTGTAGAAGTATAGTTGTTTGCATCACTACAAGGATTGACAAGAGTCTAATCTTTTGAGAAAATTTTAAAGATAAAAAGCCAAAATGGCAAGATGGTTTGAAATGAGATTGATTGACTTTTAGTCTTCTCACAAAGAATGTCAAGGTATCATTAAGTTGATTGGGGGTTTATTTATGAAAATGTTTTGAAAATACATGGACCTAAGTCCAAGTTTATTATGAAAATAGTTCAAGTTTCAAAACAAGAAGAGTTTTCAAAAGGAGGAAGAAAATTTTGAAATTAAAGAAGATGGGAGGAGAAGAAGAGACTATCCTAAAGCATAAGGTAAAATCTAGGGATAAAAACCATCTAACCAACAAGAAGCCAATACTTGACATTATAATTCAAGATAGAATTCTCATTCCTTGGATTGAAACCAAGCAAGAAAAAATTCTAGACCTCTTTAGAGAACCAAACTTCAAGTGTACTAAGTCTTCACAAAAATTAGGCAGAGTAACGACTGTATACTGGTGAACTCCAGATTACAAACAGAGGATGTAATCACAAAAACCTGCACACAAAAAAAACAAGTAACCCAATGTCTTGAGGTAAACCTCAAGAACTCCAGACAAAATAATCAGATAAGACCTCCAAGATAGGTCAAGGTTTCTAATCCTAAGTCCAAGAAAAGTCCCATGCTCCATAATGCCAAGGATAGTAACCAAATAGTCCAAGTACCATTAAAGATTTTTTAGGGTTTATGTTGATTATTAAGTATCTTAAGAAAGGAAAAAAAAAAGCTCAAGTGAGCAAAGTAAAAATGGCAAGAAAATAAAGGCTCAAATGAGCAAAGATGAAAATGGCATGAAATGTAAATGCTAAAGTAAATGGTACATAAAGCATAAAAAAAGAATGAAAACATAAGGTAAAACAAGTCAATAATTAGTGGTTAGTTGGATGACCATCTTGAAACTTGCATTTGGAACTCATTAGAGGATTGGTAGAACCAAAGCCTCCACACAACAAGTCATATTTTCTTTTTGTCAAGTATATCATCCATTTGGAATTCTCATAAGTACCATTTAATGATCAACGATGTTTAAGTGATCTGCGTTGACTAAAGGTGTTGTAGATCCATTAGAGGATTGGTAGAACCAAAGCCTCCACACAATGAATCTCAAGGTTATTGGATCAAAGAGATCAAATTAACATGATTGGGCTTGTAATCATAAGTTTGGGCCACAAATGATCATTTATTCGAATCGAGACAAAATTTAGCACTATGTTAAGAAATCGTAAGTGGACTTATATAGAAGTCGCACCTATTTTGAGACCGGTCAATAGCAATCTATGCACCATTTGTTTTGAGACATGATATAGAGATCATGCTCCAACAACATCTAATGCAATAAGAAGGGGATGAGATGAAGAGGGATGGGGAAAAAATATACAAATCACATTTGAATTAAATTTTAATCAAACTATTATTAAAATCATTCATCCATTTTTGTGGAGTTAAACTTAACACCATGGATCCAATGATGTTAATAAAGTTCATGATCCAAAATCTAACCCAAGATCAGTCAGAAAATTATCACAAAATAATATCACATTTAATATACACAAAAAAGGATTTTTAAAAATGTTTTAAAAATAGAAAATAATGAGAAAAATATCAAATATGTTCAAATTAATCAATAAATGAAAAGTAAGACCATAGAAAAATCAGAAAAAGGCCCAAGTAATTGTACAAATTTTTTGGTAATTTTTTAAAGTCAGAAACTATTTTTAAAATTAAAATAAATGGGTCAAATAAACAAAAAATGGTAAAAAAAATAGTAAAGTCAGAAACAAAAATAAAATGAGGTGACCAATATTTGTCACAATATCATTGGATCATACCATAATTTTTTCAGAATTTTAAAATGTATAAAAGTATTTTTAAACATTTAAAACAAATCAAATAAGTGTAAAATTTATAAAAAATACCAAAACACAAAATTAAATTGTGAAAAAATAAAAATCAGAAAGAGAATAATCAAAAATATTTTTCATAATTTTTTCAGATTTTTTTGGACTAAAAATGAATTTTCTATGATTTTTTGAAATTTAAAACAATTAAAATATAGAAATCAGAAAAAGAAAATAAAAGTAAAATATGTGGACCATTGGATGAGAGTCAAAACGCGTTAGTAATCAAATCCAAGGGATCTGGCGCATTGTGCATATCATGGTCATTAATGAATATTGTACAGAATCAAATATAAATAAGAATTTCAAAAATAACAAGTGGCGTGCCATCATTGGTTGGAAGATGACACGTAGGTCATCTTCAACCTCCAGACAACGTGATTTGTAGGTCTCTCAAACTGTAAAATCAGAAGCTCAGACATATTCCATTCGCTTCGTCTCTTCAAGACGAAGACAACCACACCCTCGCGTTAAATTTATATAAACTGTAGCTCAAGCAATTTGGAAGGAAAGTTTTGAAAAGGGATTTGAAATTTCATGGTCAAAACGTGTTTCCAGTAAAAGGTAAGTGTTGCGACTAGAACCAAGGCAATGAGAGCAACACAATGATATCAGAGTTTTGAAGAATTGATGAAGGAATCTACCTATTGAAATTGAGTTGCAGAGCTCTGAAAATGGACTTCTGTGGAGCAGTATAGGGCACGATTCTTGAATGTAATTATGTGGTTAGCTTCAGGGAAGATCAAGGAAGGTAAATTGATGTAAAAATTGGATTGAAAAAGGCTCAAGAATGGATTTTGAAGTTATAGAAAATTGAGTTATGGAGCAATTTTGGCAAGGTGATTCTGGCTATCCAAGCTTGGGAAATTGAATGGGATAGTTCATGTATTTATAGGAGAAGCGAATGAGATCAAAAGGAAGAGTGAATGATGTGTTTTGGAGGGAATTCGTGAAAACCTGATGCACGAGTGAAGTGTGATCCAAACTTCACCAAAACTCATCTGTTTCTTGTGTTTTGATGCACTAATCCACTTGGGAAAGTTGGCTAATCATGTTTAGAACCAAAACGCGTGTTAATTTGAGGTTTATAGGTTGTAACATGAAATTCAAATTCTTACTTGCAAGGAAACTTCAATTCCAAGTTACCATTTTTTAAACTAGGGCATTCTCAGCTCAAGGGGTCTTAAGGCATGATTCTTGATGCTTTAGAAAGATGAGGTTACAAGCTTTGCAATGGAAAAATAATGGAGTTAAATGGATGCTTGAGATGAAAGTTGCATTGAGTCAAAGTTGAAGAAAAAGGGTTGACTTTCCATACTTAGAAATATTTCAAATTCTTCTTCAAAAAATGACCTATAATGTCTTGCATCCAAACATGGCCTTCCACTTGGAATTTGCTCTTGAACAAAAAAGATGGCATGAAGTAGACCTCTTGATTGACACTTTGAAACTTGAACCATTCAAAATCTCCAAAATTTGAGCAAGTTATGACTTGTTGAATTTGGCAAAATTTCATGAAATGACCTATAATCTTTTGCATCTTTAAGGCAACTTCCATTAATTTTCCCACTTTGCACATAAAAGAATGAATAAATTTAACATACTCAAGATCATTTTGGAAAAATAATGGGCTCAAGGTGATAAAAATTGACCAAGTTATGATCATTTGAAGTCACATATGGAAAATTGGGGATTCATCTGGAGGACTTGTAATCTTTCTTCTTCACCAAGTTTCTTCCACATGAAAACTCTTTGGAACTTTTGAAGTGATTTATTGATAATCCTTTAAAGAGAAGGATGTCTTTGGAATCATTCAAAAATACCAAAAGGAGAGCAGGATATGCTCCTTTGAAGTTCAAAACCTAGCTCCTAGATCAAGAAAATGCTTTGAAGAACTTTGACAAGCTTGAACAAACTTCTTGTAACAATATTCTTGATTTGTGAATAGAATTTGTTGAGGATGATAATGAGGATTCATAGCTACCAAAACCACTTCCATATCTTGAAATTTGAGAGAAATATGCTCTTGTGACCAATGGGAACAAAACCTTGTCCTAACATGACAATTTTCTCTAATCAACCCCTTGTACTTTTGAGTCAAATCTAATAACCTTGAAATGTGATGAACCAAAGCAACCTTACCATGCCAATCCTTCCAAAACCAATCCAATGGTGAGGTTTGAACTTCTCAAGCTATATTGACAAGGGCATGGAAATAAACTCATGAACCCATGAGGTAGCTTGTTAAATTTCATTGCCTTTACCTACATGGATAACAAGCAAGACAAACCAACATTGCATTTTATTTAGTTGAAAGAAGAAATCAAGACAAAAATAATATTCATGATCACAAAGAGCATAAGTAAAGGTGTTTTGGGATTCCTCAAAATGGCAAAGCTACATATAGGGAGGGGAACCAAGAATCCTAGTTTGATCTTGTTGTGAATGAATCAACATGGTATGATGAAGGGATCTTAGGGGAAAAAATTGGGCTACAACAGGGATATCTTCATCAGAGTTTACTAAGATAATTCTGAC
The DNA here is from genome assembly GCA_948472305.1 of Vicia faba. Classification (NCBI taxonomy): domain Eukaryota; kingdom Viridiplantae; phylum Streptophyta; class Magnoliopsida; order Fabales; family Fabaceae; genus Vicia; species Vicia faba. The sequence continues at coordinate 929,855,251 of OX451738.1, read as the reverse complement.
TGGAAAACGAGTTGAAAGTGGTATCAAGAGCAGAAAGATTCTAATAGCTGCAACTTCTCATGCTGTGAAGAAGTCATTCAGTGGTAAGAAAGAAACAAATGTTGTATATGGCCAGAGGAGTCGTAATAAAAATTACCTCCATCTGTCTGTGGGAGCGGTGTTGATCTATAATCCAGCGTCTGTTCAACAACAACAGGGAAACCAACATAGGTCAGACACCTCGAGAAGGAAATTCACTAGAATTAGTATGCCTTTATCTCAAGCATTGCAACATTTGTTAAAAGGTGATCTAATAACACTCCGGGATCCTCCTCCGAATCCTAACACCTCATCTTCAAAGTACAACCAAAATGCGAGGTGTGCCTATCATTCGAACAGTCCTGGGCACGACACCAACAATTGTTGGGTCCTGAAAAACAAAATTAAAGACATGATTGATAATAAGGAAACTGAGTTCGACCCTCCTGAGACTTCGAATATGATTAATGCTCCTATGCCAAAGCATTACAAAGTCATAAGTGCTATTGAAGATGTTTTGTATGTTACCTCTGTAAGTGATTGGTTACTTCTCTCTCAACAGTCAAGAATAATTTTCTACAAGTCAATTTATTTCCAGGTTGTGTTAAAGAATGTTATTGATGTGCAATTCAACCCAATGGCTGCGGGTTATTGAAGGAAGGCATTCAGCGCCTGATGGATGAACATGTAATCTTGATTGAGAAAGTTCTTTTTGCTGAGAACTTGTGCTGAGATTTGTCTGTCATATCTGGTACTCCTTTAAGGATCACTTCCAAGGGTCTTGTAAGGATTATTGCCAATCCAAAATCTGCTCCTTTAATCATTACAACACCTGGGCCCATCCCATATTCCTCGGAGAAGGCTACTCCATGGAATTATGGGTCTGACGTCTATTACCATGGCATTAAACAAGATTTGTCTGATGAAGAAGATGAAGAGGATGATCCTAATATTGACAATATTATGGGGACCAACAAAATTACTAGAAGTGGAAGGATTTTCTCTCTGGAAATCTCTCCACCTGTTCAAGTTACAGTTACCAAGACAACTACCAAATCTCAAGGTAAAGAGCCAATGATAGAGCCTGCCCGGACGGAGGCACAAAAAGAAGCTAGAGTCAAGGATACATCTGGACAAGAAATGGAAGAGGTTTTGAAGATCATTCGTAGAAGCAATTACAAAAATTTTAAACAGCTAGGGTAAACTCTGAAGAAACCCTTTTGGGACTTGTGTCTCTGATTGAACCTTCTTCTATTGATGAAGCACTTCTAGATAATGACTGGATTCTGGAAATGCAAGAAGAGCTGAATCAATTCACCAGAAATGACGTATGGGATCTTGTCCCCAGACCAAAAGGATTCAACGTCATTGGAACAAGATGGGTCTTCAGAAACAAGCTAAATGAACAAGGTGAAGTCATCAGAAACAAAGCACGACTGGTTGCACAAGGTTATAGTCAGCAAGAGGGGATAGACTATACAGAAACCTTTGCTCCAGTCGCCAGGTTAGAATCTATCAGACTTTTAATTTCATTTGCTGTTAATAGAGGCATCACTCTGTATCAGATGGATGTCAAGAGTGCATTCTTAAACGGTTATATAGAAGAAGAGGTTTATGTGCACCAACCCCCTGGTTTTGAAAATACAAAACATCCAGAACATGTTTTCAAACTAAAGAAGTCACTATATGGTCTGAAACAAGCTCCTAGAGCTTGGTATGAAAGGCTAAGTAACTTTCTGTTAGAAAATGAATTCACCAGAGGGAAGGTGGACACTACCTTATTCTGTAAATCAGTTAAGAATGACATCTTAGTATGTCAAATTTATGTTGATGATATTATTTTTGGTTCTACTAATCCTTCTCTTGGAAGAAAATTTGCTAAGTGTATGCAGGCAGAATTTGAGATGAGCCTCATGGGGGAATTGAAATTCTTTCTTGGAATTCAGATCAATCAAACTCCAGAGGGAACTTACATTCATCAGAGCAAATACATCAGAGATCTTCTGAAGAAATTTGACCTCTCAGAATGTAAGCCATCAAAGATTCCAATGCATCCCACGTGCATTCTGGAAAGAGAAGAGGTAAGCAAAAATGTAGAACAGAAAGTCTACAGAGGTATGATTGGCTCTCTCCTTTATCTGACAGCTTCAAGACCTGATATATTATTCAGCGTTTGTATTTGTGCTAGATTCCAATCAGATCCTAGAGAATCTCACTTAAAAACTTTTAAGCGAATTTTCAAGTATCTGAAAGGTACTACTAATCTGGGTTTGTTTTATAGAAAATCTAGTGATTACAGTTTAGTAGGCTACTGCGATGCTGACTTTACTGGAGACAGAGTGGAGCGTAAAAGTACTTCTGGAAGCTGCCAGTTTCTGGGAGAAAATCTGATCTCTTGGTCCAGCAAAAGGCAATCAACAATTGCGCTATCAACAGCAGAAGCTGAGTACATAGCAGCAGCAGGATGTAGCACACAAATGCTCTGGATGAAAAGTCAGCTTGAAGACTTCCAGATTTTTTAGAGTAACATTCCTATACTCTGTGATAATACTTCTGCTATTTGCTTAAGTAAGAATCCCATTTTACATTCTAGAGCTAAGCATATAGAAATAAAACATCATTTCATTAGGGACTATATTCAGAAAGGAATTTTGAATTTAAAATTTATAGATACAGACCAATCCAATGGTGAGGTTTGAACTTCTCAAGCTATATTGACAAGGGCATGGAAATAAACTCATGAACCCATGAGGTAGCTTGTTAAATTTCATTTCCTTTACCTACATGGATAACAAGCAAGACAAACCAACATTGCATTTTATTTAGTTGAAAGAAGAAATCAAGACAAAAACAATATTCATGATCACAAAAGAGCATAAGTAAAGGTGCTTTGGGATTCCTCAAAATGGAAAAGCTACATATAGGGAGGGGAACCAAGAATCCTAGTTTGATCTTGTTGTGAATGAATCAACATGGTATGATGAAGGGATCTTAGGGGAAAAAATTGGGCTACAACAGGGATTTCTTCATCAGAGTTTACTAAGATAATTCTGACTGGAAAACGAGTTGAAAGTGGTATCAAGAGCAGAAAGATTCCAATAGCTGCAACTTCTCATGCTGTGAAGAAGTCATTCAGTGGTAAGAAAGAAACAAATGTTGTCTATGGCCAGAAGAGTCGTAATAAAAATTACCGCCATCTGTCTGTGGGAGCGGTGTTGATCTATAATCCAGCGTCTGTTCAACAACAACAGGGAAACCAACATAGGTCAGACACCTCGAGAAGGAAATTCACTAGAATTAGTATGCCTTTATCTCAAGCATTGCAACATTTGTTAAAAGGTGATCTAATAACACTCCGGGATCCTCCTCCGAATCCTAACACCTCATCTCCAAAGTACAACCAAAATGCGAGGTGTGCCTATCATTCGAACAGTCCTGGGCACGACACCAACAATTGTTGGGTCCTGAAAAACAAAATTAAAGACATGATTGATAATAAGGAAACTGAGTTAGACCCTCCTGAGACTTCGAATATGATTAATGCTCCTATGCCAAAGCATTACAAAGTCATAAGTGCTATTGAAGATGTTTTGTATGTTACCTCTGTAAGTGATTGGTTACTTCTCTCTCAACAGTCAAGAATAATATTCTACAAGCCAATTTATTTCCAGGTTGTGTTAAAGAATGTTATTGATGTGCAATTCAACCCAATGGCTGCGGGTTATTGAAGGAAGGCATTCAGCGCCTGATGGATGAACATGTAATCTTGATTGAGAAAGTTCTTTTTGCTGAGAACTTGTGCTGAGATTTGTCTGTCATATCTGGTACTCCTTTAAGGATCACTTCCAAGGGTCTTGTAAGGATTATTGCCAATCCAAAATCTGCTCCTTTAATCATTACAACACCTGGGCCCATCCCATATTCCTCGGAGAAGGCTACTCCATGGAATTATGGGTCTGACGTCTATTACCATGGCATTAAACAAGATTTGTCTGATGAAGAAGATGAAGAGGATGATCCTAATATTGACAATATTATGGGGACCAACAAAATTACTAGAAGTGGAAGGATTTTCTCTCCGGAAATCTCTCCACCTGTTCAAGTTACAGTTACCAAGACAACTACCAAATCTCAAGGTAAAGAGCCAATGATAGAGCCTGCCCGGACGGAGGCACAAAAAGAAGCTAGAGTCAAGGATACATCTGGACAAGAAATGGAAGAGGTTTTGAAGATCATTCGTAGAAGCAATTACAAAATTGTTAAACAGCTAGGGTAAACCCCGTCCAAAATCTCCATGATATCTTTACTACTATGTTTTGAAGCCCATGTGCAAGCTTTAATGAAATTTTTGAAGATTGCTCATGTACCATAAGAGATTTCTGCCGATAAATTTAGAAGTTATGTTGCTAGCTTAACAACTGACAATGGATTAGGTTTCTCCGTTGCTGACCTGACTCTGGAGGGGAGAAATCATAATAGGGCCCTGTATGTCTCCATTGAATTCAGGGGCACTACGTTGGCTCATGTGTTAGTTGATACTGGCTCTTCTCTGAATGTTCTGCCAAAGGTCGCTCTGGATAGACTGGATTGTCCGGGGGTTGTGCTTAAACCCAATGACAATATAATTCGAGCCTTTGACGGGTCTAAAAGAATGATACATGGAGAAGTGGATCTTCCTATCAAATTGGGTTCACAGATCTTTGAATCCACCTTCTATGTGATGTATATTTGGACAACTTATTCTTGTCTATTGGGACGCCCCTAGATCCACGAGGCAGGCGCTGTTACCTCCACCTTGCATCGAAAATTAAAGTATCCCGTGAAAGGGAAGAATGTTACTGTTTGCGGATAAGAGGAGTACATGGTCAACCATCTGAATTCATTCTGATACATGGAGATGGACAGGGAACTCATCGAGACTCCCTGCCAAGCTTTTGAAGTGATTTTCCCTATTGCTATTAAAGATGTTTATGCCATTCCAAAGGCTATCAGGGTTCCACACAAGATGGCTTCCTTGAAAGATGCCAAAGCTACTATAGAAGAAGGTAGTTGTACTATTTGGGGTCAACTTCCTGACATCCCTACAAATCTGATAAGTTTGGTTTAGGCTTTATTGCGGAAGGTCAAAGGGTTGTTTGTCGCGCTCGAGCTGGAAGACCTCCGTTCCGTATCAGCAATAACAAAATCAATGTTATAGAAGATGCTGACACTGATTGTGATTTCGACAACTGGATATTCCCTACCATTGGTGATGGACTCAACAATTGGAAAGCAGAAGACATTATTCATATCTCCTTTAGTCAGGAGTAATAATTATTTCTGTTTTATTGCTTTAAGAAGTTTGGCTATGTAATTTCTTTTAAAAACAATTACTTTAAACCTTGTGTCTTGCCCGGGGCACAATGGTCCATTTGTTAAGAGTTGTCATTTCATACCATATTTTTATTTAAAATAATCACAATAATTAATGTCCATTAGATAATGTAATAATTATTAGGATCTCAAATTTAAAATGCTATTATTCTAAAATAAAAAATTATAAAAATTTCATAATCTATTTTTTATAATGAAATATGTAAGAATATAAAAAAATAATCAAAATCTCAATATGTTTAAAGAGTAATTAGATCTGAATATGTAAAATTATAAATAAAAAAATATCTATATTAGTTAACTTTTTATTTCTTATGAATGCATTTACACGTTTACAAACATTATAATTTAAAATTGTCTAATCAATCATATTCCTTTTTGACATGAGTCATATTTTATTAAAACATATTAGTATATAATTATTTATTGGCTTTATTTAAAGTTTTATTTAAATAGTTTTAGTTAAAATTTAAAAAAATATTTTTTTTAGAATATTTATTAGAAAACTAAAGATTCAAGAGCAAAAGATAACATTTTAAAAATTAAATAAATAATGAAAATCTGAATATATTAATAGAATAATTAAATCTGAAAATGTACCATTATAAAAATATATATAACTTAGGGGTGTTCAAATCCAAACCAATCCAAATAAAAAACCGAAAACCGATCCAAAAAATTGAAAACCGCAAAAAACCGAAATTTATTGGATGTGTTTGGATGTTATTTTGTGAAAATCGATCAGTTCGGATCGGGTTTCAGATTAATTTTTCAAAACCGATCCAAACCAAATCAAACTGCATACATATATTTTTATACTTATTTACTTTTTATTAGCATGATATGCTATGTGAAATTATTATTAGATGATAATAATTTTTTTAATAATAGTTATTAGCTTGGTATAATTTATTTATTTTTATTATTTCAATCATAATCAACCATTCTCATTTTGTAATATTAACTTTTAATATACTATATGTTATATATTATATCAAATCTATTATTTATTAGTAGTTTTATAATATTAATAAAAATATAATGTGTAATTTGGATATCCAAAAACCGACCCAAATTAAACCGCATAAAATTGGATCGGATCGGATTAGATTTTTTTAATATATCATCTAAAATCGAACCGAACCACAAGTAAATTTATCTTTAGATCGGATGATTTTTTTATCTTAAAACCGATCCAAACCGAACCGCGAACACCCCTAATATAACTTATTCCGTTTATAAAAATCTATGTCCTCTTTATATTTACAATAATCTCTACTGTCTCTTTTCTTTTTTTTCAAAGTTAATAATTTTTAGATCTTCTTTACCATTTTTACTTGTGTTTTTATTAATATAATATGATGTGAAGATGAAAATTAGTTCAGAATAAGTGAATATTTAATATAAACATCGTTGTACTGTAAATCTAATATTTTAATGAATACGTTATTTAAAATAATTGTAATAATTATATAATATTAATTAAATAATTAAAGTGTATTTAATGAATTAAATATTTTTAAAATACTTTTTTCTTTATTTAAGCATATTTTTTACCCGTAATCATACTGAGGTATTGATACGCACTCAAATTGGTGCAAAGCAGATTAAATATTTTTTCTTTTACAAATTATATAAATTTGTTAAAATTGTTTTGGGATGTTAAAAAACAAATTAATGAACATTTTCTCATTTTTAATTACCAAGAATTGTTTTGACTATATACATAAATTATAATAATGATCAATAATTAGTGTTCAATTTTATAATAATAGTCATTAATTTTCATTTGATTTTGTATTAAATTTATATATTTAAAAGGAATGTGTGATACGGTGGAAGAACTGACTTGGGTGTTTTGCGTTTGATCGCAAAGTTGCGGTTAACAAGAGTCGCCACCGATTTTTCTTTTATTCAAAAGGAAGATTTTTCTTTTATTCAAAAGGAAAGGTGAAAAAGTACAAGAAAGACCTTTGAGATCGTTTCTTGAGTTCGGGGGGTAGATTATAAAAAGGGAAGGTATTAGCACCCTTTTCATCTATGATTTTCCATGGGCTCTTAGTTACTTGCTAGATCATTTGCTTTTGTTTGATATTGTGCTTTGTGTGGTTTTTGAAAGTATTTTGTAAAGAGACCATTATTTAGACAATCTTTGTAATGATTCATGTTCGTAAGAATGTATACAAAGATGTTGATCTTTTGAAAATATTTTCAATTTTGTAAGATGTTTGAAAGTGTAGGTGTTTGTTTTGAAAATAGCAAGGATGTTTGTTTGAAATTGAGCCAGTAATTAGGAACATTCAACCTACTCAAAAGTCTTTCTTGTTCATTTTCTTTTCCTTTGACATTGTTGTCTTACCATTAATTTGGTAAACAACCCTATCTTTGGATGTAAACGGGACGGGCGCGGGTCATCGTATAACCATGATTAGCAATATTGCAAGGTATCTTAGCATTTCTCTTGAGGGACTATGATCATTTGTAAGACAACATTCGTAGCGTCATCGAGGGACTATGATCTTGTATTTTGATTGTTTTTGCTAAGATACCTCACATGCGTAATATGACCATATATAAGGCAACCAAGAGGATTTTACCCTAGGGGTACTTGTGTACAAGTGTATTGATTTTCATGCTTGTTTTGTCTTGTATTAGGGTTTTCTACTTGTTGATTTTATCTTGCCATACACACCCTAATTACTAACAATTATATTAAAGCGGTAAGTTGCGGAAATTAAAATCCTACGCTATTACATCATTTGGGGAATAGGGATACAAATTTACAAATGGAGGGATAAAAACAAATAAATCCTAATTTACTATTACAACCATATTGAATGAATAAATAATGTACAAAAATAAATAAATAAATAAAAAGAAAATTGTTTTGAATTTTTTTTTATGTATTGACACAAACACTTATGTATTGATACGAAAATTTTACGTATTGACGCGTGCCATTACGTATTGATACGAAAACAATTTATGTATTGACGCATATCATTACGTATTGATACGAAAACTTCCTTGTTGCTGAAAAATGAAAATTAACACAGTATGAGTCGACGCATTCGCGTTTCGTGTCGACGCATGCAATATTTCGTATCGATGCATAATAGTTTGCATCGGCTCATAACCTGTTTTGGACATAATATGTGTCGACTCATAGCATTTCGGGTCGACACATAACTGCTGTTTTTTGTTTTTATCACTTTTTTGCTACATGTAAAAGTCAATTCTCAACACATGGTTAGTGAAAATGAAAAGCAAGCATATGATTAGCTTTAAGGCAATGATATCCACATTTTATCTTCACAAATGAACCATTAATGATGCTTGTATGAAGAGTTCAAAATCAAGAAAACTTACCTTGAAACTGAAATTTGTGCTTCGAGTTTGAGCTATTGTATGGGCTGTTGTTGAGCTTGGGAAGTGATGATAATGATGTTACAGAAGTTTTTCTTGTGTTTGAACAACTTCTATATGATGTATGTGGAGTGTTTAGATGGTTGGCCAAAATTTGCAAGGTATGAGAGGTTCAAAGGTTTGGACTTTAAAACTCAAGAGTGGAAGTTTTGTGGACTGTTATGGCTTTTGTGAATATGAGATTTTGAGGGTTTACCAATAAAACTTCTGACTTTTCTCTCTATTTTTTCTAACCCCTTTGTCTTGCAAATGCTTCTTCTATTTATAGGCAGGAGGTTTGTGCATATGAGCTAACTAAGTTTGCAAGACATCTGTTAGAACAAAGTTTGAATCTACTACCCTATGTTTAAGTTTTGATGATAACAAAATGAAATGATATATTAATTATGTGATTCATATAAGAACTATTTGCTACCTAAAATATTACGTTCTGTTTTGCAGAAACTCTTATAGGTATCAGCAAGAGCACACCTAATCAGCATCAGAATATTGGTCATCAACGTAAGCATCAGAAGATGCTATATCAGAATACCAGATTCAGAAGAATAACTCACGCGTATGCTGAAGCTTGATGAACAGAACTGCGCTCAACACTCTGATCAAGACAACAACAGTTCATCAGCAGTTAAGCAGAGTCAGAATGAAGCCAAGCCAGAACATGCTTTAAGTAGCAACGGTATTGTGCATTGAAAGCGTATTATTACCAACGGCATCATTCCAGACAAGATCTGCTCAATAAGGAAAGTTTGTTATTGGCATTGAATCAAGTTTATTGCTCCAACGTTCAACAATCTCAGTGCTATATAAACAAGACTATGAAGATTGAATTGGCTAATGCTCTCCAACATATTACACGCCTAAAAGCTAATCATAATCTTCCTTCTCTCAGTTTGCTAAACGCTACATATCTCCTTACTCAATCATTGTTTAGCAATCTAGTTTCATAAGCTTAAGTTGTGTAACATCACAGTTGTGATACAGTTTTGTAGAAAACATTCACACACCTAGTTTTATCTTCTTTGTAAGAAAGTGTTTCCTTGACAAACCAGATTGTGGTTTGCATCAAGAAGGCTTTAGCATTTGTTAAAGCAGATTGTAATATTCAGTTGAATATAGTGGATTAAGACCTCGTTGGAGAGAGGCAAAATCACCTTGACGGGTGGACTGGAGTAGTTTGAGATCAAACGAACCAGGATAAAAATATCTTGTTCATTGCATTAAGTTTCAGTTTTACAATTCAACCCCCCCTTATTGTGTTTTTCACTTCTTCAATTGGCATCAGAGCGCCTGGTTCTGAGCTAAAACACTTAACCGTGTCAGTACAAGATCCAGCGTCAGAAAAACACAATGGCAGGAAACTATTCTTACACCAGCAATGACAACCATGAGGACAGAGACAGATTCAGCGGCAAACCTCCAGTCTTTGATGGAGAGAACTTTGATTACTGGAAAGAAAGAATTGAAAGCTTCTTTCTGGCACATGATGCTGATCTGTGGGATATGGTGACAGATGGATACACGCACCCTGTGAATGCAAGCGGTCAGAAGATTGATAGAAAAACAATGACTGACCATCAAAAGCGTGGCTTCAAGAATCACCACAAGGCCAGAACCATCCTTCTCAGCGCTATCTCCTATACTGAATATGAAAAGATCTCCAACAGAGACACAGCAAAGAACATTTTTGACTCACTCAGAATGACGCATGAGGGCAACGTTCAGGTCAAAGAAACTAAAGCTCTGGCGCTCATTCAGAAGTATGAGGCGTTCAAAATGGAAGAATCTGAATCCATTGAAACAATGTTCTCAAGATTCCAGATTCTGGTAGCTGGTCTCAAGGTTCTGGACAAAGGATACTCTACTGCTGACCATGTCAAGAAAATCATCAGAAGCTTACCCAAGCAGTGGAGACCAATGGTTACAGCTTTGAAGCTAGCAAAAGATCTCAACAAAATTACTCTGGAGGAACTTATCAGCTCCCTCAGGAGTCATGAGATAGAGCTAGAAGTTGACGAGCCTCAGAAGCAAGGTAAGCCTTTAGCATTGAAATCTAACAAAAAATCTGAGTCTAAAGTTTTGCAGGCAGTTGAAGAAACATCCGATGGATCCTCATCAGAAGAAGACGAACTCTCCCTCCTCTCCAGAAGAGTGAATCAACTGTGGAAGCAGAGGCAAAATAAGTTCATAAATCCCAGAAGATCTGATCAGAACGAGTCTTCTTCCAGATACAGAAGGATAGATTCTTCCTCTGGATACAGAAGATCTGAAGGCTCCTCAGGAAGCATAAAGCCAAACACCAAGGACATCATCTGCTATGAGTGCAATGAGCAAGGACACTACAAGAGTGACTGCCCAAAGCTTCAGAGGGAAAAGCCCAAAAAGAAGCTTGGAAGAGAAAAGAAGAAAAGTCTCATGGCTACATGGGATGACTCTGACTCGTCTGAAGCTGACTCAGAATCAGATGATGAGAGGGCCAACATAGCTCTCATGGCTAACATTTCAGAAGATAGTGAAGCTTCTGAATCAGACTCAGAATCAGATACTGAAGAGGTATTTCCTAACTTTGCTGTTAATTTTACCAAGGCTGAACTTGCTGAAAGCCTTAATGAGATTCTGGAAAGGTATCAGCAGATTAGAGTTAAATTCAGAGACCTGAAAAGGAATCTTGAATCTGACTCTAATAAGTCTGAGAGTCTCAAATTGGAGAATTCTGAGCTGAGAATCAAAATATCAAAATTAGAAAATACTTTACAAAACTCTCAGAAGGAACCAATTTCTGAAACTCCCAGCAACGCTGATGAGATCATCAAGGAGTATGATCACAGTTTCCAGAAGTTCCTTGCTAAAAGCATAGATAGAAGCAAAATGGCTTCAATGATCTATGGAGTTAGCAGAAACGGCAGGAAGGGAATAGGATACCAAGGTAAGGCTCCTACACCAAAGAATGTCATGGACTTAACCATTAAACACACTCCTCTGAATTCACATTTTGTGTATGGTCACACACATGATATTAAATACACTAGCAGTAAGTACTCTAAGAAACCAAAATTCAACCAGAGTTTTGGTAAATCTAACAAATCAGGACCCAAGAAAATCTGGGTACCTAAGGATAAAATAATACATGTTGCAGATATCTTTAGCAGCAAGTCAGAAACACCAGTCATGGTACCTGGACTCTGGCTGCTCGCGACACATGACGGGAAGAAGGCATATGTTCCAAAGCCTGGAACTTAAGCCTGGAGGCCACGTTGGCTTTGGAGGCAATCAGAGGGGAAAGATCATTGGCTCTGGAACTGTAGGTAATGGAAATCTTCCCTCTATTAATAATGTTCTTCTAGTAGATGGATTAATGCATAATCTGTTATCCATAAGTCAATTAAGTGATAACGGTTATGATATAATCTTTAATCAAAAATCATGTAAAGTTGTTAGTCAGAAAGATGGGACTATCCTGTTTAATGGTAAGAGGAAAAACAACATTTACAAAATCAAACTTTCTGAACTAAAGAGTCAGAATGTAAAGTGCCTTCTGTCTGTTAACAACGAGCAGTGGATCTGGCACAGAAGATTGGGACATGTTAGTATGAGAAGAATATCTCAGATTAACAAACTCAATCTGGTCAGAGGACTTCCTAACTTGAAGTTCAATTCAGATGCTCTGTGTGAAGCATGTCAGAAAGGCAAGTTTGCAAAACCTTCTTTTAAATCTAAAAATGTTGTTTCTACCTCTAAGCCATTAGAACTTCTGCACATTGACTTATTTGGACCAGTTAAAACTGCTTCAGTCAGTGGCAAGAAGTATGGGTTAGTAATCGTAGATGACTATAGCAGATGGACATGGGTAAAGTTCTTAAGACACAAGGACGAGTCACACTTTGTGTTTGTTACCTTCTGTAACCAAGTTCAGAATGAAAAGGATCTTAGAATCGTTAAAGTCAGAAGTGATCATGGTGGAGAATTTGAAAACAAAGACTTTGAGTCATTCTTTAATGACAGAGGCATTCTGCATGATTTCTCTTGTCCTAGAACTCCCCAACAAAATGGAGTTGTAGAACGAAAGAACAGAACATTGCAAGAAATGGCCAGAACCATGATCAATGAGACAAACGTTGCTAAGATCTTCTGGGCAGAGGCAATAAACACAGCGTGCTACATTCAGAATAGAATCTCAATAAGACCTATTCTGGAAAAGACTCCATATGAATTGTGGAAGAACAGAAAGCCCAACATTTCATATTTTCATCCATTTGGATGTACCTGTTTTATGTTAAATACAAAGAATTATTTGAACAAGTTTGACTCTAAAGCACAGAAGTGTATTATGTTAGGATACTCTGAACGCTCAAGAGGGTACAGAGTATACAATACAGAAACACAGATTGTGGAAGAATCAATCAGTGTTCGTTTTGATGATAAGCTTGACTCTGAAAAGTCAAAGCAGAATGAAGTTTTTGCAGGTATGGAAATTGAATTTACAGGTTCTGAAGACAAGTCATCAGAAGCTCTCAACACAGACACTCCTTCAACGTCTGAAAAGAGCACTGCTAGCAATCCTACAACAGCTGCTGATCAACCTCAGAAGAGATTACCCAGAAGCAGTTTGGATCACCCAGAAGAGACTATCTTAGGAAGAAAGGAAGATCCAATCAGAACAAGAGCAAGCTTCAGAAACTCTGAAGAAACCCTTTTGGGACTTGTGTCTCTGATTGAACCTTCTTCTATTGATGAAGCACTTCTAGATAATGACTGGATTCTGGCAATGCAAGAAGAGCTGAATCAATTCACCAGAAATGACGTATGGGATCTTGTCCCCAGACCAAAAGGATTCAACGTCATTGGAACAAGATGGGTCTTCAGAAACAAGCTAAATGAACAAGGTGAAGTCATCAGAAACAAAACACGACTGGTTGCACAAGGTTATAGTCAGCAAGAGGGGATAGACTATACAGAAACCTTTGCTCCAGTCGCCAGGTTAGAATCTATCAGACTTTTAATTTCATTTGCTGTTAATAGAGGCATCACTCTGTATCAGATGGATGTCAAGAGTGCATTCTTAAACGGTTATATAGAAGAAGAGGTTTATGTGCACCAACCCCCTGGTTTTGAAAATACAAAACATCCAGAACATGTTTTCAAACTAAAGAAGTCACTATATGGTCTGAAACAAGCTCCCAGAGCTTGGTATGAAAGGCTAAGTAACTTTCTGTTAGAAAATGAATTCACCAGAGGGAAGGTGGACACTACCTTATTCTGTAAATCAATTAAGAATGACATCTTAGTATGTCAAATTTATGTTGATGATATTATTTTTGGTTCTACTAATCCTTCTCTTGGAAGAAAATTTGCTAAGTGTATGCAGGCAGAATTTGAGATGAGCCTCATGGGGGAACTGAAATTCTTTCTTGGAATTCAGATCAATCAAACTCCAGAGGGAACTTACATTCATCAGAGCAAATACATCAGAGATCTTCTGAAGAAATTTGACCTCTCAGAATGTAAGCCATCAAAGATTCCAATGCATCCCACGTGCATTCTGGAAAGAGAAGAGGTAAGCAAAAATGTAGAACAGAAAGTCTACAGAGGTATGATTGGCTCTCTCCTTTATCTGACAGCTTCAAGACCTGATATATTATTCAGCGTTTGTATTTGTGCTAGATTCCAATCAGATCCTAGAGAATCTCACTTAACAACTTTTAAGCGAATTTTCAAGTATCTGAAAGGTACTACTAATCTGGGTTTGTTTTATAGAAAATCTAGTGATTACAGTTTAGTAGGCTACTGCGATGCTGACTTTACTGGAGACAGAGTGGAGCGTAAAAGTACTTCTGGAAGCTGTCAGTTTCTGGGAGAAAATCTGATCTCTTGGTCCAGCAAAAGGCAATCAACAATTGCGCTATCAACAGCAGAAGTTGAGTACATAGCAGCAGCAGGATGTAGCACACAAATGCTCTGGATGAAAAGTCAGCTTGAAGACTTCCAGATTTTTGAGAGTAACATTCCTATACTCTGTGATAATACTTCTGCTATTTGCTTAAGTAAGAATCCCATTTTACATTCTAGAGCTAAGCATATAGAAATAAAACATCATTTCATTAGGGACTATATTCAGAAAGGAATTTTGAATTTAAAATTTATAGATACAGACCATCAATGGGCTGATATCTTCACTAAACCCCTGTCTGAAGATAGGTTCAATTTCATTCTGAAACATCTCAGCATGAAAATCTGCCCAGAGTGAAAATGTTTTAATTCCATATATTTATCTTCAGAATGTATTTGTTTTACTGTGAACTTCTGATCAATCTCTTTTCAGAAAGATAGAATATGCAGATTGTATCAGATGCTAGTCTAAAGATCTGAGAGTCTAAGCTCAAAGATAGACGTGTTGATCACTACATCAAACAAGTGTCATCCAATCATCAGCATATCTCTGAAGCAGAACGCGTGCACGCTTCTGAGAAGGCAAAACACTGATTGGGTGCATTGAGACACATGTCTGGTAACCGTTTTAAGTATCTTTCTCAAATCCCCCAAAATCAGCAAGCATTAAATGAAAGTAATCATATTTTTAAAACGTAATCATGATTTTATTTCTCTTTCTTGAAAACGTTTACAATTTCAAAATATTCTGAAGCCTATTTAAACACGTTAACCTCTCACTTTAATCTTTTACAGTTTCTCATTATTTCTCAAGTATTCTCTGCATTTTTCTGTGTTCATCTCTCTCAAACCCATTTTCTCAGTTTTTCTCAAAAATCCTTAAGTGTGAACATGGCCACCTCCAGCAGTGCTTCTGCAGGTTCTCAGAAGAAAGCATCATCTGAACAGTATCAAGTGCCATTCAGAACACTCCTCACTCCTGTGAAGAATCTTGAAGTGTTATCTGAATTGATCATTGATTTTGGAAGTCTGAAGGAAAACGACTTTGACTTAACATAAGAAGTTAGGGTACAGAAATGGGAAAGGTATTTTGACAGATTGGTTGGACCAACATTCCCAATGTTAGTCAAGGAGTTCTGGATTCATGCAACTGCTTCAACGCATCAAGTCACCTCCTACATTATGGGGAAGAAGATTGTGATCACTGAGGATCACATAGCAAGGTTAATTGGTTACAGTGGCGGTGGCGTCCGCTGTATTGATATGGCTGAGAGATGTGCTGACGTGGGCGTCATAGCAGAAAGGATTTTCACCCATGGGGTGCCCAGCAGCAAGATCAGAGATCTGAAGGATCACCACAGAGTTTGGGCGAAGATAATTCTGGGGTGTTTTAATCATAGGAAGCCAACCAGTTCCCCTGATTACATAAATGTAGATCAGCAGTTTCTGATCTATTTTATCAATCAGAAGGTAAAAATCAACTTGGCTCATCTTCTGTTTAATCACCTCAGAACAAGCGTGAAGGAAACCAGGGAAGAAGAAAGAACAAAGAGGGATTGGATACCCTTTGGAAGGTTGATATCAGATATTCTGACAGAGAATAGGCTGATAGAGCACCTGATAGAAGCTCAAGAGTTAAGCACCATTGAACCAACGGTTGGGAAGCCTCTGAACGCAAAGAACTTGAAGAAAATGAAGTTAATAGAAAATATCAAAAAGGAACCCAGCGCTACTCCTATTGCTGATATCACCAGCAAAAGAGTCCCACTGAGTGACTTTCCTCTATTTTCTGAGATAGAATCCAAACCAGTGGTGGTTCTCAGATATCTGGACGCGTGCAAAGCTGATGGTACAGATCCAAATCTGAATATCAAAGATCTGCACCAACCTCAACCAGAAGTTACACTGAAGAAGACGAAGAAAAGAAAGGCACCTTCAGAAGGATCATCCCAGCAGACACCCAAGAAAAGAGGTAATTTATCTGCCGCTTCTGTTTTAAATTCTTCTACTATTCCAGCATCAATCCCATCTCAAACCTCTCATAGAATCTCAATCCCCATCCCAACAATAGATGAAACTGAACCAGAAGATGACCCTTCTGAGGCACTACAACTCAGAAGACCCCGAACCAAACATCCCAAACCAACAATCTCAACAACATCAGCAATTGACAAAGTGCTATCTGACATTGATCAACACACCTCTGATCACCCCTCCAATAATCCAAACTCTGAACCACAAATTGTCCAATCTCCACAACCAGAACAACCTCTCTCACCCATTCCAAAAGAACCTCTTATCCCTGAACAACCAGAAATTCCTCCTCCTTCTCCACAACCAGCAATTCCTTCTCCCTCTCCTCAACCAGAAATTCATCCACCATCACCTCAACCATCACCTCAACCTGAGTTTCATCACTCTGAAACTCAAACTCCTCCACCTTCTGAACCTCATTCACCTTAATCATCTGAACCACAACCTCTGGCAATCCAGCTGCCATGTGGAACAACAGTCACCATGGCCCAGCTGCCATCCTCGCCAGAATCTACACCACCAAATACTCCCAAAACCCCAAACAGTCCAATCATTATTTCTGATTCTCCCACTCCATCTCCAAAACAAACAGCTCCCAAGCAAACCACCGAAAACCCCAGTAGGACCTTCATAGATTTAACAATCCTTGACCGTCTTGCTGATCTGAAAAATAAAATAGCCATTCCAAAACCAAAACAGCCAGATGTTGGCTCTGGTATTATGAATTTTGAAACAGGTTTGCAGCAGTGGATTGCTTCTCTGAAGCAAGTCTGTCCTGGAATGATTAACCCAGCTGCCTCTGACCAGCTCTAGTCACAATTCAAAATTTGGGTACGTGCTGAAGCCCTCAAGTTGCAGGATATCAACTATGAGCAGGCACAACAGAACTTCAGCAAGCTGCTGAAGGAAGTTGGAAGTCAGCTGCTGAAAGAAGACGTGCTCCCTCTGGATAGTGAGCCATGGTCTGAGAAACAGCCAGCTTCAAAGGTGCAATCAGAAGAAGACAAGACTATTCAAGCTGAAGCAAGTCAAGCAGAAGATGTTGCAGAAAGCTCTCAGAAGCTTCCTGCTTCTGATGTTTCTCAAGCTGCCTTGGACAGGCAGACTCTGGAAGAGCTGAAGCTGAATGACATGCGTCTGCAGCAAAGGATGGATGAAAATGACCAGAAGATGAAAGAAAGGATGGATGTGCAGGATAGCAAGATAGACACATTTGTCAGCATGGTGCACAAGCAGAATGAGACTGCTGATCAGATCAAAGCCATGCTGGAGAACCTGTTCACACGCCTTCCTCCCCAACCTTAGTTTTTTCATTCATGTCTTTTTCATGTTTTCTTTGGTTATCTGTTGTACTGTTTTGTTTGATTCTGAACTTTTTAATATGACAAGTTTTTCTGTTCTAAATGTTTTAGCACATCACTTACACTTTTTGATTGCTGACAAAAAGGGGGAGAACAAGAATGATATTTTAAATAATAACAGATTACTAAGACAGAAAATCTCAAACATTCTAACTCTGATATACTTGAAAATGTTTTCTGTTTTTGCTTAAGTCTACAGGTACAAGAATGCTTCCTAACTCACTGAAGACTAAAGCTCTGATACTCTGATCCAAAGCAAAGATCTGATGAAGCTCTGATGTTCTGATATGAAGCTCTGCTCTGATATTCTGATCTAAAGCTTCTGATAGTCAAAGCTCTGATATTCTGATGTTCAAAGAAAGGCAATAAAAAAAATCTGATCCTGAAGAACTCTTGGAATTATAAAGGGAAGTAATAAATTCAGGGGGAGTATTTCTCAACTCTGATATCTCTTTATCCCTTATCTTTGATAACTTCTTACTCTGATACATCTCATCATTTAGTTATCTCTGATACTTTTCGCGTTATTTCAATAAAAAATATCTAGTTTTTGTCATCATCAAAAAGGGGGAGATTGTTAGAACAAAGTTTGAATCTACTACCCTATGTTTAAGTTTTGATGATAACAAAATGAAAGGATACATTAATTATGTGATTCATATAAGAACTATTTGCTACCTAAAATATTACGTTATGTTTTGTAGAAACTCTGATAGGTATCAGCAAGAGCACACCTAATCAGCATCAGAATATTGGTCATCGACGTAAGCATCAGAAGATGCTATATCAGAATACCAGATTCAGAAGAATAACTCACGCGTATGCTGAAGCTTGATGAACAGAACTGCGCTCAACACTCTGATCAAGACAACAACAGTTCATCAGCAGTTAAGCAGAGTCAGAATGAAGCCAAGCCAGAACATGCTTTAAGTAGCAACGGTATTGTGCATTGAAAGCATATTATTACCAACGGCATCATTCCAGACAAGATCTGCTCAATAAGGAAAGTTTGTTATTGGCATTGAATCAAGTTTATTGCTCCAACGTTCAACAATCTCAGTGCTATATAAATAAGACTATGAAGATTGAATTGGCTAATGCTCTCCAACATATTACACGCCTAAAAGCTAATCATAATCTTCCTTCTCTCAGTTTGCTAAACGCTACATATCTCCTTACTCAATCATTGTTTAGCAATCTAGTTTCATAAGCTTAAGTTGTGTAACATCACAGTTGTGATACAGTTTTGTAGAAAACATTCACACACCTAGTTTTATCTTCTTTGTAAGAAAGTGTTTCCTTGACAAACCGGATTGTGGTTTGCATCAAGAAGGCTTTAGCAGTTGTTAAAGCAGATTGTAATATTCAGTTGAATATAGTGGATTAAGACCTCGTTGGAGAGAGGCGAAATCACCTTGACGGGTGGACTGGAGTAGTTTGAGATCAAACGAACCAGGATAAAAATATCTTGTTCATTGCATTAAGTTTCAGTTTTACAATTCAACCCCCCCTTCTTGTGTTTTTCACTTCTTCAACAACATGTTATGGTTTGGTTGGATTACAAAAATCAAACTATGTCAAGTACTCTATAGTCCCAAGATGAAGTACCAAAGTTGCTGGTATAGAGGAGCTATTTCCCATGATTTATGGTGGAGTATAATCAGCAACAAGCAAGGTATGGGCTTAAGACAAACTTTGTACAAAAAGCTTGTTTTTCAAGAATAGCAATGATGCCTTTATGCTATAAATGGAAAGATCTTTTGGACAATGGTTTAAACACTTGGGTAATAGTTCAAGCTCTTGTGTAAACATTAAATTATGAAGAGATTTGCAAGCAAGGAGGCCTGCAACATAAGATTATGCAGCAAATTATAAGAGTTTTGTTATGTGTTCTTCACTAAAATGACTTGCAACTCAATAATGGATGCTCAACTTCATGCTCTTGAATCTCCTAGCTCAAATATGATAAATTCATGCTCTTGGATGTTTTGGAAAGCTTGAAACACCCTCTACAACTTTCATGATTACCACTTTTGTTAAATCAAACTGGAACTTGATGAAAATTGGCGAAGAAGTTGGGATAAAAACCTGACCAAAACTGCTGAAAATTTCTCTAAGTGTTAAATGAAAATGTCATGGCTTCATGAATTTATAACTTGAAATACAAGCATATTTAGGAGAAGTTGTGTAAATAAATGTTGTATATATCATGGATATCTACAACTTTCATGTTGGAAGTTTCTCTTGAATCATCTTGCATCATAGTGAAAATTTTGCTCAAAGTTATGAAAAAACATGAAATTTCCAACACTTAGAAAAATTTCTAAGTTTAGAAATTTTGACTTTTCAAAATGAAATCTTGACTTTTTGATTTCTTGATGAATAAGTTTCATATTTTGACATGTTTTGATGAATTATGATCTTTTGCACTTGATTTTGACCAAAGAGTCAAAGTTTGACTTTTCAGTATACAATTGACTTTTGATCAGTTGATTGCAAAATTCATCTGTCAATCCAATGGACTTGCAATGTTTTGAACCATGTTATTAGATAAAATGATGCAATTGGACTCTTGAGATCATGCCTTAAACCAATTGATCATTTGCTAGGTCAAAAATCAGAAATTGCCCTTTCCCAATCAAAACCCTAATTTTGACCATTTTGCCCTTTTGGAGATTTGATCAAATTTCTTGAGGAATTATGGTCCAAACTTGATCAAATGATACCTATGAGTTTGAAATGTTGACGTGGATAAAAAATTATGAAGTTTGACTGTAAATTGGCTATGGTTGACTTTTTCCCCAATATAGTTGATTTTTAGGTCAACTGCCCAATTGACTGATCAAAAATGTGATCCAAGGCTTGAAACTTGGCATGAGTAATCTTTGGGGTCCATAATGATACATGGAAATCATAT
Source organism: Vicia faba (assembly GCA_948472305.1). Taxonomy (NCBI): domain Eukaryota; kingdom Viridiplantae; phylum Streptophyta; class Magnoliopsida; order Fabales; family Fabaceae; genus Vicia; species Vicia faba. The sequence continues at coordinate 929,834,239 of OX451738.1, read as the reverse complement.
GGGGAATTGGAAGTCCAAAAATCCTTGTGCAAACTCAAACCCTAATTTTGGTCATCAGTGCTTAAGGAGGTGTCTTGAGCTGATCAAACCTTAATTCAGTCTTGAGTCAAGGGAGATCTTTGTGAGAAAATTCTTGAGAAGTGAGAGGGAAAATTTTGGGGTATAACAGTTGCCCATGTTCAATCTTCTTAAACCTGAAGAGTTAGATTGGCGAGTTTTTCCATTCGTGACTCAAAGGTGGAAGATGATTGGACACTAGAGTGCCCAGAAATTTGCACTCGGTGATGTCATGGTTGAGGGAATGGGCTTAAAGATGCCATTTGGAGAGGTGATAGAATGTTGTGGGAGATGGGCTTAAAGATGCCATCCAAGAGTGATTGTTGAATTGTAATTTGTAAGCTGAAAGAATGAGTATCAGAATTGCGTCCGTGTCTAGAGCGTGTCTGAACTGTATCTGAAAGTTGAATCTGAATGAGTATCAGGATGGCATCCATATATAGAGCGTATCTGAACTGTATCTGAAAGCTGAATCTGAATGAGTATCAGGATGGCATCCATATCTGGAGCGTATTTGAACTGTATCTGAAAGCTGAATCTGAATGAGTATCAGGATGGCATCCGTATCTGAAGCGTATCTGAACTTTATCTGAATTTGAAATCTAAATGAGTATCAGAATGGCATCCGTATCTGGAGCGTATCTCAATTTGAAATCTGAATGAGTATCAGAATGGCATCCGTATCTGGAGCATATCTGAATTTGAAATCTGAATCAGTATCAGAATGGCATCCGTATTTGGAGCGTATTTGAACTGTATCAAAAGGTTGAATCTGAATGAGTATCAGAATGGCATCCGTGTCTGGAGCGTATCTGAACTGTATCAAAAGGTTGAATCTGAATGAGTATCCGGATGGCATCCGTATCTAGAGCGTATCTGAACTGTATCAAAAGGTTGAATCTGAATGAGTATCAGAATGGCATATGTGTCTGGGGTGTATCTGAACTGTATCATGTTTTGAATATTGTTAATGGTAGATGTTAATCTTATCCTGAAAAGGGTAAAATTTTAGCTAAAATGCAAAGTCATGTTGCATGAAATGTATGATGTGATGCATTTTCTTTATCAATGTTTATGATATAAGGATGCAATGTATGCGTATATGAGCTAATTTGCTGCATTGTAGTTGGATTGGGGAAAATAAATCCCTGACTGTTGTTGAGGATATGTAAGTCTTCATGCTTTTAAGTCGAAGTATTGATGAATTTCCGTTTTGAGAAATAAACTCCGTTGTAAGGGAAATGCCATGTGCTGCTTGTAAAATCCTATTGGGGAATCCTGAGAAATTTGACGACTTCTACTGGGGATCAATAATTTGAAAATTTGTTCCTTTGGGGATTTAAACGACATGCTGCAGGGGATTACCTATGGAATAGCCTAGAGATATTTTCCTATCCTTTCAACCCATCACTAATTGCCTCTTTTCATTTTTTTTATCTGTAAACAATAATTATGTTCAAATGCATGTGCTCAACAATGAATCATTGGACGTTTTTGTAAACAAAACAAGCGTAAAGAATAGACAAATAGTTTTTGCACTTTCAAAGGAATATTTTGTATTGACTTTGAATAAGTATTTTTGTACAAGGAGACAAACATTCTAGTAAGATAATGCTGTCGTGAAAAAAGAGAAATTTGATACAAAGAAAAGATACCTATGTGTAATAATCCCATGGGGTTTCCATCCTGCTATAGCCTTCATATCTCCGAGCGTCTTGTTTATTTGTTGCCTTGTCTGAAGATGATTGAATTTGACCTGAACCTCTGAGTTTGTCAGTGAAAGCCAAAGTTTGTCCATAAAGTGATCCAACGGGACATAGTCGTACGCCTTTATTCCCTAACTTTTGCCTGGACCGCCCTTTCGGGTTTTCAGTCCACCGGGAAACCCTTTTTTCCCAAGTCGCCCTTTCAAGTTTTCAACTTGCCGGGTATACAGATTTTTTTGTTTTATCCCTAACTTTTTCTAGAAACTTTTGGTTCGCTGGGATGCCCTTATTTTGCCTAGGTGTGTCAACCTAGCGGGTCTCTTATGCATAGTATCTTTTGACTATGTCCGTGTTCGCAGGATGTGGCAGGTCGTCGCCATCCATGGTGGTCAAGATCATTGCCCCACCGGAGAATATGTTTTTGACTACAAATGGTCCTTCATAGGTAGGAGTCCATTTGCCCCTGGGATCACCTTGTGGCAAGATGATGCGTTTGATCACTAGATCCCCAACTTGATACACTTGGCGTCTGACTTTTTTGTTGAAAGCCTTGATCATCCGTTTTTGATACATTTGACCATGTCAAACAGTAGTAAGTCTCTTCTCATAAATCAAGCTCAGTTGATCAAGTCGACTCTGGATCCAACCGTCTTCGTTCAGTCCTGCACCTTTCATAATCCTCAGAGAGGGGATCTGAACCTCGATAGGCAAGACAGCCTCCATGCCGTAAACCAAAGAATAGGGTGTTGCCCCGGTTGATGTGCGAGTCGTGGTACGATATCCGTGGAGAGCGAATGGTAACATCTCATGCCAGTCTTTGTATGTGACTGTCATTTTTTGTATGATCTTTTTAATGTTTTTATTTGTAGCTTCGACAGCACCATTCATCTTTGGTCGATAGGGAGAAGAATTGTGATGCTAAATCTTGAATTGCTCGCACAAGGCGGTGATCATAGTGTTATTGAGATTTGTACCATTTTCAGTGATGATTCTTTCCGGGATACCGTACCGGCAGATAAGGTTTTGCTCGATGAAATGGGCAACAACATTCTTGGTAACAGAGGCGAAGGAGGTTGCTTCAACCCACTTTGTAAATTAGTCAATGGCCACTAGGATGAAGCGGTGTCCATTGGAGGTTGTCGGCTTGATTTCCCCGATCATATCAATCCCCCACATAACAAAGGGCCAAGGAGCCGTCAAGACGTTCAGAGGAACCGAAGGTACGTGCGCCTTGTCAGCATAAATCTGACACTTATGGCAGGTTCGAGAGTGTTGATAACAATCTGCTTCCATGGTAGACCAGTAGTAGCCTGCCCGTAAGATTTTCTTTGCCATCGTATGCCCACTGAAATGGGTGCCAAAAGTTCCTTTATGCAATTCAGCCATGATCCTTTCAGCTTCAACCTTATCTACGCACTGAAGTAATACAGAGTCATGATTGCGTTTGTACAAGATGCCGTTACTAAGGAAGAACTTAGCAGAAAACATTCTTAAGAACTTCTTATCATTGATTGAAGCTCCTTCTGGATATTCTTGAGCTTCGAGATACCTCTTGACTTCGTGAAACCAAGGCTGGTCCACTACTTCTTCAATATTAATCTCGTGACAGTGTGCTGGTTCATCCCTTCGTTCAATGGTGATCTGGGGAGCCTCGTTATCCCATTTAAGTTTAAACATAGATGACATTGTGGCCAGTGCTTCTGTTATCTGATTTTCTTCTCGCGGGAAATGCTCGAAGGTAATCTTCTCAAAGTGTGGGAGCAATGTCAAAACATGTTCTTTATAAGGGATAAGGTTAGGGTGTTTGGTGTCTCATTCCCCTTTGATCTGGCTAATGACTAAAGCTGAATCTCTGAATACATTTAAAGATTTGATCCCCAAGTCTATGGCAGCTTTGAGACCAAAGATTAACGCTTCGTATTCCACCATGTTATTTGTACAGTTGAAGCAGAGTCTTGCAGTAAAGGGAGTGTGACATCCTTCCGAAGATATAAGTATAACACCAATACCATTGCTAAGTGCGTTGGATACCCCATCAAAGAACAGGGTCCATCGGGATCCTTGTTCAGGTACGTCATATGGCCTGAATTCTTTACAGTTGTCTAACGTCATGATGTCTTCATCCAGAAATTCGAATTTCATGGACTGGTAGTCTTCTACAGCTTGGTGTGCAAGATGATTGGCTAATACACTGCCCTTTATTGCTTTCTGGGTGGTATATTGTATGTCATGTTCTGTCAGGATCATCTGCCATCTTGTTATTCTCCCATAGAGAGCAGGCTTCTCGAAGATATATTTTATCGGATCCATTTTAGATATCAACAGGGTAGTGTGATGCGGTGGGAGAACTGACTTGAGGGTTTTGCGTTTTATCGCAAATGTTGCGGTTAGCAAGAGTTGCCATCGACTTTTCTTTTATCCAAAAGGAAAGGTGAAAAATCACAGGAAATACCTTTGAGATTGTTTCTTGAGTTCGGGGGGTAGATTATGAAAAGGGAAGGTATTAGCACCCTTTTCATCCATGTTTTTCCATGGGCTCTTAGTTACTCGCTTGATCACTTGCTTTTTGTTTGAATGTGCTTTGTGGTGTGGTTTTTGAAAGTATTTTAAAAAATGTAACTTTGTAATGATTCTCGTTTCTATAAGAATGTATACAAAGTGTTTGTTTCGAAAATAGTTCAAAGATGTGTTTGTGAGATGTGTTTTGAAAGTATTTTGAAAATGTAACTTTGTAATGATTCTCGTTTCTATAAGAATCTATACAAAGTGTTTGTTTGAAAATAGTTCAAAGATGGAATGTAGGTGTATAAAATGTTTTATTGTGAGCAAGCGAGTAACCGAGAGCGAACCTACCTACTCGAAAGGTCTTAGATATGCTTTTCCTCCTCCTTTAGATATTGCTATCTTACCATTGTTTTGGTAAGAAGCCCCATCGTTGGATGTGAAGGGACGGGCGTATGGGTCATCGTATGACCATGATAGCAATGTTGTGAGATGACTTATCACTTTTTTTTAGGGACTAAGATCATTTTGAAAGGCAATTTTGATAGTGTCATCGAGGGACTGTGATCTTGTATTTCGATTGTTTTTTATAAGACACCCACATGCATAACATGGCCATTTTTGTAAGGCAACAAGTGAGATTACCCTAAGGGTGCATGTGTGCAAGTGTGTTTGATTGCATGCATTTGTCTTTGATTCTTGATGGTCTACTTGTTGGTTTTATCTTGCCATACACGCCTAATTACTATACAGTATAAGGAAAACAGTAAATTGCGGAAAATGAAATTCTACGCTATTACAATATTTTGGGGATGGGGGTACATATGTACGAATGGGGGTTGCAAGTAAAAATAAGTCCTAAGTTATTATTACAACCATATTGAAATGTATAAGAATGTGCAAGGAAATGGACTTGTTTAGAAAATGTTTTTGTCTTAAGGAAATAAATTAAAAGGAAAATATTTTTATGTTTTTATGTAAATATAAAAAAAAGAGTTAATATTAAAAATGATGAAAAAAGAAAATAAATGAAGGATAAAAATAGTGCTGCTGCAAGCAAAAATAACAAGGATCAGAAGTTCTGGAGTCAGTCGCATGGTGACTCAGAAGGAAGCGTCAGAATCAGAAGTTCTAGATTGGTATACTCTGAGATCCTGCATGAAATGTTAGAGGACAGACGCAAAAGTTCTGGGTGGTGTTTAGCCAGTGAACCAAAAGTTAGAAGTTCTGTATTACACTAAAACAGTGAGCAAACGTCATCAGTTAAGTACATTGTTAGCATGTGAAAGTCATAAACTCTGAGTGTTTGAAAACAACTGATGGAAACATCAGAAGTTCAGTGTATTTGACATGTGAGGAGAACTCATAAGTTCTGTGTTGTATTATAATAGTGAGTAAAAAACAGAATTTTTGTATTACGTTTCAACTCTTAATCAGCACATCAGCAATTTATTCAGTTCAGTAGGTCAGAATGATCACATCACAACAAATCATACAAGTTCCAATCCTAAGTCTGAGCCTAGCATTATTCTAGAAGTTCTGGTCCATAGTTTTTCTATTCATACAATGATATATACAACATTAATACTATGATATTTACATGTTAATGATGTTCAAAATGAAAAGCAAGTAAAGTCAATAAGACATACCTGGAGCGCGCTTGGAACTTTGAGTGGCTGCCTTTGGATGTTCTGAGTCAGCAAGGGTGATGGAGCATGGGTTGTGTTCTTTGATTCAAAAGGAAGAATAAAGGTTTGTTTTTGTGTATGAGAAATCTGTATTTTTATGAAGGTTTCACAACTTCCTTTTCTCTCTTTTGATAGTTCTTCCTTTCCAAAAGCCAGCCCCTTGAACGTGTAATGGAGCCAAGTATTTATAGATGAATTTGCTGTGATTTGAGGGAAAAAACAAGTGGGATTTGAACCTGTTTTGGCATCCTGTTCTTTTGCTTTTTCATCACAGTTTTCGTATGCTAGTTTGGTGTAATCATGAGATGCAGGAGTAGGCTGAACCAGCTGTTGGTCATAGGTCTGCAGCAAATTATATAAGCAAGGTTTTTGGGATTTGGTCAAGTTCTGACCAAAGCGTTGAAAATAGCCTTCATGTGCTGAAGCGCTGCCTTGTCTTTGAAGCAAGCATGGTGGCTGTCAACCGGAATTAAGGAAAAGCAAAGTTGTTTTCCTAAGACAGTAGAGGTACACGTGGTGAAGATCCTTTGGATAAAGACTCAGAAGGTGGTTGTGAGCATTAAATGAGCATTAAATGACGATGAGACTTATCACAACCAAAAATCCTGCAACGTGAAACTCTACACAAAGGCTTAGTTCTGTATCAGAAGTTCTGCTTCAGCGTAGCATCCCATCTTCTGATCCTCTTAACTTCTGGCTCCTGCATGTTCTGAAGGAGCTTTCAGGCTTCGTATTACGCTTTATTACCTTCTTTGTATTACCCTAGCAAACTCTGACTGAACTTGCGTAGATACTGAAGAGCCATGTTCTGACTGAAGACTATGTGTTGAACCATATTCACAACTTCTGACTGCACCTGCCTGGAGGCTGGCTCAGAAGTTCTGAAGTGTTATTTTTCTTAAATACTTAGAAAAATCCCAAGTACTTAGAAATTTGGCTTTTCCAGAGTAAATTTGACTTTTGAACCTTTTGATGATACAAACTTCATATTCCAACATGTCTTGATGAAGTATGATTTTTGAGATTTGATTTTGATCCAAAAGTCAAAGTTTGACTTTCCTGTGTGCCAAATGATCATTTTGCCCTTGTGAGTGATTTACTTGAAAAAATGATAATTCGAGGCTTGGAATTGGATGGAAGCAAACTTGAAGATCCAAGGTGATTCCTTGAGAAATGAAAGGGCCAATTTTGGGGTACAACAACTGCCCCTGTTCAATCTTCTTACACCTGAAGAGTTAGATTGGTAATTCTGCCATTCGTGACTTGAAGGTGGAAGATGATTGAACACTAGAATGCCCGAAAAATTTGCACTCCAAGATGTGTTAGTTGATTATGTGGGGAATGGGTTTAAAGATGCCATTTGGATATATAATAGATAGTTGTTGGAGATGGGCTTAAAGATGCCATCCAGAAATGATTGTTGGCCTGTATCTGTAAGCTGAAACTGAATGATTATCAGAGTGGCATTCGTATCTGGATCATATCTGGACTGTATTTGAATGAGTGACAGAATGACATCTGAATCTAGATCGTATCTGGACTGTATTTGAATGAGTGACAGAATGACATCCGAATCTGGATCATATCTGGACTGTATCAAAAGGTTGAAATTGAATGAGTATCAGGATGGCATCCGTATCTGGAGCGTATCTGAATTGTATCAAAAGGTTGAAATTTAATGAGTATCAGGATGGCATCCGTATCTGGAGCGTATTTGAACTGTATCAAAAGGTTGAAATTGAATGAGTATCAGAATGGCATCCGTATCTGGAGCGTATCTGAACTGTATCAAAAGGTTGAAATTGAATGAGTATCAGGATGGCATCCGTATCTGGAGCGTATCTAAACTGTATCAAAAGGTTGAAATTGAACGAGTATCAGGATGGCATCCGTATCTGGAACGTATCTGAACTGTATCAAAAGGTTGAAATTGAATGAGTATCAGGATGGAATCCGTATCTGGAGCGTATCTGAACTGTATCAAAAGGTTGAAATTGAATGAGTATCAGGATGGCATCCGTATCTGGAGCATATCTGAAATGTATCAAAAGGTTGAAATTGAATGAGTATCAAGATGGAATCCGTATCTGGAGCGTATCTAACTGTATCAAAAGGTTGAAATTGAATGAGTATCAGGATGGCATCCGTATCTGGAGCGTATCTGAACTGTATCAAAAGATTGAAATTGAATGAGTATCAGTATGGCATCCGTATCTGGATCATATCTGAACGGTATCAAAAGGTTGAAATTAAATGAGTATCAGTATGGAATCCGTATCTGGAGCGTATCTGAACTGTATCAAAAGGTTGAAATTGAATGATTATCAGGATGGCATCCGTATCTGGAGCGTATCTGAATTGTATAAAAAGGTTGAAATTGAATGAGTATCAGGATGGCATCCGTATCTGGAGCGTATCTGAACTGTATCAAAAGGTTGAATATGAATGAGCATCAGGATGGCATCCGTATCTGGAGCGTATCTGAACTGTATCAAAAGGTTGAAATTGAATGAGTATCAGGATGGCATCCGTATCTAGAGCGTATCTAAATTGTATCAAACGTTGAATCTTTGGTTGCCTGTCATCAACTGGAAGAAATAAATCTAGCCAGAGAAGGTCTTTGGTCGCCTGTTTTAACTGGAAGAAATAAATCTAACCAGAGAAGGTCTTTTATCGCCTGTTTTAACTGGAAGAAATAAATCTAACTAGAGAAGGTCTTTTTTGATAATGATGTGTGATGAAGGAATCTGAGACGATTACCACCTCAACAGGATGATGAAGGAATCTTGGATGACTTCTACCTCAGCAGGATAATGAAGGAATCTTGGACTACTTCTACCTCAACAAAATGATGAAGGAATCTTGAGATGACTACTACCTCAGCAGATGATGAAGGAATCTTGAGACGACTACTACCTCAAACAGAATGATGAAGGAATCTTGAGATGACTACTACCTCAGCAGATGATGAAGGAATCTTGAGACGACTACTACCTCAGCAGGATGATGAAGGAATCTTGGATGACTTCTACCTCAGCAGGATGATGAAGGAATCTTGGATGACTTCTACCTCAACATAATGATGAAGGAATCTTGAGACGACTACTACCTCAAACAGAATGATGAAGGAATCTTGAGATGACTACTACCTCAGCAGATGATGAAGGAATCTTGAGACGACTACTACCTCAAACAGATGATGATGAAGGAATCTTGGGACGACTACTACCTCAGCAGAATGATGAAGGAATCTTGAGATTACTACTACCTCAGTAGATGATGAAGGAATCTTTGGCGACTGCTACTGCAAAAGGTAATGAAGGAATCTTTGACGACTGCTACTCCAAAAGGTAATGAAGGAATCTTTGGCGACTGCTACTCCAAAAGGTAATGAAGGAATCTTTGACGACTGCTACTCCAAAAGGTAATGAAGAAATCTTTGACGACTGCTACTCCAAAAGGTAATGAAGGAATCTTTGGCAACTGCTACTCCAAAAGGTAATGAAGGAATCTTTGACGACTGCTACTCCAAAAGGTAATGAAGAAATCTTTGGCGACTGCTACTCCAAAAGTTAATGAAGGAATCTATGGTGACTGCTACTCCAAAAGGTAATGAAGGAATCTTTGACGACTGCTACTCCAAAAGGTAATGAAGGAATCTTTGGCGACTGCTACTCCAAAAGGCAATGAAGGAATCTTTGACGACTGCTACTCCAAAAGGTAATGAAGGAATCTTTGGCGACTGCTACTCCAAAAGGTAAAGATAACCTTTATCTGTCGATCGATCCTTCCTGAAAAGGTAAAGAGTTAGTTGTATGCAATGTCATGATGTATGCATTGTGTAATGATGTTCTCAAAATAAATGAGATTTATGTTATATGTATTTTGTATGTGTATGTTATGAATGTTATTGAGATGTAAGTGTGTCTTCAAACTTTGCTCAAAATGTTTCCACCGGGGATCCCTGTTTTGTTGAGGACAACTCCGTTGGGGAAAGTTGAAAACTCTGTGGAGATTGTTGATTCATTCTTGGGGAAAAAGTTCAGGAGTCTCGGTTGTCCGTTACTCTACTGGGGAGTCGAAGTTGAACTGATATCTGGTCGGGTCCAGGTTTCACAGTAACTTGCTGGGGATTGTAGAGTATTCTACTGGGGAAGAGGAGTCATGGTCCTTTGATTTGTAGTAGTTGGAGAGGCCACCTCAAGCTGGGGATATCTTCCATTTGTTGGGGAAATAAACCTTGTTTCCAGTCTGCTAGAGAGGTGATGACTTTGTTGGGGAAAGGTTTTCAGAGATTAAACTCTGGCTGGGGAATCATTCTATGAGAAGGATTTTGGGGAGATTTGTCACTGCCCCTAGTAACGAGTGTTTGTGGCACTGCCTGGAAATGTTTGACTGTATGTAAACCTTTGTCGGGATTGACGTTCGATGCCCCAAGTGACGGAGATGGGGACTTGCCCCTGGTTACTCTGCAATTCTTGAGAGATTTCTTGAAATCTTGACCGGACTGCCCCATGTGTGTTGGGTAGTGGCATGTCATGTCCCCCTGTTGATAGGATTTTTGTCAATGGAAGTGTCATCCTTCTTGAATTGATTTTGTTCACTGAGAGAGTTTTCGTTCATCGAATATTCGTTGTGTGAATTTCTCCGCTGTCAAACAAATAGCCAAATGCAAACAGTGATATTCGAGTAATGCAAAGTTTATGCTTGTCTTGAAGTTTTGAAAAATGCATTTTTAGCAAGTAAAGGAGTTTTGTAAGAAAAATTCAACTCAGGATTTTGAGTAAAGCCTTACAAGAGTCAGGATACCTTTTGTAACAGTATGCTTTAGAACTAACCCATGCTTCAATTAGGACTTTTAAAGGGTTGTAACGTGGCTTGGTTCACGGTTTAAGAAACAAAAGATAAAGGATAAAAGTGTATTTGTACCCACCCATTCTTTGTGATGTTCTTCAGTCCTAAGCTCAGTTAATTGTATGTTTGAACTCCAATTGAATCTAGAATGACGTTTCAGTGATGGTTCAGACAAGTTAAGTTTATCGGAAGGCAGTCACTTTTGCAACATTCTTCTTTCATGTTTGTTGAGGATTTGTAGTGACCTCTTTTTGATTTGTTATCCCTGATTTTTGCCTGACTGTTCTTGTTTTGAGATTACAGTCAGCGGGATATCCCAGTTTTCTTAAGTCTCCTTTGTAGGTTTTGACTCAGTAGGCTTTATTTTATTATTATTATTTTTTTTTTAGAAATAGTGACTGCCTATGTGATAGGGAACCATCACCATCTTTTGATTCTAGAGGAATGTTTCTTGATGTCATTCGTTGTATTACAATATGAGAGTTTGCGGCTTTAACGCACATTTGAATTAACTGAGAGACTACCCTGCCCTAGGTTTTGATTAAAGGTTTCTATTTGTGTAAGAAAGAAAACTTCTACTTCTTTGGCTCGAAGGGGTTGACTAGGGATTATCTTCCTTATAACTCCAGTGTTTAGGATTTGAAAGAATGCATGTACATCGTCAGCAAGGTCTATTCAAAAGCATATTGTATGAGATTATGGCATTGTTTTCGTCATCCTTCCTCTAAAGGCTTGTAACTTTTAGCAAGAGTTAAATGTCATAAGGAGAGTAAAAAGCATAGTTTAAATGTAATGAAAATGAGTGGATCTAATCAAGACAAACATATGCAATGCATTAATGAAACAAAGTTTGACATTAATAGATAATTGTTTGAATAACAAAAAAGATTACAATTGAAAATTCAAATAAACATAAGCCTCTTTGTCTGAACTTGTCACTTTAGGTGGTGAGCCTTTGATGGACGGTAGAAGAACTCAGTCTGGCCATCTTGAGTGAACTCCAGCATTCCTTCGTCGATCAGGTTTTGAATCTTGTACTTCAGCATCCAACAATCATTAGTGTCGTGCCCCGGGCTGTCAGAATGATAAGCACACCTTGCCTCCGGATTGTAGTTAGGAGAGGAAGTCTTCGCGCTCGGATGAGGGTTTATCACCGTAATTAGCTTCATCTTCAACTCGTGTTGCAATGCTTGTGACATTGGCATGTTGATTTGGGTGAACTACCTTTGACGTCTTTCCACCCTTGGCTGATTGTTTCGTTGCTGTTGGCGAGGTTGTTATTGGACCCGTGAGGTAGTAGGAAATTTGGGAGGTCTTCCGGCTTCTTGTCTCATGGGAGACTGAGCAGTGTCTTGATTTCCAATCCTGATTTTTCACCCCATACGGTTGCAACCGTCTTGACGAAGTTGGTTGACAAGAACTTTCAGCTCTTCTTGTCCTTGAGCCAGGTTTTGGATAAGAGCCATCTGGCCCACCAACTGTCCCATCATTTGGACCCTCATTATGGCTATTTAAGTTTGTATCCTTTCCAACTGATCATCCTTGTTGCCCTCAGGATTCCCTATGATCATGCCTCTAGTTAGGAGAGCTTCCACCTCTTCTTGCCCCTTGGATAGGTTCAAGAACATCTCTTGAATTTGAGCGTTTTGAGCCTGGATGCCTTTCACCGTTTGTTCCATATCCATCTTACTGAAATAAACAGTAGGAAGATAAGGAGACTTGTATGAGAGAAACCTGTCATGATATGATGCATGATATGTGGATGCATTTCTTCAACGATCTCGTGGGGTAAACACAAGAAAAAGTTTAGAGATTGAATTTCGATCAACATCTTTGATTGGAGAACTTTGTATCGGTGGATGTCCTTCCACAAGGATTAAGCTCACCATATCAAGTGGGTTATAGCCCTTGACTCAAGTTTATTGTACTTGATCTTTGAAGGTGTTTGGTCAGAGGAAAATAAATCCCCTTGCCCCTTGCTAGACGTTTGGTTCATCACAATCTGCATCAAAGACCCTCGAGATCCTTGAAATGGTTATTGAAAATGCTATGGTATGATGTTATGATGTTATGTACAAATATGCGAGGTAAGCAAGCATATATACAAATAATCATATTCACACAGAGCAGACAAGTCCTTAGGTTTAGGCTTGCATGGAGTTTGTAGGTAAGTACCCTCTTGAAGTTTAGTTAGCTCAACCTGTCCTAGTTAATAGTAACTGGGTTCTAAGGGATCTCAATATCACTGATCTTTCCCTCAAGTTTCGTTCAATAAGTGATTGACTCACAACCAAACAAAACTCAAGATTCAAACCTCAATGAGTGTAGCATCGAGTATCAACCAACTTCAGACTGCACCAAAGCCTGTCATCTCACTACATCCTAATGGCCAAGTTGGTCAAATAAGGTTCTAAGGTCAGTTGATGCTTCACGACACCATGCGGCGGCCCCGTACTCTCCTTGACTGACTCAAGGGTTATCGGTACCAACCAAAGTGCCACATCAACGTAGCTACCGCTTCAACCGTGTCGGTATACCCCGCATAGTTCCCTCACAGTTTATTGCTACTTACCTAAAAAGGTGTCCCCCAAATTCGGGTGTAGGATTTAAAACAAACCCAAACAAGGAACCAAAATGTAAAGCAAACAAATCAAGCAATGTAAGCAAGAAAATGTGATCTATCCCTAAGGTATCCCCACTTTTAGAGAATTCCCCAACAGAGTCGCCAGTTCTGTGATGCGGTGGGAGAACTGACTTGAGGGTTTTGCGTTTTATCGCAAATGTTGCGGTTAGCAAGAGTCGCCACCGACTTTTCTTTTATCCAAAAGGAAAGGTGAAAAAGAACAGGAAAGACCTTTGAGATTGTTTCTTGAGTTCGGGGGGTAGATTATGAAAAGGGAAGGTATTAGCACCCTTTTCATCCATGTTTTTCCATGGGCTCTTAGTTACTCGCTAGATCACTTGCTTTTTGTTTGAATGTGCTTTGTGGTGTGGTTTTTGAAAGTATTTTGAAAAGTGTAACTTTGTAATGATTCTCGTTTCTATAAGAATGTATACAAAGTGTTTGTTTCAAAAATAGTTCAAAGATGTGTTTGTGAGATGTGTTTTGAAAATGTAACTTTGTAATGATTCTCGTTTCTATAAGAATGTATATAAAGTGTTTGTTTCGAAAATAGTTCAAAGAAAGAAATGTAGGTGTATAAAATGTTTTGTGTTGAGAAAGCAAGTAAACGAGAGAGAATCTACCTACTCGAAAGGTCTTAGATATGCTTTTCCTCCTCCTTTAGATGTTGCTATCTTACCATTGTTTTGGTAAGAAGCCCCATCGTTGGATGTGAAGGGAAGGGCGTTTGGGTCATCGTATAACCATGATAACAATGTTGTGAGATGACTTAGCACTTTTTCTTTAGGGACTAAGATCATTTTGAAAGGCAATTTTGATAGCGTCATCGAGGGACTATGATCTTGTATTTCGATTGTTTTTTATAAGACACCCCACATGAATAACATGGCCATTTTTGTAAGGCAACAAGTGAGATTACCCTAAGGGTGCATGTGTGTAAGTGTGTTTGATTGCATGCATTTGTCTTTGATTCTTGATGGTCTACTTGTTGGTTTTATCTTGCCATACACACCTAATAACTATACAGTATAAGGAAAACAGTAAATTGCGGAAAATGAAATTCTACATTATTACAATATTTAGGGAATGGGGATACATATGTACGAATGAGGGTTGCAATTAAAAATAAGTCCTAAGTTATTATTACAACCATATTGAAATGTATAAGAATGTACAAGGAAATGGACTTGTTTAGAAAATGTTTTTGTCTTAAGGAAATAAATTAAAAGGAAAATATTTTTATGTTTTTATGTAAATATAAAAAAAAGAGTTAATATTAAAATGATGAAAAAGAAAATAAATGAAGGATAGAAACAGTGCTGCTGCAAGCGAAAATAACAAGGATCAGAAGCTCTGGAGTCAGTCGCATGGTGACTCAGAAGGAAGCGTCAGAATCAAAAGTTCTAGATTGGTACACTCTGAGGTCCTGCAAGAAATGTTAGAGGATAGACAGAGAAGTTTTAGGTGGTGTTCAACCAGTTAACCAAAAGTCAGAAGTTCTGTATTACACTAAAACAGTGAGCAAACGTCAGCAGTTTAGTACATTGTCAGCATGTGAAAGTCATAAACTCTGAGTGTTTGAAAACAACTGATGGAAACATCAGAAGTTCAATGTATTTGACATGTGAGGAGAACTCAGAAGTTTTGTGCTGTATTATAACAGTGAGTAAAAAATAGAAGTTCTGTTTTACGTTTCAACTCTTAATCAGCACATCAGTAATTTATTCAGTTCAGCAGGTCAAAATGATCACAGCACAACAAATCATACAAGTTCCAATCCTAAGTCTGAGCCTAGCATTATTCTACAAGTTCTGATCCATAGTTTTTCTATTCATACAATGATATATACAACATTAATACTATGATATTTACATGTTAATGATGTTCAGAATGAAAAGCAAGTAAAGCCAGAAAGACTTACCTGGAGCGTGCTTGGAGCTTTGAGTGGCTGCCTTTGGATGTTTTGAGTCAGCAAGGGTGACGGAACAGGGGTTGTGTTCTTTAATTCAAAAGAAGAATAAAGGTTTGTTTTTGTGTATGAGAAATCTGGATTTTTATGAAGGTTTCACAAATTCCTTTTCTCTCTTTTGATAGTTCTTCCTTTCCAAAAGCCAACCCCTTGAACGTGTGATGGAGCCAAGTATTTATAGATGAATTTGCTGTGATTTTGGGGAAAAAAATAAGTGGGATTTGAACCTGTTTTGGCATCCTGTTCTTTTGCTTTTTCATCACAGTTTTCGTATTCTAGGTTGGTGTAATCATGAGATACAGGCGTGGGATGAACCAGTTGTTGGTCATAGGTCTGCAGCAAATTGTATAAGCAAGGTTTTTGGGATTTACTCAAGTTCTGACCAAAGCGTTGAAAATAGCCTTCATGTGCTGAAGCGTTGCCTTGTCTTTGAAGCAAGCATGGTGGCTGTCAGTCGGAATTAAGGAAAAGCAAAAGCAAAGTTGTTATCCCAAGACAGTAGAGGTACACGTGGTGAAGATCCTTTGGATAAAGACTCAGAAGGTGGTTGTGAGCATTAAATGAGCATTAAATGATGCTGAGACTTATCACAACCATAAATCCTGCAACGTGAAACTCTACACCAAGGCTTAGTTCTGTATCAGAAGTTCTGCTTCAGCGTAGCATCCCATCTTCTGATCCTCTTATCTTCTGGCTCCAGCATGTTCTGAAGGAGCTTTCAGGCTTCGTATTACGCTTTATTACCTTCTTTGTATTACCCTATCAAACTCTGACTGAACATGCGTAGATACTGAAGAGCCATGTTTTGACTGAAGACTATGTGCTGAACGATGTTTACAACTTCTGACTGCACCTGCCTGGAGGTTGGCTCAGAAGTTCTGAAGTGTTATTTTTCTTAAATACTTAGAAAAATCCCAAGTACTTAGAAATTTGGCTTTTCCAGAGTAAATTTGACTTTTGAACCTTTTGATGATACAAACTTCATATTCCAACATGTCTTGATGAAATATGATTTTTGAGATTTGATTTTGATCCAAAAGTCAAAGTTTGACTTTCCTGTGTGCCAAATGATCATTTTGCCCTTGTGAGTGATTTGCTTGAAAAAGTGATAATTCGAGGCTTGGAATTGGATGGAAGCAAACTTGAAGATCCAAGGTGATTCCTTGAGAAATGAGAGGGCAAATTTTGGGGTACAATAGGTAGTATGAGTCAGCATATACTGTCTTAGCCGGTGAGCAGCCCATGCCAAAGCGCAATAAGTTTTCTCGAGCAGTGAATATCTTGTTTCACAGTCGGTAAACGTTTTTCTCAGGTAATAAATAGCGCGCTCTTTTCGGCCAGACTCGTCATGCTGCCCCAATACACACCCCATTGAATTTTCTAAAACAGTCATATACATGATTAATGGTCTTCCCTCGGCTGGTGGCATCAAAACAGGAGGCTCTTGTAGGTATTCTTTGATTTTGTCAAAAGCAACTTGCCATTCATCATTCCATTTGACTACTTGATCTTTCTTTAATAGCTTGAAGATTGGCTCACAAGTAGCTGTCAGGTGAGAAATGAATCTGGAAATGTAGTTTAAACGTCCCAAGAATCCTCTGACTTCCTTCTCAGTACAAGGAGAAGGCATCTCTTGTATTGCTTTAACTTTGGCAGGATCGACCTCGATACCTTTGTTGCTGACAATAAAGCCTAGGAGTTTACCAGACCGTACCCCAAATGTGCATTTGTTTGGATTCAATCTTAGCTTGTACTTCTTCAGTCTCTCAAACAGTTTCTGTAAGTGATCAAGATGCCCTTCTTCTGTTTGAGATCTGGCTATCATATCGTCCACGTAGACCTCTATTTCATTATGTATAATGTCGTGAAATAGAGCTACCATGGCACGCTGATAGGTTGCCCCAGCATTATTTAGTTCAAATGGCATCACCTTATAGCAGAAAGTGCCCCACTGTGTGACAAATATTGTTTTCTCCATATCCTCAGGCGCCATTTTGATTTGGTTGTAACCTGAGAATCCGTCCATGAAGGAAAATACTTTATGCTGTGCCGTATTATCAACTAGGATATCAATATGGGGGAGTGGGAAATCATCTTTAGGGCTTGCCCTATTCAAATCTATTTAGTCCATACACATTCGCACTTTGCCGTCCTTTTTGGGCACGGGAACAACATTTGCAAGTCATGTCAGATTCTGACTTCTTGGTTATTGGCTTCTTAATTGGCCATTCCCCAGTGAAACTTTTAAACATGCATCATTATATTTGCATCTACCAAAACGCGTAGCATTTCCATTATATGGAACATTGCGCTATATAGAAAGAATTCAAACATGCATCGGAACATCAACCATTATTGTTTCTGATGTCCCCAGTGAACTTACTAATACTTCGGATTAAATCCCCAGCGAGCTCTTCGTCCTCATTATCTCAGTTTCCTCTCCATACCAATATCTTTTTGACGTCAATCATTTGTTTGTTTGAGTGCCTACTCTTGACTGTAGTTCGGTTTCACCCTGGCGCGGTCTTCTCGGGTTTAGTATTCACTACCCTCTCCGATTCATTCCAATATCTATTGATGCACCTTTTCGAATACCAGTTTTGTCCCGATATTCGCTTTCAGTAGGTTTTTAGGTGTACGCCCTAATCTCCTTGCTTTGGGTTGAGCTCAGAGTTTCGTCTCCTCGCCTTGCGCATGAAATCCAAATTCTTCCTGGTGCTCTACTAGTTTAGTTTCTTCTAACTAGTTATTGAGTCGAGCTTCATCTCGTTTTTGCTTTCATACTTTGGACACTTTGACGGTGTTCGTTTATCGAGTGCAGTGTTCGTACTGTGTCCCTGGTTTGAAATTTGTCTCTTTTGTTCCTTGGATTCTTCTATCAGTTTTCGTCATTGTTTATCCATTGATTTGAGACCAGCAGGTGCTCTGAGAAACATACGCTCTCATCACTCTCGCTTTGGGTCGAGTTTTGCCTCGTCGCATGTGCATGAAATCCAGTTTCGTCCTGGTAATCATCTAGTTTAGTTTCGTCTAACTAGTTATTGAGTCGAGTTTCGTCTCGTTTTTGCTTTCATACCTTGGACCCTTAAATGGTGTTCGTTTATCGAGTGCAGTGTTCGTACTGCGTCCCTGGTTTGAAATCAGTCTCTTTTGTTCCTTGGATTCTTTTATCAGTTTTCGTCACTGTTTATCCATTGATCTGAGACCAGCAGGTGCTCTGAGAAACACGCACTCTCATCACTTTGCTATGGGTCGAGTTTCGCCTCGTTACCCGTGCGTGAAATCCAGTTTCGTCCTGGTACTCATCTAGTTTAGTTTCGTCTAACTGGTTATTGAGTCGAGTTTCGTCTCGCTTTGGTTTCTCATTTCTGGAATTCTTTAAGTTCCTTCATGTTGTCTATCTTAGTTGAGTTTAGCAAGTGCTCCTAGAATCACGCACTCTAGCCACTTTTGCTTTGGGTCGAGCTCAGAGTTTCGCCTCCTCACCCGCGTACGTTTTCTTTTCCAGAGCTTAGGTTTTTCCTATACTATGTAGTTGAGTTTTATCTCACCTCCTCTTTTTGAAGCCCAGTTTTGCCCTGTCACATTTGTCCGGAAGTTAAGTTGCGTCTACTCTTCTTTGTTTTTGTTCTGTTTCAACCTGCGTTACAGCTTCACTCTGACGCATGTCTTGGGGGTTTTCTGCTTCTTTTTATTTCTTCTTCAATAGTGTAAATTTTCGGGTTCTTTTGTATTCAATCATCTTCAACTCTGAACGCTCGAAAGTTGTCACTTTTCTCACTTATCATGTTGAAGATATTTGAATAGGGGCAGCTGTTGCACTCAAAAATTTACCCTCTTGATTTAGGATTATGTTTCATAATGAATATCATATTGCATTGCATTCATACATTGTGATGGGATCAAAATACTTTGGTTATCAAGTCTTCCTCAAGCTTTGAAAGTTGATTGCATTGACAAGTTGCTCAAGTAGAACCTTATCATCTAAACCTCTGGATCTTTCAAGCTCAAAAGTTGTTGCATATCTCAAGATATTTTATCCATCTCTTTGGATCATCAGAGGATTGAAGTTTGTGATTGATTATAAGAAGAATCACTCTTTTGATTCACTAGTCAAAATTAGGGTTTTGTTTGATCAAGGCTATTGATCAATGTACAAATCTTTATTTGGAAGCTACAACATCTCATTGGTATTTGAAAAGTCTTTGTACAAGAAATTGGTCAAGATATACAGAGGATTTGAAGTTTTGAAGATGATTCATCAGTCTCCTAAGGTGTTAACCAAAACTAGGGTTTGGGATTTCATCAAGATTTCTTCAGAATTTTGAAGTGAAACTTTATACATGGCCTCTGTATATTTGGAAGATCATATGTTTTAAGTTTTGATCATCAATTTTGAAGGGAAGTGGATCAATTGTTTCAAAGGGGCAAAATGGTCATTTTGGAAAAATCAATCAAAGTCAAGGTTGACCAAGGGAACTTTTTGTCAACCATCAATTCAAGGGTGTACTTTTCATATTTCAAGTCCATTTTGATCATTGGATCAAAAAGATTGAGGTTTGGGTTGAAACTTGTTCATGAAGAAACCCTAAAAATTTCTAATTTTGGAAAATGAGGACTTAACTTCAAAAATTCATATTTTATTCACCTTTGATCAAAGAAATGAAAATGAAGTATGCCTGGAAAGATAAGAGGGTGATATTTCATCTCCTTTTGGTCTCATGTCCAAATTGGCAAAGAGTCAAGAATTATGGTCTTTGGAAGTTCATGCCTCAAGTAAAAATTATAGGTCATTTTCCAAAATTAGTGAATTTCATGTCAAATTTTGAGGGCCTTAATGGATTCAATTGCAAAAACTCAAAATCAAGGGATTGTATATCTTTTCAATACCTTTCCAAATTGTACTCATTTGTGTCAAAATTCAAAAGTATGAGCAAGTTATGAGCTTTGGAATTTTGAGGCATTTTTTTGAAATTTGACAAGTATGCAAAATGGCCAATTCTTGAGAACTCAAGTTTTAGCCTTTATTTTTGTTTCTAATCAAGCCCATGAACAATTTGTGACATGCTGAGGCCCACTACACTCACCATTTCGTGCCTCATATGGTATTGCACTTGTTTGATTGAAAAAATCACAAACATGCTCAATTTTGCAAATTCACCAACACTCTCTCATTTCAAACAATCATGAGCTGGCATTTTGAGCATGTATTTCTGACCTCATTTGGCTCACAAAATGCACAAAAGGCAAGCAAACGCATGAGTGAAACACAGGCCCCATGTGCAACCTCACTTTTGGCTTAAACTACCAAACTTGCCCTCCAACGACTTTGAGTGCCAAATACCACTTCTATTCTCTTCCTCTCGTGCTATATAACAAGAATCAAGGCTCAGTTTTGAAAGAGGACGCTCATAATCGCTACATTCCAAATCTGAAAATTTTCAAGTATCTCTGCAAATTGCTTCGAATCTCTCTTCTGCTTGGATCATTCTTCAAAATTCTTGGTGGTTCAGCTTCAGTGAAGTAAGGGGATCAAGCTTGCACCCTTGGATTGCTTCTAGAGTGAAGGAATCGAGTTTCCAGTTTTCACATCCATAAGAGTTTTCTTGAACTTAGATTTATGTGTTTCAATTTGAATTGATGATGTAGATCATGTCCGTTGAGTTGCTAGCTGGCCAATCACTAGGATTGATGTATATTTGAGCTTTGATTTAAGCATAATGGATGAAATCGTGTTCCTGGTTTTGATGTTTGCAGTGAGTTTTTTCAGTTTTGTAGATTTGATTTCTTGATCCATGCTTGATCTTTGAGATTGATTCGAATTGCATAATGTAGTATGATATGTTAGCTTTAATTTGCACTTTATTTGATTGATTTTGGTTGAGAAACGAGCACGATTGATGGATCTGAATATAGGCTCATGACCAGTTTTGTTATACACATTTTGATATGCTGGAGGTTGAAGACGAAGTGAGGTGGCGCGCTCTGATTGGTTCATTTGAAGTTTTAATGCATTTCATATTATTTGATTTTAATTGATTTTCTTCTGATTTTATTTTGTGATAAAACATCTTCAAAAATCATGAAAAAATTACCATAGGCCAATAATAATTTCTAGTATTTGTCATATTTTATTTGGAATTTTAAAAAATGTTTTGATTGGCTTAAAATTTAATAAGTTTAATTAATTGTTTGTTCAATGACAATTTTTATTTTAATAGTTCTTTTGATTTAAAAATTCCACAAAAATTATCTTTTACTCATAAAATAATTTAGAAATTGATTCTGATTTTGGTTTACCATTTTTTATATTTTTTATTAGAAATTTAATTTGAGAAGTTTATTTGAAATGTTTGCTTCATAATTTTTGTTTTAATATTTCCTTTAATTCAAAAATCCTCAAAAAAATCATATAAGTTTTATTTTAATCATAGTGTCTGAATATAATTTTGTTTTGACCTTTTTATGATTTTGGATAGGGTTTGCATTTTTGTCATTAAATAATAGTTTAATTGTTTGTTTGATTTTATTTTAATATTTCCTTTAATTCAAAAATTCCACAAAAAATCAGGGATGTGTGTTTTTAATTCTATTATTTAAATATAATTTTGGTTGGATATTTTTCTGATTTTTTATTAGAATTTTATTTTGAGATGTGATTATTTGTTTAATTGATTAATGGTTTGAATGTTGATTTTATTTTTGACTTTTCTTTAATCCTAAAAATGTGAAAAAAATATGTATTCTGATATTTAGGGTTTCCTTGTGATTTGCATGATCTTGGTTTGAATTGTTTGAATTTTGATCTTACCTAATTAATATTTAAGATTAAAATTCAAACAATTAGGATTTTGTAGCTTACATTGCAAGTTTCAATTTTAAAACCAATTTGCCTTGGGTTTCCATTGGAATTTGGATCTTGTTTAAGGTTCATGGATGTATTGAGGATCTGAAAGCCATTTTTATTGAATTATTTGACTTGATTGGATATTTTTCCACAAATTATTTTGAAAGCTTGTCTAGTTTGGTAGTTTTGCCAACTAGTTTTGATCTTTGGGCCTCATTAGATCCTCTCCTCTACTATCCATGAACTTCAAACTTGTTTTCTGACCTATATACATCTCAAGGATGCTAATAAAATTTTTGTTTGAATTATGGAAGCCCTTTTCCTTTTTTGATATATTTTTGAAGGGAAGGTACCCAATTACTGTTGCATATCTTGTTGCAATTTTCTTGATGGCCAATGAACTTGAGTGAGGCCTATAATTGGGTACCTAATGATCATGTTGGTTCTGTTTATCCACATAAACTCAAGTCATTTCACTTAATGCCCCATGCTTGAATGATTGAACCTTTTGATGCATGGTTTATGACTTTTTGCTTTCTTGTTGATCTTCACTTTGAAACTTGAATGGAAATGATACTTCAATGATAGTCTCGTGAAGACTTGAGAGTAATTGATCCCTATTACTTAAATTAGTTCTAATCATGAATAGAGTTTGGTTTCTTTCTTTTATCCTTGTTGAATTTTTTAGGCATTTTGAATGCACTTGTGTAGCATGTTATAGAATCAACACTTTAACCTTTTGGTTATGTCCTAATCATGTTTTGGAAGCTTTACTCTAAATCTTTGATTGTTACAGACTCTCTAATTTTGTCCTTGTTTGACTTTCTTCCATGGTTAGCTTGAAATCTAAGTCTTTGATGCATTGTGTGGGATTCCTCTTCTATTATGCTTGTGAGATGTGATGAAGTAATTGAGTATGATTGAATTGTGGTTAGTACTGACCTTCATGGTCTTTGATTGTATTCTTCTCAAGCTCCCATGATCCTTGATTGATATTCAATTGTCAATTCAATA
This sequence comes from Vicia faba, assembly GCA_948472305.1. Lineage (NCBI taxonomy): Eukaryota > Viridiplantae > Streptophyta > Magnoliopsida > Fabales > Fabaceae > Vicia > Vicia faba. Next base: position 929,810,979 of record OX451738.1, on the reverse strand, counting down.
TGGTGATAGAAAGGAGCAACATTCCTATAACTTTTGACCAAATTGTGCATATGCCTATTTTTTTTTGTCTATCATATCTAATGTATTGATATTTTCTATCATGTTCCCTCACTTCATTATGGTGTCATCATCCATCCCTTATGTGAGTCATCATTCAATTTATGGGAATACTAACTTGGCTGTTGAATGTGTGAGGTACTTCGAGAAAAGTTTTCCATTTTTGACTTGAGGCTACTGTGTTTCACTTTATTTGTGGAACATAATTTATTATATTGGTGCTACTCTTATGCTTGGCATATTTGATAGTCTATACAGGATACATGTATGTGATTATGAATGCTATACATTTCCCATGGGATCTGTTCATATCTGAAAATCTCAATACTTACATGCTGATGACGTAATTTCTGACTTGATTTGTCTGTTGATGCCAGCTTGCTTGAAGTTCTCTGGGTTTCTTTTATTCTTGCTCAGTTGCTACGGATAGTTATCCGTTTGATATTGCACTATTTCCTTTCTTCTATTCTCATAGTTCTATGTTGCATGATGGGGCCTCTGTTGCTGATATATGTCAGGAGGCCCTCTGTTTTGTTTGATACATGTGTTGTGTTTGTGTTTGTTTCTTTAATCGTTGATAGATGAGTCACTCAATTTAGAAATTGAGATCACGACATCACTCTCAATGCATGTTCCCCATAGGATATTTTTCTTTAATTGTTGATCGATGAGTTACTCAATTTAGAAATTGAGATCACGACTTCACTCTCAGTGCATGCTCCCTATAGGATATTTATTGTTTTTTTTAATTGTTGATCGATGAGTCACTCAATTTAGAAATTGAGATCATGACTTCGCTCTCATTGCCTGTTCCCTATAGGATAGTTTTGTTAAGCTTCCTTTGACATGTTGATTAAGGTAGGAATTCATGTATGCTAGCATAGGGTAAGAATTTCCTTTATTCTCAATCTTAGGGTCAATCATTGTATGATAACACTAGGGATAGTGCTAGGCTAGTTTCCCTTAGTTGTTTTTTCCTTCCTTTGCATTTTGCATCTTAAAACAAAAATTTGTTTTCTTGGCAAATCATAAAACACCTCTAATAAACTCAAACCCTTCTTCAAGGTAAAAGATACAAATCAATCTTATTCTTTTGTGCGCCTCTTGGCTTTGTTTTAAACCTGGTTTATTGATGTTTCTCCATCTTTGCCATGATACTTTTTTATCTTTTAGCCAATGTCTCGCCATCGCATACTTGTCTGAAGTCGATGTTTCGCCATCGCACATGTTTGTTATCCTACTTTGATTCTCAATATCATTGTTAGGTGTGATTTTTTGTCATCCGGTTTATAAATGTTTCGCCATCCTTGCCATGATATCTTGTTACCTTATAGCCGATGTTTCTCCATCGCACATTTGTTTGAAGCCGATGTTTCGCCATCGCACATGTTTGTTTTCCTACTTTGATTCTCAATATCATTGTTAGGTGTGATGTTTTGTCATCCGATTTATTGATGTTTCGCCATCTTTGCCATGATACCTTGTTATCTTATAATCGATGTTTCGCCATTGCACATTTGTTTGAAGTCGATGTTTCGCCATCGCACATGTTTGTTATCCTACTTTGATTCTCAATGTTATTGTTAGGTGTGATGTTTTATCATTTGGTGTTTCGCCATCTTTGACATGTTACTTTGTTGTTATTTAGTCAATGTTTTACCATCTCATTTGTTTTTTTTTTTGTTTTATTTGATGTTTTGCCATCTTGACTATTTTTGTTGTCTTAACTAAAAAACACAAACCAACCAGAATATATAAGCCGAACTACGACTGCTCTGATTCCTTAAAAGGGATACGTAGGCATTGGGGTAGGGCCCAACCGAGCACAACTTTTATTTTCCCTACGTTGTTTTTTTTTCTTTCGCATGCATTCCCTTTTTAACTTTAAGCCATAAACATAGGTTTTGACCACGCCCATTAGATTAGACAACAAGAGTGGATACCATAGAGTACTACGGGCGTGTGGGGTGCTAATACCTTCCCCTCGCGTAACGGACTCCCTTACCCGATCTCTCGGTCGAAAGACCGTGACTTCTCCCTCTTCAGGTTTTCTCGATGTTTACCTTTCCCTTTCGGCGGGATAAAAGACGTTCGGTGGCGACTTCATTGATGTTTCATTACGAGATGACGGTTCGGCCAGGTGGTTTCAGCTGGCGACTTCACTGGGGACAGGTTGACCTCTTGCTGGTCCATCCCGGAGTCGATCCTAGCTCTTGTTTGTTTTCTTTTTGGGTGTTTATTTTACCGCTTTGCATATTTATCTGTTTGCATTGCATCCTATGTGCGCTTTACTTTCTGCATACTAGATTTGGCTGGACTGCTTGGATTATGGATTTCTTGGTGGGTGGGTTGTTCCATGAGGTAAAAGGCCTCATACCCAGGCTATGAGTGAATTCCATAGGAACTAGGAATAAAGTGGCCATGGCAGCTATGAGGCGGATGCTTTGTAGACCTGACCATGAGACCCATGACTTTAGAGGTAGTTCGGATAGGTGTTATCGTATGATGATACCGACAGTCGAGCTCTTGTACTCTGATTTGGCTTTTAACCTTACCTTGACCTAGACTACACCCGTGAGAGGGGCGGGAAAACTTTTCTTACAGGTACAGGTACTGTTGGTGACTTTGTGTTGCGAAGGTGACTCAGGTTCCCATGATAGTTTTGAAGCTTTGGGATTTTCTTTTGATCTTGAGTGGTGTTGTTCTGTAATGGTCCAGCCATTATCCAGTGTGAAACTTTGATCCTGTCATGTTGCATCATAGCATATTTATTTCTAAAAAATGATGTATACAAAATAACTAGCATGCGCATGTCATCTTCCAGGGACATTCGAGAGTCTTCTTTCCATCAGAAATGGATGGCCTCCCGTCAGATGAGTTTGATTCAGTTCGTGTTAAAGAGCCCAACATGCATACATTCGCTTATCAGATTCCTACTATTGATGTGTCCGAATTAAAGAGGTTGAGTTCTTATCTGAAGAGTGATGTTCTGAATAATTTCAACAAAAATTATGGCAATTTGTTACTAATCCTTAACACTCCAGTTGACCCAATGGCTTTGATCACCATCTTCCAGTTCTATGACAAGGAATTACAGTGTTTTACTTTTCAAGATTATCAATTGGTTCCCACACTAGAAGAATACGCGTACCTACTTAATATCAAGTTGTCTGATGAAGTTCCTTTTATCCAAGTGCCAGAGAAGCTGAAGTTCGAAATTATTGCTGAAATTCTTCATTTGAGTTGGAAAGAGGTGAAAGACAATTGGAAATCAAGTGAGGGTACTACAGGGTTTTATTTGGATTTCTTAGTGAAGAAAGCTGAAGACTGGGCAAAGAAAGGGAATTGGAATGACTTCAGCCCTCTGTTTTCTCTCATGATATACAAGATCGTCCTCTTCCCTCACAAGAGAAATTTTGTGGATTTGATGGCTATTTGTGTTTTTAGAAATAAGAACCCGGTACCAGCACTCTTGGCAGATACTCTTTACACCATTCATTTCAGGCATGGAAAAGGAGGTAATGTAAGTTTATTTCATTCAATGTTGTATCAATGGTTTAAGTTCCACTTACCGGTAAGTGGCCCTTTCGTGGATACCAGACATTCTCTCCGATGGTCATCAAGACTTATCAACCTTACTTCATTTGATATCCGGTGGAATTATGACATGGGGGGAAGTACGAAGTATTATCACTAGTTGCGGAGATTTCCCTAATGTTCCCCTCATAGGAACTAAGGGGTGTATCAAATATAATCCTGTGCTTGCTTATCGTCAATTGGGATATGCAATGGATGGACCGCGAAAGGTTGAGGAGGTGTTTTGAATCAGTGTATTTTGTTAGAGGAAGTGATCTTGTGATGTTGAAAAGAGTGACAAGTGCTTGGAAGGGAATTCACAAGAAGGATAGAACTACTTTGGGCAAGAAGGTTCCTATTGCTAGGGTTTCTTACTTGGAATGGATTAGAGACAGGGTTAATATTTTACGGTTACCATTTGCAAGGTCGGCTCCTATATGTGAGCAACCTCCTACTGTTCTGAGTAACACGGTGCCTACCGAGGTGTTCACTCAGGTTCATGTTGAGAACATTCAACTTCATGCAAAAGACTGTGAGGCAGGGATGAAACTTTATTGGGTAGATCAAGAAAGGGCCGACTTAGCTCGCAAACTCAAAGAAGCTCAAGGGGAAATTTCTGATGCAACCAGTTTTATGAAGAGATCTCACGCTGAAATGGAAGAAGAGTTGAGTAAGACCCAACAAGATTTCCAAAAGCTTCAGGCATCTGAGAATAGCTACAGGAAGAAGATTCAAAACTTGGAGAAACAACTCAAAGACAAAGATGCTCAGCTTAAGAAGGAAGTAGCCAAGAGGCGTGTCGCAAAGGATCGGTTTCAAGAAAGTAAAGTAGTCGCATCACAACTTTTGAAGGAGAAAGCCAGGCTTAAAGAGTATTGTCAACACCTTGAAGCGTGTCTTGTTCCGGAGATTTAGTTTTTGTTACTTACCTTTGGTGTATTTGGTCATCCCCAGGATTGTTGGAAGGGACCATTTGTTTGTCTTTATTATTCAGTTTTTATTAAGTTTACTTTGAAACACGTATTTTTTGTTTATCGTTACACTCTTAAATGTCTGAAGTCACTCGAACATCTTTTCTTTTGTTTGTAAATAATTGAAGTGTTTGTCTTTTTGTCCTTTTTTTCCCTTTGATTGTATGCTTGTTTATTGGTTACGCGCTGTGATTGATGAATAAAAGGACTCTCGGATACCGGGAAATGACAAACATATCATGCACATCATGCATTTCATAACATTACAGGTTATCTCAAGACGTTATTCTTATTCTTCTGCTTTTTTTATTCATAATTCAAGATGACTACTCATCGGTATTCCACCAGAAACAATTTGCCAAGACAGATGGAACAAGTTCAAGCTGAACTCGCTGAAATAAGTGCCCAGATGGCTACCCAAATGACCCAGTTCATGGAGGTCATCACCAATGTGAATCGCCAACAGGAGGAACTGGCTGCCATTGTCAACAACCAGCGCCGATATCCAGGGGATGGTGGAAATCAAGGGTTCTATCAGGACATTTTTGTAGGATTGGGGGATGTGCAAGATCAGCCTGTTGGAAATTTTCACGGGATACCCGAAAACCCTTTTGTGTGCAACATAAGGCAGTTTCCCCCGTGTCCGGGACCTCGTCTTGTGGGGAACAAAAGAGATAATCAGGGCGGTGTAAGGAACTATCAGGAGCAGGATCATGACTTTGATCAGGATGAAGATCAGTTTTCTGTTCGGCGTTCAGAGCCGAAAGTTCAGGTTGAGGATAGGAAGTATCGGTTGTTGGAAGAACATTTGAAGGCTGTGGAAGAGAAAGGAGCCCTTGGTATGGATGATAATGATCTCGGGTTGGTGTCTGGGGTGAAAGTTCCTCCAAAGTTTAAGCCTCATGTATTTGAAAAGTACAACGGAACTTCATGTCCTGTTACTCATGTAACTGCTTATTTCCGAAAGATGTCGGTGCATACTGAGGATCAGGGGCTTTTAATTCACTTTTTCCAGGATAGCCTATCTGGGGTATCCCTGGAGTGGTACATGAAGTTGGAGAAAACCCATATTCGTTGCTGGAATGATCTTGCTCGGGCTTTTGTCAAACATTATCAGTACAATATGGATATGGAGCCTAATCGCACTCAGTTACAGAATTTGTCACAAGGACCAAGAGAATCTTTCAAGGAATACACTCAGAAGTGGCATGAATTGGCTGCGAGGGTTCAACCTCCACTCATGGAGAGAGAAATCATTGATATGTTTATGAGTACCCTGCAAGGGCCATTCTTTAAGCACATGAAAGGAAGTACTTCGGCAGGATTTGCAGACTTGGTTATGGCTGGTGAAAGAATTGAAGTAGGTTTGAAATTGGGGAAAATTCAGATTGGAGGTTCTAGTAGCTCATAAGGGGGAAGTAAGAAACCATTCAATACTTACCCTAAGAAAAAGGAAGGCGACGCAAGTGCGGTTTACTCTCATAGAGGAAGAAGAGAGGATCGTCAGCACCAACAAATCAATGATGTTTTTATTCCTGTTAATGCTCCTCTGCAGCAGAGACCAAATACAGTGCCTCAACAACAAAGACATCAAGATGCTCCTCATCAGTATAATAATCAACAGCAGAGACAGTTGAGAAAATTCTATCCCTTGCCGATATTTGTTACTGAAGCACTCCATCATTTGCTCGATTTGAAGTTGATCGGTTTGAGAAATATGCCAACACCCCCCGCAAGACTTCCTCCTAATTATGATGCTAATGCAAGATGTGAATTCCATTCAGGCGGAGTTGGTCATTCTACTGGTGCAAGCTTGATCCCCTTACTTCACTAAAGCTGAACCACCAAGAATTTTGAAGAATGATCCAAGGAGAAGAGAGATTCGAAGCAATTTGCAGAGATACTTGAAAATTTTCAGATTTGGAATGTAGCGATTATGAGCCTCCTCTTTCACAACTGAGCCTTGATTCTTGTTATATAGCACGAGAGGAAGAGGGTAGAAGTGGTATTTGGCACTCAAAGCCGTTGGAGGGCAAGTTTGGTAGTTTAAGCCAAGAGTGAGGTTGCACATGGGGCCTGTATTTCACTCGTGCATTTGCTTGCCTTTTGTGCTTTTGTGAGCCAAATGAGGTTAGAAATACATGCTCAAAATTCCAGCTAATGATTGTTTGAAATGAGAGAGTGTTGGTGAATTTGCAAAATTGAGCATGTTTGTGATTTTTTCAATCAAACAAGTGCAATACCATATGAGGCACGAAATGGTGAGTGTAATGGGCCTCATCATGTCACAAATTGTTCATGGGCTTGATTAGAAACAAAAATAAAGGCTAAAACTTGAGTTCTCGAGAATTGGCCATTTTGCATACTTGTCAAATTTCAATAAAATGCCTCAAAATTCCAAAGCTCATAACTTGCTCATAATTTTGAATTTGGACACAAATGAGTACAATTTGAAAAGGTATTGAAAAGATATATAATCCCTTGGTTTTGAGTTTTTGCAATTGAATCCATTAAGGCCCTCAAAATTTGACATGAAATTCACTAATTTTGGAAAATGACCTATAATTTTTACTTGAGGCATGAACTTCCAAAGACCATAATCCTTGACTCTTTGCCAATTTGGACATGAGACCAAAAGGATATGAAATATCACCCTCTTATCTTTCTAAGCATACTTCATTTTCATTTCTTTGATCAAAGGTGAATAAAATATGAATTTTTGAAGTTAAGTCCTCATTTTCCAAAATTAGAAAATTTTAGGGTTTCTTCATGAACAAGTTTCAACCCAAACCTCAATCTTTTTGATCCAATGATCAAAATGGACTTGAAATATGAAAAGTACACCCTTGAATTGATGGTTGACCAAAAGTTCCCTTGGTCAACCTTGACTTTGACTGATTTTGACCAAAATGACCATTTTGCCCCTTTGAAACAATTGATCCACTTCCCTTCAAAATTGATGATCAAAACTTCAAACATATGATCTTCCAAATATATAGAGGCCATATACAAAGTTTCATTTCAAAATTATCAAGAAATCTTGATGAAATCCCAAACCCTAGTTTTGGTTAACACCTTAGGAGACTGATGAATCATCTTCAAAACTTCAAATCCTCTGGATATCTTGAGCAATTTCTTGTACAAAGACTTTTCAAATACCAATGAGATGTTGTAGCTTCCAAATCAAGATTTATACATTGATCAATAGCCTTGATCAAACAAAACCCTAATTTTGACTGTTGAATCAAAAGAGTGATTCTTCTTATAATCAATCACAAACTTCAACCCTCTGATGATCCAAAGAGATGGATAAAATATCTTGAGATATGCAATAACTTTTGAGCTTGAAAGATCCAGAGGTTTAGATGATAAGGTTCTACTTGAGTAACTTGTCAATGCAATCAACTTTTAAATCTTGAGGAAGACTTGATAACCAAAGTATTTTGATCCCATCACAATGTATGAATGTAATGCAATATGATCTTCATGATGAAACATAAGCCTAAATCAAGAGGGTAAATTTTGGGGTGTAACAGCTGCCACTATTCAAATATCTTCAACATGATAAGTGAGAAAAGTGACAACTTTCGAGCGTTCAGAGTTGAAGATGATTGAATACAAAAGAACCCGAAAATTTACACTCCTGAAGAAGAAAGAAAAAGAAGCAGAAAACCCCCAAGACATGCGTCAAAGTGAAGTTGTAATGCAGGTTGAAACAGAACAAAAACAAAGAAGAGTAGACGCAACTAAACTTCCAGACAAATGTGCCAGGGCAAAACTGGGCTTCAAAAAGAGGAGGTGAGATAAAACTCAACCACAGAGTATAGGCAAAACCTAAGCTCTGGAAAAGAAAACGTACGCGGGTGAGGAGGCAAAACTCTGAGCTCGACCCAAAGAAAAAGTGGCTAGAGTGCGTGACTCTAGGAGCACTTGCTAATCTCAACTAAGATAGACAATATGAAGGAACTGAAAGAATCCTAGAAATGAGAAACAAAAGCGAGACGAAACTCGACTCAATAACCAATTAGACGAAACTAAACTAGATGAGTACCAGGACGAAACTGGATTTCAGGCACAGGCGACAAGGCGAAACTCGACCCAAAGCGAGAGTGATGAGAGCGCATGTTTCTCAAAGCACCTGCTAGTCTCAGATCAATGGATAAACAGTGACGAAAACTGATAAAAGAATCCAAGGAACAAAAGAGACTGATTTCAAACCAGTGACGCAGTACGAACACTGCACTCGGTAAACGAACACCGTCAAAGGGTCCAAGGTATGAAAGAAAAAACGAGACGAAACTTGACTCAATAACTAGTTAGACGAAACTAAACTAGATGATTACCAGGACGAAACTGGATTTCATGCACAGGCGAAGAGGCGAAACTCGACCCAAAGAGTGAGTGATGAGAGCGCATGTTTCTCAGAGCACCTGCTGGTCTCAAATCAATGGATAAACAATGACGAAAACTGATAGAAGAATCCAAGGAACAAAAGAGACAGATTTCAAACCAGGGACGCAGTATGAACACTGCACTCGGTAAATGAACACCGTCAAAGGGTCCAAGGTATGAAAGCAAAAACGAGATGAAAATCGACTCAATAACTAGTTAGACGAAACTAAACTAGATGAGCACCAGGACGAAACTGGATTTCATGTGCAAGGTGAGGAGACGAAACTCTGAGCTCAACCCAAAGCAAGGAGATTAGGGCGTACACCTAAAAACCTGCTGAAAGCGAATATCAGGACGAAACTCGTATTCGAAAAGGTGCATCAATAGATATTGGAATGAACCGGAGAGGGTAGTGAAGACTAAACCCGAGAAGACCGTGCCAGGGCGAAACCAAACTACAGTCAAGAGTAGACACTCAAACAAACAAATGATTGACGTCAGAAAGATATTGGTATAGAGAGGAAACTAAGATAATGAGGACGAAGACCTTGCTGAGGATTTAATCCGAAGTATTAGTAAATTCACCGGGGACATCAGAAACAATAATGGCTTATGTTCTGATGCATGTTTGAATTCTTTCTATATAGCGCAATGTTCCATATAATAGAAATGCTACGCGTTTTGGTAGATGCAAATCTAATGATGCATGTTTAAAAGTTTCACCGGGGAATGGCCAATTGAGAAGCCAATAACCAAGAAGTCAGAATATGACATGACTTGCAAAAATAAATTGCAAAATCCAAAGGAGAGGAGAAAATATGGGGAACCGCTGGAGAGGGAACCTCGAAGAGATGAAGCTTCGCGGGGAATAACAACCGAGCAACCAGTAGAAACGGGCCACAAACAAAGAGAGGAGCTGGAAAAATAAATTGTAAACTCCTAGGGAAGATCAGATCGACACTGTAGCTTCTGGAGAGGGACGCCATCTCAAGATTAGACATTGAGGGAGAAGATCAGGGTAAGATTGTAATCTCTGGAAAAGACAGCGCGCGGCCGTGTTGAGGATGACACCAAGACAACAAACCAGACGTGAGGGGTGAAAACCTTTGCTGGTGGAATAAAGCTCTGCTGAGGAAACAGGACTTCACGAGGGATACATAACTCTGTTGAAGATTTTTGTTGGAGAGAGATTTTTCTTAGAATACAACCATTGGATGGATCATGCAGATAGTCACACCGTATCGACCTTACTGGGGATAAGGAAAGATCTTAACATAAGGATGCCCCAATCAATGGACCGGCTGGGATATGAGAGGTCATGGCGAGGGATCTCTGTTGGCAACTTGGTTGGGGATATGCGATATCCTCAAATCCAGAGTCTCAGAATGAAGCCTTTAAAAGAAGATTCCTGGTGCAATAAAACTTCGCTGCAGAAACGAAACTTCACTGGGGATAGGTAAAGTCCTATTCATACATGGGCTCTGTCTAACAGAAGAAAAACCAAATATTCCCTTCCTGGCAATCATTAAGCTCTTTACAGGTGTTCAACGTGTAAACTTTTCTTTTAATGTCAAACAAATGTTTTGCATGCAGAAAGATGTTTATTTTGGGAATGGCAGATCTGATGCAATGATTATTTAAGCCTTGAAGTTGAAAACCTTAACAAAGTGTCACATCTCTGTTGTGAATGAATCACTGGCTAGAGTGCAAAAATTTCAAAACTTTTCTTCCCCCCTTTTTTTTAAAAAAGAAAAACGAGTCAAGATGCGGGTGATAAGATACCAACATGAATATGCAACACATATTTGGGAGTTTAGGAAACGTTATCCTTTTGTAGTATGCTTTCGAGTTAAACCCTTGTTTCAATTAGGACTTTTAAAGGTTGTAACGTGGCCTGGTTCGAGGTTTTTTTTAGAAAAAAGTTTTTCAAGGCTCAAGTTATTTGGTGCCCACCCCCTTCGTGATATTATCCTGTCCTAAGTTCAGATGACTTATCACAAGCATTCATCTTTCAAAAGGATTTATAATGGTTGAGTGATCACGACAAATTCTCCAACATGATTGTCACTTAACTTTTGATGCTTTTGTTTTTGATATTATTGTTCCTCTTCTTTTGATGAAAATTTTATTGAATAATCTTTTTTTTTGCCTCTCTTTTCCCTAACTTTTGCCTGGACAAAATCTTTTGAATTTCAATTTTGGGAGTCCAGCGGGACGCCCTAACTTTTTCCTAAGCGACTTGTTTTCAAGTTTCGACTTAGCGGAGCTTTTTGTTTCTTTCTTATTCATTCTTTCCACTTTGAACAAGTCAATATGACTTTAGGTCTTTGAACTTTTTCTTTCTTTCTCTCTCTTTTTTTTTTAAGAAAACAAATGCATCATTCCTTGGTCGGCGAGGGATAGCCATTATTGTATCGATTCGATCTCGACCTCAGGACTTTGTGAAGAACTGAACATAGTGGTTTTGACATTTTTTCTGATCTCATGATGAGAAAGATAAAATGTGGTGATCCTCAGATGGGACATTCCTTCTGAAATTCGAATGCTTGGTCAAATTAACTGAACATATACCCTGCCCCTGGTTTAAAAAAAGGTTTTTTTTTGAACGAAAAAGAAACTCATACTTCGAAGGCTCAGAGGGGTTAACGAGGGTCTAACTCCCTTATATCTCCGGTGTTTGGGGATTAAAACAATGCTTGTACATCGTCAATGGGGTTCTACTCAAAATCATACCATTACAATCATCGTTTTTAGCTAAACTCCCTCCTCCAAACTCTTGGCTAAGCAAAAGAATTGGCACAGTTGGTATCAAAATGCCCGAAAAATCGATTAAAGAGTGATACTGGATGGATTAAGTAAAATGAAACAATTTTTTCAATGCAAAAATATTCAACGCATCAAGACTGACATTCGGCCATAAACAAAATCCTATATGCAGACCATGCTAAAACAATCAATCAAGATAACACGTGAAAGTGCGGCAAAGAAATGTAATAAAAGTCATTATGGGGAAGAAATATCCCCAACTAGGTTCTCCGATCTCGCCGACCTATCGTAATCTTGATATTACCCTGATCCATGACCTTTACCAACAACACGGAGCTGTGAAACAAAATGGCAAGGCATCCACCAGTAAAGTGAATGAGAAACCCACCAAACATAGAACTAAAAACGCCCCTTGCACAGTAGTAATTGTGTTTGTTATCCGTATTTCAAGCGATCAACTAACCAATGACTTAGATTACCATTTCCGCGTAAGGTCCACGAAGTTTATATGCACATGCTTATCAAAATATTGGACGTTTTTGCAAACAAAATAGTAAAAAGGGAGAAAAGAAACGTATATGTATACTTGAAAGAAGATATTCTATTGATTTTGAGAAATCAGCCTGTGAAAAAAGGCATTTACATTTGGAAGCAAGTAATTACAAAATCAAAGCAAACAAGTGTTTACAAATAGCAATGTGAATGTGAATATCCATCAAGTCCCGACTCTGCTATGACTCTTACGCTTTCATCTTCCTTCTTTCAGATAGGTCATTCTTGGATTAGCTTCGAGCTTATTCCGGGTGACGGAACGAAAGAAAGAAACAAAGGATCTCATGCTGAGCGTAGTCATTTGCTTTAAGTCCCTAACTTTTACCTGAATCGCCCTTTCGGGTTTTCGATTCACCGGGACACCCTCTTTTTTCCTAAACCGCCCTTTCGGGTTTTCAGTTTAGCGGGGTTTTTTATATTTTATGCAAAGTATTTTTTAACTACGTTAGCATTCACAGGGAGAGGGAAGTACTCTCCATCCATAGTCGCGAGCATCATCGCTCCTCCAGAGAAAACTTTTCTGACCACGAAAGGACCTTCATAAGTCAGAACCCACTTGCCCTTAGGATCTCCCCGGGGGAAAATTATCCTTTTTAGCACAAGGTCACCTGGCTTGTAACACTGAGGCCGTACCCTCTTATCAAAAGCTTTCCTCATCCTTTTCTGATATACCTGACCATGACATACAACCGTCAACCTCTTCTCGTCAATAAGTTCCAACTGAACCAGCCGATTCTGTACCCATTCATTTTCATCCAGCTCAACATCCCTCATGATCCTAAGAGAAGGAATCTCGACTTCTACCAGCAATACTGCTTCCATGACGTAAACCAAAGAAAATGGGGTTGCCCCGGTCGAAGTACGCACAGTGGTGCGATAACCATGCAAAGCGAAAGGCAGCATCTCATGCCAATCTTTATAGGTCACCACCATCTTCTATACGATCTTCTTAATATTCTTATTGGTCGCTTCGACAGCACCGTTCATCTTTGGTCGGTATGGGGAAGAGTTATGATGCTTGATTTTGAAGGACTCACAAAGCTCCTTCATTATTTTGTTGTTCAAATTAGACCCATTATCAGTAATGATCTTTTCAAGCACTCCGTAGTGACAAATAATATTGTGCTTAATGAACCGAGTTACCACCTTGTGATCGGTGGGAATGAGAACTGACTGTTTTTGGAATGTTGTTTCGTGTTTTGCATTTGTTTTTGCAAAATGTCACGGTAAGCAAGAGTCGCCACCGTATTTTATTTTATCCAACAAGGAAAGGACAAAAGCACAGAAAAATTCCTTTTTCGAGATGTTTCTCGGGTTCGGGAGGTAGATTATAGAAAGGGAAGGTGTTAGCACCCTTTCTATCTGTGGTTATCCACTGGCTCTTAGGTACTTGCTCACTATGTTTTCAAAAGTTTGCTTTCTTTGTGTTTGTGGATTTGAGAAGAGTTTTTGTTTTTGAAGAGAGTGTAAGTGCGAAAAGTTTTGTTTTTGTTTTCAAAAGAGCAAGTACTTGAGAACATCTACCTACTCAAAAAGGAATTAAATTGTACAAGTGTCCTTTAGACAATGCTATCCCACTATTGAGGAGTAGGTAGCATCGTCGTTGGAGTTTTCGGTTCAATTCGATTAAGGGACTTGTGGTCACTAAAGCAATGTTAGGATGCCTTAGCGGTAACCCTAATGTCTTAGATAATTTTTATCCAAGGCAACCGTTTCGAGGCAACTGATGATCCTTGGACAAGAGGGCGACCTCTAAACTTCCTATACTCAATGACCACGTTCGAGGCAACCAAGTGAGGCGTACCCTAGGAGTGGCATGTGCAAGTGTGTCAATTTTCAGTTATATTGTCTTTACATGTCATGGTGAGCTACTGTTGATTTTAGGTCAAAGATTATCTTGTCATGCATTGCCTATTATTCAAACATCTAACAGTTAATGGTTGCGGAAATTAAATTGCGGAAAAATAAATCTAAGCTATTACAAGGCGTCGGGTATTTACATCGCCAAAGACAAACCCTTAAAAATTAAATTGCGAAAAGTAAATAAAGCGATAAATAAAATCCTAAGTTAAAAACTATTACATCCTCGAAGCAGTTACAATATTGAAATTTGGATAAAAAATTATTCGCGCGCGAGAAAATTAAATCGGAGTGTTTTTAGGGTTTTGACCCTTTTTATTAAATAAAGCATATTTTTGTTATTTTTGAATTAAAATGGAATTGAACCTAAAATAAATATTGATTAATTAAATAAAAATATTTTTGGTTTTTTATTATTTAAGGAAATAAAATAAATTGATTAAAGTTATTAAAAACCTAATATTCTAAATTGATTTTAATTTATTGCAAAATATTAAAATGATACCTAATTAAAAAACTAAATTAATTGGTTAAAATTTATTTACAAAAATAATGAAATAGAAAATATTATTTTATTTTTGGTTTTCTGATTTTTTTATGAAAAAATTAATGGGTTAATTAATTAATCAAAATAATAATAATAATAAAATAGAAATAGAAAATAATGAAAAGAAAAATAAAAAGAACAAACTCAATGGGGGTGTGGGCCTGATCTGAGTGTATGAATTGCAATTTTGAGGCCCAGAACGTCCAAGCCTGTTTGAACTTTGTCCTCCAATGCACGCTTGTTGACCAGGGACCATGGTAGTCCTTCAATCTTGATAATTGGATCTGTCTGGTGGGCCACTTGGCAATTGGGATCTAGAGGTATTTGGTGAACCACGCTTGGAACGTTGCACATGAATACCTGAAAAGCAAAATCAAATAAAGTTTTGGGGGACCTGGGATTCGAACCCAGGTCCCAATGCTCATATGCCTGCGCGCTTAACCACTCCACCAAACTGCTTCATTTGTTATTGTAATGAGAAAAAAATATTATATACAAAACCATCAATTATTCCCTGCAAAAAATAAAAACGCGCTAATAATTCAAATGAGCCAATAGACGCTAGCCACGTGATCCTCTTCTTCATATCACCCTGGTTCACTTACCTGCGGATTTTTATCCGCATGAAGTTTCGCGGGATGTCTCAAAAACTTGTTCTAGGCCATAAAAATTCCATCCAAGCGCATGGACGTGATCGTCTCTGTCTCCTGAGTATCCCTATAACCATTATTTGTCTTAATTTTACCTGCAATGCAAATGCCTAAAAACGAAACAAGCAAACCCTAGGTTCGGACATCACCATATAGGGCATGAAAATGAAATTGAATATTGCAGTCATGTTAGAAATTTGACATTAAGCATAATTATTCAAAAGATTTGGCAAAAGGATGCAAGATAACTGATTCACGATCCCAGGTACAGGGCCAAGTTCGTGGTGACTTACAGGGCGTTTTAGGCAACGAAAAGGCTTGGTTTCAATTGGTATGGCTTCACTGGATCTCTCACATTTCAAGCTTTTTTCTCAAAGTTGTGTGGCCGTTTCTGCAGAGCTTTGTGCGTCCCCTAGGTTTGGCTTGCTTATGTGAGTGTTATAGAGTGAATTAGGGTTGGTCTTTTGATCTGAAATCAAGTGCATTCAAGATTGAAGATTGGACTTTGACCACCATAACCAAGTTTCCATATTTGCACCAAATCTGAGATTTTGTGCTTGTTTTGACTTGGCACGAATTGAATAGGTGTTATATGATATTTGCAAGCTGTACAAATCACAAAGATACCATTTCATTAATTTTTGGATTTTATTTGAATTAATATAGATTTAAAATGTATTAAATCAATAAAAATTAAATAAAATAGAAAAATAAATGTTTGGTCATGAAATTAAAGATGGGACACGTTTGTGGTGTGATAAGACCAAATCAAGTGGAAAACAGTGGGGCCTTTTGTCAAAAATTGGAGTTTTGAGGATAGTTGACTTTTCGCAATTTTGGAAAAATGCCCAACTTCAACAATGCATAACTTCTTCAATTTTGAACTTTTGGAGGTGTTCTTGGACTTTTTAGAAACCTTGGGATGTCCTCTAACCAACACTCTTGGTATCATCTCATTTTTATCTTCCATTCTCAAGTTATAATCTTTGGAAAAAATGTGTTTTTGTTGACTTTCAAAAATGACCTATAATGTCCAAATTTGTAACTTTTTATGAGAGCATTTCTTGATATTGGGGTGTGAAGATGGATTGTAGGAAATTGCATCCTCTTCAAAATGAGATTTGGATGGGTCATTTCTCATAAAGTATGAGAAAGTTATTCTTGGTCAAAGTTGAGTTGACTTTTCCTGCAAAACCCTAATTTAGCAACTTTTGAATCTTGATGAATCTTGAGCAATCCTTGATGAATCATGATCAAACCTTGATCAAATGATGAATTATCCTTCAAAATGACAATGTTGACAAAAAATCTTGAGGTTTGACTGTATTTGGGACACAATTGACTTTTGCCCTAGCACAGTCGATTTTTGGGCCTCTTGAGCAATTGACTGACCAAACTTTCTCTGCAAGGCTTGAAATTTGACATGGGTGAATTTGATAACATATTGGGACATTGGTGAGAACTTGAGGTCATTTGGATATGAGGACCTTAATGCAACACAAAACCCTAATTTTGAATTGACTGCCTTAGGAGGTGATTTGACTGTCCAAACCTTGAGCCAACTTGAGCAACTTGAAGCTTCTTCTTGACAAATCTTGAGGAATATGGGAGGGAAAAGTTTGGGGTACAACACACCTGCTTGGTGACATTGGCATAGGATGCAGCTTCGACCCATTTTGTAAACTAATCGATGGCAACCAGAATGAAACGATGCCCGTTGGACGCAATCGGTTCAATTTTGCCGATCATATCAATTCCCCACATCGCAAACGGCCAAGGGGAAGTAAAGACGTTCAAGGGAACTGGTGGCACATGCACCTTATCAGCATAGACTTGACTTTGTGGCAAACCCGTGCATGATTGTAACAGTCAGTCTCCATGGTGGACCAATAAAAACCTGCTCGCAAAATCTTTTTAGCCATGGTATGCCCATTGGAATGGGTCCCGAAATCACCTTCATGTATCTCCTCAATGATTCCAGTTGCTTCTTTCTTGTCAACACATTTGAGCATTAAACCGTCACGATGCCTTCTATATAACACACTGCCACTAAGAAAGAACTTGGCTGAAAATCTTCTCAAGAACTTCTTATCTGTGACGGATGCCTCTTCAGGGTACTCTTGCATTTCAAGATATCACTTGACATCATAAAACCAAGGATTACCATCTGATTCCAAACTAGCCTCAAAACAGAAAGCTGGCTCACTCAAACTTCTGATGGTAATGGACGGTGCCTCATTAGCCCACTTAACCTTGAACATGGAGGAAAAAGTTGCCAGTGCATCACCTAGATTGTTTTCTTCTCTGGGAATGTGTTCAAACATGATCTCTTCGAAGTACGGAATCAGCTTCATAACATGCTCACGATATAGAATTAGGTTCTGATGGCGAGTCTCCCAATCTCCATTAATCTGGCTGATAACAAGATTGGAATCCCCGTAAACTTTCAAAAACTTGATGCGCAGGTCGATCGCCGCTTCAATGCCATAAATGCAAGCCTCATATTCGGCCATGTTGTTAGTGTAATCGAAACAAATATGAGCCGTGAAAGGAATGTGGTACCCCTCGGGGGAAGTAATAATAGCTCCGACGCCGTTGCCCATGGCATTGGAAGCACCATTAAAAACAAGCGTCCAACGTGATCCCGACTCGGGTCCTTCGTCTGGGTCTGGCATGTTATAATTCTGAATATACACAATTTCCTCATCTGGAAAATCAAACTTCATCGGTTCATAAACGTTCATGGGATGATGAGCAAGATGGTCGGCCAATACACTACCCTTAATTTCTTTTTGAGTAGTGTATTGGATATCATATTCGGTGAGTATCATCTGCCAACGGGATACCCTTCCTGTAAGAGCTGGCTTCTCAAAAATGTACTTGATTGGATCCATTTTGGATATTAAGTAGGTGGTGTTAGTTAACATGTATTGCCTCAGACGTTTGGCGGCCCAGGCAAGCGCACAACAACTCTTTTCCAGCAATGAGTACCTCGACTCGCATTCCGTAAACTTCTTATTCAAGTAGTAAATAGCCTGCTCTTTCTTCCCTGTCTCGTCGTGTTGACCGAGGAAACAACCCATTGAGCTCTCCAACAAAGTTAGATACATGATTAGTGGCCTTCCTTCCACTGGCGGCATGAGTATCAGAGGTTCCTGCAAATACTCCTTTATTTTGTCAAAGGCCTTCCGACAATCCTCATTCCATTTCATTGTCTGACT
This sequence comes from Vicia faba, assembly GCA_948472305.1. Taxonomy (NCBI): domain Eukaryota; kingdom Viridiplantae; phylum Streptophyta; class Magnoliopsida; order Fabales; family Fabaceae; genus Vicia; species Vicia faba. The sequence goes on along the minus strand of OX451738.1, from coordinate 929,792,387 downwards.
TTTCTTCAACAACTTGAACAAAGGTTCACAGGTGGTTGTGAGATGAGAAATAAATCTAGAAATGTAGTTTAACCTTCCCAAGAAACCACGTACTTCCTTCTCTGTCCTTGGTTCAGGCATTTCCTGTATCGCTTTAACCTTGGCCGGGTCCACCTCGATACCTTTTTCACTTACAATAAAACCCAACAGCTTTCCGGATCTCACCCCAAAGGTGCACTTATTCGGATTCAACCTCAGCAAGAACTGCCTCAGTCTCTCGAACAATTTTTCCAGATGAACAAGATGTTCCTCCTCCGTGTCAGACTTAGCAATTATATCGTCCACATAAACCTCAATCTCTTTGTGAATCAAATCATGAAAGAGAGTGACCATGGTGCGCTGATATGTTGCCCCGACATTTTTCAAACCAAACGGCATCACTTTATAGAAAAAAGTTCCCCAAGGCGTGATAAATGTTGTCTTCTCCATATCCTCCGGAGCCATCTTAATTTGATTGTAACCCGAAAAACCATCCATGAACGAAAACACTTTGGAATGAGCAGTATTATCGACCAACACATCAATATGCGGAAGAGGGAAGTCATCTTTAGGGCTGGCCATGTTCAAATCCCTATAATCCACGCACATCCTGACCTTACCATCCTTCTTGGGCACAAGCAAAATATTTGCAATCCATGGCGGATAATTGATGACCTTTAAGAAATTCGCGTCCAACTACTTATGGACCTCCTCCTTGATCTTCTTGGACATCTCAGGATGAGTTCTTCGGAGCTTTTGCTTGACAGGAGAACAACCTTCTTTGAGCGGTAGTCGATGCACCACTATGTCTTTATCCAACCCATGCATATCCTCATAAGACCAAGCAAAGATATCAGAATACTCATGGAGTAGCCCAATCAATCTGAGATTTATACTTTCCTCGAGATTTGCCCCTATCTTGACTTCTCTTCTTACCTCTTCTGTGCCAATATTCACCACCTCAATCGAATCCTGATTCGGCTGGATAACCTTCTCCTCTTGTTTTAACAATCTTGCTAATTCCTTAGGAAGATCACAATCCTCATGTGCTTCTTCTTCAGCTTGATAAATAGGAGTATCAAAGTCATAATGAGCCATAGCATAGTCGTTATCAATATAACCGGTGGTGGAAGTGCATCTGCATGAACGATATTTTGGCCTTTTTTAGTGACAGTGTGTGAAAAGAGAAACATTGCCATTCAAATAAAAAAAAGAAATGGAGCAAAATTTTGAATGCAAAAACGTCCTTTATTTCATGATAAACTTTTTGAAAATAAAAATGGTGGCCCTACACAAATGATCCACCACACCTTGGGCAGAGCGTAGGAATTATGATATGATAATAAAAGAAAACAATAAAATTACTCCTCAGCGCTTGAAACTTGGATAACATCCACAGAAGTCCAATTGTTGAGTGTATGGCCTGGAATACTCGGACGAATCCAATCTTCAATATTGTAGCCATCAACCCTATCGTCGCCAACTGCATTGATGTGTCCTTCTTGAGCAGCACAAGGACGGGAAAACTTCACAGGAGTAGATAAATTAGATGCTCTGGGAGTTGTACTCTGCTGACCTGGGCTAAAACCAAGACCAAATTTATTAAATTTTGGGGTAACGTCCAGCACCTGACCCCAACCTTCAGGGCTACCATTTTCCACCACAGCTCTCGCATCCTTGAGAAAAGACATAACAGTTTCAGGCTTCCTTTTCTGCTCTGGAGGAAGAAAATTGACAGCATGAACTGTCTCAAACGCCTGAAAAGGAGTCTCATGTATCTCGCCTTCAACTTCAACATAGCGGAATGATGTCAAATGACTCATGATGTACTCTTCCTCGCCGCACACAGTTATCACCTTTCCCTCTGCAGGATACTTGAGTTTCTGATGAAGAGTAGAAGTGACTGCCCCTGCTTTATGAATCCACGGCCGCCCCAACAAACAACAATACGTTGGCTGTATATCCATCACAAAAAATGTAGCCGTGAAGGTGCGAGGACTGACCTTGATTGGTAACTCCACCTCCCCAAACACTGACCTTCGAGACCCATCAAACGCCTTCACCGTCAAATCACTAGGGCGCAGCTCCAGTCCAGAATAATCAATTTTCATCAATGCTGACTTAGGCAATACATTCAAAGACGACCCTGTGTCCACCAAAACCCGGGATAAAGTAGTGCCCCTGTACTCCATTGAAATATGTAACGCTTTGTTATGGTCTCGCCCCTCCGGAGGAAGATCAAAATCTGTGAAGCCCAAACCATTCCCGACAGATATGTTAGCACAAACATTCTCAAACTGATTGACTATTATCTCATGTGGCACGAACACATTCTTTAACGACTTCATCAAAGCATTTCTCTGAGGTTCTGAATAAATCAACAGAGACAAGATAGACATCTTAGAAGGAGTATGGCTCAGATGATTAATTATGCTATAATCACTCTTTCTGATAATTCGCATTAACTCTTCAACCTCATCGAGAACCGAAGAAGCTTTTGGTATCATAATTGGTTGAGTCACATTGGCTGGCGTAACCCTTGGATTACCAATCATCGCCTGTTGTTTTCCTTTTTCTCTTGTAGAAGCATCTGCCGCATCTTGCACATTGGAAGGACCAAATACTCTATCGCTTCTAGTCATTCGACCCACACCAGAAAAATTATGAACTTCCTCTTCATTATCTTCAGCACGTTCTTCCTCAAACAAACGAGTACTTACTTCCTGCTTCACCCCATGGTAATAAACATCAGCACCATAATGCCATGGGATGACCTTCTCACTGGTATACGACATGGGACCTGGTACCGTAATCATCAAAGGAGGTGCCCTAGATGGGGTAGGAATGCGCACAAGGGTGTAAGGAATAAATACCACAGCAACATCTTCGTCGGTAACCTTACGGTAGCTCGGTTTTCTATCAAACTGCAGGGAACCCTCCTTTATCATCAACTGGATACCAGCTTTTAAATCATCACAGCCCTTTGGTTGCTCTCTACACTTGGCACACTCTGAAGTACAACCCGGGAAAATAGAATTGTCAAGCAAATACCTCTTAACATACCACAACAGAGTAGTTACTTGTTCCACATTCATGATTAAATTCAACACTTCACCATTATAATCAATCATATTAACAACACCCCTTCATGCCTAGGCATTGGGTTATGAGTAACATTCGGACCAGTCACTAGAGTGAACTTAATTGCCTTAGCATCCAACGAGTCTTGTATCTTACACTTCAACGCAAAGCAATTGTCAGTAGAATGACCAACTCCGCCTGAATGGAATTCACATCTTGCGTTAGCATCATAGTTAGGAGGAAGTCTTGCGGGGGGTGGTGGCATATTTCTCAAACCGATCAACTTCAAATCGAGCAAATGGTGGAGTGCTTCAGTAAGAGATACCGGCAAGGGATCAAATTTTCTCAACTGTCTCTGCTGTTGATTATTATACTGACGGGGAGCATCTTGTTGTCTTTGTTGTTGAGGCACTATATTCGGTCTCTGTTGCGGAGGAGCACCAGCCATAACCAAGTATGCAAATCCTGCCGAAGTACTTCCTATCATGTTGGTAAACGGTTTGGCCAGGTAATTTCAGGGGGTAAGAGGTGACAACTAAGAATCCAACGCTGAATTGCTTCATGACCTCTGCTTTAATCTTTTCTAACATATCAGGCCTCATGCGGCGAACCTTTTATTTTACTGTCGGATAATCCTCTCTTGTAGGCAGACGATGTACCACAATATCTTCATCAAGTCCTGGCATGTCTTCATATGACTAGGCAAAGACTTCGACATAATCATGTAACAACTGATTCAGATGCTTCTTGATACTGGGTTCCAAATTGGCACCCACCTTGACCTTTTTTTTATCTTCTTCGGTACCTAGGTTGATCGTATCCACGAGTTCTTCGTGAGGCTGAATGGTTCTCTCTTCTTGTTGTAGCAGTCTGGCAAGTTCCCCTGGTACTTCACAATCTTCCTCACCTTCGTCTTCAGCTTGGTAGATTAAATTCTCAGAGTCACAAAAGGCCATAGCAGTATCGTTACCCATGGGATCGAGAATGGATGTATACTTGCATTATGAGTGTGGGTGTGTGTAAGGGTATAACTATCTTTGAAAGAAAGTAAAATGTAAAAGAAAAACAATGAGCACAAAAGTTTGTATGCGAAAATGTCCATGATTCATTGATGTCATATGAAAAATGAGATAATAACCCTTACAAATGGACCATTGTGCCTCGGGTAAGACACAAGGTTTTAAGAGTGCGAATTGTTTTGAATATTACAGATCTAATAAAATGTAAATACAAATTACTGAGGGATGAAAGTGATTGGGACGAAGTCTCTAGCCTCCCAATTGTTGAGCCCTCCATTAACAGTCGGGAAGATCCATACCTCCAGGTTGCAACCATCTTCACCATCTTCCACTGCGTTGACTTCACGGTTGCTGATCTTCAAGGGTGTCCCTCCAGCACGGGCACGGCGTACAACCTTTTGAGCACTTGAAATGAAACCTAGGCGAAACTTGTCAGACTTATATGGGATATCTGGGAGTTGTCCCGAGATAGTGCATCCACCTTCTTCCACCATTGCTTTGGCATCTTTCAGTGACGACATCCGAAGTGGAGGCCTTATAATATTGGGAACAACCTTAGTCACTGCCACCTCTTAAGGGACCTCTTTAAAGTGTTGAAATGGAGTTTCAATGAATTCACCGTCCAATTCCACATATCTGAAGGAATTGAGATGGTTGATCATGTATTCTTCCTCTCCATGTACGGTGATAATCTTTCCTTGAACTGGATACTTCAACATTTGGTGCAACATAGAAGTAACAGCGCCAGCGTTGTGGATCCATGGTCGGCCTAGCAGGCAGGAGTATGAAGGGCGAATGTCCATCACATAAAAAGTTGAATTGAAGGTTTGGGTTCCAACCTTTATGGGAATGTCCACCTCCTCATGTACCATCCTCTTCAAACCGTCAAAAGCCTTACAACTATGTTGCTTGGCTTTAAAGTCAACCCCTCACAGTCAAGTCTATCAAGAGATTTTTTTGGTAATACATTCAGAGATGAGCCAATATCCACCAAAACATGCGTCAGAGTGGTGTCCTACATTCCACTGAGACACGCAACGCCTCATTATGCTTTCTTCCCCTTGGCGTCAGATCAACATCTGAAAAACCTAAACCATTGACCACAGTTAGGCTGGCTACGCAGTCTTGAAATTGATCAGCAGATGTCTCTTGAGGTACATGGGCGGTTTTTAAGAACTTCACCAAGGCTTTTGCAAGTGCCTCGGAACATAGTAGTAATGCTAGCATGGAGATTTTAGAGGGAGTTTTCCCCAGTTGTTCAACTACATCGTAGTCGCTTCTCTTTATAATTTTTAGGATCTCCTTCATTTCTTTCTTGGAAGCCTCAGGGATAGTCAATGATTGAGTCTTCGTACGGACAAGCTCAACCACAACACCTTTTCCTCGAGCCTCGGTTAATTCGGCAGCATGAGTGTCAGTCAGAATAACTACAGGGGTTGTAACGTCTTCGTCAATAGGAGTACTTGCAGAGATGATTATGGGTATGGGATAAACCTTTGGAGCAGCCACATGGATAATTACGGGTCTAGAAACTGCTTTTGGGGGAGCAATTTCTGGAGAAAAGATCCTACCACTTTGGGTAATTTTGCTAGTTCCGGCAATATTACTGATGTCAGAGTCTTCTTTCTCGGAATTTATCTCTTCGGCGGCCGACCAGTCTTGCTTGATGCCATGGTAGTAAATGTCCCCTCTGTAATTCCACGACACGATTTTGTCTGATTCATACGGGACTGGCCCAGGTATTGTGATTATTAAAGGAGCTGCTTTCAGAACTGATGTAATTCTAATGGGTCTTTTGGTGGAGACCCTGGAAGAATTGGCAGAAATGGTAATGATAGAAACATCTTCAAAAGGAACAGGTGTAACAAGAGTCTTTTCAAACAAAATCTCTTTGTTATCCATCAGGAACTGAACGCCTACTTTCAACAAAGGACAGCTAGTCAGTGAGGATAAACAGAAATGACAATCTTCATCACAACCCAGGAACACGCCGACATTCCACAAGTTCATTTTAATACTCAGAAGTGGGGTCATGAGTTCATTAACTGAAGTAACAAACAATCCTTCTTCAATGGCATTGGCATTGTGACCATGTCTGGGCATAGGATCAGAAATTACATTTGACTTCTCGGGCGCATCAAACTCAATTTCTTTTTCTTCAATGAGGTCTTGTATTTTGTTCTTCAAGGCCCAACAATTATTAGTATCGTGACCAGGACTTTCAGAGTGATATGCGCAACGGGCATTGGGATGATAATGGGGGGATGTTGTATTGGGGTTTTTCGGAGATTCTTTCAAGGTTACCAAATTGGATCTTAGAAGATGCGGTAGTACTTGAGACAGAGTCATGTTGATTTTGGTAAAATGACTGATTGGCCTTTCTATCCTTGGTTGATTATTTCTTTGCTGATCAAACACAGGCTTTGGGATCATAATAGCCCCCACCATTGGTCGGAGTTTGGCTCTATCTTGGTTTCTTTGCAGATATACGGCATTCACCTCTTTCTTCCCGATAAAGGGCTTCCTTACAGTTGTAGAAGAGGATGTGTCATTCTGAATCTTTCCATTCTTTATACCAGCTTTTATCCTCTCTCCGGTAAATATTAGTTTAGTAAATCCCGCGGATGAACTTCCGATTAAATGATTGAAGAAGGGACCATACAAGGTTCCCAAGAACATGTCTACCAATTCTCTCTTAGACATAGGGGGGTTGAACTCTTCCATCCAAATCTCTCCATTTTTGTGCACAGTCCTTGAAACCTTCATTGGACACCATGGCCATACTCTGGAGTTGAGTATGGATAGGCGCCAAATCAGCATTGTACTGGTATTGCTTGTAGAAAGCTGCAGCAAGATCTTCCCAATTGTGAACATTAGCCCTTTCTAGTTGGTAGAACCAGTCAAGTTGAGTCCCAGACAGACTGTCTTGGAAGAAGTGCACCCGTAAGTCTTTATCAGCGGTATGGGGTTGAATTTTCCTCACATATGACCGGAGATGCATCTTAGGGCATGAAACTCTGCCATATTTAGCGAATACAGGTGCTTTGAATTTTGAAGGAATCACAATCCCCGACACCAAACCCAATTCCTCAAAGTCCAAGCCTGGTACCTTTTGGATTTCCATCGTGCTCAATCGCTCTTCGAGATGTTTATACTTATCATCAGCTGGAGGGTATTATTCCTCAGAGTAGTCCTCTTCTTCTTCCTCCTCTTCTGATTCTGACGGGACAACTGTTTCCTTGCCTTTCCCCTCTCCTTCACCGGATGTTGTTGCAAATTCCAAAGTCCTTCTCATCTTCCCATGAAATCTTCTTCCCATGTTTAAGACTTCAGTTACCTTCTTTGTTTTCTTTTTCCTTTCTTCAACCAGCAGAGTCTTCAACTCTTCTTGCCCCTTGGCTAGGGTCATGAGCAACTGTTGAAACTGCGTATTCTGAGCTTGAAGATATTTCACTATTTGCTCGAGATCCATCTTACTGAAATAAACAGTAGAGAGATGAGGAGACTTGTTGCAAAAACCTGCTTATGTTATGATGAATGGTATATGCATATGCAATGTTTTCAAGGATTTCAAAGATTCAAATTCGCTTTAGACAAAAAGGAAACACACGTTATATTAATAAGATAAAGTTTGACTACATTAATGCCCCTTGGGCAAAATAATACAAAATCTCTAAGATAGAAAAGTAGTGTGCATCCTCTTTGGTGCAATGTAGACATTCAGAGTCTGCTCCTCATGAAGTAGCCTAGTGATCTCCAAAACCTTCTTCTCACTTGTGTAGAATTGGGCGTCAAAAGTATCTCGCTCCCCTTTGAGTTGTATCCAATCCCTTTGTAGGTATTCAAGAGATGTGGGCATGTCAGGATGTAGGATAGTGTATGGAACATCTCCCTCCATGACAGGCTCAATGATTACCGGGAGAATGGAGGGGTAAGGCATCATAAGATTCTGAGCGTGAGTTCGTACCCATTTGAGGTAAGGCTCAAGAGGGATGGAATTCTTATGTCCCAAAGTCCTGCTATCCACCTTGTTTATCATCCTCCAAGCTCGGATAAATCTCTGGCGAAGACCTTGATCGTCATTTTCGTAGTTGAATACCAAACCTTGAATCAACATCTCGTGTGGGCCATCCCTTCGGGCATAACCAAACCGCCTTAAGGCTAAGCATGGGTTGTAAGTGATACCTCCCCTAATGCCAAGTAAAGGGACATTAGGGAATTCTCCATAATGGTCGACAATGATAACATTCTCTTTGGATCGAGAGCACCAATGAATGTCTGAATGTTTGAGCGTCATCAACCTTTGCAACCACCTTGAACCTTGCTCATTCTTTAATACAAATTAGGGAAGATGAGAAATAAACCATATTTCCAAGAGAGGAGTGCAACACATAAGGACACCTCTTTTCCTCATTGTGCGAGTGTGAAAAGAGTGTAGGATATCCCCTAGCAATGTAGGCACCGGGTTGCGTGATATGAAGATTTTGATGGCGTTCACATCTATGAGCTGGTTAGGATTTGGAAACAAAACCATCCCATAGATGAGGAGAGCTATAATTTCCTCAAAGGCTTGCAATTCTAAGGAATTCCAACAACTTTGAGCTTTTTCAAACAGGAACTTTGCTAAGAAACCTTTGACACCGCTCCTTGTTTCCCAATGGGTTGTGACATCAGATGAGTGCAAGTGTAGAGCTTGAGCAATCTCTTCTGGCTTTGGATCTCTTTCCGTACCGTTGAAAGGTAGTTGATTGAGAATGGGAATCCTCAAGAGTTGGGAGAATTCTTCCAAAGTAGGCATAAGTTGATAGTCGGGAAATGTGAAGCAATGGTTCAAAGGATCAAAGAACTGAAAGAGCACCTTCATCATGTCCTCATCTGTGTTGGAGGTGACCAAGTTGAGTAGACGACCATGTCTCTCGGTGAATGGAGAGTTTTCAGGAATCCTTGAAGCTAACTTCTTAAGCTGTGGAGGGATTCTCACAAGGTTGACTTGAATAGTTTTCCTGCGAAGTGAATCCATATCCTACAAAACAAGAGCAAAGATGAATCCCAAAATCCTTGAAATGGTTAGTGGATGCATATGATGTTCATGATGTCCATGATGTTATGTACAAGTATGCATATACAAACACAACAAACAAGTCCTTAGGTTTAGGCTTTCATGGAGTTTTATAGGTAAGTACCCTCTTGAAGTTTAGTTGGCTCAAACCTGTCCTAGTAATAGTAACCGGGTTCTAAGGAGCTCAATATCATTGGATTGTTTCCTTGGTCATTGTTTCAGCTCAAACCTCTTTAATAGCGACTGAAATATCCCAAGAAACCAAACCTCAATGAGTGTAGTATCGAGTATCTACCAACTTCGGACTGCACCAAAGCCGGTCATCTCACTACATCCTAAAGGCCATGTTGGTCAAGTAAAGGTTCTAAAAGTTCATTAGTGCTTTATGAAATCACTTAGCGGCCCCGTATTCTCTTTGATTAACTCAAAGGCTACCGGTACCCACAAATATGTCGCACTAACGTAGCTATTGCTTAGACCATGTCGGTATACCCCGCACAGTTTCCACAACGTATTGTTACTTACCTATAATGTATCCCAAATCCGGGTAGAGGATTCAAACCCAAACAAAGAACCATAATTTAAAGCATACAAGTCAAGAAAATAAATGTGATCTATCCCTAAGGTAACCCCACTTTTAGAATTTTCCCCAGCAGAGTCGCCAGTTCTGTGATACGGTGGGAGAACTGACTTGGGTGTTTTACATTTGATCGAAAATGTTGCGGTTAGAAAGAGTCTCCACCGAATTTTCTTTTATCCAAAAGGAAAGGTGAAAAAGCACAGGAAAGACCTTTGAGATTGTTTCTTGAGTTCGGGGGGTAGATTATGAAAAGGGAAGGTATTAGCACCCTTTTCATCCATGGTTTTCCATGGGCTCTTAGTTACTTGCTAGATCACTTTATTTTGTTTGAAATTGTGCTTTGTGTGGTTTTTGAAAGTATTTTGTAAAGAGGCCATTGTTTAGGAAATCTTTGTAATGATTCTCGTTCGTAAGAATGTATACAAAGATGTTGATCTTTTGAAAATGTTTTCAATTTTCTAAGATGTTTGAAAGTGTAAGTGTTTGTTTTGAAAATAGAAAGGATGTTTGTTTGAAATTGAGAAAGTAATTAGGAACATTCTACCTACTCAAAAGTATTTCTTGTTCATTTTCTTTTCCTTTGACATTGTTGTCTTACCATTGATTTGGTAAACAACCCTATCTTTGGATGTAAACGGGACGGGCGCGGGTCATCGTATAACCATGATTAACAATATTGCAAGGTATCTTAGCATTTCTCTTGAGGGACTAAGATCATTTGTAAGGCAACATTCGTAGCGTCATCGAGGGACTATGATCTTATATTTTGATTTTTTTTGCTAAGATACCTCACATGCGTAATATGCCATTTATAAGGCAACCAAGTGGATTTTACCCTAGGGGTGCTTATGTGCAAGTGTATTGATTTTCATGCTTGTTTTGTATTGTATTAGGGTTTTCTACTTGTTGATTTTATCTTGCCATACACACCCTAATTACTAACAATTATATTAAAGCTATAAGTTGCGGAAATTAAAATCCTACGCTATTACATCATTTGGGGAATGGGGATACAAATTTACAAATGGGGGGATGAAAGCAAATAAATCCTAATTTACTATTACAACCATATTGAATGAATAAATAATGTACAAAAATAAATAAATAAATAAAAAAGAAAATTGTTTTGAATTTTTTTTATGTATTGACACATACACTTATGTATTGATACGAAGATTTTACGTATTGACGCGTGCCATTACGTATTGATACGAAAACAGTTTATGTATTGACGCATACCATTACGTATTGATACGAAAACTTCCTTGTTGCTGAAAAATGAAAATTAACTCAGTATGAATCGACGCATTTGCGTTTCGTGTCGACGCATGCAACATTTCATATCGATGTATAATAGTTTGCATCGGCTCATAACCTGTTTTGGACATAATATGTGTCGACTCATAGCATTTCGTGTCGACGCATAACTGCTGTTTTTTGTTTTTATCACTGTTTTGCTACATGTAAAAGTCAATTCTCAACACATGGTTAGTGAAAATGAAAAGCAAGCATACAATTAGCTTTAAGGCAATGATATCCATATTTTATCTTCACAAATGAACCATTAATGATGCTTGTATGAAGAGTTTAAAATCAAGAAAACTTACCTTGAAACTGAAATTTGTGCTTTGAGTTTGAGCTGTTGTATGGGCTGTTGTTGAGCTTGGGAAGTGATGATAGTGATGTTACAAAAGTTTTTCTTGTGTTTGAACAACTTCTATATGATGTATGTGGAGTGTTTAGATGGTTGGCCAGAATTTGCAAGGTATGAGATGTTCAAAGGTTTGGACTTTAAAACTCAAGAGTGGAAGTTTTGTGGACTGTTATGGCTTTTGTGAATATGAGATTTTGAGGGTTTACCAATAAAACTTCTGGCTTTTCTCTCTATTTTTTATAACCCCTTTGTCTTGCAAATTCTTCTTCTATTTATAGGCAAGAGGTTTGTGCATATGAGCTGACTAAGTTTGCAAGACAACATGTTATGGTTTGGTTGGATTACAAAAATCAAACTATGTCAAGTACTCCATAGTCCCAAGGTGAAGTACCAAAGTTGCTGGTATAGAGGAGATACTTCCCATGATTTATGGTGGAGTATAATCAACAACAAGCAAGGTATGGGCTTAAGACAAACTTTGTACAAAAAGCTTGCTTTTCAAGAATAGCAATGGTGCCTTTATGCCATAAATGGAAAGATCTTTTGGACAATGGTTTAAACACTTGGGTAATAGTTCAAGCTCTTGTCTAAACATTAAATTGTGATGATATTTTCAAGCAAGGAGGCCTGCAACATAAGATTATGCAGCAAATTATAAGAGTTTTGTTATGTGTTCTTCACTAAAATGACTTACAACTCAATAATGGATGCTCAACTTCATGCTCTTGAATCTCCTAGCTCAAATATGATAAATTCATGCTCTTGGATGTTTTGGACAACTTGAAACACCCTATACAACTTTCATGTTGACCACTTTTGATGAATCAAACTGGAACTTGATGAAAATTGGCCAAGAAGTTGGGATAAAAACCTGACCAAAACTGCTGAAAATTTCTCTAAGTGTTAAATGAAAATGTCATGACTTCATGAATTTATAACTTGAAATCCAAGCATATTTTGGATAAGTTGTGTAAAGAAATGTTGTAGATATCATGGAGATATACAAATTTCATGTTGGAAGTTTCTCTTGAATCATCTTGCATCATGGTGAAAATTTTGCTCAAAGTTATGAAAAAACATGAAATTTCCAACACTTAGAAAAATTTCTAAGTTTAGAAATTTTGACTTTTCAAAATGAAATCTTGACTTTTTTATTTCTTGATGAATAAGTTTCATATTTTGACATGTTTTGATGAATTATGATCTTTTTCACTTGAATTTGACCAAAGATTCAAAGTTTGACTTTTCAATATACAATTGACTTTTGATTAGTTGATTGCAAAATTCATCTGTCAATCCAATGGACTTGCAATGTTTTGAACCATGTTATTAGGTAAAATGACGCAATTGGACTCTTGAGATCATGCCTTAAACCAATTTATCATTTGCTAGGTCAAAAATCAGAAATTGCCCTTTCCCAGTCAAAACCCTAATTTTGACCATTTTGCCCTTTTGGAGATTTGATCAAATTTATTGAGGAATTATGGTCCAAACTTGATCAAATGATACCTATGAGTTTGAAATGTTGTTGTGGATAAAAAATTATGAAGTTTGACTGTAAACTGGCTATGGTTGACTTTTTCCCGAATACAGCTGATTTTTAGGTCAACTGCCCAATTGACTGATTAAAAATGTGATCCAAGGCTTCAAACTTGGCATGAGTAATCTTGGGGGTCCATAATGATCCATGGAAATAATATGGGGCATTGGAAGTCCAAAAATCCTTGTGCAAACTCAAACCCTAATTTTGGCCATCAGTGCTTAAGGAGGTGTCTTGAGGTGATCAAACCCTAATTCAGTCTTGAGTCAAGGGAGATCTTTGTGAGCAAATTCTTGAGAAGTGAGAGGGAAAATTTTGGGGTATAACAGAATGCAGAAAATTTTTCCATTAAATTTATATTAGAATATAAATATTTTTTTACTTATTTATTTTTTCAATCTATACATTTAAAAGGAATGCTGAAAATTTTCCCATTAAATTTTTATTAGAATATACATATTTATTCTTACAATTTATACATTAAAAGGAATGCAGAAAATCATTTGTTGGCATCGGATAAAAAGAGTGCACCCTTAATAATTTAGGGTTTAAAACAATTAATATATTATTTTTGAAAATTTGATGGAAAATTAATGAGTTATAATTAGGGGTTGAGATCTTCTTGGCAATGAATGACAGTCTTCTTCTCTTTGGAATAGAAAGAATATAGTCAAATCGGATAAGGGAATAAACTACTCATCTCGTATAACCGAAGAATTTGGTGTATATAAATTGATCATCTCTTATAATCTATGTAGAAATCAAATACAACATTCTATATAGTGCAAAAACAAAAGGTCAAAATTGAAGTGTTAATCAACAATACTAACATATTCTTTTTCAAATGATCATTTTAGTTAATACAAAAATTTACTGGTTCAATTTGCGAAATTGAATTCATTTTCAAACTCACATCTAGAATTGTTAATGTTTGATCCCATGCCAACAAAGTAGCAGCTTCATAAAAATTTGTGATCCATTAGATTGAACTCTGGCCGGAAGATACATTTTATTACGGTTTAGCATGGAAGTTTCTCAAAACCCCACTGTACCCACCGTTTAGGGTTGGCATGGAATTTGCTTAAAATCCCACTGTTTCCTGCATCAACTGAATGAAGAACACCAAACTTCTCTCATCTCTTTCGTGATTCCAATTTCCCTTTCGATAAACAACAACCCCATTCTTTGAACTTAATCACTACCCAAATCAAATTGTATAAACTAACAACAAAAATATCAAAATAAACAAAAATAATCACAAGAAAACGAATTTATACGGCATAACATTGTACACATCAAACAACAATAGAAAAGTGAAGCGTGAAAAAGAAAGATTTACCAAGACACGACTCCGATGAATTTAATGGCTTTTTCGGTGTTCCACTCTGAATTTGGCAAGGTCAAATGCTTCGAAACTACTTTTCGTCTTCTCTGTTTCGTCGTCCTCTCTTTTTTCTTCTATCGTAAAAACTCTGAAGCCAGGTTCTACAATATATAACAAAAATAATGACGTCAAATAAAATGAATCATTTGAAAACAAATAAGAACCATGGAGCCAAACCATGTATAGTAGAGAAAAAACAGAAATCGTAAAATAAACAGAGCGTGTGATAGATAAAGAAGGAGATGAAATAGATGAAAAATGGAACAGAGAGAGGTGATGAAGCATACAAATACAGAGACTGAATGAATGATTTGAATGTAAACAAAGGATACATGTGATTTATAATGACAATTGATGTGCAACATGGGAAGTTGTGGGGCTTTTTGTTGTCAAATGTGTTGATTATTGATTTTCAAAAATGCTTCCCACGTTAAGCAGAAGTTTAAGGGATTGATTAATGATTAATATTTTTATTTTAACATGAAAAATAATAATAAAGGTTGAGAAAAATTATGGGATTGACACATCAACCTCATTAATTTCCAAATCAACCACAATTAAACAAAGATGTAATAAGTCAATTTTAACCCTGAAATCAGAAAACTTTAGGCATTTTATCATAAGAGTACACTTGGTTTTTCAGGTACACTACTACAAAAAAGGGAAAAGACAACGCTTTTTTAGGCTTTTAACAGCGCTTTAAAGCGCTGCCTAAAGCAGCGCTGCTAAAAGAAAAGACAACGATTTTTTCAATGTAAAAGCGATGTCTTATGCCAACTTTAGACAACGCTTTTAGAATAGACAGCGCTTTTTTATATACCCCTTTAGCAGCGCTTCTGCTTTAGACAACGCTTTCGTTTGAAAGCGTTGTCTATCCCCCCACTTTAGACAGTGCTTTCAGACTTTAGGAAGCGTTTTTGTTTTAAAAATTTTACAGCGCTTTTCTCCTAAAGCGCTGTCTATTGTTCACAATTTTTTATAAACAAATTATCTATTTTAATCAGAATTTTAACCATATTTGATCCAGGATTTCACCATATTATGCACCATTTTTGGTAGCTTCATTCCAATAAAATATATATATATATATATATATATATATATATATATATATATATATATATATATATATATATATATATATATATATATATATATATATATATATATATATATATATATATATATATATATATATATATATATATATATATATATATATATATATATATATAAATTGCACATATATATAAATTGATGATATATACAACAACAATTACAAAATTTATGATACAAGTTAAAATGCCTAAAATTCAAAATTGAATTTACATCTATACATCTTTCTATCTTCGAGAATTCTCATGAAACAACAACAACATGAATATCTTAGCTCTATCTTCTACACATGTACCTATAAACCTGAAAAAAAATCAAATGATCGAAATTCATAACATGATAATATTAACGTTGCACTTTATTCGAATTTAATTTATACTCAAAATTAGAAAGTTCTCATCAAAGGAAATAAGACAATATACCTTAGCTTGTAAAATTCTCAACCCGATAATGAATTGACACCATTCCTCCATAAGTTCATCCAATTGATCTTTTGAGTAATGTGCACAATTGAATTCCTCAAAGTACTTTATTTATAATAATATAACATAGTATGTGATTTAGTTAAAACAATATGTCATTTTATGAGAAACACAAAATATGAAAATAGTATGTAATTCCTAAGTTAGAAATCTATACCGTGGATGAAATCTCTAATCGATCCAAAAGAATAGTTTCTTTTATAAACTTCAACATAAAATAGCCACAATCTATACCGTTACGCTGGTGAGGACACTACACATGGAAAGAAAATACGAATATATATCAGGATATACCCCTTAAATTGTTTTATCAAGTATCATCACTAATGTAATCAAAACTGAATATCTCTTTATGAAAATATACCTCCACTCTGATCCATGTAACGTTGTTGGCTCTACTTTTTGGTACTTGAATATCTCGTTGGGAGCGAAAAGCAAGTAGAACGCTATAATAAAATATAAACGACTGTTTAGAACAATCTCACATAGAATCATAAACATAAACACAAATCCAAATATGTTGACCATAAACATAAACATAAACTTGAATATCTCTTTGGATGCAAAACACCTACGTGTCAATCATCTGTTTCAAATCTGGATATGTTGACCAATCATTGTATAACGAGTCCAGATGATACACATTTTCTCACATAGGATTAATCGCAACCAATAACTAGTGTCCACTGTAAGATTAAACAATGGCCAAAAACGGAAAATTATAATAGATCAAGTTAGGATGAAAATCTAACCCGTTGCCAGTATTGTATGGAAAAAAGAACAACTTCTCAGTATCTTTATTGCCCACGAATAAACCTAGTATATATGATATGACATCATCTGGTCTCGTTTAAATCAACCCTGAATTGACAGTGTTGGGAGCTAAGAAGCCAAATCTTTCTTCTAATTCATGCGGGCGCACAATGTTGTCATACATAAACCTTAAACTAAAACATGATTAACATTATACTATATTCATTGAAATGAGGGATTAAATTTTTCATTTAATTAAACAAAGTTGATCGGAGTATACCTGATGTATATACCGATAACATCGAGGCCTAATTTCAAATGCCTAAAAACTTGCTCCATATCCTCTCTACCAATTGCTTCAAGATATTCAAAACCAAAGATGTCTTCACTCATAGGTGTAAGGCAGGTACCACCATCCGGAATATCTGTAATTCCTAAATATGTACGAAGGCACGACCTGAACTGAGCAGTAGTTTTTTTGCTAGCCACAGTCTTCTTAGCAACATTCTTTTTTTGTGTGGAAATATTGCTAATTTCAGGCGCCTTACCCCTACTGAGTTGTGCAGTCTCTTTAGCATGAATCTAGTTATCATATGATTAGTTAGGGGAAGTATAAAATCACAAATTAGCATTTCTCATAGCATAAATGTCATATAATTATGTTACCTCAAATGATGCAATTGACTCGGTCTCCCGCCTAATCCTCTTATCTTTTGGAATGGATTTTGTTGGAGTCTAACATTACCATGTAAACAAAATGTAAGTATAATTTCCTTAAAAAAATTGAATAGTAAACGATTTTAAGCATACCTCATTATCTATGCAAACGAGGCTTGACAACCATGCAACAAATGATCCTATTGCATCTGCCACCAATGTTACATCCGCCACATTGTCAGGTAGTGGCAACAACACACCCCTCTAAAATTACATCGACTGATACTTTCAAAAATCCCTCTAGGAGCGGTCTATGGTGAAGCATTTCTCCTGAAATATTATACACTTTTCCCTTGCCAACCATCCGATAAGTCAGTGTCGACAAATAGAGTTGACACCGGGAAATGCCCTATAATTTAATAAATATGGTTATATAATTAACAAACATGGTTATATAATTAATAAACATGGTTTTATAATTTATAAAGATGGTATATAATTACCTCAGGAATAATTTGTCCAAAGTTACCATTGATACTACCTTTGTCACTAGTATCTTTAAAGCATGTAGCTTGATCGATTTCCTTTTCCTTTCTCAGCTCATAGACTTCTTGTTGTAACTTTTCCAACTTCTCCTGAAGTTCTTTATTGCTTGGAGCTTTTGTCTTTGATTTTTTTTCAAGGATGTTGGAGTGATCCCAAATCCCTTACCCCTCACCCGACCAGAATACTCACGAATATCTAATGCTCGTGAGAGTATTCTCCTGCAATCATTATCTTCGTCTGGAGGTATAGACTGGGAAAGACTCTCCTGAAATTCATATAAATATTGTAATTAAAGAATGATATGTTAATAAAAGAATGATGTAATTAAATAAATAAAAGTATGATGTAATTAAATAAATAATGTTATACTTACACATCTCTCGAAAATTTGATGAACTTTTTCTTCAACAACTCCATCCTTACACACACGGGCTTCCTTCCACAAAATGTGTTCCGGAAGAGATGTTTCAGAACTATTCTCTTTTGTTAGCTACACATTAAGCCAAAAAACATAATCAAATATAAGCGTGTATATATTATAGATACTTTGCAATTTATAGATACTTACAATAGATTGTTGTAAGCGTGCATATCCCATACGGCCTTTTCTGTATGGATATGCTGGACTTGATGCTCGTTGTTGATTTACGACACTTATGTTCTCAAATTTTTGGGTATTTCTTTTCGATTTAAAATTTTCCCATTCTTCAGCTGTAATCAAATCAACATATTTCTTTGGAAGCTCTGCATCAACAAAAATTTTATCCGCATCCCTTAGAAACTTGTTTGACAAGAAAGCTTTAAACCCTCTATGTAGTTTCCCAACCAGTTTAAGAATATAATCTCTCCTCGTATCCTCAACGATGAACGGCCTCTACGAAAATCATACACAAAGTGCATTAGTATAAGTAATTTAGAGACATAATCGTCATTAAAAACAATTAATATCACATATGGTACCTATATCTCACTCCATATTTTATCTTTAGCGTCGTCCAACACTCTTGCTCTCCAATCTTCACATGTGATTGGAATTTCTCTTTTTACCACGGAACTGAGATAATTTGTCAACGTTGAACCGTTAGGCTCAATGAGTTGGCCTTCTTGGCTCCAATGCACATCATACTTTATGCCTTGGTATTTATCCCGAATTATTCTCTTCATTATTTTTATTCCTCTTCTATATTCCATTTCCGTTTTACTAACGGCCTTATCTCCATCATTCACAGAATTATCACGTGGGTGATCGTTGTTAGTAGCCATCTAACCTGTAATAAACATAAACATAAACCCAATATAAAAGCGAGTCAGAAATATATATAAAATGATAATGCCAAAAATTAACATAAACATAAACTTAAACGTAAACACAAACATAAACATAAACATTTTAATATCCTACCTCTTTCACTAACATCTCTTTCTTTTCTTGGTTGGAACATGAATTACTTGTTTCTTAACAATGCGGACGGATGGATTTATCCAAATTCCCTCATTATGATCATTTCTGATATATGATTCATCCGCTATAATATTCTCATCTTGATCATTTACAATATACGACTCATTCTGTCTAATACATGACTCATTCTCATCATCAATACCACCTTGGTCTACACTGTTATCATCAACCACTTTGTTAGAAAAAAGCACTATAGACCATTTTGTACTCGCCGGGTCAGTGACATAGAACACTTATTTAGCTTGAGAGGCTAGAATAAAAGGCTCTTCTTTGTACCCCTCTCTATTAAGATCCACTTGCAAAAATCCTGACATATTCATTTGTATGCCACCACTACTTACCCACTTGCAACCAAAGATAGGAATCTGAAACTTATCGTAATCAAACACCCAAATATGCTCGATAACTCCAAAATATGACAAATTTGCATATTTGGGGTTTAGGTCCTTCATACTAGAAATGTGCATTGCTTCAGCAAGCACGGTGACACCACTATTTTGCATAGTACTTTTACCATCTTGTTCTTTGGTATAAAATGTGTATCCATTAATTGCGTATGTGCTATAGGAAAACACATGCAAACTTGGACCATATGCCAAACATCTCAACCTTTCTGTTATTGAAGCGAGATCTGAATGAAGCTTTGAAAAAATGTGATCCTTAAACCATGGTATGAAACTTTGATTGTGCTCCCGTACTATCCAGTTTTCATTTCTATTTTGATTTAACCCTCAGAGTATATCCTTGTGCATTTCAACATATGGCTCAACCTCATCATCATTGTGCAGAACATACATATGCACTTGATCCCGTTCATCTTTTAATACTATCACAATTTTATTTCCAATTAATCTTTTACCTGCCTTTTTTTCAAAAATATGACTTTTGGGGAGTCTAATGGATTGAACTTTGGACAAATATTCAGTACAAAACTCAACCGCTTCTTAAACAATGTATCGCTCAACAATATAACCCTCTGGGTGACTTCGGTTTTTCATGTACCATTTTAATATTTTCATATAACGTTTGGCAGGGTACATCCATCTCATATAAGCTGGGCCGCACAACTGTGTCTCTTTCACAAGATGAACAACTAAATGTACCATTATGTCAAAAAATGAGGGAGGAAAATACATTTCAAGCTCACACAAAGTAATAGCAATTTATTTTTGCAATGTTAGTAAGATCTCAGGATCAATCACCTTACTACAAATTGACCTAAATAAAAAACAAAACTTAGTTATCGCACTCCTTACTTTATCTGGAAAAATAGAACATATACCTATTGGTAGAAAATGCTCCATTATAACATGGCAATCATGTGTCTTTAAACTCTTTAACTTGAGGTCTTTCATAGACACAAGTCTTCTAATATCTGAAGAGTATCCTTCTGGAACTTTAACTTCCCTTAGAAACTTACACAATATCTTTTTCTCCTTTCTAGATAGAGTAAAAGCAACAGATGGTAGATATGTTCGGCTTCCTTTCTTCACAGGTCCTAGTTCAGTTTGTATTCCCATATTTAACATGTCCTCTCTTGCTTTAAGGCCATCCTTATACTTTCCTTTAATATTGAGTAACGTACCAATAACACTTTCAAATACATTTTTTTCAATATGCATAACATCGAGAAAATGTCTCACATACAGAGACTTCCAATATGGAAATTCAAAAAAAATTGATCTCTTCTTCCACCCACCTTTGAAAACCGAATGCACAAAAGGCTTGCCAAACTGAGTACAAACATCTTTCACCTTTTCAAAAATTTGGTCACCTGACAATGCAGGTGGAGCTTTACGTTGTTCGGTGTCTCCATTGAATGTTTTTCTCCATGCACGGTAGTGATGTTTAGAATGTAAGAATCTACGATGATCGAGAAACACATTCTTCTGACAAAGTTCCAAACGCGTCGTATCGGTTCCATCTTCACAAACAGGACACGCACGTTGACCTTTAATGCTATACCCAGATAGATTCATGTATGCTAGAAAATCATTAATTATGCCAAACAACATCGCCCTCAAATTAAAACTTTGTTTCCTATATCCATCATAAACCTCCACCCCATTCTCCCACAAAATCTTTAAATCTTTGATCAAAGGTGTCAAGTATACGTCTATGTCATTCCCTAGTTATTTAGGCCCAGATATTAACATAGATAACATCATGTACTTATTATTCATACACAGCCATGGCGGTAGGTTATAAATCATAAGAATCACAGGCCATGTGGTATGTGAGATACTTTGAAGACCATGCGGGTTCATTCCATCAATAGATAAAGCCAACCGAAGGTTTCTTGCTTCTTCTCCAAAATCAGGATAATCATTATCAATTTTCGACCACTGGTGAATCTGTCGGATGTCGATACTTTCCATCAATAATTCTCTCATCTGCATGCCAAGTAAGGTGTCTTGCATCAGTTTCACTATGAAACATTCACATAAATCTCGGAATTATAGGAAAATACCATAAGACTTTTGTTGGAGACAATTTTTTCTTATATCGAGACAAACCGCATTTAGGGCACTCATTTAACGATGCATATTCGTTTCTAAACAAAAACGCAATCGTTTGGACAAGCATGTATCTTATCATAGCTCATGCCAATAGAGCACAATATTTTTTTGGCCTCATAGGTTCGATTAGGAAGAACATTATCCTCCGGAAGCATATCTCTCATAAGGGCTAATAATTCTATGAAACTTTTATCTGACCATCCATTGCCCGCCTTTAAGTTGTACAACTTTAATACCGCAGACAGTCTTGTGAATTTAGTGCACCCTTTATACAACGGTTTCTCTGCATCGCTTACCAATCTATCAAACATTTTGGGACAATCCTGAAGATCTTCTTCAAGTGCATCTGCAATCTCTTCGACTCGATCAAAATCGTATGTATCTGTATCCTTGTCGTCTGAAGCATAGGTCGTACTACTTTTCTCCCCCGGTTCAACGTTGTCGTTACTTTTTTCACCGTGAAATATCCAACACGTATAACTTCTATCAATTCCACGCATTAGTAAATGCGATTTCAATCCATCCGTGTTAACCCGACCCACATAACAACAACCCAAGCAAGGACACTTCATTCGACTGGAGTCTTTGGCGTGTTCAACAACAAACTTAACGAATTCCAATACCCCATTCTCAAACTCTTGTGACAATCGATCGACAAACATCCATTTTTATCCATTTTTTCTACTTATTCAAGTAAACAAAAACACTATAACCGGATTATTCTCTTTTTGTTTGAATTAAACAAATTATTTCTAGAAATTTATTTCTAGAGTTAATAACATGGACTAAAAATAAATATATCTATATAAAAATAATTGTGTTTTTTAATTGATCGATACAAATATAATTTGAACTTGACTTACCAAAGAAAGAAAAAGGGCTATTGGAGTCGAAGGCGGATGATGCGGCTTTGATGTTCTTCGAATCGGTGATGGTCTTCGACTAACTACACCAATACAAAAGGATCATCAAAAACAAGTTGTGTATATATAGGTTCAAAATACTAGTAACAAAATACTAGTTTATGGAAAATATAAACATGATAAACAATTTAGAAACCAATTAAAATAACAAAAAAAATCCATCATATATATCATCTTTTTTATTTCAAAACATAGGACCAAAAGAAAACGCAATAATGCTAAATGCTAAAAGTGTTGTTGTTATATATCAAGCCCTACCAAGAATCCAAAAATTAAAATGCATACATATAACTCAGTTTAGACATCAATAGGAGGATAATGTCTTAGATGTTAGCATAGTACATTATCAAGGAGGATAACTCAATTTGGACATCAATGGAGATAAACACATTTTCAATAAAGAACATACCATGAGAACCGACCGGGGTGGGTGGAGGAAAACCGAGCGAGACGGTGGAGGACGGTGTGCGACGACGAAGGATTTGAGATGGAGGAGGAAATGGGTTTCGCTCACTGTTGAAGAAGGGAAAGGGTTTCACTAGCTTTTGTATTCGTGAATCTGTGAATACACAAATTCTATTTTTTTAATTTTCACTCATAAGGGTTTAGACAGCGCTTTCTAAAAGCGCTGGCTAATATGGACCTATAGCAGCGCTTTTGAAAAGTGTTGGCTAATAGTGTCCTTTAACAGCGCTTTTCTAATATTTTTTTTAATTTTTTATGACTTTAGACAGCGCTTTCTTAAAGCACTGTCTAAAGTGGACCTTTACCAACGCTTATGATAAAGCGCTTTCTAAAGCAATCCTTTAGCAGCGCTCTTTAAAAGCGTTGTCTAAGATCATATGTTTAGCAGCACTTTTACTAATTATTTTATACAGTTTTCGTGTTTTTTTTAATTCACTTATAACAGCGTTTTTGTACAAAAGCGCTGTTTAATATGCGCTGATTAAAACTCACTTTTAGCGTAGTAGTATGTTGTTTTTTTATAAATATCCTAATTAAATCAATTTAGAGACTTTACTTTACAATCCTAAAAATAATTATACACCCCTAATTATTATTTATTTATTAATTATTTCTACCATAAATAATTTCTACAAACCCTATTCTAATTCCAACCTATTAATTATTACTTACAAATTTCAATACGGTGTAAACTCTTTACATTTCTGCCAAATATTTATGGTTCTTAACGATAATCCAAGCATTGCCTACATATTTCAATTCTGTCATTTCAGTTCTCAATTCAATTATTTTCAGTTTCATTCTTTTCTATGGACTCCCCATTCATTTCTTTGATTCCTTCAATTGACAATTTATTTATTTCTTCCCTAACAGTCTGCTTTCACTCACCTCTTCAACTTCAACACTTTCTTCTTCTTCATCTCTTACGAATGATACTATGCTTGAGAAGATACTTTCAAATTGACACAGTAATTGCATAATTCATTACTCACTAATCGTTTCTTTGATCGATCATTACTTAGAATTACGACTCTGATTAAAAACTTTTGATTTTTTTAATTATTTATGTTTGCAGCAAAGTTGAAGTATTTCATGCCATGTAAACCCTAAACCCATAAAGGACATCAACGACTCAAGGGAATAACATGCATGGTGTTAATTTGCGTTTTGCTGTTACTTTCATAGCAATTTTAGTCATCAAACTTTTTTATCGCTGACGGTTGATTGATGGTTGAATGTTTTGTTTAATTGAAATTTTAGATTTTAATTGTAATAGCTATTCTAATATCACAATTTATGTTGTTTTATGCTAAGAATTTTCCAGGTTAATACTCTCGATTTATGAAAGCATCACATTGCTACTTATCAATCACATAAGGTCCTATAGTTGGCTTGCGCTTCATATCAACTCAAGTTGCTTTTTGTAGTGACAAATCCATCAAGAGCACTTATCTCAAACGAGAGTCAATTAGAGTCCAATATGAGGTGATTTTCATACCTTTATCATGTTTCCATGTTAATACTCTCAATTTATTTTACCTTTTCTTCAGACTTTTCTAGTACGTAGCATTAGAAGATATTTTGTGTGTTGATTTTTTTTTTTTTAGAAAAGAGTGTTGGGGTTATTCTTTACATTTTGTTGAGTAGGATGCCACCATTTTGGGAAAAGACAAAGTCACGAATATTCGAAGCGGTTAAGGCTGTTGATTTTACCCCGGACACGAGTTAATTACTTATTGTATTTTTGTTGATTCTTTTTTTATTATGTGATTCCAAATCTTCGATTTGTTTAAATTGACATATAAAATCTTAAAGAATAGGTAAATTTATGAGTTTTTAGTTGGGCTTATGTTTGGAATTAGTCAAGCATAAAAACATAATATAATAGAACTATAATTCATTCATATGGTTCATTCTATTTTTCACAATTCCGTTTTTCTTTTATAAAATAAATATTTTTTATTTTAATTAGTATCTATTACTATACTAAAGATTATATTTATAATTCATTAATTACTAAATCTATAAAATATTAATTGATATTCATGTGTATTAGTTGCATTAATTACAAAATTTTATTTTATTTATAAATTAATATGGTCTTTTTTATTCATCCTCTTTAAAGAGAAGTGTTCTGGTCTGACCTAATGGCTAAGCATGGTTCAATCTACTTTCGCCTTTAGGATAGTCTAATAACTTCGGCCCAATCAGCTGGAAAAAACAAAGGGCACTTTCCATTCTGCCTCTCAGTAGAGGACGCACGGTCGGTTGTCCCTCAGGACCAACGAGACCACCACTGCCCTTAGCCGTACCTCTGGCCGCGTCAATGGCTAGTTTCACTCTATCCGTCACGCACAGAACAACCATCCAGGAACGACTATAACGCGCTTGCCTGTGACCGTGCTCCTGCTCGAAGCAACGGCTAGTTCCGAGCACTTCTACCCGTTACACCGGCTAGTTCCTAGAAGTTATCTATTTTTGGGGATCTAATATCCAGGCCTAAAAATAGAAACCAATGGCCAAGCGCCGGGGGAACTATATAAACTCTCATACACGTGAGGGCTAGGTATTCAATATTCACTTCAAAAACCCTAAACTCTCTCTTGTATCTCTCCGCACTCTTACTTACTTGAGCATCAGAGTGCCTTGCAGGTACACCCCTTCCTCCTTGATTCCAGCCTTGCAGACGTAAAAGTCGACCCATTAGAGGTTTTAATCACAAGTAAGATCAGTGGCATCGTTTGTGAGAAATTTCTTTCCCAATCTTTATTTTCCTAGAAACTAAAAGATCAAAACGACATTCCAAGATTCAAATCATGGCCGATCAAAATTACAAATATCCCGCTGGAAAAACTGTCATCTCCCTTGTCTGCAAGACAAACAATGACAGAGATGCCCATCTCCATGAAGATGTTCCCCTGAGAGACGGTTGCACTGTGTCTCCCCCCTCTAACGATGTTGAGGACAACGATGTCCACTTCTTGGAAACCACCAAGTCCAAGAAGCCCCAAGAAGAAGTACCAGGCATCTTACAACCTGTTCAAGTTCTGGCGAACATTGACCCCAGCCATGGTAGTGTTGCTTGCATCGTTAAGTCAGACCAACACTCTGATCCTACAGCAAAACAATAGGATCAAGGCCTTGGAGAAAAACCTCCGATCAAGATTTCCTCCAAGGAGATACAGAAGACATGGGTTTCACAGCCCATCACCAACACGACCAAGCCGTCATTCGGCCCCATAAAATTAGAAATAATGCCAATTAAGAAGCGGGAAGGTACTCCTCCTTGGAGAGACTAACGCTCCACGGTCACAAAGAAGATCAGAGGAAACCAGCAATCAGAGAATCATTGTTCTCCTTCGCCGAAGACAAAGGGTCGCCCGAGAAGCATGTCTTTTCGACATGATGATAGTCTTCGACGAGCGAGAAATAATCGCTCTCCTCCATCATCACCTGATTAGATCAAAGATGACGAGACCTGCGGTCCGTTGTTAAGAGAAATTATGGGGGCTCCCCTACAAGTCGGGCTAGAGAAGCCTCCACATCTGGGAACTTACGATGGAACCAATGATCGTAACGAGCACATTGAGAACATCGATGCCTTGCTCGACTATAGTGGCGTCTGGGGAGCCATTAAATGAAGACTTTTTCCCATCACTTTGCTAAAGGGGGGCATGGCTTGGTACAAAATCCTCCCCGGCGAGTCAATCACGTCTTGGAAGAACCTGGGGAAGAAGTTCTCCAAGCACTTTATTGTCTCCTGTCGACATCCAAAATTTGAAGCATTGTCGGAGGCGATTATCCAAGGGAAAGACGAATCCCTCCGGGCATATATAGAAAGATTCAACTGCAAATCCGTTCAGGTCTCTACGACTGACGGTATTGATGCGGTGTATTCGCAAGTGTACGAACCGCGTCAGAGTAATATAAAAGATTATCGATTCACAGATACCAATCGTCAATCTATCGTTTCCTATTGTTATGGTGTTTAGCTATGTCAATATTAAACAGGGAATTTAGCATGCAAGAAAGTAAAGTGCAGCGAAATAAACTTCAGATATAAATGCAGGGTCGAATGTAATTCACGTAGTCAGATGATATTCGCAATGCTTCGGAATAGAACTACTTATAGGGAAATATTTTCTACTAAAGAAAAGAACTAATTTAACAGGAACTGTCGCTTTCGCGTAATCAGAACCGAGTTTACTCTCTAATTAGACCTTCTTATTGTCACTTATAAAAAGGCGCGCATTGCGTTAAAGTAATAAACCTATTTTTAAGAAATAGAGTACTTGACCAAGTTGAAAAGTATTTTGATCTGGAATTTATAATAAAAAGGGAACCTAACTTTAACCCTATAAACGCATCCGAAAATAGTTTCAAAATTGATTTCTTTGATAATAAAAATCCCTAACTAACCGGACAAAGCACTTTCGCTTCCTTTGACCAGTTAGAACTAACCGAGTTTAACAAAGGGTTGGACGACTTTCGATCTTACCCAACAATAATAAAGTACAGAAAACTCGTATTAAAAACCAAAATAGCCCATAAGCATTTATATTGACACATTATTTAGAATATCGATCTAACTAGATTCCTTATATTCTAGCCCAGTAAGGTTCAGCCTGACATGGGAATGTAAACAGACATGTTAAAATAAATCATGCGAGAAAGTAAATAATTTAAAGTGCGGTGCGGGAAATAAACAAAGTAAAAGCAGTGTGGAAAATAAACAAAGTAAAAGCAGTGCGGGAAATAAACAAAGTAAAAGCAGGTGCGGGAAATAAACAATGTAAAAGCAGTGCGGGAAATAAACAAAGTAAAAGTAGTGTGGAATATATAAATAGAAACCTGCTCCTAACGGGGAGGTTTTAAATCTAGTACAAACTGGAAGTAAAATGCGAATGGAAATAAACAACAGTTGAAAATAAATGTGGCAAGATAAACTTCTATGGAAGTGCTCCAAACTCGATTACAGACTCAATCTACAAACTCGATCACAGACTCAATTAACAATGCAATAATTCCCCGATGTGAAGAATTATCGCTTTACAATGGTGAAATTATATGGCTTAAGTTCGCAACTATGGTTGGATCAAGTTTTCAACTAAGCTTGGGTGGATTGAAATGAAATCAGGAACTTCTATTTATAAAGGATGAGGAATGCAGGAAATCACAAGAATGCCCCCCAACTCCTTTTGGGGGGGGGGGGGGAAACATCGTCCAAAGGTGGCGCCCGCCATGGAGGCCATGGCGCCCGCCATGAGTGTAAATGAAAGGAAGTGGGGAACGTGGAAGTTGAGGTCAGCAGGAGGTGGTCCACGTCATGGCCTACCATATGGCTGGCGCCATGTGGACGCCATGAGTGTAAATTTGACCTAAACTCCTGTTTTTCAGCCTGTTTTCCTTCATTTCTTCAGGGGAGCTCTGGATATTTGAAATACCTGAAAAGGAAACAAAAGATAGGCATAATACGAGAAAACAATAATAAAAAACCTAAATAACATGTGAAATCAGAGTAAAAAACAAGTGTAAAGTAAGTGTTATCAAATTCTCCCACACTTAAACCTTTGTTTGTCCTCAAGCAAGAACTCTAAATAGATTAAGAAGAAAAACGGTGTTAGTGAACAAGTTGGGCTGCAAGGGGCCTCTGGAATTAAAATAGGGATATATTGATAGGTATTGACTGATTCAAACCAAGGATATCGTAGTGACACTCTTCCGTAAAACGGACATAAGCTTCGTTCTTTTACGAACCAATCCATATGATGCCACTATGCTTAGGCCTATATTTTTCCTTTTTTTCAAATCCTTTTTCATTCAGGCGCAATCACATTAAGCCCGTTATTCGTACATGCTCATAGTAATGTGACCGGGTAGTGATTCTGATCATAAAACGCAGGGCTCTGGTACAAAAAGTTGGTGTAACCCCTTTTATTGACCCATTTATAGTTGCGGGGGATCGGATCGTAATCCTCCCTACCTAGTTCAGCACCAGATACCTCTGAACCAACTAAAGATGGGTAAAAAAAAATTTTCTTTTTCTTTTTCTTCTTCTTTTGCTTTTGTTTTTGCTTTATTTTTCAACATACAACTTTTGTTGAGTTAAATGACTTTGTGAGGGTCACCTATCCCGGGGTTGTAGTTTATAATAAGAACATAGAATATAAATCATTCACTTCTCTTCAGTCCCCTACGTAGAGCATGCTTAGACCGGAGCTGACTGCTAGGATAAACTATTCAAGGATTTAAGAATGAAAATTTTAAGGCCACGGCATAGGGGGTATCGGGATCGAATTCCTAAATTTACGAAGCTTAAGGTGTAAAAACGATGTTGATGCTTCGAAAGGGCTTTCCCAAGTCATACTACATCCTATCTCAACCAGGTCTTATAGCCCAACTGAGTTCAAAACATAGTGTTTTTCTTAGGAAAAAAAATTTCGGTTAGGCTCAAGAAATGGGGGAGTGGACATACACTAGACCATACAGATATAGATGACTCGTCAAACGCATGTATTATTTTGAAAAGAAAGAAAACAAGCAAACTAAAACAAATAAAGAAGTAAAATAACGAGAAGGAAAATGCAGGAAAAGGGAAAAATAAAGCGAGAGAAAAAATAAAGCGAGAAAGCGAGTAAATCTCCTCCCACACTTAAATTGAACATTGTCCCCAATGTTACGAAATAAGAATAGGAAAGAGTCACCTGGTAAAGTACTAAGGCTGGCTGGGTCCCTCGCCATCCTACGGTGAATGTCTAGGATGACGGGATCGGCTGCGATGACAACTGCTCTGAGAAGCCTCGAACTGGTCGAATCTGGCGGACAAGGCAATCTGTGAACTCTGAATCTCGCGAAGGTTGCCAAAAAGGGAACCTTGAGTGGCCTCCATGAGGGCGGAGTGCCTCTGAAAATGGGCTTGTTGCCTATGTTGCTCGCGGGATATCGCCAATTGAAATTCCATAAGACTTTGAAAAGAGTGGTCCAACTGCTGTCGTGGCGCCTCCATGAAACTCATGTTATCTGCCAGCTGTTGTTGGATGGCAGAAAGTAAACCATCTCTTCTCTCCTCCCGGGCTAGCTGGTTACGCCACATCTCTTCAGAATTTCTCTATGTCCCTAGTCATGAAATAGCCAACTGGTAGCTCAGGTATAGCATCGGGTGTGGTCTGGAAGCCTGGAAAGTCGCCAAACTCCCTGTGGGTAAAACAATATTCTATCCCGAATAGTATGAAAGTGAGATATCCATCCTGGCCATTATAGGGCTCAAACTTGAATGAAATGAGGAATTCTAAGGTGAGGTTCCTGTAGGTCACATTTAGGTCATCTGTATACTCGTCCCACTTTAGCTGGTTGCATAGATACTTGATACTGGCTTCAAAGCCAAGAGCTTCCATACAAATCTGGTCTGGATATCTGGCCGGTGCCATGGGTCGCTGTGAAAGGACCGCATAGCGTTGTCTCTGAGTGTCATCTCGGAAGGAAACATGCATGTCATCGAAATGCTCCATCCTAAAAAATGTAGTTAGCAAAGACGGCTAGCAGGTGATGCCTGAAATCATAAATTTTGCAACTGTTAGTATAAAGATAAAAATAAAATTTGATAAAGTAAAAAGTAAATAAATGCAAAAAATAAAAATAAACTCATGGGTTGCCTACCATGCAGTGCTTGTTTAACGTCGTTAGCTTGACGAGTAAGCTTCATATATCAGAAACTGGTACTTGTGGATCAATCAGAGTGTGGCTAGAGTAGTTGGTGGGAATGTCACCTCCTTCGTAGTGCTTCAACCCCTTCCCATTAATGATGAATGGGCTACAAGAATTGTTTTTTGATCTCGACTGCTCCAGATCTTAGGATTCTAGAGACCCCAAAAGGACCAGTCCATCTTGAACGTAGCTTGCCAGGAAAAAGTCACAACCTGGAATTGAAAAGGAGAACAAGGTCGCCTATATTGAAATCTTTCTTTACAATTATTCTGTCATGCCAAGATTTGGTTCTTTCTTTATATATTATAGCATTCTCATAGGCAGACTGGCGGAATTCCTCCAATTTATGAATGTCAAGGATGCGCTTTTCACCAGCAGTAAAATATTCCAAATTTAGGGTCTTAATGGCCCAATAGGCTTTATGCTCTAACTCTAAGGGTAAATGACAATATTTTCCATAGACTAATTGGTAAGGGGTTGTTCCAATAGGGGTTTTAAAAGCTGTTATGTAGGTCCATAGTGCTTCATGCAGCTTTTGAGACCAATCTTTTCTGGAAATTGAAACGGTTTTTTCTAAGATTTGTTTAATCTCCCTGTTAGACACTTCTACTTGGCCGTTAGTCTGTGGGTGATAAGGTGTTGCTACTCTGTGCTTTATTCCATACTTACTCAAGAGCTTATCAAAGATTCTGGATATGAAATGTGATCCTCTATCACTTATAACGAGACGAGGTGTTCCAAACCTCGGAAAAATGATATTCTTAAATAACTTAACTACCACTCTTGTGTCGTTTGTGGGTGATGCAATAGCTTCAATCCATTTAGACACGTAGTCCACAGCTACCAAAATGTACCTATTTCCCATTGAAGGTGGAAATGGTCCCATAAAGTCTATACCCCAAACATCAAACAATTCAACTTCCTGGATATTCCTTATTGGCATCTCGTCATGTCTCGATATGTTCCCGGTGCGTTGGCATCAGTCGCACTTGACAATGTAGGCATGAACATCGCGCCATAAAGTTGGCCAATAGAGGCCTTCTTGAAGAATCTTGGTGTGCGTTTTAGATATACCTGCATGTCCACCATAAGGTGCAGAATGACAGTGTCTGATGATGTCTTATATTTCCTCTTCTGGGATTCAACGCCTGAAAATATTATCTATTCCTCTCTTGAATAGGAGAGGTTCATCCCAGTAGAAATGTTTAACATCTTTGAAGAACTTCTTTTTCTGTTGGTAATTTAGATCAGGGGGTATGATATCTGCAGCTAAGTAGTTTACAAAATCAGTGTACCAAGGTACGCTCTTCATTACTGAAATTTTTTCAAAATCTTTATCTCTGTAAGGCTCGAAATCATCAGTCTTAGCTATAAGTCTGTCATAGGTGAAATCATCATTTATAGACAATAAGTCAGGTTTTAAGTGTTCTAATCTAGAGAGGTGGTCAACGACAACATTCTCTGTGCCTTTCTTATCCTTAATGTCTAGATCAAACTCTTGGAGTAATAGGATCCATCTAAGTAATCTATGTTTAGCGTCCTTTTTATTTAATAGATAACATATGGCAGCATGATCAGTGTAAACAATGATCTTTGCTCCAACTAGCTAGGACCTAAACTTATCTATCGCAAAAATTAATGCCAGTAATTCTTTCTCTGTTGTTGCATAGTTGAGCTGGGCGGTATCTAGGGTTCTACTAGCATAATATATAACATGTAATTTCTTGTCTTTTCATTGTCCTAGAACAGCACCAACTGCATAATCGCTGGCATCGCACATGATTTCAAAAGGTTGTGTCCAATCTGGGGGTTGCATGATCAGATCTGAAATCAGTGCTTGTTTCAAAAATTTAAAAGCTTCAAGATATTTCTCGTCAAAAACAAATTCAACGTCCTTCATTAGAAGATTAGTCAAAGGTTTTGTTATTTTAGAGAAGTCTTTTATAAAACACCAATAAAAACCAGCATGTCCAAGAAAACTTCTAATCTCCCTAATGGTTTTAGGTGGGCTGAGGTTTTCTATAACTTCAATTTTGGCTCTATCGACCTCAATGCCTCTTTCGGAGACAATGTGTCCTAATACTAAACCTTCATTAACCATAAAATGGCATTTTTCCCAGTTTAGCACTAGGTTCACCTCTACGCATCTTTCAAGGATTTTTTCGAGGTTGGAGAGACAATCTTTAAAATTGAATCCACACACTGAGAAATCGTCCATGAAAACTTCCATTATTCCATCTAGGTAATCTGCAAATATAGACATCATACAACATTGAAAAGTGGCAGGGGCATTACAGAGTCTGAAGGGCATTCGTCTATAGGCGAACATTCCATAAGGACAGGTAAAGGTTGTTTTCTCTTGATCCTCAGGGTGAATAGGTATTTGGAAAAATCTTGAGTATCCATCTAGATAACAAAAGTGCGAGTGTCTGGCTAGACGTTCAAGCATTTGATCTATAAATGGAAGAGGGAAATGATCCTTCCTGGTTGCTTTGTTTAATTTTCTATAATCTATACACATATGCCAACCTCCTTCTGTCCGTTTAGCAATATGCTCACCTTTCTCATTTTCTATGACTGTGATGCCTCCTTTCTTTGGCACCACATGCACAGGGCTCACCCAATTACTATCTGATATTTGGTAAATTATACCAGCCTCTAGTAACTTAAGAACTTCTCTTTTAACAACATCGCTCATTATAGGGTTTATTCTTCTTTGATGTTCTCTTGAGGGTTTTGAGTTTTCCTCTAACAAGATTTGGTGCATGCACACCGATGGACTTATTCCTTTTAAATCGGAGATGTTATATCCTAAAGCTGAGGGATATTTTCGTAAGATCTCTAAGAGTTAAGTTGTCTCGTCTTGACTTAAAATAGCGTTAACTATAACAGGACGATTCATCTCTTTATCTAAGAATTCGTATCTGAGGTTCTTGGGAAGTTCCTTCAGTTCTAAAGATGGTTTCAAAGGGCAAGGCATGGGATCGGGAGTAAGCGATAAACATTCATAGAGGTCGTCATCGATGTAAGGTTCTAAACCTTTAAATCCATCGTCCTCCATAATGGGGGTCGAAGGTAACTTAATATTTTTGTTAGATTCCTCTCTCTTAAGTTCCAATATACACTCGTCAATGACGTCGATGGCATAACAAGCATCTCCTATGACTGGTGCCATTAATAACTTTGAAATAATAAATTATATCTTCTCATCACCCACCTCAAATGTTGATTTTCCTTTCTTAACGTCAATTATGGCTCCGGCTGTTGATAGGAATGGTCTACCTAAGAGGATTGGGATTTCTTCGTCTTCTTTAATATCCATAACCACGAAATTAGTTGGGATATATAGCTTACCGATCTTAACTGGTATGTCTTCAAGTATGCCTATAGGATACTTAACTGATCTATCAGCCAGCTGGAGAGACATTTTAGTCGGCTGCAATTCTCCTAAGTTTAACCTTCTACAAACTGCTAAAGGCATAAGGCTGACGCTAGCTCCTAGATCTAAGAAGGATTTGTCAATAGTATGATTTCCTAAGATACAAGGAATGGAAAAAATTCCTGGATCCTTTTCTTTCTTGGCAAGTTTATTTTCTGAAATAACATTGCATTCGATAGGTTTGGGATCATCAAGTCTACACTTGTTGGTCAGGATATCTTTTAGGAATTTAGCATAAGATGGTATCTGAGTGATGGCTTCGGTGAAAGGAATCTCTACATGGAGTTTTTCTATAACTTTAACAAATCTCTGGTATTGATTGTCAAGTTTGGTTTGTTTAAGTCTTTGCAGAAATAGGACTGGGGGTTTGTACGGGGTTGGTGATTTATTACTTTTATCTTTTAATTCTGGTTCTTTTTGCTTTTCGGGTTCCTCTGGTTCCTCCACTTGGTCTGTAGGCAAAACATTTGTCTTAGGTTGTGAGGGTGTACTCATGGCTGGATTCTTAGGTCCATCGTAAGTAGTCCCACTTCGTAAGGAAATGGCATTAGCTTGCCCTTTAGGATTTGGTTGAGGTTGTCCAGGGAATTGTCCTCTAGGTGTCGTTTGTGGGGCTTGTGTTTGGGCTATCTGCGAGATCTGGGTTTCAAGCATCTTGTTATGCGTAATTATCTGATCAACCTTAGTTCCTAATTGCGTGATTAGTTCGTTTACGTGAATATTCTGATTTAGGAACTCTTTGTTTTGCTGGGTTTGAGCTGAAATGAAATTTTCCATGATTTTCTCAAGGTTTGGTTTGGGTGCCACAACTTGCATAGGTTGATTTGGTCTTTGGGCTTGGAAACCTGTAGGTCTCGGAGGTGCAGAGTTTTGTATTGGGCTATTGTTTTTATAAGAAAAGTTTGGGTGATTCCTCCATCTGGGGTTGTAAGTGTTTGAAAATGGGTTTCCTTGGGTGTAATTTACTTGGTCTGAGCAAGGCTCATTCAACAAGTTACATTCCGCAGGTTGATGTCCTTGGGTCCCACAGAGTTCACATTCGAAAGCTACTGCGGCTACAGTATTAGGGTTTTGAGACATGTTTTAAACATTTAAGGCAAGAGCGTCCATTTTAACTTGCATCATGTCTAGAGAACTTATCTCATTTTTCCTCCTTAGGTCTCCTTTTTCTCTACCGTAGCTCGTTCTGCTCCCCATTGGTAATGGTTTTGGGTTATGCCTTCAATGAGAGTGCAGGCTTCTAGGTAAGGTTTATTCATCAATGCGCCACCAGCGACAACATCGATATACATCTTTGTGTTGTAATGGAGTCCATTATAGAAGGTGTCGATGATTAGCCATTGTTCTAGGCCATGGTGTGGACAGGCTCTTAACAGGTCCTTATATCTCTCCCAAGCTTCAAAAAGTGATTCTCCCAGGTTTTGGTAAAATCTAGTGATTTGGTTTCTAAGGACAACAGTTTTGCTGGGCAGAAAATATCTTGCGAGAAATACTCTCCTAAGGTCTTCCCAGGTTGTTATTGAATTGGGTGGAAGGGAATCTAACCAATCTCGTGCTTTATCTCTGAGGGAAAAAGGGAATAATCTTAGTCGTATTGCCTCAGGCGAAGCACCATTGCATTTTAAAGTGTCTGCTAATTGTATAAAAGTTTTTAAGTGTTGATTTGGGTTCTCAGTAGCGAGACCACCGAATTGGTTTTGTTGCACCAATTATAGCAATGAGGGTTTTAGTTCGAAATTATTTGTGGTTATAGCTGGGTTTATGATACTTGAACAAGGTTCCTCATCTGACGGCTGGGTAAATTTCTTAAGGGGTCTTTGGTTATGATTCTCGGCCATAGTTTTTCTAATTCTACAGATAAAATGGATGTAACGTTCAGGTTCTGCTAAAGGATTGAATAAGGTTCCGGTGATGCAAGTTCTTCGCATTAACCAGACTGTAAAACTTAGTCTAGACGGTGCGACTATAGGGTGCGAAATTTGAAGAAATTATTCCCCGGCAACGACGCCAAAAACTTGATGCGGTGTATTCGCAAGTGTACGAATCGCGTCAGAGTAATATAAAAGATTATCGATCCACAGAGACCAATCGTCAATCTATCGTTTCCTATTGTTATGGTGTTTAGCTAAGTCAATATTAAACAGGGAATTTAGCATGCAAGAAAGTAAAGTGCAACGAAATAAACTTCAGATATAAAAGCAGGGTCGAATGTAATTCACGTAGTCAGATGATACTCACAATGCTTCGGAATAGAACTACTTATAGGGCAATATTTTCTACTAAAGAAAATAACTAATTTAATAGGAACTGTCGCTTTCGCGTAATCAGAACCGAGTTTACTCTCTAATCAGACCTTCTTATTGTCACTTATAAAAAGGCGCGCATTGCGTTAAAGTAATAAACCTATTTTTAAGAAATAGAGTACTTGACCAAGTTGAAAAGTATTTTGATCTGGAATTTATAATAAAAAGGGAACCTAAATTTAACCCTATAAACGCGTCTGAAAATAGTTTCAAAATTGATTTCTTTGATAATAAAAATCCCTAACTAACCGGACAAAGCGCTTTCGCTTCCTTTGACCAGTTAGAACTAACCGAGTTTAACAAAGGGTTGGACGGATTTCGATCTTACCCAACAACAATAAAGTACAGAAAACTCGTATTAAAAACCAAAATAGCCCATAAGCATTTCTATTGACACATTATTTGGAATATCAATCTAACTAGGTTCCTTACATTCTAGCCCAGTAAGGTTCAGCCTGACATGGGAATGTAAACAGACATGTTAAAATAAATCATGCGAGAAAGTAAATAATTTAAAGTGCGGTGCGGGAAATAAACAAAGTAAAAGCAGGTGCGGGAAATAAACAAAGTAAAAGCAGGTGCGTGAAATAAACAAAGTAAAAGCAGTGCGGGAAATAAACAAAGTAAAAGCAGTACAAAATATATAAATAGAAACATGCTCCAAACGCGGAGGTTTTAAATCTGGTACAAACTGGAAGTAAAATGAGACTGTAAATAAACGGCACTTGAAAAGAAATGTGGCAAGATAAAATTCTTCCGAAGTGCTCCAAACTTGATTACAGACTCAATCTACGAACTCGATCACAGACTCAATCAACAATGCAATAATTCCCCGATGTGAAGAACTATCGCTTTAAAATGGTGAAATTATATGGCTTAAGTTTGCAACTATGGTTGGATCAAGTTTGCAACTAAGCTTGGGTGGATTCAAATGAAATCAGGAACTTCTATTTATAGAGGATGAGGAATGCAGGAAATCACAGGAATGCCCCCTAACTCCTTTTGGGGGGGGGGGGGGGGGGGGGGACATCGTCCAAATGTGGCGCCTGCCATGGAGGCCATGGCGCCCGCCATGAGTGTAAATGAAAGGAAGTGGGGAACATGGAAGTTGAGGTCAGCAGGAGGTGGTCCACGTCATGGCCTACCTTATGGTTGGCGCCATGGTGGACGCCATCAGTGCAAATTTGACCTAAACTCCTGTTTTTCAGCCTGTTTTCCTTCATTTCTTCAGGGGAGCTCTGGATATTTGAAATACCTGAAAAGGAAACAAAAGATAGGCATAATACGAGAAAATAATAATAAAAAACCTAAATAACATGTGAAATCAGAGTCAAAAACAAGTGTAAAGTAAGTGTTATGACTGACGGTATGAAGAAATATTTACTGGAGCGCCGGCTATGTCCCTGCAGTGATTTTGCCAAGGCAGTTGGCATAGAAACACGTGCTACAATGGGTGCCCTACTCCTTAAGGCCCATGCATACATTCAGAATGAATAAGAAGAAGCTTCCAACAATGAACCAGACTCCCGACATTAGGAGAATTCCAATTCTTCAAAGTATGGTGATTCCTCGATATCTCGTCGGGGAGCAGATAGAAGAAGAGACGATAAGCCCCACGAATCGCGGGAATACAAAGGGCCAGGTGGCCGGTTCCATGATTACGCTCCCCTGAATACCTCACGTGAGCGCATCCTAACCGACTGTGCAAATTCGGAGTTCTGTCAGGAGGGGGTCCGCTTTCCTTTACGGACTCCGTCCAAGCCCAAGGCGGACCAAACTAAATATTGTCGGTTCTACAAGAGCCACAAGCATACCACTGAAGAATGAATCCACCTGAAGGATGCCATTGAGATCCTCGTCAGAGATAGGCATCTCAAGAAATACAAGAAAAAAGAGGGTCTCCACAAGGGTGCCCCTAAATCAAATAAGGTCGAAGAAGAGAAACCATCCTCCTAAGACGTTAGCATGCTCGTTGCCCTGGGCATTTCTTGGCCTGAGGATTTCTATGTCCCCGATAATGCCGAGCACCCTCTATATTTCCCAACACACAGTCCTTGGGAGACTTTCCCCTCCACTATGGTCATATCTGGCAGGGGATTCAATAAAGTCACTGTGGGCTCAGTAAAAAGAAAGTTCGAGCAACTGATCAATGCAATTTCCAATAAGAACTCCACCCTGGACACTGTTTAAGGAAGATCTGTCCCCATCATGTTCTACTGTGAAGAGCTCCCTGATGGATCTCCTAACTCGACCATTCCTTTGCTCGTGAGGGAACATATGGAAAATTTTGATGTCTGAACAATTCTGGTCGACCAAGGTAGCTCGGTCGATATTATGCACTTCTAAATGTTCACCACCTTACAGCTCGATGAGACACACCTGATGCCCTATGTAGGCTCAGACTTATAGGTTTCAACGTTGCAGTCACCAAACCATGGGGCAACATCGAATTGATAGTCACCTTCAGGGCAGGAGAGATGGACAGATCCATTAAGGTCCATTTCCTGGTAATTGACTGCTCGTCCTTGTATCAGTGTATTCTAGAGAGGAAAACACTAGCCAAACTAATAGTTGTTCCCTCCACCATGCATCTGAAGATGAAGTACTAAACTTCAAAAGGTATCTTTTCCAGCCTCAGAGGATATAGAAGCCACAAGGAGATGCTCTGAGGCAACCTCCAAAGGGCTGAACTCCATCAAAATAACACCCAGAGCAGCTGATGGTTCTGCCTGACCCATCAGTTAGAAGAGCCAAAACCGCTGTCACACGTCGACACGGTGGACCTGGACAACTGTTTCATTAAAGATGACCTTTGAGATCAGAAGAAGAAGGGGAAAGAAGCCCACCTGACTATAGAAAGACCCTCGACATCAGCAAGCAATGAGGAGCATACGCATCCCCTACAACCAACTCCAGACGAGGAATTCAAGAATATCCCCCTCGGTAGTGACCCCATCAAAGGAGTGAAGATCGAGATCGGTCTCCCCGACTTGTTGAGGAAGCAACTTAAAGCACGCCTCAAGGAGAATGGCGATTTTCTTGCATGGAGCGCCGCATAGATGTGATAGGAAAAATAGAAAGTGTACTATTTTTGCCTTGTAGTAATAATGGGAAATTCCCCAAATGTCGATCTCAAGGACTACATGCAAATATCGAGTTCAATTCACGTTCAATTAAAGAAAAACTTTAACTAAGGTTTTTGTTTAGGAATTGTCACTTAACAAGTAGCGGAAACATAAAATGGCTTTTCACTGATGTGATGAGAATGCTAAGGGTAGGTGTGTGATTTGACCCTGTAATAATCTTTACTCTTGATCTCTTCAACAAGTTCATTACCTTCAACTACAGAGTCTTTAGTTTGTTTTCCCCTAAGTCTTTAGTGAGAAAACCTTTAACCATTCATCCTAAATCCTAAATCCTTAGAGATATCTGATGGAGTCAAGCCTTTATGTTATCAAGATTTTACCAGTGATCTATAGGGTATCCCTAGTCCTAGGTGATATATACAATGGTCTAATTGTTCAAAAACCTTAACAATGGTGGTTCAGCCCTAATTGTTAACCGTGGATCAATCTCTATTTGTCCAATAGGAAAGGCATAAGAACATTGAACAATTAAATCAAAAGGAAACTTATTGTATCAAAATTAAGAATTCCAAATCAATACATTTGCGAATCAGGGACACCCCCTAAAATTGGAGGGTTTAGCCTCTCATAGTATTAAAAATAAAAGTAATAATAAATTTAGACATTACAAAAGGTGAGGATTCTTCGATCTTCAATTTCTGTTGCTCATGAAGGAATCTTCGTCTCCAAATCTCTTGAAAGCACCAATCTTTATCGTTCCTAATCTTCTCCAGTCAAAAGTCCTTAACTCGTCGTGGAAAGTCCTCTAAATAGCAAAAATTCTTTTAGGTCATTTGGAAGTACCCAAAACGCCCCCATAGCTTAACAGATGGGTAAAATAGAGAGAGAGAGAGAGAGAAAAAAATCGGAAATCAGCGTTATAGATCAACACGGTCCGTGTTGGGCAACATGGCCGCCCGTGTTGCTTCTGGATTTTAAGTATCAACTTCAACTCCCAGGGGTTGCAACACGGCTTGTGTTGGGCAACACGGTCGCCCGTGTTGCACCCATGACTTCCCTTTTTCTTCACTCGTACATCTTGACAGGACCCGTGTTGGGAAACACAGGTGGCCGTGTCAAGCCTCCAGCAGGTGGATTTTTGACTTTCTATGAAACTCCAAACTTTTGCACTTTTTCGCCCTGAATTGTCCTGTTTTGTTCCTCTGACTCTGAGAAAACTAAAACATGCAACGAAAGCATAAAATACGGTAAAATAAAATAAAACACTCGCTAATTAAAAGAAACAAAAACTAAAATAAATGCTAAATACCTGTGTAAAAACCACTAATCAAACTCCCCAAACTTAAATTGTTGGTTGACCTGAAGCGACCATTACAAGAACTCATTAAAATCACAGCAGATCGGTACTCATACGTGAGACTTCCGTTCCAATTGATCAAAAAGCTATTCGTCTGATGTTCACATGACGTGAATATTTTTTGTAAGAACCTTTAAATCTCGAGCTTCCTCTTCAGATACCTCTCTAACTATGCTTTGTACTTAAGTCTTTTTCCGATTTTCCTCCTTTTTTATTCGAAAGTCAAATTAAGGCTATGAGAATTTTTTATGATCATCTCACGCACAAGACTGATCAAGAAAGTTTTTTCTCAGGCACCAAATAAGAGTGTTTTCTCCTTTTTAATTTCAAATGAAACTTTCAAAACTTTTCAGTTTATATAGTCCTTTATGGACGACATTTGGGGATCAACCCACTTTGGGATGAATAACCTAGTGAGGGCTACCCAACTTAGTGATCCAGTTTCCATTTACCTCCTTTTCATCATTTGGTGCCAGCTTTGTTTATTTCTCAATCAATCATACATGCATGTGAATCTATATTATGCCAGGCTGTCAAGATAAACTACTCAAGGAATACTTCTCAGGATTTAAGTACTATGGTACAAATCTACACATTAGACTTGTATCCATGTCACGTTATTCTTAACTTCCTACCCTCGAACAACCATCCCTTTGTCTCTATATACTATTCTCGAACTCTATGAGAACCAAGTTCTTGATTAAAACAAAAAATTTTGAACAAATTTGTAGTACTTTAACTCGTGGATTTACATAGCGATTCACATAGAACTAACAAATAATTTGAAAAGAAGAAAAGCAATAACCCCCCATGTGATACGATGGGAGAACTGACTTGAGGTTTTGCGTTTGTTTTCGCAAATGTTTCGGTTGAGCAAGAGTCGCCACCGACTTTTTATTTTATCCTAAGGAAAGGTTAAAAAGCACAGCAAAAACCTTTGAGATGTTTTCTTGGGTTCAGGGAGTAGATTATAGAAAGGGAAGATATTAGCACCCTTTCTATCCATGGTTATCCATGGGCTCTTAGTTACTTGCTTAGATCAACTTGCCTTAATTTTCAATTGTTTGAAATGGTGCTTTGTGTATGTGTTTTGAAAATGTTTTGAAAAGAGGCCAATGTGGTGGCAACCTTTGTAATGATCCATGTTGGGATGTATACAAAGGTGTATGTCTTTTGAAAAGGTTTTCAATGTTTTTGAAAGTTGTTTTTGAAAGTATAGTGATGTGTGGTTTGAAAAATAGGCAAGTGTTTTGTTTTGCAAGTTGGCAAGTAATCAAGAGCTATCTACCCTAAATTTCTCAAAGATCTTTGCTATGTTTTAACCCTTTTAACAATTTTTGTTCCACCATTGCATTTGGTGGACAATCTTGTGTTAGGATGTGAAAGGGACGGGCGTGGGTCATCGTTTGGACCATAATTGCAATGGTGCCAAGTATCTTTGGGAAATTTTTCCTTTGAGGGACTTGATCATTTTTTAGGCAACTTTCGAAAGCGTCATCGAGGGACTATGATCATTTAAATTGTGTTTGTTTTGCCCAAAGAGACCTAACATGCAATATGGCCCATTATTGAAGGCAACAAGTGGAATACCCTAGGGGTGCAAGTGTGATTGGTGTTGTCCATTTTCATGCTTATTTATCTTGAATTTAGGTCAAACTATTTTTGGTTAATTGATTTGCATACAAAACCCTAATTCTAACATGGCATATTTAGAAAACTTTAAAGTGCGAAAAATAAAGCTCCTAAGTTATTACAACATAATATATGGGAAGGGGGGTACAAATGTTCAAATGGGGATATTTTAGCAAGAAATTAAATCCTAAACTATTACAATCCAAATGGAATTATACAAATTATTTAATATGCAATAATTAAATAAAATAAGATAAATATGCAAGATGCAAAAATGATTTTTTATGTGTATGTAAAAAGTGTTTTTTATGTGTCAAGAAAACAAAAATAAAAGTATTAATTTTTGGGCATTTTTATATTTAGGGTAAAAACCCTAATTTTTACAAATAAAAGTATTTATTGTATAATATATGCAATATTTATTAATTATATACAAAAAATAAATAAAAGAGAAGTATATTTGTCAAAAGGTATTTTTAATGTTAAATGTTAATAAAAATAAAAATGTATATATTTTGTATTTTTTAACCTAAATATACTAATAAATATATATGTATTTGTATTATTTACTAAATATATTAAATATATACAAAAATAATAATATTTAATATTTACAAAAAAAAAAGATATTTTATATAAAATATT
The DNA here is from genome assembly GCA_948472305.1 of Vicia faba. NCBI lineage: Eukaryota > Viridiplantae > Streptophyta > Magnoliopsida > Fabales > Fabaceae > Vicia > Vicia faba. The sequence goes on along the minus strand of OX451738.1, from coordinate 929,748,963 downwards.
TTCAGAAGATAAAATAACATACAAATTAGAAAATAAATGTATTTGGTATTATTCCTAATATTCTAAACAAAAAAAGTATTATGTATTATTTACATACAAATATCAATTTAAACAAATAAATGCCTAATAAATACAAAAATGGCTTGGAAAATATTTTTTATATTTTTAATATTATGAGAAAAAATGAATAAGTCAGAAATAACAAAAAAAAGTCAAAAAAGGTTTCAAATAAGCACAATGGGCCAAGGGGGTTCAAAAGTAGAAATAGGGTGCAAATAAGAAGTCAACTCAGGCCCAGCCCAAGAAGACTTTGTCTTCAACCTCAGAACAACACATTTGAAAAACGCGCGCCTTTGATGCTTCAAACACAACTCCTGATTCCTGGACTTTTAGCACAAACTTACAACATGAAAAATGTTAAGCATCAAGCCAAGATTCAGGACATATAAAGAACTCATCCTAACTCTCAGAAATGAGAGAGAATTTCTCCATTCCCAATTCCTGACCTAGTTTTTATTCAATGTTCAGACTTAAAATTTTCTAAGCACACATAACATAAATGAAAACTAATGATATGGGCATGTTCAGGGCTATGAATGTGACATAATTTCTTCACAAATCTAAACCTAACTATGCCTGGATAGAGAGATAAGAGTTCATGAACTTACCTTTTCAGTTGGAATCGTATCTGGCAATGGAGGAGCTTTCAGGGCAAGATAATGATTTGTATAGCTTGCTTGATGTCCAGGGATGTTATTCCAAGCTTTAGTTTGCTTTGAAACCAAGTGAATCGTGTTATGGCACTTCAACTGCAAAACAGAAAAATGAAAATGGTGATGTTGGTTAGGAGTGTTACAGTCTGCTTCTAATGCTTTGGACAGTTTGTATGGATGGTAGGGAAAGTGTTTGAAGTGGTTTTGGCCAAGATGCACGACGGAAATGAGCTAGCCAAGTCCAAGTGCAGAATGCCCTGTTTTTGTGCAGTTTAATGGTGATTCTGTGTTTGAGAAAGCAATGGAGATGGTTGGCTCGTGTTTCAGGTCAGGGTGGTTGTTTAGAATGTGTTTAACAAGTTTGCTTAAGTTGGTCTTGGCAGAAATGAGAGTTGGTAGTTGTTATGTCAAGTTTCTTCTTACTTAAGCAACAAAAGTTCAAGTTGTGTTCTAGACTGATGCAGGCCCCCAATCTATGCTGCAACCTTCCCCCTTGATCAGTGTGTTTTGCTTCTGAACTTGTGCCCAAAGATATGGCCTTGTACTTCTTGATTTTCAACTTTGACATAAAGTTCATCTTTTCTAAAATGGATAATTTGCTTTTTCTATTTAAGGGTTAAACTTCCATGTAATGCTTAAACACATAATGCAAGGCTTGAACACAAGGGGTTTGCATTAAATTATTGAGTGTGAATGAGATAAGGACCTGTAATCTAGCTTAAGGCATGCTGAGTTCAAAAATGCAAGGTTATGGACATGTAACTTGGTCATGAACAAAGTGAGTTTTTCCCATATTGCCAAATTTGATTCTCCCTAACCATGAGGTTGTTTGATGAGTTCTTGGATATTTTGGAAAGCTTGGAATGTTTACTACAATCCATCTTTGTAATGCAAATTGAAATTCCAAGTGGAAGTATGTGAAAAGTGGTCTTGAAGTTAGGCAAAAACCTTGCCTAAAATAGGTCAAATTTCTCTAAGTTAAGAATGGTTTGGTACCCTTGTTCCAAAAATTGTAACTTGAGCTACAAGCTTCTTTTGAGGAAACTTTGTGAATCAAAGTTGTAGATTTTGCAATGGACTACAACTTTAATGTTTTGACTTTTCCTTGAATCCAAATGCATCTTGATGAGAAAGTGGGACAAAGTTAGGAAAAAATTAGGGTTTTTCATAACTTAGAAAAATTCTAAGTTATGAAAAATCTTCATTTCAAACCCTAATTTGTGATTTTGGATTTCTTGATGAACAAGTTTCATGATTTGGCATGTTTTGATGAAAAATGAATCTTGACACTTGATTTTGACCAAAAAGTCAAAGTTTGACTTTTCAGTATACAGTCAAAAATTGATCAATTGACTGGAAAATTCAACTGTCAATCTTGTGCATTTGGGATCTTTTGAACTTGTTGAGTATGTAAAAACAATTCCATGGGGTCCTTGAGTCCATATGTGAGCTTGGTTTGCCATTGACTAGGTCAAACAGTCAAAAATTGCCTTTGTGCAGTCAAAACCCTAAAAATGACCATTTTGCCCTTTTGGTGATCTGATCAAATTTCTTGTGGAATTGTGATCCAAACTTGATCAAATGGTCCATATGAGTTCATAATGTTGATGTGGGTCAATTTTCATGAGGTTTGACTGTCAATTGGCCACAGTTGACTTTTTCCCCAATACAGTTGATTTCTAGGTCAACTGTCCAATTGACTGGGCAAAGGTTGGAATCAATGCTTGAAATTTGGTATGGATAAGCTTGGGAGTCCAACATGAAGCATGAAAGTCATCTTAGGCATTTTAGGTCAAAATATCTTTGTGCAAACACAAACCCTAATTTGGGCCAACAGTGCTAGGAGAAGTCTTGCAGAGGAAAACCCTAACTGGATCTTGAGCTCCAAGGGTCTTGTGGTGAGAAAATACTGAGGAAATGGGAGGGCAAATTTTGGAGTACAACAGTTGCCCCTGTTCAATCTTCTTGAACCTGAAGAGTTAGATTGACAAGTTTGCCTTTCGTGACTCGAGGGTAAAAGGAGATTAGACACTAGAGTGCCCAGAAATTTGCACTCGCATGTTGGAGTATCGGCAAATGTGATGTTGGGAATGGGCTTATAGATGCCATTTGGAGAGATGGTGGATAGGGAGATGGGCTTATAGATATCATCTGAAGGCGTGATAGAAACTTGTCGGGAATGGGCTTATAGATGCCATTTGGAAGTGTCGGTCGCATCAGAGATTCCTTAGCAAGAACTTGCGCACTTTGAGAAAGACAGATGTTTTCCTGGTTTGTTACAGGTGTTGATCTTCAATCTCTTCATGCAGATATGCCCTGGCTAGATACAGGTGTCGAATCTACAATCGGTTGCTCACAGATATGCCCTGGCTGGATACAGGTATCGAATCTGGAATTGTCGTCTACAGATATGCCCTGGCTGGATACAGGAGTCGAATCTTCAAACTCTTCAGATGTGCCCTGGCTGGATACAGGAATCGAATCTGGAATTAGTTGTCAACAGATATGCCCTGGCTGGATACAGGAATTGAATCTGGAATTTAGTCGTCAATAGATATGCCCTGGCTGGATACAGGAATCGAATCTGGAATTTAGTCGTCAACAGATATGCCCTGGCTGGATACAGGAATCGAATCTTCAAACTCTTCAGATGTGCGCTGGCTGGATACAGGAATCGAATCTGGAAACTGATCACTCACAGATGTGCCCTGGCTAGATACAGGAATCGAATATGGAATTGTGACAGTTGAAGGTAGTCGTCTTTTGGATTGTCTTTTTCTCTGAAAAGGCAAAACATCAGTTGCATGCAATGTCATGATGTATGAAATGCATGAGGTCATGATGTTCAAAATGAGATAGTGTTGTATGCACTTTATTATGTATGTAAGCAAGATGTATGAAATGTGAAATGTTTATGAATGTATTTTCGTCTAGGAAAATAAATCCTTGACGATCGACTGGGGAATTAAATCCTGGGCTGACGTTGAAGAGTAGAGTTCTTCGTTTCCGCTAGGGATGATGGTTACGAGAGTACACCGGTAGGAGAAGATAACTCCGTTGGGGAATAAACTTGTTGGAGAGATTACCCTGAGGGGAAATACTCTGTGGGAAGAGATACTTGCTGAAGTTTTGATGAGAGCTCCGCTGAGGATTTCAATGATGGACTCCGCTGGGGATAACAACGATAAACTCCGCTGGGGATGACAATGATAAACTCCGCTGGGGATTGCGTTGATAAGTTATGTTGGGGAACTTTGATGAACTCCGCTGGGGATTGGAAGAACTTCGCCGAGGGCGATCTCCCGTGGTAATTAGCTGAGGATAACCCAGTTATAAGCCCTTGTGAGGAATATCTTTGAATAAAGCCCGGGAGAGACGTCCATACTCTACAGGGGATGAGCTTCCAGAATCTACTGGGGATAAGCTTCAAGACCTGCTGGGGATATGGATTCCAATTTTCCTGGGGAGACTTTCGGACTGTACTGAAAAATGGTTCCACTGGGGTGCCTGTATTCCGCCGGGGAACAATCTTAGATCAAGACTGCCGGGGATGCTTGTTGAGGAATGCCTATACTCCGCTGGGGAATATTGATATCTTCTGGGGATACCCAACTTCCTTTAGGCTGACCGTAGACTAACTCTACTGGAGGAGAGTATTGCTGACTTGCTAGGGGAACAGGGTGCCTATTATAGGGCTGATGATAGACTAACTCTTCTTGGGGAGAGTATTGCTGAATCTTGTCTTGCCTTGTGGGGAGTTGAGGTAACTTGGTCACATTCTTCAGTTGAACCTACCTTGGTACCTTGGCGGACAGAGCAACTAGACTGCCGGACAATTCTACATTGCCCCTGTTTCTGATGTCACCTGTAATCAGTCCTTTTGTTTCGTATGCAAGTATTTAGCAATTTAATGTCAAATGCATATATCAAAAATGAACATTGGACGTTCTTCGCAAGACAAAACAGAAAAAGAAAAACAATTGGCAATTTGTTTGGAAAAGTGAACTTGTATTGATTTTGAAATTTTCCTGTAAATAGGCGTTTTTTGTACAAGAGGCTGACGTCCTATTAAGAGAACGCCGCCGAATAACATAAAGTTTATACAATTTTTAAAAGGAAATAAAACATCTATGTGAACAATATTCCCACTGGGTTCCAACTCTGCTATTGCCTTTATGTCTTCAAGCGTCTCATCACTTTGCTGCTTAGTTGAAGATGAAGCTGATTGATCGATGCCGAAGTCTGAGCCCGATAGTTGATGCCGAATTCTGGATGCAAGGTGATCCAATGAGACATAGTGTTACGCTTTATCCCTAACTTTTGCCTGGACCGCCCTTTCAGGTTTTCAGTCCACCGGGATACCCATTTTTGCCCAAGCCGCCTTTTCAGGTTTTCGACTTGCCGGGTGTACAGATTTTTTTCATTTCATCCCTTATTTTTGCCCGAACCCTTTTGGTTTGCCGGGAAGCCCTTATTTTTGCCTAGGTATGTCAACCTAGCGGGTCTTTTATGCGTAGTATCTTTTTACTATGTCTGCATTGGCGGGGTGAGGAAGGTCGTCATCATCCATGGTGGTTAGAATTATGGCTCCTCCTGAGAACACATGTTTAACCACAAATGGCCCTTCGTACGTAGGGGTCCATTTGCCCCTAGGATCACTTTGAGGAATGATGATGCGTTTGATTACCAGGTCCCCGACTTGATACTCTTGTGGTCTGACTTTCTTGTTAAATGCCCTGATCATCCGTTTTTGGTATGTCTGACCATGGCAAATAGCAATGAGTCTCTTTTCGTCAATTAGGTTTAATTGATCAAGTCGAGTCTGGATCCAGTCGTCTTCACTCAAGTCTGCATCCTTCATTATCCGGAGAGAGGGTATCTGGACTTCAATTGGCAAGACTGCCTCCATGCCATAGACCAAGGAAAATGGTGTTGCCCCGGTTGACGTCCTTGCTAAGGTACGGTACCCATGAAGAGCAAATGGTAACATTTCGTGCCAATCTTTGTAGGTCACTGTCATCTTCTGCATAATCTTCTTGATATTCTTATTCACCGCTTCGACAGCTCCATTCATCTTCGGCCGGTAAGGAGAAGAGTTGTGGTGCTGTATCTTGAATTGCTCGCAGAGCTCAGTGATCATCTTGTTGTTAAGATTGGTACCATTGTCCGTAATGATTCTTTCCGGGACGCCGTACCGACAGATCAGGTTATGCCGAATGAAACGTGCCACGACGCTCTTGGTTACGGTGGCGTAGGAAGCTTCTTCTACCCACTTCGTGAAGTAATCAATCGCTACTAAGATGAAGCGATGCCCGTTGGATGCCATCGGTCGGATCTCGCCGATCATATCAATCCCCCACATTGCAAAAGGCCAAGGTGCCGTCAGGACGTTCAGAGGAACCAGAGGGATGTGCACCTTATCAGTATAGATCTGGCATTTATGACAAATTCGAGAATGTTGGTAACAGTCGGCTTCCATTGTGGACCAGAAATATCCTGCCCGAAGGATTTTCTTTGCCATGGTATATCCACTGGAATGTGTTCCGAATGTACCTTCATGTAATTCTAACATGATCTTCTCTGCTTCAGTCTTATCCACACAATGCATTAAAGTTGAATCATGGTTCCGTTTGTAGAGAATACCGTTGCTGAGGAAGAATTTTGCCGCAAACCTTCTCATGAACTTCTTGTCATTGACCGATGCTCCTTCGGGGTATTCTTGAGCTTCCAAATATCTCTTCACCTCATGATACCAGGGTTTCTCGATTACCTCTTCGGCCTCGAGATCGCAGCAGTATGCAGGTTCGTCCAACTTCCAGATAATGATCCGGGGAGCCTCGTTGTCCCATTTGACTTTGAACATTGAAGACATCGTAGCTAGTGCGTCTACTAACTGATTCTCCTCTCTTGGGAAGTGCTCAAAAGTTATCTCTTTAAAGTGGGGAAGCAAAGTCAACACATACTCCTTGTAAGGAATAAGATTTGGGTGTTTCGTATCCCACTCGCCTTTGATCTGATTGATCACGAGAGCGGAATCTCCGAAGACACTCAGAAATTTGATCCTTAAGTCCATCGCAGCCTGAAGACCCATGATACATGCCTCATATTCTGCCATATTGTTGGTGCAGTTGAAACACAGTCGGGCGGTGAGTGGAGTATGAGTACCTTTAGGGGATATGATCACAGCGCCGATGCCGTTACCCAAAGCGTTCGAGGCTCCGTCAAAATGCATAGACCATCGGGATCCTTCCTCAGGTCCTTCATCCGGTCCATGTACTTCACAATCAGTTACTACCATGATATCTTCGTATGGAAATTCAAAGTTCAATGATTGGTAATCGTCCACAGGTTGGTGTGCCAAATGGTCTGCCAATACACTTCCCTTGATGGCTTTTTGAGTTGTGTATTGGATGTCATATTCCGTCAAGATCATTTTCCATCTTGCTATTCTTCCGGACAGAGCGGGCTTTTCGAATATGTACTTGATTGGATCCATTTTTGAAATCAACAGAGTACTGTGAGTCAACATATACTGTCTCAGCCGGCGAGCAGCCCATACCAGAGCGCAGCAAGTTTTCTCGAGTAGTGAGTACCGAGTCTCACAGTCGGTAAACTTTTTGCTCAGGTAATAAATAGCATGCTCTTTTCGGCCAGACTCGTCATGCTGCCCCAGCACACACCCCATCGAGTTGTCCAGTACCGTCAAGTATAGTATTAGAGGTCTCCCTTCAACCGGAGGCATAAGAATGAGTGGCTCTTGGAGATATTCCTTTATCTTTTCGAAAGCGGCCTGACATTCATCGTTCCAACGTACTACTTGATCTTTCTTCAGCAATTTGAAGATTGGCTCACAGGTAGCAGTTAGATGTGAGATGAATCAGGCAATGTAATTCAGTCATCCCAGAAAGCCTCTGACTTCTTTCTCTGTCTTGGGAGTCGGCATCTCTTGTATGGCTTTCACCTTGGCAGGGTCCACTTGAATACCTTTGTCGCTTACAATGAAACCTAGCAATTTTCCAGACCTCACCCCAAAGGTGCATTTGTTTGGGTTCAACCTCAGCTTGTACAACTTCAGTCGGTCAAACAGCTTTCGCAGATGGTCAAGGTGTTCTTCCTCAGTTTGGGACCTTGCAATCATATCATCGACGTATACTTCAATCTCATGGTGGATCATGTCATGAAATAAAGCAACCATGGCACGTTGGTAGGTTGCCCTAGCATTTTTCAACCCGAATGGCATGACCTTGTAGCAGAAGTTGCCCCACTGAGTAACAAAGGTAGTCTTTTCCATATCTTCAGGAGCCATCTTGATCTGATTATACCCGGAAAAACCATCCATGAAGGAGAACACCTTGTGTTGAGCGGTATTGTCAACAAGAACGTCGATGTGAGGTAGAGGGAAATCGTCCTTAGGGCTGGCCCTGTTCAAATCCCTGTAGTCAACACACATTCTGACTTTACCATCTTTCTTTGGCACTGGAACCACGTTGGCCACCCACTGAGGATAAGAAGTCACTACTAGAAACCCGGCATCAAATTTTTTCATAACCTCAGCCTTGATTTTCTCGGACATCTCTGGACGCATGCGGCAGACCTTCTGTTTTACCGGAGGGCAGTCTTCCTTGGTAGGCAGGTGATGAACTACAATGTCGGCATCCAAACCAGGCATGTCTTCGTAAGACCAAGCAAAGATTTCCATGTAATCATGCAGCATCTGAATCAATCGTGGCTTCACGCTGAGCTCTAGATTGGCACCAATCTTGACTTCTTTTCTATCTGTCTCAGTACCCAGTTTTATCGTTTCCACTGGCTCTTCATGCGGATGAATGGCCCTCTCTTCCTGGAGTAGCAATCTTGCGAGTTCACCAGGCACTTCGCAATCATCTTCACCTTCGTCTTCGGCCAAGTTGATCAGATTTTCGAAGTCATAACTGGCAGTAGCAGAGCCGTTACCAGTGAGATCCAGAGTGGATTGGAACCTGTATAAGTGAGTGTGTGTAAATATAGCTGTTTTGCAATATATAACAAAGAAAGAAAAAGAGCACAAGATTTAAAATGCAACAAACGTCCAATGTTTTGATTAATGATATATGGAAATGTCATACAAAAAGCCCTCACAAATGGAGCCACGGTGCCCCGGGTAGGACACCGAGCCAATAAAAGTTTCAACATATTGTTTGTTACAAATTGAAAACAAAAGAGTTCATTACTGCATGACAAATGTAATAGGTGTAAAATCTTTTGTCGTCCAGTTGCTTGGTCCGTTGTTGGTTGTTGGATAGATCCAACTGTCAAATTCTGCTTCCTCTACGTCCTCCTCGATAGCATTCACTCTTGGGTTGGTGATGAACACCGGAGGCTTTCTGATCCTTTCTTTGCGAACAGCCCTCTGAGCCTCTGTAGTGAAGCCCAGCCCAAACTTGTCGGTCTTTGGGGTGAAGTCAGGAAGTTGACCCCAGTTTGCGCACTTGCCTTTCTCAATTACAGCCCGGGCATCCTTCAAGGAAGCCATCTTCAAAGGAAAGTCTTCTTCAACCACTGTCTCAGTTGACGCCAACGTTGGAGGTACCTCTTCAAAATGTTGAAAGGGGGATGAATTCAGGTGACTAACCATGTATTCCTCCTCTCCCTGCACGGTAACAATCTTCCCTCTGACAGGGTATTTGAGCTTCTGGTGTAGAGTGGATGTTACGGCCCCAACCTTGTGGATCCAAGGTCGACCCAGCAAACAGGAATAAGATGGACGAATATCCATCACGTAGAATGTTGAGTCAAAGAATTGGGAACCCACACGAATAGGAATGTCCACCTCACCATGCACCATCCTCTTAGAACCGTCGAAGGCTCTAACAATGACGTTACTAGGTTTCAATTCCAGACCCTCACAATCCAACCGATCTAAGGCCTTCTTGGGAAAAACATTCAGGGAAGAACCAGTGTCCACCAACACGTGTGCAAGAGTAGTGCCCCTGCATTCTATGGAAACATGCAGGGCATCATTGTGGTTTTTTCCCTTGGCGGTAAGGTCAGCATCCGAGAAACCCAAACCATTGTCAGCAGTCAAATTAGCCACACAGTCAGTGAATTGATCTGCAGATGTCTCTTGCGGCACATGGGCCGTTTTCAGAAATGAAATCAGGGCCTTGGCGTGGGCCTCTGAGCACAGCAGCAATGATAGCATAGAGATCTTGGAGGGGGTATGCCCCAGCTGTTCAACGACATTGAAGTCACTCTTCTTAATGATTTTAAGGATTTCCTCCATCTCTTGCTGAGAGGCTTCAACAGCGGTCTTTTTTGGTGCCTCCGTCCGGGCAGGCGAATCGATAGTAACTCCTTTGCCCCGAGCATCAGAGGACTCGGCGGCAGTAGTAGACACAGGAACTTGAATTGGAACATGCACACTTGCGGGTGTGATGATAAGAGGTTTTCGGATAACTGGTGGTGCAATGTCAGGCGAGAAGAGCCTGCCACTGCGAGTAATCTTGGCGGGACCAGTGATGTTACTGATACTGGTACTGATGTTGAACTCCTGCTTCACTCCAAACACATACACATCTGCCCCATAGTGCCATGGGACAGCCTTGTCAGATTCATAGGGGAGGGGCCCCAGAACAGTAATGGTAATGGGTGCAACAAACATAATTTTGACTGGTTTCCTCGGGGGAGCCTTGGTAGGATTGTTGAAAATTGTGACGACAGATACTTCTTCAGTGGAAACAAATGGAACAGCGGTTTTCTTGAACAGAATCTCCTTGCTATCCATCAAGCTTTGGATGCCTGACTTTAGCAGCGGACAACCGGTAGGGGTAACAGCACACAGGAGGCAACCCTTGCTACAACCCGGAAATAAACCGGCTAGCAGTAGGTTCCTCTTAACAGTCAATAGAGGGGTAGCAACATCATTCACCGAAACAGCATACAAATCTTCCTCGACGGCATTTACTCTATGCTGGGGCATAGGAGCAGTTACAACATTTGGCCTCTCAGGCGCCTCAAACTGAATTTCCTTCGCATCAATAAGGTCTTGAATCTTATTTCTCAGGGCCCAGCAATCATCAGTAGTATGCCCGGGGCTATCAGAGTGATAAGCACAACGGACATTTGGGTTATACTTAGGAGATGCAGTATTCACGACCTTCGGAGCTTCTCTGGTGGTAACCAAGTTGGTTGATAGCAGTTGCGGTAAGATTTGTGACAGGGTCATACTCAGCCGAGTGTATTGCCTTTTGGGCCTCTCACCCCTTTGTTGATTGTACTGCTGAGGAGCAGCAACAGGTTTTGAAATTACCAAGGCATTGACGGCTTGGCGGAGTTCTGGCTTGACTTGTCTTCTAGGACCATAGACGACACTAGCTTCCTTCTTGAAAGGTTTCTTCTCAATACTTGCTGAGGCACCTTTCTGTATCTTTCCTGACCTGATGCCAACTTCTATCCTTTCACCCGTCAGGATCAAATCCGTAAACCCAGCGGAGGAATTACCAACCAGATGATTGAAGAATGGACCAGACAAGGTCCCTAGAAACATGTCAACCAGTTCACGGTCGATCAAAGGAGGCTGCACCCTGCCAGCCAAATCTCTCCATTTTTGCGCATATTCTTTGAATCCTTCGCCCGCTCCCAGTGACATACCCTGAAGTTGGGTACGCGTAGGAGCAAGGTCAGAGTTGTATTGATATTGTCTATAAAATGCGGTAGTCAAATCCTCCCAATGTCGGATACTGGTTCCATCTAGCTGATAAAACCACTCAAGTTGTGACCCCGAAAGGATATCTTAGAAGAAGTGGATCCAAAGGTTTTTGTCTGCCGTGTAAGGTTGAATCTTCCTTACGTACGAATCTGAGATGCAGCTTAGGACAAGAAGCCCCTTCGTATTTTGCAAAGGCAGTCGCCTTGAACTTGTGTGGGATTACCACCCCAGAAGATAACCCTAAATCTCCGAAATCCAGCCCCGACACATTTTGAATTTCCATGGCACTCAAGCGGTCCTCTAATTGCTTGTATCTGTCAGCAGCAGGAGGGTATTGTTCGTCATTGTAATCCGTCTCGTTATTAGAGACTGCAGGACTAGGAGCCCCTCCCCCTTGGGGACTGTCTTTCTCTGCAGAGGAAGTAGTTGGATCAGCCTCGTTATGGAGTGTGTTCCCAAATCTGCGTCCAGTATTAAATAATGCAGTCCTCTTCTTCTTCTTCTTCTTTAAGAGCAGAGCCTTCAACTCTTGTTGACCTTGGGCCAGGCTCATGACCATCTCTTGAAACTGGGCATTCTGGGCCTGGAGGGCCTTGATTGCTTGTTCACTGGATGATTCAGGATTCATGATGACTGTTCAAAACAAACAGCGAAGAAGATTAAGCAACCTGTAGAAAAAAAGGGTACCTGTTATGCACATGATGCATGAGATGCTATCTATGCAATGCATTCAAGGATTTTAGAAATTCACAATTGTTGCAGACAAAAAAGAACGCACGTCATATTAATAAGAAGAAATTTGTTAGTACATAAATGCCACATGGGCCAAATATTACAAAAACAACTTCTCAAGGTAAAAAGACATTGCACATCCTCTTTGGCGCAATGTAGGTGTTGAGGACCTCTTGCTCATGGAGTCGACGGGTGAGCTCTAGAACCTTCTTCTCGCTGGCGTAGAAGCTGGCTTCAAAAGTGTTCCGTTCCTCCTTGAGTTGGATCCAACTCTTCTGCATCTCCTCCCACGATGTAGACATGTCAGGATGTAGGATGGTGTAGGGAACCTCTCCTTCCTTGACGGGCTCTTTAATCACAGGGAGAACATGAGGATAAGGCATCATTAGACTCTGGGCTCGGGCTCGTACCCACTTGAGATAAGGCTCAAGAGGGATGAAGTTCTTGTGCCCCAGTGTCTTGCTATCAATCTTGTTGGGCATCCTCCAAGCTCTGATGAATCTTTGGCGAAGTCCTTGCGCATCGTTGTCGAAGTCAAAAACTAGGTCAGGAATCAACATGTCGTGAGGGCCATCTCTTCGTGCATATCCAAATTGCCTCAAAGCTAGGCAAGGGTTGTAGGTAATGCCCCCTCTAATGCCAAGTAATGGGACATTAGGGAACTCTCCACAATGATCGACGATGATGACATTTTCTCTGGACCGAGAACACCAATGTACATCAGAGTGAGTAAGAGTCATCAACCTTTGGGACCACCTTGAGCCTTGGTCATTCTTCAAGACAGATTGTGGAAGGTGCGAAATAAACCACCTTGCAAGGAGAGGAGTACAGCACATGAGAACACCCATCTTTCTCATTGTTCGTGTGTAAAATGAGTGAAGGATATCCCCAAGCAATGTTGGTATTGGATTTCTGGACAAGAAGATTTTGACGGCGTTGACCTCTACAAGCTGGTCAGGATTTGGGAACAGGACCAACCCATAGATAAGGAGTGCCACAATCTCTTCAAAGGCTTGTAGGTCCAATGAGTTCCAACACTCTTGTGCCTTTTAAAACAAGAATTTTGCTAAGAAGCCTTTGACACCGCTTCTAGTTTCCCAATGCCCCTTGATGTCAGATGGCTGTAGATGTAGTGCTCGAGCAACATCTTCAGGCTTTGGTTCCTTTTCCGTACCGTTGAAAGGTAGTTGATTAAGGATAGGAATTCTCAGGAGTTGAGAAAATTCCTCCAAAGTGGGCACCAACTGGTAGTCGGGGAAAGTGAAACAGTGGTGAAGAGGGTCAAAGAACTGGAATAGCACCTTCATCATGTCCTCTTCAATGTTGGTGTTGACTAAGCTGAGCAGTCTACCATGTCTTTCACTGAAGGATGAGCTTTCCGGAATTCTTGATGTGAGCTCCTTGAGTTGAGGAGGGATTCTCACAAGGTTGACTTGGATGGTTTTTCTGCGAGGAATTTCCATGACCTACAAAACAAGAGCAAAGATGAAGATCTAAACCCTTGAAGTGGTTAGTAAATGCATATGATGCTTTATGATGTTTATGATGTATGCACAAACATATGTACAAGCAATTCACACCAAACCCTAGTTTCAGGCTTGCAAGGGGTTTCATAGGTAAGTACCCTCTTGAGTGTAGTTGGCTTAAAAACCTGTCCTATAAATAGTAACCGGGTTCTAAGGAGCTCAATATCACTGGATTGTTTTTATTGTTCATTGTTTTGGTTTAGCCACTTAACTAGCGACCAAAATATTCCAAGAAAACAACCCTCAATGAGTGTAGTATCGAGTATCTACCAACTTCGGACTGCACCAAAGCCGGTCATCTCACTACCCCTAATGAAAGGCCAAGATGGTCAAGTAAGGTTCTAGGTCATTAGTGCTTAGTGACATCACTCAGCGGCCCCGTACTCTCCTTGATTGAACTCAAGGGTTACTGGTACTCACAAATATGTCGCACTAATATAGCTATTGCTTCGACCGTGTCGGTATACCCCGCACAGTTTCCACAACGTATTGCTATCTATGAATGTTTCCTAAAATTCGGGTGTAGGATTGAAAACCCAAACAAGAGAGCCAAGATATAAAGCAATCAAATCAAACAATTAGTCATGCAAGAGGGTGATCTAAGCCCTAAGGTTACTCCACTTAAAAGTAATCCCCAACAGAGTCTCCAGTTCTGTGATACGGTGGGAGAATTGACTTGAGGTTTTGCGTTTGTTTTCGCAAATGTTTCGGTTGAGCAAGAGTCGCCACCGACTTTTTATTTTATCCTAAGGAAAGGTTAAAAAGCACAGCAAAAACCTTTGAGATGTTTTCTTGGGTTCGGGGAGTAGATTATAGAAAGGGAAGGTATTAGCACCCTTTCTATCCATGGTTATCCATGGGCTCTTAGTTACTTGGTTAGATCAACTTGCCTTAATTTTCAATTGTTTGAAATGGTGCATTGTGTATGTGTTTTGAAAATGTTTTGAAAAGAGGCCAATATGGTGGCAACCTTTGTAATGATCCATGTTGGGATGTATACAAAGGTGTATGTCTTTTGAAAAGATTTTCAATGTTTTTGAAAGTGTAGTGATGTGTGGTTTGAAAAATAGGCAAGTGTTTTGTTTTGCAAGTTGGCAAGTAATCAAGAGCTATCTACCCTAAATTTCTCAAAGATCTTTGCTATGTTTTAACCCTTTTAACAATTTTTGTTCCACCATTGCATTTGGTGGACAATCTTGTGTTAGGATGTGAAAGGGACGGGCGTGGGTCATCGTTTGGACCATAATTGCAATGGTGCCAAGTATCTTTGGGCAATTTTTCCTTTGAGGGACTTGATCATTTTTTAGGCAACTTTCGAAAGCGTCATCGAGGGACTATGATCATTTAAATTGTGTTTGTTTTGCCCAAAGAGACCTAACATGCAATATGGCCCATTATTGAAGGCAACAAGTGGAATACCCTAGGGGTGCAAGTGTGATTGGTGTTGTCCATTTTCATGCTTATTTATCTTCAATTTAGGTCAAACTATTTTTGGTTAATTGATTTGCATACAAAACCCTAATTCTAACATGGCATATTTAGAAAACTTTAAAGTGCGAAAAATAAAGCTCCTAAGTTATTACAACACAATATATGGGAAGGGGGGTACAAATGTTCAAATGGGGATATTTTAGCAAGAAATTAAATCCTAAACTATTACAATCCAAATGGAATTATACAAATTATTTAATATGCAATAATTAAATAAAATAAGATAAATATGCAAGATGCAAAAATGATTTTTCATGTGTATGTAAAAAGTGTTTTTTATGTGTCAAGAAAACAAAAATAAAAGTATTAATTTTTAGGCATTTTTATATTTAGGGTAAAAACCCTAATTTTTACAAATAAAAGTATTTATTGTATAATATATGCAATATTTATTAATTATATACAAAAAATAAATAAAAGAGAAGTATATTTGTCAAAAGGTATTTTTAATGTTAAATGTTAATAAAAATAAAAATGTATATATTTTGTATTTTTTAACCTAAATATACTAATAAATATATATGTATTTGTATTATTTACTAAATATATTAAATATATACAAAAATAATAATATTTAATATTTACAAAAAAAAAGATATTTTATATAAAATATTTTCAGAAGATAAAATAACATACAAATTAGAAAATAAATGTATTTGGTATTATTCCTAATATTCTAAACAAAAAAAGTATTATGTATTATTTACATACAAATATCAATTTAAACAAATAAATGCCTAATAAATACAAAAATGGCTTGGAAAATATTATTTATATTTTTAATATTATGAGAAAAAATGAATAAGTCAGAAATAACAAAAAAAAAGTCAAAAAAGGTTTCAAATAAGCACAATGGGCCAAGGGGGTTCAAAAGTAGAAATAGGGTGCAAATAAGAAGTCAACTCAGGCCCAGCCCAAGAAGACTTTGTCTTCAACCTCAGAACAACACATTTGAAAAACGCGCGCCTTTGATGCTTCAAACACAACTCCTAATTCCTGGACTTTTAGCACAAACTTACAACATGAAAAATGTTAAGCATCAAGCCAAGATTCTGGACATATAAAGAACTCATCCTAACTCTCAGAAATGAGAGAGAATTTCTCCATTCCCAATTCCTGACCTAGTTTTTATTCAATGTTCAGACTTAAAATTCTCTAAGCACACATAACATAAATGAAAACTAATGATATGGGCATGTTCAGGGCTATGAATGTGACATAATTTCTTCACAAATCTAAACCTAACTATGCCTGGATAGAGAGATAAGAGTTCATGAACTTACCTGTTCAGTTGGAATCGTATCTGGCAATGGAGGAGCTTTCAGGGCAAGATAATGATTTGTATAGCTTGCTTGATGTCCAGGGATGCTATTCCAAGCTTTAGTTTGCTTTGAAACCAAGTGAATCGTGTTATGGCACTTCAACTGCAAAACAGAAAAATGAAAATGGTGATGTTGGTTAGGAGTGTTACAGTCTGCTTCTAATGCTTTGGACAGTTTGTATGGATGGTAGGGAAAGTGTTTGAAGTGGTTTTGGCCAAGATGCACGATGGAAATGAGCTAGCCAAGTCCAAGTGCAGAATGCCCTGTTTTTGTGCAGTTTAATGGTGATTCTGTGTTTGAGAAAGCAATGGAGATGGTTGGCTCGTGTTTCAGGTCAGGGTGGTTGTTTAGAATGTGTTTAACAAGTTTGCTTAAGTTGGTCTTGGCAGAAATGAGAGTTGGTAGTTGTTATGTCAAGTTTCTTCTTACTTAAGCAACAAAAGTTCAAGTTGTGTTCTAGACTGATGCAGGCCCCCGATCTATGCTGCAACCTTTCCCCTTGATCAGTGTGTTTTGCTTCTGAACTTGTGCCCAAAGATATGGCCTTGTACTTCTTGATTTTCAACTTTGACATAAAGTTCATCTTTTCTAAAATGGATAATTTGCTTTTTCTATTTAAGGGTTAAACTTCCATGTAATGCTTAAACACATAATGCAAGGCTTGAACACAAGGGGTTTGCATTAAATTATTGAGTGTGAATGAGATAAGGACCTGTAATCTAGCTTAAGGCATGCTGAGTTCAAAAATGCAAGGTTATGGACATGTAACTTGGTCATGAACAAAGTGAGTTTTTCCCATATTGCCAAATTTGATTCTCCCTAACCATGAGGTTGTTTGATGAGTTCTTGGACATTTTGGAAAGCTTGGAATGTTTACTATAATCCATCTTTGTAATGCAAATTGAAATTCCAAGTGGAAGTATGTGAAAAGTGGTCTTGAAGTTTGGCAAAAACCTTGCCTAAAATAGGTCAAATTTCTCTAAGTTAAGAATGGTTTGGTACCCTTGTTCCAAAAATTGTAACTTGAGCTACAAGCTTCTTTTGAGGAAACTTTGTGAATCAAAGTTGTAGATTTTGCAATGGACTACAACTTTCATGTTTTGACTTTTCCTTGAATCCAAATGCATCTTGATGAGAAAGTGGGACAAAGTTAGGAAAAAATTAGGGTTTTTTATAACTTAGAAAAATTCTAAGTTATGAAAAATCTTCATTTCAAACCCTAATTTGTGATTTTGTATTTCTTGATGAACAAGTTTCATGATTTGGCATGTTTTGATGAAAAATGAATCTTGACACTTGATTTTGACCAAAAAGTCAAAGTTTGACTTTTCAGTATACAGTCAAAAATTGATCAATTGACTGGAAAATTCAACTGTCAATCTTGTGCATTTGGGATCTTTTGAACTTTTTGAGTATGTCAAAACAATTCCATGGGGTCCTTGAGTCCATATGTGAGCTTGGTTTGCCATTGGCTTGGTCAAACAGTCAAAAATTGCCTTTGTGCAGTCAAAACCCTAAAAATGACCATTTTGCCCTTTTGGTGATCTGATCAAATTTCTTGTGGAATTGTGATCCAAACTTGATCAAATGGTCCATATGAGTTCATAATGTTGATGTGGGTCAATTTTCATGAGGTTTGACTGTCAATTGGCCACAGTTGACTTTTTCCCCAATACAACTGATTTCTAGGTCAACTGTCCAATTGACTGGGCAAAGGTTGGAATCAAGGCTTGAAACTTGGTATGGATAAGCTTGGGAGTCCAACATGAAGCATGAAAGTCATCTTAGGCATTTTAGGTCAAAATATCTTTGTGCAAACACAAACCCTAATTTGGGCCAACAGTGCTAGGAGAAGTCTTGCAGAGGAAAACCCTAACTGGATCTTGAGCTCCAAGGGTCTTGTGGTGAGAAAATATTGAGGAAATGGGAGGGCAAATTTTGGAGTACAACACCCCCCCCCCCCCCCATACATGAACTAAATATTGACCCCAATGTTTTAGAACAAACTCGAGAAAGTGACTTACAGAGGGTAATGCAACGCATGCTGTTGCCTCATAACTCTCACCAGTAAGAATCCCTTTTTTTCATCTGCAAACAAAACAAAAAGAAAAACTAAGTTTTTAGAAGCTAGGGTTTCCTCCCATGAAGTGCTTCGTTTAATGTCGCATGGCTCGACGGTTCATCCCCTTATGGGGGTACTTCCTCTTCCACACCTTGTTGTTTGTCTCTTGTGTAATCCAGAACTCATTCAGATCAAAAGTATCAATCCATTTATGATTCCAGCCATTTCCAACTTCCATCTTCTAAGATCAGTGTTCCTTCTTTTTCTCTTATTTCCTTCTTGGATGAGCTTAGGAATTTTTATTGATGCCACCTGAGAGATTTTTACTGAGACTTCTTCTAGGAGTGGTTTTAAATTGTTACTTTCTCCTTCTACTTTGATCATTCCGACTGAAGATTTATTCTTTCTACCTGCACCTTGCTTCTTGATTTCCAACACATTCAAGGTTATCTCCTCATCAAATGATTCCAGTGTTAGATTACCTGTCTCGATATCAAAATTGCATTGACTAGTCAGCATAAATGGTCGACCAAGAATGATAGGATTTTAATTGAACTCATATTACACTCAATAACTCGACAGTCCCCAGCAACGGGGCCAAAAACTTGATAGGAAAAATAGAAAGTGTACTATTTTTTCCTTGCAATAATAATGGAAAATTCCTCGAATGTCAATCTCAAGGATTGCATGCAATTAGCAAGTTCAATTCACGTTCAATTAAATAAAAACTTTCACTGGGGTTTTGGTTTAGGAATTGTCACTTAACAAGTAAAAGAAATATAAAATGGCTTTTCACTGATATAAGAAGCATGCTAGGGGTAGGTGTGATACGGTGGGAGAACTGACTTGAGGTTTGCGTTTTGTATTCGCACTTGTTCGGTTTAGCAAGAGTCGCCACCGACTTTTTATTTTATCCTAAAGGAAAGGTTAAAAAGCACAGGAAAAACCTTTTGAGATGTTTCGTGGGTTCGGGGGGTAGATTATGAAAAGGGAAGGTATTAGCACCCTTTTCATCCATGGTTATCCATGGGCTCTTAGTTACTTGTTTTAGATCACTTGCCTTTGATTTTCAATTGCTTGAAATTGTGGTGTATGTGTGTGTGTTTGAAAATGTTTTGAAAAAGATGCCTTGTCTAGGCAACCGTTGTAACAATTCTTTACTCGAATGTTTTACAAAGGTGTGTGTCTTTTCGAAAAGATATTTCAATGTTTTTGAAAGTTTGTTTTTGAAAGTGTTGTGGAGTAGGTTTTAAAAAGTAGGAAAGTGTGTTTTGCAAGTTTGATCAAGTAACTAAGAGTTGTCTACCCCTAAATTTACTCAAAGGTTTTTCTCATGCTTTAACCCTTTTAACAGTATTGTTCCACCAATGTATTTGGTGGGAAATCTTGCGTTAGGATGTTAACGGGACGGACGCGGGTCATCGTATGGACCATGAATGCAATGGTGCCAAGTGTCTTTGGCAATTTTTCTTGAAGGGACTATGATCATTTTGTAGGCAACTTTCGAAAGCGTCATCGAGGGACTATAATCATTTGAATTTGTTTTGTTTTGCCAAAGAAACAAAAGGTGCAAGCATGGCCCATTTTGGAAGGCAACAAGCGGGATTACCCTAGGGGTGCAAGTGTGAAAGGTGTATTGATTGTCATGCATTTATATTGTATTTAGGTTATCTAGCGGTTGATTTTATTTACATACAAACCCTAGGTCTAAACATGGTATAATTGAAAGCGATAAATTGCGGGAATTTAAAGTCTAAACTATTACAAATAAGTATCCGGGAATGGGGTACAAATATTTACAAATGGGGATGAGACTTATTAGGAGAGTAGTGTCCAAATATATTTACAACCAAATCGAATCAATTGCAATGTAAAATGTAGCAATGTATAAGAATGAAAGCAATGTATCAAAAGTATTTGTGTAAGTGTATATGATTTATTTACAAGTGAGAAAAGTATGTTAACTTAATGCAAAATTAAGTATTTTGTTATCTTTATGTTTTGGTTAATGTTTACTAAACTTGTATAAGATTAATTAAACAAAAGTTTTAAAGAAAAAGTATTTATTTATTTTTGGATATTTGTTGATTATGTACAAAACTAAGGATTTAATCAAAGAAAAGAAAATGTGTTTTAAGTTTGAGAAAATTATTATTTACATTTTAGTTTCTATACAAAAGTTTTTAATTAAAGAAAAGAAAAATGTTTCAAGTTTTAAGAAAATTAATGTTTTATGTATGAAAAAAGATTTATTAAAAGAGTTTTAAGATAAAATCTATTAACCTAATTATATTTTTCCAATGTAATAAAATAAAAGAAATAATTAAGAAAATTTGCGTAAAAATGTGTCATTTTTATTTAGCAAAAATATTATTTTAGATTATGTATAAAAATGATTAATATATTATTTTTATTTACAAAAAAAAAATTATGTTATAAAAAGAAAATAAAAGAGCATTAGTATAAAAAAGGTAAATGGGCTTGAAGGGGGTTAGCTGGGCCCAAACAAAATAGGCAGGGTTAAGGAGAAAGGGGAGTATGCGCGCTGGAGTGCACTTGGGCTTAGGCATATGAAAGGGGAAAGGCCCAACGCCTTGAGACATTTTTTTTCTTAGGGTTGGCATTGTTTTGTTTCATTAGGGTAACAGATTAGGGTTACAGCGCTTGAGAGCGTCGCCGTTCATCTTCTTTGCTTCCTTCGTTCTCTTCATCTCCTTGAGCCAAACCTCTGACCTAACTCTTTCGCCCATGGCCACCAGGCATCACCATCTGTCTCCTCTTCCCTCCATGGATCACTCAGGCAATGTTTGCAAGGTTTGATTTCCCGTTTCTGTGTCTTAGGATTTTGTATTCGAGTTTTGCATGTTTTTTTAATTTTGTTTTTGGCAAGTTCTGACTTTTATATGTTGTTGTTCCTGTGAGGTGTACAAAAGGGGGAGAGAAAAATTATACCTTTGTTGGCTCGTTGCTTGGAGAGGAGGAGAGGCGGACTTGGAGGCGCGTCTAGGGCGGCCAGGCGGAGAGAGCAGTGATGCTGAGCTAGCTTGGAAATCTGGTACCTTGTATTTGTCTTTTATGGTTTGATGATGATGCTTCTCTGAAAACCTTTAGTTTAGTCACTTCTTTCCCTCTTCTGACTGCTTGCCTCAGTTGCCTTTGATTTCTTGCTTGATCTTCTGTATGCTTGCTCCTTTCAATGATGATTATCTGAGATGCCTGGCTTATTGTTTCACTTCTTTTCCTCTTCCACTGCTTGCTTGCTGAGATGCTTGATATGCTGTTGAACCCTATGATGAGCCTAGCACTGAGGGTTTTTGGTTTGCCTCGATTTGAGTTGCTTGTATGATATGCTTACTGATGTTGATTTTGAGTGTTGCTTTTGTTGGTTACTGGCCCAATGATGAGGTTACTCTGAGGGCTTTGGCTTTGAAAGGCTTGAGACAAGCTTGGTTTTTAGGCTTTGGTTGGAAATTGCTGGTTTGGATAAGGCTTATGCTGGTTGAAGCTTTTTCTGGTTTGATGGTTGTTTGAAGTTTTTGTTTGCATCAGTTTGTGTGGCTTTGGTATGTTTGGATTTTGAGGTGGTTTGGTTGAAGTTTGTGGCTTGCTTTCTTGAAACAGGTTACAGGATTATGTTTATGCAGGATGTTTAGGCTTCTGTTTGAGGCTTATGCTGTTAGCTTTTGCTTGACACAGGTTTGTCTGGTTTAGGCTTGGTGTATTCTGCTTGTTTTTGACAGGGCTTAGAGGCTTGGAACTTTAGGCTTCAGGCTGGTTATGCAAGTTGGCATGTGTTTACTTGCTTGACACAGGTTTACAGGCTTTGAGAGCTTGTAGTTGGAGGCAGGTTATTTGCTTAAGCTTCTGGTTTTTGTATTACAGTTGTGGTGAGCTTTTTCTATGTGTTGGTTCTGCCTCCTCTTTAACTGTGTTAAGATAACTTGTTTATATCTTTTTCTCAAGCCTAAGCCTGTAAGCCTTTTTCTCTTCTCTCTTCTCTCTCTCCAACAGAAAAGCATTTTTTATTGCTTATACTGTACTATGCTCTGAAAAAGTCTGGCTGGAAAATGATGTTATTTGAATATTGCTTGCACTTGTATCTTTCCTCTGCATACTTTCCATATTTCCTGCATATTGTTGACAGCTTTTTGTACTTGTGGATAGCTTGATATCTTTTGGCAACTTGTGGACAGTTTAGTTGACATTCAGTTTGCCTTTTGAACTTGGTTAGGCCTTTTGGACTTTATAGTTTGTACATGCTGTTTGTTTTGAACTGTGCAGCTTGTTGACAATTTGAATTTATGCAGTATGTTTGACAATTTGAATTTGTACAATATTGTAGCTTTGTGCATTTCATATTTTATTGCAAGCATATTTCTATCCCTCTTTGTGAACCGAGAGTAATCTCGTGATTTGCAGAGAGGGCAAACAAACTGATTCCGGCCAGTTACTTTTAATGGTGAGTCTTAAAATCAACTGTCTGCCTTTGATTTATTATGTGCTGACTTCTTTTCTTTTTCTTTGTTTTTGCAGATGAAAATCAATTGAGCAATGGGGAGCAGCAAATAGAAGACGAAGACTTAGGAAACTTAGGATGCAATTTTATTTTACTTTTAATCATTGTAACAAATATTATTATAAATACTTATAAATAATTACTGTATTTAAATAACAATTGTACAAATAATTAAAATAAATAAAAGTCTTTTTATTGATATTCCTTTTAATTTTTCTTCAAATGTTTATTTAATTATTTATAATTCTTAAATTATAATAAATGGAAATAAATCCCAATTATTCTAACTTAGAATAAATAAACAATTAATAAACACTGTGGTCTTAGCATCAATCAATGATAAACTCGGCGTTTCAAATAGCCATAAGCAATGCACAGTCGAATCAAACAAACATCCTTATTCTTTTGCCTTTACTGATTAAACCAAACACTGCAAGTCCTCAATTCAAATTCCTCAATCCAAATCTCAGAGTAAACTGAAAAGAACTGTAGAATTAATTCTTTCTGAGAATGCGCGCACAAAAACCCTAATTCTTGACTAAACACCAAAGAAACGCCTGTCTGATCAAACCTAGAGCCAAACTCAACCAAACCCTAACAATTTGCTTGAATTGTTCCAGAGTCCATGAAAACCCTAATTTGGCTAGACTGACAAGAAAAATTCTGTTTGACTGATTCTTGAGCCAATCTTGAAAAATCAGGAAAAGCCCGAAGCTGTGATTTCTTGTGGAAAAAATAGGAGGGCAAATTTTGGGGTACAACAGTTGCCCCTGTTCAATCTTCTTGAACCTGAAGAGTTAGATTGGCAAGTTTGCATTTCGCGACTCGAGGGTAAAAGGAGATTGGACACTAGAGTGCCCAAAAAATTTGCACTCGGTGATGTGACGGTAGAGGGAATGGGCTTAAAGATGCCATTTGGTGATGGGCTTAAAGATGCCATCTAGGGATGTGAAAGAATCTTGTTGGGGGATGGGCTTAGAGATGCCATCTGGAAGTTGCTGGTAGGAGGATGGGCTTAGAGATGCCATCTGGAATGTATGTTGAACTGTATGTCATTGATGAGTGGACGAGTATCATAAGGGTATCCATGTTTTGGAACATCTCTGAACTGGGGGTCTGAATAAGCAATAGATCGACATCCATGTTTGGAGAATCCGTAAACTGTTTTCAGAAGTCTTGAATTTGAATAAGCAATAGAGCGGCATCCGTTGTTGGGAAGCGTCCGTAAACTGTTTTCAAAAGTTGCATCTGAACAAGCGATAGATTAACACCCGTTACTGGAGAATCCGTAAACTGTTTTCAGAATTCTTGAAATTGAATAAGCAATAGAGCAACATCCGTTGTTGGGAAGCGTCCGTAATCTGTTTTCAAAAGTTGAGTCTGAACAAGCAATAGATTAACATCCGTTGTTGGGAAGAATCCGTAAACTGTTTTCAGAGGTTGAGAAGGAACCGGTGTAGGGTTTCCTGATGATGAGTCCGTGTAAAACTACATCTAGATGAATCTGGAATAAGTATCAGAATGTCGCCATGTCTGGGTCACATCTGAACTATTTTTAGAAAGAAACTCAGGAGATGGTATCTTTGTCTGTCGCCTGATCTTTCCTAAAAAGGTAAAGAGTTAGTTGTATGCAATGCCATGATGCATGATGTAATGTATGTTATATCAATGTTTATGATATGCATGTGATGAATGCGCATGTAAGCTGATGAGCTATCTTGCTGAGGATAGATGAATCCTGGATGGCAGGAGATAAAAGAATCTTGACTGCTGTCGGGGAAAGTGAATCCTTGACTGCTGCAGGGGAGGGCAAGAATCTCTTGATTGTTGAAAGTGAGAAGTCTTGGGACCGCTGTTGGGGAATTAGGAACTTGGGTTGTATGCCAATCTACTGAGGATTCCTGTCTTGAGGGGATCTTCACTGGAGAATATTCGAATATTCTGTGAGGAACTGAGAATGAGAGTCTTCATTCTGCTTGGGGATTGATAGTTGGAAGTTTTAGCTCCACTGGGGATTTTGAAACTTGACTCTGAGGAGAATTAGATTCTGTAAGGCTCTCTGGTTGGGGAAATCAGTTTTGAGAAAGCTCTTGTTCTGCTGAGGATCCTGAAGTTAAACTCTGTTTGGGGAATTGAGAACTCAGGTTATATGCCACTTTGAGAATGAGAATCTTCATTCTGTTGGGGGTCAGAAATTGGGAGTGTACCAATCTTCTGAGGTGATGAGAATCTTCATGCTGTTAACGGTCAGAAACTGGGAGTATACCAATCTTCTGAGGTTTTAAGGATGAGAGTCTTCATTCTTGAGAGAAACAGATTTTTCAGTTGTCTGTTATCTTGTTGGTGATTGTAATTTCCAGCAGGTGGTGAAGGAATTTTTTTTTGATGATTACTACTCCAAAAGATGAAGGAATCTTTGATTACTACTCCAAAAGATGAAGGAACCTTGACGATTACTACTTCAAAAGATGAAGGAACCTTGATGATTACTACTTCAAACAATGAAGGAACCTTGATGATTACTACTTCAAACAATGAAGGAACCTTGATGATTACTACTTCAAAGGATGAAGGAACCTTGATGATTACTACTTCAAACAATGAAGGAACCTTGATGATTACTACT
This sequence comes from Vicia faba, assembly GCA_948472305.1. Classification (NCBI taxonomy): domain Eukaryota; kingdom Viridiplantae; phylum Streptophyta; class Magnoliopsida; order Fabales; family Fabaceae; genus Vicia; species Vicia faba. The sequence goes on along the minus strand of OX451738.1, from coordinate 929,723,288 downwards.
TCAAAGGATGAAGGAACCTTGATGATTACTACTTCAAAAGTTGAAGGAACCTTGATGATTACTACTTCAAAAGATGAAGGAACCTTGACGATTACTACTTCAAAAGATGAAGGAACCTTGACGATTACTACTTCAAAAGATGAAGGAACCTTGATGATTACTACTTCAAAAGATGAAGGAACCTTGATGATTACTACTTCAAAAGATGAAGGAACCTTGATGATTACTACTTCAAAAGATGAAGGAACCTTGATGATTACTACTTCAAAAGATGAAGGAACCTTGATGATTACTACTTCAAAAGATGAAGGAACCTTGATGATTACTACTTCAAAAGATGAAGGAACCTTGATGATTACTACTTCAAAAGATGAAGGAACCCTGATGATTACTACTTCAAAAGATGAAGGAACCTTGACGATTACTACTTCAAAAGATGAAGGAACCTTGATGATTACTACTTCAAAAGCTAAAGGAACCTTATCTGTCGATCAATCTGCATATGTTAAGAATGTTGTTGAAAGATAATTTGTTTTGGAGAATAAATCCTTGACAAATGTTGGGGAAATAAACCCATGACTGCAGGTCCGCTAGAGAGGTTTCATTACTGCCCCCAGTATCAGATGCATGTGATATTTCCCGGAAACTTGGTCTTTTCGTAATCCTTGAGATTGACATTCGAATGCCCCAAGTGGTGGTGACGGAGACTTTCCCCAGATTAATCTGTAATTGAAAGATTTCTTGAAATCTTGACTGGACTGCCCCAGGTTAACTGAACTTTGAAAGATCTGTTGAAACCTTGACTGGACTGCCCCAGGCGTGCTGGATGGTGACATGTCAAGCCCCCTTGTTGATATGAGATTTGTCAATGGAAGTGTCATCCTTTTTGAAGTGATCTTGTTCACTGAGAGAGTTTTCGTTCCTCCGAACATTCGTTGTATGAATTTCTTCGCTGTCAAACAAATAGTCAAATGTAAACAGTGATATTTAAACAATGCAAAGTTTATGTTTGTCTCGAAGTTTTGAAAAATGCGTTTTTTAGCAGAAAATTTTTTATAAGACAAATTCAACACAAGATTTAGAGCAAAGCCTTACAGGAGTCAGGATACCTTTTGTAACAGTATGCTTTCGAACTAACTCATGCTTCAATTAGGACTTTTGAAGGGTTGTAATGTGGCTTGGTTCACGGTTTAAGAAACAAAGGATAAAGGCTCAAAGTATATTTGTACCCACCCGCTCTTCGTGATGTCCTTCAATCCTAGACTCAGTTAATTGTGCGTCGAACTCCATTCAAATTTGGAACGACTTTTTGGGTGATGGTTCACCAATTGAATTTTGGAAGACATTCATCATCTCATTTTTCTTTTGCAACATTTTTTCATGTTGTTGAGGATTTGTAATGACCTCGTTCTTTTGATTTGTTATCCCTAACTTTTGCCTGACTGTTCCTGTTTTTGGGATTACAGTCAGCGGGATGCCCCAGCTTTCTTAAGCCTCCTTTGTAGGTTTTGGCTCAAGGGCTTTTTCTTTTTTGAGAGATAATGACTACCTATGAGATAAGGAACCATCACTGTCTTTTGATTCCAGAGGAATGTCTCTTTTTGATGTCGTTCGTTGTATTACGAACTGAGAGTTTGCGACTTTAATGCGCACCTTTTTTAAATTAATTGAGAGACTACCCTGCCCCAGGTTTAAATCAAAGGTTTCGATTTGTTTAGAACAGAAAACTCCTACTTCTTTGGCTCGAAGGGGTTGACTAGGGATTATCTTCCTTATAACTCCAGTGTTTGGGAATTGAAAGAAATGCCTGTACATCATCAGCAAGGTCTGTTCAAAAGCATACTGTATGAGATTATGGTATTGTTTCGTCATCCTCCCTCTAAAGGCTTGCAGCTTTTTATCAAGAGTCAAATATCATAAAGAAAGTAGAAAGCATAGTTCAAGTGTAATGAAAATGAGTGGATCAAATCAAGACAAACATATGGAATGCATTAATGAAACAAAGTTTGACATTAATAGATAATTGCTTGAATGACAAAGAGAATACAACTTGAAAATTCAAAGAAACAAAGACGCTCTCAATGATTTGGCATAGGAGCAGTGATCACATTTGGAGTCTCCGGAGGGTCAAAACTTGATCTCCTCGGCATCGATCAAGTCTTGAATCTGGTTCTTCAAAGTCCAACAGATGTCGGTGTCGTGCCCAGGACTGTCAGAATGGTAGGCACATCTCACACTCGGGTTATACTTAGAAGAGGAAGTATCAGGATTTTGAGGAGGATCCTTTAGCGTGATTAGCTTCAACTTCAGCAAATGCTGTAATGCTTGAGACAAAGGTATGTTGATGTCAGTGTACTGCCTTTCTTGATATCTTACCCTACGCCTCTTGCCCCGTTTTTGTTGGATAGGCGTGGGATCAGAGATCAGGATTGCCCCTACATGTTGACCATGACGACTCTTTTGACCAGACACTGCATTGGACTCTTTCTTTCCGTTGTAGGGAATTATCTGAGTATCCGAGGGTGTAGCTCCTTGGATCTTTCCACTTTTGATGCCAGCCTCGACCCTTTCACCGGCCAGTATTAGCTCGGTGAACCCGGCTGAGGAGCTTCCAATTAAGTGATTTAAGAAAAGCCCTGTCAGAGTTCCCATGAAGATGTCAATCAACTCTATGTCAGTTAAAGGGGGTTGCACCCTACCAGCCAGATCTCTCCACTTTTGGGCATATCCTTTGAAGCTCTCGTCAGGACCCATAGTCATGTTCTGCAATTGGACACGAGTAGGTGCAAGATCAGCATTGTACTGATATTGTTCATAAAAAGCAACAGCTAAATCCTTCCAGGTGCGGATGCGAGAACTCTCCAATTGATAGAACCACTCGAGTTGAGCCCCTACCAGACTTTCTTGGAAGAAATGGATCCAAAGTTTTGGATCAGTTGTGTATGGTTGAATCTTGCGGACATAAGACTTTAGATGCATCTTAGGGAAAGAGACTCCATCATACAGGGCCAAGGTAGGGACTTTGAACTTTGGAGGAATGACCAATCCAGGAACCAAACCCATGTCTCCTAAATCCAAGCCAAGTATTTGTTGAACCTCCATAGAATTGAGCCGATCCTCCAACTGTTTGTACTTGTCATCAGCGGGAGGATATTGTTCTTCGGAGTAGTCAGCTTCATCAATCTCCAGATCATGGTCTTCTTCAAGACTGACCCCCTTGTCTTTGAGAAGGAGAGCTTTCAGATCCTCTTGCCCTTTACCCATAGCCAGAAGTTTTTGCTGGAATTGAGCGTTTTGAGCTTGGAGATCTTTCACCGTTTGTTCCATATCCATCTTACTGAAATAAACAGTAGGAAGATAAGGAGACCTGGATGGGAAACCTGTTATGCAATGATATGTATGATATATATGCAATGTTTTCAAGGATCTCTTGGGGTAAACACAAGATAATGTTAGAGGTTGAACTCTGATCTTTGATTGGAGAACTTTGCACATGTGGATGTCTTTCCACGAGAATCAAGCTCACCATGTCAAGTGGGTCATAGCCCCTGATTCAAGTTGTTGCACTTGATCTTTGATGGCATTTGTTTAGAGGATAAACCTCTTGCCCCTTGGTAGACGTCTGGTTCAACGTAACCCTGCATCAAAAGAACCCTCGAGATCCTTGAAATGGTTAGTGAAAAAATGCTATGGTATGATGTCATGATGTTATGTACATGTATGCAAAAGCAAGTAAGTGTATATACAGGAAATCATATTCACACAAAGCAAACAAGTCCTTAGGTTTAGGCTTGCATGGGGTTGTAGATAAGTACCCTCTTGAAGTTAGTTGGCTCATCCTGTCCTAAAAATAGAAACCGGGTTCTAAGGAGCTCAATATCATTGGATTATTTTTTGTGTTCATTGTTTTGGTTTAGCCACTTAACTAGAGACCAAAATATTCCAAGAAAACAACCCTCAATGAGTGTAGTATCGATTATCTACCAACTTCGTACTGCACCAAAATCGGTCATCTCACTACCCCTAAAAAGGCTAAGATGGTCAATTAAGGTTCTAAGAGTTCGTTAGTGCTTCACGACATCACTCAGCGGCCCCGTACTCTCCTTGATTGGGCTCAAGGGTTACCGGTACTCACAAATATGTCACACTAACATAGCTTACTACTTCAACCATGTCGGTATACCCCGCACAGTTCCCTTACAGTTTTATTGCTATTTAGCTAAAAAGGTGCCCCCAAATCCGGGTGTAGGATTTACAACAAACCCAAACAAGGACCCAAAAAAGTAAAGCAATCAAGGCAATCAAAGCAAGAATGTAAAGGTGATCTAAACCCTAAGGTAACCCCACTTTTAAATTAATCCCCAATAGAGTCGCCATTTCTGTGATACGGTGGGAGAACTGACTTGAGGTTTGCGTTTTGTATTCGCACTTGTTCGGTTTAGCAAGAGTCGCCACCGACTTTTTATTTTATCCTAAAGGAAAGGTTAAAAAGCACAGGAAAAACCTTTTGAGATGTTTTGTGGGTTCGTGGGGTAGATTATGAAAAGGGAAGGTATTAGCACCCTTTTCATCCATGGTTATCCATGGGCTCTTAGTTACTTGTTTTTGATCACTTGCCTTTGATTTTCAATTGCTTGAAATGGTGGTGTGTGTGTGTTTGAAAATGTTTTGAAAAAGCTGCCTTGTCTAGACAACCGTTGTAACAATTCTTTACTCGAATGTTTTACAAAGGTGTGTGTCTTTTCGAAAAGATATTTCAATGTTTTTGAAAGTTTATTTTTGAAAGTGTTGTGGAGTGGGTTTTGAAAAGTAGGCAAGTGTGTTTTGCAAGTTTGATCAAGTAACTAAGAGTTGCCTACCCCTAAATTTACTCAAAGGTTTTTCTCATGCTTTAACCCTTTTAACAGTATTGTTCCACCATTGTATTTGGTGGGCAATCTTGCGTTAGGATGTTAACGGGACGGGCGCGGGTCATCGTATGGACCATGAATGCAATGGTGCCAAGTGTCTTTGGCAATTTTGCTTGAAGGGACTATGATCATTTTGTAGGCAACTTTCGAAAGCGTCATTGAGGGACTATGATCATTTGAATTTGTTTTGTTTTGCCAAAGAAACTCAACGTGCAAGCATGGCCCATTTTGGAAGGCAACAAGCGGGATTACTCTAGGGGTGCAAGTGTGAAAGGTGTATTGATTGTCATGCATTTATATTGTATTTAGGTTATCTAGCGGTTGATTTTATTTACATACAAACCCTAGGTCTAAACATGGTATAATTGAAAGCGATAAATTGCGGGAATTTAAAGTCTAAACTATTACAAATAAGTATCCGGGAATGGGGTACAAATATTTACAAATGGGGATGAGACTTATTAGGAGAGTAGTGTCCAAATATATTTACAACCAAATCGAATCAATTGCAATGTAAAATGTAGCAATGTATAAGAATGAAAGCAATGTATAAAAAGTATTTGTGTAAGTGTATATGATTTATTTACAAGTGAGAAAAATATGTTAACTTAATGCAAAATTAAGTATTTTGTTATCTTTATGTTTTGGTTAATGTTTACTAAACTTGTATAAGATTAATTAAACAAAAGTTTTAAAGAAAAATTATTTATTTATTTTTGGATATTTGTTGATTATGTACAAAACTAAGGATTTAATCAAAGAAAAGAAAATGTGTTTTAAGTTTGAGAAAATTATTATTTACATTTTAGTTTCTATACAAAAGTTTTTAATTAAAGAAAAGAAAAATGTTTCAAGTTTTAAGAAAATTAATGTTTTATGTATGAAAAAAGATTTATTAAAAGAGTTTTAAGATAAAATCTATTAACCTAATTATATTTTTCCAATGTAATAAAATAAAAGAAATAATTAAGAAAATTTGCGTAAAAATGTGTCATTTTTATTTAGCAAAAATATTATTTTAGATTATGTATAAAAATGATTAATATATTATTTTTATTTACAAAAAAAACAAATTATGTTATAAAAAGAAAATAAAAGAGCATTAGTATAAAAAAGGTAAATGGGCTTGAAGGGGGTTAGCTGGGCCCAAACAAAATAGGCAGGGTTAAGGAGAAAGGGGGGTATGCGCGCTGGAGTGCACTTGGGCTTAGGCATATGAAAGGGGCAAGGCCCAACGCCTTGAGACATTTTTTTTCTTAGGGTTGGCATTGTTTTGTTTCATTAGGGTAACTGATTAGGGTTACAACGCTTGAGAGCGGCGCCGTTCATCTTCTTTGCTTCCTTCGTTCTCTTCATCTCCTTGAGCCAAACCTCTGACCTAACTCTTTCGCCCATGGCCACCAGGCGTCACCATCTGTCTCCTCTTCCCCCCATGGATCACTCAGGCAATGTTTGCAAGGTTTGATTTCCCGTTTCTGTGTCTTAGGATTTTGTATTCGAGTTTTGCATGTTTTTTTAATTTTGTTTTTGGAAAGTTCTGACTTTTATATGTTGTTGTTCCTGTGAGGTGTACAAAAGGGGGAGAGAAAAATTATACCTTTGTTGGCTCGTTGCTTGGAGAGGAGGAGAGGCGGACTTGGAGGCGCGTCTAGGGCGGCCAGGCGGAGAGAGCAGTGATGCTGAGCTAGCTTGGAAATCTGGTACCTTGTATTTGTCTTTTATGGTTTGATGATGATGCTTCTCTAAAAACCTTTAGTTTAGTCACTTCTTTCCCTCTTCTGACTGCTTGCCTCAGTTGCCTTTGATTGCTTGCTTGATCTTCTATATGCTTGCTTCTTTCAATGATGATTATCTGAGATGCCTGGCTTATTGTTTCACTTCTTTTCCTCTTCCACTGCTTGCTTGCTGAGATGCTTGATATGCTGTTGAACCCTATGATGAGCCTAGCTCTGAGGGTTTTTGGTTTGCCTTTATTTGAGTTGCTTGTATGATATGCTTGCTGATGTTGATTTTGAGTGTTTCTTTTGTTGGTTACTGGCCCAATGATGAGGTTACTCTGAGGGCTTTGGCTTTGAAAGGCTTGAGACAAGCTTGGTTTTTAGGCTTTGGTTGGAAATTGTTGGTTTGGATAAGGCTTATGCAGGTTGAAGCTTTTTCTGGTTTGATGGTTGTTTGAAGTTTTTGTTTGCATCAGTTTGTGTGGCTTTGGTATGTTTGGATTTTGAGGTGGTTTGGTTGAAGTTTGTGGCTTGCTGTCTTGAAACAGGTTACAGGCTTATGTTTATGCAGGATGTTTAGGCTTCTGTTTGAGGCTTATGCTGTTAGCTTTTGCTTGACACAGGTTTGTCTGGTTTAGGCTTGGTGTATTCTGCTTGTTTTTGACATGGCTTAGAGGCTTGGAACTTTAGGCTTCAGGCTGGTTATGCAAGTTGGCATGTGTTTACTTGCTTGACACAGGTTTACAGGCTTTGAGAGCTTGTGGTTGGAGGTAGGTTATTTGCTTAAGCTTCTGGTTTTTGTATTACAGTTGTGGTGAGCTTTTTCTATGTGTTGGTTCTGCCTCCTCTTTAACTGTGTTAAGATAACTTGTTTATATCTTTTTCTCAAGCCTAAGCCTGTAAGCCTTTTTCTCTTCTCTCTTCTCTCTCTCCAACAGAAAAGCATTTTTTATTGCTTATACTGTACTATGCTCTGAAAAAGTCTGGCTGGAAAATGATATTATTTGAATATTGCTTGCACTTGTATCTTTCCTCTGCATACTTTCCATAGTTCCTGCATATTATTGACAGCTTTTTGTACTTGTGGATAGCTTGATATCTTTTGGCAGCTTGTGGACAGTTTAGTTGACATTCAGTTTGCCTTTTGAACTTGGTTAGGCATTTTGGACTTTATAGTTTGTACATGCTGTTTGTTTTAAACTGTGCAGCTTGTTGACAATTTGAATTTATGCAGTATGTTTGACAATTTGAATTTGTGCAATATTGTAGCTTTGTGCATTTCATATTTTATTGCAAGCATATTTCTATCCCTCTTTGTGAACCGAGAGTAATCTCGTGATTTGCAGAGAGGGCAAACAAATTGATTCCGGCCAGTTACTTTTAATGGTGAGTCTTAAAATCAACTGTTTGCCTTTGATTTATTTTGTGTTGACTTCTTTTCTTTTTCTTTGTTTTTGCAGATGAAAATCAATTGAGCAATGGGGAGCAGCAAATAGAAGACGAAGACTTAGGAAACTTAGGATGCAATTTTATTTTACTTTTAATCATTGTAACAAATATTATTATAAATACTTGTAAATAATTACTGTATTTAAATAACAATTGTACAAATAATTAAAATAAATAAAAGTCTTTTTATTGATATTCCTTTTAATTTTTATTCAAATGTTTATTTAATTATTTATAATTCTTAAATTATAATAAATGGAAATAAATCCCAATTATTCTAACTTAGAATAAATAAACAATTAATAAACACTGTGGTCTTAGCATCAATCAATGATAAACCCGGCGTTTCAAATAGCCATAAGCAATGCACAGTCGAATCAAACAAACATCCTTATTCTTTTGCCTTTACTGATTAAACCAAACACTGCAAGTCCTCAATTCAAATGCCTCAATCCAAATCTCAGAGTAAACTGAAAAGAACTGTAGAATTAATTCTTTCTGAGAATGCGCGCACAAAAACCCTAATTCTTGACTTAACACCAAAGAAACGCCTGTCTGATCAAACCTTGATCCAAACTCAACCAAACCCTAACAATTTGCTTGAATTGTTCCAGAGTCCATGAAAACCCTAATTTGGCTAGACTGACAAGAAAAATTCTGTTTGACTGATTCTTGAGCCAATCTTGAAAAATCAGGAAAAGCCCGAAGCTGTGATTTCTTGTGGAAAAAATAGGTGAGCAAATTTTGGGGTACAATAGTAGGTGTGTGATTTAAACCTGTAATAATCTTTACTCTTGTTCTCTTAAAAAAGTTCATTACCTTCAACTACCGAATCTTTAGTTTGTTTTCCCCTAAGTCCTTAGTGAGAAAACCTTTAACCATCCATCCTAAATCCTAAGTCCCTAGAGATATCTGATGGAGTCAAGCCATTATGTTATCAAGATTTTACCGGTGTCCTATAGGGTATCCCTAGTCCCAGGTGATATCTACAATAGTCTAATTGTTCAAAAACCTTAACAATGGCGGTCCAACCCTAATTGTGAATCGTGGATCAATCCCTATTTGTCCGATAGGAAAGGCATAAGAGCATTGAACAATTAAATCAAAAGGAAACTTATTGTATCAAAATACAGAATTCAAAATCAATACATTGTGAATCAGGGACACCTTCTAGCATTGAGGGGTTTATCCTCTCATAGTATTAAAAAGAAAAGTAATAATAAAATTAGACATTACAAAAGGTGAGGATTCTTCGATCTTCAATTCTTGTTGCTCATGAAGGAATCTCCTCTCCAAATCTCTTGAAATCACCAATCTTTATCGTTCCTAATATTATCCAATAAAAGGTCCTTAATTCATTGTGGAAAGTCCTCTAAATAGAAAAAACTCTTTTAGGTTGGTTGGAAGTATCCAAAACGCCCCACAGCTTAACAGATAGGCAAAATAGAGGGGGGGGGGGGGGGAATCAGAAATCAGAGTCATAGGCCAACACGGCCCGTGTTGGCCTTATGGATTTTAAATATCAACTTCAACTCTCAGGGGTTGCAACACGGACCGTGTTGGGCAACACAACTACCCATGTTGCACCCATGACTTCCCTCTTTCTTCACTTGCACATCCTGACACGGCCCGTGTTGGGCAACACGGGTGGCCATGCCAGGCCTCCTGTAGGTGGATTTTTTACTTTCTCCGAAACTCTGAATTTTTGCACTTTTTTGCCCTGAATTGTCCAGTTTTATTCCTCTGACTCTAAAAACACTAAAACATGCAACCAACGTATAAAATGCGATAAAATGAAATAAAAAAATCATCAATTAAAAGAAATGATAACTAAAATAAATTCTAAATACCTATGTACAAACCACTGATCAAGATGCCCGAGCTAGATCTAGAGGTAGCTGGTCACCAGCTAACAATAGATCCTGCCCTTAAGGCAATTTCCCAACGTAGGCGAAAGCAGTCTCTGGAGAAAATAGAAGTTGTCGAGCAAGGTGTAAATAACCTTCTAGAGGCAAAACTCATTTGTGAAGCCCAGTACACAACCTGGCTATCTAACATTGTACTTGTAAATAAATCTAATGGAAAATAGTGAATGTGTGTTGATTATACCGATCTTAATAGAACTTGCCCCAAAGAAGTTTACCCCGACCCAACATAGATATATTAGTTGATAATTTTGCTGGCTTTAAATTGTTGTCTTTTATGGATGCATACTCTGGATACAACCAGATCCCCATGGAAAAAACCGGGAAAAAATACATGGCTTTCATGACCAAATCGGGAAATTATTACTACAATGTAATGCCCTTCGGCTTGAAAAACGCCGGCGCCACATACCAAAGGATGATGAATAAAGACTTCTGAGGAGAGATTGGTGACATCCTCGAGGTCTATATGGATGATATGATCGTAAAATCCCAAGAGGAGTCCGACCATACACTCCACCTAAAAAGGGTGTTCGACCAAGAAAGAAAGTGCAAAATACAATTCAACCAAGACAAATGCACCTTCGGTGTACGAGAAGGAAAATTCATCGGCTTCTACCTAACAAAGCGAAGAATTGAAGCCAAACCCAACAAGTGCAAGGCATTCTCCGAGTTTCCAACATAAAACTCAAAAAAATTCAATCCAATATCTGAACGGGATGCTCACCTTATTATCCCACTTCATGGAAAAATCTTCCCAACATGCCCTCCCCCTTTTAAAACTTCTTCGCAAGGAAGCAACATTTAGGTAGACCGAGGAGTGAGAGCAAGCCCTCCTCCACCTCAAACGATCACTCTCACAACCAACTGTCCTCTTGCAATCAGATAATAGAGAAATTCTCTACCTTTATCTCGCTGTCGTGGCCGAGGGTGTCAGTGAGGCTCTTATCAGGGGAACCCCTGAGGGGCAGAAACCCATATACTTTACGAGCAAGGCCCTACAAGTCCCAGAGATAAAGTATCATCAGATTGAAAAGGTGGATCTGGACCTCATCAATTTGGCAAGAAGGATAAGACACTACTTCCTAGCCGACACGATCATCGTACGAACAGACCAACCTCTAAAGCAATTGCTCGATCGTCCAGACATGGTAGGAAGGATGCTTAGGTGGTTATTAGAACTGTCTGAGTTCGACATCAGGTATGAGGGTATAAAGGCCCTTAAAGCCCAAGTACTAGCCGACTTCGTGGCAGAAATGACCTCACCACCTCCCCTAACATGCAGGGCACGCAAATGGACCATCTTTGTGGACAGATCATCCAGTTCCTCTGGAAGTGGGGTAGGTCTCATCCTAGAAATCGAGGAAGGAATCTTGATCAAAGTCTCCCTCACTTTTTCCTTTATATCCTCCAATAACCAGGAATAATACTTAGATTTCCTCGCATGTCTACTCTTGGCAGAAGACTAGGGATTCGAGGAGGTGAAAATCTTCACGGACTCCCATCTCGTCGCTTCTCAAGTACGGGGAGAATATCAAGTCAAGAACGATAACCTCTCAGAATACTTGATCCTAGTCCGAGAAAGAATGAAAAAATTTGAATCCATAAAAGTACAACATGTTCCCCACGAACATAACACTCGGGAAAATGTTCAATCAAAACTTGCAAGCACAAAAAGGAAGGGAGGAAATAAATCGGCGATCCAGGAGATACTTCCTCGACCAAGCATCGAAAAACCCTCCATAACTTTGGACGTAAATGCCATCAGCGACAACAACTATTGGATGACCCCAATATATAATCACCTCACAAAGGGGGAGCTGTTAGCCGACTAGAAAGAAGCCAGTGCGGTCAGGTGCCGAACCTACTATTATGTCTTGGTCGAAAACAAACTATACAGACGAGGATTCTCCATTCCCCCTTCTCAAATGTGTCGAAGAGCCCAGAGTCACCCATATGTTGCGCGAAATCTATGAAGGAATCAACGCCTAACACCTCGGAGGAAGATCCCTTGCTAGGAAAGCTCTACGAGCAGGATATTATTGGCCTACCATGCAGCACGATGTAAAGTAGCATGTAAACTGTGTTACAAGTGCCAAGTCACAAGGAGATGCACTTGGCACTTCCCAGCAAGCTCAAAACCATGTCATCCTCATGGCCCTTCGCGTGGTGGGGGTTAGACATTCTCGGTCCGTTCGTAGTAGGTTCAAACCAAAACAAGCACCTGGGCACCATTCTGCACTTTGCTTCCATCAAGCATCCATGTTAATTATCTAAATTATGTGATTGACATTATATTTAGTAAAACTAATATTGCAACAATATGTTAAATATGATTTTTTAACTTGTAGAGAAGATATGTTGAAGTTCTATTTTATGAAGAAACATGTTGAGATGAGATATCTCATCATCTTGAGCAACATGTCAGATAAGATGTCCTATGAAGGATCATACAACATCACGTCTGTGCTGAACTGGTTTGTTTGATTCTATTATGATTTAACAAATGCAGAATATTCTGGGAATATTATTCTATCCTTGAAAGAACAAGATGTGTTTCCTACATCTAGCCTTGAGATTTTGATGACAACTTCACATGTTATCTTAGAGAACAATTGTATACACTCTGGTACAAGGCATATGACGTCATCAGGTTCTAAACATACACTCTGGAAGAAAACTTGTGGTTACATGTTTCATTAAAGTCAAGGTTCTGAACTGACCTTGTACAACGTGTCTTAGGAATGTTAGTACAAGAAGTTCTGATCATGGCTTTGTGGTTTAGATTTGGAGGCCTTCTAAAGCTTTACTTCTAAATTACAAGTTTTGAAGATTATGAAGACAAGGTTCTACTGAACAAGTCATGGTGATCTGAAGAAAAGGAAGTTCTTACAACCAAGTGCTAAAGACTCTGAAGAACAAGGTCCTACGTGACAAAATATCTGAAGCTTCTACAACAAGCTTCAACATTCAACATTCAAATATCCGAAGCCTCTAAAGATAAGAAGAAAGTTCAAACGGTTAATGTGTGATGTTATGCAAAAGGTACATAAAGTATCTGTGACCTCTACCGTCTAGGGTGGCGTAAGGACAATCCTTTATATTGTATTGACTACCACTCTCATTTTGATCGTTGGGAACAAACAATTGGATTTACAACTATCTTTCTTTACTTAAAGGATCTATGTTTACAAGCTTAATAGAAAACTATTATTTAGAGGAAAAAGTGGAAAGATATCATTGAACAGTGACATGATACAAAAATATTATTTTATATTGTCTAAACTCTTATACCTTATTCTATTTGTTGGTAACTAACCATTGGTGCATGAAAAGTTTGTTCTATCCTGACAACATCTCTCTCTATCAAGGGCTATAAAATAAGATCAAAGCTTCAAAAATAAATGGATGGTTAGAGGTTTAACAGTTTCCATTGGCCAACAAGCTTCATCATGTGGAAGGAAAACAGTGGACTCGGAAGATGTTAAAGCTGCAATATTATACATACTGAAGACCACTTAAGAAGAGAGAAAAGAAAGAAAGAAGATTTCAACAAGATGCCATTCAACTATCATCATATGCCTCTTAGATGAAACAGAATAAGCAAGGAGTTGTTGCTCGTAGCTTGATCAACAAGAAGATGAAGAAGAACACTACAAGATGATACTCAACTTCTGATCATATACATCTTTGTATAAGATTGTAATAAACACTAGATTGCTAGAATAATGTTTATGTTCATATCTCTTCATGTAAATTGTTTTAACACTTGAGTTGTTGCTCGAAGAAGTGTAAAACAATATATGCTCAAAACACTTGTGTATATGCTTAGAACAAGTACTCCGTCGTGCAAATTTCTCTGTTGTTGAACAAATAGTCATATGAAAACAATGGTATTTTAAGAATGCAAAGCTTATGTCTGTATTGAAGTTTGAAAATTAATTTTTTTAGTAAAACAAACAAATTTTGTAAAAGTGTGATATCAGCTCAGGATTTATAGTGAACCCTACAGGAGTCAGGATACCTTTTGTAACAGTATGCTTTCGAACTAACCCATGCTTCAACTATGACTTTTAAGGGTTATAATGTGGCCTGGTTCACGGTTCATGAAACAAAGGATAAAGGCTCAAATTTTATTTGTACCCAACCCGTTCTTCGTGATGTTCTTCAATCCTATGATCAGCTAATTGTGCGTTTAGATCCTAATTGAGTCTGGAATCTTTGCTCTAATACTAGGTGATGGTTCAGAAATTGAACGTTTGTTCGAGAAGGAAGTCATTTTGGTAACCTTTTCATTTTTGTCGAGGATTTGTAGGACCTTTTTTTATTTTGTTATCCCTGCTTTTGCCTAAACTGTTTCTTTTGCGATCACAGTCAGCGGGATGCCCCAGTTTTTCTTAAGTCTCCTTCATAGGTTTTGAATTAACGGGCTTTTATTTTGAGAGAAAATGACTTCCTGTCTTCACGATTATGTGGAACCATCACCATCTTCTGGAAGGCATCTTCTACACTATTTGTCGTGTATGAAGGATGAGCTTGCGACTGAATGCACCTCTAAATTAACTGAGAAAGCTACCCTGCCTCGGATTATGATTAAGGGTTTTAATTTGTAAGAAAAGAAGAAAAAAAACTCCTACTTCATAGGCTCAAAGGGGTTGACTAGGGATTATCTTCCTTATAACTCCACTGTTTAGGATTTGAAACAACCCATGTACATCGTCAGCGGGGTCTATTGAAAAGCACACTGTATGAGATTGTGGTATCGTTTTCGTCATCCTCCCTCTAAAGGATTAGAGATTTTAATTGAGACTTGAATATCACAGTAAGAAATCAGTTTAAATATAATGAACATGAAATAATTCAAGACCAACATATGCAATGCATTAATGGGAAAACCAAAGTTTGACATAACAGTAATTGTTTGAACAAGCAAAGGAAGTTACAATTGAAAAATCACAAATGAAATAGACGCTCTCAATGATTTGTCCTAGGAGCAGTGATCATATGGTGAGTCTCTAGAGGGTCGAATTCAATCTCCTTGGCGTCAATCATATCCTGAATTTTGTTCTTCAGAGTCCAGCAGCCATTCGTATCATGTCCAGGACTATGAGAATGGTATGCACACCTTTCATCAGGGTGGTAGCTAGGAGAAGAGGTATTAGGATTCCGTAGAGGAGCCTTTAACGTAATCAACCCTGGCTTCGACATGTGTTGTAACACTTGAGCCAGTGACATGTTAATCTTGGTGAGTTATCTCTTAAGTGCGACCTCCTTATGTTGATTCCCTTGTTGATTTCGTTGCATAGGTGTAGGATTAGAGATCAGTACTGCCGATGGGTTGTGGTTACCTCTAGCACGTCCCCCCTGGCCATATACAACATTAGCTTCCTTCTTGCCACGTAATGGCTTCTTCTCAGCATTAGAAGGTGCAACCATTAGAATCTTCCCACTCTCAATACCGCTTTTGACTCTTTCACTTGTCATTATCAGCTTGGTGAACCCAGCCAAAGAACTTCCAATCAAGTGGTTGAAGAATGGACCAGACAAAGTGCCCAAGAACATGTCTACCAGCTCCCTATCAGACAGAGGAGGCTGGACTCTCCCTGCAAGATCCCTCTACTTCTGCGCATATTCCTTAAACCCTTCTCTTGAGCCCATGGACATATTCTGCAATTGCACTCGAGTTGGTTCCATGTTAGCATTGTATTGGTACTGCTTGTAGAAAGCAACAACCAAGTCTTCCCAGGTATGGATGTCAGTTCCTTCTAGCTGATAGAATCACCCCAGTTGAGTGTCGGCCAAACTTTCTTGGAAGAAATGGACCCATAGCTTCTGGACAGCAGTGTGAGGCTGGATCTCTCTGACGTATGATCTCAAATGAAGTTTAGGACAAGAGACCCCGTCATATTTTACGAACGTGGGAACCTTGAATTTTGGTGGAATGACCACCCCAGAAACCAAACCTAACTCTTCAAAGTCCAAGCCAGGTATCTATTGAATCTCCATAGCATTGAGGCGATCCTTCACCTGTTTGTATTTATCATCAGCGGGAGGATATTGCTCCTTAGAGTAGTTAGCTTCATCTTCATCAATCATCGGGTTGTTATCTTCTTCATGATTATCCCCCTCATTTGATGGATTTGAAAGATCTAGAGCTCTCTTGACTGGTCCTCTAAGTCTTCTTCCCATATTCAAGACACCAGCCGACTTCTTTGCCTTCTTCTTCTTCTCTTTGATGACGAGAGCTTTCAGTTTTTCCTGCCCCTTAGCCAAAGCCAGGAACATTTGTTGGAGCTGGGTGTTTTGAGTTTGAAGGTCTTTTACTGTCTGTTCAAGATCCATTTCTTTTAATGAAATAAACAACAAAAAGATAAGAAACCTGTCTTGAAATACCTGCTATACAATGACATGTATGGTATGCTTATGTAATGTTTCAAGGATCTCGTGGGGTAAACACAAGAAAATGTTAGAAGTTGAATTTTGACTACAATGTTGATGAAAGAACTTCATATTGTTGAATGTCCTTCTTGAGAAACAAGATCACCATGTCGAGTGGGTCATAGCCTCTGACTCAAGTTATCATGTTTTGATCTTTTGACAGCATTGGCTAGAGGAAAGTAAATCCTCTTTCCCCTTGCTAGCCGTCTGGTTCATCATAACCTGCATCACAGGCCCTTTAGATCCTTGAAATGGTTAAGGAAATGCTATGGTATGATGCTATGATGTGTATGCTATGCATCAAGCAAAATGTAGGGTGATGAAGACGAGTATGTCTTCCAAGAAAAACAAGGTCCTGCAAGGAATACAAACAAAAGCCCAACAGTGGGTTCAAGTTGTTAGGTAATGAAAGCAAACAAATCACGCAAGCAGCCTTAGGTTCAGGCTTGCATGGGGTTTATAGGTAAGTACCCTCTTGAAGTTTAGTTGGCTCAACCTGTCCTATTAATAGTAATCGGGTTCTAAGGAGTCTCATATCGTTGACCTTTCTTTTAGGCATTGTTCTAGCTCAAGCACCAAAGTATTGTGGCCAGAATATCCCAAAAGTCTAGTCTCAATGTGTGCAGTATCGAGTATCAACCAATCTTCGGTCGAAACCAAAGTCGGCCATCTCACTACTTTCTAATGGCTTAGGATGAGTCAATCAAAGGTTCTAAAGGTCAGTTAGCGCTTAATGACACTATAAGGAAGCCTAATGTAATCCTTGACTGACTCAAGGAACATTAGTACAAGCCAGAGTATCACGCTAGCGTAGCTATCATTTCGTCCATATCAGTCTATGTCGTACAACTACCATGATTTATTGCTACTTACCTAAAAAAAAAGGTGCCCCATATCCGGGTGTAGGATCTTTAACAATAACCCAAGCAACCCTTTAAAAATAAAGCAAGAAAAGCATATAAGTAATTTTAAAGTGATAAACTAAATTCTAAGGTATCCCCACTTTATGAGTTTCCCCAGCAGAGTCGCTAGTTCTGTGATACGGTGGCAAAACCAACTGTTGCACTGGTTTTACGTTTGTGTTCACAAATGTTGCGGTAAGCAAAAGTCGCAATCGACTTTTCTTTTATCCAAATTAAGGAAAGGGTGAAAAGAACAGAAAAAGACCTTTTCGAGAATTTTCTGAGTAAGGGGGTAGATTATGGAAAGGGAAGGTGTTAGCACCCTTTCCACCCGTAGTTATCTACGGGCTCTTAGATGCTTAGCTCATTTTAAAAGTACCTTGTGCTTTGTATGTTTTGAAAAATGTTTTGAAATGCCTTAGTGCGGCGATTTTCTTTGTGATAACTCTTGTATCAGTCCTTAAGAGTGTTGACAAAGTGAATTTTTTTTGAAAGTGTTTTGAAATGTTTTGTGCAAGTGAAAAAAGTTTATTTTTGAGCAAGCATCTAACAACTATCTACTTGTACTCGAAAAAGTTTGTTCTTTTCCTCCTATCCTTTAGACAGTGCTATCCTACTATTAGTGAGTAGGTAGCCCTATCGTTGGATGTACGAGGGACGTTTGAAGGGACGTTTTTATAGTCACAAAGGCAACTTGGCAAGAAGCTTTAGTAACTACCCTAGGGTTCTAAGATCATATCTTTACTGATGCAACGTCGAGAGGGTCATCGAGGGACTTATGATCTTTTTGAATCAGAGGGTAGCCACTAAAACCTCTCACGTTTCGAGAGTTGTGTATTTCCGAAGGCAACCGAAGTGGAAGTACCCTAGAGGTGTATATGTGTAATGTATGTTATGTTCAGTTATTTTAGTCTTTTTGTTAGGCTTGCTAGACTTTTGATTTTAATCTTTTCCATGAAATCTTATTAGTCATACATCTAGCGGTTAATATGAAAAGCAATAAAAAATTCAGAAAGTAAGGGTCCTACGCTATTGCAACCAAATCGAAAGGCAAGAAAATGTAAAAACAAAGAACAAAATAAAGAGGAGAAATGAGTTCTTCGATCCATGCAATAGACTCCTTTGATTCACCCTTCTTTTGCCTTCTTTAGATTGAGCTTGAGAGTTAAAGTGAGCAAGCTTCGATTGCACCTTTTCCCGCCTCTTTCGATTGAGTTTGGGAGTTGGTATGAGCAACCTTCGATTGCACCCTTTCCTGCTTCTTTCGAATGAGCTTGGAAGTGGGTATGAGCCACTTTTGATTGCAACCTTCTCTGCTTCTTTCGAATGAGCTTGGAAGTGGGTATGAGCAATTTTTTATTACAACCTTCTCTACTTATTTCGTTTTAGACTATGAAGTAATATGGACCTGTAGATCAGCATGAGTGTATATCCTTTGTTCACACTCTTTTTGTCTTTCGTTTGAATCTGTACAGGTTAGTTCCAACATATATACGGACAAGAAAAGCAAACAAACCAAGAGGGCAGAATCGAAGAACATAACTAGGAGGCTATCTACATATTATGCTTAAACGAAAAGTAAGTAAAAGGCTATTTACATGTTATGTTGAAATGAAAGATGAAAGGTCAAGGGGGGTTTACCTTGCTTGAAACAGGAACTTGTGTGTGGACCGGAGTTGTTGGATGCTCGTGGATTCAAAAAGAGAGAGGCAAGTGTGGTGTGATCTTGCTGAGCTTTGAGAGTTTTTGTTGTGCTTCTCTTAGGTTGTGTATACGTGTAAGGCAATATACATGTATGGTTCTTGGGCTTATGTGTGTTCCTACGTATGTGGTATCCCCGCCCTCTTTTTCGTGTCCTTTGCAATGTGTCTTAGGCCTTGTATTTATAGGAGTGTGACGCGCATGGGAATGGCAAGAGACAGCCATTAACCAACTTTGAAAGTAATGAGACCAAAATCATACATATTAAAAGATTTCATTTTTTTGAAATATTCATGCCTCTTTGGAATCTTGAATGAACCTAAGCACCTTTGACTTCCGAATACCTTCAGGCCATGCCCTTCGATTGGCCTTAAGTTGCCTCCTTCGAATGAACCTCTTATGTACCCATTGAATGGACCTTCTGAATGTTTCTTCGAATGGACTTTTTGTTACTTCCTTCGAATGAAACACCTGTACATCCTTCGAATGGAACACCTGTACATCCTTTGAATGGAACACCCGTGCATCCTTCAAATGACCCTTTTGAATGCTTCTTCGAATGGTTCACCAATGTGGCCTCATAATGTGGCAATCATATGTTGAAAGGTTCAGAGATAGAGTTGACGCAAGCAGTTTTGAAGGCAACCATTGCCCAGTCGAAGTTAGCACAAAGGAAGCCAATGCCTTGTGGATGTTAGCATGAGGAGGTCATTGCTTTGTGAATCGAAACAAACTTGTAGGGGGTTCTTGCCTTGCGCAATCGAAGCCTTGTGAACTTAACTTGATCGAAGGAAGCCCAGCGCCCAATAGAAGACCTTGTGAACTTATCATGATCGAAGGAGGCCCAGTGCCCAACTGAAGACTTGCAGACCAAAGCTTGATCAAAGGGTTTTAGATTCCCAATCGAATCTCCTTGTCCAGATGACAATCGAAAAAACAAACTGCTCAGGGGCTAATCAAAAACACCCTATCTCAAAGCCAATCGAAGACACCTTGTTTATCTTCAAAGTTTTTATTTTTCTTTAACCAAGTGTTTGTGACCACCCATATAAGAGAAAAACTTGGAAAACATGAGAGGGAAAATTTTGGGGTACAACAACTACTATACCCCATTGTTATGTGTTGTACCCCAAAATTTGCCCTCTCATGTTTTCAAAGGTCTTCCCTTACATGGTTGGTCATAAACACTTGCCTAACGAAAATAAAGTTTTTTGAAGATGAACAAAGTGTCTTCCAATTGGCATTTGGGAAAAGTCTTCGATTGGGTATCCAAAATCCTTCGATACAGGCTTGACTCACCAATCTTCGATTGGGCATTTGGCACTCTTCGATCAGGCTTTGATTAGTAAGCTTCGATTAGGTGTTTGGAACCCTTCGATCAAGATTTGGTGTGCAAGTCTTCGATTGAGCGTTGGACCCCTTCGATCAAGTCAATTTCATAATGCTTCGACTAGTACTTCAGAGGGTCCTTCGACTGGAACTTCATACTTTACCTCAATTAGAACATCAGAATGAAATGACCTTCGAATGGCATTTCAGTGCAGAGTTTCTCTTAATCTAAGATGCTCTGATGAAGGAAGTTCTGGACACTTCGAATCAGAACTTAGACTCATCACAAGGCCAAGGGCTGGTCGAAGTTGTCTAATAGGGAATGTTCTAAATAGATTCGTATTGGACTTTGAAGCTGGCAAAGAAGGCAGGTTCGAAGGAATGAAGTAGGCTGGCATGACTAAGCAAAAACACATATCCTAACCTGTCCAGGTTCACCCAAAGTTCACAATGGCATGTGTCCCTTGCAAATATAGAAATAATTAAATGCTGATTGTGGACTCAATTATTTGAATTAAAGGCCAGATTCTTGCCTTGTTTGCTCCCAACCCTACAAGAGCTGATTCGACCAGGGTGATCCTTTTCAAATCAAGCAATCGAAGTAGAGGGAGGCTCAATCGAAGGGGCTATGCAATTGAAGCTGGAGTAATTCGATTTGGGACTTTGAAGCTATCAAAGAGAAGCATTCAAAGGGTCATTCGAAGAACATTCAAAAGGTCCATTTGAAGAAGCATTCAGAAGTCCCATTCGAAGGGCACATAAGAAGTCCATTCGAAGGAGGCAACTCAAGACCAATCGAAGAGCATGGCCTGGAGGCATTCGAAAATCAAAGGTGTCCAGGTTCATTCAAGATTCCAAAGAGACATGAATATTTCAAAAAAGGAAATCTTTTAATATGTCTGATTCTTGTCTCATGGCTTTAAAGGCCTGTTTAATTGGTTGTCTCTTGTCGTTACTAGACCATCATACTCCTATAAATACAAGGGCAAACATACAGTGCAAGGGGAACAAAAAGGAAAAAAGAAATAAAGAAAAAAGGGAGGATTTGAAGATACGCTGCCCACAAACCCACCAAAGGTTATCAGCATTTTCATAAGTAATCCAAGCCAAAGCAGCCATTCAGCGAACATCTCCACACCCAGAGCCACATATCATACATCTTTAATTGGTAAGGGTTTGGAAAACCAAAATTGCACCTTCATGACATTTAAATACACATTGCATATGTATTCTTGTTATTACTGATTATGTTGCATGTAAGCTGGAGCGCAAAGATGAGATCGTGCCATTGCTTGGGCACGATCTAAGTTTCTCCTTCGAATCTCAGGATAAAACAAACCCAGACCCAGATTCAGCAGATTCAAATTGAGGAAGGATTCGAATTGGGAGGAGATTCGAATCAGGGGGGGGGGGGTAAAGTCCCCCCTGGATCTTTAACATTTGTCTCGTTTTGCAGGAAATATCTTCTTAGAATCTTGTTCAGAGCTTCGAAGCTTGGCAGCTTAGCTTCGAACTGGATCCAGGGTTCCCAGATCGAAGGATGACATATCCAGATCGAACACCCTCAAAGTGCAGCCCCTCATGCACCTTCGATCAAGCCTCTTCACTGGATCAAAAGACAACCCACACCTCTTTCGATCCAGGCCTCCAGAATTGTACCTTTCTTGATTTACTGCTTGTTCCTTCGATTTCATCTTTGTTTTGACCATTTTATTTCTTTTTTTTAATCAACATAAAATTAATTAAAAAAGACCACAAAAACATTAGGCTAGTTTTTTCTATTAAATTAACTTTGTCAATTAATCATTTAATTATCTTAACATTTTCTCAAAAAACTAAAATTAAGAAGATTTAGATCATTTTCCCAAAATAAAATAAAACAACAAAAATATTTATTCTTAGGATTTTTAGAGGTTATTTTCAGATTCGCGCGCGTTTATTTTATTGTAACTTCCTACTGGTTTGTAATAGCTTAACTAAGACTTTTACACTTTACTGCTTTATTCCCCCAATTTTGGACATGTAAATAATCCCCCTCCCCGAAGCCTTGTAATAGCGTAGGATTTACGATTCCCGCACTTTAAATTCCTATACATATATTAACTATTTAGATGTATGCTAACTAGGATTGCATGACAAGATCTGAAAACAAACGGTAGAACACCTAAATATACAAATATAATGTAACTGAAAAACAATACACTCGCACATGCCACTCTTAGGGTACACCTCACTCGGTTGCCTCGAACGTGGTCATTAAGTATAGGATGTTTTAGAGGTCGTCCTCTTGTCCAAAGATCATAAGTTGCCTCGAAACGGTTGCCTCGGATAAAATGATCTAAGACATTAGGGTTACCGCTAAGGCGTCCTAACATTGCTTTAGTGACCACACGTCCCTTAAATCGAATTGACCCGAAAACTCCAACGACGATGCTACCTACTCCTTAATAGTGGGATAGCATTGTCTAAAGGACATTGGGACAGTTTAATTCCTTTTTGAGTAGGTAGATGTTCTTAAGTACTTGCTCTTTTGAAAACAAAAACAAAACTTTTCGCACTTACACTCTCTTCAAAAACAAAACTCTTTTCAAAACCCACAAACACAAAGAAAAGCAAACTTTTGAAAACATAGTGAGCAAGTACTTAAGAGCCCGTGGATAACCACTGATAGAAAGGGTGCTAACACATTCCCTTTCTATAATCTACCTCCCGAACCCGAGAAACATCTCGAAAAGGAATTTTTCTGTGCTTTTGTCCTTTCCTTGTTGGATAAAATAAAAGACGGTGGCGACTCTTGCTTACCGCGACATTTTGTGAAAACAAATGCAAACGCGAACCAGCATTCCAAAACAGTCAGTTCTCATTCCCACCGATCACATTATGCAACCCATTATAGTGTTAGAATCCCACCATTACCTTAGATTTTGTCGATTTTTGATTCTTATGGTGAAGCTTCTTGCCCCAGCCTCTTAGTGTTATTTCTCTTTTTCTCACTTCTACGCTTCTTTTCTGTTTCTACGTTCTAATTTTCTTTTCTCTTCTCAATCTCTTTTTATCCCAATACTGACTTATGCCTTCCCAATTAAATAATTATTTAATAAATCCCCCAATAATAATAATCTTATTACTATGCTAATAATTCCATTTAATTATTACAAAATAATAATAAATCTAATATTTATTCCAAATAATACAAGTAGGCTAATTATCTCTCTCACCCTAATGTTTCTATACTTTTAGCCATACATCCCTATCATCTTAATTTCTATAATTTCCAAGGTCTCTAATTTCCTAACAATTGCACCACAACACATCAAAGTATTCACTAACATACATAAATACATCACATCATCTAACTAATAATTCAACGAAATTGGGGTGTTACAAGACTCTTGTGAGATCCCTGATGGATATCATTGCAAGGAAATCCTAGTAGGAGATCTCGAGGGATCAGATTCTATTAGGTCAATGAATGTTATATCCGGTTGGATACCTGAACATGTCATTGTATGTTAGTCATCGGCGGCTGCTCGTGCGATTGTAATCAATTTAGTTATAGTGGATTAAGTCCTTGGATAAGACGAAATCATCCACGAGAGGGTGGACATGAACAACCTAGTTAACAGAGAATCTGGATAAAATACTTGTGTCCTTTATCTTCATTGCCTTTTTCTGCTATTATCATTTGAGTGCAAAGAATTTCTAATGGGGAATGTTTTCTAAGAACATAATTCAAACCCTTTCTTGTGTTTTCTCTACCTTCAATGGGTATCAGAGCCTGACTCTGTTATTGATTTAAGATCAAACACTTAACCATGTAGAAAGGTCCAGTTAGAGAAAATTATATAGATGTTTGCTACTCAAATGATAGAAAGCTTTTCTGATTTAACCCGTTCTGCAGAGGTTTCAAAACTCCGGGCTAGAATCAAAAATATGAAGACAGAATCCATGGAACAAGTTCTTAGAATTCTGAAGGCTCAAGTACCCGATGGAAATGGATTTATCTTCTCAATCAACATAATTTTTCCATCAGAAGAAAAGGTCAAATTTCAGCACTTCAACTCAACTAAAGTTGTCATCCAAATAACAATTGCTGCAAGCTGAAATGGATCTATTCAACATCACTTTATGAAGATCCATCAAGAAGAATATTGCCTCTCAAATATGCACTCCAAAAGTTAGATGAAGGAGTTGCCTTAAAAGCTTTGAAGAAGTGTGCGCAGAAGATTTGGAAGTCAAAAGGAGAAAATTCCATTCACTAGGGAGCAGATTAAATCAGAACATCTCTGAAGTATATGGAAACTACTTTCAGATTCTGAAGAAGATGAAACAACTATTGAAGAACAAGAAGTGAAGAAATATGAAGATGATCATCCATAAGTTTATTCTCTTCAAGCTCTGAAGAAGGCATATCTTCTCAAAGGTATCTGCTCAAAGGGAGTCAGCAAGATGAGAAGATTCAAGCCAAATCTTTAGAAGAAATGTCTTAAAGCTTGCAAGCCAGACAGGAAGACTAGAGCTTAACCATCTGAATATAATGAAGTTGCTGCTGAAAGAGAAAGGAGTCCAGGAAAAGCACCTCAGGACAAAGAATGGAATCTGGAGATATAAGAAGAATACAACAAGAGAAATGATCAGAATCAAGCTCAAAAGAAGATACACTTGTCACAAGAAATCCCCAAGTTAGTATCTACATGCCTTCTAATGAAGTACTGCTAGATACTTCTACCAGTTAGAAGCTATCTTGATCAAGAAAGTTCATTTGTTTTAATTATCATATGTCAAGAATTTTCTTACTTTATCTTGCAATATTAGTTTCTCTATTAGCTTTTTCTTAACCCCTAACTAAAGCGATTATAATTCATAAAATATGAAAAACTAAAAAGAGTCATCTAAAAATCATTAAAAAATAATCTAACACTTATAGTAACCTCCCTCTTAAAGTTTTAATACCTACATATTTTCTATCTCCTTAGGTTCCCTTACATCTTTCGTCACTTGTCTTGAAATATGTAGATACATCCTTCCACACAAGTTTCACTCCATGTGCTATTAGTCTCCGTACCTCCAGCTATCTGCACATAACTCTAAATCTTTCTGTTTCGCTCTCTTCCATCTCTTAAAAACCTCATCTTTAAGTCTCTTGATCATTCCTTTCTCATGTCACTAAAAATCCCTATCCTCTGCCAATGACTTCAAAAATATTTCGTGGTTTCAAGGAACTCCTTGAATTTGTTTGTGAACTTCGCCCCAATGTTCCCAGAGTAAGACCTAATGAACTTGGTCTTAACTAAAACATCATCTAACATGGTTGGTCTAACTACTTTACCATGCTTCATAGACTCGAATACCCTATTTGGTCAAGGAATTTTAGTTGTATGCCTCAGTCAATGGTGACTCTATCCACTAAACCTTCTTCGGCAACGATATTACCATCACTCCAAAATCAATTGCTACTATAATCAGGTATCCTCAAATTGGAGCCACAATTGAAGATTTTCAACTTCCTTTCTCTTTCGCCGAAAGACTCAGCACCATTAATAATACCTCTGAAGGATATGAGCCAAACAATCCTAAAAATCTTCTTCCCATAGATAAAGTTTGGTTTCAAATTTGACTTACCAACTTTCAACCTAGAGGAGTTAGTCTGGATTATCTAGTCTTTTCAGATAGAATCCTAATATACCTTCTTGTGCATCATTTTAGAATCAACCTACCTCAAATTATTTTCAACTATCTTAGGGGGTCAGTTGTCGTGTCTAGAAAGTATCACCAGTCCTTTATCCCTTTTTGAAGAGTTCTCCCGACTCTCTTCTCTCAAGCCCGGATTATTGAAACCATTATCCTAAATGGTTCCGACGATGATCTTGAGGAAGAAAAATGTGAATTTCTTGAAGTTTAGTTTTTTTGGAATTTATATCTTTCCAAAAATATGTTTGTTATACCCTAAAATTTTCCCTCCCATTTTTCAATACAAATTGATTCAATATGCCTCCTCATGCTCCTAGGGTTCTCAATTGCTCAAGACTACCCAATTATTGATCAAACAAACCATCCTCCTAAGCAGTTAACCTACAACTAGGGTTTTTCTTATCTTAAGGAAAGTTGGACTTCTAATGCCTCAAGTGGATTTTGTGGGTTCTCATATATCTCAAAGAACCCTCATACCAAATTTCAAGCCTTGCAGCACAGGTTTGCTCAGTTAATTAGTCAGATGATTGAAAATCAATTGTATTAGGCAAAAGTCAACTTTGACCAATTTACAGTCAAACTTCAAGATTTTTGGTCAACATCAACATTTTGAAGTCACATTCATCATTTTATCAAGGGTTGATCATGATTCATCATGAAAACTCAAGATTCATCAAAAGTCAAAAGTTATTAAGTTAGGGTTCTCTTAAGGAGAAGTCAATTGAACTTTGACCAAACATAAATTTCACATCCTTCATCAAATTTTTCTCAACCAAAGCTCATTTTTAAGGAAATTTAATTCTCTACAACTTTGTCTCTCTAAGCTCAAGTCCAAAAAATGCTTTATTTGAGAGATATGAGCCAAAATATTATAGGTCATTTTAAAGACAACAAAAAGAAACTTTTTATCAAAGCAATTTACATCAAGATAAAGTCTTCAAATGGAAAAATTACCAACTTAGATATTGTAAGGGACATTTCGAGGTTTCCAAAAAGTCAAAGATTACCTTCATATGACAAACATTGAGTGAGTTATGAATTGTGCAAGTCGGGCAATTTTGAGAAAATGCATGAAGTCCAAATTGAGCAAATCTGAATTTTTGGGATAATGAGCTTATCTTTTAAAGTCCAAATGTGTTCCTAACCTCATAATAGACTCCTAAATCCATTCATTTATTTTTATGGTTTTTATTTCTTTTTATTTTGATTTTTATTCATTTAAAAGCAAAATAAATCAAATAAAATATCAAATAAATGATACAAGGTGTGGGGATCTATTTTGAATCAAATCATCAGTCCAATATCACATAATCATGCTAAAAAAACTGTGAGGGATCATGAAGATTGGATTTGGCATAAGATTGAGCTCAAAAAGATATGTTTCCATGCAAAAAAATTGAATCAATATTTTTTCATAAAATACAAAGATTTGATTCATGTTTGTTGACCTAATTCATGGCCTATAAATAGAGAATACATTCATACCATCAGAGATCACAAAATTGCCTCAAGAAGAACCCTAAAAAATCTCAAAATTCTAAAGAGCTAGGGCAAACACAAACCCTTATCTCCAACCATTCCCAATCAATTTTGAGCATCAATTCACCTTCCTGAAGACTCCAGGAGTTGATCCATATCATTACTCAAGCTTGAATCACACCAGAGCTCTCTCCCTCAACATCATCGATTTTGGTAACTTTATCAATCTTAAACTCTTAATTCATGCTTTGTTTAATGATTTGGTGCATACATACATGTTCATCATGAGGTTTAGAACTGTTTTGATCCATTACTTGTGAAGTAAAACGCAAGAATCGAATTTCACTGTTGTTGGGGCACGAAGCTCTCAAAGCTGTGAATCTATAGTTGCAGGCTGTTTCAGATGAAACTAATCACACCACTAAACTCACAGCCTCTTAATTAGCCAATTTGGGCACTTTGTTTTGTTATTAGATGTTGATTTGGAAGGTTCCAGTGTTTAGCACCATCAGAGAAGATGGTTGTAACCTCCATCCACGACGATTTATTGGCCAGTTGAATCTTTAACCTAGGTGTGTCACCATCCCATTCATCCATTCAAACATCGAGACCCCACCACCAGCGCGCGTGTTCAATTTCATTTAATCTCTGATTTTCTGATTTAATCTTCTTATATATATTGTTGTTCATGTATTTGACAAGAAACAACAGGTGGCGTGGTGGTAAGATCATTGACTAGTGAAAGGAAGGGCATGGGTTCAACACCCACCCTAGACATTCTTTTTTTTTCTTCAATTTTTTCATTAACCCTAATTTATTATTATTTTCTTAACTATTTTCTAATTAATCATGAACAAACTTTAATTCTTTTTTAAATTAGGATTAGGATTTTTAATGAGTAATTAATCTTTTTGACAATTTTTTATTTTAATAATTAATTAAATTAATTAACATTTTTCTTAATTTTAAAATTAATTAGAATTAGGATTCTTTTAATCAATAATCAATTTTTGACATATTTTTTATTAACTAATTAGGCTAATTAATATTTTCTTAAATATTAAAATCAATTAGAATTTAGGTTTTAATTACTATTATCATTTAAATTATTTTCTATAAAAATATAAACTTAGGTTTTATAACATTCAAACATTTTTATAAACATTTTCTTTTTTTTTTGCTATTTATTTTCTTAGAAAAGTGTATAGGTTACATTCTTTAATTGTAATAGCTTAGATTTATTTTCTCGCACTTTTTCTCTATTATGTATCTTCTCTCAGGATGTAATAGTTTTAGGGTTTACTTTCCCGCATTTTCCTACTTATATAACTCTCCCAAAGCCATGTAATAGCTTAGGTTTAAATTCTCGCACTTTACCTTATGCATTATGTGATCGGTGGATCTGGAACTGACTGTTTTAAAGCTGGTTCGCGAAATGTCGCGGAAGCAAGAGTCGCCACCGTCTTTTATTTTCTCCAAATGGAAAGGACAAAAGCACAGAAAAATTCCTTGAAGAGATTGCTCTCGGTTCGGGAGGTAGGTTATAGAAAGGGAAGGTGTTAGCACCCTTTCTATCCATGGTTATCCATGGGCTCTTAGATACTTGCTCATTTGTGTTTTCAAAAAATGTTTGCTTTTCAATTGTGGGTTTTAAAAAGTTTTCTTTGAAAAATTTCAGTTCGACTCATACGTCAGAGTGTTTGAAAAATTTTCTTTTGAAAGCTTTTGAAAGTGTGTTGGTGTGAAAAGTATTTTTGAGTTTGTTTTGAGATTAGAGCAAGTATCCTTGAGAACCTACCTACCCTAAGGAATTCGTCTGTGTAAATGTCCTTTAAAGTAGTGCCATCCCACCATTGAGAGGTAGGTAGCACCACCGTTGGAGGTGTTCGGGTCAATTCGGGTTTGTAGGGACATGGTGATCACCGGAGCAATGGGAAGACACCTTAGAAGCTACCCTCATGCCAGGTTCCCGGATCATGAGGACTTACTAAGACATCCTCTACTCGACGATCACCTTTCGAAAGGCAACAGTGAGGCGTACCCTAGGGGTGGTGTGTGCGAATTGTGTGTCATGTTTCAATTATTTGTCTTGTCATGTTTGTTGTGTTCTACGCTTGATTTTAATTAGGGCCATACATTCTTTCATGCTTTTTGTTAACAGTTATATACTTGCGAGAAAATAAATCTAAACTATTACAAATGGCGCGGGTCCACATCGCCAAAATAAACCGAACCCGATTTGACTGAAAGTAAAGGAGCAATAAAATAAAGGTGCGAGAAATAAAGTTACAAGGCTTTGGGGCATATACATAATTATAATAAATGACATAAAATAAATGCGCAAAATAAAGGAATTAAAACAAAGCTAGGGCGTTGGACCCTTTTGCAAACAATTAAAATTAATAAGGAATTTAAAATTAAAATTAAATGAAAATGGTATTTTTGTGTTTTTTTAGATTTAATGAAAAAAAGGAGTTAATTGAAATTAAATTAAAAGGCAAACCTTAATTCTAATATTTTTATTTATTATGAAAGAATTAAAATATAATCTACATTAAACCCTAATTTATTTATGTACAATTTAAATAGGAAAATAAATAATTATTATTGCTAAAAAGAAAATTAGAAAGAAGAAAACTTATTAATTAGCCTAACTCTATATTTTTGTATTTTGTTATTAAAAAGAATTTTAAATTTGTAACCTAATTAAAACTAAATAATTACAAGCTTTTATTTATGAAAATAATTATAATATAAATATTTATTATTTTTTTGGTCTTTTCTGATTTTTGAATGTTTTTATATTTTTATGAAAATAAATTAATTATGTTAAAACAAAGAAAACAAATGAAATAGCAAAAATAAAATATAAGGAGAAAAATAGAAAAATGCAAACCAGGGGGGGTAGCCCCAAAATTGGAGGTCAAATTAGTGAAATCTGGCCCAATAAGCAATGGAATTTGTTGACTTTCCTGAGCCACGTGCATGCCTGCTGACTTGTCCTCATGGTATTCCCCAGTACACAACCCTTGATCTGATTCCACTAAGTGCGTGGCTGGCCTGATATGGTGAGTACACGGTAGTCTGCAACGTCATATCTACACCTGAATATATATTGAAAAAGAATATGGAAGTAAAGTAGACCTGGGGATCGAACCCAGGTCTTATGCATTACTCACGTGTTCGCTTGCCATCTGTGCCATTTAATCCATTCGTTATATAATAAACAAATAAATCATATAAGACAAAAGCAACGCGCTAGTGACTGAAGCGCGTGAAACTTTGAATGAACGAATCGTTGGTTGACACCACATCATCGTCCTCACCACCCCTGCAAAACAAAACTCAAAGGCAACGTTTTCTTACGCGTTTCATTAGGCAACTTTTGAAAAAATAGCGATTAGGCCTGTGTGGTTTAGAAATTAGGCGCGATGAGTGGTCCTTGTTCGTCTAGGCTCACTGAATACAACCATGGTGGTCTTAAGGGCTGATTTTACCTGGTTTCAAAAGCCCCAATTTTGTACCCTGTAAAACCCTAAGGAACGAACATGGTAGATTCGCGTATGTGGCACAAAAATGCAATTAAACACAATGGATAGCTTAGAAACTTTGTAAGGGATAAGAATTCATCAATAAAAATGCAAAAGGACGTATGAATTGTGATATGCAATTTCAAAAGTTATGTGACACGGTTTGAGTTCTCCCTACCAATTCCTGGAGTGTTGAAGGATGTTTGGAGTTGGGATGTGTTCAGAAATGGTCCAGGAAGCTATTAGAAAAAGAATTAAGGCTTAAAACTCACTCCAACCTTGATTTCAGTTTTGTGTTTTTATTCAAAAATTTCAATGTTGCAATCAGCTTTTTAGCGCAGCCTTTGATGTGTTATGGTTAGGGTTTGACTTGGTGCTTATGATGGAAGAGAATTAGCTTGCTAGCTGACCTAGATTCATGCTTATGAAAGAACTAGTCCTAGGGTTTTTCCATTAACAAATTTTTCCTTCTTTTAAGCCAAGACCAAGACTTAGTGTGCATTTTAACCCTAGCCTGAGTTTTTGAGTTGGCCCATGATATATGGAAGTTGTCCAAATTCAAATGACACTATTCCATTGGTTTTTGAATTTTATTTGAATTTTTAAAGATTTAAAATGAATTAAATTATCAAAAATTAAATAAAATAGAAAAATCAATATTTGGTCTTGAAATTAATCATGGGACACGTGTGTGGCATGACAAGGATGAATCAAGTGGAATACAGTGGGCCCTTTTGTCAAAAATTGGAGTTTCAAGGATAGTTGACTTTTGCCATTTCACAAAAATTTCCCAACTTCTACAAGGCATAACTTGCTCAATGTTTAAGCTTTTCACATGTTCTTGGACATTTTGGAAAGGTCTTTGAGTCCTTTAACCAATGCCTTTGGTCCCATGTCATTGTGATTCACCAATCTCAAGTTATGGTCTTTGACTTAAAGTCCCTTTTTGTTGACTTTTGAAAATGACCTATAATGTTGAAATTGATAACTTTTTGTGAGAGCATTTCTTGGACTTGAAGTATGAAGATGAGTTGTAGGAAATGTCTTTCTCTTCAAAATGAGCTTTGGATGGGATTTTTCTGATAATCCATGTGAAAGGTATGCCCTGGTCAATTTCAGTTGACTTTTTCAGCTGTCCAAATATAGCAACTTTTGCATCTTTGATGATTTCTGAGCCAAATTTTGAGAATCATGATCAAGCATTGATCAAATGATGTTTGTGGCTTCAAAATGATATGTTGACCAAAAATTTGAACTTTTGACTGCCAAATGACCATTTTGCCCCTACAGTTGACTGTAGTGCAATTTAGGGTTTTGACTGTGCAATTTTGAGCTGAATGCTTTGAAACTTGATATGAGGATGCTTGACCATGTTTGTAAGCATATGAGACTTGATTGGACCTTTGAACACTCCATTTTCTTGATCAGCACACAAACCCTAGTTTTGACTGTATAGGAGACAGTTGACCTGCACAACCCTTGGGGAATTTTGTGACTTGGCTTGGCAATTTCTTGAGGAATATGGGAGGGCAAATTTTGGGGTATAACAGTTGCCCCTGTTCAATCTTCTTAGACCTGAGGATGCAGATTGGCTGACGTGCCTTTCGTAATCCGAGGGTAAAAGATGATTGGACACTAGAGTGCCCGGAAATTTGCGCTCACATGTTAGCAATGATGGTGGAATGGGCTTATAGATGCCATCTGGATGTTTGATTGCGTAGGGGATTCCTTGGCGAGAACCTGTATACCTGCAAAACAGAAAATGAGTACCTGACACGTTGCAGGAGCCGATTTTTTTAGATGCCTGGTATAGGTGTGTCCTGACTGGTTACAGGAGTTGAGTCTGGAGCTTCAAACGACGATGAAAGAAGAACCAGGGATGATAACTTCCTTAGCATGAATGGTAAGAGAGCCTTGGGCGACTTTAACTTCAACAACGCTCGTTGAGAAAAATCTGGGGTGTCTTCTACTGGGATAAGAATCAGGGAGATCTTAGGGTCGATCTGACTGAACCAGAGAGGCCTTTGACTGGGTAAGAATCAGGAAAATCTTAGGGTCGATTTAACTGAACCGGTCTAGGTCTTGAAATGTCTTCAACTGGATAAGCATCAGGGAAATCTTGGGACGATTTAACTGAACCAGAGAAGGCCTTTGACTGGATAAGCATCAGGAAAATCTTGGGACGATTTAACTGAACCGGTCTAGGTCTTGAAATGTCTTCAACTGGATAAGCATCAGGGAAATCTTGGGACGATTTAACTGAACCAGAGAAGGCCTTTGACTGGATAAGCATCAGGAAAATCTTGGGACGATTTAACTGAACCGGTCTAGGTCTTGAAATGTCTTCAACTGGATAAGCATCAGGAAAATCTTGGGACGATTTAACTGAACCAGAGAAGGCCTTTGACTGGATAAGCATCAGGAAAATCTTGGGACGATTTAACTGAACCGGTCTAGGTCTTGAAATGTCTTCAACTGGATAAGCATCAGGAAAATCTTGGGACGATTTAACTGAACCAAAGAAGGCCTTTGACTGGATAAGCATCAGGAAAATCTTGGGACGATTTAACTGAACCGGTCTAAGTCTTGAAATGTCTTCAACTGGATAAGCATCAGGAAAATCTTGGGACGATTTAACTGAACCAGAGAAGGCCTTTGACTGGATAAGCATCAGGAAAATCTTGGGACGATTTAACTGAACCGGTCTAAGTCTTGAAATGTCTTCAACTGGATAAGCATCAGGAAAATCTTGGGACGATTTAACTGAACCAGAGAAGGCCTTTGACTGGATAAGCATCAGGAAAATCTTGGGACGATTTAACTGAACCGGTCTAGGTCTTGAAATGTAGCTTGAGAACTTAACTGGATCTTTCCTGAAAGGTAAAAGTCAGTCATATGCAATGCATGATATGGATCAAGCAATGATGTTCTCAACATAAATGAGATTTGTATGATGCAGTGTGTTATGCATGCTATAATGATGTATGTGATGTTTTATGTATGTTTTTGTCTAGGAAAATGAATCCTTGACGGGTGCCGGGAAGTCGTATCCTGGGCTGATGTCGAAGAATAGATTTTGCTTCCGCTAGGGATGATAGTAGTTGCAAGGATACCGGTAGGAGACGATGACTCCGTTGCGGAATAAACTTGACGAATGGAAGATTCTGCAGGGAGAAAAGATACTCTAGCGATCATGCTGGGAAGCAATACTCTGTGGGAAGCAATGCTCTAGAGATGCTTTGTTGAGTTGATAGCAGTAATTTGCTGAGGATATCTTTGTTGTTGGAAGTGTTAATGGACTTCACTGGGGATAGGAAAAAATTATGTTGACGACGACCTTTCCGTGGCTTTTGGCTGAGGATAACCCAGTTATATCTTGTTAAGGAAATAACTCTTTAAATAAAGCCGGACGACGCGTTCGTGCTCTGCTAGGGGATGAGCTTCCAGAATATACTGGGGGTAAGCTTACTGCTTGGGGAGATGAATTCCATCTTTCCTGGGGAACTTGGATGGGACTCTCCTGGGGAAGTTAAGATGTCTGGTTAGGTTCTTTAGCTGAACCTACCTTGGTACCTTGGAGGATAGAACAATTAGACTGCTCAGACAACTCTTTATTGCCCCTGTTTCTAGTGTCACCTGCAATTAATTCTTTGTTTCGTATGCAAATGTTTATGAGCTAGCAAATTATTGTCAATGCATATATCACAAATTGAACCTTGGACGTTCTTCGCAAAACAAAACAAAAAAAGAAAAAACAGTTGGCACGTTTAACTGAAAAATATATTTGTATTGATTTTGAATTAGCCTGTGAATAGGCGTTTTGTGTACAAGAGGCTGACATCTCAGTAAGAGAAATATCGCCGAGCAAAAGAGTTTATTACAAGTTTTGTACAAAAGAAAATAAAACAGCTGTGTGAAAGATGAATGATCCACTGGGTTTCAACTCTGCTATTGCCTTTATACTCTGTGCGTCTCATCACTTGATGACCTTGGTTGAAGGTGAAGCTGACTGATCGATGCCGTCTGAACTTGATATAGATACCGGATTCTGGATGCCAAGTGATCCAATGAGACATAGTATTACGCTTTTATCCCTAATTTTTGCCTGGACCGCCCTTTCGGGTTTTCAGTCCACCGGGATACCCATTTTTGCCCAAGCCGCCTTTTCAGGTTTTCGACTTGCCGGGTGCACAGATTTTTTTCATTTTCATCCCTTCATTTTGCCCGAACCCTTTTGGTTCGACGGGAAGCCCTAATTTTTGCCTAGGCATGTCAGCCTAGCGGGTCTTTTTTCATGCGTAGTATTTTTTAACTATGTCTGCATTGGCGGGGTGAGGAAGGTCGTCACCATCCATGTTGGTTAATATCATTGCTCCTCCTGAGAACACATGCTTAACCACAAATGGCCCTTCGTACGTAGGGGTCCATTTGCCCCTTGGATCACTCTGGGGAAGGATGATTCGCTTGATCACCAGATCCCCAACTTGATATTCCTGTGGTCTGACCTTTTTGTTAAATGCCCTGATCATTCGCTTCTGATACGTCTGACCATGACAGATAGCAGCAAGTCTCTTTTCGTCAATAAGGTTGAGCTGATCAAGTCGCGTCTGGATCCAGTCATCTTCATTCAGATTTGCATCCTTCATTATCCGGAGAGAAGGAATTTGTACTTCGATCGGCAAGACTGCCTCCATGCCATAAACCAGAGAGAAAGGAGTTGCCCCGGTTGACGTCCTAGCTGAGGTACGATACCCATGCAGAGCGAACGGTAACATCTCGTGCCAATCTTTATACGTTACTGTCATCTTCTGCACGATCTTCTTGATGTTTTTATTAGCTGCTTCTACGGCCCCATTCATCTTCGGTCTGTAAGGAGAAGAATTGTGGTGCTGTATCTTGAACTGTTTGCAGAGCTCAGCGATCATCTTATTGTTCAGATTGGTACCGTTATCTGTAATAATCCGCTCAGGGACACCGTACCGACAGATCAGATTGTGCCGAATGAACCGTGCCACAACAGTCTTGGTTACCGTAGCATAGGATGCTGCCTCAATCCACTTCGTAAAATAATCAATTGCCACTAGGATAAAGCGATGTCCATTAGATGCCGTAGGTTTAATCTCACCGATCATGTCTATGCCCCACATTGCAAATGGCCAAGGCGCAGTCAGAACATTCAGGGGAACCGGAGGAACATGCACCTTGTCTGCGTAGATCTGGCATTTATGGCATGTCCTGGAATGTTGGTAACAGTCAGCTTCCATTGTAGACCAGTAATATCCTGACCGTAGGATTTTCTTAGCCATAGTGTGTCCACTGGAATGCGTACCAAAGGTCCCTTCATGTAGCTCCTCCATGATTCTTTCTGCTTCAGTCTTATCCACACAACGCAGTAAGGTTGAATCATGGTTTCGCTTGTACAAGATGTCGTTGCTTAGGAAGAACTTGGCTACAAACCTCCTCAGGAATTTCTTATCATTGACAGATGCTCCTTCAGGGTATTCCTGAGCTTCTAGGTATCTCTTCACTTCGTGGTACCAAGGCTTCTCAGTCACCAATTCGGTTTCGAGATCACAACAGTATGCCGGTTCGTCCAGTTTCCAGATGATGATCCGGGGAGCCTCGTTGTCCCATTTGACCTTGAACATTGAAGACATTGTAGCTAACGCGTCCGCCAACTGATTCTCTTCTCTTGGAAAGTGCTCAAATGTTATCTCTGTGAAGTGGGGGATCAGGGCCAACACACATTCTCTGTAAGGAATCAAGTTTGGGTGTTTCGTATCCCACTCTCCTTTGATCTGATTGATCACAAGAGCGGAATCTCCGAAGACACTCAGAAATTTGATCCTCAGGTCGATCGCAGCTTGAAGACCCATGATACACGCTTCATACTCCGCCATGTTGTTGGTACAGTTGAAACACAGCCGGGCGGTGAGTGGAGTATGAGTACCTTGTGGAGATACGATTATGGCGCCGATACCATTTCCCAAAGCATTGGAGGCTCCGTCAAAGTGCATAGACCATCGGGATCCTGGTTCAGGTCCTTCATCCGGTCCAGGTATTTCACAGTCAGTTACTATCATAATGCTTTCGTCTGGAAACTCGAAGTTCATTGATTGGTAGTCATCCACAGCTTGATGTGCTAGGTGGTCTGCCAATACACTTCCCTTGATGGCTTTTTGGGTCGTGTACTGAATGTCGTATTCCGTCAAGATCATCTGCCATCTTGCAATTCTCCCAGACAGAGCAGGCTTTTCAAATATGTACTTTATAGGATCCATTTTTGAGATTAACAAGGTAGTGTGAGTCAGCATATACTGTCTCAGCCGGCGAGCAGCCCATACCAAAGCGCAGTAAGTTTTCTCAAGCAATGAGTATCGGGTCTCACAGTCGGTAAACTTTTTGCTAAGGTAATAAATGGCATGCTCTTTTCGGCCAGACTCGTCATGCTGCCCCAGCACACACCCCATTGCATTATCAAGCACTGTCAGGTAAAGTATCAAAGGTCTCCCTTCAACTGGTGGCATAAGGATGGGTGGTTCTTGGAGATATTCTTTGATTCTGTCAAAAGCAGCCTGACATTCATCATTCCAGCGTACTACCTGATCTTTCTTCAGCAGCTTGAAGATTGGTTCACAGGTAGCAGTTAAGTGTGAGATGAACCGAGCAATGTAATTCAAACGTCCTAGAAAGCCTCTGACTTCCTTCTCTGTCTTAGGAACTGGCATCTCTTGAATGGCTTTGACCTTAGCAGGGTCCACTTGAATTCCCTTGTCACTTACCACGAAGCCTAGCAACTTTCCCGATCTTACCCCGAAGGTGCACTTATTCGGATTCAACCTCAGCTTGTACAGTTTCAAACGGTCAAACAGTTTCTGTAGATGATCAAGGTGTTCTTCCTCAGTCTGGGACCTAGCGATCATGTCGTCAACATACACTTCTATCTCATGATGGATCATGTCATGAAATAAAGCAACCATGGCACGTTGGTAGGTTGCCCCAGCATTCTTTAGTCCAAAAGGCATGACTTTGTAGCAGAAGGTGCCCCACTGAGTAACAAATGTAGTCTTTTCCATGTCTTCCGGAGCCATCTTGATCTGATTGTAGCCTGAAAAACCATCCATGAAAGAGAACACTTTATGCTGAGCTGTATTATCAACAAGGACGTCAATGTGAGGTAGAGGGAAGTCATCCTTGGGGCTGGCCCTGTTCAGATCCCTGTAATCGACACACATTCTGACCTTGCCGTCCTTCTTAGGTACCGGTACCACATTAGCAACCCATTGAGGGTAAGAAGTCACTGCAAGAAACCCGGCATCAAACTGCTTCATAACCTCGGCTTTAATCTTCTCAGACATCTCTGGACGCATACGGCGGACTTTTTGCTTAACTGGAGGGCAATGTTCTTTAGTTGGTAAGTGATGGACCACAATGTCGGTATCTAATCCGGGCATATCTTCGTAGGACCAAGCAAAGATCTCCTTATAGTCATGCAGCATCTGAGTCAACCGTTGCTTCACGCTGAGTTCTAGGTTGGCACCAATCTTCACCTCTTTCTTGTCTTCCTCAGTACCCAAGTTTATTATTTCTACTGGCTCTTCATGGGGTTGAATTGCCCTCTCTTCCTGTTGTAACAGTCTTGCAAGTTCACCAGGCACTTCGCAATCATATTCACCTTCGTCTTCGGCTAAGTTGATCGGATTTTCGAAGTCATAACTGGCAGTAGCAGAGTTGCTACCAGGGAGATCCAGAGTGGATTGAAACCTGTATGAGTGAGTGTGTGTGTAAATACAGCTGTTTTGCAATATGTAAAGAAAAGAAAGAAAAGGAGCGCAAAGTTTGAATTGTGAAAAACGTCCAATGCTTTTATTCATGATATATGACGGTGACAAACAAAAGCCCTCATAAATAAAACCACGGTGCCCCGGGTAAGACACCGGGCCATATAGTTTCAAATTATTGTTTATTACAAATCAAAAACAAAGAAATTCATTACTGGGGAACAAAAGTTATGGGTGTAAAATCTTTAGCAGTCCAATTGGTTAATCCACCATCGGCCGTCGGGTAGATCCAGCTATCGAACTCTGACTCTTCTATTTCATCTTCCTCTCCAATAGCATTCACTTCTGAGTGGGTGATGAGCACAGGAGGTCTTCCAATTCTCGCCTTGCGCACCGCTTTCTGAGCTTCTGTGGTGAAACCCAGCCCAAACTTGTTAGTCTTAGGAGTAAGATCAGGGAGCTTGCCCCAGTTTGCACATTCACCTCTTTCGATCACAGCCCGGGCATCCTTTAAGGAGGCCATCTTCAAAGGAGAAACCTCTTCATCTGCTTCTGTTGCTGCCAAGGTTTGTGGTACTTCCTCAAAATGTTGAAAGGGGGTTTCAATGAACTCCCCATCCATTTCTACGTATCTGAAGGAGTTGAGGTGACTGACCATGTACTCCTCTTCCCCTTGCACTGTTACGATCTTCCCCCTGACCGGGTACTTGAGCTTCTGATGCAATGTGGAGGTCACAGCTCCAGCCTTGTGGATCCACGGGCGACCCAGCAAACAAGAATAGGACGGATGGATGTCCATCACATAGAATTTTGAATCAAATACCTGTGACCCAACCCTGATTGGGATGTCCACCTCACCATGTACCATTCTTTTGGACCCGTCAAAGGCCCGGACAACAATGTGAGTTGGTTTGAGCTCTAGACCCTCACAATCCAGCCTATCCAGAGCCTTCTTAGGCAGCACGTTTAATGAAGAACCTGTGTCAACCAGCACATGAGCAAGAGTAGTGCCCCTGCATTCAATGGAGACATGCAGGGCATCATTATGGTTTTTCCCCTTTGCTGTCAGATCGGCATCAGAGAAACCCAAGCCATTATCAGCGGTTAGGTTGGCCACACAGTCGGTGAACTGGTCAGCAGACGTCTCTTGGGGTACGTGGGCTGTCTTTAAGAAAGCAATCAGAGCCTTTGCATGGGCCTCTGAACACAGCAGCAGTGACAACATGGAGATTTTAGAGGGGGTGTGCCCCAGCTGTTCTACAACGTTGAAATCACTTTTCTTTATTATCTTGAGGATTTCTTCCATTTCCTGCTTGGAAGCCTCAACAATGGTCTTTGGTGCCTCCGTCCTGGCAGGCACATCAACAGCAATCCCCTTGCCCCGAGTATCAGATGACTCAGTAGCAGGGGTGGATACTTGGTCAGAGGGAGAAACAGGCACACTGGCAGGTGTGAAGATCAAAGGCCTATGAATTACCGGAGGAGCAATGTCTGGCGAGAACAGTCTTCCACTACGAGTGACCTTAGCAGGCCCGGTGATGTTGGAGACACCAGTATCAATGTTGAACTCTTGTTTCACACCCAGAACATAAACATCCGCCCCATAGTGCCATGGGACAGCCTTATCAGATTTGTAGGGTATAGGCCCCGGAACAGTAATGGTGATGGGAGCACTCTTGTGAACTGACAAAATTTGGACAGGCTTCTTTGAAGGAGCCTCGGAATGGTTGTTGAAGATGGTAACGATCGACACTTCTTCAACAGGAGCAGCAGGAACAACAGTCTTTCTGAACAAAATCTCTCTACTATCTATCAGGTTTTGGACACCTGACTTCAGCAGAGAACAACCAGCAGGGGAAGCAACACATAGAGGGCAACCTTCGCTACATCCCGGAAATAAACCGGCTAGCAACAGATTCCTCTTGACCATCAGCAACGGAGTAGCAACATCATCCACCGAAGCTACATACAAATTCTCCTCAACAGCATTCACTCCATGCTGGGGCATGGGAGCAGTTACAACATTCGGCTTCTCGGGCGCCTCAAACTGTATTTCCTTTGCATCAATGAGGTCTTGAACCTTATTCCTTAGGGCCCAACAGTCATCTGTGTTATGCCCCGGGCTATCAGAGTGATAAGCACAGCGAGCATTTGGATTGAACTTGGGGGATGCAGTATTGGGAAACTTTGGAGCCTCCCTGACAGTCACTAAATTGGTGGATAGCAACTGTGGCAGGATCTGTGATAAGGTCATGCTTAACCGGGTATACTCTCTCCGGGGTCTTTCAAACTTTTGAGGATTAGTTGGCCGAGGAGCGGCAGCAGGTTTGGCAATCATTACCGCACTGACAGATTGGTGGCGTTCAGGTCGCTCCGTTCTTCGGGAACTATATACAGCACTAGCCTCCTTTTTGAAGGGTTTCTTCTCAGTACTGGAGGAGGCAACTTTCTGTATCTTCCCCGATTTTATACCGGCCTCGATCCTTTCACCAGTCAAGATCAGATCAGTAAACCCAGCAGAGGAATTACCAATGAGATGATTGAAAAATGGACCAGATAGGGTCCCCAAAAACATATCTACCAGCTCCCGATCCGTCAATGGTGGCTGCACCCTGCCAGCCAGGTCTCTCCATTTCTGGGCGTACTCCTTAAAACCTTCACCCGACCCTAGCGACATACCCTGGAGCTGGGTACGCGTAGGAGCGAGGTCGGCATTATACTGATACTGCTTGTAAAAAGCAGTGGCCAGATCCTCCCAGTTACGAATGCTGATTCCATCCAGCTGATAGAACCAATCGAGGTGAGTCCCTGAAAGACTCTCCTGGAAGAAGTGGATCCAAAGGTTCTTGTCTGCTGTGTAAGGCTGGATCTTCCTTACATAAGAACGGAGGTGCATCTTGGGACAGGAAGCCCCATCATACTTCACGAAGGCAGGTGTTTTGAACTTGTGTGGGATCACCACCCCAGTAGATAACCCCAAGTCTCCGAAATCCAATCCAGGCACCCGCTGAACTTCCATAGCCTTTAATCTGTCTTCCAGCTGTTTGTACCGGTCTTCAGCAGGAGGGTACTGTTCGTCGTTGAAGTCTGTTTCAGTATCAGAGCCCACAGGAGTTGGGACCTCCCTTTCTTGGTGACTACCTTCCGTCACAGATGGAGGAGTCCTTTCAGCTTCAACCAAAGTGTTCCCGAGTCTGCGCCCAGTGTTAAATAGCACAGTCCTTCTCTTCTTCTTAGTCTTCTTCAGAAGCATGGTCTTCAACTCTTGTTGACCCTGAGCCAAGCCCTTGATCAGCTCCTGAAATTGGGCGTTCTGCGCCTGAAATTGGACGTTCTGCGCCTGAAGAGCCTTGATAGATGCCTCGGTTGATGATTCAGGGTTCATGATGCTGAAATAAACAGCGAAGAACGGTAAACAACCTGAAAAGAAGAGTATTTATGATGCACATGATGAATGATATGTGTTTATGCAATGCATTCAAGAGTTCGAAAATTCAAATTTGTTGTAGACCAAAAGGAACGCACGTTATTATTAAGAAAATCATTGTTTAATACATCAAAGCCTCATGGGCAAAAATACAAAAAAGATCAAATCAATCCCAAAATATGTTGCGCATCTTCTTTGGAGCTATGTAAGTGTTGAGGTTCCTTTCCTCATGCAACAGGCGGGTGAGCTCCAAGACCTTCTTTTCACTGGCATCCAAACTAGTCTCAAGAGAATTCCGCTCTTCCTTAAGCTGGATCCAGCTCTTCTGCATCTCTTCCCAGGAT
Source organism: Vicia faba (assembly GCA_948472305.1). Classification (NCBI taxonomy): domain Eukaryota; kingdom Viridiplantae; phylum Streptophyta; class Magnoliopsida; order Fabales; family Fabaceae; genus Vicia; species Vicia faba. The sequence goes on along the minus strand of OX451738.1, from coordinate 929,680,664 downwards.
GTGGGCATATCAGGGTGCTGAATAACATGAGACACCTCTCCTTCCAAGGCAGGCTCTTTGATTACTGGAAGCATGTGAGGATAAGGCATTACTAACTTCTGAGAGCGGGCTCGTACCCACTTGAGGTAAGGCTCCAAAGGGATGGAGTTCCTGTGCCCCAGTGTCTTGCTGTCTATCCTACTAGGCATCCTCCAAGCTCTGATAAATCTCTGGCGAAGTCCTTGAGTATCGTTGTCGAAGTCAAAAACTATGTCAGGAATCAGCATGTCATGAGGACCATCCCTCCGAGCATAACCAAATTGTCTCCAAGCCAGGCATGGACTATAAGTAATACCCCCTCTGATTCCAAGTAAAGGAACATTAGGATACTCCCCGCAACGATCAATGATAGTGACATCTTCTCTGGACCTAGGGCACCAATGTATATCTGCATGTGTAAGAGTCATCAACCGTTGTGACCATCTCAAACCCCGCTCATTCTTCAGGACTGATTGTGGAAGGTGCGAAATAAACCACTTTCCCAGGAGAGGAGTGCAACACATAAGGACACCTCTTTTTCTCATGGTTTGAGTGTAACATGAGTGAAGGAGGTCCCCCAGCAACGTAGGTATAGGATTCCTGGACATAAAGATCTGGACAGCACTGATATCAATGAGCTGATCTGGGTTAGGGAACAACACCAAACCATAAACAAGGAGGGCCACAACCTCTTCAAAAGCTTGCAAGTCAAGGGAGTTCCAACATTCATAGGCCTTTTCAAACAGAAACCTGGCTAAGAACCCTTTAATACCACTTCTGACTTCCCAATGTCCCTTGAGGTCAGATGACTGTAGGTGCAAGGCTTTAGCAATCTCTTCAAGCTTAGGTTCCTTTTCTGTACCGTTGAAGGGTAGCTGATCAAGGATAGGGATCTTCAGGAGTCGGGAGAACTCCTCCAATGTAGGTACCAACTGATAGTCCAAGAAGGTGAAACAGTGATGTAGAGGGTCAAAGAATTGGAACAGGACCTTCATCATATCTTCCTCAATGTTGGTATTGACCAAGCTGATGAGACTTCCATGCCTTTCACTGAATGAAGAGTTCTCGGGAATCCTGGATATAAGCTCCTTAAGCTGAGGAGGGATCCTTACAAGACTGATTGGAATTGTCTTTCTACGAACAGTTTCCATGTCCTACAAAACAAGAACAAAGATGAAAATTCGAACCCCTGAAATGGTTAGTCAATGCGTATGATGCTGGATGATGTCATGATGCTATGATTAAACACACCACAGATATTTACAAAGACAAACATGTAAGGCACACAAGGCACACAAGACAGGCCCTTAAGGTTTAAGGTCAGCATGGGGTCTGGGTAGTACCCTCTTGAAGTTGGTGGGTTCAACCTGTCCTAATCAAAGTAACCGGGTTCTAAGGTTCCCAATATCACGGGATTGCTTTCATTGTTCATCGTTTCGATTTAGCCACTGAACTGGCGACCGAAATATTCCAGGAAAGCAACCCTCAATTGAGTGTAGTATCGAGTATCAACCAACCTCGGACTGCACCAAAGTCAGTTATCTCACTACCCTAAAGAGGCCAAGATGGTTCAATTAAGGTTCCTAAGGTCTGTTGATGCTTCACGACACCACGCGGAGGCCCCGTACTCTCCTTGACTGAACTCAAGGGTTACCGGTACACACCAAAGTGCCACATCAACGTAGCAGACTGCTTCAACCATGTCGGTATACCCCGCACAGTTCCCTCACAGCCTTGTTGCTACTTTCTAAGAAGGTATCCCCCAGATCCGGGTTAGGATCTATAGAACTCCCAAGCAACCCACAATTTAAAGCAAGCAAAGAAGACAATTGAAAACATAGTTATGACCTAGCCCTAAGGTATACCTCACTTTAAGTTTAATTCCCCAGCAGAGTCGCCAGTTCTGTGATCGGTGGATCTGGAACTGACTGTTTTAAAGCTGGTTCGCGAAATGTCGCGGAAGCAAGAGTCGCCACCGTCTTTTATTTTCTCCAAATGGAAAGGACAAAAGCACAGAAAAATTCCTTGAAGAGATTGCTCTCGGTTCGGGAGGTAGGTTATAGAAAGGGAAGGTGTTAGCACCCTTTCTATCCATGGTTATCCATGGGCTCTTAGATACTTGCTCATTTGTGTTTTCAAAAAATGTTTGCTTTTCAATTGTGGGTTTTAAAAAGTTTTCTTTGAAAAATTTCAGTTCGACTCATACGTCAGAGTGTTTGAAAAATTTGCTTTTGAAAGCTTTTGAAAGTGTGTTGGTGTGAAAAGTATTTTTGAGTTTGTTTTGAGATTAGAGCAAGTATCCTTGAGAACCTACCTACCCTAAGGAATTCGTCTGTGTAAATGTCCTTTAAAGTAGTGCCATCCCACCATTGAGAGGTAGGTAGCACCACCGTTGGAGGTGTTCGGGTCAATTCGGGTTTGTAGGGACATGGTGATCACCGGAGCAATGGGAAGACACCTTAGAAGCTACCCTCATGCCAGGTTCCCGGATCATGAGGACTTACTAAGACATCCTCTACTCGACGATCACCTTTCGAAAGGCAACAGTGAGGCGTACCCTAGGGGTGGTGTGTGCGAATTGTGTGTCATGTTTCAATTATTTGTCTTGTCATGTTTGTTGTGTTCTACGCTTGATTTTAATTAGGGCCATACATTCTTTCATGCTTTTTGTTAACAGTTATATACTTGCAAGAAAATAAATCTAAACTATTACAAATGGCGCGGGTCCACATCGCCAAAATAAACCGAACCCGATTTGACTGAAAGTAAAGGAGCAATAAAATAAAGGTGCGAGAAATAAAGTTACAAGGCTTTGGGGCATATACATAATTATAATAAATGACATAAAATAAATGCGCAAAATAAAGGAATTAAAACAAAGCTAGGGCGTTGGACCCTTTTGCAAACAATTAAAATTAATAAGGAATTTAAAATTAAAATTAAATGAAAATGGTATTTTTGTGTTTTTTAGATTTAATGAAAAAAAGGAGTTAATTGAAATTAAATTAAAAGGCAAACCTTAATTCTAATATTTTTATTTATTATGAAAGAATTAAAATATAATCTACATTAAACCCTAATTTATTTATGTACAATTTAAATAGGAAAATAAATAATTATTATTGCTAAAAAGAAAATTAGAAAGAAGAAAACTTATTAATTAGCCTAACTCTATATTTTTGTATTTTGTTATTAAAAAGAATTTTAAATTTGTAACCTAATTAAAACTAAATAATTACAAGCTTTTATTTATGAAAATAATTATAATATAAATATTTATTATTTTTTTGGTCTTTTCTGATTTTTGAATGTTTTTATATTTTTATGAAAATAAATTAATTATGTTAAAACAAAGAAAACAAATGAAATAGCAAAAATAAAATATAAGGAGAAAAATAGAAAAATGCAAACCAGGGGGGGTAGCCCCAAAATTGGAGGTCAAATTAGTGAAATCTGGCCCAATAAGCAATGGAATTTGTTGACTTTCCTGAGCCACGTGCATGCCTGCTGACTTGTCCTCATGGTATTCCCCAGTACACAACCCTTGATCTGATTCCACTAAGTGCGTGGCTGGCCTGATATGGTGAGTACACGGTAGTCTGCAACGTCATATCTACACCTGAATATATATTGAAAAAGAATATGGAAGTAAAGTAGACCTGGGGATCGAACCCAGGTCTTATGCATTACTCACGTGTTCGCTTGCCATCTGTGCCATTTAATCCATTCGTTATATAATAAACAAATAAATCATATAAGACAAAAGCAACGCGCTAGTGACTGAAGCGCGCGAAACTTTGAATGAACGAATCGTTGGTTGACACCACATCATCGTCCTCACCACCCCTGCAAAACAAAACTCAAAGGCAACGTTTTCTTACGCGTTTCATTAGGCAACTTTTGAAAAAATAGCGATTAGGCCTGTGTGGTTTAGAAATTAGGCGCGATGAGTGGTCCTTGTTCGTCTAGGCTCACTGAATACAACCATGGTGGTCTTAAGGGCTGATTTTACCTGGTTTCAAAAGCCCCAATTTTGTACCCTGTAAAACCCTAAGGAACGAACATGGTAGATTCGCGTATGTGGCACAAAAATGCAATTAAACACAATGGATAGCTTAGAAACTTTGTAAGGGATAAGAATTCATCAATAAAAATGCAAAAGGACGTATGAATTGTGATATGCAATTTCAAAAGTTATGTGACACGGTTTGAGTTCTCCCTACCAATTCCTGGAGTGTTGAAGGATGTTTGGAGTTGGGATGTGTTCAGAAATGGTCCAGGAAGCTATTAGAAAAAGAATTAAGGCTTAAAACTCACTCCAACCTTGATTTCAGTTTTGTGTTTTTATTCAAAAATTTCAATGTTGCAATCAGCTTTTTAGCGCAGCCTTTGATGTGTTATGGTTAGGGTTTGACTTGGTGCTTATGATGGAAGAGAATTAGCTTGCTAGCTGACCTAGATTCATGCTTATGAAAGAACTAGTCCTAGGGTTTTTCCATTAACAAATTTTTCCTTCTTTTAAGCCAAGACCAAGACTTAGTGTGCATTTTAACCCTAGCCTGAGTTTTTGAGTTGGCCCATGATATATGGAAGTTGTCCAAATTCAAATGACACTATTCCATTGGTTTTTGAATTTTATTTGAATTTTTAAAGATTTAAAATGAATTAAATTATCAAAAATTAAATAAAATAGAAAAATCAATATTTGGTCTTGAAATTAATCATGGGACACGTGTGTGGGACAAGGATGAATCAAGTGGAAGAAAGTGGGCCCTTTTGTCAAAAATTGGAGTTTCAAGGATAGTTGACTTTTGCCATTTCACAAAAATTTCCCAACTTCTACAAGGCATAACTTGCTCAATTTTTAAGCTTTTCACATGTTCTTGGACATTTTGGAAAGGTCTTTGAGTCCTTTAACCAATGCCTTTGGTCCCATGTCATTTTGATTCACCAATCTCAAGTTATGGTCTTTGACTTAAAGTCCCTTTTTGTTGACTTTTGAAAATGACCTATAATGTTGAAATTGATAACTTTTTGTGAGAGCATTTCTTGGACTTGAAGTATGAAGATGAGTTGTAGGAAATGTCTTTCTCTTCAAAATGAGCTTTGGATGGGATTTTTCTGATAATCCATGTGAAAGTTATGCCCTGGTCAATTTCAGTTGACTTTTTCAGCTGTCCAAATATAGCAACTTTTGCATCTTTGATGATTTCTGAGCCAAATTTTGAGAATCATGATCAAGCATTGATCAAATGATGTTTGTGGCTTCAAAATGATATGTTGACCAAAAATTTGAACTTTTGACTGCCAAATGACCATTTTGCCCCTACAGTTGACTGTAGTGCAATTTAGGGTTTTGACTGTGCAATTTTGAGCTGAATGCTTTGAAACTTGATATGAGGATGCTTGACCATGTTTGTAAGCATATGAGACTTGATTGGACCTTTGAACACTCCATTTTCTTGATCAGCACACAAACCCTAGTTTTGACTGTATAGGAGACAGTTGACCTGCACAACCCTTGGGGAATTTTGTGACTTGGCTTGGCAATTTCTTGAGGAATATGGGAGGGCAAATTTTGGGGTATAACACATTATATTTTTATACTGCTAGTAACTAGAGTTTGTATGGCAAGACTAAAATCAATCGATAGAAAACCCTAATTCAAGATAAATATAACTAAATTGAACACACTTTTCACACTCACACCTCTAGGATAACCTCTCTCTGTTGCCTTCGAATAAATGGTCGTGTCCATCGAAAGTAGGGATACTTTAGCAAAAGACCCTCGAATAAAGATCATAGTCCCTCGATGACACTTCGATGTTGCCTACGAAAAACGGTGTAGTCCCTCAGATACAATAGCTAAAGTATTTCTATGTGTTGCATTCAATGACAATACTATGACCCTGCGCCTGTCCCTTCATATTCAATAGATAGGGCTACCTACCAACTAATAGTATGGATAGTACTATCTCTAAAGGATAAGGAAAAGAAGACGAAAGACTTTTAGTGGGTAGGAAATTCTTAATTACTTACTCACAACCTTTTTTAAAAATTTCTCACATCACACTTTCAAAACAAAAAATATTTTCAAAACACTTTATATACATTCTTGAGGACCCGATACAAGAATTATTACAAAGTTCGCCTTACATTGGCAAATTCAAAATATTTTCAAACAAATCACACACAAAGCAAGTTTTCAAAAGTGAGCTAAGTAATTCAGAGTCCATAGATAACTATGGGTGAAAATGGTGCTAACACCTTTCCTTTTCATATCTTACCGCCTCCCCCCCGAACTTAAAATATATCAAGGTCTTTCCTGTTCTTTTCACCCTTTCCTTATTGGATAAAATAAAAGTCGGTAGCGACTCTAGCTATCTGCACATTTGAATAAAACCAAAAAGTCAGTTCTTCCACCGTATTATAGAATTGGCGACTCTGTTGGGGACTACATAAAAAAGAGGGGTTACCTTAGGGTTAGATCACTTTTTTTTTGCTTTAATTAGCTGTCTTGCTTGCTTTACTTTAAGGGTTTTCATTTGGGTTTATTTATTTGCAAGATCCTACACCCGGATCTAGGGATACCTTAGGTAAGTAGCAATAGATCATAAAGGTTGTACCGCGTAGACCAATATGGATAATATGATGGCTACGTTAGTGTGTCACTTTGGTTTATACTGATGTTCCTTGAGTCAGTCAAGGATAACATTAGGCTGCCGCGTGGTATCATTAACACTAACTAACTTTTAGAACCTAAATTAACCTATCTTGGCCATTAGAAGGTAGTGAGATAGCCGGCTTTGGTGCAGTCCAAGGTTGGTTGATACTCAAAACTACACTCATTGAAATTTGACTTTCGGTATGTTTTGGCGGCAAGCCAGTTTCCATGCTAAAATAAAGCCGGCGAGAAATATCGATGATATTGAGACTCCTAGAACCCGGTTACTATTTTAGGACAGGTTGAGCCAACTTAACTTTAATGGGGAAGGGTACTTACCTATGGACCTCATGCAAGACTTTAAACCTAAGGCTCTTGTGTGGTTTGTTTGTGTTTGCTACTTGTTTAAACATGACATCATAACATCATATCATCATAAACATAGAATTTTTACTAACCATTTCAAGGATCTTAGGGATTTATCATGCAGGGTTATCATAAGCCATATTTCTAGAAAGGGGTAGGAGGATTTATTTTCCTCTAGCCCGATGCCTCCAAGGTCAAAGTACATTCTCTCAAGTTAAAGGCTATAACCCACTGGATATGATAAGCTTGATTCTTATTGAAGGACATTCAAATATGAAGACTCAAAGTTCTTCAGACAAAGCTGCAACCAAATTCATATTTCAATTTTTTTAATCCTGCGAGATCCTTGAAAACATTGCATATGCATCTACATACCATACATATCATTACATAACAGGTTTCCGAGACAAATTTTCTCATCTTTTTGTTGTTTATTTCAGACAGAAAATGGCTCTTGAACATATAGTCAAAGATCTCCAGGCTCAGAATGCTCAGTTCCAAGAGGTGTTCCTGAACTTAGCCAAGGGACAAGAAGAGCTGAAGGCGCTCATCGCCAAAGAGAAGAATAAGAAAACAAAGAAACCAGTTGGCATCCTTAATATGGGAGAAGTTTCAGAGGACCGGTCAAGCGAGCTCTAGATTTTGTTATCCCATCGGACGAAGATGACAACCAGGATGAAGATGGTAAAAATGTCAAAACTGAAGGAAGCAACTACGGTTCTAACAAATGGCCTGATGAAGAGGAAGAGGATTATCTGCATGAACAATATTCCCCTGCTGACAAGAAATATAAGCTATTGGAAGAGCGTCTGAAAGCTATGGAGATCCAGAAGGTGTCTGGCTTGAACTTTGAAGAATTGGGTTTAGTCTCGGGAGTCGTCATTCCTCATAAGTTAAAAACTCCTACCTTTGCCAATTATGATGGTGTTTCTTGCCCAAAGCTGTATTTGAGATCATATGTTCAGCAAATTCAACCACACACTGCTGACAAGAAATTGTGGTTGCATTTCTTTCAAGAGAGTCTGTCTGGAACATAACTAGAATGGTATTATCAACTTGAAGGTACCAATATCCATACCTGGGAAGATTTGGCTGCAGCTTTCTATAAACATTATCAATACAATTCTGATCTGGCACCAACCTGCATGTAACTATAGAGTATGTCCATAGGTTCTGATGAAGGCTTTAAAGAGTACGCACAAAAATGGAGAGTGAAGAAGTGAAAAACACAAGAAGGGGGTTGAATTGTAAAACTGAAAATCAATGCAATGAACACGATATTTTTATCCTGGTTCGTTTAATCTTAAACTACTCCAGTCCACCCGTCAAGGTGATTTTGCCTCTCTCCAACGAGGTCTTAATCCACTATATTCAACTGAATATTACAATCTGCTTTAACAACTGCTAAAGCCTTCTTGATGCAAACCACAAACCGGTTTGTCAAGGAATCACTTTCTTACAAAGAATTGAAATCTAGGTGTGTGAATGTTTTCTACAAAACTGTTTATCACAACTGTGATACTACACAACTTAAGCTTATGGAAACCAGATTGCTAAAATAATTGAGTAAGGATATATGGAGCTTTTAGCAAACTGAGAGTAAGGAAGATGATGATTAGCTTTTAGGCGTGTAAATTGATGTAGAGCATTAGCCAATTCAATCTTCATTGACTTGTTTATATAGCATTGGAATTAGTGAACGTTGGAGCCATAATTCTGTTTCAATGCCAATAACAATCTTTCCTTATTAAGCAGATCTTGTCTGGAATGATGCCGTTGGTAATAACTCATCTTGAATGCACAGTACCGTTGCAACTAAGGCGTGTTCTGGCTTTGGCTCATTCTGACGCTGCTTAAGTGCTGATGAACTGTTGTTGTCTTTATCAAAGTTCAGAGTGTTTAGCGCAGTTCTGTTCATCAAGCTTCAGCATAAGCGTGAGTTGTTCTTCTAATTCTGGTATCCGATATAGCATCTTCTGATGTTGATGTTGATATCCAATATTCTGATGCTGATTATGATGTTCTCATGCTGATACCCATCAGAGTTTCTGTAAAACAGAAAGTAATTTTTAGGTAGCAAATAGTTCTTACATGAATCACATAATTAATATATCTTTTCATTTTGTTATCATCAAAACTTTAACTTAGGGTAGTAGATTCAAACTTTGTTCTAACAATCTCCCCCTTTTTGATGATGACAAAAACTAGATATTTTTTAATTGAAAATAGCGTGAAAAAGTATCAGAGATAACTAAATGATAAGTTGCATCAGAATTAAATAAGGAGTTATCAAAGATAAGGGATAAAGAGATATCAGAGATAGGATCGGAGATACTCCCCCTGAATTTATTACTTCCCTTTTTAATTCCGAGAGTCTTCAGGATCAGATCTTTATTGAATTGTTGAGCATCAGAATATTGGAGCTTTGACTATCAGAACTTCATATCAGAATATCAGAGCTTCGGAGTATCAGAGCTTTATCAGAGCTTTGCTTTGGATCAGAGTATCAGGGCTTTGGTCTTTAGTGAATCAGAGAGCATTCTTGTACCTGTAGACTTATGCAAAAACAGAAAACATTCAAGTATATCAGAGTTAGAATGTTTGAGACTTTTTGTCTCAGTAATCCGTTATTGAAAAATATCATTCTTGTTCTCCCCCTTTTTGTCAGCAATCAAAAAGTGTAAGTGATGTGCTAAAACGATCAGAGCAGAAAAACTTGTTATATTAAAATATTCAGAGCCAGACAAAACAGTACAAAAGATATGCAAAGAAAAACATTGAAAATATCATGAATGAAAAACTAAGGTTGGGGAGGAAAGCGTGTGAACAGAGTCTCACGCATTGCCTTAATCTGATCAGCAGTTTCAGTCTGCTTGTGCACCATGCTGACTACTGTATCTATCTTGCTGTCTTGCACGTCCATCCTTAAGCTGAAGCGCTCAGAACTTTAAGAATAGCATCTGATACAATCTGCATGTTCTATCTTTCTGAAAAGAGATTGATCAGAAGTTCACAGTAAAACAAATACATTCTGAAGATAAATATATAGAATTAAAGCATTTTCACTCTAGGCAGATTTTCATGCTGAGATGTTTCAGAATGAAATTGAATCTATCTTCAGAAAGGGGTTTAGTGAAGATATCAGCCCATTGATGGTCTGTATCAATAAATTTTAAGTTCAAAATTCCTTTCTGAATATAGTCCCTAATGAAATGATGTTTTATTTCTATATGCTTAGCTCTAGAATGTAAAATGGGATTCTTACTTAAGCAAATAGCAGAAGTATTGTCACAGAGTATAGGGATGTTACTCTCAAAAATCTGGAAGTCTTCAAGCTGACTTTTCATCCAGAGCATTTGTGTGCTACATCCTGCTGCTGCTATGTACTCAGCTTCTGCTGTTGATAGCGCAATTGTGGATTGCCTTTTGCTGGACCAAGAGATCAGATTTTCTCCCAGAAACTGGCAGCTTCCAGATGTACTTTTATGCTCTACTCTGTCTCCAGCAAAGTCAGCATCGCAGTAGCCTACTAAGCTGTAATCACTAGATTTTCTATAAAATAAACCCAGATTAGTAGTACCTCTCAGATACTTGAAAATTCGATTAACAGCTGTTAAGTGAGATTCTCTAGGATCTGATTGGAATCTAGCACAAATATATACGCTGAATAAGATATCAGGTCTTGAAGCTGTCAGATAAAGGAGAGAACCAATCATACCTCTGTAGACCTTCTGTTCTACCTTTTTGCTTACCTCTTCTCTTTCCAGAATGCACGTGGGATGCATTGGAATCTTTGATGGCTTACATTCTGAGAGGTCAAATTTCTTCAGAAGATCTCTGATATATTTGCTCTGATGAATGTAAGTTCCCTCTGGAGTTTGATTGATCTGAATTCCTAGAAAGAATTTCAGTTCCCCCATGAGGCTCATCTCAAATTCTGCCTGCATACACTTAGCAAATTTTCTTCCAAGAGAAGGATTAGTAGATCTAAAAATAATATCATCAACATAAATTTGACAGACTAAGATGTCATTCTTAACTGACTTACAGAATAAGGTAGTGTCCACCTTCCCTCTGGTGAATTCATTTTCTAACAGAAAGTTACTTAGTCTTTCATACCAAGCTCTGGGAGCTTGTTTCAGACCATATAGTGACTTCTTTAGTTTGAAAACATGTTCTGGATGTTTTGTATTTTCAAAACCAGGGGGTTGGTGCACATAAACCTCTTCTTCTATATAACCATTTAAGAATGCACTCTTGACATCCATCTGATACAGAGTGATGCCTCTATTAACAGCAAATGAAATTAAAAGTCTGATAGATTCTAACCTGGCGACTGGAGCAAAGGTTTATGTATAGTTTATTCCCTCTTGCTGACTATAACCTTGTGCTACCAGTCGTGCTTTGTTTCTGATGACTTCACCTTGTTCATTTAGCTTGTTTCTGAACACCCATTGTAAGTGCCCTGGCTGGAGAGTTGGCTTCATTTGTAAAACAAATAAGAAAGCAAGTTTACCCATATTCCCTCTATTGTTTTAATATGTGGGGTTGAAGAAGTTCAACATCTGGACCAACATGTTATGTAAGATGTCACAACATCAGCATATGACATCGCGCCTGAAATTAAGTACTGATTAAGTAACTATGTGATATGTTGAATGTTTGTAACAACTGTGACTTGTAACCTAACTATTCTAAGTGATCTAAATCATGAAAGAGGTTATTTGTTGAGTTGAAGAAGTTCAACATCTAGGAAAACATGTTAGATGTAATGTCATGACATCTGACTTGACATCACGTCAACAGAATTGATAATTCAGTTACAGTTCTGGTACTTAAATACTCTGAGAATATATGTGGCGTTTCTTATGAAGAATCTGAAGATCAATCAAGAATCAATCAGAATATTTGAAGAAAATACTGTTTCTAAATATGGAGATATTTTAGGAACTAGAAGATTGAAGACCTTGATTATAGGAGAAGTTTGCTGCTGAGTTGTAACAGCAAGGAGAAAAGCTTGCTGAGATTTTTGAAGGACCAAATCCAGTTGGGTAATAGGTTATAAATAGCAGATTGTAACCTAGGGTTTAATAAGCTCACATAATGTAACATTGAGGTTTTTTTTGTTAGGTAAACCTGTCGGTCTGTGACAAGGTTACCATGTATGTAACTCGAAACCTGTAGGTAAGAGTTTGAGTGTTCTTGGATGAAACTGTGAAGCAAGTCTAAGTATTTTTGCATTACTTCATATTCATTGTAATGTAGGAAACCAAGTGGGAGGGAACTGCTTCTTGAGTAGGAGTAAGACTTCTGTTGTTGCGACAATAGGAATGGAAACTGGTAGGTTTCTATCTAGGAGTTCCTAGGTATAGGTTGCACTGGGTAGATGATTAAGTGAAGGATGGGAACTTGTGAAGTTTAGTCCTGAATTAATATTGCTGATAGTGGATCTTCTTCCTGGCTTGGTATGCCCCCAGAGTAGGTGTGTTTCACCGAACTGGGTCAACAACTGATTTGTGTTTTTACCTTCAACACTTTATAATTCTGTCTGTTATATATCAAGGTAAAACTGTAATGTTGTAACAGATGATGTCTCAGAACATGTTAAGACATCATGCTGATATCTGTGTAGAAGAAACAGAACTGCAAAGACTGTTTGCTCTCTGCTGATCATGTGCAACAGATGAACAGAACTAGGCACATCGGTGTTCTATCCTCTGCACCTTCAAAGTAGATCTGGCACAGCTTGGTTAAACTGTGCTTCTGTTACTCTTCAGTACTGAATCATAAAAAAATTGGGTATCTACCTTGCAGTGTATTTACTATGTCATATCAGATGTTTAGACATTGAGTATAACATCTGAAGACTGGCATACACCAGAATTTCAATTGGTATCAGAGCAGGCATCCTGTTCTGTTTCTGGATGAGATCCATGGGTGATACTTTCTGGTATCTGCAAGGTCAATTTTAGTACTGAAGATTGTAACCTGGAATGGTTTGTTATTTCCCTGAATGGTCCCTTGAAGTGGGAGGATGGACTATTCTTGACAGGAACTGTGTGTACCTGTCTTTGATGATTGGCATTTGGCCAGGTTGTGTGGTAGCTGCTCTAGGTTTGATTTATTTTCAAACCTAGGATGTGTGTACGCCTGAAGTTGTGTGTAGTAGTCATGCTAGGTTTGAACCATAGTCAAACTTGGTCTATTTTTGAAGGCTAGTTTGGTGGAGTGTGTGTGCAAAGATTGGGTTGTATTATGTTCTTCCGCTGTGTAATACCTGGCAAAACTCAAGCTCTGATTGAAGGCTACTGTATTCAAGAATTCAACATAAACTATTGAAGATGTCACAGATACTTGAGTCCCCTCAAGTCCACTCATGAAGACGTTCTTCGTTCAGGATGGTAAGAATCACATAATCACGGATTAGTGTTATACGAAGACCTTGAAGAATTTCAAGGAGGGCCTTGTTCCAAGGTGATGGAACTGATGTTCTATGTGATGGTGGAACAAGGATGCAGCTACTAGTTGAAGAGCATATGTTTTGGGTGTCAAACAAAGGGATACCTTTGTTTGGAACCTACTCCTGACCTGGAAGAGGAGACATCTGTGTGTGCAAAGTTGACAATTGTAAAGTCAACTATGTCTGTGTACTCTAGAAGTAAAGCTGGTTGAGATATGACATTGATCAGGGCTGAGCAATTGTTCGCTGGAGTACTATGGTGTGAAGAAAGACAAGCTCATTGGTTAATAAAAGCCAATGATGGTGCAGCACTATTGCTCCTTCATAGAAGTAGATTCGGATCATGAGTCTTGTCATTTAAACATCGTGATTAGAGGTGGAAGATCTTTCAAGAATATGAAGACTCAGAGTTTGGTTAAGGTATAGCTCTTGGAGTTACGTAAATCTGGTAGGGATGTCATATGTCATGTCGAGACATTTGTGCACAATGCATGGATATTTTGTGTGGAGCTTCCATGACTGATAGTTTGAGGGGGAGATTTGGTTAACCTCCTCACATTAGTTCAGCCTGGTGTTTAGCTGGCTGTTGACCTATGTCACATGGGTTCTGGTTGTTGTGTGACATATTTGCAAGGAAGGATTCATCTCTCTCGTTCCTAAGGATGAATCTGATCTGGTAGGAGTCTCAAATCGGTTGAAGTAAGTAGAGTTTGTTCAGAGAAAATTCTATTTACTTGAGTCAAGGGTGGCAACCTAGATATCTCAACTCTTTGGTCTCTCAAAGAAAGAGCTTGCAAGAAGAAGATATTAACACACGAAGAGTATGTCAAAGTATTCAAATGGTGAAAGTATCTTACTGGATAATGGGAAGGATTTATGATCAATTGCTATTTGTGACAAGTACAAGTATTTAATGGATTATCCTTGGAGTTCAAGATAACTGATGTTCTTAAAGATGTGGGAACATTCCTTCTTCTAGACCCTGTGAAGAATCACAGGAAGAGTGATACCTCAGAGCTATCTCCTTGGTGACAGCAAAATCATTTGATCCTTGAAAAGGTTTCCTGGAAACATGTTCAGACTTAAAGCCACAAGAAGAAGAAGACATCATAATCTTGATGATGGTCACTTGGATCAGTCTGGAGCTGAATTCAACAACTAGATGTTATAACATAATGTTGTGACATTTGGTTCAACATCAGATTCTTGCTTGGTGAAGTGGCTCATCAACTTAAGATAGGATGATCTACGAAGTTGAAGATTAGATCCTCCAAAAAGATCGTCTCTTTGCAGCTCTTTGGAGTTGTTACATGTTCCTGTCTCAGTGTATCTAAGCCTTTTGTGATAACTTGTAGCTTGAAGTTCAAATTTCAATTAGAAGATCAGAATATCTTTGGGAGAAGTCTGATAAACATGGAGAAGTCAAAAGGTGGCATTTGATTCATGAAGGAGATAATCAAACAGTGGCATTTGGTCTATCTCAGCAGTGGATTCTGAGAATCAAGATAATCAACATATGACAGCTGATTATTATCGAGAAAGTTTGATTCACAGTATGAATGCGTTCAATCAATATTGTTGAACAGAGGGTGCGCTCTTGAAGACATGAAGATGCGTCTTATGTTTTCCATTCATCAAGGGGTCTTATTTACTTTGAATCAGAAGCTGCCTTGAAGGTCCAACTGAGTATTGAATGTGTCCTACTTGTTTCCATGAGGAGAAGTGATTGTCCCTAACAGGGGGAGTATTGGTTTGTACAAAAGGTCTTCATCAAACTCGTAGGATATAAAGTGTGGCACCTTATTAACTATTGGAATGATGTGTTCAAAACTGAAGAAGACTATGTCTGACCGAATGTCATCACATTGGTAATGACATTGTTCCTAATTTCCTCTAAAACTACAGACAGGAGGAAAATTGGATGAAGTGTGGATTATTATTAATAAATCCATATGTGTACAGCTGTATGACTCAGAGGGAGTAACCATCCTCTTTGTGAAAATGGAATGGTTCCAAATTAGCTGAATGTATGACGACATAGGATTTGAGCGTGCCTTCATCTGCTAAGAAAACAGGGCGGTTGTGTGTCATTATGGAGCTGTTTAGTGAGCTGGAATGTTTAGATGATAACTTGTCATCTAATAAAGGTATTACATGAAGCAACGGTGTTTCTTGGATAGGGGATCCTAAGACAAGTACTTAAAAGGAGTAGTCGGTTCTAAAAAGACAAATGTCTGTCTTAAAAAGGGCAAGACATACTTCATCCTGACAATGGTCAAAGGGTCAAACCCAAGGGTAGGTACCTGCATTAAAACCAGTCCTAGGGAACTGAAACTGTCAGAGTAAAGTACCAAGATCGTTACTATCTATGCCAAAATTGCATTATTTATGAAGACTCTCTCTATTCTTTCTCTTCATCAGAGGGTTTCAGCAATATGAAGTTTGTGAGCATCTGGGAAAATTGTGTATGGGTATGGATCTGTATGGGCAGTCTTTGTCAAATTCTGGCCAAAAAGGGGGAGAAAGATAGGGACCCAGTCTCAGGCAAGACTCAGGTGAAAGCAACAGACGGCAATGTCCAGCGAGACTCAGGTGAAAGCAACATGATCCCTAAGTAAGTGACTTTGTTTGTGTCTTGTGTTCTGAGTTAAGAGGATAGTTGTGACTTGTGATCTGAGTTACATGATCACAAGTAATAAGTATCAAGATTATCAACAATAATCTTGAGAAAAGAAATCCTCTTGGGGCATCGATGGTTTGGAGTTGCTCACAGTTGAAGGATAGAGGTTTGTTGTTTGCTCAAAGGACATCAGCCTCTACAAAAGAAGATGTTGGACAAGATGTTGTAACATCTCAACTGTGTTGTGGCCTGATCCCAAAATACAACTTGCACTTATTTGTTTTAGCCAAAATTTGCCAAAGGGGGAGATTGTAAGTGCCCTGGATGGAGAGTTGGCTTCATTTGTAAAACAAATAAGAAAGCAAGTTTACCCATATTCCCTCTGTTGTTTTAATATGTGGGGTTGAAGAAGTTCAACATCTGGACCAACATGTTATGTAAGATGTCACAACATCAGCATATGACATCGCGCCTGAAATTAAGTACTGATTAAGTAACTATGTGATATGTTGAATGTTTGTAACAACTGTGACTTGTAACCTAACTATTCTAAGTGATCTAAATCATGAAAGAGGTTATTTGTTGAGTTGAAGAAGTTCAACATCTAGGAAAACATGTTAGATGTAATGTCATGACATCTGACTTGACATCACGTCAACAGAATTGATAATTCAGTTACAGTTCTGGTACTTAAATACTCTGAGAATATATGTGGCGTTTCTTATGAAGAATCTGAAGATCAATCAAGAATCAATCAGAATATTTGAAGAAAATACTGTTTCTAAATATGGAGATATTTTAGGAACTAGAAGATTGAAGACCTTGATTATAGGAGAAGTTTGCTGCTGAGTTGTAACAGCAAGGAGAAAAGCTTGCTGAGATTTTTGAAGGACCAAATCCAGTTGGGTAATAGGTTATAAATAGCAGATTGTAACCTAGGGTTTAATAAGCTCACATAATGTAACATTGAGGTTTTTTTTGTTAGGTAAACCTGTCGGTCTGTGACAAGGTTACCATGTATGTAACTCGAAACCTGTAGGTAAGAGTTTGAGTGTTCTTGGATGAAACTGTGAAGCAAGTCTAAGTATTTTTGCATTACTTCATATTCATTGTAATGTAGGAAACCAAGTGGGAGGGCACTGCTTCTTGAGTAGGAGTAAGACTTCTGTTGTTGCGACAATAGGAATGGAAACTGGTAGGTTTCTATCTAGGAGTTCCTAGGTATAGGTTGCACTGGGTAGATGATTAAGTGAAGGATGGGAACTTGTGAAGTTTAGTCCTGAATTAATATTGCTGATAGTGGATCTTCTTCCTGGCTTGGTATGCCCCCAGAGTAGGTGTGTTTCACCGAACTGGGTCAACAACTGATTTGTGTTTTTACCTTCAACACTTTATAATTCTGTCTGTTATATATCAAGGTAAAACTGTAATGTTGTAACAGATGATGTCTCAGAACATGTTAAGACATCATGCTGATATCTGTGCAGAAGAAACAGAACTGCAAAGGCTGTTTTCTCTCTGCTGATCATGTGCAACAGATGAACAGAACTAGGCACATCGGTGTTCTATCCTCTGCACCTTCAAAGTAGATCTGGCACAGCTTGGTTAAACTGTGCTTCTGTTACTCTTCAGTACTGAATCATAAAAAAATTGGGTATCTACCTTGCAGTGTATTTACTATGTCATATCAGATGTTTAGACATTGAGTATAACATCTGAAGACTGGCATACACCAGAATTTCACCCATCTTGTTCCAATGACGTTGAATCCTTTTGGTCTGGGAACAAGATCCCATACGTCATTTCTGGTGAATTGATTCAGCTCTTCTTGCATTGCTAGAATCCAGTCGTTATCCAGAAGTGCTTCATCAATAGAAGAAGGTTCAATCAGAGACACCAGTCCCATGAGAGTTTCTTCAGAGTTTCTAAAGCTTGCTCTTGTTCTGATTGGATCTTCCTTTCTTCCTAAGATAGTTTCTTCTGGGTGATCCAAGCTGCTTCTGGGTAATCTCTTATGAGGTTGATCAGTAGCTGTTGTAGGATTGCTAGCAGTGCTCCTTTCAGATGTTGAAGGAGTGTCTGTGTTGAGAGCTTCTGATGACTTGTCTTCAGAACCTGTAAATTCAATTTCCATACCTGCAAAACCTTCTTTCAAATCTAAAAATGTTGTTTCTACCTCTAAGCCATTCGAACTTCTGCACATTGACTTATTTGGACCAGTTAAAACTGCTTCAGTCAGTGGCAAGAAGTATGGGTTAGTGATCGTAGATGACTATAGCAGATGGACATGGGTAAAGTTCTTAAGACACAAGGACGAGTCACACTCTGTGTTTGTTACCTTCTGTAACCAAGTTCAGAATGAAAAGGATCTTAGAATCGTTAAAGTCAGAAGTTATCATGGTGGAGAGTTTGAAAACAAAGATTTTGAGTCATTCTTTAATGACAGAGGCATTCTGCATGATTTCTCTTGTCCTAGAACTCCCCAACAAAATGGAGTTGTAGAACGAAAGAACAGAACATTGCAAGAAATGGCCAGAACCATGATCAATGAGACAATACCAATTGAAGAAGTGAAAAACACAAGAAGGTTTTGCAAACTTGCCTTTCTGACATGCTTCACACAGAGCATCTGAATTGAACTTCAAATTAGGAAGTCCTCTGACCAGATTGAGTTTGTTAATCTGAGATATTCTTCTCATACTAACATGCCCCAATCTTCTGTGCCAGATCCACTGCTCGTTGTTAACAGACAGAAGACAATTTACATTCTGACTTTTCAGTTCAGAAAGTTTGATTTTGTAAATGTTGTTTTTCCTCTTTCCATTAAACAGGATAGTCCCATCTTTCTGACTAACAGATTTACATGATTTTTGATTAAAGATTATATCATAACCATTATCACTTAATTGACTTATGGATAACAGATTATGCATTAATCCATCTACTAGCAGAACATTATTTATAGAGGGAAGATTTCCATTACCTACAGTTCCAGAGCCAATGATCTTTCCCCTCTGATTGCCTCCAAAGCCAACGTGGCCTCCAGGATTAAGTTCCAAGCTTTGGAACATATGCCTTCTTCCCATCATGTGTCGTGAGCAGCCGGAGTCCAGGTACCATGACTGGTGTTTCTGATTTGCTGCTAAAGATATCTGCAACATGTATTATTTTATCCTTAGGTACCCAGATTTTCTTGGGTCCTGATTTGTTAGATTTACCAAAACTCTGGTTGAATTTTGGTTTCACAGAATACTTACTGCTAGTGTATTTAATATCATGTGTGTGACCATACACAAAATGTGAGTTCAGAGGAGTGTGTTTAATGGTTAAATCCATGACATTCTTTGGTGTAGGAACCTTACCTTGGTATCCTATTCCCTTCCTGCCGTTTCTGCTAACTCCATAGATCATTGAAGCCATTTTGCTTCTATCTATGCTTTTAGCAAGGAACTTCTGGAAACTGTGATCATACTCCTTGATGATCTCATCAGCACTGCTGGGAGTTTCAGAAATTGGTTCCTTCTGAGAGTTTTGTAAAACATTTTCTAATTTTGAAATTTTATTTCTCAGCTCAGAATTTTCCAATTTAAGACTCTCAATCTTATCAGAGTCAGATTCAAGATTCCTTTTCAGGTTTCTGAATTTAACTCTAATCTGCTGATACCTTTCCAGAATTTCATTAAGGCTTTCAGCAAGTTCATCCTTGGTAAAATTAACTGCAAAGTCAGGAAATACCTCTTCAGTATCTGATTCAGAGTCTGATTCAGAAGCTTCACTATCTTCTGAGATGTTGGCCATGAGAGCTATGTTTGCTCTATCATCATCTGATTCTGAGTCAGCTTCAGACGAGTCAGAGTCATCCCATGTAGCCATGAGACTTTTCTTCTTTTCTCTTCCAAACTTCTTTTTGGGCTTTTCCCTCTGAAGCTTTGGGCAGTCACTCTTGTAGTGTCCTTGCTCATTGCACTCATAGCAGATGATGTCCTTGGTGTTTGGCTTTCTGCTTCCTGAGGAGCCTTCAGATCTTCTGTATCCAGAGGAAGAATCTGTCCTTCTGTATCTGGAAGAAGACTCGTTCTGATCAGATCTTCTGGGATTCCTGAACTTCCTTTGCCTCTGCTTCCACAGTTGATTCACTCTTCTGGAGAGGAGAGAAAGTTCGTCTTCTTCTGATGAGGATCCATCAGATGTTTCTTCAACTGCCTGCAAAACTTTAGACTCAGATTTTTTGTTAGATTTTAATGCTAAAGGCTTACCTTGCTTCTGGGGTTCATCAGCTTCTAGCTCTATCTCATGACTTCTGAGGGAGATGATAAGTTCCTCTAGAGAAATTTTGTTGAGATGTTTTGCTAGCTTCAGAGCTGTAACCATTGGCCTCCACTGCTTTGGTAAGCTTCTGATGGTTTTCTTGACGTGATCAGCAGTAGAGTAACCTTTGTCCAGAACCTTGAGACCAACTACCAGAATTTGGAATCTTGAGAACATTGTTTCAATGGATTCACTTTATTCCATTTTGAAGGCCTCATA
This sequence comes from Vicia faba, assembly GCA_948472305.1. Taxonomy (NCBI): domain Eukaryota; kingdom Viridiplantae; phylum Streptophyta; class Magnoliopsida; order Fabales; family Fabaceae; genus Vicia; species Vicia faba. Next base: position 929,660,009 of record OX451738.1, on the reverse strand, counting down.
CTTCTGAATGAGCGCAAGAGCTTTTGTTTCTTTGACCTGAACGTTGCCCTCATGCGTCATTATGAGTGAGTCAAACATGTTCTTTGTTGTGTCTCTGTTAGAGATCTTTTCATATTCAGCATAGGAGATGGTGCTGAGAAGGATGGTTCTGGCCTTGTGGTGATTTTTGAAGTCACGCTTTTGTTGATCAGACATTGCTTTTCTATCAATCTTCTGACCGCTTGCATTCACAGGGTGCGTGTATCCATCTATCACCATGTCCCACAGATCAGCATCATGTGGCAGAAAGAAGCTTTCAATTCTGTCTTTCAAGTAATCAAAATTTTCTCCATCAAAGACTGGAGGTTTGCCGCTGAATCTGTCTTTGTCTTCATTGTTGTCATTGCTGGTGTGTGAATAAGTTCCTGCCATTATGTTTTTCTGACGCTGGATCTTGTACTGACACGGTTAAGTGTTTTAGCTCAGAGCCAGGTGCTCTGATGCCAATTGAAGAAGTGAAAAACACAAGAAGGGGGGTTGAATTGTAAAAATGAAAATCAATGCAACGAACACGATATTTTTATCCTGGTTCGTTTGATCTCAAACTACTCCAGTCCACCCGTCAAGGTGATTTTGCCTCTCTCCAACGAGGTCTTAATCCACTATATTCAACTGAATATTACAATCTGCTTTAACAACTGCTAAAGCCTTCTTGATGCAAACCACAAACCGGTTTATCAAGGAATCACTTTCTTACAAAGAATTGAAATCTAGGTGTGTGAATGTTTTCTACAAAACTGTTTATCACAACTGTGATACTACACAACTTAAGCTTATGGAAACTAGATTGCTAAAATAATTGAGTAAGGAAATATGGAGCTTTTAGCAAACTGAGAGTAAGGAAGATGATGATTAGCTTTTAGGCGTGTAAATTGATGTAGAGCATTAGCCAATTCAATCTTCATTGACTTGTTTATATAGCATTGGAATTAGTGAACGTTGGAGCCATAATTTTGTTTCAATGCCAATAATAATCTTTCCTTATTAAGCAGATCTTGTCTGGAATGATGTCGTTGGTAATAACTCATCTTGAATGCACAGTACCGTTGCAACTAAGGCGTGTTCTGGCTTTGGCCCATTCTGACGCTGCTTAAGTGCTGATGAACTGTTGTTGTCTTTATCAGAGTTCAGAGTGTTGAGCGCAGTTCTGTTCATCAAGCTTCAGCATAAGCGTGAGTTGTTCTTCTAATTCTGGTATCTGATATAGCATCTTCTGATGCTGATGTTGATATCCAATATTCTGATGTTGATTATGATGTTCTCATGCTGATACCCATCAGAGTTTCTGTAAAACAGAAAGTAATTTTTAGGTAGCAAATAGTTCTTACATGAATCACATAATTAATATATCTTTTCATTTTGTTATCATCAAAACTTAAACTTAGGGTAGTAGATTCAAACTTTGTTCTAACAGAGAGATCTTGCAGGAAGAGTTCAACCTCCTTTGGCTGATAGGGAGTTGGTTGACATGTTCATGAGAACACTAACAAGTCCTTTCTATAATCACCTACTTGGAATTTCTTCATCCGGTTTCACTGAACTAATATTAACAGGTAAACATGTTGAGAACAGAATCAGAAGCGATAAAATTCAGATGGCTACATCGTCGAATACTGTGAAGAAATCTTATAATGGTAAGAAAGAATCCAATGTTGTGTACATCCAGAAGGGTCATAGTAAGAATAACCACGTCCAATTTGTGGGGGAAGTTCTGATCTCTAATCTCATGCCATAACAACACCAACAAAGTAATCAGCGTAGGCAGGTTACACCCAGGAGACAGTTTATAAGAATCAACATGCCGTTGTCCCAAGCTTTGTAACACATGTTGAAGGCAGGGCTGATTACATTGAAAGATCCTCCTCAGAATCCTAATGCTTCTTCTCCCAATTACAATCCCAATGTAAGGTGTGCATATCACTCCAACAGTCTCGGACATGACATTAACAATTGTTGGGCTATGAAGAACAAGATCCAAGACATGATTTACACTAAGGACATTGAATTTGATCCTCTTGAGACACCTAACTTGATCACTGAACCTATGCCTAAGCATGACAAAGGCGTTAATTCTATTGATGACGTTTCCGTTGTGGAAGACGCTGATAGAGACCGTGACATAGACAATTGGATTTTCCCTACTATCGGCAATGGGCCCAACAATTGGAAGGCTAAAGACTTTAAACCAATCTCCTTTAGTCAGGAGTAAATGCTATTTTCTTTTTTCTTGCTTTCATGTTTTTGGTTATGTAAATTAAATAATAACTTTAAACCTTGTGCCTTACCCGGGGCACAACAGTCCATTTGTTAGGGTTGTCATTTTTCATCCGCATATTTTCATTTTAATAAATCATTGGATGTTTGCATTAAAATTTTGCGCTCTTTGTATTTCTTTTACTTTATTGCTTTCAAAATAGTTATGTGTTCTTACAAACACCCACACAACAAATTGCAGATCAATATCCACCATGGATCCCATTGATAACAATTCTTCTATTGCCAATTATTACTTCAAAAATCCAATTTACCAAGTTAAGGATGAAGGTGAGGAAGATTGTTAAGACTTAGAGATATTTCTAGGCTGTTAATGCAGGAGGAAAGAGCCATACAACCGCATGAAGAGCCAGTCGAGGTTGTGAACTTGGGTACTGAAGAGGACAAGAAAGAAGTCAAGATAGGTGGTAACCTAGAAGATAGTGTCAAAAAGAGATTAATCCAAATGTTGCGTGACTATGTTGAGATCTTTGCTTGGTCTTACGAAGACATGCCATACTGACATTGGGGTTCACCATTTACTGATGAAGGAAGGTTGTCCTCCTATAAAATAGAAGGTTGGTCGTATGCATCCCGAGATGTCTGAAAAGATCAAAGTTGAGGTTATGAAGCAGTTCAACGCAGGTTTCTTAGTTGTTACGTCATATCCTCAGTGGGTTGAAAATTTTGTGCCAATGCTTAAGAATGATGGCAAGGTGCATATGTGTATAGACTACAGGGATTTGAACAAGGCAAGCCCCTAAGATAACTTTCTGCTTCCGCATAATGATGTTCGGGTTGACAACACCACTCAACATAAAGTATTTTCCTTCATGGATGGTTTCTTTGGTTATAATAAAATCAAGATGGCACCTGAAGACATGGAGAAGAATACCTTTGTCACACAGTGGGGCACTTTCTATTACAAGGTTATGCCTTTTGATTTAAAGAACACTGATGCAACATATCAGCGTGCTATGGTAGCTTTGTTCCATGATATGATCCATCACGATATAGAGGTTTACGTCGATAACTGAAGAAGAACATCTCGACCACCTACACAAGCTGTTTGAGAGGTTAAAGAAATACAAGTTGAGGCTGAATCCAAACAAGTGCAACTTTGGGGTAAGATCTGATAAACTCCTAGGTTTCATCGTTAGTGGTAAAGGCATTAAAGTTGATCCTGCTAAGGTTAAAGCCATTCAAGAAATTCCAGCTCCCCGTACTAATAAGGAATTTAGAGGTTTCTTGGGACGATTGAACTATTTGCCAGATTTATTTCCCATTTGACCGCTACCTGTGAGCCAATCTTCAAGTTAATGAAGAAAGATCAAGTAGTAAAGTGGAACGACGATTGTCAGATAGCCTTCGACAAAATCAAGGAGTACCTCCAAGAACCTCTGATTCTGATGCCACCAGTTGTAGGAAGACCCCTTATCATGTACTTAACATTGATAGAGGTCTCAATGGGGTGTGTATTGGGGCAACATGATGAGTCTGGTTGAAAAGAGCATGCAATATACTACCTTATCAAAAAGTTTACCGACTGTGAAACCAGATACTCACTGCTCGAGAAAACTTGTTGCATATTGGCATAGGCTGCTCGCCGACTAAGACAATATATGTTGACTCATACTAATTTGTTGATCTCTAAGATGGATCTAATAAAATACATATTGGAGAAACCCGCTTTCTCCAAAAGAATAGCAAGATGGAAAATGGTCTTGATAGAATATGAAATTCAGTATACTACTCAGAAGGCAATCAAAGGAAGCGTACTGGCAGGTCATTTGGCTCATCAAGCTCTAGATGACTATCAGTATATGAATTTTGAGTTTCCAGATGAGAATATTATGTTAGTTACTGGTTATGAAGAACCTGGACCGTATGAAGGACCTGAGCCGGGATCCTGATGGACTATGGTTTTTGATGGAGCTTCCAACGTGCTTGGTAATGGAATCGATGCAGCGATTATCTCTCCCAGGGGTTACCATACTCCCTTCACCTCCAGGTTGTGTTTTAACTGTACCAACAACATGGCCGAGTATGAAACATGTATCATGGGTATCAAAGCTGCCATGGATATGAAAATGAAGTTCTTGGATGTATTGGTGACTCACCCCTAGTGATCAGTCAGATTAAGGGAGAATGGGATATGAAACATCCAAATCTCATTCCTTATCGAGAGCATGTGTTGACATTAATTATGTACTTCGAGGAAATCACTTTTGAACATATTCCACGAGAAGAGAATCAATTGGAAGACACATTAGATACCATGTCATCTATGTTCAAAGTCAGATGGGATAATGAAACTCCTCGAATTACTATTGAGAGACTAGACGAACTGACACATTGCTACGAAGTTGATACTGATGAAGTAGAGAAAAATCCTTGGTACCACGAAGTGAAAAGATACCTCGAGACTCAAGAGTATCCTGAAGGGGCATCTACCAATGATAAGAAATTTCTAAGGAGGTTCTCTGCCAAGTTATTTCTAAGTAACGAAATCTTGTACAAGTGCAACCACAATTCGACTTTGCTTCATTGTGTAGACAAGAAGCAAGATGAGAAAATTATGGAAGATATGCACGAATGAGTCTTCGGTAATCACGCCAGTGGGCATGCGATGGCTAAGAAAATTCTGAGAGCGGGTTATTATTGGTTGACCATGGAAACTGATTGCCATCGTCATTCCAGAACTTGTCACAAATGCCAGATTTATGCTGACAAAGTACATGCGCCTCTGGTTCCTCTTAATGTCTTGATTGCATCTTAGCCGTTTGCAATGTGGGGCATCAATATGATTGGAAAGATTAATCCTACCACTTCTAATAGGCATCGTTTTATCCTGGTCGTTATTGATTACTTCACGAAGTGGGTTGAAGCAGCCTCGTTTTCCCCCGTTAATAAGAATGTTGTAGCTCGGTTCATTAAATACAACCTTATCTGTTGGTATGGCATCCCTGAAAGGATCATCACGGACAATGGTACCAATCTTAATAATAATATAATCACAGAACTCTGCATGCAAGTTAGGATTAAGCATCACAGTTCTTCTCCATGCCGACCAAATATGAATGGCACAGTAGAAGCCGCCAGCAAGAATATCAAGAAGATTTTGCAGAAGATGACAGTGACGTACAAAGATTGGCATGAGATGCTACCATTTTCTCTTCATGGTTATCGAACCTCAGTACGTAAATCAACTGGAGCAACCCCGTTCTCTTTAGTCTATAATGTGGAGGCTGTCTTACCTGTTGAAGTCCAGATTCCTTCCCTAAGGATTATGAAAGATGCAAGTTTAGATGAAGACGAGTGAATTCAGACTTGATTGGACCAGATAAATTTGATTGACGAGAAAAGGTTTGCGGCTGTTTTTCATGGTCATATGCATCAAAAACTCATGATCAAAGCCTTTAACAGGAAAGTCAAACATCGGGTATACCAGGATGGTGATTTGGTAATAAAGCGAATCATCCTATCACAAGGTAATCCCAGAGACAAATGGAATCCCATATACGAAGGGCCATTTGTGATCAAGAAGATATTTTTTGGCGGTGCTATGATAATTACCACCATGGACGGTGAAGATTTTCTGCACCCTGTGAATGCAGACATAGTCAAAAAATACTATTCATAAAAGAGACCCGCTAGGTTGACAGACCTAGGAAAAAATAAGGGCATCTCGGTGAACCAAAAGGGTTCGGGCAATAATTAGGGATATAAATATATAAAATTGTACACACGGAAAGTCAAAAACCTGAAAAGGCGGCTTGGGAAAAAAAGGGTATCCCGATGGACTGAAAACCCGAAAGGGCGGTCCAAGAAAAAGTTATCGATTAAAGCATATGACTATGCCCCGTTGGATTATCCATATACTTATAGCCAGCTTCATTACTAGCGTCAAGTTCAAACAGTACAAAACAATTCAACCATCTCCTTCCAATAGCAAGTGATGAGATGCTTGAAGACATAGGGGCAATATCAGAGTTGAAACTTGATGGGATTGTTTCCACATAGCTGTTTTTCATTGTTTTTCTTTGTACCCTTTCTTCATTGTTACGAAGATGTCCTCTTACTAGGGTTTTATGTCTCTTTGTATAAAACTGTCTGTTTATAGGAAAACTTTCTAAATCAATACAAGTCAATTTCAAAATTCAAAATTGTTTTACTTTCTCTGTTTTGTTTGCAAAAACGTCCAACAATTACATTGAATGAACATATGCATTTGAACATAATCACTGTTAACAAAATATATGCATAAAAATAGGATTATCATTTACTAAAGACTCTTGGAGTTGGGATAATGTTCAAGTCATCCACAAATCTCTACAGAGCAATCTCCGCATAGAAATATCCACAGAACTACCTTTACAGAGCTATCTTCATAAGCTCATCCCCAACAGAGATATATTCCCCAAAAAATCTAAAATGACATTAGAAAGAAATTGGGGCATCTCCCATCATTTCGCCTCTGTATCCCTAATGGATAGCTTGACCTGATCATCATCCCTAATAGGCCCCCTAGCGGATAAGGAAGTTTGATCATTTCCTTAGCATGTGGTGGAAACTTCCTCAACGCAGCCTATGAGATTCAGATCCTCATCAAAGATAATCTCCTCAATGTAGTTCACATGAATTCTCTTCTCCAACAAGGTTTATTTCCCCAATGGAGTTTATTTCTCCGATATTGTAATTCCCCAACAGGATTCGCTTCCACGGCCATATGTCATTCAACTTTGTTCTTCCCAGAAGAGTTGACATCCATATCTGAAACTTGGTCAGATAGTACATCAGAAGATTATCCATCTCTTTTGTCCCCAGTCAGGATACATAAGAATCAAAGCCCTTAAGAGAATGATGAACAACCAATTTTCCAGGAATTCTTCTTTCCCCAAGCAGAATTCGAACGTCCCTAGCAGAGTGTCCTCAAACAGAAAGCAGGAATCCCCAGCGAAGATGTTCTGGACAAGATTGAAGATTCATATTCTTCATCCTCAACAACAGTCATAGATTTATTTTTCCCAGCCAAATATGTTATACGAAGCTACTGTTCCAGCGACATCTTGCACCCATACACCATTTACAAAATATCATAGCATACACATACAAAACACATTCTCATTTATTTTGAGAGAATCATTACGCGATGCATTACATACATCATGACACTGCATAAAACTAACTTTGTTTCTTTTAGGTTAGTTCACAAACAGATAAATATTGTCAACAATTTATCATCCTTTAGATACAATCAGTCAACGATTCATTCTGATATTTCTTTAGATATAGTAGGGAGTAGACTCATTCCAGTACATCTTCTAGATACATTTCATATACGATCGAGACATAAATCCATTTTGATACTCATTCCAGCATATATTCAAGATACAATTCAGATACGATCAAAACATAGATCCATCATGATATTCATTCTGGTATATCTTTAGAGACGGTCTGGGGTAGAGTCATTCTAATACAAATCTCATATACAGTTTGGTGAAGGCTCATTCTGATCACCTTTTAGATACAGTCAGGCGTAGACTCATTCTAATACAGATCTCTAATATAGTTGGGCGAAGACTCATTTTGATCCTCTTCTAGATACTATTCAGATACGGTTTAGATCCATTCCGATATTCATTCTGGTCCTCTCTTTGATATAGTCGGGTGAAGTATCATTTGGATCCTCTTATAGATACATTTAAGACATAGACTCATTCTAAAACATCATTCAGATACAATCGGGACATAAGATTCATTCTGACACTCCCCAGCACATCTGCTAGATATAGTCGGACACAGACCCATTCTAGTATACTTCTCAGATACAGTCGAGTGTAGACTCATTTTGATACTTTTATCAACAGTTACTTTGGATGGCATCTATAAGCCCATCTCTGACAACACTCTGTCACCTCTCCGAATGGCATCTTTAATCCCGTTCAAGCAATAATATCAACCAACAATGTTACTTTGTGCACCAGCGAGTGCAAATTTCAAGGCACTTAAGTGTTCGATCCTCTTCCACCTTCAGATCACGAATGACGAGCATGCCAATCTATGTCTTCAAGTTTAAGAAGATTGAACAGGGACAAATGTTGTACCCCAAAATTTTCCCTCTCATTTTTCAAGACAAATTTATTCAAGATGCCTCTTCATGCTCCTAGGGTTCTCAATTTCTCAAGACTACCCAAGGATTGATCAGACAAACCCTCTTCCTAAACAATTGACCTACAACTAGGGTTTTGCTTCTCTCAAGGAAAATTAGATTTCTAATGCCTCAAGTGGATTTTATAGGTTCTCATATGTCTCAAAGAATCCTCATACCAAATTTCAAGCCTTGCAGCACAAGTTTGCTCAGTCAATTAGTCAAATGATTGAAAATCAACTGTATTGGGCAAAAAGTCAACTTTGACCAATTTAAAATCAAACTTCAAGATTTTTGGTCAACATCAACATTTTTAAGTCACACTCATCATTTGATCAAGGGTTGATCATGATTCATCAAGAAAATTCAAAATTCATCAAAAGTCAAAAGTTACTAAATTAGGGTTCTCTTAAAGAGAAGTCAATTAGACTTTGACCAAGCATAACTTTCACATACTTCATCAGATTTTTCTCAACCAAACCTCATTTGAAGAAAATTCTATTATCTATAACTTTGGCTCTCTAAGCTCAAGTCTAAAAAATGCTTCATTTGAGAGATATGGGCCAAAACATTATAGGTCATTTTAAAAGTCAACAAAAAGACACTTTTTGTCAAAGCAATTTACATCAAGATAAAGTATTCAAATGGAAAAATTACCGACTTAAATATTGTAAGGGGCATCTTGAGGTTTCCAAAAAATCTAAGATCACCTTCATATGACAAACATTGAGTGAGTTATAAATTGTGCAAGTTGGGCAATTTTGAGAAAATGCATGAAGTCCAAATTGAGCAAATTTGAATTTTTGGGCTAATGGGCTTATCTTTTAAGGTCTAAACATATTCCTGACCTCATAATAGACTCTTAAATCCACTCATTTATTTCTATGGTTTTTATTTCTTTTTAATTTTATTTTTATTCATTTAAAAGCAAAATAAATCAAATAAAATGTCAAATAAATTATACAAGGTGTGGGGATTTATTTTAAATTAAATCATGAGTCCAATATCACATAATCATGCTAAAAAAATCATGAGGGATCATGAAGATTCGATTTGGCACAATATTGAGCTCAAAAATATATGTTTCCATGCAAAAAATTGAATCAAATATTTTGTCATGAAATACAAAGATTTGATTCATGTTTGTTGACCTAATTCACAGCCTATAAATAGAGAACACATTTAAGCCATCAGAGATCACGAAATTGCCTCAAGAAGAACCCTAAAAAACTCAAAATTCTCAAGAGCTAGGGCAAACACAAACCCTTATCTCCAGCCATTCTCAATCAACTTTGAGAATCAATTCACCTTCTTGAAGACTCCAGGAGTTGATCCATATCATTACTCAAATTTGAATAATGCCAGAGCTCTCTCCCTCAACAACATCGGTTTTGGTAACTTTATCAATCTCAAATCTTAATTCATGCATTGTTGAATGATTTGGTGCATACATACATGTTCATGATGAGGTTTAGAACTATTTTGTTCCATTACTTGTGAAGTATAATGCAGGAATCAAATTTCAACATTACTGGGACACGAAGCTCTCAAAGCTGTAAAACTATAGTTGCAGGCTGTTTCAGATGAAAATAATCACACCACTGAACTCGCAACCTCTTAACTAGCCAATTTGGGCACTTTGTTTTATTATTTGATATTGATTTTGCAGGTTCCAATGTTTAGTACCACTGGAGGAGATGGTTGTAACCTCCATCCATGACGGTTGACCGGCCAGTTGAATCTTTGTCTTAGGCATGTCACCATCTCATTCATCCATTCAAACATTGGGACCCCACCACCAACGCGCGTGTTCAATTTCATTTAATCTCTGATTTTCTAATTTAATCTTATTTTTTATATTTTTTGTTCATATGTTTGACAAGCAACAACAGGTGGCGTGGTGGTAAGATCAATGACTGGTGAAAGGAAAGGCGTGGGTTCAACACCCACCCTAGACATTCTTTTATTCTCTCCATTTTTTCACTAACCCTAATTTTTTCTTATTTTTTAACTATTTTCTAATTAATCATTAACAAACTTTAATTCTTTTTAAATTAGGATTAAGGTTTTTAATGAGTAATTAATCTTTTTGACAATTTTTTATTTTACTAATTAATTAAATTAATTAACATTTTTCTTAATATTAAAATTAATTAGAATTAGGGTTCTTTTATCAATAATCAATTTTTGACATATTTTTTATTAATTAATTAGGCTAATTAATATTTTGTTAAATATCAAAATCAATTAGAATTTAGGTTTTAATTACTATTATCATTTAAATTATTTTCTATAAAAATACAAAAATATAAACTTAGGTTTTATAACATTCAAACATTTTTCTAAATATTTTCTTATTTCTTTTTGCTATTTATTTTCTTAGAAAAGTGTATAGGTTGCACTCTTTAATTGTTATAGCTTAGATTTATTTTCTCGCACTTTTTCTCTATTATGTATCTACTCCCAGAATGTAATAGTTTTAGGGTTTACTTTCCCGCATTTTCCTACTTATGTAACTCTCTAAAGCCATGTAATAGATTAGGTTTAAATTCTCGCACTTTACCTTCCACATTATATTTTTATATTTCTAGTAACTAGGGTATGTATGGCAAGACTAAAATCAATCAATAGAAAACCCTAATTCAAGATAAATATAACTGAGTTGAACACACTT